>OX438925.1:22648145-24050435 GCA_949316025.1 Lapara coniferarum | reverse complement strand
ATTCATAAAATAAGAAGCCAAGAAATTAGAAAAAAGACAAAACTTACAGATGCATTACATCAAGCTCTAAAACTAAAATGGCATTGGGCCGGCCATGTAGCAAGATACACAGATCAGCGCTGGACTCTTATAAGCACTAAATGGATCGGCCCACGAGGAAAGAGAAACGTGGGAAGACCACAAAAACGATGGGTAGATGACATCGTATCGGTGGCAGGAAAAAAATGGACAGAGATAGCCCAGGACCGAGAAAAATGGAAAAAATTGGAGGAGGCCTATACCCCATCAGGGGATTCCTATAAAAACAAATTTAATTAAAACCCCTAACTAATAACCAATATTCAATATTATTAATTACTAACATTAGATTAAGAACACTGTAAATATAATTGTTTTATTTTTTAAGGTTTATGGGAAGTAATAAAGGCTTTATTATTTATTATTATAAATCTTATGTACATTAGTTAGTATTAACGGCATCTAGTAAGCGGCGTCTCTCTCTCTCTTTTTCAGTTAATTTAACAAGCTGGCAATAAATATATTATTATAATCAAGGAGTACTTATTAATCTATTACAACTTTGTTGACATTTATGACTTATTGATTTGTTGTATATTATTCAAGAACATTGTCATAATACATCGTTACATAAAAGTTTTCGCAATTACGATAATGCAAGTTGCTAAACATTCATAATTTTAATCTTCAAGTTTATTTCCATATACTTCATCTGCTTTAACCAAATCCTAGAAATGTTAAAGGACATGTCCAAAAACGGGCCTTAAATTCTAACCAAGACATTTTATATAACTATATTTGGATAGAACACCTAAAACTAGCCTTTTACCATAAATCGTTTAATTTTGAAGACCTCCGATTTTGAGATTTATGTAATTTTATTTTGTTTAAAAACTACACTTAATATGAACGTTTAAAAAAAAGTTAGTTATGAATGGAGTGGTCTAAAAATATTATTTTAGTGGATTCAAGATCCATATTTTGCCCATTTAATATCCCTAAAGTTTGAATCTGGTTAGACTTTGAGGCCTAGCACCCATACAAAAAGCGGACGTCGCCCTAAAAGACTATTCCCATTAGATATGCAACATTTTCGTCGTATTTCTTATATTTATACAAAAAAAAACTTATTAGGAATCCCTTTATCATGTAACCGTTCGCCATATTTGTTCTACTTCAATAGATTCACCTTCTTTGGACACATTGGTACTCCTACTGCTTTGTCAGCTGTTGTAAGACCACCTTTACAGCTCCCTGGCGACGCGTTCCTTGTCCGTTCTATTGTTTACGTACATGGATATCGGTACACATAACAGCCTTGGCCGAATCGATTATCCACCCACGACATGACGCGATTAATTTATATTAGCTGCCTGTTTTTATGTCCTTTCACTTTTCAGCGCCATTTTTAGTGGTATTCAAAGAGTGACAGTATTTTAAAAATTTTTTGGGCTTCTGTGTGGGATTGCACAAGGTTTACAAGGTTGGAAGTGGTTGTCTTAAACGATTATTGTGAAATAGATTAGATTAAGTGTTTTGAAATACTTCTAATATTTTAGGAACTGTCGTATTTATATTTTTCCCTTACACAAACAAGTACAGATTAATCCCTGTCAAAGCAATTAATAATGTTGTTTACACACCAATGAGAGGTAGCGTCTCTTGATGGTAATCAGAAGTATGCCAGTTTGCTTAATTAAATAGTGATCATACTCTGGTCAATCGTAAGGCCAAATTTTCACCCCGTCTGTTATAGTTACTAACTAGGCCGGTACAAAGTACTTCTAATTGGCTAGATCTGAGTGAATGACTATATTCATGGTTTTATCAATCAATGTAATCTAAGGACTGCCTCGGTGGCGTAGTTGTATTATGGTACGACTACAATGCTGAGGTCTCGGGTTCGATTCCCGGGTCGGGCAAAGTGATATTGAGTTTTTCTATTCAGTATCAGCTCGGAGTCTGGAATTTGTGCCCGATATGGCGATAGGCTCGCCCCCTATCACATCATGGCACGGAATAACGGCGAAAAGTGGGTGCACTATTGCGCCTCTGCCTACCCCTTCGGGGATAACAGGCGTGAGTGTATGTGTGTGTGTGTGTGTGTAATCCAAGGTGTTCTCCCTTATAAATAAACACACCAAAACATATTTACCTCCCTTTTTCCTTACCATATCTATTTTAGCCCTCGTAGATAGGTAGTACGTTAGTTTTAACCTTTTTCGATATATTAACCAAGATTAGCCATAGTCACGAGCCGGCATATCAAATCGTGAATGCCGGACGGTCGTGCATAATTGTTGCGGCTTCGTGCGAGGCGATTGCAGTCGCAGTGCGTTGCACGTCGGCGCCAACCGGTGTGGCCCGCATGCCAATCGCGACCGATTTGCGACCGGTTGCCTCACGCACAATTGCTAATTGTTGATAGTATTATAGACATTCAGATTGTCCATCAGTATCATTGCCGGAAAATTCGATAAGATTCGGAATTATGGGTTTTTGACTGATTGATTGAAAGACTGTTGTTTTTGCTGTTCAAGTAGCTGTCACGTTGAATGGTCATTTCTAGAATTAGAAAGCGTTAAGCACTGTCTAGGTTTTTGATGTTACATAATACAGGAAAATTGCATTTCACGCTTTTACTAATCTAATTTATTTTACGTAGATACTTTTTTCGATACTTTCTTTTTCCTTCATTTTTTTTTCTTTTTTATTGCATTGATTGACGAGACGAGCATGCCGCGCCGTACGCCTGATGGTAAGCGATACGACCACCCATAAACAGTAGCAACACCATCCAGCTCCTTGAGTTACAAAGTACTGTGTGGCATTCCACTGCGCTCGTCATTCTGAAACATAAGATGTTAAGTCTCATTATGTCCAGTAGTTACACTGGCTACAACGTCCTTCAAACCGAAACACAACAGTGCGTGCACACTGCAGCTTGGCGGTAGAAATAGACAATACTGTTTCCTTTCCCGGCTACCTTTACCTAATTTCGGAATTTTTTGTACATTAGCAGTTTACAATATATGAAATAGTACTTAAGCAACTTAAAAGAAGCCATTTAGTTACTTCACTGTTTCATTCTTCTATTCTTGTCTTTAAAAATCTAAATCATAATTTAATCGGCCTATTGAATAAACTTTCCCTTAACCTTAAAGGATACGGTAAAATTAATCCAGTTTTTTTTTAATGCGAACGATGTGATTATCCATGATTTCTAACACGAAAAATTAAAATCTAATGTTCCTAATATAAGATTAGATTTCACCATACTATAGGATGGTCCTACTTCTTATGCAAAGAGATTATCTCTTTATCACTAAACTCCGATAGCACTAGTTAGAGATAACACCGTAATACTAATCTCTTGATTGCATGTCACTGACAATAAGCAGTTCAAAGAACGGCAAATAATCTCTTTATCTCCTTTAATTTCTCCAAGCGTTAAGTGCTTATTCCTATCTCGTTTAGCAAAGAAATTAATAAACACACACCTTCTTGTCTAACCAAATAATTCTCCAACGTTTAATCAATAACTCAGGACATGTCACATCTAACTGGCAGAACGCGTTGCTTCCTTGTACAAACCGCACAAAAAACCTGACGGCATTGTCACCGCTTCGTCTGGGTCGCGGAAGTGCAGGGATTTGTGAGGTGTAGCGTGGGTACAGACCTCCCGCCTTCGATTGCCATATGGAGCGAGTATGTTTAATTTGATAAATGAGTAGAAGACGTAGGTGGATTTGCTTTGCCGTATTTTCAATTATGTCGCTTTTGTTTAATTTTCGGTAGTGATATAAATAAAACTGCGACTGGTGACTTTAATGATAATTGTTATGAAATATTTATAATTTCAATCATTGTTTCAAAATATTTATTTTTTTGGCATTGAATGACAGACGAGCATGCCGTACGCCTGATGGTAAGCGATACGACCGCCCATAAACAGTAGCAACACCATGCAACAACTTGAGTTACAAGTTACACTGGCTACAATGTCTTTCAAACCGAAACACAACAGTGCATGCACACTGCAGCTTGGCGGTACAAATAGACATTGCGGTGGTACCCACCCAGACGGACTCTTACATATGAAAGACCTACCACCAGTTCTATTTACAATGCCTCCATATGTTGTGACTTATCAACTAAACTATTTCTTTTTTGTATTCAATATATTGATGAAACCAATGCTTAACAAGAATGTTAAATGCACATAAGCCCTAATGGCCGATTACACACTTATCAAGGAGCATAGATTACAGAGGATCTTTTGTATTTGGTCTTCTTATACATTTATGTGACAAAAAGAGTTTATCAACAAGCAGTAAAATCGACTCTAAGTATAAGTATAATTCGTACTAGTATATAGACTACGGAAAAACTAAACTAGCGTAAAAGGACAGTTTGATGTGCATAGCAAATCCAGTTTCCAAATATGCTATATTCTAATAAGTCTTACTATGTTAACGACCCGGAGTTTATTTTTAAACTATTGCTTTCAACATAGGAAAGTATAAGAAGACGGCCATGTAGATACGCTCATATACATTCACGCCCTTATCCCTTAGGGGTAGGCAGAGACTATAGAGCGCCAATGCTATGATCTAGACACACCTCTTTCGCTTCTTCAACATTCATAGTTCTTCTCATACATTTTTGGCGCTTAAAGGTAATTCTGACCTGCCCTTTTTGACGAAGATTGTGTAAAAAAACAGAAATAGTTACTCATAATAGTAATTATTTATTAGGCAATTAATCTAAAGTATTTTTTCTAGTATTAAAAATAAGTAATAGCAAACGCCACATATGAATATAAATAGATAGATAAAATCCAAAATGAAGTATTATGTTTCAAATATTAATTCATTGTGAAATCTGATACCTTTAAAATAATTTCAATCCTTAAATAGCTGAATAGTAATGGAAAATCTGTAGCAGTTAATGACATAGATAAAGATGCTATCAAATGTCAGAGAAAACATAATCCAGCCATTATACTTAGTAATATTACACCACAGCAAACAGTCGTGACATCGTTACACAACCTTGAATTAGATACGTTCCATTTAGAAAAACAAGACAATACTCTATTTTTTATATTCTATGAAGACTTAATTATTGCCTCAAGCCCCGCTACGGACGCCGGCGTCCGAGTATATAGGGTTTCCCCATACATTTATATATATAGTATAAGCGGGGTTTGACGGGTTAATAGGCTATTATTATAGATCAATTCAGGGAATAGGGACTTAGTAACCGTCGTTATTTATAACTAGCTGTGCCCGCGACATTGTACGCGTGGTTAAATTTCCGATACCCGATTTTAACAAAACAAAGGGCATATTCTGCTCCCAATTAGACTGACCGCCTGTGAAAACTAGCCTCAGTCTACAATATTCTCCAAGAAATAAATACTCAGAGGTTTAACAAATAAATCTACACTTTGCCGAAGTTATTTCCATCTCTTGATGTAGTAGGAAACGCGGATTAGCCATTGTGTGATTAACTTGTAGGTATCTCCATCCAGCAGTGATGTTGTTGTTGTTGGATTTATTGTTGATGATTGTTGATGACTGTACATATATTAAGCTCATTATTGTCTCCAGGCGAGGTTTCAGCAAAAACAAATGCAAGAGCGCGAGCTGAAGATCGCATCGCTATACGAGGCGCAGCAGGCGCGCGCTCTCGACCGCGTGCGGCACTCGCCCAGCAACGGAGTTAGTGTGACAGCCACATCGCCGACTCAACCGCCAACATCACACCAGCCTGGGAAGGTGAGCGTGCATAACGTAATAAAAAGAATGTTAGTTGATGATTGAGGAGGAATACGCACGGCGAAAAGTGGGTGCACTAGTTGCGCCTCTGCCTACCCCTTCGGAGTTAAGGCGTGTGTGTGCGCGTGTGGGTGTTGGTTCATCAACGTACTATAGTTTATAATTCAAGAATTTAAGTTTCCTTTAATCAAAATTAAAAGCTCTCGTCAAGATGAAAGTAAAATGTTATTTTGTTTGATGGAAGGTCATGAAATACGGAATTGTAATGCAAAATATATGGGTAACTCAAGAAGGTTTTTTCTGGATGTGATGGATCCAATTGTAAACAGAATTAAGTGTAAATAACTGGTTCAACTAAATGAATTATTTTAAAGAAAAGAGTTCACTATAATATCACACGTCACTTTTAACTGTTTCGTCTCTTATGGAATAGAATGATTGAATTAAATTGCAAATCTACATCAATTCCTTTCAAACTATGTGCTTTTCGTCATCAAAATTAGAAGTATCATCGCCTCACCAATTTGCTTTACAAATGATCATAGCAACGCGTTTCGTGCAGGCATTCGGTACGTCAACTACATTAGGCAGGAATCCTGTTGCAATAGCTCTCCGTAAATAGTGTTCGAGTCGTAGAAGTAATTAAATCGATGTACGTAAAAACGTTTATCCCTTTCCTGTATCAGTAACTTATTTTTAAAGTAGATGGCCCGCCAGATGTTTGGCGCCACGACTGCCTTTATATTCCTATTTAATTATAATTACCAAGTATCATCATATTTAGGTATCATCTAATGTCTTAATATGACTCCAGTGTAGTACCACGCAGTGCTTTGTAAATCAAAATTTTGGATGATATTTCTATTATTTACATGCAGACATTACTTTTATCAGCATGCGAGGAACACGACAGTCATCAATTTATAAAAAAAACTATGACTAATCATGATCATGACTGCCTCGGTGGCGTAGTTTACGGTACCATTACGGTACGAGTTAATGCAATGCTGAGATCTCAGGTTCGATCCCCGGGTTGGGCAAAATGATATTGGATTTTTCTATTCAGTATCAGCCCGAAGTCAGGAGTTTGTGCCCGATATGACGATAGGCTCGCTCCCTACCATATCATGGGATGGAATACGCACACGAGTCTCATAATGCCCAGTATTTGCGTTGGCCATAATGTCCTTCAAACCGGAACACAATGATACATTGCACAGCACACTGCTGCTTGTTAGTAAAAATAGACATTGTGGTGCTACCTACCTATATAGCCTTTTGCATACAAGAGTAAAATCAATTAAATCTAATATTCTAAATCATCACAGGTCCGACAAATGTTCGAAGAGCGTCGAACGAAAGCCGGGATAGACAAGAGCTATCCACTGCAACCGATACACAATACTGAGAAGGCGATGCGCAAGCCGCTGCCCAACGGGTACGCGAAGGTCACCACCTCCACCACCAGCACCAGCACCAGGGTCGTCGAGAAGAAGTCCAGCAAGAGCCACAGCACGGTCGCCACGCACACCATTAAAAAACAGCAGGTGGGGTTTTACGAAGGAGTTTAGGGTCGAAATTAATCAAAAACAATAATTATCGTTTATGATCCGGAATAAGTATAATCAAAATCAGTTGTTACATGCATGTCAAATAAATTAAAATTCTGATTGATAATTTACGCGAGTCCATTTTTGAGGTTGTTTGTTGATCTCGACTTAAGAGTCTTTGATTTATTTGAGATCCAATACCAAACAAATCATGTAAAAATAACTTGCTTTAAATCTTGATAGAATTTAAAAAAAATCTCGGATCTCCATGATCATCTTCATCCATGTGGTGAGAATGATTATGAAGCTTCTTATTTTGGATTTAGATAGAAAATATTTCAATCTTTAAAGTAATGCCTAAGTTTCTTTACAGAAAATAGACAACATGGTGAACGGGTCCGGTGATCTGAACTATAATCACAAACCGGACTTGAATCCTATCAAGCAACAAGTAAGTGTCGGTACGCCATTAAACTCTGGAACAGCTCGGGGGCTCACGATTACCCCTATATAGGTAATAGTTATAGGCTTTAACGAAGCGCGAAGGTTTAAGCAAGGTGTGGACTGCCTTACAAAGTTTAAACTGCCTTGAGGGTTCTGACTTGTAGAGACTAATAAAGCTGATAAAGTACATTAGTTAGATACATAAATTGCGTGTAAATTCTACTGTCACAGAGATTGCGAATTCGCAAAAGAGACTGTCCTCTACTTTCTCTGTTCCATGTTTATTCAGCTAAACCAGTTTTAATAACATTGTATTTTGTGGTAGTATAAACAAAATACCAGTTCCCACATTAATTTGAAGTTATCTTTGCGATTATCTACGGTAAACACTTCGCTTGCATGCAATGCTCTAGCGAATCCAGTTTTCTTGATTATAGTTAGACAATATCGTCGCGCGTCGGCTTGTTCCAAGAACTGTTTCATTTTATTTCTGTTATTTCAATAATAAATTTGTATACGTATACATTAAAATTATTATTTAATTTTAATAAATTCTAAATTTTTTTGTGCAAATACAAAGGTGCCCGTTTTAATGGTGTTTTTCAGGTACATTTACTATTTTAAGATGTTGTATATTGTTTATCCGAATTTTTAGCAAGATTAGTCTATGTCCCATAGCGTGACGCGGCGAACCTATCGCCATAACTCAAATTCTATTAATGGACACCAAATGGACGGTCAATTGTTTTTTCGAAACATCAATTGTTTACCCGGCGTGGGAAATGAACCCAGAACTACACGGCTTACAACCACGACAAAGAGTGTTCTCGATAACATTTTAATATCGTCCACCAGCTGCCACAAAGTAATGGTGAAGTGATACCGATCACTGACGAGACTGACAAGGCTGAAAAGGTCGAAAACAACAACGAACTGTTGGAAAACGAGACGTTCCCTGAAGCGCTGGCGCCGACGCCCACGCCGCGGACACCGGAGCCAGTTGCAGAAGTGACACCACCTAAGAGGTATTACATACGCTGTACATAATAATTGCATTAATCGGTTTCCAGCTAAGAATTTATTGTAAAATAATGTCAATGCCTCTACATCATGAAACATCTTAAAAGTAAATTACAGTCTAAAAAATAAAGAACGCACGAGATAAAAATTTAAATTTAAATAATGTCATACGTAGTATCTTCTAAGATATGACCTAAGTTGCTATTCAAAATGGGACTTTTTTTAGGAATACTCCTATCAAAACAACAAGTCCGGTGAAAACGAAACCACAACAGTCCGTAACATCACCGCGAAGGGTCACAAATGGAACTACTGTAAGACTTCATTATCATCATTGACAATATAAGTTCACGCATTGGTCACCAGACTGTTAAGTAAATTCTCAATTACTAATGCACCACCACATTTCGCTGAGCCTAAGATTGGCAGCTCAGTCAATTCTGTATGTCTATGATTTAAGCATACAATGTATTTTTTTTTTCGTACCATAAAATTCACTCAATTTAAAAACTGTACAGAAAGAGACTTCATAAACTCTTCACCAAAGAGAATATAAACGACCTTGAAAAATTATAAAGAAAAATAAATTGACAGTTCTAAATTCGAAATCGCTCACTATAAAAAATTCTGATTGAAGCTGTCAAAATGGCTGCACAAAATTTCTGTTGATATTTTCATATTATTTTTTTTTTATTGTATAAATATTATTATTTGTAAATGCTAGTATATCATAAACCGTGTTGTGATGTGCTCAGGTATCGGAGAGCAATAAAGCCCGGGGGGCTATGCAGAGGACGGCCAACCCCGTAAGTAACCCTTTGAATTTCCACTTATCGATTCAAACTACCAAGAGAATATGATTTCGTATATTATGAAGGGCAAGTTGAACGAGGATAATAATGCCTATTTTTAAGTTACAAAAAGTATTTTAATAACGTCTACAATTGAAGGTGTCCTGGACAATACATTTAAAAAAACATACAATCGAATATATTAACCTCTTTTATTTTTGGTCTGTTAAGAATTCAAAGGTTTAGAAAAACAACCACGTCTATAATTCTCGTTTATATTGTTTTTTTTTTTCACAATAGATAAAATTTATTCTTGTATGTCTGTCACTAAGTTCTCCTTTTCCCTACTTCTACCTATCTGCAATGTTTTGATATTACACATCTAATAGTATTAAGACTCCATTTTTGTACAAGTTTTATTTTTACTATTGGTTTTCCAGGTACCAAAAAAACACCCAGTGGTAGGTTTTTATTGTCGAATGCTCAGATTATATTAGTATTTTGAATCAAAGATACTACAGTCACTTATTTTGCATCATTTTAATTTAACATACATTTAACTTAACATTAGGCTTGAAATATTTCGAATAACGATTCACGTAGATTTCAACCACTAGAAATATAAGAATTTTCTACTATCAAAGCTTTTTAAACGTCCAATATCAGAATGTAGAATACATCTACTCATAAAATATTACTAATATATGATACATTCATCAGCTCCATTGGCCTATAGACTAGCATTATGAACCATTATAGTCCGCCCAACCATATTATACTTAACTTTTGACATATGCACGCCTATGAAATTTTCTAATATTATTGACAAGGAATCGAAAATAAAATAATTGACTACTTTATGGACGCCATTTTTTCTTTTCCATAGTGAAGCGACTTACTCTTCAGCTCCGCTATTAATTATAATCGATCGATATTCGTTAAGCCCACTGATTGTGTAATAAAGATAATTCAAAACTTTTTCATTGAAAAAGAAAACGTGGCAATGTAAATTAAATCTTTTCTATTTATATATGCGTAAGTATATGATAACCAATAAAATAAACTATTACAGTTAAATATTGACAAAAGTTATATTGGATATAGAATATATACCTACAGAATAAATTTATATTCAGAAAATATACACATTTAAACGCTTAGGTATGTTTATAAAACAATACAAAATATTGAGCAAAAATCGATCAAAACTTTTGCATAAATTAAATCTATTGCTACAAAAAAATCGAATCGGTAACGCATTAGTACATCCCCAATTGATTACAAACCGAATTGTCAAAAGTTAAATAAATAGTTGGACGGACTATAGAAGGTCCTTCCTGCATATAATCCTTATAATATCCCGGCACTGTAGAAGTCGAGCGGCCCCAGCACCCCGTCGACTCCCAAGCCGCGGACGGCGTCGGCGACGGTGAGCACCTCGCCGGCGAGCTGCTCGGGCGCCGCCTGCGCCATCTGCGGCAGACACTTCGCGCCGGACCGCGTCGCCAAGCACCAGGAGATCTGCAAGAAGTCGCACACCAAGAAACGGAAGCCGTTTGACGTGCTCAAACATCGGCTGGCGGTAAGGACGCGGTTGTTACAGGGGTGGAAGCACTGATATAATTAAGATAATTTTAATAGGATGTGCCTGTCGTTTTGCTGTATAACGAATAGGAATGTTAAAATCGACGAGATGTCAAAAGCAGCTATTAATGTGGGAGGGAGTATTAATATGCGATTAATATAATCAAATGTAGTATAATTGTAGTTGCTTTTGCGATTAATATAATCAAATGTATTATAATTGTAGTTGCTTTTGCATTACAACACATGACACAACATGACTGCCTCGGTGGCGTAGTTCTATTACGGTACGACAGATATGCCGAAATTTCGGGCTCGATCCCCGGGTCGGGCAAAGTGATATTGGATTTTTCTATTCAGTATCAGCCCGAAATCTGGATTTTGTGCCCAATATGGCTATAGGCTAGCCCCCTATCACATCATGGAACGGAATACGCACAGCGAAAAGTGGGTGCATTGATTGCGCCTCTGCCTACTCCTTCGGGAATAAAGGGCGTGAGTGTATGTATGTATGTATGTGCTTTTGCACTAGCAAAAATTTAAAAGGAAGGAAGGACGTCATAAAACTACAGGCGCAGTTTGAAATAGGTAACGATTACGAAATTATGATCTGATATATGTCGTTGAATGAACTGGCTATCAGGACAGTACCCCTCTCACAAGAAACTGATATGAAGTGACAGTTTGCTAACTGCTGATATAGTTCGTGTAGTGATACCGGGAAAGCAAAAATATAGGCACCACACTTTCATAATCTCTATACCCATTCCTATAAGGCTGGTAGCGTGTTCAAGATTAAAGATTATAAGAGTTATGGGCAATGGAGATCTTTATATCGGATGAACTATCGGAATTGCTGTTTTATGATTAGAATAAACAAATTGATATTTTTTCTCATGCGGCAACATTTAGGGTACAGATGCGAGCGACTTTAAGGCAAGCGTACTTATTATACATAACTATTTTACTCTTCAGTTCATGCGTTTCACACACAATGCAATCTGTATTACCACCTTAATGAAAATGATACTTTCATAAAAATCTATACTAAATGTCCTTTTACTAAAGGTTTCCATTATGATGTTCTTGGATAAATTCGTCATTAGGAAGTCAAATATTTTCATGTTTGTCTTCATTTAACATTCGCTAGACCTGTTTTTTATCAATATTTTCTAGTTTCACTGTACATATTTACCACCACAACCATACCAATAAAAACTTTCCTTTCTAAAAAAACACTACATTACTCAAAAGTCAATATTCAACATTTGTCGTATCATTAACCTTTCCTCTTACCCAACAGGGAACTGAAGCGGAACCGTTCATAAACAAGCTGCGCAAGAGCACGACGACCCCGTCGACGACGAAGGTGAACCAGAAGCAGCTGAACAGCAACTGGCGGCAGAAGCACGAGGAGTTCATACAGGCGATACGCGCCGCCAAACAGGTGCAGGCGCATCTCAACGCCGGCGGTGAGTGCATCTCCTTCTCCTCCTACTCCTTCCAGTCAATTTCAAAGCTTACTAGAAGAGAAATTCCAAATTCCTGTAATATTTCCAGTGACAGATGGATTATAATAGTAGGCTGGTTGTGAGACTTTTGTCTGATGATTTTGTTTCAATCAGGATAAAAATACAAGCAACAGGCTTGGCCTCTACAATAATATATTAAAATATTACTAACTAAAGAGTTATTATTTTAGTTAATTGTTTGTGGCCATTACAAGTTGTATCTCAAGTTTAACCCTAATATAACAAGAGCCCTCATTTCATTAGATGGTTATGAATTTGTTTCATCGATTTCCAGGTAAACTAAGTGACTTACCTCCACCGCCACCATCCGAGAATCCGGACTACGTCCAGTGTCCCCACTGCAAAAGACGTTTTAACCAAGGCGCTGCCGAACGACACATACCCAAGTGCGCGAACTTCCAGTTCAACAAGCCCAAACCTGCAGCCAGGAGGCGGTAACCGACCAAGACTAAAGCCAGCCTGTGCCCATGGTAGCTGACTGGGAACTGTGGTAACTGGTTGGCGGTTGACGACTGGGTCTACAATCAAATTGCAACCAGGTCATTCAGTATCCAATCTGTCGCTGAAATTAAGCAACTTATTGGCAATTGTGATACTGGTGATACAATTCAATTGCTGTTACAATCCATTGGTTACTGCAGGGTTTTTTTACATAAATAACGATTTGTGGTAGCAGTTTGCTAGTAATAAGTTTATAGTAACCGATCGGTCGTAGTAGCAAGTTACAACGTGCTATATTAACCTTCAATTACAATAGATTTAATACGTACAGCGCTCTCTTTTGCAGTATCAACAGTATTTTAGTTCCTAGATTTCTTTTGATGTTCAAAATGTCGGATGTCGCGGAGTGCAAGGGTAACAGTACCTCGGGCTGGGTCTTCGACACTCTCATGCAGATCGTTTTCACTTACACTCTTTTCTATTTGGTTAAAGTTTTCTACGACATAATCAGTCCTAACTTGCCTAACTACTGACAACAGCGTCGGCAATTTTGTTGCTTTATTCAATAATTTTAGAGCTACTTTTACTTGAATATTAATTTTATATTGCTATTCAATTACGTCTTTTAACCATTCACCAATTTTTCTTGTCGTCTCAAATATTAATTTCATTACACAATGAATGATTTTGATGATTCCGTGGAGAAACAATCCCGATTGCTCAACATCACATCGAATCAAGTATTTTGTCCCGTGAGCCAGAGAAATGTGTACACTTTGAAAGACTTTTTGCTGCGGATGTGGCTCGCTACTGTATTGTACTATGCTATATGGATGGTGATCACCTTTGTCCACGACTATACTTGCACGCATCGGTCGAGAACCTATCTCGACGTTTCTCGAAGGCGACGCAGGACGTCATAGTGACGTCATTATCTCTTACAAATCTACAATATAAACGTGTAACAGACAAAGTTATATAACTTTAAAAGTACATACGGTACGAAAGCAACGAGATTGCGACCATAAAATGCGAAAATGCTGGTCGCATAGTCGTTGTATCTAGAATAAGTTGAAAAGACACTGTGACAAGATTTTGTAAGTCAATTCATGTTGTACAAATAATGCTTTTTAAACATGTTAACATACTCAATGTTACTGGAATCTTTAAATATACTTTACTATTTGGAATTGCTGTTTTATTTGTTGTCTTTTTGTAATTTTTTAAGAGTGTAATAAGTATAGTCAACAAAATTGTGTGACATGGAAACTAAATACCGGCGGCTCGTGCCTCATAGTAAAATGTACCTACGTGACATCTCTGCTTACTCTTTCAAGGATACAGACCCAGTGATCTTGTTCATGTTCATCCTGAGGCCCAATGGTGGAGAAACTCTGTTGAGGTCCCCGAGTCTGATAGAAAAAGCATACAATGGGCTTAGAACGTGGCAAAAAAACGTATCTTAAGATGATCTCTCAATCAATCACAAACATCAAAATGAAGCCCTCGCGTGCCGAGAGCATACATGGTATTTTTTTCTAGAAGCATTTTAAAATCTGCCTGCATGGTCAATTAGATTTCCGAATTTCGTAACAGCAGTTGTGGGTTTACATGCCTATAATGTACTCAGATGAAGAAAGCTCTCAATTTGGGCTTTGAAATATTTATGTCCTCAGAATAATAACTAAAGCCAGTTATTATTCTGAGGTTATGTCCCACAAAACCTTAATTTAGTGAGGTCAGGTTACTTTGTTGCCAGAAATAAATATATTACAAAACTAAAACTCTTTTTACCCACATTGCCGATCCGTGTTCAGTATTATGTACAATTCCCAGTCAATGTGTATATAGCGGGCATTATGTACAAGAATCAGTCAATGTGTATATAATGGGCAATTTATACAATACTCGGTCAATGTGTACATTGCAGGCATTATATACAATGCCCAGCCAATGTGCAAATAACGGTTTTTTTATACAATACCCAGTCAATGTGTATTATGAGTGCATTCTATACAAATTGGGCTTTAAAAAAATATGTCAAACAAATTCTCAATTTAGTTAAGTAAGGTTGGAACCTTGCACATGTCAGAAATAAATGTATTTCAAGACTAAAACTTTTACCCGCATTGCCAGCTCCGTGTTCGGTATTCTATACATTACCTGGTCAATGTGTATACAGCGGGCATTCTATATAATGCCCAGTCAATGTGCACATATCAGGCATTCTATACAATGACCAGTCAAAGTGTATTATACACCGGGCATTCTATACAATGGCCAGGCAATGTGTATAATGTGGGCATTCTATACAATAACCAGTCAATGTGTATATTGCAGGAATTATATACAATGTCCATTCATTGTGTATGATAAAGGACGTTCTATACAATTTGGGCTTAAAAAAAATATATCAAACAAATCCTCAATTTAATTAGATTAGGTTGGAACTTTGCACATGCCAGAAATAAATATATTTTAGACCAAAACTCCTTTTACCCACATTGCCAGTTCCGTATAATGTATTCTACACATTGCCTAGTCAATGTGCATATATTCTATGCAATGATTGCCTAGTCAATGTGTACGAGGCGGCTATTGTATACAATAACCAGTAAATTGTATAGAATGCCCTCATCACACACATTGACTGGGCATTATATCTATATATATTCATTTAAACGCACTTGAAGAAGTGTTAAAGGCTCACAGTGGTGGTCGCAACTAACTTGAAAATATTGAACGATAACCTACACTAGCTAAGACAGTCAAATGTGCTTCCGGAAGTCAATCGTCTTCTATGCAACGTCTACATGCAAAACGAATGGACCGATTTGGACGCGGTTTTTTTTGTTTGAAAGCTGATGTGACTGCGATGGTTCTTAGCTATAATTTATGAAGATCTGTTCAGGCATTTGAGGATTATCAGCCCATTTCCAACTTAAAAAATCCGATTGAATTTAAATTTGGTGTACTGTGACATTCAATATATTTGTAAACATGAGCTGATACTGCGGCATCAAGTAGTCTGCAGGATACCCAACTCCTTAGCAACTTATAGCATATATAGTGTGTTTGGGCTTATAAGGATGGGCTCAACGAGTAGGTTATAGATCGTTAATTATCAAGGCGCCATGATGGAGAATAAAGTAATTTAAAAAGTTTGAAATAAAAATTAAATTAAAATTTAAATAACCCCCGACACAAAAAATCTCTAAAAAGTAAAACAATAACAGTGTATTTGTCGTTTAAGTACCTAGTAATATTTTGACCCAAGCGTCCTCACGTCGGGGGACCGAACTCCGGACCAGGGAGATGAAAATACTTCTTTAACGGTCCCCTGACGCGACGACGGTTGGGTCAAAATATTACTAGGTACTTAAACGACAAAGACACTGTTATTGTTTTACTTTTTAGAGATTTTTTGTGTCGGGGGTTATTTATAATGAATATTTTACGTCAATGCCTAGTATCGATGGGCTGTCACATAGTCAAATTGCCCTACCAGATAGCAGTGCTTACGACGTGCACGTTCCCTATACCTCAAATTAATTGAACCGTACCTAAATGAATGAAAATCCTCCTAGCCAGTTTCGGCCACGGCGGCCAATCTCAACGGAGATCAGCCAGGTACGCAGGAGATATTATAGTGCACAAGTGTGTGCGCAATACACAGGTGCACTCGCTATTCCTTCACTCTCATAGTCCGGTGAGACGGCAATCCGACATGACCGGAGTGAGATCAGGCGCAGGACCAACGGCTTTACGTGCTTTCCGAGGCACGGGGGTATCACACCGCCAACTTCCTGACTCCGAGCAGCGACTGGGTAAATTTTAAGATGGAAAAACCCAGTCACAATTTTTTTTTTTTTTGCTCGACCCGGGATTCGAACCCAGGACCTCAGCGCGCAAATCGTACTCGTAATGCGTACGCAATACCACTACGCCACCGAACCGTACCTAAACACATCGTGTGACCTCGCTCTAACGCAAAATGAGTCCAGGATTCCAGGGTTAACTAACTTCATAAGCTATACACCTTAGTCAAATTAATATTATGTAGCTAGGCCGTTTCGCTACCGTTATGTTATGTTATGTTATGTGTTACATGGGCGTTTCACAGTTGATTACTCTTCTGTTACACAATAGTTCCCGTATTGACGAAACGGCCAAGCCACATATATCCTAAGAATTTTGATGATCTGGGAGTGAGTGTCAGTGACGAAATCGGGGTTTTTTAGATATCAATAAAATCTAAAGTATAAGAGCTATGCAATTGAATCTTTGTAGATATGTTGAATAACTAATAAGTCTTATTGACATCACATCCCGAGAATTTTGTTCATCTGGTATAATCCAAAACCAAGTTATGAAGGTCCAAAAAGACGACGAAGCGCTTCGAAAGCCCTCAGATTCGCTCAGGCATAAAATTCGCTAAGTATTGTTTTCAAACACTTACATAACCTGTTCCACAAATTGTAATAATAGGCATTTGTGTAACCATGATAAGTGATAACTGCTATGGTTAGGGTTAGGGCCATATAAATACGGTTCCCTATTGAATTGCATAAATGTATTTGTAATAATATTGCTACGCATCTTAACTTTAAGCCTAAATATCAATGTGCATAATAATCATTACGCATAATTGTTTTAGCATAAAATAAAAAAGCATAAATACAAAAAGCGTAACCATCAGAACGACCTACGTCAAATAGCATAAATATCAAAAGTCATAAAAATAAATAAGCATCATGCATGTTTGGTTTTGTCTGAGTTGGAAACACTCTAAAGTGCATCTGCTCCCTCCGAGATTTTGTTACTCTACCTATATCACCAATCAAATTATGAGAAGTAAACGTGTTGTGCCTCCGACAGCGTTTGTGAACACTTTCAACCAAGATTATTCAAAATCAAAGTAAAATATTCATATTAAAATCTTGTTTCTATCTTTTCAGTTCTTCGATAAATTTTATAAAGATGGTAGATTATGACGCAGTCGGGTCTTTTGTTTTGTTTTAATAATTTTTTTTATAATCCGTAATTAGTGAACAGGCTTTAAAATACTAACATAGACTCATGCCAATTATTTACGAAAGTTTGGGCAAATGCAACTAGTGCACCCACTTCTCACCGTGTGTATTCCGACCAAGAATTTTATACCCATAAACTTCTTGATTCCGACGCATGGAGTGACAGGGTCTATCGCCAAATTACACAATTTCCAGACTCCCGAGATGAAACTGAGAAGAAACCCCCTATATCGATTTGACCGACCGGGATTGAAACCCGAGTCCTTAGAACGGAATTCGCACGCAATACAACTACGCTTCAGTCTCAAAATACAAAAAATCTGGTTTAAATAAACATTTATTTTGTCTGCAGTCTGTAATTTGCACTCGTTGACTCTTCGTTTCGCTTCAGTTTCAATATCGATCGCCCCATTGGACCGGTGGTAGCGGACTTACCCGAACACCGCAAAGATTCGAGTTCAATTTCCCATCACAGGATTATTATAATTTGTGCCTCATTAAAGCGATAGGTGTCATTACATCATAAGATAATTTATTTTGTTTAAATTGATTTTATGACTACCTACAGTAAATTAACTTACGTAAGTTACAGGCCACTTTTACAAGTCCGCTTAGAAATCTTTAGGAGAAGCCTGTGTCCAGTAGTATCATTTGGCTGATGATGATGATGAAATTAGGTTTTACTTTATTTTACACAAAGAATAAAAAATTTTCATTAAACTTCATTCGTGTAGGTGATTTGAAATGTATTCAGCTACTTATTTGGTTGAATAGACCTGGTTACATAATTAGTCATTCAGCTCAAAAGTACGCACTTTTTTTTCTATCGTCTACACACTCAAAAATATAGGGTCCTGACAAACGTTTTAACACTTTATTTAAAGTAAATTTATTCTATTTTCATTATTTAATGAGTTTTTGTACATTGCTTCATCAGTTTTTTTGCAATACATGTTTAAGTGCAGCGGGAGAAATTCGTACTCTTGACCCATCATGTGGGTAAAACTACGCAGAGATGCGGTTAACAGGTCGCATACTGGGTAAGCTTCGCACGCAGGTAAACTTCAGGCATATAATTACAAATTGTATAAGTACACATGGAATCATATGGAATATATTTTTAAACTTCCTTTATTCTGGGTACAAATATTTTAAAAATAAACATTAAATGTACACTTATTGTAGGCACCAAAAACATAATTAATTAGACAGTACTTATAATAAACTTTAGTTATTTTTGTAATTTAATGATCACTCTAATTTTAGGAACTTTTGATGTTACTTTTCATTGTAATGAAGTTATAACAGCGTGCGTACTTTTAATCCCGTACTCTTACCCAACAGGGAATATTTTAAACAATCACACGTCAGTTGAGATGCAGTTATTTTTTAGGACAGAATTAATAACTAAAATAAATTCTTTAGTAATCATGTAAACTTAACATAATCAACGGACTTTTGTAAACTGATGCACCGTCTATCCATAAACTTTTTCCCAGCACAAAATAGTTGATAACAAATCAACAAAATCACGTTGATCGCCGTTTTCGCTTAACAAGTGAGGCTTAGTAAAATAGCTTGTGGGCCCTGACATCATCCCTGACGCACCGCTAATTTAGCTGAAAAGGTGTCTGAGACCCCTCAATAGGTTCCAAGATATTGACCATGCGAAATTTTACCCACTGCGTGCTGTTGCCCCGAATGACCCTAAATATCCTATAGTACCTTTATCTCCAGTAACATTTCAAAATGATTTCTTGGACTAAAGGACCATTGTCTAGGTGAGGAAATTATTGTCCGATTTTAAAAAGGGGCTCGAAAGAATCTCTTTGTTTTTAATAAAATTCTCTTATGTCTTTTTTCTAAGACCATTTCGAATCTTAATACAATAAAATTACATTTAACTTATACAAGTAATATTATATAAGTTTGGCTTTTTTCCACGAAATTGTTAATTTAAGGTAATATTGAGAGAACTCCCTTTATGATAAGATAAATAGAAAATGATAAACTTGGTTATGGTTAGGTTGGGTTAGGTTGGCTTATCATTATGAAAAATATTTTAATAAGCATCCAGAAGTGTGAATAAATCACAAGTAAACCCGTGATGACAGATATGTTTCTACGAAACAGTTCAACGGTCGCCTTGTAGCTTCCAGCCGGCGACGCGACGTAACGTTGCGACCGGCCAATAACAACGCGCCTCCTGAATCGCGCTATTGAAATTTTTACCTGCGTTAGCATATATACAATCCGCGCTACGCTTTCACAGGGAATCCGTTGCTGCAAGGTAAGCCGGTTGTGGCGGTGGGCCGGTCTAATCCTCCGCCAATTTACGTTCAATGCGTTTCATAATTATAAAGGACATTTGCAATTGTACTATTCAATGGAACTACTAAGCCAATGATCGAAATGCGAGAACTGTCTCTCGAACACACCGACGCAGCTACTTTGATTCCCTTTTTTTGGTTCATTTATTGTGTAATAAATTTTTTAGTTATCTTTACAAAGAGACTTCAGTGGTAGAGACTGCTCTTTACACGACGTACTTACAAAATGTATTAACTAATTATAATTTAATCGCGTATAATAAATTTGAAATATCTTAATTTTGTATTCAGCAGCTCTACCAAGTAATCGTGTTTAGGTGTTTGGTCTGCGCTAATGTTATCATAAGTTCACGCAAATATTGAAATTAAACCAATTTCAGTTACAAGCTATTTCTTGACACTTACCCTAACACAATGAAATACTTAGGGGGCATTCATAAAATACGTGAGATGTTGAAGGGGGGAGGGGGTCGAGTCAAATCTCATCTAATCTTACGTTGGAGAGAGGGGGGTCCCGGCAAATATCACGCAATTTGTTTTCTGATCGAAACAAAAAAAAAATATACTATTTTGGTCCATTTAATCCAGATTGTACATGGTTAAGATTTTATCTTAACTCTTCAAGCCCCGCTTATATATGTGTATATAGATGTATGGGCAAACCCTATATACATCGGTGTCCGTGGCGGGGCTTGAGGAGTCAAGCGTAATCGTAATACGATTAAGATCATTCACTAATTTGTTCGATAGAAAATAATTTCATTCATACTTCGACGTTATACATCTACACACACACACACACACCCACACACACACACCCACACACACACACCCACACACACACACCCACACACACACACCCACACACACACACCCACACACACACACACACCCACACACCCACACACACACACACACACACACACACACACACACACACACACACACACACACACTCATGCCTGTTATCCCCGAAGGGGTAGGCAGAGGCGCAACTAGTGCACCCACTTTTCGCCATTATTCCATCCCATGATGTGATAGGGGGCGAGCCTATCGCCATATCGGGCACAAATACCAGACTCCGGGCTGATACTGTGTAGAAAAACTTAATATCACTTTGCCCGACCCGGGGATCGAACCCGAGACCTCAGCACTGCAGTCGTACTGTAATTCAACTACGCCACCGAGGCACGTTATACATCTACTGACTCTCAAACCACCATATTTGTTTTATTTTACTGAAAATCATATGGACATGTTGGTTCCAATAGTCTCTCTTGAGACCGCGCATGATTCTCCATGGACTGAATTAGAGTAGATATTATTTTTTTGATCACAGTAGTTACGATTTAAGTATTCTATTGTTAAATTTTTATTACACTTATAATTAAACTCTCAGCATATTGATACTAGTCTTAACTAGTCGTAAATAAAAGCACGAAGCAATTATTTTTTTCTTTTTACAATAACAATCCAACGCGTTTACGTAAGAAACCGACATTTTGAAAAATCTCACGTGAGATTGAGGGATGAGGGAGGGGGATGAATAAAATCTCACGACATCTCACCCATACAGAAAATTTAAAAAAATACCTCACGTAATTTATGGACGCCCCTTTACCCCGTGCACATAATGGCAATTAATATATTTTTATTTGTTGGGGAATACATTACCTGCGTTCAATGCATCTGAATCACGATTTCTATACCTTATCAGTTTTTATTTTATTATTAAAATTGTTTGCTGACGAATCACCCATAATTAATAAGTTAAAAGTACGAGGCTGTTATAGATCTATCGAGGCGGTTATCTAGACACACTTCTCGTACGAAACAACCAAACTGAAACTTGGCCACCACGCCGCGTCGAAGTCACTGACTATGGGATGTGCACAAGGTTCGGTTGTAGGTCCTTATTTATGGAATTTGGGCTTCGATGATTTTCTTTCGATCCCTTTACCTGTTGGGTGCACTTTGACCAGATATGCGGATGATGGCCTCTTACTTGTAGAGTCTAATAGTAGAACGGGGCTTGAAAGTTTGGCGGAACCAAAAATGAACCTATGTAGTAAGTATAGGCCGACAAAGCAGTAAACCAATCGCCTAATGTTAAGTGGATTACTATCCATAATAACACACAATACTGGAATATAAAAAACAATAAAATACCGTTTTTTATCCATGCGGAATAAAAAACGGCGGCCAATCTTAACGGAGATCATCTAGGTACCCAAGAGATATTATTATAGTGCGCAAGTACTTACTTCACTCTCATAGTCCAGGGAGACGGCAATCGGACATGACCAGAGAGAAATCAAGGGCAAGATTAACGGTTTTACGTACTATCACAGACACGGGGATATCACACCGCCAACTTCCTGACTCCGAGCTGTGACTGAATAATTTTTAAAAATAGAAAATCCCAGGTACTGTTTTTGGCCCGAAGTAGGATTCGAAGTGGGAACCTCAACGTAGTATTCGTATTCGTATCGCATACGCAATACATCTACGCCACCCAGGCAGTCAATACCAGAAGTATCAATAACTAGTAGTGCTCGCGGCTCCGCCCGCGTGAAAAAGTTTTTCCGGGATATAAATATTTTCCCGGGATAAAAAGTAGCCTATAGCACTCAGGAGTAAAGTAGCTTCCTATTAGTGAGAGAATTTTCAAAATCGGTTCAGTAGTTCCTGAGATTAGCGCGTTCAAACAAAAAAACAAACAAACTCTTCAGCTTTATAATATTACTAGCTTTTGCCCACGGCTTCGCGCGCGTTAATAAGTTTTTCCGGGCTAAAAGTACACACATAAAAACCTTCCCGTTGAATCACTCTATCCAACACATTTATTTGGATAAAGATTAATATTATGACGTTGATACAACTCTTAACAAATAATGCATTAATTTCGACCAAATTTGATTACCATAAAAACGGTTCTAGTGAGTTAATCTTAAAAGATAGACATATACTGTCGCGGACATTTTTTTAGATCATTTCAAGAGAAATAATTCTGTCATACATATATTTTTGGTATCTTGAACCGTTTTCGCAGCGCACGCAATGGAAGCCCTCAAGGATGAATAATTTTCCCCGTTTTTTTTCACATTTTCCATTATTTCTTCGCTCCTAATAGTTGCATCGTGATGTTATATAGCCTAAAGCCTTCCTCGATAAATGGTCTATTCAACACAAAAATAATTTTTCAATTCGAACCAGTAGTTCCTGCGATTAGCGCGTTCAAACAAACAAACAAACAAACTCTTCAGCTTTATAATATTAAGTATAGATAGTAGTGCTCGCGGCTCCGCCCGCGTGAAAAAGTTTTTCCGGGACAAAAATATTTTCCCGGGATAAAAAGTACACAAAGTAGTAGTAAAGAACACACTAAGTTTCAGGTCTCACTATTAGAGGTTTAGGCTGTGCGTTTTACCGTCAGTCAGTCATTCAAGACAAAGCATTTTATATGTATAGGTTGATAATACAATGCTATCTATACTAATATTATAAAGCTGAAGAGTTTGTTTGTTTGTTTGTTTATTTGTTTATTTGTTTGTTTGTTTGAACGCGCTAATCTCAGGAACTACTGGTTCGAATTGAAAAAATCTTTTTGTGTTGAATAGACCATTTATCGAGGAAGGCTTTAGGCTAAATAACATCACGATGCAACTATTAGGAGCGAAGAAATCATGGAAAATGTGAAAAAAAACGGGGAAAATTATTCATCCTTGAGGGCTTCCATTGTATGCACTGCGAAAACGGTTCAAGATAGCAAAAATATATGTATGAGAGAATTATTCCTCTTGAAATGATCTAAAAAAATGTCCGGGACAGTATATGTCATCTTTTAAGATTAACTCACTAGAACCGTTTTTATGGTAATCAAATTTCGTCGAAATTACTGCATTATTTGTTAAGAGTTGTATCAACGTCATAGTCATAGAGTGATTCAACGGGAAGGTTTTTATGTAATTTTAGCCCGGAAAAACTTATTAACGCGGGCGAAGTCGTGGGCAAAAGCTAGTAATTAATAAAGAGAATCTACTATCAGTAACTCGAGGGAAACATTGTCAGCTGATGCATGTAATTATGTAATAGAAGCTCTCGCCTAACACCTGCGTTATAACTTTCAAGGCATCAGCTGACGGTTTTTGCCCCGGCATACAGCCAGCTGACATATATTTATTCATAGTAGCGTATAAGCTATCATCAGGTAATTTTTTAGTTGAGAGGAAATCACTGAAATTACATATTTTTTTACGTGTTTGACTGACCAGCTGACGTATAATGCCCCAAGTTACAGTCAGCTGATTATTATTTTTTCTTCAAGGTATCGGGTTAGCTAATATTTAAAATGATTCTTAGTTGGGAGGAAATGACTGAATATTATTTTGTTTTCTACGTGTTTGGGAGGCTACCACCGCTCATGGCCCCCACGGAACCGCAGCTGACGTTCATGAGGCTTTATGATACACTGCTCTGATGCGTCTCACCAATTATCGTTCGGGAGGAAATGACTGACGAAATTTTGAAATGGCCCATGGTCTATAATGTAATTGTAGTGACTGCCTCGATGGCGTAGTAGTATTACGGTACGACTGCAATGCTGAGGTCTCGGGTCGGGCAGTGATATTGGATTTTTCTATTCAGTATCAGCCCGGAGTCTGGGATTTGTGCTCCATATGGCGATAGGCTCGCCCCTATCATATTATGGGAAGGAATACGCACGGCGAAAAGTGGGTGCACTAGTTGCGCCTCTGCCTACCCCTTCGGGATTAATAAGCGTGAGTGTATGTGTATGTAATTAGATATGCATCCAGACGCACTGTGAATCCTCATAGTATTTGTGAATGAGTTACTTTTCGTTCCGTAGTATTATAATGGTCTTTGTACTTTCCCTCGCAACACAAAAATAAATTCTCGCACCCCATTCTATATTATGCGTTCGTGCAGCTATGGTTTTTCACTGAACATTTTGAAAGATATAGCATTGTAGTCTGTTGTCTAATAATCTCTTCACGAGTTCAGTCGCATAATAAAATCACCAATGTGTCTAGTCTGTAGTGGCACAGGTATGTGAGGTTTACGTTAGCAAGAAAACTTGCAAAAGTTTATTTCCGTAAGGAATTTTCACTGTGTTAACAATCACGAGGCTGAATTGCACTATTGAAGTTTGCAGCACTTGCGACGATTATAGAATTATTGAAACACTGTAGCTAGTACAAACGCGCCGGAAATGCATATAGCGAGAATTCGGTAATCTAAGCTTGAATATAGCCTCATCCCATAGGAGTAAAATTTAAAAAATAAAACAACATATCAATGCGCATTCTATAATATTATAACGGTCCAATAAATGCATTATATTCTGCCGCGTATATAGAGCGTGTCGGCGTGTCTGTCCGTTCACTGCTCCGCGCTTGTCTTGGGCACATAGGAGAGCACCAGCGTGGACCGCGCCGGGACCAACACGTCGTCCACGTCCATGGCGTAGTTGGCTGTGAAACTGGAACGAAAGAACAATTTATAGTACACACATATACACACACACACACGCACACGCGCACACACACACACACACACACACACACACACACACACACACGCACGCACATACGTAGAAAGAAGAAGAAAGAAATGTATTTTATTGGTCACAGACACAACTGACATACAATGGTATCAATTATAAACTAAGCAACAATAACACATTAAAAACTATAGGCTATAACACAATAATCTTTATTTCTTAACTTATGACACACACCCAGGAATAATAATTCGCACTCTTAATAAAACAACGACGTAATCCAAAATTTTGGCTAGATGAGTTTTAAGAAAATATGGACCCTAAAGAGCAAGCTGCATCGACTTAGCAAAAAATGCGTCATTTCAGCATTGGGAATGGGGTCAAAATCGTTTGAATTTATGTTCGTTCCCGCTCAACTTAAAAGAAAATGTCGTATACGGTTAGTTTTTGTGACGACTCTCACAAGTCAACGATTTTGGATTAGGTCATTGTTTCATTTAGAGTGCGAATATTAAGTTGTATGTCGTGACTGTGACAGGTGCCACTCAGCATAATGCTGCTACGTACACGAATACACACGCAGGCGCTTTTTATCCCCTTGGAGGTAGGATGAAACGCAACTAATGCATCCACTTTACCTGACTAGAGACCTCAGATCCAATTTAGACGTCCTCCATATGTCGACTGGCGAGGAATATTCATCATCAGTCGGCATTATCTAGACCCCACTCAATTTAGAATCGTAGCAGTGAGTCACTCTGCAATGGCTGTATAATAAACAGTCCCCTGCTAGGGTCCAATGTAAAGTCAGCCACATAAATAACTCAATAAAGTCAAAATTTCAAATCACTTCCACGCGTTAAATTGATTTTTTTTTGTCTTTCTGGGAAGTAAAATTCGCCTTTATTTTATTTTTGTGAAGAGAAAACAAAAATTGGTAACACGAAAGTGTAGACGCGATAAGAAATTTTGTATTTGTTCAGCTACTCATGTGACTGACTGTACTGCCGCTGTATACTCACTTGGTCTCCAGCTTAACCCGGTGCGACATGTGGTGCACGGTGAGGGTCTCGGGCAGCGAGGGCACGGCGGAGAGGTTGCCGCGCAACTCCTCAGCGCCAGGGTTGTACACCGCCACGTAGCCAGTATGACCAGTCTTCCACCTGCAACACACGCATGAGATATGTCATCATCATCAGCCTTTATCACTCCACTGCTGGACATAGGCCTCCCCTAATGAGCGCCATAGCGCCCTGTCTTCAGCTTGCCGCATCCAGCATCTGCCTGCAGTCTTTCGCAGATCGTCATCCCACCTGGCCAGAGGGCGTCCTACACTACGGCCGGTATTAATAAATGAATCTCAAGTTTGAGTTACATCTCAAGTACCCATAATGTATTGAACTCTTCATACATTATGCCTACTTGAGATGTAACTCAAACTTGACATTCATTTATTAATACCGGCCTAAGTTTGCCCAGTCGCGGTCTCCACTCAAGAACACGTTTACCCCAGCGGTTGTAAGCCTCACGTAATTTAGTATTATAAATGTTTTAATTTTCATTATATATTTTTTTTTATTGCCACGAAGGCAGACGAGCTACCGGCCCACCTGATGGTAAGTGGTTACCATCGCCGATGGACGTCAGCAATGCCAAGGGCACAGCTAAGCCGCTGCCTACACTAAAAAACTTTTTTTAAACCTCGTTTGAAGAAGGATAAGTCATAGCGCTGAGGAAACACCGTGGGAGGAAGCTCATTCCAGAGCGAACACGTTCGTTCGTAATATAATAATAATACCAGCCCTGTACTATAAACTGTCCCACTGCTGAGCACGGGCCTCCTCTACTACTGAGAGGGTTTAGGCCTTAGTCCACCACGGTGGCCTAGTGCGGGTTGGCAGACTTCACATACCTTCGAAATTCTTATAAAGAACTTCTTAGGTAGTAGGACTTCACGATGTTTTCCTTCACCGTTAAAGCGAACGATAATTGATAAACCACACACACATAACTTTGACCTCCGAACCTTGGGTTTTGAACGTCCGGACAATGTCTCGGCAAACCGTCTCATTCCCAACTAGGCTATCGTCCACTTACCTCACGTAATTTAATAATATTATAAATATTTTAATTTTCATTATTATAATATAATTTATAATTATTTAGCAAGAATTTGGCAGAGATTTTAACAAACGGCGTATTTAATGTGTAGTGGATAACGTACTTGACATATAAATGTGCACACAGTGATAACTAACACTCAGAGCGCATGTATCAAAAACGCACCCAACCACTCAATCTCACATCCTCTGGGGAATCCTGGACAAATCATGATAAAAAATCCCTCATTATTAAAACTAAAACTCGAATCCAGGACTACTTTAACACATCCCATATAGCCAAAACAAGAATGTGATTATGATTATGCTAATTTATATAGTGCTCATTTAATTACCGTTTATTTGGGAGCTAACACAAAAATGTGACTTTTGTATTTAATCAGCTTATACATTTAATTGCCAGTTTGCCAAACCTCAGTAAACCAAAATGGTGGACTAAAGCCTTTTTTTTTAGTTTTTTTTTTGTTGACGCGGAGAAAGTGACCTATTACTACCGCCCAGTGTTCAAGGGGAACGACTGAGCGGTTATGTTGGGTTCACCGTGCCTTACGACCCGACGTTGAGCCGCCCGGAGAGGCCGAGCGGGCCGAGTCCCTAACCTATGTACACCGCACGGCATACCAACTAAAACTCCGCGGTGGCCATCTTCGGCGCATTAGGGACGGCTGCGGGCTTCCTCCGACTCACGTCTAAGTTGTCGTCCGCAACCGCCCCTATGGACTAAAGCCTAAACCTTCTACCATAGTAGAGGCTCGTGCTCAGCAGTGGGCAGTACATACCACCGTTTCACCATTAAAGTGAGTGATAATTCACAAGGAATACACACAACGTTTTAGAAAAGGTGTGTGCCCTTTGGTTTTGAACCAGCGGACATTCGTCTCGGCAATGCGTTCCACTCGTAACTAGGCTACCGTAGTGTTTTTTACCGATTCAAAAAAAAAAGGAGGTTCTGTATTCGACCCATATGTTTATATGTAAGTTTGTATAGCCGCAATTTTCTCAAACTACTGATCCGATTTGGATGGGGTTTTCGTTATTCATACGTATATTTTTCAGGAAACGTTTTAGTATATAATTCTAAATGTTCTTATGTTTTTTAAATGACTGAGCATGCCGTTTGTCTGATGGTAAACAAAACGACCACCCATAAACAGTAGAAACACCATCCAGCACCTTGAGTTACAAAATACTATGTGGCATTACACTGCGCTCGTCATCCTGAGACGAAGATGCTAAGTCTCATTATGTCCTGTAGTTACACTGGCTACAATGCCCTTCAAGCCGAAACACAACAGTGCATGCACACTGCTGCTTGGCGGTAGAATATAAACCCACCCAGACGGACTTTTAAAAAAAACATATATTCATAAATTTAAAAAATTATACATTTTTAAATTATTGAAAAATATTATTGTTTTATATAACTTTTAAGAATTTTATATAATGTCTTGACAATTTATACCTTTTTTCTATTAAAGGAAGGGTAGTGTTGTGAATGATTCATAATATATGATGCAATAAGTAGGCATACTTATTGCATCATATATTATGAATCATCGAAATCAATATCATTTGCACGCATTCCCTATTTGGCACTGCTAAATATCTGTTACTTATTATAAAGAGTCAGTCGCTCTTCATACTTCTACGGTAACTAACGAATCCTATGTAAAACTTATATTATAATATAATAATATAAGTTTTACATAGGATTAGGGGTAGTTGTAAAAGAGAGTCAAATTAATTTCGCTCTACATTTATTTTAGATTAAAATTAGTAAATAGATAATATTGCTTACTTTTTATGTTTGGAATTATAAACTAAAGTGTCTACCTGCCGGGCTGAGTGTATAATCTCCTTTATTATCATCTCCTTCACTTGTTAATCACATCAGTTATCACCTCAACTTTCAACACACTTAATGGAGTCTATACTGAAAGCCACTGTAGAAGAAATGAAGCAGGATTTCCAAAGAAGAATGGCATCTTTTGAAGGGGATCTGCAGAAGGTTTCAAATACTTCAACGGGTACTTCAGGGATTGCTGCAGAGTTTGCTTCGTTTCGGTCATTTACAATGCAAACTCTCAACCTATTACAGCAACAGATCGACGCATTGGCTCTTAATGTGGACACCATGGAGATGCAGAGGCGACGAAAAATGCTGCTAATACATGGTTCCGACGAAGTGCAGAATGAAAATACTGCTCAAGTTATTGTGGACATTGTGGTTCAGCACTTGGGGATCACAGACTTCACGGCTAGCGACATACAGCGATGTCAGAGATTGGGCCGTCCTTCGCCTCAGAAGTCTAGGCCCATCCTTGTCAAGCTGCAGGACACTGCAGTTCGTCATAAACTCTGGCACAATAAGACTAAGCTCAAGGGGTCTGGCGTCACGCTATCAGAGTTCCTAACGAAGACACGGCACGACATCTTCCTGGCGGCACGTGAAAAATTCGGCGTGACCAAATGCTGGACATATCAGCAGTGCCGGATTAAGCAAGCGCGGGGCCCGTAGCAAATTCTTTCAAAGAGCCCTTGATCTGCTATGGGTTCTTAAGTATAAAGTGGTAAAGATACAATTCAATACTCAATACGTTTATTTGATATCTATAGGTTACAATTTTGTGGGTAATTAATAGTGTAGTAAATTACTACAGGCGCTGTTAGGCTCTGACAAGTACAAGAAACCTGAGATGAGATTTCCTGGCAATTTAGAATAATTTGGATAGGAAACTAACAATTGAAAACAGATGATACTACACAAAATAATTTTTTTCAATACATATTTCAAAGTTTATATTTAACTAGACTTCTGCTCGCGGCTCCGCTTGCGTGAATGGGTTTTTCCGGGATAAAAGTCCCGCTTTATATTTCCCTGGGATGAATTATACATATAAACCTTCCTCTTGAAACACTATATCTATAAAAAAAACTGCATCAAAATCCGTTGCGTAGTTTTAAAGATCTAAGCATACATACCCGTGATACATACGGACATAGGGACAGACAGCGGGAAGCGACTTTGTTTTATACTATGTAGTGATACAAAGTATATTATATTTTTAGGACTAGCTAATGTTATATTTAATCAATGGTATACTTTAAATAATGTTTATATTTATATTTGTTCATCTGCTTCCTTATAATTTTTTAAATTTTTACAAAGTAACTTTTCTACATTTCATGTGGGCAAATTTAGAAATATAGGTAGGTATTATTCGTATCAATTTCTCTGAGCAAATCATATCCTATATTCATCAAAGCGAGATAATTCAGACGTTTTTGAGTCATAGTGTTCCTTAACTCATTTTTTCTTCGCTTTAATGTCCAAAATGAACATTCGCCACTGCAGTTAGTGATCATGAGAATCTCTCTTGAAGTAATAAAATATTTTTTTAGTCATAACTTCTATAACTCAATCTATACTAATATTATAAAGAGGAAGATTTGTATTTTTGTATGTTTGACAAGGAAACTCAAAAAGTACGGGACCGATTTCAAAAATTCTTTCACCATTAGAATTCTCCTGTATCCTTGAGTAGCATGGGTTACTTTATATCCCAGGAAAATTCAAATCGGGACTTTTATCTCAGAGTTGTTACGGCCAAACCAATAAACCGATTTCGATGAAATTTGTAAGGGACATAGTTTAAGACCCTGGGAAAGACCTACTTCTTATCCCGGGAAAAAATAAACCGGGATTTTAATCCCGGAAAATATGTTTCTTGCCCGTGGAACCGCAAACAAATAAGTATGGAGATAGTTTGAGACCCAGGGAAGGACATAAGCTACTGCTTATCCCGGAAAAATATAAACCGGAACTTTTATCCCGGTTTTATTCTCGCGAGTGGGGCGGCCAAACCACTCAACCGATTTCTATGAAATGTGGTAGAGAGATAGTTTAAAACCTTGGGAAGAACCAAGGCTAATTCTGATTCCGGGAAAAAATAGACCGGGATTTTATCCCGGAAAATATTCTTGCGTGTGGTACCGCAAACAAATAAGTATGGAAATATTTTGAGATCGAGGGAAAGATATAACTACTTCTGGTAGGTTAGCTAGGCTAGGACCTGTAGTGTAATAATGGGAGGATCGCGACGCGTTCCTCCCATTATTATTACTATTATTATATATTTTTTTTTGTTAATTATCTCTTGTTTTATATTGCTTTTCTTGCCAGCCCCAGCTGGCTTCTTACTTTTTACTTTTTATTTTTCATCATTTATTTTACTCACAAAAATGTCTGTAGTTATATAAGTGACTAATAATAATTATTAAATATGTCTCGACTTATCACAAGTGCAACTATGTTCGCCTACGTGATGAATAAAGTATTTTATTTTTATTTTTTTTATCCCGGAAAAACATAAACCGGGAATTTTAACCCGGATTTTTTCTCTCGTGAGTGGAGCCGTCACGCTCAAACCACTGAACCGATTTCGATGAAATTTGGAAGAGTCATAGTTTAAGACCCTGGTAAGGATGTAGGATATTTCTTATTCCGGGAAAAAATAAACCGGGACTTAATCCAGGCAACTATTTTCTTGCGGATGGAACCGCAAAGAAATAAGTATGGAGATAGTTTGAAACCCAGGGTAGGACACAGGGAACTGCCCATCCCGGAAAAATATAAACCGGATATTTTATCCCGATTTTTCTTTTTTTTTCTCACGAGTGGAACGGCCAAACCACTCGACCGATTTCAACGAAATTTGGTAGGGAGATAGTTCAAAACCCTGGAAAGGACCTACGCTACTTCTGATTCCGGGAAAATATAAACGGGGATTTTATCCTGGAAAATATTTTCTTGCGGGTGGAACCGAAAAAAAATAAGTATGGAGATAGTTTGAGACCGAGGGAAGGACATAGGCAACTGCTTATCCTGGAAAAATAGAAACCGGGAATTTTATCCCAGATTTTTTTACCTCGCGGTTGTAGCCGTCACTCTCAGCCGATTTCGATGAAATTTCGTACGAAGATAATTTAAGACATTGAGGAGCATCTAGGCTATTGCTTATCCCAGAGAAATATAAACCGATACTTTTATCTTGGAAAATATTTTCTTGCGGGCGAAACCGTGAGAGAACAAATATGGAGATAGTTTGAGATCCAAGGAAGAACAGGCTACTTTTATCTCTTTATTTTTAAGGATATGTCCTTACATCATTACATATTATAAAACAAAGTCTCCCTATCGCATCTGTTTGTCTGAACGCGATAAACTCAAAAACTACCGAACGGATTTTCATATGTTTTTCACCAATGGACGCAGTGATTCAACAGGAAGGGTTATGTGTATAATTCATAAGTATTTTGTAGGACCGAAAATTAAATGTACAAATATTATGCTTTGCTACCTGTGCGAAGCCAGGGCGGGCCGCTAGTATACTTATATTCTAGAAAATATATTTTTGGTATATAGTTACTAAATTACATACATACATATAAACTCACGCCTATTATCCCCGAAGGGGTAGGCAGAGGCGCAACTAGTACACCCACTTTTCGCCATTATTCCGTCCCATGATGTGATAGGGGGCGAGCCTATCGCCATATCGGGCACAAAATTCCAGACTCCGAGCTGATACTGAATAGAAAAACTCAATATCACTTTGCCCGACCCGGGAATCGAACCCGAGACCTCAGCATTGCAGTCGTACTATAATACAACTACGCCACCGAGCCAGTTACTAAATTATATTAAAAATAATGTAGACTGTTAATCTTATAAATAAATAGAAAATTTTAACAATTTAATTCGAGCTATTTCAATTCTGCTACACATCCACACTAAGTGTTGGGTAAGAGTGCTGGCATATACGGCAGACTTTTTGTAGAGCTGATTATCAGGCCGACTGAAATTCTACACGTTTATACAAGCAACTTTTTGTAGAACTTGTGTGTTTACCGTATGAAATTATTTGAATTATTTACACTAAGGAAATAGTCGGTTACCGAGTGTCTGACGTGGATTGTCTTAGTAAGAAAAGTTGTAACGTTTCATGTTTTTGTGACATCAAAAAAAATCAACATACCATATCTTAATAAGTTTCACTCAAAAAATTACGCTCAGGCAGAGATGAGTGGGTTTAAATACGCGGGGCCCCCTTTCGCGCGGGGCCCGTAGCAATTGCTACTCTTGCTACGTGGTTAATCCGGCACTGCATATCAGGGCAACGTGTTTGTTCTAAACTCTGGTGGTCGTCATCGGGTGACGTCGCTGGCAGATCTCGGTCGGATCTCTGTGGACACTGCCAAGCCTGTTGCTGTGATGAAGACTTCGGCAGCATCGAAAACTCGACGCACTGCAGCGACTAAAAAGTAATGTGTGTCCTAGTCTTCCAGTCCACCGTTTCAGTTCAGGTATCATTCGGAACTAGTTTTGTTTAGTTTTTGCATTGTTAAGTAATATAATCACCCTCCAATTTTTAATGTTGCGTATAAACATAGCATTACGACTTACGTATCACTTTTGTTTTGACAGATGTCATTCTGACAGTACTATTTTTCTAATCTTCCTTATGGAAAGGCAAAGTTTAGAGTCATACAGCCTAGGTCGTACAGTACTTTTATTTATAAATTACGTTGTTTATACGCACATGAACCTTAGATTTGTAAAATGTTCTAAGACGTGAACCCATGAATTCGTCCTTATTCTGATAATTTTTTTTTTTTTTTTTTTTTTTCGTGTTCCGAAATATCTACTGGACACACATTGCTTTAAACTTATTTTTATACAATACTACCTATTATTTTTTATTCATCTACACTAAACAGCCGGCAGATGGATGTTAGTCTTTGTTTTAGTGATATTATTTATTTATTGTACAAGTGTTTTTAGTTACATAATTTAGATATTTTATTGTATTACATATAATTTATATATAAACCAATGTCTACAGATGATCTAAATAACGATAGTGAGGATTTTCTGTCCATAACTAGTGATGATAGCTTCTTCAGTATTCCTTCAATTTCTGAGTGTCTATCTACACAGTTTTCTGATGTTCCTGGGCACTCTAATGTAGTCCATATAAATGCGCAAAGCATTCCGGCACACTATTCCGATATGCTGGCTTCGTTTGACTGTACACATCTTCACGCTATCCTTATTTCAGAATCTTGGTTAAAGCCATGTCTGGCTTCCTCCTCTTATTCCCTTCCTGGGTTTCGCCTTATCAGGAATGATCGCGTGATAGGTGGTGGCGGTGGTGTTGCCATTTATCTCCGTTCACATATCTCCTACAAGATTATTAGCACGTCCCCGCAGCCCCCACCATCAAATGCTGGTGAGCATCTATTTCTGGAAATAGAGCTATCGCATGCTAAGGTTTTACTTGGTGTGTACTATTGTCCTTCCCTTCGTATTGATTACTTCTCTTCCTTGGAAATAATTCTTGAAAATCTAGTTCCTTTGTACAGTCAAACCATAATCATGGGTGATTTTAACACTTGCCTTCTCAAGAACGACTCCCGTTCAACCTCTCTTAAATCCACAATTGAATCCTGCAATCTATCTATCCTTCCACTTTCTGCCACTCATCATTTTCCCAATAGTACTCCTTCTCTTCTTGACCTCATCTTTGTTTCCTCCGCAGAACATGTGAGTAAACACGGTCAAATTTCTGCTGATTCCTTCTCTTACCATGATTTACTTTTTCTATCCTTTCGTATTCGCCCACCCAAAGCCTCACGCAAATTACTTTTATTGCGTAATTTTCGTGGTATGAACATTGATAATCTTCGCAAGGATGCTGCTGAGATCGCATGGAGTTCGCTTATCGACTCTGATAGTGTTGACGAAAAAGTTAATATGTTTACGCATAAAATAAAACAATTATATGATAAGCATGCACCAGTTAGACCTGTTAGAATTAAACACCTTCCGGCGCCATGGCTTACGGACGAAGTTAAATCTCTTCTTGCTAAGAAAGCGGCGGCTAAATCAAAATATAAATGTCGACCTAACGATAAAAACTGGGATAATTACGTGGCAATCCGCAATCATTGTAGCAAGGTGTGTAGATATGCTCAACGCAAACATATTCACAGTTCCGTTGAAAATGGTGACCCAGCCAAAATTTGGAAATTTCTAAAGTCACTGGGAGTTGGCAAACCTCGTCAAGACTCTCTTCCTAACAACGTAGATTTAAATGCCTTAAACCAACATTTCACATCTCCGTCCAACTTTGATAGGACGACTAAAGAAACCACAATAAAGTATCTTTCTTCCTGTCAAACTCCCGACTGTCCTCCCTTAGTCTTCAAACCTTTTGCTGCTTGTGATGTTAAGAAGAGTATCATGACAATCACATCCAATGCTGTTGGAAGCGACTGTATCGGCCGTAACATGATCCTCCCTATCCTCGATGAAGTCCTCTCCATAATTTGTCATATCCTGAACCATTCAGTCTCCAGCGGATTTTTTCCTACTGCTTGGAAAGAAGCCCAAATTACCCCTCTACCTAAAAAATCTAACCCTACTACGTACTCCGATTTTCGTCCTATATCCATCTTACCTTTCCTCTCTAAAGTTCTTGAACGATTAATCCATTCACAACTCAATGACTTCCTTTATAAAAATCAACTCCTGAATCCCTTTCAATCCGGGTTCCGTTCCGGGCATAGTACCACTACCTCCTTGGTTCATGTTACGGAAGATATCAGATTTGGCATGGAAGAAGGAAAGCTAACTGTGTTAGCTTTACTTGATTTCTCTAACGCTTTCAACACTGTTGATTTTGATGTCTTACTCTGCACTTTGCGCTCCCTTAACATATCTCCAACGGCAATTGCGTGGTTTAATAGTTACCTGTCTAATCGCAGGCAACGTATTTGCATTGAGGGAAAACAATCCTCTTATTGCTCCTCTACTGCTGGAGTACCACAGGGCGGTGTTCTATCTCCACTTCTCTTTGCAGTTTTTATTAACTCTATCTCTCAACAACTTCGTTCTGCCTACCACCTTTATGCTGATGATTTGCAGATTTATGTTCAAACACCATTGGATAGGTTGACCGATGCAGTTACTGAGGTGAATAGGGATTTAAACCATATTTGCGAATGGAGTAAGTCTCATGGTTTGAAAGTAAACCCATCAAAAACCCAAGTAATTGTCATCGGCAGCCCCAGACTATTATCCAGAGTAGATTGGCCACAACTTCCTCGCGTGACTTGTGATGGTACAACTATTCCTTACAGTGACACTGTAAAAAATCTTGGGTTATACCTGGACAAATGCCTAACCTGGAGTCCACACATTCAGTATGTTAGTCGTAAGCTTTTTGCCTCAGCGGGATCCTTGATGAGGTTACGTAACTTCTTACCTATTGCCACCAAGATTACGTTGGTACAATCCCTACTCCTTCCGATCCTTGATTATGGTGAAGCCAGTTATATAAATATCACTGAAGAACAACTAAATAAGCTTGAGCGCCTTCAAAATTTTGGTATCAGATTCATATTTGGACTTCGCAAATATGATCACGTGTCTGAGTTTCGCACTAAGCTCAAGTGGTTACCGATTCGCCTTCGCCGGAATGCCCACATACTTTCTCTTCTCTATAATATTTTGTTCAACCCTCTTGCTCCTTCCTATCTCAAATCTAGGTTCCAATTTCTTCGCGACACACATGGGAGGTCCCTCAGATCATCAGAAAACTTGACATTGAAGATGCCGACGCATACTACAACATTTGTAGATAAATCTTTCACAGTTTCGGCTATCAGATTATGCAATGCATTGCCAATAGCTATAAAACGTGCGCAATCACTAGCAATCTTTAAAAAACGGGTTAAAGAACACTATCTCACCCTATAAAAACTAACTCATGTATGACATTGAGTATTATTTCTTATGTAAGTATATCACTTTATGTAATAATCATTTTATATTTATATTATATGTTATGTATATATGTACTATATATATATATGTGTGTGTGTGTGTGTGTGTGTGTGTGTGTGTGTGTGTGTGTGTGTGTGTGTGTGTGTGTACATTATGTTCGTATGTATGTAGAGATATATTTTATGTGCTTTCGTATATTTTTGATTTGTTTTCTTTATGCTTCTTCAATAATTAATAACTAGCATGTACGTCATGAATTACCCCTTTTCGCTACTTCTCTTATCTCCATCCCATGGTTGTCTGTAAGAGATTGCCTCGAGCGATAAGACCGCCAATTGTACCACCCTTTTGCCCATATTATGTAAAATACTATATTACGTTGTGATGTACAATAAAGTTATAAATAAAAATAAATAAATAAATAATATACTCCGAAGTACTATTGCTTTTTCTTCAACCACCAACGATAGGCAAACTTACATAGGAGAGACCTACCACCAGTAAAATGTTGGTCTAGATTATTATAGTGAACCCACCTGGCACAGACGAGTAGCTTGTTGCTGGTGTCGTTTCGCGGCGGCGCTGCCACCACGCTGTACTGTCCGTGCTCCACAGTCACGTCCCCTCGCAGCGGCACCAGGTGAGACAGCCACTCGTTCTGTACGCAAACAGTCATCATCATCATCATCAGCCTGTTGCAGTTCACTGCTGGACATAGGCCTCTCCCAAGATACGCCACAGAGCCCGGTCTGCTGCTTTATGCATCCAGTCGCTGCCGGCCCTCTTGTGCAAGTCGTCCCGCCATCTGGCTAGAGGGCGTCCCACGCTACGTTTACCAAGACGCGGTCTCCACTCCAGAACACGCAAACAATACTCAATATTTAATTCAAAATTTTACACATAAATATACACTCACGCCTTTTATCCCCGAAGGGGTAGGCAGAGGCGCAACTAGTGCACCCACTTTTCGCCATTATTCCGTCCCATGATGTGATAGGGGGCGAGCCTATCGCCGTATCGGGCACAAATTCCAGACTCCGAGCTGATACTGAATAGAAAAACTCAATATCATTTTGTCCGACCCGGGGATCGAACCCGAGACCTCAGCATTGCAGTCGTACCATAATACCGCTACGCCACCGAGGCAGTCAAAATTTCAAAATTTTATTTGTAATAATTGCTAACACACTCTAACGCCTATTTTTTTAATGGCGTATGGTCGAAATTAGCTCGTTGGTTGCTTTTTTTTTCAAGTTGGCTGCCGGCTGTCTTCGTTCATATTTTCAACTAGCTTTTGCTCGTATCTCCGCCCGCATTAGAACGTTGTTCCGGCACAATAGTCCCGCTTTATATTTTCCCGGGATAAAAGTATGCCTATATTTTAATCCAGGACATGACCTACCCATGTGTTTAATTTCATCGAAATCCGTTCAGTTTTGTCGGAGATGTGCAGTAAACAAACACAAAAAACAGACAAAGAGAAAAGAATTATAAAAATCGCTGATTTGTGTTCCATTACTCTTCTTTACTCATCGATTTTTTTTTATCAGATTTTTTTACATGTACAAGACGGTTTTACTGCTATATTATATTGTGTATTTTTTTATCACATTTTTTTACATGTACAGACGGTTTTACTGCTTTATATGTATAGATAACACTTCAGCTAGATGTCGAAATATAAGTATTGCACTTTTCAATCATCCTGTATAAGTTAAGTATTGCACTTTTCAATCACCCTGTATAAGTGGTGACTTACAGTTTTGGTCTCGTTGGCGTGGTCCTTGAGCTGCTGCAGCTCCAGCACCGGCGCGGCGGGGAGCAGCAGGGAGAACGCTGCGAGCTCCTCGTCTGTCTCGTTCGCTACCAACTGAAAAACAGGCTTACATGAAAGTGGGTATTTTTAATTGTTTCCATAAAATTAAGAGCTAGATGGTATGGAATGGTAAACCAATATGAATCTAGCAGTTCCAAAATCCATGGTACACACCTCTGAATTTTAGTTCAATGCGGCATTCCTTTGATTGGAATATATTTTGACCATTTCTGGATAAAAAAATAAATTTCGTGGTACTGCAGTTATTTTAGTACTAAGCTCTTTGTCTGATCAACACTTGTTAATTTAACTTAAGAGGCACAGTTAAATGTTCATATTTTGTGATATATTCTCCAATAGTAGAGGTTCGTACTCAGCAGTATTAAATATAGAGTTGGTAGTATTATTTTACTAGTTATTTTCATATTTCACCCTATAGTATAGGGTAGTTGATTACTTTTTATTAAATACATTTATCAAAAATTAATGTCTGAAAATCAAGAGGAAAAAGAATTTTTAAAATAAGTACAACCAAGGATAAATGAGTTATAAAACTTTAAAGTTTTGTTGAAAGGGGCATCTGTCAGATAACGGAAACAGCAGAATGTGACGTAACCGAATGTCGCCAGCCATAACGCTGCGTGCGTGCGAAAGAGATGACGCGATATCCCCACTACCCTCCCACTCTTGCTCACAACAATATTTCAAATATGAATAACTGCTCTAGTCGTCAACCAATTTTGATTCTGATTTTACAGAAGAATTTATTTTTCGTTTTTTTCATTTTATTTTGTTTTTCGTATTTTTCATTTTTCTGTTACATCCTACTAATCCTACTATAATATTATAAAGGCGAAAGTTTGTAAGAATGTATGGATGTATGGATGTTTGTTCCTCTTTCACGCAAAAACTCGGGAAAATATAAAGCGGGACTTTTATCCCGAAAAAACTCGTTCGAGCGGGCGGAGCCATAGGACTGCCTCGGTGGCGTAGTTGTATTACAGTACGACTGCAAAGCTGAGGTCTCGGGTTCGATCCCCGGGTCGGGCAAAGTGATATTGAATTTTTCTATTCCAGCATCAGCCCGGAGTCTAGAATTTGTGCCCGATGTGGCGATAGGCTCGCCCCCTATCACATCACGGAATGATGGCGAAAAGTGGATGCACTAGTTGCGCCTCAGCCTACCCCTTCGGGTATAAAAAGCGTGTGGGTGTGTAATTTCCAACAGTGTTTACCTTGATCGCTGGCCAGACAGGCAGCCGCGCGTTGATGGTGGTGACGAGCTGGTCGAGGCGGCTGGACACGTGGACCGGCGCCACGCTGGCGGGCCGCAGTGCCGTTACGTTACTCAGCGACCTGAACACCTCCGGCTCCAGCTCCGACTCCTCCTTCAGCGTGAACACGGCTGCGGGGGAACGATGGGTTATTGTTGTAAATAACAAAATATAGATACTACTAAAGCCATCTTGTGGCAAACTTGTGAACTATTTGTTTGTCTATGTTAATGTCTTTGATCTGTGTAAACTTTTTTAAATATATTAGTCGCTCAGAAAATCTTAGCTGAAGCACGTTGTTTTATTATAGTTATCTTCTTCGTCAAAACTCCTAAAGTCGTGTGATAATACACTAGGCTGTTGTGTCTCGTTCTTTGGCTCGGCTTGATACACTGTCGCGTGTCTAGATCTAGTATAGTTCATATAATATGGGGATGCAATAGTTTTTATGCATAAGTGATTGCTATTGTTTATTGACTATTGTGATTCATACCATCACGCGAGTAACTTACGTACAATTTAATTATTATTTTTAAAAATGGGCCACTTCAATGTATGTAAAATCGAAGTTTCATAGAAAACTTATAAATTAAAAAATGTCATCGAATATTCTTAAACAATTTTCAATAGTAATCAAGAGTTGTATCTTTCCTCAACAACATAACAATCTTCTATCAGTCGGGTAAGCTAATCACGTATTCCACTTTACTTGCACTCCACAACAAACACTACCCTTTTTATCACAATCGGGTAAGGTACTCACTATCAGGCGGGCTTATAGCCTTGACTTGCGCGGCGAAGTGTCCCAACAATTGTGACAGACGTGGATCAGGCGTCTGCCGCCAGAAGGCGCGGTGTGTGTGGTCGACCCCGGGGTCGCTCCCACGTCCAGAGTTGGGCACAGCATCCGCTGACACGTTTACGATGAGATGACGCGCTTTGAGTAACCTGTGGGAGATGACTTTATTATAGATGGCTTTATTATAGATGGCTTTATTATAGATGGCTTTATTATAGATGGCTTTATTATAGATGGCTTTATTATAGATGGCTTTATTATAGGTTTTGGCAATAAAGGTTATTTACTTCGGAATAAAAGGGCATGTCCAAAAACGGGCTTAGAATTCTAACCAAGATACTTTATATATATTTGGATAGTACGCCCAAAAAGTAGGCTTTTACTATAAATCGTTAAAGTCCTCCGATTTTGAGATCTATGTCATTTTATTTTGCTTCAAAACTACACTTAATATGAACGTTTTTAATAGTTAAAATGGAGGAGTCTTACAATATTTTTGTAATGGATCCAAGATCCATATTTTTGTCCCTTTAATATCCATAAAGTTTGAGCCTGGTTAGAAAATGTAATGCAAAAATCAAAATCTGTTCAAAAACCAACAAGCCTTTGAAATCTGATCGAGAGGCTGAATGTCAAAAAACGAAAAAGAGAAGCAATGATATCTACTATCTAGTGACGTCATCGGCGTTAGGACGCGCGCGCAAGAAAGAGTTAGCGCGCTGTTCCCACTACACGCATATGTAATATGAATTGCTGTCGCATTTCTTAACCAACTTTATAGCTTATTGCACAAAAGGGATTCTTTTTCGTGTTATTTGCTATTACATATAGAGTAATAGGGTAGTTGACTACTTTTTTTAAATACATTTATCAAAAATGAATGTCTTCTAAAATTAAGAGGAAAAATATTTTTTAAAATACAAGCAATAATAAATAAGTTATAAAGCTTTGAAGTTTGGTGGAACGGGCATCTGTCACATAACGGAAACAGCAGAATGTGACGTCACTGAGTGTCGCCAGCCATAACGCTGCGTGCGTGCGAAAGAGATGAAGCGATTTCCCCATACGCCCCCACTTTTGCTCACAACAATATTTCAAATATGAATTATATCTGCTTTAGTTGTCAACCAATTTTGATTCTGATTTTACAGAAGAATTTAGTTTTCGTATTATTTTCTGTTACATCCTACTAATATTATAAAGGCGAAAGTTTGTAAGAATGTCTGGATGTATGTTTGTTTGTTCCTCTTTCACGCAAAAACTACTGAACAGATTTCGATGAAATTTGGCCCACGGGTAGATCATGTCCTGGATTAACACATAGGCTACTTTTTATCCCGGGGAAATATAAACCGGGACTTTTATCCCGGAAAAACTTTTTAACGCGGGCGTAGCCGCGGGCAAAAGCTAGTATGAAATAATGTACAAAATAAAACATAGGAAACTACCCTATTGAAAAAATCTAACATAGTAAAATACCCTATTGTGTCGACTGGAATAAACATCTCTCTCGCACACGCATACCATACATAGACCAAGCCGGCGTGTTATCAGCTGCACTAACCTGACTCCGCCGGCGCCGCTCGTGATCCACGCGCTGATGACCTTGTCCAGAAGGTCCACCACATGCTTGTTCAGAAAGTTGAGGTCTGGCCGCTGTTCTCCATACTGGTGGAGGTATAACTCGCGCCGTTTCTCGCTGTACGACCATGCTGGCGTGTTGTTGGTGGATACCTGATGAATTGGTAAGTGGCAGTGGTATAAAAGAATTTGGAGTTAACTGGATGGACAAAGCGAAAAACCGAATACCCTGGCAGAGATTGGAGGAGGCCTTTACCCGAAAGGGGCCTTAAGTAACACGTAACCATTATCTTAATAAGCTAGAATAATGTACAAAAAAAATCAGTTCACATACTAACAAATATCTTACTAACCTAGTTGAAAAATACATCATACAGAAATATGTTGTTATGTAAGGAAATAAAGAAGGCTTTATTATTATTATTAAGGGGCAGTGATAGGGAAGCGACGATAGCCTAGTTGGGAGTGGAATTGACTGCCGAGACGAATGTCCGCAGGTTCAAAACCCAAGGGCACACACCTCTGACTTTTCTAAAGTTATGTGTATTATTTGTAAATTATCGCTTGCTTTAACGGTGAAGGAAAACATCGTGAAGAAACCTTCATACCTGAGAATTCTACATGAGAATTTTGACGGTATGTGAAGTCTACTACAGGACAGTGTAACTACAGGACATAATGAGACTTAACATCTTATGTCTCAGGATGACGAGCGCGGTGGAATGCCGCACAGTCTCAAGGTGCTGGATGGTGTTTCTATTGTTTATGAGTGGTCGTATCGCTTACCATTAGGTGAACGGCATGCTCGTCTCGTCATTCAATGCAATAAAAAAAAACCTGCACTAAGCCAGTGTGGTTGACTAATGCCTTGCCCCTCTCAGTAGTAGAGTAGGCCCGTGCCCAGCAGTGGGCAGTATATTAAGGGCTGATGCTGCAAAATTAGTCTTAGTATAATCAACTTACCCAGTTGTTAGGCGGTTTCGGTTTGCCAGCATCGTCGAAGTCCTTGCCCGGGGCCCACACGAAGTAGTCAGTGAACGGCTCAGTGCGGTTCTCGCTCAGTTTGAACCACGTGTGGTCGACGGACACGAAGCTCGGCATCAAATCCACGATCACCCTGGAGAAATAGAGATATATTCATAAATAATGTATTGTGAAAGAATGGAAATCTTAATCATGGGTGACATTTATAAATTATGAATAATGTATTTAGGATGGAAGTTTTGTACCGATGCTTTAAAAAAATAATGTAGAGGTAATCCTTAATTTCTTTTTGCAATGCAATGCAATCAGCTTTGTATTATATACTGCCCACTGCTGAGCACCAGCTTCCTCTACTACTGAGAGGGGTTAGGCCTTGGTCCACCACGCTGGCCTAGTGCGGGTTGGCAGGCTTGACACACCCTCGAAATTCCTATGGAGAATTATCAGGTATGTAGGTTTCCTCACGATGTTTTCCTCCACAGTTAAAGTGAACGATAATTGATAAACAATACACACGTAACTTCGAAAAGTCAGAGGTGTGTGCCTTGTAATTTCTTTTTACGATGCTGTTAACACAACAAGTAAAAACTATGCTGGTACATGCTCACTAGTTATCTCTGAAGAGCATGGCCACAAGAATTACGAATTATGTGCAAAAAAGTGGTACTATTTAGATTTAATCCAATAATGCCACAGACAATATTGTCCACAGCTTGGTTCATTTTTTTCACACACACACACTCACGCCTATTATCCCCGAAGGGGTAGGCAGAGGCGCAACTAGTGCACCCACTTTTCGCCACCCGTATTCAGTCCCATGATGTGATAGGGGGCGAGCCTATCGCCCTCTATCACATCAGATTCCAGACACCAGGCTGATACTGAATTTAAAAAACTTAATATCACTTTACCCGATCCGGGAATTGAACCCAAGCTCTCAGTTTTGCAGTCATACCGCAATACAACCCGAGGCATTATTTTCCCAAAACAAAATAAAAATTGATAAGGTATGCAGTCTGCCAACCCACACTAGGCCAACATAGTTCCTTTACCATCACAGTAGTAAAGAAAGTATGTGCCCAGCGGTGGGACAGTATAAATATAGAGCTGGTATTATAAACCACTCACTTGATGCAGGGATTTGGTGGGAACTTGGAAGTGTCATGAGGAGCTAAAAATAATGAATAAAAACAAGAGCACTTGTTTTAATTCACTATTTTGTTGATACTTAGTATTATATTGCATAATTATAGTGGTATATTATCCCATATAGTTCTATTAAAGGGCTCAAATGAAGTGAATTGAAATAACAGTGCTAATCAAGTATTTTTTTGTTGCCTCTATAACTCTTTCATAAGGTCTGAGTAAGATAGCCACTGCTATACTGCGACATACAGAGGATATAAAAAAACAACCAAGTATGCATCTGAAGGACAAGAATAAATTAATAAAAAAAAAACACTCACTTGATGCCGACATTCTTGGCCTTCTCGAACAAGTTCTTGAATGGCTTCAGTATGTCGGGCTGGTCCAACACGTCGTATACAAGGGTTTCCATGAACACACCCTGGACATTGTACTCCTCGAGCCGGGGCAGCATCGCCTCCACCTCGTCAGGACTGGCCGGCCCCAACTCAACCAGAGGACCTTGCTCATACCTAAGAAGTGGACACGGAGTGTTAAATAAATCATGTAGGTATACAAAAAAGTATTAGTGTTAATATTAATTCATCAATTAGATTAAATATATTTTCTGTAAGAGTAATTTTGCACATTTACATTTAATATTTCTACACGATATTATGGTATTACCCCGTTGAAGAGACGCGATATCTTATCCAAATATGTATGAGTACCGCTTATTTAATTTTCTCTCCATATCAATTTGCCCCTGAATTTCATAGAATATAGCTATTGTCCGCAGTTGGACCCGTATGAAAAAGTGTTCGCGGGATAAAATGTAGCCCACAGCAGTCAGAATATAACTTCCTATTAGGGAAAGAATTTTCAAAATAGCTCCAGCAGTTCCAGAGATAGCCCCTACAAACCAGCTCAGAAACTTTCCTCTTTATAATATTAGTATAGATCAAATTCAATTACCATTTCTTAGGCTCCGGCGGAGTGCACTTGGGTGCCTGCACGATGATAACAATCGCTCCGGCCAGCATACACAGCCACGAAGCCCAGAACAGCACGAACAGCGACCAGCGCAGGTTCACCCAGAACGGGTCATCCGCGTACTTCATCAGCTCCTCCTTAGTAAGACCGGAGAATTCCTAAACGAGCATAATATTGTATTATTACACGTTATAATCAGTAGCGTAGGGAGGGCGATCCACTCTGGGTAGCAAAATATGAAAATAAAACCTTTCAAAACATCCTTTCATATTTTGTTGTCCAGTAGTTAAGGCGGAGAGAGGGGGAGAGGGGGAGGAATCTTTGCTCTCGGACCTATAGGCGGCTCAAAAATTTCCAAACGCATTTCAATGAAATTCGGTATGAACATAGTGTGTGACTGCGAAGGACATATGCTTTTTATCCCCGAAGAATTTTTACGCGAGCGAAGTCACGAACAAAAGCTAGTAATTAATAAAATTATAAGATCACAGATACTGCCTTGTTCAAATGTAATGTAATGAAAGTACCCTTGTTGAGGTTGCGATGACAGACTGCAGTATTAAAAAAATATATTTAATGAATTAATTTTCATGTATTCGCTAGTCATCTGTATAATTTAATTTTCCTTAACGTAAGGAGACGGCAAGCCACTCGGAAATCCCATTCCTGTATTTGTTGTAATAAACTGACATTTGAACTGTAAAAGTCATCTTTCTACATATTTATGGGTTTTCCGTAGTATTATAAATAAATGCTCTTTGGTATTAACCCATAGGCATTGCGTGTTCGAACTTTTTTATTATAAAATCAAATAAGATAAGGTGGTATTTTTAACCCCCGACAAAACAGAGCACCCTCGTTTTTTTGTACAAAACAGAGCACCCTCGTTTTTTTGTCGGGGTTTATCAAGTTTAGGGCGTGTATCTGTGTATCTGTCTGTGGCATCGTAGCTCTCAAACGAATGGGCGAATTTTCACGCGATTTTTTTTGTTTGAAAGCTGATGTGGTCGAGTTGGTTCTTAGCAATAATTTATGAAGATCTGTTCTGGCCTTTGAAGATTATCAGCTCATTTATAACTTTCACAACTCCGATTGATTTAAATCAAAAGTTGTAACAAGATTATCTCGCCCTCACACCCACCACAGCAACTCCTGTAAGCCAGGATCGGGTTCGTTCGATCCCCGGGTCGGGCAAAGTGATATTGGATTTTTTATTCAGTATCAGCCCGGAGTCTGGAATTTGTGCCCGATATAGCGATACGCTCGCCCCCTATCATGGGACGTAATACGCACGGCCAAAAGTGGGTGCACTAGTTGAGCCTCTGCCTACCCCTTCGGGGATAAAAGGCTTGAGTGTATGTTTGCGAGTATTATGTACAGTCAGCTACATAAGTAGCTGAACAAATTCCAAAATTAAAATTCCCTATACTAATTTGTGTTCCTACCATTTTTTTACTCTCACAAAAAGAAAAAAACGTTTAACTTAACACGTAAAGGCGTTTTGAAAATTTGAATTTGGTCAGATACTTATGTGGCTGACTGTACCTTTTAGGGCCCACATCGGCACAACAACTCAAACCCCGGTGACTTTGTTACGTACGAGAGTGCCCCGAACAACTTATTGTACTGAAATCTCAATGATGCCCCAGGATATCAAACTAGATCACCGGAAAACAATACTTACTTTTTTATTAGCATCGAGCTCGATCTTCGCGTCTCCGTTCCTGTGGTCGCCCACGACGTACTTGGCGTCCGCCATGTCCACCCTAGTCACGATCTTGGCTTCGTCCTCCTTTTGAAGAAGCTTCTCCTCAGCCCCGTCGGCGGATATCTTCTCCTTCGACTTGGCGAGGCTGGATTTTGATTTCCGGAATTCTGTACAAAATTTTTATTGGTTAAATTTGTGGAGTCAGGAATTCATTCCGATGTTGGTAACATCAGCCCCCTGTACTAAATACACTAGCCTACCCCTAAAAAGTGGGAAAATGATAGAATATTTTTATAAGATCCTGTTATATTTCTATTTGTAGCATCGAATACCGAGGCTTGAACGTAGTATAGTTAAAGCATTAAAACGTATAAAATGAATGAGATATTCTAAAAGAAATAAAAGACGATAATATTCTGAGAGTTAGACCATGTTATTAATGTATTCCAACATTAATCAATCAATGTTGGATATAATAAAGACACAATAATTTTTTTTTGTTAATGGCCCTACTACCAGTAGCCTGACACGAGTTGGCTTTTCTGGCCACACCGGTCATTAGGGTGAACGCAGAAGGCGCTCGCAACCCTTTGAATTAAGTGTCCATGCTGAGGACAACCCACTAACGGGTTACGAACCTCGGCTCAGGACGGTCACTGAGAGTCTGAGAGAGGATGAGACATCAACGATTAGGGAAAGATTGGTTTTAAGCCTAATCCTATTAGAAAGACACAAAAGCAAGACAAAATACAATGACAGAACCGACCGACCGACCGGTTCCTGACCGGTTCCTGCGGGATTCTCAATCAAGAAACCAGTATCCACATTGGTACAGTGAAAAAACTTAATTTGAAATTAATGGAACAGGCCGACATATTTCCTGCAATATTTCTTCATGTTTTAATATTGTAGATATCAGAATCGAAAATCTTCGAAGTATGAAAATTTAAGAAACATACGACGACGGCTCATGTTTATTACAGTTGATGAAGACTGACATCTCGTAGGATGCGGGTTTGAGTACCAGAGTGCATAGTGTGCTTTATATAAAAAATGTGTTCCGATAGGTACGGATTTGTGTTCTTCATCCTAAATCGGTTATAATGTTGAAAAAAAAGACAACTTCATTATACTTCACACTATTTCGATAGTCTTGTATACCTTCATTTTTTTAAGACTACCATACTTGTAACATTGTTACCTACTTGGCAGTTCAAATAACCTATTTCCCAGAACACTATTCAGAGCAATTCTTACAATTGTAACCCGTTTGACCTATAAATAAATTCTGAGATAGTCAACACAATACGTTTTAAAATAAGGAAACTCACAATCAAGCACACAGTCAACGTATCACCACGGTCCACGCCTTCAACGACTCAGAAATAGATCTAGCGTTACTAGAATAAATGTGCTTGCTGTTGTGTCTCTTTCTAACGTATCTCTATTCCTGTGGGATTGCGAACCACATTCCAGAGCGATAAGATACTAATGGCGCATGTTTTGTTGCCGAATGTGAAGATATTGTGTGTTTAGTATTCTAAACGATAAGAAAACATTAAAATTCTTTCTGGGCCACAGTGGTAATTTATTCTATTAATAAAACTTCGAAAGTAAACGTAATTAGTTTAAAAAAGTTCTTAAGTGCGACAAACGAGCGATAGTAGATAGATAGAACTCATAAACCAAGTGTAAAGTTGGTACTCCAGTTTCTGTCGTAGATAATACAAACCGACAAATAGAGCTCTTCTAAGGCCCCGTTTTTTCAACCGTGGTTATTTTTTTGTCAAGTTCTTATTAAGCTGGACGCGCTCGTAGCGCCTCGAGCCTCACGCCTAGCGCAATCGAAGCTCTGCGAGCGCGTCCAGTTTATTTATTTATTATTATTAACGAAAACTTACAGCTAAAATAACACTTATAATGTATGAAGTTAATTACAGATGGCTAATGACAAGTTTTCACATATAGGTACTAATACAATATAATATGAACAGCTGAAAGTAAGGGCACAAGAAGAGATATCTTTAGCTACTCACTCACGTTATATATTATAGATTAAAAAAAGAGTTGCTCGTTTTCCTCTTAAGTTCAGGAATGCTAGCGTGAAATAGGTCCAAATTCAAAACATGCGCCAATGTGTTAAAAGATCTACTGGCTCGTATTAGAAAAGAGTTCTGATGGTATTTTGAGATAGTATTAGGGACATTTAACAGGAGTGGTTTTCTTAAGTAAGAAGAATACGTACGAAGTCCTATCCTACTCAATAACTCCGGACTATCTACCGAACCATTCGCAATGTTAAAAAGATAGATCAAATCAGCTACGCGTCTTCTTTCTTGTAGTGGAAGCATGTGAAATTTTTTCACATGCTTATGAAATTCTATCAATATAGACGTTGTAAATTGGATTCCAAACCTGTGAAGAATATTCGAGGTGACTGAGTACATAAGCACAATATAAAATTTTCATCGTTTTAATGTTTTTAAACTCAGAGGAGAGCCTAATTACGAATCCCAATGCCCTTGAAGCTTTTATTACCATGCTAGAAATATGTTCGTCAAACATTAATTTGGAGTCAAATGTAATACCGAGGTCTTTGATACAATTAACTCTTTTAATTATGGAACCATTAAGGAAGTAATTGAAAGAGATAGGGTATGGTTTTCTAGTGTAGGTACAAACGTGACATTTAGATACATTTAAGTCTAGTTTTAATAATATGTAGTGTATTATCTGAGTTTAATAACACCGAGGATCATCGAGAAAAAACCGGGGCTGAAAAAAACTACTTACATAATTTTAATGTAGAATTTAATAAAAAGCGCTGCCATGATGAAACTGACCAATCAACAAACAAATTTACTCAAGAATAACACACCTCACGAGTCAAATGGAATACCACACAAATCGTTCCCTCGCTACTTTCTAATAAAACCACTTACTTACGCGTGTGTCTTATTTGTACGGACACGTGTTAATATCAAAATAATTGCGTGATTTGCATCAGAAGTTTATTATTACTTAGAGAGCAATGATAATAGACCTCAGATAATTTCTGCAAACTTCCTACTAACACAATCTAGATACGAGAAATTCAAATTAAATAGAAGAGAAAGGCATGTCTGTAATCTATAATTTTATTGTGATTTTAATGTCCAATAAGGGGAATAACATTATCCAATCATTATTATGCTCATTGAAGCGATCTTTGTATCTTGCTAGATCCTCAAATACAGGGTTGGCTGTAACTGCTATTCTATTGAGTGTCTCCTCAAATCTTTGAACATGAGGGCGTTTTATTACTAATAGGGTAGTTTCCTATGTCTGATTTTGTAAATTATTTTATATGAAACAGAAAATATTACGAAAAAGATTTTTTTCTGTGAAATCAGCATCAAAATTGGTTGAAAAATAAAGCAATTATTCATATTTGAAATATATTGTTGTGAGGAAAAGTGGGGACGTGGATGGGATATCGCGCTATCTCTTTCGCACGCACGCAGCGTTATGGCCGGCTACTCTCGGTGACGTCACAGTGTAATATTACTGTTATTTGACAAGTAGGTACCCCTTTCACCAAATTTCAAACCTTTATAACTTACTAATGATTTCCCCAATTTGGAAAATTATTTCTCCATTACATTTTGGATAGCATAGATTTTTGATAAATAAATTTACTAAAATAAAGTAGTCAATAAATACTTAAACAATTTGAGAAACGTGTATTCCTATTTAAGTAAATATCTGTATTTTTTTTATATTAAATCATGTAGCTCGGTAATTGGAAACCTAACATTTCAAAGATAAAATTAACCACGTGGTAGTACTATCAAAATATAATAAATACAACAACTTACACCTACTCAAAGATAATCTATCTAAGCACACAATCTAAAAAAAATAATTTAACCTATTAATGACACTATTAAAATTCCAATCCAAACACATTCAAACATGTTTAATATTAATAAAAATTCTTTCGAAAAATTGCATCACCATTGCTCACTTACTAATATTTTCACCAATCGTCACTATTGTAAATTATTATTAGTATAAAAAACGGAATAATAAAATTGCTCACCCTAACTCACGTTTTTCCCGAATGGCAAACGAAATGCGACTAAACAGCCAACGCTGACTTACGTTGTCATGACCCCGTCTGGAGTTAAAAAATATCGTCGGGAGAGTCGGGAAAGACAAATTCTTTACTTCGACGAAATACTCCTGCTGATTTCGTTGATGTTTGCTTTTTGTTGAAACCAGTTTGCAATGGCGTACAATAGGGATGGGAGCGATATTCGATTCATTGCTTAATATTTGCACAGTAATAATTTCAAACTAATTGACATAAATGAGGGTATCGGCTGAGCTAATAGAGATATTGTTAATCTTATTGGTACTTGATAAAATCTATACTAATATTATAAAGCTGAAGAGTTGGTTTGTTTGAACGCGCTAATCTCAGGAACTACTGAACCGATTTTGAAAATTCTTTCACTTATACAAAGCTACTTTACTCCTGAGTGCTATAGGCTACTTTTTATTCCGGAAAACCTTTTTCACGCGGGCGGAGCCGCGAGCACTACTAGTCCTTTTATAACTGAGTAACTATTTATGTTGCTATTTTTTTCTTGAGAATATTTTTCATAACTATCGGGACTTGCCAATGTAAATCCATAATAGCTCTCTTTCAGTCAAAAATACAAAATCACGTAAAATAAAATATCAAATTAATCACATCTACATCGTATAATACCACACCACTAGCGAATGGTTTTCTCCATTCTGAGAAGCAGTTATATTCAATTCCCATTATGTTTTTCGTGCAGCCAAAGTCTCGGGGCGAAAATGAAATACAAAAAGATTGTTGCATCAGTTAACGTTTAGACCATAAAACACATGAATGTTTAGCTAATAAAGACACTCTGTTGTTTGTACAAGATATTAGCATGGAAAAAAATATTTCTTGTCGATGATACTTTTTACTGATTACATTGGTAATATTTAAACAAAGTTCACCTATTATTCGATAATAATTTTGATCGTATATGGAAATTGACTTTAGATGTTACTTCGCTATAATTTCAATCGTTATATTAGAAAAAAAGATCCTAATCCGGTCTGTCCAGCTCCTGCAAGTGAAATATACTCTTAGTATAGTTAATACTACACACACTACTTGATTGTCACTTTAGAATTAAAATTTGCAAGGTCCAATGAGCCAATCAGTCTTTCCATACATTAAATGTAAAATTAAACCAATTTTCTTGTAATTTTTACCTACGATCCAAACTTGTCTCTTATTTGCCGTGAGTAAACTCGAAAACAAAAATACTTTTATCGATCTCTAAAACTTCACTTACAATGCCCACACAAGTTTCTTTCGCCACTATAATTATTCTATTAAAGAACAATAGTCAATTTGAATCGATCGCCGGATCGTCGGCAGCACGTTCCGCACTGAAGGAAGCGTCCAATGTGTCCAGTTAATTCAATTTAACTTTGAGACAAAAATAAAACAAGTGATAATGGAAATGTCACGCAGATGCTGTGTTCGTGTAATACTGTTTTCTTACATTAATTACGTCGGTGGCGTAGTTGTGCGGTAAGATTGCCGCGCTGAGGCCACGAGTTCGAACCCCGATTCGAGTAGTGAGTGAGTTTTTCCGCTCAGTAGTCTAAGGGCGGTATTAATAAATCAATCTCAAGTTTGAATTACATCTCAAGTAGACATAATGTATTGAACTATTCATACATTTTGTCTATTTGAGATGTCACTCAAACTTGAGATCGATTTATTAATACCGTCCATAAGTAGCTGAATAAATTCCAAATTTCAAATCGCCTATGCGCGTAAGTTTGTTTTCTTTTTCTTTGTGTGAAGTAAAGTTTCTTTTACTTTTTATTTTTTATTTTTGCGATAAAAAGTAATATAATAACACAAATGTGTAAAATCGTTTTGAAGTTTTGAATTTGTTCAGCTACTTATGTGGCTGACTGTACATAGCAGGGATTGGCTCGTATATCGTACCACACGCATGTTGAAAACTGAGTGCATTAGTTGCGCCTCTGCCTACCCATTCGGGGAATAAAAGTCTTGAGTTTATGTGAGTATAGCCAATATAGGCTTTACAAAACCAGAAGTCGTAGGATTTGCAACACTAGATGATTCGATCCTCTAGAGGGTAATGACGTCAGCCCGACAGCTGCTCGAAAAATCTAATACTTTGTATATTATACTAGCGGCCCCGACAGACGTTGTCCTGCCCTAAAAAGGAAATAAAATCCTAGAACCCGAGTCTAAACCATTCTGGAATCCACCTGAAGACACACAAAAAAAATTCATTAAAATCGGTCCAGCCGTTTTTCCGCGCAATTTTCTTAATTTTTTCTTTCATAAGAACCTTCTCCTGACAATAATAAACACATCAAAAAAGAAATAACGAAATCAGTCCAGCCGTTCACGCGTGATGCCGTGACCAAGAAAATAGGGATTAATTTTTATATAATAGATAGATAGATCTATACTCTTAGATTAATTATATACAATCAAACTCTATACTAATATTAAAAAGAGGAAAGATTTAATATTTTTTTTGTTTGCATTGAATAGGCTAACTACGGGACTGATTTGAAAAAGTCTTTCACCAGTATAAAGCTACATCATCAGCGAGTAACATAGGCTACTTTTATCCCGGGGAAATGTAAAGCGGGACTTTTATGCCGGAAAAACTCATTTACGCGTGCAGAGTCGCCAGCAGAAGTCTAGTCAGCCATAAAAAGCTGCGAACTCTGTGGAGGAGGATGTTATAAGCAGGTTAAAGAATATAGATTTCGCCGAATAGATTATGCTCACAACTTCGACCGGCTGATAGATCTTTACCATCGTACTTTACTACTACGTTTTGCAGGGTAATAACTATTAGTAGCCTGTATGTTAATTTGGGATGTTATATATGTCTGACTTTAAATACAAAACCGATAAGCCAGTAATTCTCAAAGTTGATCGGACCACGACCCACATAAGAAAATTTTCCAAATCAACTTTAGTTACTTTTAACAGCAGCAGCCTGCAGCAGTCATTGTGCTATCCGATCCACGGAGAAAAGAGAAGATCCGATCGGTTGCCGTATTGTTCTATTTGTCAGGGCCTACAGAAAATTCGCTGGCGATTCACTTGTGTGTCGCGACCCATAGTTTCAGAATTGCTGCGTTTAGCAGTTTCTGGGTTTACTGCGAAGGAAAATAAAAAAAAAACATATCTCATACTTAAGCCCCAAGGAATGACAACTGAACTGAACAAAAAAAAGCAACTGTATTTACAGTTGCTTTTTTTGCGCAAAGTGAATTCCACACGGTCTATCAGTGATGCCGTGAGAAATGGTTATTAGTTTACATTTCTTCTTCTTTGTCGGTATCACTCTTGACAGAGTGGTCGTGGTCATCACTTTAGGTGTTGGCGGCAAGCTTGAAAACACGCCGCCACTCTTCTCTGATGGTCGCCTTCCTCGTGCATTCATATAGTGATGATGAGCCATTCACTGCCGCTTTTATCTGGTCAGTCCACCTCATAGGCGCTCTTCCTCGTGGCCTGGTACCCTCAACCTTTCCCTGGACCACAAGTCGCTCAATAGCTACCTTCCGCCGGCGGCATACGTGACCAAAAAAGGTGAGGATAGGGACTGTACTAAAGATGATAAACGCTGCTTGATGCCGGGTTCTCGAAGTATAGACTCGTTGGTAAGAAATTCAGTGCACGATACTCCGAGCATTCTCCTCCAACACCACATCTCCAGAGCGCCTATCTTCTTCTTCTCCACTTCCTGCAGGGTCCACGTTTCTGCAGCGTACAAGAATATGGGAAATACAAATGTATGAACTAGCCGGATTTTTGTAGCTCTACATATGTTGCGATTCCTCCATATTTTCCTCAACTTGTCCATTGCAGACCTAGATATTGCCATACGCCTCTTTATTTCGTCGATACATCCACCGTTGTTCGTGATCAAGGCTCCCAGATAAATATATGATTGCACCACATCACAATTAGTAATTTGTGTAGTTTCTGGAGAATTATTATTCATGCGGTCGACAATCATAATTTTATTTAGTTACTTGAGGAAAATTTATGTAGAGAATAGGAAAACTTTTCTGCATGAATAAAACAAATAGTTGCGATTTATGCATTTAATAATTATCAAACCAGCCAGTAATAATAAACAACTGGCCGAAAAAGTGACATTCGAAATTTAAATAAAAAAAGGCAATTTAAATGCTTTTTAGAGTAGTTTTGGAACGAATAAAATATGTATGAAATTTAAATAAAAAAAGACAATTTAAATGCTTTTCAGAGTAGTTTTTTTTTCGTCAGTTGTATGTTAATTTTAATGTCAATGCTTGCTTAGGTGATGATCGTGATTGGATGACATATCTATTGTGTAGCTAGAAGTAAATGTTTTCATTGATGTGGTAACGTTTTAATGAAATATACAATTATAATTGGACCTACTTACGCAAACGGGAACCAACCCAAAAGCCCATAAATTTGACTTGGTCATAAAAGAATGGTCACAATTAATAGAATATTTATTATTTTCATATAGAGTCAATTGTCCTAATACCTCTGTTGGTACTTTATAAAATGCCAATCATTTTATATCAACCAACTAGTTGTAAAACAAAAATATTCTAGTTTAAACATCAACTATTAGAAAATATTTTGGTGTGTGTTGGTTCCCGTTTGCATAAGTAGGTCCAATTATAACTTAAAAGAAATAAAATTTTATTACAATATCTTCACTAATTAATCGAAAAGAACTTCGGTCCATCCGGGTGTCCCTTCACACCTCTCAAGTTTTTACTTACAAGTTCATCGCATGTTTTAACTTTTTTGTAATAACACTGAGAGTTGGTCAATAAGTTTACACTGTGCCCCAAGAAACCATAACTAAGAGGTCTCAGTGTCCCATATAAATAAGGTTGAGTGCAGCTTGTTTCATGGCAAGGATAACACCAGCCACACATGGAACTGGGATTAGGTCAAAAGAAATATATTTGTAACTAATAGCCCCTTCTGATATTAAATTTATTATCAACATAAATAATATTTAAAATTTAAATCTCAATAGTAATAGGCTTCAATGGAGTTATTTCACATAATTTTTATTTTTATAATTATTGAACTAATATTCCAGAATCTAGAACACATATTTGTAAATTTTAACTGATTAAACAAAAGTCAAAAGGTTTTAAAACCACCACCACCATACCAGCCCTGTATTATATACTGCCTACTGCTGAGCATAAGCCTCCTCAACTACTGAGAGGGTTTAGAGTTCAGACCTTAGTCTACCATACTGGCCTAGTGCGGGTTGGCAAACTTCACATAAATTCGAAATGTATTATTTTTTAGGAATTCCAAAGTATGTAAGTTGATGAGGGACATGATGTTTTCCTTCCCTGTATAAGCAAACAATTATTAATAAACAATACACACATAAATTAGAAGTGTGTACCTTAGGTTTTGAACCTGCGGACATCTGTCTTAACAGACCGTTCCAATCTCAACTAGGCTATTGTCCTGCTTATACAAGGTTTCAAAACCATACAGCCTCTTTTGGTAGAATTTTGTGTTAATTAAAATCAATTTAGTCTTAATTGTCTGATAATTATTTATCACATTATAATTGTAAATAAATTTTTCACGAGTCTTGTTGTAAACTATCTAAGAATTGCTGAAAAAGTCTATTTCTATCTCTTTGTATATTGTTTGATTCCTGTACAATATTAATTAGCCTATCTAATTTCTCTTCAACTACTCTTTGTCTATTTCGCATCTCTAATGTGGCCTTCCTAAAATCCATATATCTCCTTCGATTTAACTTCCTTCTTGATTCTTCACTCTGGACGTTAGAACTTTCGCCATTTGCTGGACACTCCGATTCAAATTTGGGAGCCTCTGACATAGACAATAACGTTTTGGTTACAGATTCAGTGGCGCCATCTTGTATCCGTTGATGTATTTCGGGCTGATATTCGCCATTTACGTTATAGATTTGTTCGAAAGTTTCGAAATAAGGCCACTTAACCATAACTAGTTCATTTCTGTTGCGTTTTTTTAGTAATCTGACGTAAGTTTGCTTTAAATTTCGAAACTTTTTGTCACAACTATCCGGGCCTTTGCCGACGCCGTTCGCTATGTCTATCCAAACGTTCTTCTTCTTTACTTTAGGACTTCGGAATTTGTCCACATTCTGTAAATATAAGTTGAGAAGCGTTTTTATACTATTGTGCTCCCAATGATCATCCGGTTCTTCTGCAGTGTCTGTATCCATTACTTCGGACTGGTTTAACTGCATATAGACTTCTTCCGTCTCCAAATATTCTACCTCTGGAGCTGAAAATAGATTTTTATAAGTATAACACTCTATTCAATTATACAGCAAAGAAACATTCCAGTAAAGCTTTAAACTAATAAAACTATTGACAATTGTAGATCTGTAGATGTACAAATTGGTTATCAACTTTGACAGTTATCATTGTTGGAAATAAATACATTATTCTGTTGATAACAATGAAGAGATTTCAGTTTAACTTAGGATTTTAAAAATATAGTAAGTACTTATCTAAGAAAGCAATTAGATAATTAAATCATATTATTTACCGGACATTTAACTTCTTTGTTGATGAATCCTTGTAACTATGTCAATAAACTTTTAACCCACTGAGATAAATTGATAAAGAAAACAAACGTGCTTCTTGCATCATTCAGCGGACGTGAACAAAATGGCGCTGAGTTTCCGTCTGCAAAAGCGCTTTATAACGCGACCAACTAATGATGGTCGATTGGTTAGCTGGAATGACCTTTTGAAATCTGATATTCACATGAATTTTTTTCTTAAATAGATACTGTTGATGATTTACTTCATTTTAATGGAAATTATCGTTCGTGATCGGTATCTTCGGCTACATCATAAAAGATGAACGAACGTGAGTATTTGAGGTGTATCTTTTGAATTTGGTCGGATATTGTTAGCTCGATTTCGCAGATTTTGACATCTGTCATGGCCTTGTGCCTTTCACTGATAGCATTGACGTGATAAAGATAAAGCAAGGACTTTATGTAAGCGTTAACTAATTGCCCACTATAATTACATTTAAATCGAGGTCAATCATTACACTTATTTGGGTATGAGTCAGAAGATCTTTGTGTGAACCTTAAGCTATTTTCTTAGCTCAGCGTTTTTAGGCTGAAAATGGTAGTAGTATAGATATGATAGATAAATAGTACGTACTACGTAATGTAAGACGCAAAAAGTAAAATACCTGACTCAGCATCCGGGATGGGCTTGTAAGATCCGACGTGCTCGTCGTCTTTCACCTGCCCTCCATCTATGGAGAGGCGGTTTTTCCGCGGCTCCGACATGATGAATTAGGGACTCGCTAAACCGGTTTCGCAACGCGAGAAAGTTCCCCTTTCCCTTAAGTGTACAATTTCAATTAAATTAATTATCTTTCACTACGAACGCACTATCGACCACCTGCTACTGACCGATTGAATGAAAGGAATGCCGAATGGTACAAACGGTACAACACAGATGTCATTCGGAACGAATGATTTCACCACGCCCAAGTTAAAATAAAACAAAATAATAGTTTAAAATAACTAAAAAACACGCTTTATAGAAAATCGAACTAAAAAATAGAAAATGAATTTTAATAAATTTGAATTAAGAATAGTGTAAATAAGAAAAAAATGTGTTTTATTTTAAAACATAATCGTGGGGTACATGGTGTCAATAGTCATAAATATTTTATATAATATGAGTAAAAGGATTATCATTTATGTTAGTATTTTAAAAAGTACCCCACGTGTTTTTTCACAGCACTAATCATTGCCATTGGATTGCTGTATTGACTAGTGAGCAGGTGTCTTAGATAATAAACAATATTGATCACACATGGGATCGACGAGGACTAATATAAATATATAATGGCTCGTTTACACTCTCGCACGAGCGGTGAGACGAGTCGCGAGGCCACCACGAGACGAGACTGTAAATAGTGAGCTCGCAAATTACCACGGGCCTCGCCTCGTGGCTCGCCTGAAACGAATGTACCCACCGCGAGAATGTAAACTAAAACTCGAATCACACGAGCTGGGAAGCGAACGCGATACGAGCAACGAGGCAAGGTGCGAAGCGAGAGTGTAAATGAGCCATAATAATATGAATTTCAGTATGACATGACGTTGGAAGCCTTAGAGTAAGTATAACTACTATAGAGCGCGTGTATGCAAGTGGGAACAATAGGCACGGGTGGGAACATCGTCCTGCGCCGGCCGCAAGCGCTTGTAGTCACTCGAGTAGGAACGGTGTGAGCACACGCGAGTGAGATCTTTGCGAATATTTGATTATTAATACTGCAAAATGGTTAAATGGTATGTGGAATGTTGTAAAAACGACACTCGGAAACACACTAAACAGAATTCTAATATCACGTTTCACAGGCAAGCCATATTTCAATATATTTTTAGGTAAAATTGAAATCACGCGTCGCGGTATGAAAGACGCACGGGAGGCGAGCGCTTGTACCCCCCGCACTGCCCCATGTCCCGCTTTTTCGATTTTCATATGCATACGTATTTATTACTATCGAAGGCTATGCTTAATATAATGTAGCTTAGGTAACTGTTTTTGTTTGTGTGTGATTTTTAAGCCAATTAATAATTGCGTTTTTGTTTATGAAATGAAAGAAATAATTACTGTTCCTAAAAATTTACCGATTACGATGATATTTTTAAGCTATTGCATAGCTTCTATCGCGGGCCATGACAGTATAAGTTAGCATTCATTAAGATATTTTTTTTATTTGTAATTTTTTTATCATTGGTAATAAATATTTCAAAAACTAGACGTGACTATTTTAGGCTTGGGGAGACTGGCTAAGAAATCCATGGTGCGATGCTCGGTTTATATTCATTGGTTCAATTATAATGGATATCCATTAATATTCTTGGTTCTTATTGCTTGTAAAAACTGCTCTTGAGGTACCGTGTTTACAAATCATTCCACATGGCACTACACTAATTCGCAGCATAGCTTTTATCTATATTAACGCAATACGCTTAAAATTACTCACAAGGCCATATTTTGTAGAACCACAATTTTTTAACAACAATATGTACCGCGCCGCCGGACCTGTACTTATCGATAACTGTTGCGTTGGTGCTGCTCGCGTGCCCATCCCTAGCAGTCGCCAACATTTCTATATAAGTAGCTATAGTTCACCTGCCTACGCTGGGTAGTGGGCGCACGGTGCGATATTAGCGCTCTATAGTAGTTATACTTACTCTAAGTTGGAAGCGCAGTACAGAGTTGCCAGGAAAATAAAATAATATCGACCAGTATCAACTATCCTAAAAAATTAAAATGTATTTTTAGTTTAATGGTTTAATTTTAAGATATTGCATAGCTTCTATCGCGGGTCTTGAGCGTGGAGACTGAATCCAGAAATTCTGTAACGAAAATAATCTAACACTCCCCACTCCGACCTGCTCAGCAGTGATATTTTATTTACATTTCTAATGTCACTTTTACGGCCAGTTCTTTATTGTCACTGGCTGATTTCACAGGGCAAGTATAGAATAAAATAAAGCTATTGCATAGCATTTTTTTGATATATCACGCTTGTCTCTTCAGTTCAGCAACTCGCCTCTAGGTGGCATTGGTTGTATCGGCGTTACTGCGCATTAAGATATCAAATCTCAAACTTATGTTTCTTATTTCAGTTACCATAAACCTATAGTTTCAATGATAAATATTCCTGAATAACCTACATGTATTGTACGATAATAAAAATATTTTGAACAATATTATCTACTCATTTATTTAATAAAAGAAAAAAAAGTTTTCTTAATCGGTCACCACGCTCAAAAAGTTGAAAGTTATCAAAGAAAAACAAAAAAAAATAAGCAATACTGAATAAATAAAATAAATAATTATAATTATATAAGTTGATAAAAAATGCTATGCAATAGCTTTACCGCGGCAGTCTCCGAGTGCCACACGTCTTTTTTTTAAACATTATGTTACTATTTCATCTTTTTTTTCAGACTATAAAAGTCCACTGCTGAACAAAAACCTCCTCACGAGACGACGACGAGGGTCGGCTTATACAAGAACACCGGTCTTTTGGGTGAGTGCAGAAGGCGCTCGCAACCCTTTAACATAACTGATGATAAACATAACTGATGATAAAATAAATGTTAATACAACAAAGATTCCGAGATGAAATAAGTTTTAAATCGATACTACTAAATTCGCATTAATAACTAGCAACATTGTAGAGGATAGCCTGATGTTCCCGAACTTCCCTATACAGGAAGTCAGTTATTCATAAAATAATTAATTTTCTTTCCCCCTATTGTAATACAATCTAATATTTTTAAATGGGAGACATAAAAATAGAAGAAGAATATTGATACATGTTTCATAAGTGTAAGGTCAAGCCCAATTTCACCCGTCTCCTTTAGGACTTGGCAGCATGGTCTTTGACCTTAGCCGGTTCTTTATGGAACAAGTAAAATGAAAAAAGACAACGAAATGTCATCAAATGTCATTTCAATTGTGAATTGTTATTGTTTTATTTAATTATTTTCATGAATTTATTTGTAAAATATTTTTATTCCTATAATGTGTTTATATCATCCTCGTAATATTTAAGTTTAATTAAAGAGTTTAAAGAAGTCAATTAAATTACATTGTGTTCAAAATAATTATATAAGTGCATCTTGTTTATATTATCATAATGTGTACAATTCCGCCTGCTCCGCCTCCGCCACTGACACAAATCACATCAGATATAAATGCAAACATCGATTCACAGAAACCAAAGGACGCACCAACTATAACCTTTGATCTTGACAGCTGTCTCTGGGCTTCTGAACACCTAGAATTGAGGGAAGCTTGTATCAAAAACAACATTTGTATCTTCAAGGAACCATTTAAATTCAAGTACAAATATATTGAATCGATAATTCAAGTGGGCCCAACTTGCGGCCTTGTGGCTATGTCTATGCTAATCAAAGGACAAGTTTCTCCTTCACAGATGTTGAATATTTCCAAAAAGGAAGGCTACACTTGCAATGGGGAGATGTTTAGTTGCAAAAACATGGCCAGATTGGCAGAAAAAGTATTTAATTTAGTAAATGTAGGTAAAGTTAGCTATACAGTGGAATGTGGAGGTTTATTTACCTCAAGAATTATTGAAAAACTACTTGATGGTGCTTTTTTATTAGTTCCGTATCCTTTTCAATGCAAAATGTGTGCAGTTGTGTTGACAACTAAATTTTCAAGACAAAGCTTTAAATTTCCCAATTTTTTAAAATTTTTATAACTATCGCACTGTGCCTAGTGTGGACATCAAACTTTTTGCTCTGTCTGTATCTTGGTAACACCATATGTATTTATTTATTAACCATCTATGCAATAACATGGATTTCAGATTTGCCTCCTTCTGTTCAGTGCCTGTAACTTCCTTACAAACACTGAAATCCTTTTTTTCAATATGATAGCTTATTTGCCTTTCCATTTTAAAACCAAACATAAGATCCTTACAACAGCCTTAACATATTTTTGTCAACATAAAGTTGTTTTTATACATAAATTATTTCAATAATCACACACACACACACACACACTCATGCCTGTTATCCCCGAAGGGGTAGGCAGAGGCGCAACTAGTGCACCCATTTTTCGCCATCATTCCGTCCCATGATGTGATAGGGGGCGAGCCTATCGCCATATCGGGCACAAATTCCAGACTCCGGGCTGATACTGAATAGAAAAACTCAATATCACTTCCCGACCCGGGGATCGAACCCGAGAACTCAGCTTTGCAGTCGTACTGTAATACAACTACGCCACAGAGGCAGTCAATAATCAATAATAACCACCTTTACTATAACCCAGTTATGATGCAGACTGCAATCATTCCCCATGTCTGCGTAATGGACACACAGCTCACTGGGCTATTATATGTGGAGTGATCATTGTTGATGACCTAGGAGACATGTATGATTCAGATACAAAAAATGTTTATGTACTCTGTAAACATGGAAAGTCAAAATATTTGACTGTGTGGGACTTGGCTGGTCTTGAGAAAAGTAATAAGAATTTGATGGAGTTTTCACCAAAAAAGGGGGCTGATGGCTTGACGTATATACTTCCCGATGGTGGTATAGGTGGGGATGATGGTCTTCGGAACCAATTTCTGATATTTGAAGGGTTGTGAAAAGTATTCTTTTACATACCTAAGAATTCTCCATAAGAATTTTGAGGGTATGTGAAGTTTGCCAACACACACTAGGCCAGCGTGGTGGACTAAGGCCTGACCCCTCTCAGTAGTAGAGAAGGCCTGTGCTCAGCAGTGGGCAATAATTCCTTACTAGATAATTTTGATTCTAGCTGTGTATTGAACCATTGTTAAATCTGGCAATTAACAATTTTTTACATGCATATCCTATTAGTTTATTATAGTAAGTTTCCTTTTATTCTCCAATGAACATATTATCAGGGCAATAATTGTGTATCACAAATATTAAAATTCAAAATGTTATCATGGATATTATGTTACCAAAGTGTTATCGATTATTTGAAAGTATTATAATTTAATACACAATATAACATGACATTACAAGAATAATATTATTTATTGTTATTTACTAATATTTAACATTGTGAACCTTATGTATGGAAAGAAAATTTTCTAATCATATTATTTGTTGTCTGTATCTTTTGTATTGTTTTTTTTTTTTTCAAATATTGGTCATAATGATGACAAAGGGCTATATGGTCACTGGTGTTAGCACTCTCTAGACAACATTAGTATTTTTTTGATAATTTTAAGCAAAGCTGTCTACAATTATTATGTTACAGTAATGAGTGTTGTAAAGTAAGTTTTTTTTGTTCAAATTCCTAATATATGCATGGAATGTTTTATGGATAGAGGAGGTGACTTTTTGAATATATTTTCCATGATTGTTGACAATGTTTATATACAATTACATTTTATTGTTATTAATTTCGTAAATAAAACAACTATTAATTGTTTAATGCAAAATTTTATTTGTACAATAAATACAAATCATACTTGCAAATTATATGTTAAAATAATAAATCTCATCACATTACTTAAAAATACAGCAATGAAACTTTATCGACATACAGTCATTTACCGATAAAATATAATCGACGAGAGATATACAAATTATTGCACAGTCTCATTTTGCATTGTTACGAGAATGACATACAATGAAACATAACACTCGTTTTGTACTAGTTTTTATTCAACTTAAAGTATTTTATGTTGAGCCCGCTAGGGGCCTTGTGATGATTGTGAGTTAATTGTATACAATTTGAACAAGACATCGCGTCAAATAAAATACGCCGCTAATACAAGCGGTAATGAGATCAAAATAAGGGAGCGAAATTGCTTTGCTACTTGGGAAAGTGAGCACGCCTCGATTGCTTCCTTGACAATGTTTAGCACTTACGGAACATTTTGCGAGCAGTAAAGAGGCACGAGCGCCGCCAAAAAGTAAATCAATAGGGTAGTTTCCTATATTTGGTTTTGTACATTACTTTAGGCGTAACAGAAAACAACACGAAAGAGAAATTCTGTGAAATTAGCATCAAAATCAATAAAAAATTAAAGCAGTTATTCAATTTTGAAATGTCCTTGTGAGCAAAGTGGGGGCGTGGCGGAGATATCGCGCATCTCTTTCGCACGCACGCAGCGTTATGGCTGACGGTGCTTGGTGACGTCACAGCCTAGTATTGCTGTTATTTGACAACTACCCCTTCCACTATATTTCAAAGCTTTATAACTTATCTTACTATTGCGCCAATTTTGAAAATCTTTTTCCATTATTTTTTGGATAGCATACATTTATCATAATTGTATTTAAAAAAGTAGTCAACTACCCTATAGGGGATTTATAATTACATTTCCCATTAACTCCCAGCTGGATAGCGACATTCCTGAGTTAGGTTGGCAAATAATTTCACAAACTCACAAATTCATGGCCATGTTTGATTGTGACGTAATAGAATATCGACACAAATCGATAAAATTTTATCGATTATTTGTAATACATTTAGGGTCAGCACCGACAGTTGGAGTAACAGGCTAGCCAAGATATACGAATTAAGACTCGATCTTGTGTTGTTCCTCACATTAAAATTAAATAATAGGTATTACTATAGAATCATACTGGGCGGCTCAAAGAAGCGTTCAGTATATACGTTATCAGTATAGAAGTCTGCCCGCCACTCCGTCCGTCTGAGCTGTAAACTCTTGGATTAGTTTATAGCGGGTTTAAAGCGTAAAGCAGAAACCCGGAATCCATTATAGACACTGCAAATTTCCTTCAGCGTTACAATCAATTTGTTTATTCACACCTGCAAATTGATTTCGTACATTTTGCGTAAAACTCGTTACTCTTTATTGACAAATTAAAGTACTTATTATGTACTACAATTACATGCCAATTTGTATAAAAAAACATCAGTCCATAGCATTAATCGATATTGCATTATCCGTTTAGATATTTTTTTATTTATCTCAAATTGCATTTTAAAAAAATAAATAAATATATGAAATATAGTACATATGAGATTATCTCGGTTTCGTAGACATAAATATTAGGAAAGCCCTTAACTTTTGTATCCAGTTTTTTTTATGGCATCGAATTACGAGACGAGCATGCCGTTAGCCTGATGGTAAGCGATACGACCACCCATAGACAATAGAAACACCATCCAGCACCTTGAGTTACAAAGGACTGTGTGGCATTACACTGCGCTCGTCATCCTGAGACGTAAGATGTTAAGTCTCATTATGTCCTGTAGTTAGTTACACTGGCTACAATGCTCTTCAAACCGAAACAACAGTGCATGCACACTGCTGCTTGGCGGTAGAAATAGACTTTGCGGTGGTACCCACCCAAACGGACTCTTACATATGTGAGTCCTACCACCAGTACATATGAGAGTCCTACCAGTTGAAACTTATGACAATTTCTAATCATCATTAAAGTTTAGTATGGTTAATTTTATTCAAAATCACCTTACTTCTACGTCATTGTGGTAAATTATTTCTGGACGTGTAGAGGTACTAAAACGATCTGCCACGTATGACTGACAATCGTTCTATATTGGGCGAAACCTAGAAATTATTTGAAGAGAGGGCATTTCATAATATTTATATTTACATTCAAATTAGAGTACACTATCAAATGTAAGATGACTAAGATTGAATTGTGTAATATATTATATGACCTTGCCTTGATCATCGATGTAACAGTCGACTATCGACAAAATATTTGGCTTATTTAAAAAAAACCTCAGTCGTTTTTTGGGTATAATAAAGCAAAACAAATACATTGTTAGATATAAAATCAAGTTACAAATAGAATGCATATAGAGAGAGATAATAACTCCCATCGTGTCGATAAACTATTAAAGACTACATCTCTAAATTACACAGCCGTAACTAGCCCAAAGATATCGATATATCGACAACTAAAAATAATATGCCCATTTCTGCAACATAAAAAAGCCTCTATATTTGTCGATAGTTTCATCTTAATTCACGGCAAAGTACTTTATGTTATACAAAATCGTGAATCAACCTAATACCGTCACAGTCACAGCACGTTACATTTAAAACATGTTACACGAAGCTTATATCGTCGATAATACCCAATACTATTGTCGTGATATTTGTGGGATACAAAATATGATTATATACTGATAGAACCTTTAAAATAATTATACTGGGAATATATTATCGACTTTCGGTACTCTAGATCCTTTCAAATTCTCATTATTTCTTGGCAGACAAATGATAAATAGGGTGACTGTTTATTAGTTTTCAATTACACCCGAACACACTTACAATATTGATAGCGTTGCTGCGTCACCGAACTTTGAGATACGAGAAGGTAATTTTTTATTTCATGACGGTTTTTTGGATTTTTCTTTTAAAATAGTTAATAATTTAATATGAGGTTTATTTATTATGATAAATAAGCTACACCCTAAGAAACGCGATTATATAAGATGGTTAACTCACAATCTTTTGTATAACTTCAATATGCAAACAGCTATATAATGCTAAAACTAGATTTTATATGTGATTTTTTTTTGCTTAGAAATCCCAAAATCTAGTTTTAATTGCGACACAAATTCAAATTTCATAGCTACAAATCACTAATGTAAACTTATCGACAGTGGAAAGGTATTTTATTGTCATTATAAATATATTTTTATCGATAAATTGGGAACATTTATAAATCACTGGAGTTAGTTTATTTTCATATTATTCAATGTACCGAAGAAGTTAAGATGAAAAGTACTTAATTACCCGTGAATTTGGCGCTCAAAAGTCTTTATTTCGGAGTATCGAAAGTCGATAAGCGATACGATAATCAACATTAAACCACACATATCTTATACATTTCTTCCTCAATAGAACTTGCACACTTTTCTAAATATTTAACAAACATTTCATGATAATCTTTAGTAATAAATTTATTATTGCAATTTACTCAAAATCAGTAAGTTATAAATTTCTATCTGTAAGTTTTATCAAGATTTGATACCTTTCGACGCAACTGACAATATTTGGTTTCCTACATCTACAGAGATGTCATTACCCACACAGACACACTGAATGTATATACACGCTATGACGCATACACATAGTATAATTATGTAAAATTTGAGAATACTTTAAACCTACGATATCAGACAGTCGTTGGCTTTTGTATGATAAACTAACGCCCTCTACATCAAACTACCTGCAGTAAATAAAGCTGGCCGAATAGGTGTTTCCAAACTGGCTCGGAATTAATTTCGAATTTCTCATATCCCTATAAACTAAGGGAACTACGACAGTAAAATCGAAGACTAACACGCGAATAAATGGAAAAAACAAGGAAGATACTGGTACGTAATCTACTATATTATTAAAAAATCTATTTTTATTATCAACGTACAAAATTAAAAACGCACTAATTTAGCTGCACTTGTATCAAAACTGAATGCGGTCACGTCGAGGTACGTAACATTAAAAAAACTGCTCTCATTAATCACAGATATTACAAAGAAAAAAACATCTCGCTCGCTCCAAACGAACCTAAAGTTGATATGTGCCGCCGAAACTAACCGATACAGCCGGTTTCACTCGCCGCGCTTCATACACTACACCTACATACATATTGGAAATGTCACGAACCGTTATTCCACGATATACATTGAGTACATGGATACCTACACATACATTAATATATTAAACACTAATAATGAATGACTATAATGTATAGTTAACGTTATCATTGAGCCTTTATTATGTAACTTGAATGCTTATGTAAACATGCGGCCATATAACATGCATATACACGGCCTGGTACCATAACTATCGGAATATACGGGTTTTAATCGATTAAACAATGTACTTGAGTACAAAATCATATTTTATCGATATCGATAAATTAATCGATCAATAAAAATACTCGCGGGATTAAGTCACTATCGAACGAGAGGTTAAATTATAATAAAATTTCAAACTTTAACAGAACATTCCAATATTTTTCGTAATTTTAATATCGCACCCAAACATCGATCAGCGTATCGACATCGATAAAAATCTTTAACGTAAACTTAAACAAATCCAATCCTATCCAAGGTACACAACAAAAGCTTAAACCGCCTACGAATCTATAATGATGGCAGCTCGACAGCGAAATAAATATCGAATGTATAATTAAAAATAAAAAAAAAACTTACATCTATTAATAGCAAATTTTGTTTTTTAAACGCTAAATATCAACATGCCGTCAAAGGAATAAACACAGACTACGTTTAGAGCCTCGTTTCGAGCCGAACTACGAACGATAGAGTTTCCCAACCCATGGCGTATCGAATAAAACAATAACCGCAGCTGTAACTAGGGATGCCGGCACATCCCAGTACATAGCCGACTCTAAAGTCGTTGAAGGGTTGTAGCTTGACGAACTGCGCGCCGTCAAGCCTGCTTGGCGTGGGCTTGACGCGCGAGGACTGACAAGCCGAAGCATGATCCTGAGTGGAAAGCGAGGTGCTTAGCTCTCAGGTGGCGCGAGGGGGGCGCCCAGAGTCGCCACGGGGAACGTCTTCACGTGCGTCTGCCACTGTGTCGACACTTGGAAGAATTTCACGCCGTTCCACTCGGTACCGTCAATGTATACTGAAAAAAAATAAACATGATGATCTTATAATTGAAAAAAAAAAATTGCCACTACAATTGAAAATGAATGTGAAATTTTACGAATAATCGACATTTATGAAGTATCGGAATTTTTAAATCGATTCAAATCATAGCTTCAGTAATCGGCAATCGATTTCCAAATTCCATAACGTTGAAAATTAAAATAACATCTTCAAATTTCCGAATAAATTTGTACATTAGTGATTATTATACCTTTGAGCGGCTGGTTGTGCGAACTTTTGGCGGAACAGATAAGTCTGGCCACGCCGTCGACTGTCTGTGTGCGGCCCACTTCCTGCTCCCCACCTTTCTCCTTTTTCTTACCCAATCGCATTACTGTACACAAAATAATATGGAATAAATATGAGACTATAAACATGGTGATTGAAGACATGTACTAATCGATAACAATTGAATATCGATTATGAATCGAAGTTAACAGTTGACCTAAACCTCTCGAACCATGTGCAGATAGAACGAATGAAAATAATTTAATTTAAGATTGTTTAAAACCTATTAGAGAAAGTATAAAGCGCTCGCCGTGGAATTGCAGACTACTTCATTTTGGTTCGTTCCTAATTGCTTATCGATAGAATATTGTGATAATGTAATATAATTTGTTGGTACGAACTTTTTTGTTTCTTCTCCTTGGTGAGATACGTGATGCAGAGATGCGTGTTCTGTCGCGTGACGTGCAGCGCTCGGAACGCCGCCTTCACAGTCACTTTACTATCAGCACCCTCTGTTTGACGACCTGGGACCTGGCATAATAAACATTTTACATACATTGTAATATGCTATTGTTGAGTATGATATTAGATATCGAGTACTTAGTACATATCGATACGTTAGCTATCTGTATTCAACATGTTGTAATACACTCGTTAGTTAAATGTCGATTTGAGATAAAGCCTTCCATAATACTACACCGCCAGATCAGTGCACTAGATTTAGATCGCAAGTAGGTAAACGAGGTGTAGAACGCTTTGCAGCACCACGGACCGCTTATTTGAAAAAAACGGAGAGTAGCGGTTGGATGCAGGCTTCCTATGACCGACATTAAGGGGAAAGTTAAAGCTTTTACATGGGGGGTCCTCTGATACAAAAAAAATGTGACGTGGGTTCTTGCCTTGCATGACACTAAAGACCTTGAAGCTACGGGGGAGGGGGGGTCCCCCCCTTATATACGCCCATGACCGACATAGTAGGCCGTCCACTTGGTGAGGTGTACGTTCAGCAGTGGCCATGTATATGTTGATAATATTATAAAGGCGAAAGTTTGTAAGTATGTATGGATGTTTCGTTACTCTTTCACGCAAAAACTACTGAACGGATTTCGATGAAATTTGGCACACGGGTAGATCATGTCCTGAATTAACACATAGGCTACATTTTATTCCGGGAAAATAAAAAGCAGGACTTTTAGACGCGGGCAAAATCTAGTATGTTGATAGTACTGACCAGCCAGTAGTCGAGCTGCAGCTCGAGCGGCTCGGTGCGCTGCAGCAGCGGCGCCAGGTCCGGCGCGGTGTGTGCGTGCGCGTGCGCGTGTGCGTGCGCGTGGTGCGGCGCGGGCGTGCCGGGGGGCGAGGGCCGCGCGGGGGGCGAGCCGCCCTCTTCCAGCTCCAGCGAGGACACGCCTCCCTCGCTGCATCCCACGCGCACCTCCTGCACAAATCACATCATATTACGAACAAACAAAGACAGACATCATGCTTTAATCCCCGCATGGCATCCACGTTTTTGCCAAGGGTGTTTAGTCCCTTGATGTGACAGGGGCTAATCTATTACCATTTCAAACACAAATCACAGACTCAGGGCTGATATTAAGCAGAAAAAAGGGTGTGTGTACTTATGCACGCGCGTGAAAGTTATACTTCTTTAATATCATTCAATTAGGAGGTCAAGGGTCGAAAGGGTTTGGAGGGTCAAGAGTGGTCAGAGGGTCAATTTGGGTTGGGGGGTCGAGGGCAGTCAAAATGTGTGTGGGGGACCAAGGGGGGTAAAATTGGGTTGGGGCGTCAAGGGGGGTAAAATGGGTTTGGGGGTCTAGGGGGTCAAATTTGGTTTGGGGTCAGGGGGCTCAGGAGGTGTGGGGGTGTGGGGTGGCAGGTGCACAGTATAGTAGACTCGCCACACTAGAAGCCCTACCCTATCCTCTAAGGTAATGTTCTTGATAAAATAAAGTTTATGATAGAATAAAGTGAGGATATTAAGAACCTCCTTTATTGAAGTCGGTTAATAGTATTGAAACTAGATTTCAGTGATGCGCGCGCATAACCTTTAACTTTTGTGTTACAGTATGCGCGCGCATCTTAAAATTTCACACTCATCATTTTTTCATAACGCACCTAAAGAAGTATAACTTCAAAAACTCAATATCTCTCCCGACCGGGATTAAAATCCAAGCTTCAGAATGGTGACCTACCGCGCACGCAACACACTGCGGCAGACCCCACTCTAAGTCCACGTCTACCCCCAATAATACATATCTAACTCACCGCAATAAACGGAACGAAAGTCTGGCTGGCGTCCTCGTCACCCGACTTCTCTCTGTACGCGACCATCGCCTCACCAATCGGTATGTTCACCACCGGTCCGATGCTGTTCAAATACCTGCAATGGAGACGGTTACAATATTTTTATAGTATCAAATTGTACCCAGCTACCATCGCATTACATGTTTCGATTACTAAACATGTACTGATCTAGATTGCAAGACATTATTGCTAGTATAAAGGCTGGGCGTGGAAAGCTTTTCCCGCTCCAAAAGTCCCTAAAACACTGTAGCAATTTGTGGCACCTCTTATAGAATGCCAGTGGCATCTACTTGATAATCAGAAAAAGATCATCTATTTCTTACGGTAGCAAATTACGGATTAAACGTAACCTATGTGTTAATTGTATATAATATTATGTAATCCTGGATATTGACTATCCGTTCAGCAGTTCCATCGTTTACTTATAAGAAACATCGAAACATTTTCTCGACAATTCGAATTTGTAACTAGCTGTTGCCCGCGGCTCCGCCCTCGTTAAAAAGTTTTTCCGGGATAAAACGTAACCTTAGTTACTCCTTATTACATCAGCTACCTCCCAATAAAAGTCCCGTCAAAATCGGTCCAGCCATTTCAGAGACTAGAACAAACAGACAGACAGAAGACACTCCAATTTTATTGTTTTTTTTTATTGCCTCGAAGGCAGACGAGCTAACGGCCCACCTGATGGTAAGTAGTTGCCGTAACCCATGGACGTCAGCAATGCCAAGGGCACAGCTAAGCCGCTGCCTACCGTAAAAATTTTTTTTAAAGAACTTTTGTATAGATAAGATCAAGCATACCTGGCGATCCTATTGGACATCTCCCCGACGTCTGCGCCGGCGCCGTCGGCCAGCGAGCACCACGACTCGCCCGAGAACAGCGCCGCGTACCCGCCGTCACTCGCCGACAGGTACCGAGACACGGTGTTGGCACCTGCTCCACACAACATCCACGGTAAGGATAATTCACTTAGAGGCCGTTGTAAGCGGATAATAGGGTCTTATGACACCGACGAATTGCAAGCGAATTCATAGCGAGGCGAAGACGGGCGCTCGTCTTGTGTAACAAGACTGTTAACTTTCCCGACAAACAAATGAAACGAGTTATTTTAATGATATTTTTTTTTATTGTATTTGTGTGTACATTTTGCCAATTTCAAGTTAGGAAAAAGCCTCATCTTGAGTGATATTTTTCGTTTTCTTATACACCATAATGCTGTTTGAGTATGTCGCAGTAAAGCAGTGGCTACCTTACCAAGACTTTATTGAGGAGTTTTGACGGCAACAAAAAAGCACTTGATTAACACTGTTATTTCAATTCATTTCGTTTGAGCCTTATAGGTAATACAATTATATTGAATAATATACCATCATAATTATGCAATACTAGTAGTGCCCGCGGCTCCGCCCGCGTGAAAAAGGTTTTCCGGGACAAAAATATTTTCCCGGGATAAAAAGTAGCCTATAGCACTCAGGAGTTGTGTAGCTATGTAGCTTTCTATTAGTGAAAGAATTTTCAAAATCGGTTCAGTAGTTCCTGAGATTAGCGCGTTCAAACTTCAAACAAACAAAGTCTTCAGCTTTATAATATTAGTATAGATGTGGGTTTTTCCGAAGCACTGGTATAATCTTATAGATATAAAAAAAACATTGTTAAAAATGACGTGTAAAAGTACCCCTAGGGGCCTAATGACATAATAAATAATTATAATTTGATGGTAGATGGTGTATATAGTGGATACAGACCGATGGGTATGATGTAGAAGCGGACTGGCGGCGCGTCGTGCGGGCGGCGCGCGGCCAGCTCCGCGTGTGCACGCAGCGCGCTCGACACCGCCGCGTCCCCGCCCGCCACCGCCACGCGCAACACGCCGCGCCGCGAGCTCCTGCACCATAACAATTATACAGGGTGTTACAACACGTATTACCGTAACAAACACATATGATAGTGCTACTGATTACTGATACGACCACACAAGAAATATTGCGATCGGATGATTATAATTGCAAACGTAGCGTGGGACGCCCTCTGGCTAGATGGCGGACGACTTGCACAAGAAGACCGGCAGCGACTGGATGCATAAAGCAGCAGACCGGAGTCTATGGCGTATCTTGAGAGAGGCCTATGTCTAGCAATGGACTGCAACGGGCTGATAATGATGATGATGATGATTTTACAAATGGTTTTGCATTTTAACCCTTCAAGGCCCGCTTATATATATAGATGTATGAGAAAACCCTATGTATATGGACACCGGTGTCTGTCGCGGGCCTTGACAGATTAATGCAAAATCGTGTATTCTATTAATAGATCAATAATTCATATGATATAACAAAAAAGGGTGCGTGTACTTATGTACAGTCAGTAGCATAAATATCTGTACAAAATCAAAATTTCAAAGCGCCTATATACACGTTAAGTTAAACTGAAAAAAAAATTTCTTCGTACGAAGTAAAGCAAATTTCTCTTATTTTGTTTTTGTGAAAAGAAAAAAAAGATTAGTAAGAAAACAAAAGTATGTAAGTAATTTAAAATTTTGAATTTATTCAACTATTTATGCTGGTGACTGTACACACGTGAGAAGTTATACTTCTTTGGCATCATTAAATAATGTAATATTTTGTATAAATTATGTTAAACTAGGGGGGTGAAATGTCGAAAATTAGTGTAAGGGTCAAGGGGGTCAGGGGTCAAAAATGGGCGTGGGGAGTCAATGGAGGTCAAGAGGGTCAGGGGTCAAGGGGGTCAAATTGGGTTGGGAGTTCAAAGGGGATCAGGGGGTAAATTAGGGGTGGGGTCAAGGGGGGTCAAACTGGGTTGGGGGGTCAAATTTGGTTTGGGGGGTCAAAGGGATGTGGGGATGGCAGATGCCCAATGCAGTAGACCCGCCACACTAGAAGCCCTACCCTATCCTCTAAGGTAAAGTTCTTGATAAAATTAAGTTCCTGATAGAATAGTGAGGATATTAAGAACCTCCTTTATTGAAGTCGGTTAATAGTATTGAAACTAAATTACAGTGATTAACGTGCATAACCTGTGAGTTTTAGAGTTACATGATGCGCGCATCATAAAATTTCACTATCATCATTTTTTCATAACGCGCCTAAAGAAGTATAACTTCAAAAACATGACAAATAGTATAACAATAAAAATAAAACAACAAATAACAATCATTTGACTGGCGGAGTCAAACCAAACTGTTACTAACTGTTTAGTGGCGCGAGTGTAGAGTGCGTGCAGCAGCGGACGCGCGTCATGCGCCGCGAGTGTCGGCACGGCCAGCGCGTGCAGCGCCGCAGCACCCGCGCCCGTCGCCAGCGCCACGCACTCCGGCAGCGGGCCCTCCTCGCCCAGCAGCCGCCCCACCTGCTCCGTTAGCATACGTCGCGGCTATATAACACAACACACGATTCAATATACAGCACTCATTTACACTCATTTACAAGATATGTTTATAGTCAACGAGAACACGTGAAAACTAAAGCAGCGAAAGGAAACCAATCTGAAGTAAAAAGAAAAAGTGACGACCATATATTGGGATAAAGTGCCCGTAGCGGGAATATATAGGAGGAGAAAAAGAAGAGAAAGTTACCTCCAAGGTGGTAGGGCTCTGCACGGGCAACTCGTGCGCAGACAGCGGCCTCTCCATACCGACAACAAGCGAGTTCTTCTTGCGACTCGCTGCCGCAGCCGGTGTCAGGTTGCCGCCACTCGTCGCGCTGCGGAATAGACGGGACCGCTTGTCTTCCTGCATCACGGTAAAATAAACGATAGCATTAAAGTCAAACCGTTCATAAAAGTGAGTTGATTCTATCAGTACAGAAATTAAAAACACATTCGTCCGTCTCAGAAAACAATATATCGACAGTTACAGCATGCTCAGATAACATTAGAACTTGTAGGCAATATTTTTGAAAATATTTAAATTAGCAACGAACAAAACGCTCTAAAAGAGCAATTTGCTGTGTCCACTTGGTTTCATCTGATCTGCTCTATAAAGCCTACTATATTCAAAAGCAAAGCAGTTCCACTCCACTAAGTCAAGAATATACTATCATACGTCATCTCTTCACCAACCACACCCACCTTGGTCTCATTAGGAGGCGAGCTGGACACCGAAGCCCCTGACACGGGCGCTTCAGCAGTCACGTCTCCGTCACTATTGCCGTCGCTACCGCGCTCGTCGCCCGCGGAGCTGCGAACCACTTCCGATTCTGCACATACCAGCTTAATATCATCGGAGAAATAAAAAAATGGTCGTATAGAACAAATTTGGTAGTTAATAACATTGGAGAAAGTTCGAAACTGTAGTAAGAACAGATTTAGAAGTATGGCCAAAATCAATAAACTATTCTAATCTATACGAGAACAAAACAATCAAAATAGTTCGTAAACATATTAAACTTTGTTTTGATTGATCCATTTTCGCAAATGCAAAAATGCTATTGAGATCGCTTATTGAAAATTACCGTTAGAGAAGATACGTTGCATGTGCCTCCAGTAGGGTGGAAAGAATTAATGACATTAAACAACTCAAAGATTGGAATGAATAGATTTTTCGATGTTGTAGATATTGCAATAGAAATTGAAGATATTAAAATAGATGCAAACGTAAATTACGTTCAGGAATTCATAGATGACACATGTTAAAGAAAATATGAAACTGTAGCCAAGTAGATTATGTTACTGGTACATAAATTACGATTTCAATTTGGGTTAATGTCTTAAAGATCATAAAACTATATTTAATCCACAACGTATTAAAATTTAACATTCATAGAATCTGCACGACTTAGATTAAAAAAGTGCTAACACGAATTCAATAAGACAACAACGCATCATCATAAGCCAAATAATGTTCATCGCTGAACATAGGCCTCCCCTAATGATTTCCAGAACATAAACTAGAATAACCATCAAGGGAACATCAATATATTTGGATAATGCCTCTTATAGCAATTACGTTTATCAATGCTAACTCTTTCGCGTCGATATCTAAGAAGAAAATGGTTAATCACAATGTGCTTATATAAATCAACATCATGCAAATGATTCATATTACTCTACTGTACGTTTTCAATGATACTCCAAATAAGCTTTAAGAAATACGTGAAAACAGAAAACAATGTACAGACAGAAGCTTACACAGTTAGATGTGGGAGCGATTATGCAAAGAAGACAGTAAAAGTAATAATTCGAAAGAAGATATGAACAGATTCGAGACGTGTGCAATTTATAGAAGTGCGTAATGATATTGAGGGTAGATTATTGCATAATCTCTACCATATTTTTATATTCAGGGAACCTGGGTTTGAGCTGAATTTTGGTAAAATTTTATACGACTGTGGTGTTAATAAAATTGGTCTAATTTAATTTATGTACAAATTTAAAAGGCGCCATCTAACGGAACACGCTTAAATTACTTTTTGTATGCAATCTTCATAACAGATATCAAGTTAAGCAATATCATAGACGTGCATGGAAAATGCTGTCATAAATATAAATGTTTACATTTCTTGATTAACAACTGTTTGAATTTTAAATTTTCCTATATAAATATTATGAAGATTTATGAGCATTTCGTCCGTAATATACTGCGGGGTTATACGCGGCCGTTGCGTTACTACTACGTGATTTAGAAATAGATATTATCAGGCTAATAGATTTTATAGCAATATACGTTAAAATAGATCTTCGGTATTCTTTTTTATGTAGGCGGGAGGTAAGCTTTTTCTTTGAGTAAAAATTTCAGCATATCCTGTCAAAAATGATAAAACAGCCTAAATGTCTTATCCTTTCATGCATAATATAAACCTATGACTTTTCTCGGGTTCTTCAACCAACTTTTTGTCTAAGTTACTAACTATTTTCAGCATACCAAGAACAACATCAAAACCCCCTGGATTTCCCCTTATTCTTCCAACTATTCAATTTATCCTCGTAAGTACATGGACCATCATTTTTTTATTTGTTACCACATTCAGCTCAAACCCATCTCCAAGGACATATGCGACAACAAGCTCGTACCTGCGAGCGGCAGCGCTGCCAAGTGCCGCTCCCTCACAGCGCTCAACTCGCCGGCCGACGCGAGACTCGCGTGCCTCGTCACTGCGCATGCGTTCGATACTTCACGTCGCGGCGCGTGCGTCAGATGGAATGCAATTGGTATACGTACGGGACTAGTTGCAGTTACAGGGTTGTGTTTGTGAATTAGTTCGGTATCGATGCAAGTTAGGTACAAGTGGGTGTATTAGTCGTTTTTTAAGTCTGTATTTCGACCCCAAAAGTTTATTTGGGTCTATCTATATTTGTGTATGTTTCTTATAAATATTACCTCGTTACCATATCAATAGATTGGAGCTAAAGGCTTTTAAATTGGTTCATTTTATGAACCTTAGACATGATGTCATAATGTTGTAGGTTATTTTATTTACAAAATATAGTCTACATCTACAAAAAAGTATAAAACGGAGAATTGCATTTTTAAAAGAAAAAAATCCTATAAATTTCGAATTCCATCTCACACACGCACACATACACTAAACTATGCACACAGCTGCGTTTACGTGAACATAAAACATAAAAAAAATATTACATAATTATCATGATACATACTTCGTCATATACTTATCATAATAATGGATAGCAAAAAACAATATCTAAGCGTTTCACATCACACGATGCACTGTCTCTCGAGTGTATGCAGTTCGATGCTCAGGCAATGTACTTTTACAGTTTATATGCGGCTTGGTGATTATTATATTGTATGCCGTTACTATAACATTTGTATCATTAAATGTTAATCACTGGAAACATCGATAATACTAAAACAAAAATCACAAAATAGTGATAATTTAAAACTAAGTTAATGCGGTCTCGTTCCATGTTTCTGCACTAATTAGGTAGATAGCAAAAAGAGAGATACTTTTAGTTAAATGTTGTCCCTAGCATACCTGCGTATTTTTTATATGTTTGGTATATACAACTTACCAAAAAAAGCTAATACCTACACCTAGGTTTTTTAAATTATTTCTTTATGAATAATTTCACAGATAGGTATATTTTGCAATTTTGAGTTACACTTGTTCCACAAATAGTGTCAGAGAGGGGCGAGGTACCGCTATTTGATACGTACCTCTCCCCTACATCTATGGTTTGAGATGTCCAGTGATTTACATTGAATTTAGTATGAACAGTGGTTTAGGTATGACCTGGGAGGGTTAAGAGGGACGTCAGGGTGAGGTAGGAAGCCTATTGCCGTGCCCTCTTTCCCTCACATTTCATACCTCAGGCTGTATCAATTAAGCAAAACATAATGCCTTGGCTCTTGGTCTATTTTTATGAATTTAACTATTGAGGTAAGTACAAACAAGTGGTTTTTATAATTTTAGATTGTTTTGGTTTAGGATGGTTTAAACAGCGTATAGAATACAAATAATATAAAATATAAATCAGGCTAAAGGGTTAAAACTTGAGTACAGGCAGCAGTGTGCATGCCCTGTTGTGTTTCGATTTGAAGGACATTGTAGCCAGTGTAACTACTAAACATAATGAGATTTTATAATGATTTCTTACTTAATTTTGTCTCACGATGTCGAGCGCAGTGGAATGCCACACAGTACTTTGTAAACCAAAGTACTGAATGGTGTTGCTACTGTTTATGGGTGGTCGTATCGCTTACAATCAGGCGAACGGCATGCTCGCCTAGTCATTGAATGAAAAAAAAAACAGACAGCACATAATAAAAAATATGGTAAAATATAAAAAATATATATATTATACTGAGAATAAGATTGATGCTGACATCTGATGAATTTCACATGAAGTCTAGATTTTATTATAATTGTAAACTGCTTAAATTATATTGTATTGATAAATTACTTTAACATGGACGTGCTATCATTATATTTAAGTATTATTAGAGTATTAAACGTGACATATTAGGTACACTGAAAATATTTTTAAAATAACAATACAATTCTTACCCATGTATACTTATAACAAGAGTATGAGGATTTGAAACCCAAAGTTCATGTTTTGTTCTAACTCGGAGTATAAGATCAAAATAAATTATTATCAAATCTGTATGTCGATATATAACTTCTCAATCTGTATGTCGATATATAGCGTTTAATATAAGTCAGTCCACGAAAACCATAATTATGCTTTTATGTAATTTCTTAAACATTTACTATAGATTAGGTTCTCTGACTTGTAGACATCAATAGAGTATTTTAGTTTTCGACGTCTTTACGCCCTAAGACATAACCCCCAAAGTTTACATTCGGAAATTCAAATAGACCAAGAGCCACTCTAACTTATATAACATTCTTTCGATCTTACTTACCATTGGAATGCCTGTGGTGCTCCTGATTGGCGAGACTCCTGGAGCTGCTGAAGAAAGGTCTCAGCGAGGGCTTGGGCGTGGAGCCAATGCTGATGGTGTCCATCTGATCGGGGCCGGAGTCTTCACCTTCGCCGCATGATAGCGACTCCAACTCCTAAAGTTGTTTTGGTTAATGTGTGTTTGAGGGTTGGGAGTGGTAAAGATAGCGATGATGGCTGAGCGGGAAGTGCACCCTAACTCTATCAGAATATTTAAATCGATTCGTTATATTGTTTAATACGTCCACCTAATTTCAAATCAAATTTATTAAAAAGTTGTCGCAAAAATAGTTTAAAATAATATTCTACTATTTATTATGACGTCACCGCTATTAGAGTGCGAGTGTGTGAGAGAGATGGCGCCATGTTCTGAATAATTTATTCATAAGTAGATACACCTCGGTGGCGTAGTTGTATAAGGTACGACTACAATGCTGAGGTCTCGGGTTCGATTCCCGGGTGGGGCAAAGTGATATTGAGTTTTTCTATTCAGTATCAGCTCGGAGTCTGGAATATGTGCCCGATATGGCGATAGGCTCGCCCCCTATCACATCATGGGGCGGAATAACGGCGAAAAGTGGGTGCACTAGTTGCGCCTCTGCCTACCCCTTCGGGGATAACAGGCGTGAGTGTATGTGTAAGTAGATACACCATACAAATTTCAGTGTTATCTAAAAGGCATGGCGCTCATTTACATCTCAATTCTTTTGTCAGCACAGTCGACACCCACGCATATTATTAAATATTGGCATTGGCTCCCGTACTTCCCGTACTATTTATGTTTTTGATGGGATTTAATACACAATTTGCTATCCCCTTTTAAATGCAAATTAAGTCTGTAATGGTAAATTAAAGCACAAAATGAATCGTGTCACTAGTCCATTTGTAACAAATTGTAGACAACATTTTAAGATTCATAATAATTTTTGCCTAGCTAATTAACTGGCATAAACTCAACGCCAAATTGACTGTACATGTAAAGTATTTCAAACGGCGAAGACGAAACAAGAAATTGTGGGTAGATTTTGGCATCAACAGAGCTTTTATTTATAGTAAAATTAATGTTACACTGTACCAGGCGCCAGGCCATTGAACGCAACATCAAAAGCTTGCATCATTATTAATTGCAACATAATAATACTTCTATTATTTGGAAAAAATATGTTACTTGATAGGTAATATAATTTATCGCTTCCTCTCTCTTGCCACTATACTCTAGTGGAAGCATATTATGGATTGAAGGCTGAGGTCTTAGGTTCAATACCCATATTAGGTAACATGGGTGGGTTTTTAACATGATTTGCCTGGGAATGGATCCTCTGAGAGGGTTGACATCAAACTGGTGGTTATAACTAAGCCAAATCGATTTTCGAATATGTTTAATGAATTGTGTTGTGTTCACCAGGACAGGTAAATGAAGATGAATATCTGAGAGTATTACAGAATGTCTAAAAGTTATACATCTCAAGACCTAATACGTTTAAAGTGTTCTAATGTGTGGCCTAATCACGGAGTTTGACGAAGCGACAACCGAACATCACATGTTATAAATCATTTTACCAAATCTATAAACACACGAAAGTACGAACTTTAACAAGGGATGACCATTAAAACTAGTGTTAAAAAAGAATAGGGTAGCCATCACACAGAGATGGAAAGTAGCGTCTATAGACGTCCATGTAAATAAGGTTGCATCTACCGAAGACACAATGCTATATCCCTTTCGCCTAAACTTAGGAACTTTAGGAATCAAGCTTATATCGTCCAAACACCGTGACCAGACCAGGATCTATAAGCCAAGGTTGCTATGAAGCTAACATGACTCGAACTAACATGTGTGTATACCTGGAACAGTTCGTCTATGTCGCGTTGCGCGTTGTGCGTGTCACGCGCAGCGCCGCGCTCCGACAACTCCTCGGGCACGCGGAACCGCCGCAACAGCGCCGCGAACTTCTCCTTCAGGTTGCGTTGCTGCAACATCACGCGCAACGTTCACACGTTATGGCATGTCTTATTTAGAGCATAAACTCCTAGACTATGAATGTGTCATTTCGTATTTTAAAAGGTTATCTATGAAAAATAATAATTATGAACTTAATTTAATTTCTTGTGTAGATATTTCTTCCTTTATTATTATTTAGCCGACAACATTTATGTTAGCAAGATTTACAACAGAGATGCGAATGATATCGATGGGACCGGATATCGGATATCCGCCCACCATTCAGACAGAATATCCGGACCCGAGCCGTCGGCGCACACTTTCTTGACATATTTACTCTCAATCTGAATTTATTGCTTCTATAATACTGTTTTTTATTTATTAATTTATTACTATCAACACTGTAAAATATTAGTTAAAAATACAAGACAAACGGACTCCAAAAACACAGAACTCTACTCTTAAAAATACGATCACATTTGACATATACCATAAAGACTACACACTACACTACATTACATATACTACACAACACACACAATCACCTCCATAGTATATGCGAAACTGACAGATAATGCGCGACACCCGCGTAAATAGTCTTATCTTGTGATAAGCCACGTTGCGTAACATTATCAGCGCGTGAATATTATTAGTAAGGCCAAGGGCGTGTAAGGACATTTTTAATATGCAGAGTAGTGAGACTGAGGCTATTTTGGTACTAGAATACTCAATTTGCGATAGATTCACAAGTTAGGCGAATGTACGTAATTTGATTTGACTGAGCCAATTAGATTTATTTTTTTAAAAAAGATGGACTATTTTTAAGGAAACGTTGAATTCTACTGTTCTCCCGCATATTTATAAGTTCCTAGAGCAAAATATACTAAAAAAGACGTGTGGCACTCTCTCTGTGTGGAGACTGCCGCGGTAAAGCTATTGCATAAATCCTAATATTTATAACCTCTTTGAACAGATATAAAATAAAATATTCATCGATAGATGGCAAAACTAAAAAAATATGAAAGACGGGCTGAATGGCCTAGTATCCATTTCGGTACGTTTCACTGACTGGATCAATTTTTATATATGTATACATACACACTCACGCCTGTTATCCCCGAAGGGGTAGGCAGAGGCGCAACTAGTACACCCACTTTTCGCCAATTTTAATTTAAATTTAATATTTCCAACATTTTTTAAATACTTTTTATCGTTTAACATTCAGCTCATATCCTCTTACATATTGTATTCTTACAAGACTGCGATATTAAATTTATTTATGGAATTTTAAACTCTAAATGGTTGTGATAGAGTTGAAAATAAAATATCACCGCTTTGCCGGTCAGAGTGAGGGGTGACAGGTTTTTTCGTTACGGAATTTCTGGATCCGGTATCCACGCTCAAGGCCCGCGATAGAAGCTATGCAATAGCTTAAAAATAATTGCTATTATACTTCTAAGTTGTAAGCAGCAACACGTGAAAACGACATACATAAGATACAGCTGTGAAAATAAGGATACAGTACAGGAAATATCAAATCTACAATACACATGCGAATGCTAAGGGTGCGTTCACAGGAGGCGGAGGCGGAGTCGACCGCGCGCTCACCGCGAGCTTGCCGCGGCTGCCCTTGCGCTTGGACGAGTGCTCCAACTCGCTGTCGCTGTCTCTGTCGTGCGCCTTCGAGTGCATATAGCTTTGTCTTTTTCGCTCGCGCTCCATGAAACTCAAGTCGCGCGAACGCGACAACTGCGTGCAACGCAACGCTCTAAGTTACGGGCCGGCAAGCGATATAGTTAAGCTAATTTCATTATAATAAATAAATAATCATAGCCATATTTTTCATATTATGTTTATGTAGCCAATATAAAATTGATTCATGCATACATTATCATATTGAGTTGTAATATAAACGCTATAAAAAGCCAATATACGTAAATTTGAATAGTGTTTATTGAATTATAATTTGTATAATTTTATATGAATCTTATCGATGCGTAAGCTAAGCTTTTATAATAATTCATGCTTCAAGAGAGCAGCTATTTCATTATCCATTATCAAGTGAAGTTCTTTGCTATCTGCCATATCATTTTGTTGACATTAAATTTTATGTATCTTATATTAACCCGTCGAGTCCCGCTTATATATATAGAAGTATGGGAAAACACTATATATATGGACGCCGGCGTCCGTCGCGGGGCTTGACGAGTCAAGAATCAATAAATTATAATTTAATCAACCGTACAACGTACAAAGTATCGATGTCTAACTGGACAGTTCAAATACCTTAGTGTAGGAGAGGTCGGTTTTGTTGAATGCTAGCTGTCGATGCGCGCGGCGGCGGGCGGGCGCCCCGTACGGCATGTCGTCCGCCTCTTCCACCGAGCTGAACTCACCTTCCTCCTCTTCGTCAGAGTAGCCTCGTTCTACCACACAGAAGACGGTTATTTTATTTATGCGATGATAAGTTAGATTGGCGATGAGCGCAACTCTAGAACCAAGAAGATGTGTCATATTTTTCGCAGAGAATAGCCATTGAATTTTAAAGAAATTGAATATTAGCGAATTTTTGTAACTATAGCTCTAGTTCGCTCGACGCCACAACACCATGTAGTAATGTTTTGCAATATATCTTATCTCTACAGTGATACAGCATCAAACTCCTAGACAAACTAAAGCATACCACCCACCAGTAATGAGCAAAGTGTTGTTGTTCTTGGTGTCATGGTCGACGGGTGTGGAAGCCAGGCCTGTGATGGAGAGCTTGGCAACAGGCTGGCCTGCAGCCGCACCTCCCTTAGCCCCCACTCCGGTCAGCTCTAGCTCCATGTCCATGGAACGCTGGAGCACCTGAGAACAGAGGACATTGGTACGAATTAAAGGTTCGATCTCTCATTCATCGGCCCGGCCTATTGTAGTTTCGTAAAATTCACATACCTCTAACATTCTCATAAATAACTTTTACAATAATAACGTAAAACTCTGAACAACTCAGTTTCATTCTTAAGTACGATATCAGCTAAAACGCTCTCCAGTCAGCATCTTAAGATTGTCACCAAAGCAAAGCTGAGATCGGTTTATTAATACGGCCCGTAGTACAGTAGTACAGTACAGTAGTAGACACGAGGTTTAGCCCAGATTTGTACGCCATCCGTTTGCCCGCCGCCTGCGGTCGAACCACACGCTTAACTAATTATTACGGAGCACGTATAATAAAATATATGAGAGGGCTTTTTGTACATAACCTTAAAAAATCTTATTTTATTTTGACTGTATCATGTATGATCTAAAATGTTTGTGCTTTTGCGTACAAAAAAATCATTAGGCATGGACCACAGGCAATGCTGATTTACACAGGTGGACCATATGGAATATGGACTCCAATGGCTATCAACATCTCAAGATACGAAAAAAAACAATAAAACTGACCGAAGGATTTTAAGCAAACTGAGATGACAATTATTGTATCGACTGTCGAGTGGTAATGATCTCTCGATAATCGATATTAATCTCGACTTTACTATCAGAAAAAGCGTAGTCACCCTGTGGTGCCTGTATAAGCAAAGCTTCTCTCACCTGATCCATCCTTATGACACCCTCGGCAAGAGTCTTGTAGCCGAGTATGGTGCGGTTCTTGTACTTCTTACGTCGCTGCAGCATGATTTGCAATCTGGAGACAAGATCCTGGATTAATAACATGTATTACAAATACATCATAAGAGAGAATAGTTTCAGCTCCGTCTAACGTTGCTAGGATCGGTGTGGACATGATTTATGTAAAACAATAATTAACGGCTATTCGGATTAAACAGATAAATTACAAAGAAGTAACAAAGAAAATAATGTACTTGTAAATATGTAGGTTCATTTTGACTCAAGTCCCGCTACGGACGCCGGCGTCTGAGTATATAGGGTTTCCCCATAAATCTATGTATATAAGCGGGGTTTGACTGGTTAAGGCCCCATTGTTAATAATCACGAAACAATAATATGATAGCATAAAATCAATTTTCATCTGTTCCATACATGTCAAGGTATTTTTCTATAAGATTACATCCTACAACGAAGACATTAAACATACTTCCCCATCTATATTAAGAAACTCCACGAAGTATCAGAATCGGAGCCAAGTATATATATACGAACTAGTATCTCTAACTGGATCATATTCGAACAATAAAACAAGCAATAAACCCACTCGGGGGTCGACAGGAAGTATACCGCTTGCTATTCGGCCAAACCCATCAAATTTATACATTAAACACTTCGCATTTCGATATTATGTTTCTTGTGCATTAAGAACGCCATAAAATTTATTACTAATTTTACAACACGTATTAATGGCATAGTTTTTATTTTACGATATTTATTCAATTTCCGAACGCAAACACTCCGACTACGGCTAACGTACCCGAGGTAATAAAACTTACTTTATTTTGCGCAAATAGAATTAGTTCCAGCGAATGGGACGCAAGTAAACAAGCTCAGGAGATGGGATTACGTCTAGGCAAACGGGAGGAGCGCCCCTTAGTGGGATGCGATGGAGTTTTACGAAAATCTAGCTATACGACATATAGCATACACGACAGTTGGGTCTTGTCTGTTGTTTTCAATATACATTGGCTTTTAATTAATAAATCTGTGGCGAGCACAGTACAAGTAATTGAGTTTTAGGCTAATTTCTGCATATTGTCGAAGTGTATAGACCGTGGGCCAGTGCAAAATTTCGTCAGTCATTTTCTCCCGAACGATAATTAGTGAGATGCATCAGAGACGTGTATCATAAAGCCTCGTGAACGTCAGCTTCGGCTCCGTGGGTGCCATGAGCGGTGGTAGCCTCCCAAAGATGTAGAAAAAAAAATATTATTCAGTCATTTCCTCCCAACTAAGAATCATTTTAAATTGTAGCTAACCCGATACCTTGAAGAAAAAAAATAATCAGCTGACTGTAACTTGGGGCATTATGCGTCAGCTGGTCAATCAAACATGTAAAAAAAATATATCATTTCAGTGATTTCCTCTCAACTACAAATTTACCTGATGATAGCTTATACGCAACTATGAATAAATATATATGTCAGCTGGCTGTATGCCGGGGCAAAAACCGTCAGCTGATGCCTTGAAAGGTATAACGCAGGTGTTAGGCGAGAGCTTCTATTACATAATTACATGCATCAGCTGACAATGTTTCCCTCGAATTAATGATAGTAGATTCTCTTTATTAATTACAGCATTGTATTATCAATCTATACATGTAAAATGCTTTGTCCTGAATGACTGACTGACGGTTAAACGCACAGCCTAAGCCTCTGACCGTAGAGACCTGAAACTTGCAGGGTGTGTTCCTTGTATGCCATAGGCATCTAATGAAATTGAATTTTCCGAAAGTCTACCCCTAAGAGGGTGAAAAAGGGGGGCAAAGTTTGTATGGGCCAACGTGATTCCTTGTTCCAACCTACTTCAAATATTGCTTAAACTTATTTTTAACAGAACTGATAGAAGTCGTGTTTCATGTTTTATTGAAATTCATCCCGTAATATATAATATGTATAAAAACGATAATATAACGATAAAATATTTTTTTTTCTACATCTTTGGGAGGCTACCACCGCTCATGGCACCCACGGAGCCGAAGCTGACGTTCACGAGGCTTTATGATACACGTCTCTGATGCGTCTCACCAATTATCGTTTGAGAGAAACTTGGTCATCGAAATCTGTCACTGGCCCACGGACCAGTAGTCTCTACATCTCATATAGGTGAGGCTAGTATTTCGTCCACCCCTGCAACTACGTGAATGTTGTTTTCAAATTTCTCACCATACAATCTGCCGGGATCACAGCACGACACAGTCATACCACCGCTAAAGTAGCAATAAATAGTTTAAAAACTTACCTATTCCCATCCCGCTTGACAAAGTGCGGGTACTGCAGAGAGAAGCACAGATCGAGTTCCACATCGAGCGGCGGCACGGCGATGTCATTGGAGCGCAGCGTACGCTTGCTGCTGTGCATGCGAGCAGCCAGGATCACCGCGCCGCCGCCCGCGCCGCCCGCCGCGCCGCCACCCGCCTCGCCCAGCGCGCCGCACACGCGCAGACGCGTCACGCGGAGAGTGCATAACCTGGGAACAACAGAAAAGCTGTTAAATACTAGGAATCAAACACATTCTGAATCAGTTACTTAGAATCCTGCGGTTATCAATGTCGTATCTAGCACTTTCCGGTGTGGTATTTTGTTTGTGTAACTTTCTCCCTAGCTACTCTAGATAAAAAGTAGCCTATGTGTTAATCCAGGACATGATCTACCCGTGTGCCAAATTTCATCGAAATCCGTTCAGTAGTTCTTGCGTGAAAGAGGAACAAACATCCTTACATCCATACATCCAAACATTCATACATTCTTACAAACTTTCGCCTTTATAATATTAGTAGGATACCATCACATGATCACACACAGTTAGTTAATAGGTCACTAAACGCGTCCCCGTCGAGACTTTGACGAAAAAAAAATGGCAAACGCGGGAGGTCACCCGTGGGAACGCGTCAACTTGCAGCGACAATTTTCCCGCTCCATTACCCTGGAAAATTAGATGCAGCCTGCGAACACCGGTGTAACACAATACACAAACAACTTTACCTACCGCTGAATAATATAACTGCTGAACGTTAACATAAATGCCTGTAGTTAAGTCCGGTTGTTTCAAAGAAATTGTGGACTATAAAATCCATTATTTGAAATTACAGTTGAAGAAGAAAAGCCTTTAAGAAACATTTTACAGATGGTTTGAAACCACTTTACCGTTTTTAAATCGCTGACGAGGCTTGGGGCCAATTTTCTAAAAAAACTTCACAAACCCTACAGAGGTATATATATATATATATATACTACTCTATACTGATATCTGACTGGTCAAAATACTACCATTAAAACAAACCCAAAACAAAAGGCAACAAATTCCTTTTTCATTATAAATCTCTGAGTGACAAAGTAAGCATCTGAAACAAAGCAAATGAAAAAAGCAAACAACTAACAGTAAAATAAGTAGTTGCACATTGTTACAACTTCCACCGCCTCTGTTTAAGTGCAGCCAACAAATTGAACTCTGCGGAGCAGAGATTTGCAATATGAAAAGTAAGAACTTAAAAACCCCAGTTTTAAGCACAAAGGATAATTGATACGACGTTTTAAAACAAACTAAAAACCTCAGTCGCCGCACATTACCGCCGCGCAATACAACCGATCGTAATCCCACTTTACAATACTCTTGCTTTTATATCCTTTGAACTGGTTTCGCTTAGTTATTTGTTTTTATTTTTACGACTACGCGACGCGACGGTTTAAAACGGAGCTCATTTAACCGGCTGAGCCTTATGTAGGGAAAATATTTAAATTGATAAACACACCCAAAGACTATAAAGTAATAGATTTTATTTTTAGAGGCAAAATATGAATCAAAAATTTCATGAAATCGATGAATACGGATTTAGTCCAAGAATAGATTTTAATACGAGACAAATAAAACAAGATAATGCTTTTATAAACTTACGAACGAAAGAACAAACTACATTTAGACAACGAAGTTCCTTAGAATTCCCTATTCATTCCACAAGTGGTCTGAATACCGACAGCTTCGGAGTACAATACATAAATATCTAAATTTAATTCCACGCCCACGAGTTTTGCACGATGTGCATTTGAGGTCAGCGCACACTGAATTGCTAACATCGCTGACGAATGTATCGCTAGAATTTTATTTCTCATGGTGGCCTCATTCGCCTTACATGATACAAGGTGATAATATTTTACCTTGATCTGACATGCGTTATGTTTTCATCCTTCTTTTGCGCTATTTTCCTGCATGAATTTTTCATTCAGCTCTTGCATATCTCATAACCAAAAAATTGTTTTTTGTAGAAGATTTCTATAATACCTAGAATCCTTACGTATAAAGATATTTTTCCAGGCTGTGACATCAATCCTCAAATATAAACTAATGTGCGTTAGTGGAAAATATTATTCGCTGTGGGACCGTATTATAATTCATGACTTCAGGACATAAGATTTGTCTTTTACAACTCCTTATATCCATATAATTTGCCCAAGTCTCACTACAGGAGCAGGACTGTGGGTGTCGATTGTATTTTCCCGATTGCGACCAATCTCAGCGCGTGAGTGCGCCGACCTTTAACACACACTTCATCATGTTTCTCTTGATTTAAACTGACTATTATTTCTTTTAGAAAGCCGTCGTCCCCGTTGGCGCCGTCTGCGACGTCCTTCTGCCAAATTTGTCGTGATCTGTTGCCTTTTGTCATTCTCGACTTTACAAAGGACTTGCGGGACCAGAGTAAATGAAGCTATAAAACGTACAAATAAATCTCGTATTTTACGGGTTGAGAAGTTATTTGCAGGGAAATGATCTAATTAAGTTTATGCTGTGTATAATACAGTGTAGGAATGTAAATTTCTTTACTTGTAATTTTTGTGTGGCTGACAATATGAAACATTATAGTCGGGCATCGCGTTACATTCGAGCGCCAAGTCAATTTGGCAGAAAATTATTTGAATTTTGTCTCAGTTGAGACGTTAAAGAATGAGAAGTTGAGAAATTAATGACTTACGACCTCGTCCTCCTTCTTTTTGTTTCCTAGCCCACCCCTTGGTAACCCTAATAGGTCATACTGTTCAAAATACGACAAGCCATGCATTCAATCTTCATGTACGCGTAGTATTACATCTAGTACCACAAGACTGCTTGTACACTCGACACTGGACTGAGCTCGTAATTGCTACGAGCGTTTACGAATCACAGATGAATACTGATGGGAAATGGTTTAACAATAGTAACACGTGTTTACGGTGTTCATTACAGCGAGACTGATGTATAACTGACCTTTGTGATAAAATGGTGTACCTTTTTGGTTGGCTAAAAAATGAGCAAGTTTAGTAGATTCCATGTTCAAGCCACACAATGTACTTTTTATAGTACTAATGGTCCGGCTTAATTGAGGTACTAGTCAAGGTTACATAGAAAGTCAACTTGAAGTGGCAACTTTCTGTTGCGGTGCCTGTGGTGAAGCAAATTTCTAGAGGTTTCTGTCATAACTAGTCCCTATAGCAATTAACTTCGGGTCACCTTGTTGCTCGTTTTTACTTCACTTAACAAGGATACAAAATAACTTTATAACAAGGACTACAAAATTCTTCGATAAAAAAAAACCAGGCAACTTTAATTCCAGCCCCAATTCCAGTACACAGGTGCTAAGTAAATCAAGCTCTCGAAGTTCCCCCGCAAACTCGACCCAGGCCAGTTACGCTGTGAACTGAGCCAGGTGTCTGGGGAAAGCAGACCTACCCACCTACTTATACGTTTATGGACTGTTTGCAAAAGTAGGCCGTTAGTTTAGATACTACATTTCTAATTCTTAGTACTAAAGTGAGAGCTGGAATTTTTTATCTGTAGAGTAGTAATTGTCTAGGTTTAGTGGAAGTGGATTTTGAAAGCGATGAAACACTTTTTAATGTCTATGACGGGAAATGGTTTGTGTTTTGTATTTGAGAAACCATTTCAAGACAAAATATATTGACGAATGATCTTTGTCAGAACATGAACCTGCGCTTTCAAACATCACAACAAGATGACGACTTATTCCACCAAAGAAACAGTTTTTTGTACAACACGCTTATGTAGGCCACTGTAGCGGGTTTCAACACCTTGTTGAGGTACGGTATTAATAAACAACATAATAATTTTGTTTTCACCGGAAATTATATTCAAAACTGTCATCAATTACCAATGTAACAACTGTTATAGTATCCTTGTGCATGATCACATCGCACTGAACATTTCCTTCATAAGCAAAAGAAAGTGAACAGGAAAATCTCAATAATGAAACAAGAAAGGCGACATTAGGGAACATTCATTCAATCCACAGTACGTTTACGACATTTATTTCCTTCTGAAAGACATCGCGATCGCTATCGCAAAACAGCGTGGGAACGACAGCGTCACAAAACGACACGAATGAGTGTCACACGACAAATGTAGTTTCTCGAAGCGACAAGACGCGACACTTCCCTAATAGCTGTAAAAAGGATGCGACATATCTCTGCCGTTTGGTATCTTATTTACCTCGCGTGTGATCAATTGTTTTTATTTTAAAATAGGTTTTATTGCTATTAGGACTGGGTCCATAATCTAGCTGAGATGATAAATCGTTGCTGGATATAAAGTTTTTGGAACGCAAATTCTATTTGACTATCTACTAATTTTCAAATTGTGTGTACACCAGTCGCTATTATTTAGTCGGCAACAAAATATATCGAGTTATAATTATTGTAATTATATGGAACCATTTAAAATAATGTAATTACCAACCTAATTACAATACCAATTATGAGAAAATTTCATTAAGCACCACCAACCTAAAATGGCTGAAATGCGTATCAATTTCGAATTACATTGACCTCAGTCTCACGAAACCGAACGCTGGTAGAATCTTTAAAAGCGACTGACAAAAAAACATCACAAATTGCTGAATCCATTATTATATCGAAAAAACACTCAAGTGACGTAATTTTTTCGGAGGGAACGGCTTGTCTCTGCATGTTCGTGATCGGAATCGCAAAGTTTCTTCCACAATTTGGTATTAAAAAGTAAAATGGCCGATCTGTTGAATAAGTATGAAGGCTCCGTCCGTACTCCGCAGAGATGTTCGCCACCGCTAATGAATTTGTATAGCCTTGAATGTAATAGCATTTAGAGAGAAAACACCTTCTTTATTTCTGTTCTTAAACAGAATTCCAGTGCAGCACAAATAACACTTAGATCATCGCTCATATTATATTAGCTTTGAAATCGCATGAAATCTCCGTAAAAAACATTAATTTACACCAACATCAATCAAAACATAATTTAAAATAATTTCACTTTTTCTTTGACATTCAGTGTCGACATTTTTCTAATTAGAACGAAAATATAAATTCCGTAGGCGCGGCGCGGTTCGAGCTTGTAGTCTTGTATAATATTCCCAAGGCGCTACAAAGTTATGAGAAATATTTTAATTGCGAAAAGAAATGCTTGGAGTTATTTGCGAGGACGCCATTTACACTGATTAATATGGAATGAATTAAGTACTGTAATAGCTGCCCCCCGTGATGGACATGTCCGAGGCAGCGTGTCTCACGCTGCCTCGGACAGCAAAAGGCGGACACGGTACGATGTTTCGGGGGCTTCTGAGCCCCCGCAACAGGAAAAAGGACCGCAAAAACGCGGTACGCGCAGGGGCGGTTGCGGACGACAACTTAGACGTGAGTCGGAGGAAGCCCGCAGCCGTCCCTAATGAGCCGAAGATGGCCATAAAAAAAAAAAAAAAAAAACTGTAATAGCTGCAAAATAAGTGATGATTTGGAACCGCTATAACAAGGCTCAAATGAGGCAACCTACTGTAAGCACTAACCACTTTACATAAATATCCTCAGTAGGTTCTAGTTCCTAGAGTTATCGTAGGTGTATTGCCGGTCTTTAGCTTAACCATGTTCTGGAAAACACTCATCACGCAAAATAAAACCTAGATGAAGTTACATCAGTAAATCACAAATTATTCAATCCACCAAAACATATCACACTTCCATTATTAAAATAAATTCCATTCAAAGTTAGACAGTGATTTTGGGATTTCCTATCAACCAGAGGTTTTAGTCGTATCCGGTAAAGAGCAATAGGCTCGCCCTTATGAGATGGGCACCATCATATCTGGTGAAATATAGATGAAATAACACTGCTGCCTAACCCCGAAATTAAGCCCCTTTCCCTTTGATGATGATGATGTAAAACTATCCACACATGAACATCAAAAGCCACCCGTATTATGTTTAAGAAAACAAGAGAATACTAATAAAACCTAGCGTTGTGAAGTTTTTCATGAGGCGCACATTACGAGTCGCGGACTTCGCGGGCCGAATTCTAAGCAGGCATGTGCCAAATTTATTCCGTCCGCGACGAAACTAAGTTTCTACAACGAATTTCAATTTCGACATGTTCAACATGATGGGTATTGGCGTAATGTGCCATAATTGAATATAATGTAATGTGAAAACTGGGCCAGGAATGTGGCCCAGTTTTCACATTACATTACATCAAATCTGCTTTGCATATTTATGTACTTCTATTACAGATTTAGTTCAAAAATAAAAGTATTCTAGCTGGAAATGTCTGAAAACTCATTTTTGTCTTTCTTATCCCGGCTTATGTTTTTCTGGAGAGCGACCCTTTGAAGCTTGCAGAAAACGTTGGTACCCTTTTATTATAAGAAGTGTTAAGAGAAAACTTTCATCCAAATGTAGGCTTTTCAATTCCAATTTTAGCAATTTTTACAATTAATCCATAATGCTTGGGAACAGAAACATACAACGCACTATATACTTCATCGAAAATAATAAACGCACAAGAAAAATATGTCTTCATTCTTTTATAGAGTGTTATGAGACGTAATATAACTCCAGACAGAAACTTTCTCAATAACCAGGGACATTCAAACTTTATTATGACTTGTGAGGGCTGTGTGCTAAAGCTTGAAAGATTAATTAATTCATTAATTTCGTCTGTCTAATGTAGATGTGAAAATATTTAAGTCGCCCACGAGGCATCTTAATGCTGTTTGAGATTACTTTTCTAAAGCTTAGTTGTTTATATAACCTTTGAAGTTAGAACTTTCCACTTGAAGGCAAGTCGCCAGTCACTTGTGGACAGTTACTCTAGGTACGCGGTGGAGCAGCTGATTACCGCAGAACACTTTCCATAAATTTCTATTAAAAGGAAGACAACTATTATGTTAGTTTCACTTTTAAGCGGTATTGATTTAAATGAAATATATTATGTCTATCACATTGCTGTAGTATTTTTATCATTCTTCTCTCTAACTGGCGCTTCATCAGCTTGATGCTATGGACAGCCTTCCTTCTTAATATCTCTACTTCCCGCTTACTCGTACTTCATCATCAAACAACTACAGTTGTCGATAAAAACTAGTTGCAAATCTACCTACCTCTGAATTGGTATAGATCTTGTGCCTTTTCCCAATCTACTTCGTTCATAGACAATATAGCCTACGTCGATCTTCTCAGTAAATAAAACTTCTTCAAAACGTCAAGCCAGAAACAAATCAATTCGAATTCCGAACGCAACGTCATTCACGCGTCAAATTGTCAAACGCGGAGTCAGCTCAGAGGTCCCGCGTCAACACTACATACGCAAACACAAATTGTGTACAAAACTAACATGTTACGTACCAACGGATATTTGTACGGTAATATTTTATTCAGGTAAATAAGCCTTTATGTTTTTATGGATAAGGCTCAAATAGAATGTTTACAGCATGCATGTTTTATGGTTTAGAGAGAAAATTCGCAAGGCTTACATAACATTCAACGGTAGATATTTAGGCATATAATTAGCAATATATCCTATGACTATAGAGTCCTAGATCCTAATCGTGGATTGATAGACACTCTGGATACTACAAACAATGAGCTTATTCATAAGCGAGATTCCATTCAACAGTTTGCTTTGAATATATCTGTATATTTTGTAATTACGAATAAATAAGTATCCCGACTTATAAAGAATAACATGGTTTACCATTGAACGAAAATATACAAATGCAAGAGAAGAAAAATACAAATCATTTTCTTTCATAATATTTTCCTTAGAAACCCAAGCTGTTATAAGAATGTCGCTTATTACACCAAAGATATAAACATCCGAAGCGACATCACTCCGTCGCGAGACGTCGCCGCCCTCTCAGAGACAAGCGCTAACCAGAAGAGATATAAAAGCAGCGCTGCAAGGAAGAAGGCGTTCGTGCCTCCACATGGCATCAAAGCACCCAAATGGGGAGAGAATCGAAAATATTCTCCGTTTCATTTTCCCGGACAGGTACTTCATTATAAGTATTCTGTATTTCTGGTAAATATAAAAAAAGACTCTTCGAAACGATTTTGTTAATACAAGTACACGCTTGTATTCTGCTAAGGTTGGGTAGAGAAATAACTGGCGGCTTCATAGCTCGACAAGCCCATTTATCCCATAATAAGTTGCCAGCCTTTAGCCATATCGAAATTTCAACTATCTCACAAATTACTCTACCCATGATTGAAGCACAGTAATTTCACGACTTAACTACGTTGCCAGTGAACCAAAAAAATGACAAGTAGTAACAAAACGTTTAAGGCTACCAGAGTCAATTTTTCACACACCGCCAAGTAATTTAGTGTAGGGTCTATTACTGTTATTATTCTTTGTCTTCCGAAAGTCTCATTTACCCTAATGGAGAAGAATTGATTAGAGGCGCTTCAGTAAGTCCACATTTAGTATTTCTTATTCGTGGAACTGTATTTATTGCTTCATTTTTATATAAGTAGACGTAAACGGGCGAGTAGCTAACCTAATGGTAGGAGCTGTAGCTTTCCTATTCCATATATTGAACTACATACTAAGATATTAACAGTTCGTTCTCATTATGATCAGTATTGTTACTGACCACAATATCAAACCAGAATATAATAATACACAACTATTTGAAGAAATAATGAAAAGTAACGGTAGGTATATATCCATCCCCGTGATGGACGGCAGCGTGTCTCACGCTGCCTCGGACGCCAAGGGCGTCCTTTGGTGTACGGGAGCTTCTGAGCCCCCGCAACAACAGGAGAAGGACCGCAACAGCGGTACGCGCAGGGGCGGTTGCGGACGACAACTTAGACGTGAGTCGGAGGAAGCCCGCAGCCGTCCCTAATGCGCCGAAGATGGCCACCGCGGAGTTTTGGTTGGTATGCCGTGCGGTGTACATAGGTTAGGGACTCGGCCCGGCGGTCGCCCGACGTTTTCCATCTTTCCGGGCGGCTCAACGTCGGGTCGTAAGGCACGGTGAACCCAACATAACCGCTCAGTCGTTCCTCTTGAACACTGGGCGGTAGTAATAAGTCACTTTCTCCGCGTCAACAAAAAAAAAAAAAAAAAAAAAAGTATATATCCAGAATCCGATTAACGAGAGTCTTATAAGTTTGACAGCCAACTAACAACGATTGCGGATTATTGTACATCAATTCCATCCAGGATCATAGATCGAATGATATGGAAATTAAATTCCAGAATGCCGGAGTTTATCGCTGCCTAATTAATTCTATGCCAGGGGTTATCATAATACATATACATGAGTCGTGTTTTTGTTTGTACAATTTATGTAGATAGAGGTATTGTTCCTTAGAAATGTGTGTATCCTTGGGGAACGTTTAATATTTATGTGTATTTCGCGGAAAACACGAATTGGATAGACATGAGAGTTACAATGTAATATTGAGTTTAGTATTTCTTTGGGGGAGGCCTATGTTCAGCAGTGGCCTTCACTTGGCTGATGATGATGATGATGATGATGATGATGATGATTGAGTTTGTTTATTTAGATTCAATATGATATTAGTAACCTACTTGCATCGGAAAATCGTGATATTATGAAAATTAGCATCATGCGATCTTGGATGTTCTGTATCGAGCAGTCAGATACTTACAGTCTAGCAAAAAATACCAATTTAAAATGCAATAACCAATTAGTATATTATCAAAAACACCATTTTGAAAGCCCAGCCACGTACCAAACTGTACATAAAATAATCCAAACCCATTGATTCGTGAAAAAAAGGCAAAAAATCCTGGTGAATTCGAAGCCGTACCGGTCCGCTAATCCTTTATACAGGCAGCTGAAGTGACACTCGGGTAAAGATAAAAATTTACATTTTTAATTGGAAACGCGCAGCGGGTAATTGTGTACCCACTTGCCGCTCCCATTCGGTCGGTCTATTGGGTGAATGTAATTTTCGTGAACGAATGATTTTTAATCTTGTTTGGCTAGGGATTTAGATGTAAGGTGAATTTTGTTTAATCGCGTTACAGTAATGTCTTTATGAAAGTATTTAGGTACGGTCTATGGTGCGATAAAGAAATTATTTTGTTTTAAAATAAGATCTTTTGAATCAAGCTCCTTCCTTAATCATCTTCCACAATTAAATTTGGATTCATTGACTTCAAGAAGTGATGTGTGTTTCTCTGTCAAAGGACATGCAATATTTTTTTTTATATAATGTACCAATAGTTCTTCTGGTCATGCAATAGAATAAAATATACTCAAAAAAATATTCCTAGAATCTAAAAAAAAGCCGGAAAATATCTAAATGAAAACAACCTGCTTATGGGTTTCATAATTTCCCCAATAATACATCATTACAACCATCTGTTACCAACAATCTCCCACCTTCAGAATATTCCCTAATTAATTATCCAAATTACACTTAAAAAGTTACTTTACATTCAACAAAATTAGATCAAATTTCTCGTGCAAAGTTTAAAAGCCTCTTGGGCCTCGTGTAATTCTAATAATGGCATAATCAATTCTCATTATGGTAATCTAAAGGTAAACACGACGCAATCCCGAACGTGGCCGGCAATGGAAGGCCGGAGTTAGCTCGGTACACACATCAGAGCCTGTACCCGAGATCCTTTTGTAGAAGCGTTAACGTCAATAGAATAGAAAATAATGGATCCGAATGATATAATATCTTATCGACAAGTCTTTCGCACGGATACATTTGTTTCTATTCTATTAGCGTTATCACTTGTAGAAAAACTTAAATACAGGCCCAGGAATTAGTGGTGGATACGAATAGAGGAAATTAGTGAAGGGTGTCATTAGATATAGATGGATGCAATTATGTATATGAGGCTTTACATAATAATGGCAAGGATCGGAATGATTTAAGACTTTTTACCTCAAACACTGCTACAGGATAAATTGCCAATATTGGAAGCTACATTCTTTGCAAATGTACTTACTGTAGAAATGTTTTACGTCGGTACTTGTGTCATCCGTAATACATTCCACAAATTCGACACAAATAATTCAATATTCACACTGACACGTCACATTCAAAAGAATTCAATCATGTATCTTCAGCATTGAATTCCATTCCACACACCCGGGTAACGTCCACGTGACGATATCATTTCACTCAGACCCAGCCATTTCCCAAAGTGCCAAAGTTCGATCTAGGAACGGATGGAAAGAGAAATTAAACGGGCATCCCGGGATACGTGAGTAATAAGGTTCTGAATCACAAGGCCGTCTGCGTGCTATAGTAGTGTAATAGGGTCGTCTGGCTGCCGATTCAATGATAGGGTTTCTACCTTAATGTTATTTCTTGGTTACTGATTCGGGGATACTTAGATGGATTTTTTACAGAATATAATAGGGTAAAAGTATTCAGAATGTGATTGTGCGGGGCTCGGACTGGGCCAACACCCCGCAATGTGTTGTGTGTGTGCTGGATTGCGTGAGTGGGAATATGGCGATACCAGTGACAAAGTAACAAAGGCGTAAAATCGGGAAATAGCGTTTATTTCACACACACTGAATCGAAAGTTACAAAGTTCAGCCACAACGGTAGCCAAATTCTCCCGGCGTTAATATTCGGCGCGTAGTCTCTCGTTGCTACGCCGTAGCTATGCGACGTAGCTGGAAGTCGTCCTCGTAGCACCGTGCCACAGCTGATGAGGAAGGATGGTCCACTCTGCATAAGCGCCTGTTTCCTCTTCAAACTTGCAGACTTCTTCTTTCTTGCCGACTACTTGCTGTTTTCTTGATGTCCCGAACTATTTCTATTAAACAAAAAACTCCTAACACGTTTTAACTCAAAAATACAAAAAGACAAATTAGCTTAAGTACTCCGCGGCTGTACCGTACGGAGCACTAAGAGGGCCTTCCCTCTTTCTAGGACCTCTTTTTCACTTTCAAGATTACACTTATTTTCAATTCGCGCCTAAGTTAAATCTATATGCCTAAACTATAAGTGTCTTGGTACATAGACACTAAGTGGCTCTATATACTAAACATCATAAAACAACCTTATGTGCATTACAAAGAAAGTTATCGTGATTTACTTACTCTAAGTTTAGCACAAACGATGCACACAAGCAACATTTCTAAAAATAACTATTTAAACTTTATACATACGTTCATCCCGCTACCGCAGCGGGGTAGGCAAAGTTCTAACCTACACTATGACACCGAATGAAACACTACACAGTTCATACCGGGTGAGTTATAAGCGTTCAATGACCCTAACGATAACACGATTTTTTCACTAAGATCACTGACTAAAGTCTATGACGTCACTAAGAGGTCCGAGTTCTATTACGAAATCGCGCATGCGCGGTATGCACTTTACGTTGTTCTCTCTTCGAGAATATGCGTCCTGCACATTCTCCCGCCGTGCATCACCCAGCGTCCAGGGGGTGATGCAGTCACGCTGTCGGGCAGGATGCATCCGCCGCTGGCTGCGGCGCGGCGCTCTCGGTCCTTGTGTCGTCAGCTTGGTGTATGACGACGATCCTCTTCACGGGTCGTCGCAGGACACCTCCGCGGGTGGTGATGTCCACTGTGCGCACCACTCCATCTGGGCCGGGATACATGGCGCAAATGCGCCCCCGCGGCCATGTGTTGCGCGGGAGCGTGCCGTCTATGATGCGGACGACATCACCTATTTGCAGTTCGGGGCCCCGGCTGTGGGCCTCCCGCCGGTTTCTTAGCTCGGGGAGGTACTCCCGGAGCCAACGCGTCCAGAATGCGTCGGCGAGCTGCTGTGTGGCTTTGAGGTCGGCGTGCGCGCCGAAGTCGTGGTCGGCCGGGAAGTTCGGCACCGACCACGGGCCCCGACCGCCCAACAAAAAGTGGTTAGGCGTCAGGGCTTCCGGATCCTCAGGGTTCACCGACACGTGGGTCAATGGTCGGCTATTGACTGTTAGTTCGACCTCGGCGAGTAACGTTGCCAACGTCTCTTCTCGAGGGCTCCTCTCGTGGAGCACCGTTTTTAGTGCGGTTTTCACAGTCCGCACCAGTCTCTCCCAGGCGCCGCCCATGAATGGCGCGCCCGGGGGAATGAAGCGCCATCGGATCGCCCTCCGCGACGCCTCTTCTTCGGCGCCCGCGAGGAGGGTGTTGCGCAGCTCTCGTTCCGCGCCGTGGAAGTTGGTCGCATTGTCGGACCACAGCTCGACGGGGCTCCCACGACGCGCTGTCATGCGCCTGAGTGCCATGATTGCACCCTGCGCACTTAATGAGTGCACCACCTCTAGATGCACCGCTCGAACTGTCAAACATGTAAAGAGAGCTACATAGCGCTTTTGATTGCTGCGGCCCACGGTTACGGTGAGCGGACCGAAGTAATCAAGACCGGTATAGGTAAATGGTCTGTGATGATGAGCCAGCCGACAGGCAGGTAAGTCGCCCGTCACCGGCTGCGGCGGGGTCGCCGCCCTCTGGCGGCACTTCAAGCAGCTCCTCAGTGTAGTCTTGACCGTCGGGCGTAGTCTCAGGATCCATCTCTGTTGGCGGCAGCAGTTGACCACGCTCTCGACGCTGGCGTGATGCAGCTCTGCGTGGACGTGCTCGATCCACAGCCGTGTTGCCCGATGCTCGCCGTCGACGACCGGAGGGTGCTTCATTTTTTCTGTGATTCCCGTGGTAGCTGAAATCCGACTATTTAAACATATCAAATTATTAATTAGTACAATACTCAAAGGATACAGGCGGCTATCCCGTGATACGGGTTTTCCTTGTGCGAGTGCACGTATTTCTTCGGCAAACACTTTTTCTTGACTCATTTTTATAATGAGGTATTCCGCCCGTTCTAACAGCTCAGCTGGGAGGGTCATGAATGTTATGTCCTCCGATTTTCGCGCGCTCCTCTTCAACGGTTTTTTCGACGTTTGAGCGCGTTTCCGATACGGGTCCTTTTGCGAAGCGGCCTTTGTTCGCTTGTGATTAACGTAATCACACCGTCGCCGGAACATGCGCACTGCCTGCAGAGTGCGAGCTGTAGCTCTCAAGTATCGGGTCCAACTCGAGAACCGATTCACGTCGGGTAGGGCCTCTGAGAGCTGTGGCTCTCGATGTCCTGAGGTGACGGCGCCTACTCTTTCTTCACCGGTCGTGGTGATGATGCCCCTTTCTTCCGTGGGCCATAAGTCGGGTGGATTTCGGAGAAATTCCGGCCCATTGAACCATCGATGTCGCTCATCGAAGTTGTCCGGCACGTCGCGTGTGGCATCGTCAGCGGCATTGTGGCGCGTCGGCACCCATCTCCATTCGCTCGTTTGTGAATGTTCCTCTATTGCCGCGACGCGATGAGCGACGTATGGTTTGTATGATCTGGATCCTGTTCTGATCCAGCTCAGTGTTGTCCGACTGTCTGTCCAGTAGGTCGTTGACTCGGGTTGTCTTCCGTGTTCGCGCTTCACCGCGGCTGCCATCCGTGTGCCGAGTACTGCTGCCTGTAATTCTAGACGGGGAATGGACGTTAGTTTCAGCGGCGCAACTTTCGCTTTCGCTGTTATAAGCGAAACCGTGACCCGTCCGTCTTCATCTTCGGCTCGCCAGTATAGTGCGGTCGCGTAGGCGGACTCGCTGGCATCGGTGAACACGTGCAGCTGCAATCTTCTAGCTCGAGTATAGCCTAGGTAGCAGCGTGGCACGGACACGTGACCCAATCTTCTCAGCTGTGTGACCCAATCCGCCCATCCGGCGGATATGTCGCCGTCAAGCGGATCGTCCCATGCAGTGCCGCGTCTCCAGACCTCCTGCAACAGCTGCTTGGCCCTTACCGTCACTGGGGATGCAAGACCTAGAGGATCAAACAGGGACATTACTATTTTAAGCGCTTCTCGTTTCGTGGGCGCTTCTCTGATTAACAAGTTTGGCGGTATGCGCGCCAAATCCAAATTGAAGGCGAGTCTGTCTTCCGTTGGTCTCCAAATGAGGCCCAAGACTCTCTCCGCCTTTTCTAAGTCCACCTCTTCGCGGTGGGGACTTGCCGATTCGCCGAGTGCTTCAAGTACCTCAGGCGAATTACTCGTCCATTTTTTCAATATAAAATGCGCCTCACCGTGAATGTCGCGCACTTGCCGCGCAATCGTTGTCGCGCTTTCTATGTCCGGATAGCTGTCAAGGTAATCGTCCATATAATGTTTTCTCCTTATCGCGTCGACAGCTTCCGGATGCGTCGATCGAAATCTGTCCGCGTTGCGATTCATGACATAAATCGCCGTCGCGGGAGAGCTAGATGCACCGAAAATGAGTACCTTCATCCTGTATATTTCCGGCGGTTCGTTATCTCGGCGATCCGCTCGCCAGAGATATCTGAGGGCGTCGCGATCTTCCTCGCGCAATCTCACCTGCATAAACATCTCCGTGATATCCGCGGTGACTGCAATGGGATGTTCCCGAAATCGCATCAGGACGGCGGGAAGAGGCTGCAACAAGTCTGGACCTGTTAATAAGTTATCATTCAAAGTGGTACCCTTTGTCTTGGCCGCCGCGTCGTGCACAACTCGCAGCTTGTCCGGTTTCAAAGCATTAAAAACTGCGAAGTGCGGCAAATACCATGTCCTTGTTGCATGGGAGGTCGCGGGGGCTGGCTCGGCGTAATCCTTCTCGATCAGCGCCTCCATCTGTTGGTTATATCTGACCTTGAGTTCGGGGTTCCTATCCAGCTTGTTTTCTATGTTGTGCAGCCTTTTCAAAGTGTTCTCGTAATTGTTCGGGAGCTCGACATTTTCTTTTTTCCACAGGAGAGACGTGGTATATCTTCCGCAGGGTTCTCTCGTGGTGTTGTCCTCCAGGATTCTCAGCGCCTTTTCTCCGGGGTCGCTCTTTGGCCTGCGGGGATCTACAAACAGATTATCAAGCAAAATAAATTCTTTTACGAGCTCCTCAGTTAGGTCGTCGGTTGCTGTCTGGCCGACGAAATTCACCCTGTGTCCTAGGGCTCTGGTCCGGCTCCCGTGTACCACCCATCCTAGTGGTGTGAGCGAGGCGACCGGTTGGTTCCTCCTCCCGGACCGTGTCTTGCTAGATATAAGCAAATGCCAATTATCCTGGCCTATAAGAAGTCGGGGTTTCGCTTCTTGCGTTTGTGATGCAGGCAGGAGGCCCTTCAAATGGGTACAGTCTCGCAGCGCCTCTTCAGGAATACGCTGCGCCGCCAATCTCAAGTTGTCGACGGTGCGGGCTTCTATCTGCTGCCGTCCCCGACTTCCCCTTATCTGAAACTTAACACGACATGAATTATTCCGTGTAGTTTTCTCTCCATCGTACGTGATTATGTGGAGCGGTTCATCCGGTCCCTCCGCGCCGATGTCCTTGGCCAGCTGATGGTCGATCAAACTGACCGTCGACCCGTCATCAAGTAGCGCGAAAGTGTGAGCCTCTCCCGCCGGTCCTGAAATGCATACCGGAGCTATTTTCAAAAATGACATTTGCGACGTCCATGCCGAATTTACCACCTCTTCATTGGTGGCCTCGTCGGTACTCTTACTCCTCCGGTCCGAGTGCAGCATCCTATGGTGATGTCGTTCACACCCGTCCGTGTCGCATTTTCGAGGCTTGCATGTGTGTTGCTTCGATCGAAATTTCAGGCACCTGAAACATAGCCTATGTTTTTTTGCTAAGTCCCACCGCGCGTCAACCGCGGCATCCCGAAATCGTGCACATTCGCCCATCGAATGTACCTCCTGGTTGCATACACAGCATGCGGGCTTCTGTTTGTCGGCGACGGTATGTATTCGTTGCCGGCGTGGTTGTTCGCCGCCGCTAGCCTTCACCGGGGCCTTGTCCGCGATGATCTCTGGCACGGCGAACGGACTGCATATCTCCGCTTCCCTGGCAATGAATCGGCTAAATTTTAATAAGTCGGGCTCACCTCTATGTTGTGCGGCGGCGAACTCATACCATTGCCTTCTCAGCGTCGGAGTCAATTTTTCCATCACCGCCTTCGTAACCTCCGGATTATACAGGTAGAAGGCACAATCGAGCGCTTGCAGGGTTCCCACGACATTTTCTATTTTCGTACTGAAAGTGCAAATATCTCGCGGCGAATCAGTGAGGCGGGGTAGCGCCCGGAGTCGCTCGATCTCGGCCAATGCGATCGAGTCCGGACGCCCAAACCGCGTCTCGAGAGTCCTCAGCACAGCGTTCGGTTCGGCGTTGGTGATGAGCAGCCCTTGTACTGCTTCCTTTGCTGTGCCCCGTAAGCTGCGGCGCAGTCGGGACATATTCTCCAACGCTGTAAAATAACTTGCGGATTCATTATAAGCGGCTCTATAAGTTAGCCAATCTTGATGCGCACCGTTGAAAATGGGCAACTCCGTATACTTCAACGGCTGTCTATGTTGTGCAGCTTGCACAGCTTGCGTTATGGCACACGCAAGTTCACTATAATCGGAGTTCGGTCGCGCTGCGACCAATTCCCCGCCCCGCACTTGACGCGGGGTAGGCGGGGGCTGCGGCGGCGGCGGCGGCGGCTGTTGCGAAGCTTCATTTTCTCTTAACCAGGCTGCTACTACAGGCGGCGGTTGCTTCGCAGGCAGCGGCTGCACATTCGGGTTCGATGCCGCAGGGTTACCTGAAAATGTTATGAAATCGAGCGGATTATTTGATGCATCATTTGCCACTGGGTGACACGTTGGCGGGGGCACGGCACTGGCTCCCGCCGGTGCAGACGCCGGGATGTCCCAGGATGCGGCGGTGATCACTGGGTCTATGGGTTCGGGTGGCGGCTGCACACGGGATTGCGCATCTTGCACTTCGTGAGGTCGGTTATCAATCGCGAGCAGCTGACTGGTATGTAACCAGCTGTGAACGCGTTGATCCTGCTCGACCTCGGTGATGACGGAGTTAAGGTCATCCTCGCTATCTTCCGCTTCGATCTCTGCTAGCTTTGCGGTCGCTAGCTCTATCTTGAGTTTTGTGAGTTCGGCCCTGGCCTGTGCCAGGCGACGTGCTTTCGTTGAACGCCTTGAAGAAGTGGCTGGTCGACTTCGGGGCCGCTGTGGCTTCCTCTCTTCCGGTGCGGCGGCTTGAAGCTCCTCCGCAGCGGTGCCGGCAGCGGTATCCCTATCGGTGGTGAAACACGTTTGAACGGTGTCGGCGATGGTGGTCTCGGTGGCCTCAGTCGCAGACGTTGCTGTAGCAGACGTCGCGGTCGCGGACGTCCCCGTTGCGGACGTCGCGGTACATGACGTGACCGTCGTTGACGCTTCCGTGGCCGACGCCGTTCGTTTCCCGATTGACCTTGTCACTGGCATTTTCCACACTCACGTAGATCCGGCTCGCGAAGGACCAGAAAATGTGCGGGGCTCGGACTGGGCCAACACCCCGCAATGTGTTGTGTGTGTGCTGGATTGCGTGAGTGGGAATATGGCGATACCAGTGACAAAGTAACAAAGGCGTAAAATCGGGAAATAGCGTTTATTTCACACACACTGAATCGAAAGTTACAAAGTTCAGCCACAACGGTAGCCAAATTCTCCCGGCGTTAATATTCGGCGCGTAGTCTCTCGTTGCTACGCCGTAGCTATGCGACGTAGCTGGAAGTCGTCCTCGTAGCACCGTGCCACAGCTGATGAGGAAGGATGGTCCACTCTGCATAAGCGCCTGTTTCCTCTTCAAACTTGCAGACTTCTTCTTTCTTGCCGACTACTTGCTGTTTTCTTGATGTCCCGAACTATTTCTATTAAACAAAAAACTCCTAACACGTTTTAACTCAAAAATACAAAAAGACAAATTAGCTTAAGTACTCCGCGGCTGTACCGTACGGAGCACTAAGAGGGCCTTCCCTCTTTCTAGGACCTCTTTTTCACTTTCAAGATTACACTTATTTTCAATTCGCGCCTAAGTTAAATCTATATGCCTAAACTATAAGTGTCTTGGTACATAGACACTAAGTGGCTCTATATACTAAACATCATAAAACAACCTTATGTGCATTACAAAGAAAGTTATCGTGATTTACTTACTCTAAGTTTAGCACAAACGATGCACACAAGCAACATTTCTAAAAATAACTATTTAAACTTTATACATACGTTCATCCCGCTACCGCAGCGGGGTAGGCAAAGTTCTAACCTACACTATGACACCGAATGAAACACTACACAGTTCATACCGGGTGAGTTATAAGCGTTCAATGACCCTAACGATAACACGATTTTTTCACTAAGATCACTGACTAAAGTCTATGACGTCACTAAGAGGTCCGAGTTCTATTACGAAATCGCGCATGCGCGGTATGCACTTTACGTTGTTCTCTCTTCGAGAATATGCGTCCTGCACAGTGATGGTAAAGAAATGTATACATAAGTATGTATTTATGTAGATCATGATGAATTTAAGATTATTCATGAAAAACGAGTGGCGGTTACTTATTAGAATATGAACGAAATTCGAAAAACACAAGGAAATGGAAACTATTTACCGATACGAGCTATAACTAACCACATAATAATTACAACAATGGTCAACTACTATTCATTAATACTTTTATCATCAAATTTCAACTTATGAGCATTTTCGAAACATCACAGATATCCTTCAAAATCTCAAGTGCTTCCAGTATATTAAATAAACTCAATCAGTTTGTAGTTTCCAGCCCTGGCTTCTGATCCAATTACGACAAGCGCGTCAGCTATCTGGCAGACCGGGGCCCGTGAGACTATATCAGCCTCAGAATTAAATTGCAAATAATCTACACTCAGTGTAACAATATGGCCTGGTAGACAGTGGAAAATATCTTATATTTTTGCATTTTTGACCTCAATTTTAAAGAGTACCTCATGTTAAGCACTGAGACTATCAAGATGTTATCTATTCCTAACTAAAAAAATTAACCTCTATAACTTATATTGCAATGTTATGGAATCCGCCTTGAACAAGAGCGTGTCATTAAATTCATGCTTATTTAAATCAGTTCCAACTTTAGGCAATGCGTAATCCATCCCACGCTAGACTAAATTGCCGCTGGATTACCAGCATCATTGGTTCAATTGTAGCCATTGCTCACGCGTGTACACTATCGATCTAAGTGACTATTTGGTCCCTCCTTGGGTGTAAATGAAAGGAGATAATAAATGTCAGTCCCAGGGAAAAAATGTGTATTGCATGGGCGCCCATCAATCTGCGTTACTCTCATGATAATCACTACATAATATAAAACAAAGTCGCTTCCTTATGTATGCTTAGATCTTTAAAACTACGCAACAGATTTTAATGCGGTTTTTTTAATAGATAGAGTGATTCGAGAGGAAGGTTTATACGTATAATTTATCCCGGGGAAATATAAAGCGGGACTTTTATCCCGGAAAAACTCATTCACGCGGGCGAAGCCCCGAGCAGAAGTCTAGTGATTGTATATAAAATATTATTCCTAATAAAGAAAGAAAGAAAGAAATTTTTCCTCTAGTCTTTAGAGGCAATATTGGAGTTTCGTCATATAATTTGGAATAAAATTTCATCATGACTCGTGATCCATTTATATACAATTCGTCATGCTGTCCACAGACTTCTTTATTAACGTTTGTTGAAGGAAAATGTCCATATTAAATTCCTTAAATTATTTCTTTATGAAGAAAACCAATAGGTCTCCTACATTAAATAAATATATACCGTCGTAAATTATCAACTTTCTCTCTATCAACAAATGAGGATTCTATCGCTTTTGAGTTATTGGCTAAACAGGTTCATGTTATTTCCTAACTTTTCTAAAATTATTGAAACCATCTACTTCTATATAATCCTCAATCATTCCCATCCACTGCACAATTTTATCCTCTATCCAAAAGTAGCTTCCACTATTCTTCTTCTATTCCAATACAATGATTCAATGCGAAAACAATTCGAACACATTCACACACATGCATGATTTATCTTGCTGTCAGATTGTTCGTTCGGACGTCTATGCTTTATTTATTAGCCATTCAGTATTCACTTACAATATGGTTTTATACATAATTCATGTGAACAGATTTGAATGAGCTTCAGAATAGTACATTTTCAGTAGAGTTGGCGAAGACTGTGAATGTTTATTTAATAATATGGCTCTTTCGAATACCCTGAAGGCTGAGTCGTATGTATAAGCAATGTGTCTTAATGTTGAAGAAGAGCTTATGAATATAAACATTGAAATGGATATATGTACAACGTTTCATGATATTGTAGCCTTCAAGCTTTTGGGCGTGGTTTTTTACCTTCTGGTTAAAATTAATCCAACGATCATATAGTCTAAAAAATCATTAGAATCTTCCCATTTGGCACATATTTCCGATTTACAGTATGGACACACATGAAATTCTAGCGACGCACGTAATTTATTTCTCGTAATACAATACCTACTTGTGGCACAGTATTTGGAACAAAATATCGATATCTATTATTAAGCTGTTCAATGTACACAATCTGATTTCCTACTCAGAAAATCCAATATAAAATCAGAACTTGTTATGAAAACCTTTTAAAGTAAATATAAACAAACTGTGATCTTCAAGCAGTCTGCGTCTATCCTAAGCCGATGTTTTACCGATACTGCTATCGAGATTCGATCTTTACTTAATATAATCTTATTATGATGGCAGCAGCTGTGACTTCAGTTTATCTGATAACTTTATTCGAACGCTCTGAAGGTTTAAACTAGCTTTTGCTCATTACATCGCCAAACATAAAGTACTAGTAGCATTTATACTCTATTTTAAAACAATTTTATCCTATTCTGCCTGGATATAACTTTCTTTTTCCAGACAAAAGCGGAATGGGTTTTGGCTCGAGCGGACGACATCCTCAACTGGGGCCGTAAGAACTCACTATGGCCGCTGACCTTCGGCCTGGCCTGCTGCGCTTTGGAGATGATGCATTATGCAGCACCTAGGTAATATATAACTACTGTTGTTTAGTATATAAGCTTTTGATAGATGTCTAGAATTTTTTAGGGGACGACTATGTTCAGCAGAGGACCTGATGTGGCTAATGATGATGATACACGCTTCTCGAGATGTGCTTTTAAATATATGCGACTAAGATCGCAACGAACCCAAAGAAGTTACTAAGCTATCATAGCTTCAGAAAACTTCATCAGAAAGTTCTTGTAGTTGTTTTTTCTGTGGTGTTACCATGGTCGAAACGACCAATTTATACCGTAAGTCTATGTGGCTCTACTACTAACTTTATTTATCAAACTAATTCACTTGCTCGCTCCACAATTTGATATAATATCAGCAAGCCGTAATATCTTTGCCCGTTAAGTTCAGACCTTAAACTAAACTCTTAGACACAAATGCCGGTATAAATTCAGTATTTAATAACCGAATGTATTACATTTGTCGATAGCTTCGCCGGCGCTCGGTATAAATCGATTTCACTCACGGCTCGATTTGACACGGAACGGTTTTAAGTAAATATTCGTGCGTGTATCATTTATATAGCTTTTTCAATATTGTTAGCGATATTTGCGTAAGTGTATCGTTGATCACGATTAGATTTGATATATCTTATAGGAAATGTGTCCGATGAAAAATACATAATTCCCGACATTTAAATGTTTTTTTAACACTAGGTACAAATGGCAAACTGTCTTCTTAATTTCATTAATATTATACGAAAAAAATCCATAATAGCCAGCAGATCTAAATTCAAAATAGATAAAGGGAACATATTTTCTACTGCAGAGCAAGGCGAATTCTAGTTTGAATATATTTCGAAGATCGAAAATCAATGCATAGGCATTAGAACCAAATTCAGGTAGCGTGAAGCATACGCAGTAGCTTCAAACTGCAATTTGGCAGTTGCAACTTGCAATTGCTTTTGGGATGCAACTTTCCGTCTGTATCTCACTTGTGTTTCTCTAACTTTATACACTCTAATTGTGCGGCTTGAGTCTTACCAGATTTGAGTTTCAAATCAAATCATTTTATTTGCTGAATACAAGTTACATGTATGTTACAGATGTTATATAGTGATAAAAAGTCTCACCGTATTCAACCAAAGTTGAAGTAGTTGTCAGCATTAGATCGAATTGATCATGCCCTGGCGGTATTTCCTTAGCCTTGCATGTTCTTCTTTAACAGCTAAACAACAGGAGGTAAGTTGAACTTAGATATTACCCTGATACAGCTAGTAGGATAAGACATACACTACCAATGCTATTAAACCATCAAATAGCTGAGTTAATTTAGTTAATCTCTTTGAAGATTTAAAAGTATGCGTAAGTTAAACCTTCAAAAATACTATAAACTCAGGATCTATAGACTTACTGAAAATCCCACATGAGGTTAATCCGTGTGTAATCGACGCGGGTTCACTAGCCGGTTACCGCGCAGTGCGGGGGCATCGCGTTACCTACGTGATGGTAGGGCTGCCATTTATACAATGCATCCATTTGCATCAAATTTGTGGTACCTAATCGGTACCTTTAAGATACAATCTAGGTTCAAAAGAAATTAAAATTATGGAGTTGGTAGTTTCGAATACAAGTATATTTTTAAAAAATTATATAATTAACGATGATGGTTTTGTGCGAATTACTTATGTGAGACATGTTTTGCTAAAATGAAGTATACATTACATACAGCATAGTAGATGAATAGTAAAATAGTATTCCTACATCAAGATTTCTTTATGTAGGAATCAGGCTGCAACCGAAGGCATATTCTACATCGGGATATAAAATAACGATGGTAATATAAGAATGTTTACATTTTAAAGTAGTGACAACCCTAATTATATTGCATATTGCGTCACACGCGTGTTGCCCTAGTTTTGTGGTGCGTCTGGTGTGAATCTTATCAGCGCGTTATTTTGGTCTAGATGCTAGAATTTTAACCTTAATAACAATATTAACGCATTTACGCACATGCTTTCCTCTTCCGTTGAGTAATTTCCTGTGTTTACATGAACTGATGGGTGGGCACCGGACATTTTTATCGCAAATATGATCACATATCTCTTTATCGTAATCAACTAAAGTGGCTACCCATACGTCAGCGCCGTTCTTTGCGGGCACTTACCACATTATTCTCTTTGCTTACCTCCCCTACTCCTCCTACTTATTTTTCTTCTAAGTTTCAATATCTCTGCAGTAGTCACGCTAGGAACCTCCGCTCTTCTAATAATCTTCTCCTCAAATGTCCCCCTCACAGCTCTGACTTCACTCACTCTTCTTTCGCTATCCAATCTGTTCTTCTCTGGAATTCACTCCCCCTCGAAATCAGATCGGCCACCTCTCGATTTGCCTTCAAGAGGAGAGTGCGGCAGCTATTGCTGAACGAGGCAGAATAATCACCACGGTAACTTACATTATTATATTATATACATATATATTTATGTAATTTATGTAATTATTATTATTGATATATATTTGTGTAATATGTACTTTATGTATTTATTATATTTATAATGTTACTTTTATTGATTTCTTTGTTTACTTTTATTTACGTTTATTCGCATCTCCAATATCAAGTTATGTATCTGATGCACCTACCTTATGTATCTCTGCACCACCCTAAGGTTGACTGGGAGAGAATGCCTTTGGCATTAAGTCCGCCAATATACAATTGTATATAAAGTGCAAATAAATAAATAAATAAATAAATTTTTATGTATTTGAATTCGACTAGACGGCAATCATCGTGTAAGAGGTGAAAATCTCATCATGGCGGCTAGTTCAGACGAGCCCGAGTAGTTTAGCCAACTGTTTTACATATCCAATAAGACAGACCGGCATAATTTTGCATTAACATTTATTAACATAATTAATTTGCATTAACCACTAGCAACAGGAGCAACCGCTGCCATTGATATAACACTAAAAAAATGCATCATACTTAAAAAAACATGACCTAGGCTGAGTATTATCTAGCGAAGGCGATGTAGCAACACTAAAGAAAGGGAACTGAAAACAAACATTTAAATTCAATTTGATGCAAATTGACTCCCTGTAATTTAACAAAATCCCTCCTGGCGCTCCAAGATCATCAAATATACATATAGCACGTACCTTAACAATGACGTCAAAAGCTCAAAAAATGTCGCAAGTAATAGCTAACAAAGCTTTGCTCATACACTTTAAGTGATTACTTGTACACTCGGAGACCCCGAAAGGTTACAAGTTGACATTCTCCTTTCAAATGTCTGCGACGAGGTCAACTGTCAATGGCTTCCGTCAGGTTGAGCGGTTACTTACGATTGATTTGGGCAGAAGGTAAGTTTTACGATCGGATATATCATCCGAATATCTTTCTATTCTTAAAAGAAATATCTTAGGTCTTATACGGTATTCCACTGCATGAAATATCTAGAACTGTTTTCCAAACGGAAATTAATTTATGTCATAAACAAAGACCATTGTATCATGGAAAAGTTAGGACTTATTAGGTATCGTTTTATTGACAAATCTATTTGTCCAACCTGTTAATCTCATCCAAGACTTCTGGTCCACAATTCACGCCAGCAAGGCGACAAAATGTTACTCAGCTTGTAATCTCGGCAAATCACCTCAATCAAACGGATTTACCACCCAGGGTGAAATAATTTGCTATTATATGGCATGACTAAACCAAGATAAATTAGTCCCATTTGTAATGAACACACCACGTATTGCCGAATGTTTTATGGTCATAGACTGGTACACATGCAAGTGTGTGACCGTATGGTAAGTCATCATCCCCGACTTATCTACACCCACGATGCTAGAAGATTCGTTGGTGAGTTGCACATGATAGTAAATGAATGAAAATGGCAAAAAAAGCTTTGGCTTTTTTAACGAAAAATACTTAGATACTATACTTGCCACTTGAACTCCTGTGAGGCAGGATCAGCAGTGGCAGGCATTTTATGACACCGAGCGGTGAAGCTCGGCGAGTCTCAGGGAATACCAATCGATCTTTAACCCGCAACGAAAGTAATCAAATAGCAAGATAGGGAAGAGTTGGAAATGTTAATTACTTTGCTAGTAATCTGCAAGTCGTTCTGTCACAATAAAAACACAATCTAAGATACTAGTGATAAATCATTCGCGTAACATTTCTGTCCACCTACTTTCATGCAAAGACTGTACATATTTGAATTAGGTCTTTCAAATATGATTTATTTAGGCGTGACCCAAAAACTCTGACGACCCAAAAGCCTGTTGTCTGTTTCAAACATTTACATTTCACGAGGACTGCATTTTGCATTTCGTGTTACAAGTGAATTTGCCTCATTTTATAAGTAGTTTAAGTTTGCGGTAACATTTAAGTTTCATAATAGTTTCAATGAAATTCATATTGACTAGTGTGTTTGAATATTGTAAACAATATTTTCTGGGTGACTTGATTGTTGTGAGCTGTACTTATCTGAATTTCTATGTGCATATCAATTGTGCTCAAAATGCTGTGGGCAGTGGGGCTGAACATCAATATCTTAGGATGACGAGCGCAGTTCAACACCATGCAGGACATTGTCATAATATAACGATCAAAAAGACGCGACGCATACAATCAGAAAAGGTGCCAGTTCGCATCATCGTTATAAAATATCTTCCATCTACTTGTACCCTTTTATAACATTTGACCTATCTAAGAGTATAATAATATGCTACCTTACAAATAATCTGTTCCCATAATTAGACACTCATTCATACTCTCAATGATCCCAGATACGACATGGATCGCTTCGGCATGGTGTTCCGCGGCACGCCACGGCAGACGGACGTCATCATCGTCGCCGGCACGGTCACCAACAAGATGGCGCCGGTGCTCCGCAAGACCTATGACCTGATGCCGGACCCCAAGTGGGTGGTGTCGATGGGCAGCTGCGCCAACGGTGGCGGTTACTACCATTACACGTACTCCACTGTGAGGGGGTGCGACAGGATTGTTCCGGTGAGACATTGAGTATATTCTTTTTTTTTATTTCTTCCGAAGGCAGGCGAGCAAAGGACCCATCTGGTGGTAAGTGGTCACCGTCGCCGCTGTCTACCGTGAAAAACTTTTTTCAAAACTCGTTTCATGAAGGACAACTTACAACGCCGGGGATACTAGGCTTTTATGCAAAGGCAGCTTGATGAGATAAAATTGCAAGAAACTCATTGCTATACGAGCTACTCGAAAAAGAAAATGCAAAAGTTTACTCAAAACAATTACTCAACTAGCATCTTGATAGGTATAAATCAAGTCCTACTCTTTGAAAACATACGTTTCAAAGCTGATGAATTTGTTGGTAAACGACAGTTGCCAATCTCAGGATTAGCTAAGATTTAAGAATCCTGGGCATAAAATACTGACACTGGTCAGTGTTACTTCACTATTACAATGGATCCAACATTATCTTTTCCAGGTGGACATATACGTGCCAGGGTGTCCGCCGACGGCAGAAGCGCTCCTCTACGGCATGCTGCAGTTGCAGAAGAAGATAAAACGCATGAAGTCTCTGCAAATGTGGTACCGGCACTAACATGTTCCACATGTCACACTTGAATACTTGTAGTTCAATAAATTGTCACCTTTTATCGTAATTCATAAATTATTTTGAATTCGATAATCCTACTATCCTACTAATATTATAAAGGCGAAAGTTTGTAAGTATATATGGATGTCTGGATGTATGGATGTTTGTTACTTTTTCACGCAAAAACTACTCAACAGATTTCGATGAAATTTGGCACACTGGTAGGTAATGTCCTGGATTAACATATAGGCTACTTTTATCCCGGAAAAATATAAAGCGGGATTTTTATCCCGGAAAAACTTTATAATGCGGGTGGAGCCGCGGGCAAAAGCTAGTAGATAATAATTCGACTAATACTTCATCTTTTTATAACAATAGAATTAAAACCCTAGTATCTTTCCTTGTAATTGAGTATATTTGATGAACCAACACGTAGTTTTGCAGACACGTACAAACCAAGCAGGAATCTTTTCGATTTTCCTGCATAACATCCTCTATAAGCACTTTATCCACGAATCTACACTTCGGCACCTCGTTACGCGCAAGCACGAGCGCACACGTGCTACCAACAATAAGGCAGCTGCGAGGCGACATTATGTAAATATCAGCCACTCTGAACAGCATTCAACTTTTCAAACTATTAAAAACTTGCCCGGCACGAGAATGTAATAAGCCGTGTAGGAACTAAACGTAGACCGTAGGGCTGCCACGTACGACACAGCGTATAACTAGGCTATTCTATAAACTTTTACTGTATTACACATGTGATAAAGCCCATATTTATTATTAGCACAGCAAAATTATTTGCACTTGGTGTTAAGCTAAAATGTCGATTTGCAAGAGATGAATTCATCCCTTAACAGTGGGCACAATTATGCACATACACACACCCTCACGCCCTTTATCCCCGAATAGGTAGGCAAAGGCGTAACTAGCGCACCCACTTTTCGCCGTGCGCATTCCGTCCCATGATGTGATAGGGGGCGAGCCTATCGGCATATCGGGCACAAATTACAAACACCGGGCTGATACAGAATAGAAAAACCCACTATCTTTTTACAAGACCCGAGGATCCAACCCGAGACCTCAAGCTGTACTATAAGACAGCACAATTATGCCGGCCTGCTTAATTGCGTTTTCATGCTCTGCTTGAAGGACTCCGTGTTGCAAGAAAAGAGCCCGTATGCCAGCTAACTCATCCATAGCTAAATAGGTTTTTAACCTTATTTAAATTGATCATTTGAACGTGCTCGAGCCTAAAATTTTAATATTCAAAAGACGACTCCTACTAATATTATAAACACGAAAGTTTGTAAGAATGTATGGATGTCTGAATGTATGGATGTTTGTTCCTCTTTCACGCAAAAACTACTGATCGGATTTCGATGAAATTTGGCCCACAGATAGATCATGTTCTAGATTAACACATAGGCTACTTTTTATCCCGGGAAAATATAAACAGGGACTTTTATACCGGAAAAACTTTTTAACGCGGGCGGAGCTCGGGCAAAAGCTAATAAATGTAATAAAAATAATAATTTATATTTAAATAACGTCTTCATTTGAGTAATATGCTAATAACAACAAACAGAAATAAATTAAAACCAGGTAAACATTTGTAATGATTTTTCCTTCCCTGTACTTATTATTGTAGGAATGCTACTTGCATCGCTGGATATATTAAGGAAGGGATAAACACTACTGTCATTTGACGTCAATCCTAAACCAATAAACAGATGTGAAAAACACTTTAAATTCAGACTGAATAACAAATACCATAAAGAGTGCAAAAGATTTGACATAATAACTCGATACGGAGAGTCACATATTGGGATCAGCATGCGCAGTATAAGTAGAGACCGGCATAATTCTCGCGACAGTGCTGTTAAAAAGGTTTCATTGCTCAAAATTATATGTGAACCTACAGTACCCAAAATAAGTTCACTGTTCACTTTGGCGAGCGAAAATAATACAAATATCCAGATACAAAATAATACAATCCCTCGTGGGAACACAATATTAACAATAATGTTTTACCAAACAACTGGTAACCCTAACAATGTTTAGAGGATCCAGGGGGAATTGTTGTGCACGACGGGAGTGGGTTTTGTGCTCGGTTTAAATGTGCACAGCTGCTTCGGGACTTAGTGAAGGAGCCTTGTAGGTTGCCAGTTTCGAGAATGTACGTCGTTTTCGACAAGATAAGTGAAATTGGTTGAACACCTGTACTGCAAATCTCATTACCTTAACTGTAACGCTTGAATAGAATGACTACATTTGGACGTAGACATAAAATAACTGATCAGTGATCACAGAAAACGAGCGTCCATAGCTGATTAACCTCTGTCATTGAAGTTGATGGATCCCCTCTTCCATGCCTATAGTTACATCCCCTCCTTATAAGCTGACAAGGCACCCCTAGTATCCAACTTTGTTCGTGGGGAGTGACCAAAATACACACTTTTGTCGATCTGTATCGTATTTTACAACGTTTATTAAATTAGAAAAAAATATTGAGTGCATCAAGAGCGATAGATGTTCAAGTCCAAAGCCGTAAATATTAACATTCCAATTATGGATGTAGGGACTTCACTGCGCTCTTTTAAAGGATGTGATGTGGGAACAACGGCCTTTGTAAACTAATAGCTACCATAAACCGAAGTAAAGGAGGCTATGTATTTACTAAACGTTTCGTTACGTTACACACGTCAATAAATTCAAGTGCCCACATAAAACAGGATCGGAAACTTTGGAAAGTAACAAAAAAGGTAAGATTAATGTGGGCAATAAAGCAGGAACGGCGGGCGATCACATTCGCCGCGGTGTACAAGGCCGGTTGTAGAGACGATTGCGGTGAACGTGGGCCCTTAAGCTTGAACTTTTCAAGAACTCGGCTGTTTGCCAAAAGGAAATATTTGTACTATAGACTGTAAGCAATTATTCTTACTATATGTTGATAGATATTTTAATTACTTTTACTAGCGAGTATTTGATGAGAATTTTGGCCTAACTAAAAGATGCTTTATTACCCACAATTACCATACCATTATAGAAAATTTTACAAATTTAATAAGAATACGACCCCCATTTCGAAATCGAATCCGTCACTGGCCACAAGTAAGGCGGACAATGGAGAAAGATCGTTACTTTTTATTCAAGCGGGTAGGGATCGAGTGGCGGGCGGGTATGCAATAAAATTCGTGTTAGGTACGTGATTTAAGATGATTTATTTTATTTTCTTACGGCGATACAGTTTATAAAGCACATAAAAACAAACTAAATGACGAGAAAGTCGCTTGTATGACGGCACACGCCAACACTGATCACAAACAGGACTTCATTAAAAACTGAAACACAAAGCAATTCACGGCATTGCGGCAAGACCACATCATAGAGTCATTCCGTTGATTCACGATTACTACTAACTGTAGTTTAATCAAATTCAGTGATAGCCAATTATAGTACATATCAAAATGGCACTTCATGATTTACTTTCTACATTAGAAATGTTGTCGGGTTTAATAGTAGTTTTGAATCAACGGAATTACTCCGTTATCCGGACTTCTCCCAACTTACCTAGTTATTCTGTTTATAAGAAGTTTTAGCGCTTAGAATCAGTACTCGCTCTATTCCATTTAGATCAAATTTAATAAGATCCTAACCTGACGATAGAGATAAAGATCCTAGAGTGGACGATAGCTCAGTTGGGAATGGAACGGTCAGCCGAGACAATGTTTGGAGGTTCAAACCCAAGGCACACACCTCTGACTTTTCAAAGTTACGTGTGTATTGTTTATCAATTATCGTTCGCTTTAACGGTGAAGGAAAACATCGTGAGGAAAATCGCATACCTAAGAAGTTCTTTATAAGAATTTCGAAGGTATGTGAAGTCTACCAACACGCACTAGGCCAGCGTGGACTAAGGCCTGAACCCTCTCAGTAGTAGAGGAGGCCCGTGCTCAGCAGTCGGCAATATAATTATAATACAGGGCTGATTGCATTGCATTGCATAATAAGATCCAAAGAAACATCTATACTCTAGTATATCACAAACCTAATTCCACGCAAGCGATACTAAGAGTAAAAGCTAGTGAACACAGTTACCGAGCAACCCATTTCCGTGCGTGGCTCGTCTCTCACGCATTACGCGTACTCCGCCCAAATGGCCACGACGAAGGTCGTGGAAACAATAATCTTATTTGGCCTGCGAAGAGCTGTAATGGCTTTCAGGGTCGTCATCTTGAGATTGTTTACTGAGCTTTTATGTGCTCGCTATATAAATGGGGTTTGTGTTTATATTTTATATTGTTAGATGTATCTCGCTGGTGAATGTTCGCGACTTAGTGACTATGCCAGTTGGTGTACTGATTGATCATTGTTTCAAAGATTTTTTTAACACGCGAAAATCATTCGAATTTCAGCCTCACTCACCGACCAAAATCTTTATACTGAAACGCCGCCATGCTATGCATGCAACCGCAATCCTCATGAATCGGCCCTTATGTAGAGCCACTCACACTGAAAACCGGAATAAGACCTCGGCGAATCGCAAAAATACATAACTGCAAATGTTTGTACAGTCGTAGCTAAAAAATTCTAAAACGGAATCGAAACTTGAGGTCACATTTTTTATATTAGTAAAGTAATCGTGATGGTAATACGAATACCACACCTTCCTTTCAAAACCATCAACGATCGTCTACTTCTTTTCCATCAGGCACACTTCGAACTAGTCTATTAAATGTTTGTAATTTATAAAGGACTAGCTTTTGCCCACGGCTCCACCGGCGTTAAAAAGTTTTTCCGGGATAAAAGTCCCGCTTTATGTTTTTCCGGGATAAAAAGTAGCCTATGTGTTAATCCAGGCCATGATCTACCTGTGTGCCAAATTTCATCGAAATCCGTTCAGTAGTTTATGCGTGAGAAAAGAACAAACATCCATACACCCATGCATTCTTACAAACTTTCGCCTTTATAATATTAGTGGGATGTGCGACACAAATTTAAAACTTATTGCGCATCCTGTGCTGTAATCTAATTGAATTGCAACTGGTTTCTAAATAAATAAAGAAACTCAATGAAACATCATGTGAACAATCACAACGCATTAGAACATACTGCAGTCGAGTTGCGCTTGCGAACCATTGTCCCGCGCCTTCCGATGACGCGTTCATCGATTATACAATTAGATAATTAGAGGGCGTTCACCTGTCGCGCTATTGTCTATCGTAGACTACAATAGGTAAAGTATTTTTAAGTTACTTCCTATTTGTATAAACGTGAATATGTTTGTAGTGACACCTTCAAGTAGCTGAATTGATTTCGATGAAATTTGGAACACAAATACACTAAGTTTTGGATTATTGAATATTTTTGTTTAGTAAATACTTTCATACAGGCGGTGCTGCGAGAAGAAAAGCGTGTACTTGTAAAGAATATACAAAAAGGAGGGAACACGACAAGGGATAACTTTGAAACACTATAGGAAAGTCCCTGAAAAAATCGACCACGTTTCATGCTTAAACATTTATTATTACGAATCCACATTATTGCTCACATTATAGTGTAAGCCTCATAAATACATTATCTATATTCTATAAGTTCGGTTTCCATATAAATTCCCCCAGTTTTGAATATATTAAAGACAACAACAAAAAAACCCGGTGTTGCACATGAAGTATTGATGATGACTGTCTCGGTGGCGTAGTTGTATTGCGTACGCGTTACGAGTACGATTTGCGCGCTGAGGTCCTGGGTTCGAAGCCCGGGTCGAGCCAAAAAAAATTGTGACTGGGTTTTTCCATCTTAAAAATTACTCAGTCGCAGCTCGGAGCCAGGAAGTTGGCGGTGTGATACCCTCGTGCCTCGGAAAGTACGTAAAGCCGTTGGTCCTGCGCCTGATCTCTCTCCGGTCATGTCGGATTGCCGTCTCACCGGACTATGAGTGAAGAAATAGCGAGTGCACCTGTGTATTGCGCAAACACTTGTATACTATAATATCTCCTGCATACCTGGTTGATCTCCGTTGCGATTGGCCGCCGTAGGCGAAACTGGCTACGAGGATTACATTGATGATGAATGAATTGTATGCATGGTGATAGATGGTACATGAAGATTAAAGTACAATGCGTACAGTAAATTCACAGATCGTATTGATTTATCTCAACCCTGTAATAAGATTTAGACTGCTTTATTTGAAACTATCCTTTACCCGTGGCTTCATACGCATTACCCGGACTGCCTCGATGGCGCAGTTGTTTTGCGCAGTATGATTACAGCACTGAAGTCTTGGGTTCGAATCCCAATCATCTCTGTCTACCTCTAAAAAGGGAAAAGGAGTGATGCTGTGTATGTATGAATGCCCACACGCGTTAAATCCGTGCACGGGATAAAAAATATCCTATAGCACTCAGAGATGTAGCTTCCTATTAAATATTTTCAGAATCGGATCAAAAGTTTCTGAAACCCTACAAACTTACAAACTCTACATCTTTGTATAGAATATTGACACAATGTCGATGAATCATAGAGCACTTCTGTTATCTGGGTCATTACCACCGGCTGGACGGAGCCGGCGCATCCGACGCTACGGCTTGTCCGGACTCCGGATACCGGACGCATTCCGTCCACACGGCGAGTGTAAATTGATAGTGTCACATAAATTGCGCTCTGGAGACGCATTTAGAGTTTAGACAATAGTTATTAAATCACAGTATAAATTAGATGATTTATAGATAGATATTATTAATATTATCTATACTAATATTATAAAGCTGAAGAGTTTGTTTGTTTGAACGCGCTAATCTCAGGAACTACTGAACCGATTTCGAAAATTCTTTCACTAATAGGAAGCTACTTTACTCCTGAGTGCTATAGGCTACTTTTTATCCCGGAAAAATTCTTTCACGCGGGCGGAGCCGCGACCAGAAGTCTAGTTTATTATAAATAAGATGTGAAGTTGCAAATTTTATGTAATTTACTAAATTGTTAGTTCTCTTATAAATTCTATAAGATAGGTAGGTACCATAGCTTTCTCTATTTATGCCGTCAAGTAGCCGTGTGCAAGCTCTTTTTGTTTTGGCTTGATGGACAAGTCAAGTAGCCACCAGAGAAATTACTAGACATTTTGATACTCTAAATGTAATATTGGACGACAAGCGCAATTTCAATATGGTGAAAAAGCTTTTTCATTAATTACTATAAGATAAATTCATAATAAGATGAGCTATACCTATAAGTGTCTATTACCCATACTCAAATTTAACATTCATCGACTAACAACAATTGTTAATAATAGGTACTCTTCATTTATGTCAGCAAAGATTATATTTCGATTACCCACCCGAGGCTCTTAAGATGCCTAGTTTGAGAGTCAACGACCTTATATATAATTGTAACATGTCTTTACCTAAATAAATAAATTATTATTATTATTATTTGCTTAACCAGTCTATCATTTACCTAAAAAGGTTGAAGAAAGTTTATTTTCGTCCACAGAAATAACAATTTACCCAAGACGTACCTACCACACGACGAAAACAGTCTACATACTTAAAGTGCACTCAAATCACGGGCGCCGGTTACTTCTCTGCCCCTTTGATATCCGATTCAGTAGTACTGTCTCTACGGAACTGCTTCCGGACACTCCGGAGACGGACGACCCGGACACTCCGGAGACGGACGACCCGGACATTCCGTCCGAGTAAATAGATCGGGTTACATAACTTAAAGACTAGACGTCTAGACGCTTTGTTCCGCTCCATGAGGTTTGTTGAAGTAATTATAATCAGGAATGACGTGTATGGCGGCTTCAATATTACATAAGAGTAGGGCTGCCATCCGTCCGGATTTCCCCGGATTTGTCCTAGTTTGAAGGGCGTCCGGGGGCCGTCCGGCCGGGGTTTTAAAAATTGTCCGGGCAAAACCCGGACACTTTTGTTGTCAGGGGAAATCCATTTCCCCGCATTCAAGAAAGAACGGCAAAATATTTTTTCAGAGGTGTCCGGGGAAATACCCATATTTCGCCCAAATGTCCGGGATTTTTGCCGTGTTTATCCGGCGTCGGCAATTTAGATGATGGCAGCCCTACATAAGAGCATTTTTTTATATAAGTGAACAATGAAATCAGCTATAGCTCCCATATACTAGCCACACCAACTTTAAATTACTAATAATTAGTATTGGACTGTTTCGGATATTCTAAGATATACGAGGTTATCGTCTTTTAATGCCAAGTATTTTTACTAAATTTAATACGCACAGATACTGGTAAAAACCAGTAGAAGCCCCAAGTTAGAAACCCGACCTATTTTCCTTACATATAAGCTAGTAAATGATACTTATTTCTTTTCGAAACTCTGGTTTGCCGTTGAAAGAGCTCTCAAATAGTGCATAATTAGTATTTTCGCACCACAAGAAGTCTGCAGCTCGTTATTAGAAACATTTCTTAACGTTCCTTTGCTTATAACATTATCTATGATGTAATTCTACATATCTTAGTATGTATGTAGTATGCATATCTTAGAGACATACTTCAAATACATTTTATTTAATCAATGACCACTACAAAATGAATTAACATTCAATTAATTAGTAAAATACGCCGCACACAAAATATGCGGTCACTCTCAGACATGGTGCGATCGATCAAACCGTAGGGTTTTCCCGGGGAGCGTCCCTCGTGATTCGTGAAGCCCTAGCGGAGGGACCGGAGGGGTCACGGGAAGGGCACCGTCCCTCCCGTATGACTCACTGTCTCGCTATCTGCTGCAATAAATCTGTCGGAAATGTTTTGTAGTTTGTACTATGAAAACGTTTTCATGAGACCTTGTGTAGTAAATACGGAACAGTATTAATAAATCTTTATGAATAAGCTTTCATTTGTTTATCTGAGATAGGCAGAGGTTCAAGAGTGCCGTTAAGGTTGTACTAACATGTAAAACACTCATTGCCCATTGGTTACCCACATAGAGATCGAACAAATAACTACGAGAGTCCCATAACAGAATAGAAACTTACATTTTCGAACCGTATCCAAACAGCAATCAATTTCGCGTCCTATCGTTTTATGCCCCTTATGCTAACTCATGCCATGCAAGTCAAACTGATTCCTATTGTCATAAGTCATGACTGAACACGGCAGCAGTCACACAGACAGACTTGACTCATTGAATCCACCAGCCGATCATGGCCGCGAATTGGAAGGTCTTTGACTTATCGAAAGCCCTCGTTATGTCGAGATGATAATTTATGACACTACTTCCAATTAATATTTATGGATGTCGCGAGTGATTTACGGATGTCAGTTTCTTTGCGATTTTCGAGATCAATGAATATACATATGTTACGAGAAACTAGGTTTTTCGCGTGAGCACTCAAAAACTATGCTCTTTCAAATTTTGTGAATAATCATTATTAACGTGCATAAATATTGAATATTTTATAATGAAACGCTAGACGAGTTAGCACAGGTAATAATTAGCGTTTTAATATTTTTTACCGTATTCAGGAATCAACGAGAACTCATGCACTCCAACGTTTCCTACTCCGCTTTCTCACGCGACTGTCGATACTAACCGTTCTGATTAGTAATTTCATGCAAAAACATAGAATAAATTAAACACGATCACGGTTAAAGATACGTACGTTGTAAAAAACAAATATATAAGGCATAATGCAATATTGAGGAATGAAATATATAATTTATTTTATACAATTGTGTTTTCCCTCATGGGGAATCAACGTCAAGCTGACGGCCGGTCGTAAAAACGAAGTCAAAGCGTTCCTGGAAATGCGCGTAAATTGTGACGCCGCCTCCACATGAGACTCCTAAAGACAGTCAGAATATGATAAAAAAGGATGAATTTAACTGACTAATATAATCATTATTTCATACAGTTAGAGAATTTTCAAATAAAAACCTAACCTATAAAAATCAAAACATTTGTTTCGTACACTGAATTGTTTTATTCATTACGTATTATTTCAGTGCGCGTGTTACTAACACTGCGTAGTGCGTACATTTATATTTGGCACACGATAAAACGCACTCGGAGTTACCACCCGTAGTAACATCGGACGCGTATCGTATCTTTATTCCTGTAAATAAATAATATGCTACTGCTCAAAAATATTTGAACTTGGCACCAGTGGTAAGGTCAGCGCGGTCTAAAATTGTAATTACGATTTGGCGATAATTGAGTTTCTACGGGCGCTCTTTACGCGTTTTCTGCGTGCACATATTTTGTATATTATTATAATTATGGTGTTTATTGCGCGCTTTGGTTGCGTTTGAATCGCGTCGTCGGCGTATACAAAATACGTCCGCATAGGCTCTAAAACTGAAAATGGAAGAGAAAAACATGTTGCGCCGATCCCAAGTAATTTGGGACCAGGGCAGAAAGATGATGATGAGGCTCTAAAACTCCTTTCAAACTTTAAATATCAATGAAAACATCAACCCAGCAAGATCCGCATCGCGACTATAAATAAACTAATTAAAAACAGAATAAATATGTTGTTTACAAGAAACAAATATAGAATGGATTTATAGTACGTAAAATCTCTGATGCTGACTAAGCTTGTGTTGCCAGATCAATTTATTCGAAAGATGAATTTAGGTAAAAAATATTGGTGCGAAAATATTTGACGTTAGCTTTTGCTTCGAGTGATATGATACTTTTATTGTTAGATTATCTTATATAAACTACATAAAACCCCTTGGTACTAGTCCGGAACAACGCCAGTAAAATTACATAAAAATAATACCGAAATCTATGCCGCTGAGTGATATGCATTTTGGGAAGTGTACAATACGCCTTAATGCATGAAATAAAAAGAAACTGGCAACACATCATCACATATAAAAAAAGAAACCCAAACATTCGAAACGTAATCAGTATGTGTTGATTGTTATCAAACATTTTTGTAATAACCTCTCGTTGCGCTAAATATTACAACGAGTTTAATGTATTGTTTGTTTTCTCTCGTAATCATATTTACGAGCTGTGAATGCTTTTTTTGAATACTTAAACGTTATTTACGTAATAACAAAATGTTTATACGAAAAATGAAACGTGGTAAACTTCTGTTTACACCGACAAACGAAATAAAACAGTTTATGTGATACAAAGACATTAAACAGTATTGTTAGATGTGATAGCATATGATGGGCAAGCTTTTTATTAAGCTCATAAGTTAAAAGCTTAACTCGTGTCTTATTTATTCTAGGTAATTTCAAAACGCCTGACTAGAATTCAAATTTAACGCACTTTTCAAAGATTATTCCGGAATCGTCTACCGATTCGGAAAAACTTTTAATAACTGGAAGCTAATAACTGTGGACGATAGCCTAGTTGGGAATGGAACGGTCTGCCGAGACAATGTCCGGAGATTCGAAACCCAAGGCACACACCTCTGACTTCTCGAAGTTACGTGTGTATTGTTTATCAATTATCGTTCGCTTTAACGGTGAAGGAAAACATCGTGAGGAAACCTGCATACCTAAGAAGTTCCTTATAAGAATTTCGAAGGTATGTGAAGTCTACCAACTAGCACTAGGCCAGCGTGGTGGACTAAGGCCTAAACCCCCTCAGTAGAGGAGGCCCGTGCTCAGCAGTGGGCAGTATAATAATACAGGGTTGGTATTATATTATTATTAACTGGAAGCTACATCATCCTTGACTACCGTCGGCTATTGTTTATCCACGAAATAGACTTTTACAACAGTCGTAGCAAACAAAAGCTTAAAAATAAATAATATAGTAAATATCGACTTTTGAAATTCTTCAATCCGGTTGTTTCCATATTACAGCAAAACTATAACAAAAACTAATACAGTGGCAAACAATTATTGTATACATACACACTCACGCCTTTTATCCCCGAAGGGTTAAGCAGAGGCGCAACTAATGCACCCACTTTTCGCAGTGCGTATTCCAACCCATTTAATGATCGGAAGCGAGCCTATCGCCATATCGAGCACAAATTCTAAACTCCGGGCTGATACTAAATAGAAAAACCCAATACCACTTTGCCCGACCCGGGAATCGGACCCGAGACCTCAGCATTGCACTCGCACCGTAATACAACTGCTCCACCGAGGCATTCAATTGTGGCAAACAATTGTGGACTACATTAAATATTATCACTTCGGTCTGTATTGTCCGTACCAGGAAATATCGGGATTGGCAGTGCCTAAGCTCTTCTCCATGATCCGGTTTTACCCCTATCAAATAAACATCTCTACTCGCTAATAAACATTAATGTCAACGAGGACTTGCATGAAATAATTGATCACAACGTTTTACAAGGCGCTGCGATTGCGGGCAGCGTTCCAATGGAGACGACACTGCGGTTATTTCCAGCTCGAGCGTTATCAGCGCAAACATGTCTATTTGTTTCAATATTAACGTAACGCGTTTGCATTTCCGTATAGAGTTGCCATTTTTTTTTATTGGAACTCGTTGTAGCCAGTGTAACTACTGGACATAATGAGACTTAACATCTTATGTCTCAGGATGACGAGCGCAGTGTAATGCCACACAGTACTTTGTAACTCAAGGTGCTATATGGAGTTACTACTGTTTATGGGTGGTCGTATCGCTTATATCAGGCGAACGGCATGCTCGTCTCGTCATTCAATGCAATAAAAAAAAATTTATAACATAATATGATAGGCCATAACAGTTCCCGTGGGATCCATGTATTTGCAACGTGTGTTAACCATCTACTAACCATTTATTAAATCCAACCACAATTTATTTAATCTCAGAATTCTGAGAATTAATAAATTAATTAAATTGGTATAAAAAACATGAAAAAAATATATTTGCGTGTTAACTAGAATGAGCGATTTTACTGACATGCGGTGTCTGTATGGCAATCATGTCAAAACTTGTTAGTCATATTGTGGTTAACTTAACTCTAAGTCACACAACGTAGTTATTAAGTCGATAGTTATGTAATGTAAGCTGATGAGTAAACAAACACTGCCATCTACAACGCGTATGCCAATATCTTGACTTGCGAGGTGCTAACAAATTTATATCATAAAATTAATATTTTACACCTATATACGTTTTTTTTATTGCATCGAATGACGAAACGAGCATGCCGTTCGCGTAATGGTAAGCGATACGACCACCCATAAACAGTACCAACACCATCCAGCACCTTGAGTTACAAAGTGTTGTGTGGGGCATTCCACTGCGCTCGTCATCCTGAGACATAAGATGTTAAGTCTCATTATCTCCTGTTGTTACACTGGCTACAATTTTCTTCAAATCGAAACAGCAGTGCATGCACACTGCTACTTGGCGGTACAAATAGACATTGCGGTAGTACCAACCCAGACGGACTCTTACATGTGAGAGTCCTACCACCAGTAGATAAAAGTACTGATTAGATGCAGTAATGAAGTTCGACACAATTAATTTCAAGCAATAAGGTAAAAAACAATTCACGTAATTTAATGACAGACAATCCTCTCACGCCGACATAACAATAACGTTTCACGTGTCATCGTAAACATGTGTAATTATTATTACGCGCAGCCAAAGAGGCTGGGCGTCTCTTGGTCACCATCCAACATACAAATTGATCTATTTCGGTTCAGAGCGTCATAAATAAAGAATCCACTACAAGAAGAATAATTAGATACTACATTATTTTATGACTTCCGATCTTAGTACATTAATATACGGTTTCAATAACTACAAACAGACAAAAACCGAGCCTAGGCCAGCGTGGTGGACTAAAGCCCTTCTCAGTAGTAGAGGAGGCCCGTGCTCAGCACTGGGCAGTATTTAATACCTACAGGGCTGATTGCATTACATTGTAGAGAATGTAAACAGTTAACAACGCTTTCTTTTGGTGGTTATCTGTGTTTCCATAAACTAAGATAGATAAGAATACCTTTTTACCCATTGGAGGGTCGAATATGTTTACTCTCATTAGTGTATTTCGTTTTTGAAAATATTTAAAAGAATTATAATAGTTGAAAACATAAAAGTACTCAATATTTTTTTTTAAGTTATGATATTGAAACAGCAGCAACGGTTAGCGAGACTTCCTGTCGAATTAGACGGCAAACTCCAGTTCAATTTTAGTAAATTAATAAGACCATAAATTGACTCAAGTAACAGTTATGTGGTAGTTAATTTCATTCAAGGGGGTTTGTATGAGCCTTCCGAAATCCCAGTCACCATGATATCTAGCGCAACAGCCAGCCGTCACTTCCCTGGTTTTTAGTGAAACAATGCTATACCGAAACGGGCCATTAATTATTCCGACAAAAAGAACAAATAGATGCCAAATGCCGAACCATCCAAGTTGGGATAACAATTCCCAATTATTACAAACGATTCAGACAAAGATTATAGCCATCGAAACAGCGTCGCTGCGAATTCTCGCTCGTAATTAGCGAAGTTTGGACATTTTACGCGAGAACGAGCCGCGAACATTCCCGATAACTTAGTTCCGGAATTTTGAATAATTTAGAGGGTCGAAAATTTGTACCGACGTTCGGTTTAATTGCACGAGTTGCGATTAATTTCATCACTATATCATGGTTAGATGCTGTTAAGATGTTGTTTCATTGCTATGAAGATGAGAGCATCAGGAGTTAAATTTACAGTTATTATACATTTCCAATGATATTCAGATAGACGTCAGACAGGCACGTCCAGAACGCGACAACAGTATTTAAAAAAAAAGTACAACACGCGGCGCTAAATTTTGAGTGACACGCCCAAAAAAACACAAAGAAACAACAAAAAGAAGTGATTCAAACCAGTAAATAATAAGAAAATTTATAAAACTTCAACAGGCGTCACGCTCCAAAAACCCAACACAAACGCCGCCAACAAATTAGAAACAAAATTACGAGCCCCCGTCAGTGACTTCGAGTCGTCCGATCCACGAGGCGGTCACGCGCCCTTCGGTAAACCAAATCCTCGGCCAGACAGTGAGGCGCAATTAGCGGCGTGTCACACGCACGGGTGCACCGCGCCGGTCACTCGTAAAATCTTAACGTTCGTACACTAATCGAATTACCATTGTCAAGTAAATCTAGTGGGCAAACACCGGGGCTATTGGTATGCGTGAAACTCTCGAGTTAGATGTGTCTTGATGGATCGTGACATTGTAAAAAGGCCATGTTGTAGGTAGTGTAAATACTGTTGTTCCCTATGAGAATCAATATTTCATAATTCTACATACTGGGTGTATTTCTATTCAATAGGCTGAAGTGGAGCTAACTGGACGAACGATCTGTTTATTTCATTTTGAAACTGCCTATATTCTTAAACATAACGACTACTAAGATTGTATCTGCCTTCATACGTTTCAGCCGTCACTTGATAGACAACTACATCAACGCAATACAAATCACTCAGACGCCATAATTCAGTTGACCTAGCGTCGCGACGGGCATGCGATTATTGGACAACATCCCATTGCCCCATAAACGTGGCTCCGACCTTGGCCCCGAGGCTGCAACCTAGACCGTGCCCTCCGAAATGTCGCGTCTATAAATACCGTGTCGTCGCCGTGCGTGCCGGACCGGTGCCACTGCAACCCGCTGTCTAAAGCTGTGATTCCGCAGAACGCGGCAGACGGCACCGGCACGCGCCGCGACGGCAGACGGCACTACTTTGCAATATTAAATTGCATGAGACCGATGCCGCACACGACGGCAAGTGACGTCCTGCCGGGCGTCATTTGCCGTCGTGTGAGGAATCCGGGTGGTTTCATCCATGGGCAGGTAAAAGCAAGGCTATCACAATAGCTAATTTACAGCGAGATGAAGCCCCTGCGCGCTTGTCTAGTGTAATAGTGTTTACTTGACCACGGTTGAAACGTAGATGATTCTGATAATGAGGTCAATAATAAGCTCATCGGGCGACGTAGAGTGAAGATAGTTTTCTGTAATCTTTATCGCTAATAGAAAACAAAAAATGGGAATTATATATCGTAGATAGACGGATAGATTAAGGTGTTATTCCTCGACATTCCCATATATTATATCGAATGGAGTAGTTAGTGGGACCACCTTATAGCAATAAATCAAATTAATGTCACATGCCAGTCAAAGGATCCAATACAACAGCTTGTCTTCCTAACATTTTTCTTTATGTGTTGTAAACACAAACCTGTTATAATCTAAAAAAACATTTACCATTTCCTAACAAAACAAGTAATCACAAAGGGAAACATCGGAAAACGTTCGATAAAAATAAATACAAATGTATTAATTCCCGTGCGTGTCACGCCGGTTTCAAATCGCTTTATCCGAAACCACCGGGCTGTTCGAGTTCTATTCCCGAAGGAATGTAATAAGAAAACCCTTTTGTCGGCGATTCTATCAATATAGGTACTAATACACGATTGTTATTTGATACAATAGATAAAAAAAATAACTCCCTAGTAGCTTTAAGGCCCAGAACGCTATTTGGAAATTTTTATATAATCCAATAAATCTATTGTACTAAATTCAAGTACATTTTTGTAAAAAAAAACATGAACCACTTCTATAATAATTATTACTTACCATACCCACCAAAAACATTGTAACATATTATATCAATCTATACTAATATTATAAAGCTGAAGAGTTTGTTTGTTTAAACGCGCTAATCTCAGGAACTACTGAACCGATTTTGAAAATTCTTTCACTAATAGGAAGCTACGTAACTCCTGAGTGCTATAGGCTACTTTTTATCCCGGGAAAATATTTTTGTCCCGGAAAAACTTATTCACGCGGGCGGAGCCGCGAGCACTACTAGTAATTAATATTTGAAATGCGAATGTTTGTCTTTTCATACCGATAATTTACTCCGATGGATATTTTTATTTTAGTTAGATGGCGCTGGCGGACAAAAGGCATTGCACACGGGCGAAGTCGCGAGCAACATTAGTTATAAAATGTCTAGAATATAAAAGTAGCTCTAAATACGCAACAAACCAAACCCATCTCGGGAGGCTTTCCACGAGGCCACAAAGGATTATTATTTCAGCCGTACAGGGACGACGTCTGACATTAACGAAGGTTCCAACATCCCCAAAACAGCCTTTTTTATTTACGACTTTATTGAAAAACAAAATGTCCATTTTTATTATCTGAAACATAAAAGAATTCGCTCACGCTGTTTCTCCGGGGATGTGTAATTTCACGAAAAAAAAAACTGAAACACAAAATAATAAAAGCCTTGTTTAGCGCTCTGTTGTTAACAACACTCTACTTAAGTAGAGGAAAATAAATGTTATAAACACAAGCCATGCAATGCCGAGGTCTCGGGTTCGATCCCCGGGTCGGGCAGAATGATATTGGGTTTTTTTAATCAGTTTTAGCCCGGAATATGGCATTTGTGCCTGATATGGCGACAGGCTCGCCCCCTATCACATCGCACCTTTAGGATGAAAACGACACAATTCCAAATGATAGAAAAGTGAGTTGTCGTCATAAAATTACTTAAAACGAAGTTCTCAATACATTAATAGTTCAAACACAGGCATATTCAAGCAAGAAAAGGACAAAACTGTTACATCAGTCCCATTTTTATTATATTTTTATAAATAAGGAACTAGTTTTTAGCCATTTAAAAATGACAACTCAATTTTCTATTTTTTGAATTGTGTCGTTTTCGTTCTAAAGGTGCGACATTATGAGACGGAATACGCACGGCGAAAGGTGGGTGCATTGGTTGCGCCTTTACCTACCCCTTCGGGGATAAAGGTGTGAGTGTGTGTGTACTTACAGCTTCTAAAAAACGTGTTATCAGTTTGAATGTGACAACAATCTATAAAACTCGAAGAATTGACTGTTAAGACATAACAGATACATGCCGTGCCATTCACGATATTCTAGTTGGGAATGGATTATGGAACGCACAACAGCGACGAAGGTCTAGAGATTCAAAACCCAAGACACACACCTCAACTTTAAAAATTTACATGTTATTGTTTAACAATAATTATAATTCGCTTTAACGGTGAAGGAAAACGTCCTGGAGTACACCTGCACACCTAAGAATTCTTCATAAGAATTTCTAAAGTTATGTGAAGTATTTCAAACCCGCGCTAGGTCGGCGCGGCGTGTTGAACGAGAGCCTAAAACTTGTCAGTAGCAGTGTCCTGTGCTCAGCAGTGGGTAGGTACTATATAATACAGGATTGTATTATCAACATATATCTACATTACTTAAATACATATGATTACAGTGGAAGAAATCACAATTGCAGTAATTATCTACATTTCATAATTTCCAGAGGCTTTCTCATACTGAAATAATTAGTACCCAGACTATTACCGATTATCTAACAATTTAAAATATAATTACACGCTTCAATGCCGTATCGCTCGTTATAATGATCGCCCGCGAGTAATTTGCTATAACCATTTTATACCGCGATGGTTTGCCTTTGATTTAAACATGGTAATTGTAAAATCAATGGTAAAGGAGAGGTTTAATTATACGCGTATTCCTAAACAATAATGTGAAGGCGCACAGTGCACTCAAATGCTAGTGACGGCAAATTAATAATTTTCTTTCGGTTTGTACACCTTACTTTTACTGGTGGTAGGTCTGATATGTAAGAGTCCGTCTGGGTAGGTACCACCCCAATGTCTAATTATACCGCCAAGCGGCAGTGTGCATGCACTGTTGTGTTTCGGTTTGAAGGACATTGTAGCCAGTGTAACTACAGGACATAATGAGACTTAATAACTTATGTCTCAGGATGACGAGCGCAGCTGAATGCCACACAGCACTTTGTAGCTCAAGGTGCTGGATGGTGTTGGTACTGTTTATGGGTGGTCGTATCGCTTACCATCAGGCGAACGACATGCTCGTCTGGTCATACAATGCAATAAAAAAAAGCTTTATTTATCTGACAGCCAACTCTAGTTCAGTTGCACCTCAATACAAGCCAATCACAGCGCCTCTATGCCCACGCACTGCGAAGACTGTCATGCCGAAATAGACTTATTATCATAGCATTGCTCCTTACTTAGCTAAATAACGTTTCTGACTACTGGCCTGAAACTCTGTCACACAGTAAGCAATGCGTCCATTATGGTTCGAAATATCGCGTTCTGTATTAGCTCTGAATCCAGAGATCGTGGGTTCGATCCTTGAAACTTTAATGTTTGTGTGATTAGAAGTAGCCTATATATCATTTCTATATTGCATTGATATTGTATTTTTTTGTCAAATTTAGTCCAAATCCATTGCCTAATTCCCGCGTTTACGTCGCACATACATACTTAATAGATGTAATTATGTAAGCAAGTTTCGTTAATTTCAAAATACATAACATATGAAATATAAAGTACAAAACCACAAACGACGATCACACAAATTCTACCCATCTAACTGTAGTCTCAAACATCACAAGACATAACGTAAACAAGAGGTTATAAACATTTCCACACTGAGCACCGAATATTCGTATAACGATTAATATTGTTGCAACATTATACGACTAACTGACAGACGGACATACAAGCCGTAATGGCTCTGTCGGTCACTGAGAAAACGGATCGTCATATTAAAGCTACAAAAGTATGAACAAAAAGTATAGGGCGTTTTGATATTTATTTACATATACCCAACAAAAAGATGCTATAAGCCATGGGTAAAGATGATAGTGAGAGAAAATATATTCCACCGTATTCTGCAATATGTACAAAAGTTTTATATTTATCGTATAAATTTACCACAATGACAATACTTTTAGAAGACTAATTATTTTCCATCAAAACAAAATCCACCTTTTCAACAAATACGATCCATTATTCGTGTTCCATTAGTTAAATAAGAGATTTCTTGGTACTAATAAATGCCAAGTGGGCGCGCACAATGAACGCTCGTCCATTTTCATCAATCATAAAGAAAATCTGAACAATACCTATTTTCTGGAGATGCTGAATTAATCGAGCATTAACTGAGGATATAGTATAGTTATTTGTGATGAAGTAATATAAAATTAGGTATTAATATTTGCTTATTAAAAACTTCAGAAACATTTAGGAATATAATATCTCACATTGGACTAGACTATCATGTTAATTTATTTCATATCTTCAAATAATTAAATTTAAATTATGGCATTAACTTTTTTCGGAATTTAAATTGATATAAAAATAGTTTGTTACTTCTGCATTCCGGCGGTAAAAGAGAATTAGCACTTGGATTTACAGACGCGTGTCGGATTTATGTTCGTTTATTTAAAATATACTTCAGATAATAAACAATGCGATATTACATCCAATGAACACAGACATAAAGTATACAACAAAGAGATAGTACAAGCGCACTAGTCCAAACATTGGGAGCAAGCTTTTTAATATTTATATTTTATCGGTGGCGTAGTTGATTTGCGTGCGCGATACGACTACCGCCGAGGTCTTAGGTTCGTAACCCGTATTGGGCAAAGCTATATGGAGTTTTTCTGTTAAGTATTAGCCCAGAGTCTGGATTTTGTGCCCGCCCTCTATCATATTATGAGACGGAATTCACATGGTGGATATTGAGTGGCCTAGTGCTCATCCTCTTGCCCTTTCAGGGATAAAATCGTGATTTGCATTTTGTGTAAGTCGCTGACCTGATGGAGAGCGCTAGAACATAAACGTTACAATATAATCCACAGCTTAGAACTCTAAACTCTGACATACATCCTGAGATATGAGGTACACAACCCTCTAAATTGAATTACAATGCAATTGAAACGCGCTATTCACGAGACGTTAGATCAGTCTCTCCTTAACACCGAAACATAACAGCGCTTGTATAAAAACAAGTTCCAACTCAACTTCAAGTATCAACTCAACTCGAAGTACCAACCCAACTCTTGCATACAGGATACCTACCAAGAAGTTGTTTGAAAAAAAGTCACGTTCGTACTAGAAAATCGGAGGTACACTTGAAGACCAAAGCTATCATTGGACCACATCCAGCCGCTTTATTGCTAAGCACGGATGGGTGAGGTTTTGGCACACAAACGTATTTGCATGACTCGAGTGGGCAACAGCTGGACGCCAAGCTACACGTGCCGCTGCCAAAACAACGCGTGCACCTTATTGCACGAGGCGTAAAATACAAAATGAAACAACGTTTGGCAAAGATATGCTGATATTGGTGCCAACATTGCTGAATGGATGGACAGCTGTGAAACCCTGTGTTGTGGCTATTGTTTTTGTGGACCGCGATCTCTGATATAATTTATCATACGAGTATGGCGCTACACGTCGCTTGACGATATTATTAGCGGTATTAAATAAACAAGTACATAAATAAAATTTATGAGTTAAGTCCATTTTTATTTATAGCAACAGGGAGAGGAACGAGCGAGTGTCACTAAATAGTAAGTGGACACAATAATCCTTGAATGTCACACAGAAAAACAGACATTTTGGACAAGTTACATTATGTTAATGAGGAATGACATTTAAACAGAAGGGATGTCAATTAAAATTGCATTTTAGGAAAAGAAGAGAACTAGAGATAGAACTTTACTTTTTAAGTGGTTTAATCCTACTAATATTATAAAGGCGAAAGTTTGTAAGAATGTATGGATGTTTGTTACTCTTTCACGCAAAAACTACTGATCGGATTTCGATGAAATTTGGCACACGGGTAGATCATGTGCTGGATTAACACATAGGCTACTTTTTATCCCGGGGAAAACATAAAGCGTGACTTTTATCCTGGAAAACCTCATTCCCGCGGACGGAACCGCGTGCAAAAGCTAGTCTAATAGATAGGAGTGTTTAGATAATTTATTTGTACCGCTATTATCTAAGCTTCAGTCAACTCGTACACTGAGCGTTAATCAATCAGACTAAATGAATTACAAGTGATAATTGTTTGGAGGCCGGCGCCCTTCTCTGGGTTTAGTGCTACATTCCGATTTGGTAATTCGGGTGTTTTGATATGTAATACAAATCTATGACCGTTAATATAATAATCAATACGCAAAACTAGTAGTTAGTATTAATTAACCAACCTAAAAAAGCTGTAATTCTGTTCCGATCCTAACTTAAGCAATCATAATAATAGTCATGCATCTATCTGTTTGATATTTATTCGTCGCTTAGCACCATCCCGATTGTTACACACACACACACACACACACATGCGCGCGCGCGTTTTATCCCCGTAGGGATAGGCAAAGGAGCAACTAGTGCATCCACTTTTCTAGATACGTATTCCTTCCCATGATGTGATAAGGGGCGACCCTATCGCCATATAGGACAGAAATTCCAGATTCCGAGCCCAATTCTTATGTCTACCTATTTAATTAAGCAACGGAAAAATAGCTCAACGAACCGAGGATATTGTAATTGAGGCTTTGCATAAATAACACATTTGAGAAAACACTCGAATTCATAATCTTGAGTTATCTTCCAGACGTAACGCGGGGCGCCCTCTGGCCAGATGGCGGGACGACTTGCACAAGAGGGCCGGCAGCGATTGGATGCATAAAGCAGCAGACCGGGTTCTGGCGTATCTTGGGAGAGGTCTATGTCCAGCAGTGGACTGCAACGGATCTTCCAAAATTTTACTGTGCATGCATGAATTCCCTTCAAACTATCAGTAACATATATAAAAGCTTCACAAATACGTAAACATAACGTCCAAAAACAATATGCCCGCACCAAAGCGTACAATGTTTAATGCATATTGCACGCAGTTGTATATAAACGTCAGTAACTTCGCCATAAAGGCAATGCTGAAACGACCACACAACATGTTTACATGACATATATTTTAATATAGATGCAATATAATTGTCATAAATACATATGCACTAAACAGTAAGCTCAAATAGAAACACATGTTCATTGCTTTTGGTCCATTACATTGCAGAATATTATAAACATCACCTGGTATTTTCCCAAAGGGGACAGATATTATAGTTACACTAGCTTTTGCCCGCGGCTCCGCCCGCGTGAATGAGTTTTTCCGGGATAAAAGTCCCGCTTTATATTTTCCCGGAATAAAAAGTAGCCTATGTGTTAATCCAGGACATGATCTACCCGTGTGCAAAATTTCATCGAAATCCGTTCAGTAGTTTTTGCGTGAAAGAGTAACAAACATCCATACATCCAAACATCCAGACATCCAAACATCCATACATTCTTACAAACTTTCGCCTTTATAATATTAGTAGGAAGTAGGATATTATTTATTAATTTAGATTTAAGAGTATTGGAATCAAAATGATTTTATGGTAAAAGATTTTGTCTGCAGTATAAATGGGCCGGCTCGACCGGGTCGCCACGACGTTCTCACAGAAAACCAACGAGAAGAAGTTACCTACTACCTTGCTGTTGTTTTGCATGAACATTTTCTATAGACCAAAACGACAGACATGTTTTTCTTTAAGGACTTAGAACGCACTACTGATTCCTTTAACATTATGTGCATTTATGGACACTGAATTACTTAGGTGATCCATGTATATTAATTGGCAGAAATATTCGTACACTTTCAAATGACTTCACACGCAAATCTAGCACGGGCAAGGTGTAACCAATGTACGAGACATTGGTTGGCAAAGTTTAATTCCTGTCACATGATAGAAACCGAAGCTATGGCTATATGGTTATATATTCTGGGGCAACTCTTTTTTGTTCCGAACCAAAGTCAACAATTCTTTGACAGGATTCCAACACAGACTTCTTTCCATGGGATTAATGAACTTATATTAGTTTTATAAGTGACAGATGCAACACCAGCAGTCTTTGTCAATATTCTCAATTCGTTTAATAATCCCTAGTGTCAATGTCAAAGCCAATTATAACTGCGCTAGATCGCCAAATTAACGTCAGTTGATAGTGTCGAAAATATCTATACTAACAAGGAACGATACCATTGTGTCGAGTTTCGACCCTCTTAGAGTCTAGGCAATAAAGCTGTGATAAATGATTTTGTGAAAATAAAATACATTATCTTATAATAAATTTGTTCTTGATATTAGAGACGACGTTTTTGTATTATTTTGTAATTTTAGACTTTTATGATTTATCATACCTACTTTGATCTCTTAGTAACCGATGCTGAATGTTGAAGGATATACCTGCAAAAGAAAAACAATTCATTTAATTAATATTTAAGTTTCACTTTTGTAAACACATGAAACCGATAAGAATATATTATACACCATAGTAATTACATTAACTGAAAAGTTAATTAAACCGTTAGTAGCCACTTTAAACATCATTAAAACTACATGAACAATTTAGTAACGTAAAGTTTAACCCGCTTTTTCTAAACTGAAACGAAACGCAAAATGAGGTCGCGTGTTTTAACAAAATAAATTAAAACACATTATTAATTTATAATTTTTAAATCACACAATCGCGTCGGATTTACGTAGGTATTTTAGAACCGGTTCTTTTCAGTTAACGTTTACTTTGGTTAGTTTTAATTCCTTTGAATGACGAAACTACAAACGATGTGTGAGGCATTAAAACGTTTGATAAGGTTAATGAAAATTCAAACAAAGAACGCGGAATGTTTGAAATTCGACGGCTCCGTAGAACAAAGTCGTATATGCAAAATGAAGCTTTTCAGTAGAGCGCTTTGAAAGACTAAGTTAATTGTGAAAATCACAAGTTATAGTGAACAAAACATTATATTCTATAGGGTTCAGTAACAACTTTGAACTTAATGTGTGAAAATAGCACTAATTCGCACATGAATACAAACGAACGACTTTCAAAGCGCTCTACTGAAAAGCTAACATTTTGCATATACGACTTTGTTCTACGGAGCCGTCGATTTAACTGGCACCACTTATTGATAAATGCTACTGTCACATAAATATATAAGCTGATCAAATACAATAGTCACTCTAAACTAGACCCCCAAATAAATGGTAAAAAAAAATACAAACACACGAATTGAGAACCTTCCCCTTTTTTGAAAGCCGGTTAATAAGTATAATAAGTATATGTAAGTATACATATATTATGTTTGATAATTATCATTGTATTTTATTCACATTTTTAATTTTCATTATTTATAATTTACACCTGCCTCCGTCTTTCTGCACCACCTTAAGGTCGACTGGGAGAAAATGCCTTTAGGCATTAAGTCCGCCTGTACTATACCATTTTATCCTGAATCGCAATGTGGTTTTAGAGCTGGCAGATCCACAGTTGATATGATATTCACCTTACGACAGCTTCAAGAAAAATGTCGCGAACATCAAGTTCCCCTGTATATGGCCTTTGTGGATTTAAATAAGGCCTTTGATACCGTGAGCAGGGACGGCCTTTATAAGATCCTGTCTAGAATTGGGTGCCCACCAACCCTTTTAGCCATGATACGTGCTTTTCATGACAACATGCAGGGCTCTGTCCTCTTTGACGGTGATTCTTCGACAGCTTTTAACATGAACCGTGGCGTAAGGCAGGGATGTGTGCTGGCACCAACTCTCTTTGGTATCTTCTTCTCGATCTTGCTCGATGTAGCATTTCGTGACTGTAATGTTGGTATTCATCTTCACTCAAGAAGCGATGGAAGACTCTTCAACGTCAGCTTACTAAGATCGAGGAAAAAGTGCCATGAAGTACTGGCCCGTGAACTCCTGTACGCTGATGACGCTGCACTTGTCGCCAACTCTGAGGAAGATCTGCAAGATTTAGTGAGGAGGTTTGACCATGCATGCAAACTATTTTCAATGAGTATCAACACCAAAAAGACTGTCATTATGGTCCAAGGTACACGTTCAGTACCTAATATATCACTGGAAGAAAAACCTTTGCAACTAGTTGACAGTTTTTGCTATCTTGGGTCCACTACAACATCAAATCTCTGTAACAACAAAGAGATAGATACTCGCATTGGAAGAGCTTCAACAACTTTTGGTAGACTCTCGTCTCGAGTTTGGGAAAATAGTAAACTCACGCTGGCCACTAAGATCCTTGTTTACAAAACGTGTGTCCTTAGTACTCTTTTATATGCGTCGGAAACATGGACCACCTATCTCAAACAAGAACGTCGTCTTAACGCTTTTCACATGCGCTGTCTCCGTAGGATCTTGGGAGTCACTTGGAAGGATCGAATGACAAATGAAGCCGTTTTGTCACGAACAAACTGCAACAGCATCATGGCACTCCTGAAACAAAGAAGACTTCGCTGGCTTGGTCACGTTCACCGAATGGACCCTGCTAGATTGCCTCGCGAAGTCATGCTTGGACAGATTGCTGATGCCAAGAGACCTGTTGGACGTCCTATGTTAAGATTCAAGGACTCTTGCAAGCGTGACATGTCAAGCTTTGGTCTGGACTTCAGGTCGTGGGAAACACGTGCCAACAATAGGACAGAATGGCGAAATGATATCTCAGGTGGAATAATAAAACATGACGAAGCATGGCTCGATAATATTAAGCAGAAAAGGCTCAATGCTGCTGCATCCACTTCTCCCTCGGACTCGCGTTTCATATGCGACATATGTGGCAAGAGATGTCGTGCTGCTATTGGTCTTGTAAGCCACAAGAAGAAATGCGCCAACACCAGATTGCTAACGTCTTGATTCGCGTGCTATTTACCATTAAAATAATATTTTTTTTTTTTTTTTTTTTTTTTTTTTTTTTTTTTTTTTTTTCTAATATTTTCCGCAATCACTGCAACAATCATCTGTTAAGATGCTGTGGCCAATATAACTATACCATTGTACAAAGTGTCAAATAATAAAATGAGTACCATCTACATTAGCTGTTTAACACGATAACTTTCAAATAACATTTACTTGACACTGTGAAATTGGACCAAATCACCTGGTAATTATTACTAGCTTTTGCCCGCGGCTCCGCCCGCGTGAATGAGTTTTCCGGGATAAAAGTCCCGTTTTATATTTTCCCGGGATAAAAAGTAGCCTATGTATTAATCCAGAACATGATCTACCCGTGTGCCAAATTTCATCGAAATCCGTTCAATAGTTTTTGCGTGAAAGAGTAACAAACATCCATACATCCAAACATACATACATTCTTACAAACTTTCGCCTTTATAATATTAGTAGGATAGGATAGTCACATAAAAGCATCATTACATCATTACGTGGAGTCTACATAATGTATGTGCAAGCTTTTTGGTGAATTCTACTTCCGCATGATTTTTTTACAGTATAAACAATCACTTCTACAAGTCAAGCTTGCAGACTTACAGCAAGTTGCATGTGTGTACAATTACTATTGATATTAACGCTAGTGTAAACGCATTTAAAAGTTTTTGCGCTATATTTAGCTGTAAAACCTTGCTAGGCTTAACTTAGCATTAAAGTTAACGAAAACCAAACATAGATCACCATAGCAAAATATACATTAGCAAGCGCGTATCAAAATGGTGATCTAAATCACTTTTCATACTTCAATCGAACCTCACTCATTGTAATAGCATACACACACTCACGCCTGTTATCCCCGAAGGGGTAGGCAGAGGCGCAACTAGTGCACCCACTTTTCGCCGTTATTCCGTCACATTATGTGATAGGGGGCGAGCCTATCCTCATATCGGACACACATTCCAGACTCCGGGCTGATACTGAATACAAAAACTCAATATCACTTTGCCCGACCTGGGGATCGAACCCGAGACCTCAGCACTGCAGTCGTAATGTAATACAACTACGCCGCCGAGGCAGTCAGTGTAATAGCATCGGCACCATAAACTAGTACACCATTCTTCCATAAGCGTGCATAGTGCATACTATAAAATCAATAACCAACTGTCATGCACAGACGGGCAACTGTTTCGTAAACATACAAAAGCAATTTCCTGTGCGACCGTCGTGCAATCATTGTACGCGGATATTTGGACAATTGCTGTGATGTGTACTTTCTGCATTACTTGCAGATTTGTTTTAGTTTATGTGGGTATACCTTGCATTTTTGTTTTAAACTACTGAGTTAAATTGTCTACTTTTTATTCTAAAAATATTTGGAGCTCTAGCTTAAAAGAGGTAATTTAGTGAGCATGGGATTAACGTGTCATGCGCTTGCTTAAAATAATTTAGGCATTTTGTTCTTCCCATCTAGTGAGCAAAAATTCATCGAATGATATAACTAACTTTCATTCAATATTAAAAGGTGATGATCAGTGAAATTAGCAGATTATATTATTTGTGCGAGTCATGCAGTTTGTTTTGTTTCTGATATTGAGTTTTTCTATTCAGTATCAGCTCGGAGTCTGGAATTTGTGCCCGATATGGCGATAGGCTCGCCCCCTATCACATCATGGGACGGAATAATGGCGAAAAGTGGGTGCATTAGTTGCACCTCTGCCTACCCGTTCGGGGATAAAAGGCGTGAGTGTATATATGCGAGTCATGCAAAATGTAAAAAAAATACCAAAGCATTCTACGTCTACATTACGAACCATTTTGACCCTCCCAGACTTTTTAGACAGATTCAATCTCAGTCAAAACACATTAGTGCTTTTTCAAACCCTAATTGCTTTAGAGTTTAGACTAAACCACTTACGTACACAGAAACCTCCAAAGAAATATACAAGTGAAAAATATTTTAAAATTAAATTAAGTTTTATTTTTTGCTCATAACAGGACTTCTCACGTAAAAGGTTCTACGCAAACAACATTAACGATGAAAAATTCCTCGAACATTCTATTTCGTGGAGAAATATAATTCGGGAGCACTTTTATGCGATGTCAAATAAAAGCCACTTATATTTTCTTGGAAACATATTACGAAAAAGGGTACGCGAATTGAGTCTAATTTGTTTTATTTAAGTTTCTTGTACGTTTTGAGAATAATAAATTAAATTGGCCGTTGAAAACTCTGGTTCATAACTCATAATAGGCATTTATGTATATTATACGAGAATAAGCTTCTAGTTGTTAATTGTATTAGTACCTACTTAATTCTACTTTCATTATATTGCTTATTTACAGTAATTTGTGAATAGTCAGGTTTTAAGTTAGTAAATATCAAATATTTTTTGAAAGGCCTTTTTCGCTAAGAAAAATATAACCTGTCTTTGCCCAATGACTCTTATATCTTTCCATGTTTTTTTCTCACATAGTCTACGTTCAGAAAAGGACTATAAGGCTTATAGAAGAGAGATATTCAATGAAGGACCATCAATCATGCAGCAAGCGAACGCGCAACTACTTTTAGCAATCACCAATCCGATAGCACACAAAGTTAAACCATGCAGACACGTCCAGATCTCGACTCGAAGTTCCCTCGAGTTTGCTCAGCATAATTTAGCAACTTGGAATACAGTTTCGTAATCCGAAATCGGTGCATTTGGCCAATTTTCACCGTGAGAAGGGGAAGTATTGCGAAGGAATTTGTGAAAACTGAAGGCGTGACTTGAAATCGTCTTCAAGTTTGTCACAATTCGTGGCAAATTGAACTAATTCGGTCAGTTACTGCTGGAATTGGAATTGGCATTTAGCTCTGGATGCGAATGTTGGGTGAAATAGTGTCAGGTGCATATTGGTGTAAATTTTGGACAGATTTCACGTATTTCTACATGAAATTCGATAGTAGATTAATTTTAATGTTCATTCTCGTAAACTCGGAAAGATGCAATTGAAACTTAAGTATAATACGATTCTAAAGAACTTGAATCTTCGATCACATCACTTGAATCTACTATAACATAAAACACATACTCAGATTTGACTCAAAGTGATCCATGATTCAATTACATACAAGACAAACAAATGGGGATAATTAATATTCTCATCACATCCTCTCATATCAAACAATCTAATCAAACAGCGCCATAATTTTGCTCATCACTCAAGAATGACATTACTGTATAACACCTAATGGCAGCTCAAATAGTATGTTGTGATTAAGAAGCTGGACCTTAAACCAAGGAGATAAGATACGATATGTCACGGCTGTGCCCCTGACATTGTCTAAGTCCATGGGCTGGTAAGTGCTTACAATCTGGCGAGCCGATACCTTGTTTGTCGACTTCAATATTTTTTTATTCTAGCTACAGTAGGTACTCAGTAGGAATGCAGTTTCGACCAGAGAAAAAAAACAATGGCATACTAAACCGCAGCTAAAAATTGAATTTATTATTACTCAGGTACTAAAAAATTACCATACCACACCATGGTAGCTGGTATGGACCAGCCCTGTATTATATACTGCCAACTGCTGAGCACGGGCCTCCTCTACTACTAAGAGGGGTTAGGCCTTAGTCCACTACGCTGGCCTAGTACGGGTTGGCAGACTTTACATACCTTCGAAATCCTCATAGAAAACATCTTAGATATGCAGGTTACCTCACGATGCTTTCCTTCACCGCTAAAGCGAGCGATAATTCACAAAGAATACACACACAACTTTTTTTTAGAATGGTTTGAACCTGCGGAAATTCGTCTCGGCAGTCTGCTCCACTCTTAACGAGGCTGTCACCGCAAAAAAACATAGATAATCATAAACATAAATAACAATAAACATATGATAAGTAAAATTAAAGTGAAATAAACTGACAAGGTTTACAAATCTAAAGTCGGATTGATGTAGCGAGTCGTAAATCAAACTATAATTTACAGCTCATCGCTCAAGAATGTCATTACAAGCCACATCGTATATCTGTGCCAGTTTATACCACGATCTGTAATCCCGTCGCCATCTTAATCCCTATAGCTCTCCTGTAATGCCGTTAGAGCAAGCGTGATTCTTTTAGAGTTGGTTATAATAATAATACCTGCTCCATATTTGTATATACTGTCCACTGCTGAGCATAGGCCTTCTCTACTACTTGTTGGATTATAGCTTTATTACACGCGAAAAATTCTAGAGATGTAAAGACAGAAACCGTTGAAGGAATTTGTATAAAATTCGTCACAAAGACTATCTCCAGGAATTTGTGGATAATATTGGATGTGTTAGTACAAGGTGCTAAAGGGGGGCAAAGTTTCGCTATTTGCTACGTAGTTCGCCCCCCATCGAGTGCGCAACGACACGGACAAGTACTAAGTCAAAACATGCCCAGGATTAACATATAGCGTACCTACTTTGCATATAGGCAAATACACAATGGTACGTACCTTCATCCCTAGACGGTCACGTAAGTAAATACAGTGCAAAAGCCAATACTTTAATCTAAATATCATCTCAAACAGTAGGACGTTATTAAAAAGCCAGCCACGACCCGCGCCCCGCCTCACCGCTTCATTACAGAATAAATATTAATTAGGAGCGTGCCATTCCGATCACGCGTAGGAATCTGACCTTCGAATGCGTAGGGCTGCCGTGTATGGTAAACAATTAATATAAATATTAATAAATATTTAAACAAAGGCATGCGCGAACTATGCATATTTGATACTTAAATGGTCATGAATTTACAATTGTGTTTGATTAAACTATCATAATTAGTTTATGTCGTTTACTCATCAAAAAGAACAGTTTTAATTACTAAGACTAGGTTACCGTAACATGTGTAATAAATAGCGTTTTAAAATAGCAGCAAAAGATAAAAATCAACGACATTCATTCACGAAATTATGTCCTATTAGGAAATAATATTTATAAAACAGGAGCGTACTCAATGGGTAGGTGGTAGGTGAATAAAAGATTTGTAGTCAAGGGGGGTCTTGTTCCCCTTTCATTTTTCTGTTATGACGCATAAACAATATGTATTAGAAATATCAAATAACGAATCTTCAAAAAGGAGGTGCTTAAAAAGGTGTATTATCTTACTCACAAATTTTATGCGCCGAAGTCCTTACATTATCTCCAAAATTATAAGCGGTACTTAATCGTCTGATTGATAAACAAATTGTCAAACCCCATTAATGATTCACCTCTTCTATCAAATACTCTACTACCAAACAATAGAGTCAGTTTCATACAATTTCATCAAATCACCCCCAAACTAAATCCCTGAAGACGTCCACACCTTTAACCATACAAATGGAATAAAACGCGAACGTTCAACCGACGCTACTACACATTCCTGGCGTATCACAGTACTAGAATAGACCGCGGTGTTAACGTGGGAGTATCACGGTTCGGTTTATTTTTGTACTGCATCCGAAGGAACATTGTGAGGGATAAGGGATTAACGGCATAGGTAAGAAGCTTAAGGCCAAACATACGACAAGGCTTAGATTATGATGAAATTGTTAACATTTGCTGTGGAAAAAGGTTTAATTTACTTAACTTTAGCTGCTGCCGGCAATGCAAGCTGGATGCAGGCCGCTTTTTTCATGTCCGTCTGAAGATTTTAAGTGGAGGCTAACGTTCAACAGTACTTACACTTCATTTGGCTGATGATGATGTCATGATTTGGACTTCATTACAGCAGTCGACGTATCGTTCAATCCTTCAGAAACCCAAAACACCCTATACGTCTGCAATGCAATCAGCGCTGTATTATACACTGCCCATTGCTGAGCACGGGCCTCCTCTACTACTGAGAGGGGTTAGGCCTTAGTCCACCACGCTGGCCTAGTGCGGGTTTGCATACTTCATATACCCTCGAAATTCTTATGGAGAATTCTCAGGTATGTAGGTTTCGTCACGATATTTTCCTTTGCCGTTAAAGTTAACGATAATTGATAAACAATACACACGTAACTTCGAAAAGTCAGAGGTGTGTGCCTTGAATTTTGAACCCCATACCTCTATTAAACCTTTTATTTCTTTTATGGCATCGCATCCCTGACGCTCTTGGTACAGTGTGTTTTATCAGTTATGGACATTATCTTTAGGTCCACATGTACTTTTTCCAGCCTATATTCTAAAACTATGTATTGATCGCGGCTTTGCCCGATTGAAGCCTTTTTTTGTTATTAAATGCTATTTCTTTTTATGTGTCCTGGCGTTTGCTTAGATTGAATTTTTTATGTTCTTTTTTGATTTTATTTCATTTTCTTTGTTTGTTTCATGGTGTTGTGCGAATAATTGTATTTGTAATGCACTGTAGCGATTCCCACGGGAGTAAACTACCGGGACGAAATGTAGCCTATGTGTATGTTAATCCAAGGTTTATCCATGTGCCAAATTTCATCCCACTCCGTTCAGCATGTATCCGTATTGATATTTCTTAGGAGTAAAGGCAGAAATTGCCTTTACTCCTAAGAAACATCAATACATTTTCTCAAACCGTCTTTTTTATAATATCAGTAAAAAAGAAATGAGATATGATGAGATGGATTGTAAGATAAGATACTCGAAAAAGGCATGCGTGACAGTCCTACACCCCGGTTCACAAAAGCCCTTGCCCTTAAACGATTTCCTTTGTCTACGCTAGATCGCACGCACCAAGCGCACTTTTGTTCGACGGTCATTCCTGATTTCCAACCTTTGTCAGATATCTCTTAAACGTTCAAATCGTTTTAAGGATTTCAGCTGAGCTCGATATTTTACGAAATCCCTGTACTCTTGGAGACAGTGATCTAGATTCTAGACTAATACAATTTAGATTGATCGCTTCAATGGCTAGTGGAATTGGTCTTAGAAAATTCGTTCGCTGTTCGAAATTCTACATTTTGTTGTAAAAAATGGACGGTAAGGAACTGACAGAGAAAAGATAGTTACTTGTAAAAAAACATACAAAAAAAAAGAAGTTTCTCATAAGTCATAACGTTAATAAGTTATACTAACCGTGCTGAAGTTTTATGTTCAGAATTATTCCGTAATTATGAATTGCATATTCCATTAAAACCCTGAACTTTCTTGTATATAATTATTTATAAGCAATCGAATTATTCCAATACTAGGCCTTTAGGTACGCCAAAAATCTCGAATAAAAACGAATCTCATTGCAACAATCCTTTTGAATCATTACCTATCTCACAACGCAAATTAAAGACTATAATATGTATATAGGAATAAACAAATAATATATTGTTTAGTTTACATGCCATAAACAGATGGGAACAAGGTCCAAATTTAGACGAGTTAAATGTGAAGGCGAAACGGCACGTAAACCTAAAAGTTCACGGTTCAATACACACGTAGAGCTATTTACACCTTGGTGACGTATTTAGACGTAACTGAAGGGAGCAGTTGGGAAATTACTTCATCGGTTTGTGCGTTATACAATTACAAACCTTCTTTTCACACCTTTTATACTTCTACTTTTCTATATTGGTTGGAGAAATAATCATTTTACACGGTATGCCAGTGCGCCATCGACTTATTATAACCACATAGTATTATACTATTATTGCAAGGTGGACGGACGACTTGATAAACGTCGAAGAAACACGCTGGATGCAGGCCACTTTTGGCAGGTCCGTCTGGGAATCTGTAGGGGAGGCGTATGTTCATCAATGGACATCATATGGCTAATGATGATATCATACTTTTTTCTTACCTTTTGAGGATATTTGGATCAAAATGACGGGCATTTTGAGATGTAAACGAGGAGGAGGGTAGTGAACTGCGAAACAGTATTTTATACTGTTCTATAAATTAAAATCCTACCCCTTGATTTCACTGACCACTCCATTTATAACTTTTTTTTTGTTAATGGCCTACTGCCAGTATAACGATCGTCAGGAAAATAACCACGCCATTCTAAAACGGTTTACCAGGATGGTAGCAATGCAGGAAAGTTATTTTTTAAAAAGCAAGCTCTACTAAGTGGTCCCACTGCAGCTGGTGGTGACTGGAGTGTTGTCCAGATAGCTTCGATCCTGAAGATGTTGCTATTTACTACGGCCTTATTTCAAAGGTAAATAACGAACACGAACTAACCATTTCTTTCCACAGTGGCCGTGCTACGCGAGTTTCACACAAATCACCATCCACTTCCTAGAAACCGAAATAGACTCAGGTTTATGCGAGAGCGACGCAACGCACCAGCCAGTTGGTCAGATCGCTTCCTTATTGAGCTAGGAAATGATCCTCACGGAATGCTAAGGCGATTTGTGTTTGAACATTTTTAGTTTTATGAGTTTAGGGTGGAAAATACGAACCAGCGGGTATATTAGCGAGTTTTAACATGATTTTTATAGGTAGGTCTGGTATGCAAGTCTTACTGGCTTAGAATTTACTGGGTAGTCAACGTAGCACTTATGTACCCAACGCGATATTAATAATAGGAGTAACTTTGGACCAGATTGGTGCTATACAAAATTTTATAATTATACTACTGCCTCGGTGGCGTAGTTGTATTAAGGTACGAATACAATGCTGAGGTCTCGGGTTCGATTCCCGGCTCGGGCAAAGTGATATTGAGTTTTTCTATTCAGTATCAGCTCGGAGTCTGGAATTTGTGCCCGATATGGCGATAGGCTCGCCCCCTATCACATCATGGGACGGAATGACGGCGAAAAGTGGGTTCACTAGTTGCGCCTCTGCCTACCCCTTCGGGGATAACAGGCGTGAGTGTATGTGTATGTGTGTGTATAATTATACTAAAGAAATATATTTTGTCAGTAGCAATCCTTAACAGTCGAAGACATATCGCCGGGGATAGTGCAAAACCCCATAGGTGACAAAAAAGTGTTAATTAATATCAATCTAAAGTTAAGTGTAGTAAGGATCAATCTCAATTTGGCCTTTTACTTCACTTAGTTACTATACTTTCCCCATAACATTTTTCTTATCATTCCCATAACTTAGTATCTGTTTTCTGTACTATATGAACCCATGCAAGCTATTTCGATATATAATTAAAAACGGTAATCCTACAGCGAAGCCGTAGAGCGACAAACAAACAGGACGGCGCGGCAGTATAAACACGTATTTACCGAGATCGTTCCACGGGTACAAATACAGATGCGGTTTAATTACCTCACTAAAACTATTACAAGTTAAAAACTTGAAAAAAATGTATATTGGACCTAGTCTGTAAATATTTCTGAGTTAGTGAAAGTGGGTGCACTAGTTGCGCCACTGCTTACCCTTTGGGGATAAAAGGCGTGTGTGTGTGCCTGTCAATATTTATTGTATTGTATTAACCCATCAAACCTCGCTTTGTATATTATATAGATATATTTTTTTTTTAGCATTGAATGACTAGACGAGCATGCCGTTCGCCTGATGGTAAGCGATACGACCACCCATAAACAGTAGAAATACCATCCAGAACATTGATTTACAAAGTACTGTGTGGCATTCCACTGCGCTCGTCATCCTGAAACATAAGATGTTAAGTCTCATTATGTCCTGTAGTTACACTGGCTACAATGCCCTTCAAACCGAAACACAACAGTGCATGCACACTGCTGCTTGGCGGTAGAAATGAACATTGCGGTGGTACCCACCCAGACGGACTCTTACATATGAGAGTCCTACCACCAGTAAACCTTATATACTCGGACGCCAGCGTCAGTAGTGGGGCAAGCCTCGCACTTCTAACTATTATGTTACTCCTAAAATCGAAAATTATCAGTGTTTCTCTAGTCTACATGCATAATATACTAGAGAAATACTGATAATTTTAGAGGTTTCTAATGTGATGACGGAAATACACATGATTTTGCGCTTACATTGCAAACGCTGGCTAAACCCTACGAGATAGACCAATATAAAGCGGGAATTTTATCCCCGAAAAACCTTTTAACGCGGGTGGAGCCACAGGCAAAGACTAGTGTATATATATATGTAACCGGTATAGAACTCGCATTGTATACTTTTTCAGGAAAAAGCTTAAATGATACTTTAGGGCTTGGTCTTTGTGTGCAGTGTATTAAAACATATTCAACGTTTTATTATGTTTCTTCTTCAACATTCACATATCTTCTTATATTTTACATTTATAATAACAGTAGAGACATTCAAGCTCCTCATTTTATTGTCGTAAATAAGCCACAAACTGTTACCAGTATAAATCAGTGTAAACATCATTTGCCGATAAATGAAACTTAACTGATAACAAAATGCTTTTGTATCGCGCTACTCAAGTAATTAGTGAGTCGAGTGTTGATAGAAAAGTTTCTCTACAGAGAAAGTCACTTATAAGTTTGCAATAAAGGCTTAGCATTAGAAACCAAAGCTTTCCAGTATATCTTGCGAAAGTAATCTATATGTATCGTGGTCATTGTGCCACTTAATTTATATTGTACTTTACATCCAAAAGCTTATTTTGAAACTAGCACATTTAGTACAAACTTGTATAGTACATAATAATTACTTATTCTAAAAGGCACATATATCTTAAAATTTAGGGCCTGTTTCATAACTTTTGATTAATCCTACTCGTCACATAAATGTATACCTAAATCAATCAAATATCTACACACTCTAATCAATGATCTCAAATAAATGATAATAAAATGAGTATGTACCTACCATCTACTCACACACACTCATGCCTTTTATCCTCGAAGGTGTAGGCGGAGGCGCAATTAGTGCAACCACTCTTTGCCATGCGTGTTCTGTCCCATGATGTGATAGGGGGCGAGCCTATCGCCATATCGTGCACAAATTCTAAGCTCCGGGCTGATACTGATGAGAAATACCCAAAATCACTTTGCCCGACCCGGAGATCGAACCCGAGACCTCAGCATTGCAATGGTACCGTAATATAACTACTCCACCGAGGCAGTCTACTATTTACATTGGCTGTTTAAAACAATAACTGTCAATAACATTTACTTGAAACCTGTGAAACAGGCGTATACCCTCATTAGCGGAACAGCGCATTACAATTAAACTCTCGAGAAAGGCGCATTCGAGTGCGAAACACTGCAATGAAGTTATAATTATGCAAATCATTTGTCGCCGTTTTGTCACCGTAATTCCTACGACGGTGTTTATTAATGAATGGGTTATTAACTGAAGGTTTGCGGTGGCTTGATTTTATTTTAGAATTAGTTTGAAACGCGGTTATATTTTTAAGAAATTCTTTTAATAAAAAAATCTAATTTGGTGCATTGTGTTTGCATGTAGTCTAAACAAACTGATATGCTATTTTAGGATATGTTTCACAAGCTTCAAGTAATTTATTTGACAGTTATCATATTAAACAGCTAGTGTAGATATTAGTAATCCTACTAATATTATAAAGGCGAAAGTTTGTAAGAATGTATGGATGTTTGTTCCTCTTTCACGCAAAAACTACTGAACGGATTTCTATAAAATGAAATGAAATGGAATGATGATGTGAAATGAAATGATAAAACTTGGAACACGGGTAGATCATGTTCTGGATTAACACATAGGCTACTTTTTTACCCGGGAAAACATAAAGCGGGATTTTTATGCCGGAAAACTTTTTAACGCGGCCGGAGCCGCGGGCAAAAACTAGTATTAGATATTAATGTAATATTAGTACGCATTTTGTTTGTGTGAAATGTGCCATAAGACAGGGAAATATTATGTTTCCTTAGTTTAGCTGATGGTTCATAAAATACCTTGATTTGTTTTTTAAATTTTAGGGACGTGCATGTGATATTATCAGTAGCTCACACCTAAGTATTTCATTTTTTAAGGTCTTGGCCAGAGGTGCAACTGCATCCTTGGGTGTTTAGGTCCACCAAAACTCAGATTCCAAACAAACATACAAGCACTTGTCTAGGTGCGAGGATCAAAGCTACGGCTCTCTCACAGCTTCCAATCACTTGCTGCACTATAAACGCCTGTTATCCAAACGGGACCGGGAGCAAAAATCATATTTTGAATTACAATCTACGCATCACCCGGATACTTTTTTATTGCCTAAACGAGCAAACGGTCCACCTGGAAAGCGGACTCCGTCCCCCATGGACTAATGCAATGCAAGGGACACAGCCAAGCCGCTGCCTACCGGGAAAATATAAATGCCTGCTTGGTAATACACACATGTTCTTTATTATGCTGTGCCCTTGACGCTTCGATCCTTATTACCTTGCTTAACAGAGCGTCACTGTGTGGCGTGCAGCGTGCACCCAGATGCATGCATCATCACAAACGTATAGGGCAAAACAGACTTTACAGCTAATGATTTTAAGTTCATTTCAATTCATGCAAAATATATAAAATCGTATATAAGTAATTGTAATACAAAATGCGAGAAGGATGTACCTGTGACAAATGACAATTCAGTAACGCAATGAATCAAAAGTACTTCATAAACTCGCATTTATACCTACATGTACACCATGATAAAACTTACAAAAGACGAAAACAATTATGCAAAATAAATATTCAGCAAAGTGACATCATCCATCACACCTTACAATTAATTAAAAATTACAAACCTTATTCTGTATTAAACCGAATAGCTTAAAATTAAGCATATCCTTCAAAACAACATTCCCTATGGTATATCGAGATGTTTCCTCACATAGCACTAGCAGATATCGTTATCTGGGTCACATAACTTTGTTGTTCAGTTGTCGCTGAAAGCTGAGAACGGTAACTATTGTGCAGTGTCAGCAACATTTGAAGTTACTGCAGACGACCTTGCTATTCAAAATATCCCTGAGAGTGTACTGGCGGTGTTTCTCACGATGTAGAATTATCGAACTAGCTTTTGTTCGCAGTTTCATCCACATCATAGTGTTTAAGTAGCAAAGTAAGTCCATGAAAGTAAATTAAATGTGTCAGTTCTACGAGCTATGTGCCTTGCCTATTGCCACTTTAGCTTGCTCTCGAGTGGAAGCCACGTGGCAAGCGCAGCGTGAGACGTCCTCCTACAAGGTGGACAGACGACCTTGTGGTCGCAGGAACCCGCTGGATGCAAACCGCTTCTGACAGGTTGGTCTAGAAATCTTTGGGGGAGGCCTATGTTCAGCACTGGACTAATAAAGGCTGAAGAAGAAAAAATCCAATTCAAGCAAGAAGTCAATAGAGACTGGAACTCTCGATTTTCGAGAACGAAGTCACGGTCAAAACAAAACTATTACCCAATAAATCAAACATCGACTGAATCACCCATCAACCATCGCAAACATAAAATTCGATTTACGTATCGATTCATATCGCACGAAACGATTTTCGTGCACGCAGTTCTGTTGTAGGCAGTAATTGCACCGAGCTAGTCAACCGCTGATTGATTGCCTCGCGATTGTACGCTAATTGCTAGGCATTTGCGAGTTAGTTCGGTTTGATCGGGATGATATTAATGATTGGTAATGCGTAAAGAGCTTTGATGGTGGATTATAAATTCATCCTTGAATATAGGCAATAGGAAATGATTTTCTGGAATAGTTTAATTTTGAAACTTATGTTTCCGAATAAAGTTAATGTTTTTTAAAACTTATAGTATTATTTTTACTTAAAAGGTACATCTGGATGAAAGTCTAATTAAGCGTTACAATTAGGGTATAATATTACTCATATCGGAACTTATGATACTACATGTTTTACTCCAAGCAGATCGATAAAAAGACAACATAACTTAAACAACTCAAGTCCAACTTCCAATAATCCACATAACAACTACAACTATACACTTTAACCTTTAGTTAACGACGTTTCAGCATAACCAGATACTGAGTTCAAACGAACAGTAGTTTCCTACACGGACACGCTTGCAATGTGAAAATTCTACGAACTATTTATGTGTTTACAAAGTTTCAAACTATATTTTCCTTCCCGCTAACAACCGTGGACTGGTTTGAGTGTGCAAATTTTGTTCGCAATGTCGTTAGGAACTTTCTCTTACATCCGTAGGGATATTATGGTAGTTAAGAGTTGACGTTGTTCAGTCGTGGTTATTTTGACCAGATCGCTCAGGGAATAAGAATCAATAGTGATGTCTAGTCTACTATTTGATCTAGCGGTTGCGTATATTATGGACCGGAATTCGAATATTAGATTGGCTAACACTTAAATTCAAGCGTTGCCTGGAACTATATCCCGCAGAGGAGTTAAAGGTCCGGGGATGGCTACATATTATAAACTAACCCAAAATTATTTGTACAACGTGTTTAAAATGTTACGATGACCACTCATTAGAACGGGTTTCCTTGTTAGGAGTAGATACAATGTCCCTTGCATCCTTCAATGCCTTGACCTAATTGATCCTTAATTAATTAATATCTAATTTGAATTTAAAAATTTAACTAAGCAATCGCGCCGCTCGCATATACCCCTCGCGTCGTCAAAATAAAACCGTGTGAAACAATTACTGGCGTACCTGAGTCCTGACAGATTCTCACCACAACACTCAGGTGCATTGGCACCTAAGAATAGCATTGACATAATGGCGACTCACGGTTTGGTACTGCGTGACTCAACCGACACCTAAACCTAAAATAGCGACTCAATTGCAATTACAGCGCGGCACCGAGTGAGTAACACGGCATTCTGCGATGTGCCTGTTAAAAATATTACGCCTATGTCTGTTTATATTTTGTTACTGACGCCTGAATAGTTTAGTGGGTGCTTACTTGCACTGTGAATCGTGAGGGTCGAGATTCGATAACCAAGAAAGATTTGTGTGAATTTTTTGATTTGAAATACAAGATTTGTATGCGAGAGTCCGAGACGGAAGATGTTGTTGCAATGTTTCTTTATGCTAGCAACCAGTTTAGTGTATGCACTTTTGTGTTCAAACTAGGGCACTAAAGTGCATACACAATGCCGCTTGGCGTTAGACATAAACATTACAGCAGTACCCAGCCGAATTCTTAGATACTAAAGACTTACCACTACTGTGTGCGAGCATTTTATGACGTAGGGTAGATAGATGCCTTTAGCAACAAATATCTTTTACACACAGTTAACAACATAATATACGACTCAGGAGTCGAACAGGTGGAATTAATTAAAGAAGAGTTCAAGAATGCTTACGCGGCTGCAGACTTGACCTAAATGCTTCAATTTATTACCGAGGGCTACCGTGAGAACTAGATCAGATATTAATATGTTTCTAATGGCAATGCAATCAGACAATATGAATAAATGAAATCATCATAAAAGTTTCGTGAGTCATTGTCACAGTCACTGTCCACACTTATAATTGATCATCTTACATCTATGCCCTATACTCGTCTAATATCTATCCTCTATGATTACAAACATCTCGTATGAGAACGTTTCGTATTCACACGAAGCGGAACGCATAGCATACTGACTGCGATCAAATGAATACATGTGGCAGAGGTGTGGAGGACTTGTGGAGGTTATACGAAGATTGCAGAAGATGCTAGGACATTGATTAAGGTTAGGTTTTGGCTGGATGATATACTAAAAAAACCATAAATGAAACGTAAAAAAAATAATCATCTAAACCTATGAAGAACATTATAGTCAGTGTCAATTGTGTATAATAAGAATTACCTAACATGTTATGTCGCGGGATAACGAGCGCAATTCAGTGCTATACAATTGACTCCAGCCTCCTTGACCCAAGTAACCAATAAAGACTTCTTGCATGCCGACCTTCGTAGATAAAATAAATAAAAAAAAACAATACTGTTCAGTAGCTTCGCATACTAACCGACTCACACAGATCGAGTACAAGCGTCCATTGTGCGCGTAACTATCCTTGCATTGATATCACAAAAGCGCTGTGTTAAGTTATGGCGGGGTCAGTGCACTTTCAACTGATGCCGGTTCAATTGGAGTCAATGGGTGAACTCTATTGATAGCGACGTTAATTATTGAAAGCGTGCGAGCGGCCTTATCTCAGCATCCGGTCGGCGCGTTTGGACCGCTTAACTTATTAGATAAATGTATTTTTTTATATTTAAGTGTAATTTCGTTGATGTGCGATGGGAGGAAGCCGAATTCTTTTTGCAACGGGTTTCAGAGTTATCTTAAGTATTGGAACGAAGTTCCTTATCGCGCGTTGTGAAAGGGGGCTAGACGGAAAAAAATCTCACGAAAAGTTGTCACGACACTTTTATACTTGCCCTGTGAAACCGGCCAGTAACAATAAAGAACTGCCCCCTTATTCTCTATGACACGTGTTATTTTCACCGTTCGTAACAAGCGCGTAACGTAACTCGTCGCGTTTATCACTATGGAAATTGGCATACAGAATACCATTTTACGCACATTACACGAAGTGAACGTGACGCGGCCGCGTTACGAGTTAACAATGTCATAGCGAATCATGCCTCTGGTTCGAAATTTAAATAAAAAAAGACAATTTAAATCTTAGAGTAAGTATAACTACGTATACATACTCTAAGATTTAAATGCTTTTTAGAGTAGTTATTTTTTCGTTAGTTGTATGTTAATTTTAATGTCAATGCTTGCTTAGGTGATGATCGTGATTCGAAGACATATCTATTGTGTAGGTAGAAGTAAATGTTTTCATTGATGTGGTAACGTTTTAATGAAATATACAATTATTATTATAACTTAAAAGAAATAAAATGTTATTACAATATCCTCACTAATTAATCGAAAACAACTTCGTTCCATCCGGGTGTCCCTTGACACCTCTCAAGTTTTTTTTTTAAGATGCGAAGCCTCACTTGCAACGTAATCTGTCACTTTTAGCCTTTGACAAGTGAAATCAATAGCCACGTGAAGCGTGAAGAAGCAATTTTGCAGGCCGGCATAAATGTGCGACCGACCAGGGATGTTTATTTCTTGCCGGTCGACATTTTTTGGGCTTCACTCCACTGATCTACATCATGAAAAAAAACATTAAGAAAATACTATCTATGCAAAAACAGTTTTTATAACCCAAATAACTACAGACTGCTATGGCGCTTCCCTTCAAAATTTTACTCCGTCGCAGCCAATACCAAAGGTTATTAAAAATGTAACATTAATGAGTAACAGTACGATGATAGCGCGACATATTTGATTGAAAGCGTGGAAGCGGCTTTATCTCCCCGCGTCCGGCCGACACTCGGCACGCGTGTGGCTTTTTTCAATAGATGCCTTATAACGTCGTCTATTAATAGCATTTACTGTGTAATTATAAATTACTGGCTCTTGTGTGACTTTTCTAGAATAAAATTTTTGTAATATGAACTTTTCAGGGATGACAAGCAATCCAAAGCGAAATCGCATTTATAATATTAAGTATCGGAAAGATAACTTTTTCGCTTTTCGGTAGGCAGAGTTTAACACACCAATATTTCGGCAGCTATGGTAGGTCTCATGTAATAGGCGACATGCCTGTTGCCATTTATCGGTCATATTTCCACACGATCGCTAATACTGTACATAAAATCCTAATATAGCTTTGTCCAAGCCGGACTCGAACCAGCGACCTCAATACGATCATCGTACCGCGCATGCAATACAACTACGCCACCGAGGCAGTCTACTAGTTCTAGTACGATACGTATTTTTTGTATTATTCACTAAATGAGAATCTCCGTCTAAGCTTAGGTCTAAGTATAAATTTTTGTTATCTATTTTCGATCTACTTACTCAGCACATTTTTAAGTAGGTACATGTTCCAATAAGATTAGTAATGTTACTAAGCAGGTGGTTCGCGAACAAAACTCATTTTTAGAACCAAAGTTCCGACTACTGTTACCGCTGAATAAGAAAAAGTTTCTGACAGAAAATATTCGCATAAACATGAGAATTGCTGAGGATATTCGATAGAGTTTGGCAAGTAAAGAAGGCAGGACTGATAGAGCGTTATTACTCAGTGTTACCCATATAATAAATGTTAATGTGAAGATGTTGTTATTTTAGTTATTCAGACATAAACCATTGATTAAATTTGCATGAATTTTGACATTGACTTGCTCTAACATATTTTATTTTATATTTATTTATAACTAGCTTTTGCCCGCGGCTCCACCCGCGTAAATGAGTTTTCCCGGGATAAAAGTCCCGCATTATATTGTTCCGGGATAAAAGTAGCCTATGTGTTAATCCGGAACATAATCTACCCGTGTGCCAAATTTCATTGAAATCCGTTCAGTAGTTTTTGCGTGAAAGAGGAACAAACATCCAGACATCCATACATTCTTACAAACTTTCGCCTTTATAATATTAAGTAGGATTAAATACTCACTTACACTAACAGCATTATAACTAAACATGTAAGCTACTTTAAAAATAACAAAAACTGAGTAAATTATAATTAATTAAAACTAAATGCAACAGGTAATTCTAAGGTTAAATTATTGAGCTAGATGTAGACAACCGCTCTAGGTATACCTACGCTGGCTGTGAACAGGAAATCTTTGTCACTAATGTGGAATACGTCAAAGGAGTGCTCGGTGACTAAGGTGTTTAAATATATGAGGGCTCTGGTAATTGGCGTATATGGGTCTGTTGAAAAAGTGTAAAATAAAGGTGTACGTCTTGGTCGAAGATTTCGTGTGGAATGGGTATGTAAAATGGGATCTGTGCAAGAACGGCAGGGTGATGGACGGCGCGGCGCCTTGTAATACATATGTGCTACGTTTTGTACAGAGAAATCCAGTTTCAAATAACACGTTATTCCTATAAAAATATCGATGCTGCGAGGCCAAGCGCAAATCTATAATTTTTAGTACATATAATAATTCTTTTTAATGGCATATCATTATCGACAAATATACATTGTTAGTATGTATTTTTTTTTCTAGACCATCCACTATTGTAAACAGTACCTATACTTATTATAATCTTAATAAAAAACTACCGATATACTGCACCTGTTTTATAAGGCATGTGTAATGTAATATTACAACCCTTCACACACTTATGTATCGATCGATCGTGGTCTGTCGAAAGCTTAGGTAATTTGGAAATGATGCGCCATGTGCCTAACGCGAACAAAAATTTCAGGTATATTCAAAAACATATTCCAGACCTCGCATAAAGATTCAAGTCTTGTATCGTGGGTATTAGAATGTATAAGACTCGCCTAAACTCTAACAAATCAATTCTGAGCATACATTTTTCTCAGTGCGACAATTGAACCCTCAACTCCTCGAATCACCGTCAAAATACCAATTATGTTAGATAAGACACTCTTCACCGCATTAGTCATCTATTATTTGACCAATTTTAGACCATAAAACTGATGCGCGGCTTAAGATACTATTAATAAAACAACCACTCATTGTGTACTGATAAAAAAAATCAATAATTTGATACGATAACACTCAATAAATTGATAACACCTCGATAAAATGGATAACAGTACAATCTCGACCACCCATATAAAATGTGTAAAGCTAGAAAACGGAATTGTGTTTTTTAAAAGAATTTATAATGCTTGGGGCCAGTCGTAAAAATTAATTCAAATCCATTTAGCACGATTGGAAAAGTGTAGGGTGACAAATGTGTAAAAAAAGGATATCAGTTATTTAATTTGTTGATATCTTTTGAGTAAAAATATATTTTATATCAACGAGTTAAAGTTTAAGTTATTGAACCAACATTCACTATTTACTAAGCTAAATGCTAAATAACAATCATACCTTGGTCCTAATCTTATTCAAAAACGTAACTTACAAAGATTTATAACATTTTTCTTTTTTAATGGCCCCTCATTTGGAAAGAGGTTTTATCATAATGAGTAATGACAAACAAATCTACCATAATGCCCCGTAAAGCAGTACACATAGATAAATGTTTTTAGAGTTTTTAAATCTTAGTGATTTATGAATCGTTTAACGCGATGCGATGTCACGTGAGATATAAAATTTTTTTGGAGTCATTATATAAAGAGCCGGTTAAACGTTGATAGCATTTAATAAATATCGGAAGCTCAATTAACTTATATATAGAAAATATCCAATTACAAGAAGAATTCGCATATAAACTCCATATTTTATCATTAAAATATCCCAAATGGTCCACTGTATCTTAAAGAAAAATCCAACAATAATAATATAGTGATTAGCAACCTACAGTTTTTCTAGGCAGTATCAGCCCGGAGTCTGGAATTTGTGCCCGATATGGCTATGGACTCGCCCCCTATCACATCACTATCATGGGACGGAATACGCACGGCGAAAAGTGGGTGCACATGTTGCGCCTCTGCCTGCTGCTTCGAGGATGATAGGCGTGAGTGTGTGTGTAGCAATCTACAGAACCAAACATTCCGTACCAAAACAAACCTTACGCACACTTATCACAACCCCATGGGGCATTAAACAATCGCACCATTGTGAGGTCAAGTGCACTGCGATATTAATCGACTCGCTGTTGGAATGCTAACGAGCAGCGTGGCCTGAGACAGCTGCCAGGGCCGCCAGTCGGTCCCCTGCCGCGGAGATTAATGCTGTGCAAGTTTCGACAAGAAAGTTCTCGCAGCAATATATTACGCAAGAAGTGATGCATTTACACTAATGGCAATAAATTTGCACAAGTCAACAACAACCGAAAGCGACTTTGGCAAGATTTCTTATCTAAACCTCGCTTAGTCTTATTTATTATAACCTCGCAATGTAGCCACTTTTTACTATTCATATAGCTACTTGATGGGGGTACCAGTTGGCAACACTTCTTATTGGCACCTTTTGACAGTTGAGAATAAACTAATGAACGATAAACTCAACAAAGTAACGAACGCTGCCCCAACGAAATAGTATGTTCATGTCAAATCAAATTAATCATAGATCAGTAAATTATTGATGTTTCGGAAATCGAGGTTGATTTGACATCGCTGTTAAATTGACAGAGGTGTTAGTTGAACAAAACTTTGATCAGCCTTTCAGGAACCGGTTGTAAGATGCTACTGTTGCAATAGTTTGGAATGAAATATATTGGTGATTTCGTAAGATTGGGTATGTCACCTTTGAACTATTTTGTGCTGGATTTATTGCGTTGGCCCGGATGACACTACGCTGTAATCGTAGATCAAGACCTGGATGAATATTTAGCAAACATGTTATTTCAGATACCTTCACATTGAGCTATTATTTCAGAAAAGGAATAACTCGCAGGTAAAAAGGTAATAAAATCTAATAAAAAAGAAATCTGAAAATGCATTTCACCTCCAGTTACGTATTAACCCAGAAAACTCATTGAAGGTTAATAATTCAAACCTTCAATGTGTCTTGACTTAAATTCACCTCGCCTTGGTTTAAAATCGATCTTAATAACCGAAATGAATTTAAAGTAACAATACAATATGGGTTATTTGAAACTCTCTACAAGCTTTTACATTCATAAGAAGCTTTAGTTACTATACGACTGAGATGCTGAGGTCTCGGGTTCGATCGTCCAGTCGGGCAAAGTAATATTGGGTTTTTCTATTCAGTATCAGCTCGGGGTCTGGAATTTGTGCCTGATATGACGATCGGGTCGCCACGTATCACATCATGGGACGGAATATGCACAGCGTAAGGTGGATGCACTAGTTGCGCCTCTGCCTACTCCTTCGGGGATGGAAGCCGTGAGTATGTTAGATAAATAGAATAAGCACTTAAACAACTATGTGTTAACTATTAGAGGCGTCACGAAAAAATATAGTGAGTAAGCTATTCAGTGTTTTGTGACGTTGAATGTTAAAATATTCGACGTAAAGAAATGACCAAAAATAATTCACATATTTGGACCTACTGCCGCAAACGAGCACCAAACCACACCAAAATATTTTCTACTAGTTGATGCTTAAACTAAAATATTTTTGTTTTACAACTAGTTGGTTGATATAAAATGTTTGGCATTTTATAAAGTAACAAGTAAGTATTTGGACCATTAACTATATGAAGAAGATTGATGAGAAATTAAACATCTTGTAGGTATTTTATTGTAACGTGCTCCGAATGTAAAATAAAATGCATACAACAAGGCATAATTGTATGTATTAGCATCTCGGGTCACGGTTACTTGCATAATATTAGTTTTATTTTCTTTTAGTGCGCCAAGGTGAATGCATTTAGCATTGAAGACGGCGCTAGGTAACACAATTTTTTGTTTTAATGAGTCCTTTGTTTTAATTGGATAGTTCCTTTTCGTATACAAATTGATCACGAGACGAGAAAGTTGCTCATCTGAAAGCTAGAGTATAACATAATTGCACATAAACATGAGCACTAATAAAAGCTGTTGGAAAATTCATCCCCTATAGGTATTACCTCTGATATGCTGGCTAGATAGACATACGTAATGTTTTTTATAAAATAAATGACAAACTGACCAAGCATCCCCCTCACATTTGCCCATAAACAGTAGCGATCTATTTCCATTAAAATAAACAAGGTGTTGCCGGCGGCTTGCATGGGCAGCGGCCACCATCTGTACGACGTCAGCACGAATTACTTTAAAACTTACAATATTTCCCACGGGAGCAAATTATCAATATAATTAGTAACCTATACGTTAATCCAGAACTTTGACTATCTGTGTACTTCTTGTGTATCAAAATCCGTTCAGCGATTACTTCTAACAAACATCCAAACATATTCACAATCATTTGCATTTACAAAATTAGTAAGATGAAGTAAGAGGTAAGGTAAGGTAAGGTACTTTATACTTTAACAAGATAAAGATACGGTTCAATTAATCTTAACAGAGACATTTTCCTGATGGCAAGAGTGGGCGTTTCCAGTTTCGGATTAATAAAGTTTGACATTTCGTGCGAGCGTTACGATCAATGTGCCAAGTTTGGGTCTATTGTGAATGTTGTACTTCGTCGAGAAGCTATTTATAGTTCGTGAGAATTCATGACACTATTGTTCTGATACTTTTAATTGTACATTTTTGTATCGTATAATATTGTAGGAGGCAATTTTATTAGCTTATTTACTTGAGTGAAATATTCTCTGCATTTGTCAAAAGAATTTATACTTTATACTTTTCTTTTATTTCTTTTAATTAGCAGGTATTATATCTATTTATCGAATATAAATTATAACGTTAATAAAATACTGAATATAGTCTAGAACTTCAGTAATGGCCACCAGCTGCATACCTGTAAAAAGAAAATACAATATTAAATCAACTTTCATCATTCTCTTCACTGACATTTAACATTTAATCGCTAGGCGTTCTTTGTTAGTTCTGGGTTTAAGTTTAAGGAATCTAGTGGATCCTGGTGTTTCTTATAGTCATACCTATTGTTGTATATTCGGCCACGTATTCTGGCTCACATATTGTGTATTCCTCTTACATTTTCACTGATAATCAGGGAATGTAAAATTCTTACTAATATTACAAATGTGAAAGTAACTGTCTGTTTGTCGCACTTTCACGCCAAAGCTACTGAACCGTTTTAAATTAAATTTGGTACACAGATAGTCTAGAACTTGAAAAAGACCATAGCTACTTTTTATCCCGGGAAAAAGCGGGACTTTTATCCTGGAAAAACCTCTACACGCGAGCGGAGTCGCGAGCAAAACCTAGTTAAATATATAATACCCTAATATCTTTCAAATAACGCTTTTGCTAGGAGTTATCGATAAGGTCAAATAGTAACAAAATGTATAGATATTATTTCATTTTAATTATTTATTTATTAATAAGGTCCTAATTTATTTTTCTGATTGCCAGGCTAAATAAACAAATCCCTATACAATTTAATAATGAATTATCACTGACGGTCATATAATACCAGAAGAAATCGATACTTCACCGGTTAAACAAGTAAAAGTTTTCAACTATCAACACTATACAAGATTTTTTTATATTAATAATCTAGATTCAATATAGTCACCCGCAGTGACTGCGTCAAATCTCCGCATCTTCATATCCATGGTGCAAAATCGCATGGCGTGACGACAAGCAGTTACAACTACCGATGCCGGCACAACCTTGGCATTGTCAAGTTCAAGAATATCCGCTATACGTAGCCCAGGGCCGGGGTCAGGGCAGGGGCCTTTACCCCAGGCTGAAGCTGACTTGAAGAAATGCCAGAAGGGCTCTCGGTAAAATAAGATGAGTTTAAACTTAACTACTGGACATAATTAGACTTAACATCTGATGTCTCCGGATGACGAGCGCAGTGGCATACCACACAATACTTTGTAACTCGAGGTGCTGGATGGTGTTGCTACTGTTTATGGGTGGTCGTATCGTTTACCATCAGGCGAACGGCATGCTCGTCTCGTCATTCAAAGCGATAAAAAAAATATACTTCAAAGTACATGATAACATTTTTTTTATTTTAGAAAGCAATTTCAATATTTTTATGGGTCTAACATTAGGTGCATTAGGTGGACATTAGTGTCAAATCTCTTTGATACATAAATATAAATGCAATGAGGCAATGTTTAGCGCAACTTGGAATATATTCTATGCCCTTATCATGCGGTCACGCCGAAGTGACTAATGGTACGTGGAGTGACGTCTAGATAGAGCCGACTGATGAGAAGTGATTGTCTCTCGTCGGAATTATGCCGGCCTGTTGCAAGCTGGATATGCACAGGCCAATCCCGGATCGCGACACACTTACGTGGGCCACTATAGTGAGTTTAAATGGCCCTGAATAATACGGGTACAGGCAAATGAGCCCCATTGATTTAACAGATGCGCCTCTGTATTTACTCGTGAGCGCCATCCGCAGTGGTTAATTTTGGAAAACGAAGGCGTAGAAAGTAGCAAAAAGACACGACACGACTACGTTTCGATTTATTAGGATTAGTAGAGAGACTAACACGTGACTGACGTAATTACAAACATCAAAATACAACGATATCATCTTACGAGTTGCTGTTTTTTGTCACAAAGTCCACTGATCGTTTCTTTATTGATTCCACTTGTGTATCGAAGTGAGATCGCTTGGGTGGAGTATGTCTAGTCCTTGATATCTTGATGACGTGACCGAATTAGATAATACCCTGCAATGTTGAATAACTATGGCGGTTTTAAGGCCAAAGGTCTTGTAATGCGGCGGTTAACTTAACTTTTATTTCTAGTTGTCATAGGTCATTATTATACTCTAATATGGGGTCGGCGCAACACATTTCTCTCAGCAAATTGCAGACAGAATTTTTGCCTCAAAGTTATACTGATCAGGGGGGGATTCTGTGGCTCAAATCTAGCTATCCGTATCATTTATTTGTGAAAAATCCCGTTATCGCACATCTTAGAATTACATTAAAATAAAATGCCTGAACATCTTAACCACTTATTTCTATTACTTTTTTGTCCAAAAGAGTTATGCTCACACTCAAGTAATTTAATTCTATAAATGAGAACTTGTTATTGGCTTTTTAACACCTAAATTGTTGCTATTCCTAAAATAATTATTACCTGTAAGTTAAATAAATAAATGAGTAAAAAAATTGCCTGAAATTTCTAACCCTAAACCGGGCGATAACCGTGCAACCGTTTCATTGTTTAACGGAGTTATTGTACTACAATCTAGATAATCCTTTACACTTATGTAAATATTTACGAGTTTCACGCAACACGAATCCTACTAATATTATAAAGGCGAAAGTTTGTAAGAATGTATGGATGTTTGGATGTATGGATGTTTGTTCCTCTTTCACGCAAAAACTACTGAACGGATTTCGATGAAATTTGGCACACGGATAGACCATGTCCTGGATTAACACATAGGCTACTTTTTATCCCGGGAAAACATAAAGCGGAACTTTTATCCCGGAAAAACTTTGTAACGCGGGCGGAGCCGCGGACAAAAGCTAGTAGTTTAATACTTGTGGCTTAAGGGGCATCGACCGCCCTTCTTGAGGATTCCTAAGACTTGAAGGGTCAATAAATCACTGCGTAGTTTGTTTTCAAATATTTTGGCTGAACAAAATCGTATTTTTAAGAAATATAAAATAATAACAAAAATGTCTGCCACGGTGGCGTAGTTGTATTACGGTACGACTGCTATGCTAAGGTCTCGGGTTCGATCCCCGGGTCGGGTAAAGTGATATTGTATTTTCCTATTCAGTATCAGCCTGGAGTTTGGAATTTGTGCTCGATATGGCGATAGACTTGCCCCCTATCACATCATGGGTCGGAATACACACGGCACAAAGTGGATGCATTAGTGGAGTCTCTGCCTACCCTTTCGGGGATAAAAGACGCGAGAGTGTGTGTGTGTCTGTGTAATAATAAACATAATTTTATACATGTGATTGAGTTATCTTGTGGGATTCCATCTGAAGCCTTGGCCCTTATTGTCTATTTATCAGTCTGTTGGTGGGACACATGTTTCTATACTATTAATATTATAAAGCTGAAGAGTTTGTTTGTTTGGTTTAATGCGCTAATCTCGGGAACAAAAGAACCGATTTTGAAAATTCTTGCACCTATAGGAAGCTACGTTACTCCTGCGTGCTATACTTTTTAACCCGGAAAATTATTTTTATCTCGGAAAATCTTTTTAACGTGGGCGAAGCCGCGAGCAATACCAGTAATTATATTTGTGTGAAGAAAATTTTAGCCAGTGTAATTAATGAGCATAACGGCTTTAAAATCACTACATAGTTTAAAACAAAGTCGCTTCCCGCTATCTGTTTGTCCCTATTTATGCTTAGATCTTTAAAACTACGCAACGGATGTTGATGCGGTTTTTTAATAGATAGTGATTCAAGAGGAAGGTTTATATGTACTTTTATCCCGGAAAAATTTATTCAAAATCAATAAATTATTATTAACTAGCTTTTGCCCGCGGCTTCGCCCGCGTGAATGAGTTTTAATAAATAACGGATAAAAATCCCGTTTTATATTGTAGCCTACGTGTTAATCTAGGACATGATCTACCCGTGTGCCAAATTTCATCGAAATCCGTTCAGCAGTTTTTGCGTGAAAGAGTAACAAACATACATACATCCAGACATCCATACATACTCACAAACTTTCGCGTTTATAATATTAGTAGGATAGTAGGATTTATTCATATCAGCCAGGACGTACTATAAAGCAAAAAAAAAATACTCCGACCTTAAACAACGGATGAATACGCACATCACAGCGTAAACAAATTAATTAGTAACGCGACCAAAGAACCCATCTAAACAATGCCATGAATTCCGCACGCTTGTAATGAAGTAATTCTAATTAGGGAACAATGGGCCATTACGCGATCAATTAAACACATTGTCTGAATCCACTCCTCCATATTCCAAAGTTCGTCGCTTCTTTATGAATTAATTTGTAAAATAGCATCTGTCGTTGAAAATAACGGTTCTTGTAGCAATTAGCGTTAGCGCAGCGCCGCTCATTTCACTGCTATGCAAATACTTGTTCTTAATACCAAAATTGTTCGCAAACTGTTAGCGTTGTGAATTATTGTAAAACTTCTTTATGTTATAATATTGCGATGTCATCAATGGTAATTTTTTTACTTTTTTTTATTTTAACTCGAACAATAAAACAATGTCACTATATTCTGCACTTCATTGTTTCCAGCATTTTGCAAGTTTCAGTGCAGTCTTCAGCATACATAGTCTTTAGTGTTACACTTAAAATCCTCAGCGGATTCCAAGACATTACACTTTAATGGAGCTGGACTCGTATTATATGTTGGATTTAAGCCGCTTTGTTCCGACTAAAGCATCCATGCAGGCTTAAGCCGATTCAGTCAGCAATAAAAACATATGTTTTTGATGGAAAATTCTGAACTATAATGGAATTGAATATACATTAAAATACATTCAAACAAATAATAATATACCTATCTATTCTATACCTACATACATTTATGTATATTGCCGTTCGGATGGGTATAGGGATTTCAGGCCAGCGCATCGTCTACTGAGTCACGGAGGCTTATTCATATATTTATCTCTAGATACAATTCACAGGTGCTGAATATTACCCAAAATTTACATAACATATCATAGACAAAGTGATATTAGGTTCTTCTCAGTATCAGCACGGAGTCTGAAATTATTGGCTGATATAACGCTCGGCTAGTCCTCTATTACACCACGGGACTGAAAAAAAGGTGCAAAAAGTCGGTCCACAAGTTGCGCCTCTGCCTAATCCTTTGGGGACATAAGATGTGAGTGTGTATATATATACAAATTAAATTAACTGGACTACATCAATTGCTAATTAATTTTCCCGGAATGCGGGAAGTGGAGACTTCTACTAATACTTCTAAAAAGCTTCAACTTATCTTTTATTTTACTTAAACTATACAGCTTGCTATCTCTTACACTATCATGTAAAAATCACGTACCTTATAAAAGCTAATTTAAGAATACGTATCAGTTTTAGAGCGTACATTGGCTTCAGAAATACCATTCACTTGAACGCTATCTTCTTTTCAAATCTATTGCCAACAAAGAAAATATTATTAGAGAAAATGTAATGCAAAATACCAAAGAGAGCTCACTTTCATCATACTCTCAAAAGTCGTTAAATCGACGCTATAAACGATATTCACTGTTCAAACCACCTTCTTCGGTAAAATAAAGATGGACGATAAAGATAGAATCGATTATAAATCGATTATCGACATTGTTTGGTTTGCACGCGTGCCAAAAGTGATCAAGCGAGTCTGTTTAGACGCCGAGAATGGATCATTTATTGCACCTTATGCACAAGCAGTTTAGAGAGCTGCCTTGCAATATACCATCAAATAACTCTAGGGTTATTATCGACGATATCGATTATCTTTGTCAGACCGTGTACCGAAGTATGATCGAATGGCAATATTATACAGTCTTGTGAACAAATCTATCATTGCCTATGCATAATTGAATTGCTATTTCGGAAATGTTCTCGATATTCCCAGGTAATGTTTGAAAGTGATTGAATTGAGTGTTGGAATCGATTATAATCGATTCAAGTGGTTTGTGCGAGCGTCGAGTGGGTTGCAAGTGTTTAATCGTTTACTAACGGTGGCTTATCGTCTAAGCTGCCTCGTTGAAAATAACATTTAGCATGATTTGCGAGATTATACTTATATGTGTATAATCAAATATAATCGTATCACTGCTGTATGGTTCCATTGAATTTATCTTCTCCGTATAACAATCTTAATTGTATTATGGCATGAGACGTAGACTATGCATTAAAAGTGTAAAACCATTTTATTTTACTAATTTTATTATATGCTTCCATTGTAACCGAACAATGGTTTATTAAGAAGAGAATAAGATATACATTTTTCAGATCATATAATCGATATTGCGCATTCAATATTGATAAAAGACAATCGGCTTAAAATAAATCTAACTATTTTAAACCTTAACCTAACCGGCACACTTTTATTGATTACAATAAAAAAGAAAACCAATCTTTCTCCATCTAGCGTGTGTTCTAATAATAGACGTATAATAAAAACTAGATAAGGCATTGTTATACGGTACAAAAGATGGATAGCCGCTTTTAGCTGCTGATAAGTCGAAATCATTTGGAATATTGGCACGGCGTCATGAGATAGAAACTTATCTATGATGCAAGTAGCCGAGTGTAATCTTACATCTTTCTCTTACTTAATTCTTATTTTAAATTCATTAGTGTGCGAAAATGTTTGCATGTTTGGATGTTTGATAGAAGTAAACACAGAAACAGCTAGCGGATTTTGAGAATAAAGCAACGTCACCCACAGATAGCAATCTGTACCACATACAACAAATAGTCTTCGTAACATTTCGTTCCTAAGAGCAAAATACACATTATAGGTACGTCAATGAAGTTTCATTTCCCGTTTGGCGGCCGATGTTTCCCTCATTTCCTGTTGGATAGTAGCTAATTATTTTTCTGGGTCGTGCGAAACTTTTGTAAACTCCGATAGCGTACAATTTCTGCTTTATATTGATGTTAATTAATAACTTTAACTCCAATTAACTTGGTTATATTTTTAACCGCCGCCCCGTTATCAATAAACAATCTCAATTTTTTTTTTCAATCGAACTTTTAATACATATCAGATTAACCTTTTTTGGATATGCTTACAAATTATTTATTTTGATTGGTTTATTTTCGGGATCGGATCGAAAAATAACATTGGGATTGTTGTTGAAAACGACCGTAAATACTTAATTCAAACCAAAACAAATCCAAGCATAATTTAGAAACGTACAGAAGTGTTAAGCTTCTTACGATATTTATAAACTGTCGACTACCAATCCACTGAAAATTATGTTTTTAACTAGCTTTTGCCCGCGGCTCCGCCCGCTTTAAAAAGATGTCCGGGATAAAAGTCCCGCTTTATATATTATATTTTCCCGGGATAAAAAGTAGCCTATGTTAATCCAGGACATGATCTACCCGTGTGCCAAATTTCATCGAAATCCCTTCAGTAGTTTTTGCGTGAAAGAGTAACAAACATCCATACATTCTTACAAACTTTCGCCTTTATAATATTAGTAGGACTCTGTAGGATAACAACATCGAGCATGTGTGCATACAGTATACATTCCGTTCTAACTATCTAGTTGGCCATATTTTTTTCATCCATCTCTCCATTAGCTAATATCCTCACTAGGATACAGGGCCAGTATTTATAAACCACCCTTGTCTTTCACATCCAACAAAATTTACAAGCTTATTGACTTTAATGCCATCAACGTCAACCTCCATAAATTCAGTACAGTTTTAAATAAAACTCATTTAACTAAGCCCGGAGGCAGCGCTTCATTATATCGATAGATAACGGTTCCCGAACGCGGCGAGGCGATAACGATATTAAATCGATTACGTATCGATTAACAGCGCAGTTTGCGTACGCTGATAATACTCTATAAGCCCGATCCATCCCGTGGTTTATTCACTTAAGTTTATAGAATATAAAAGGGTTTAGAGTGGATCCTGTTACTTACAGATATGGGAGGTAAACTATATTTAGTTCGATTATTATAATAATCTATTAGAATTGATTATGTTAAAAATGTTTACAATGTCTATTTCTACCGTCAAGCAGCAGTGTGCATGCACTGTTGTTTCGGTTTGAAGGGCATTGTAGCCAGTGTAACTACAGGACATAATGAGACTTAACATCTTATGTCTCAGGATGACGAGCGCACTGGAATGCCACACAGTACTTTGTAACTCAAGGTGCTGGATGATATTAAATAAAAAAAAAACATTGTTTCATATTCGTTCTGGAATTGCTGTTCATACACACACACAACTCACGCCTTTTATCCTCGAAGAGGTGCGCAGAGGCACAACTAGTGCACCCACTTTTCGCCGTGCGTATTCCATCCCATGATTTGATAGGGGGCGAGCCTATCGCCATATCGCGCACAAATTCCGGACTCCAGGCCGGCATTGATTAGAAACACTCAATATTATTATCTGCCCGACGCGGGAATCGAACCCTCAGCATTGCAGCTGTACCGTAATAAAACTACGCCACCGAGGCAGTTGCTATTAATATATTTTTATTGTTTTGACAGTATTCCATGAAGCAACACTACATATCGTACTCAATGAAATCGATAAACAAGTAACAAAGAAATCTAATCGATATTGATGATTAATGTTAGCACTGCGCGCGTGTCTTTACACTATCAATAAAAGTTTCAAGTGGTTTCTGGAGCCATTATAGTGTAATTACTCGGAAGATAAATGCACAATTAAATAACATGTTTATTCAGTCTTATCGGCTTAATATTTGTATAACCTCGATTTCAGACAGGACTTAAAGTGTTATCTACCGTCAGTAAATAGATTAGTAGATATAATTACGAAATGAATTGCCCAGTGTTGACGTTACAAAGCAGGTTTCATTTTAATTTATTGCGACCTAAAATAATTTCTGAATACTGAATACTACATAGTACTAGTGACTAGATGTTAAGAATAGGGAAAATTCCATCCTGTTTTTACCATATAAGGGCCAGTTTCATCGGTTCCTGATAAAGATCCAAATAACTATCTGACATAACGCAATCTAACAAAAAAAAATCTGACACATTATTAGTTACTTGTTCAATCTGAGATCTGTGAAACCGAATAGTGCAGTTTTTATGGCCGATCAGTTCCGAAGAGACTTTATGTAATATTCGCATTAATTAATTACCTTTAAACCCGTAACACGCAACATAAAACATTCGCAAACCAGAAATTCGTACGATCGTAAAACGTTTCATTCGGCGCACGTCTCGCCATTGATATTAAAATGAATGAACCGCTCGCCTAATGCCCACGTTAATGTTCACGATCATAGTACAGGGTAACCGTTGTGAATGGGCGACTAGTCACGTACCGTTGATGTCGGATTCATCACGTGGGCTACACATAATGACACTGTACCTGTCAGACAATGCGCTTTATTGAAATGTAGCTGAGATCCAGCAGGCTTCTATGGGTTCTAGAACTTGTACAACGTGGGCTACACATAATGACACTATCAGACAATGCGCTTTATTGAAATGTAGCTGAGATCCAGCAGGCTTCTATGGGTTCTAGAACTTTTACAACGTGGGCTATACATAATGACACTATCAGACAATGCGCTTTATTGAAATGTAGCTGAGATCCAGCAGGCTTCTATGGGTTCTAGAACTTTTACAACGTGGGCTATACATAATGACACTATCAGACAATGCGCTTTATTGAAATGTAGCTGAGATCCAGCAGGCTTCTATGGGTTCTAGAACTTTTACAACGTGGGCTATACATAATGACACTATCAGACAATGCGCTTTATTGAAATGTAGCTGAGATCCAGCAGGCTTCTATGGGTTCTAGAACTTTTACAACGTGGGCTATACATAATGACACTATCAGACAATGCGCTTTATTGAAATGTAGCTGAGATCCAGCAGGCTTCTATGGGTTCTATAACTTTTACAACGTGGGCTATACATAATGACACTATCAGACAATGCGCTTTATTGAAATGTAGCTGAGATCCAGCAGACTTCTATGGGTTCTAGAACTTTTACAACGTGGGCTATACATAATGACACTATCAGACAATGCGCTTTATTGAAATGTAGCTGAGATCCAGCAGGCTTCTATGGGTTCTAGAACTTTTACAAGTACCTTTTTGCAATCGTAAACGATACTCGAAGAAAAAGTATAGGAACTTTCCGCTATTCTCTTTACATGGTGATTTCTAGAAATGTGTAAGTACTAAATGTACTACGATTTCGCCTCGCAAAAACCTATTCAGGTAAATTTTAAAGATACCTACATCTCATCTAGGTCGTAGTCTATGTGCCAAATATGATTTCTAACACATATAAAAAAAAAATATCCTCACTTTAACGTTTATAATATTAGTATATCTGGGTCAACTGTCAAACATCTGTTTAGACATCATAATCTTATTGTGATGTCTAAAACAGATATTGCGGCTGGATACACTTGTCATGGGTTATCAATAGCGGCGCCAGTTTATTGATAAGAAGACGCTTTGATCTCCCGAGAACATCCCTTGCCGGCGTCCGTCCTTGCATGGTGCGTATTCTGGGATTTTTGTTTACGTATATGTAAAGTAGACGAATGACTTGATAAGGACGCAGGGGCACGCTGGATGCATGTCGCTTTTGACAGGTCCGTCCGGAAAACTTTAGGGAAGGCCTATGTCCAACAGTGGACGTTATGTGGCTAATGATGATGTGCAAAGTTACAAGGACACAATGCATCCTCGATGTATGTGGACGATAGCCTAGTTGGGAATGGAACGGTCTGCCGAGACAACGTCCGGAGATTCGAAACCCAAGGCACGCACCTCTGACTTTTCGAAGTTACGTGTGTATTGTTTATCAATTATCGTTCGCTTTAACGGTGAAGGAAAACATCGTGAGGAATCCTGCATACCTAAGAAGTTCCTTATAAGAATTTCGAAGGTATGTGAAGTCTACCAACCCGCACTAGGCCAGCGTGGTGGACTAAGGCCTAAACCCCCTCAGTAGAGGAGGCCCGTGCTCAGCAGTGGGCAGTATAATAATACAGGGCTGGTATTATAAATGCATCCTCAGATGAGACTTTATATCTCCATAAAAACATAACTACCTATTTGTCAAATAATATGTATTTCAGAACCCCGACGGCGTAGTTGTATTGCGTGCGAAGAAAATTACCGCGTTGAGGTCTCGGATTCGAATCTCAGTTCAGGCAAAGTGATATTGAGGATCTGCTCTGTATCGGCCCGGGGTTTGGAATTGGTGACCGATATGGCGGTTGGCTCGCGAAACATGGAACGGAATACACACGGCAAAAAGTAATTGCACAATGGCTTTTGTGTACTTTTTTTTTTATTTATTTTATTTATTTAATTCAGATCACATAATCCAATAGAGGATTTTGGAGGATAAAAAGACGTATCTGCATTTGTATGAATTTTAGTTCTGAAAAACTATTCGAGATATGAAACAGTACTTACGTAAAATTATAATAGAAAAGTAATTAAATTAGATGCTATTCCTCTATTCTTTATGACATCACAAACAAACAAGTCAAATTGCACTTTTCTTTTATATCCACCAAAAAAATAGGCGGCATAAATCCATCAAAATACTTTTCTCTCGATAATAGACGCCAAATTATATAAAGTCGTCCAAATTACTCAATTGAGTTGTCCAATGGGCTTAAAATAAAACTTCATTCCCATTACATAACATTGTGCCACTAGCTGTAAACTGAGTGATCGGATGGAATTACATTAAACTCAATCGAATCATTAAATAATAAAAGCGTGTTAAAAAAATGGCATATATTCAATATTTTTATACAACGACGTGCATTTTTGATACATGCTGTGTGCGTGTCGTTTAGCGCGAATAAAATATTTTGTACATCAAGAATCAAGACTGCAACTCCATCGCGCATTTTGTGTTTAGAATGCGTATTATCAGTCGCTTAAAAATAAAAAAATGGAAACATAAATATAACCTGCAATAGGTTAACTGTATGTAAAGTACTGAAAAAACATATCATAAACGTATACGGCACCATTACACAAATTATTTCCTTTCAAGTTTCAACACTGAAAAACTGGAACACAAATTGACAAAATGTCAAAAGTTTACTCACAATGTTGTCTGAAATGTACCAGTGTAATGTGTATTAGTGTTGCCAGTTCTCTTGCTTTCAGAAAAAGTTATTTTTCCGGATCTTTCAAAAAATATTCGCAAATCTTTCTTCTAATGGGGTGCCTTTGATTCATATTAAAAATAAGGCTTGTATGGTTACTATTACTATTAAAAATAATTTTCATAAATTTTGAGACAACTGAATTTGCAAATTTTCTTTAAGGTGGTGGTGAGACTTATACTTTACACCTATAAGTTATTATAATATAGTTTGTAAGGAACCATATTATAATACACACATGTAATACTGTAATGCACATAGTTTGCTATTATTAATTATAGGTGAAAGCTCGTAATTAGCAACTTAATCTTAACCTTGCTAAATTTACTTTATTAATTTGTTATTAGTCTGTATGTAAGCTTTCCTTGAATAAATAAAAATAAAATAAATAAATAAGTTATAGCTATAAGTTATGGTAATAGTATGGCGATCTCTGATACACTAATTATAATTCCAATTGGTTTGACTACTCTATATTCACACAGACATTGCCGTCACACAGCTTGCTCAGCTACTCTCAAGTCCCAACAACACAAACCAATAAGCGAGAATCACCCAATATTCTTTTCACTGGCAACACTTTAATACGAAGTTAGCAGACCGTTCGGCGTACTTTCGACATTGAATGAGTCAATCAACAGCCAGACGATGTTGCCAATTCGAGTTTAATCGATTTAACGTGTCACGAACCATTTCTTTTGCAATTTACTTTCATTTCGAGCTGGCTTCGCGCTTCGTCGACCAATCAAAATATTTCGACGCTGTATAATTAATTTTGTTTTAACTTTTTGACTGCCTCGTTTGCGTAGTTGTATTATGGTACGACTGCAATGCTGAGGTCTCGGGTTCAATCCCCGGTACGGACAAAGTGATATTGAGTTTTTCTATTCATATCAGCTCGGAGTTTGGAATTTGTGCCCGATATGGCGATAGGCTCGCCCCCTATGACATCATGGGGTGGAATAACGGCGAAAAGTGGGTCCACTAGTTGCGCCTCTGCCTATCCCTTCGGGGATAAAAGGCGTGAGTGTGTGTGCGTGTGTGTGTGTGTTTTAACTTTTAAATATTGATCCATTGTTTACTTCTGTTTAGTGATCAGTGTCTAGAGGTCATGGCTTTCTCCCTTACATAATTAATAGGGGAGAAATCGTATTCAGTGCCTAGTCTGAAAGAGTTTGTAAACAATTTAAATGCTTAGTGGTACGTCTCTCGCACGGAAATCCGCCTCAGTACATTCTCTAAATCTGCGCTTCGCTGTAATGTTCAAACAGCGTTGTTCCGGTTTCAACATTTTAGTAAGTGTAAGTACTAGGAAGGCGTAAATATTATATGTGAGGCTTCACATATAATATTTACGATAATAAATGCAATATATTATCTTGCAGTATTTTGTAATTCAGCCTGGTGTTGCCATTACTTATAGGCACGCGGACATTTTATTTAGAAATAGTAGTGCTCGCGGCTCCGCCCGCGTGAAAAAGTTTTTCCGGGACAAAAATATTTTCCCGGGATAAAAAGTAGCCTATAGCACTCAGGAGTTATGTAGCTTCCTATTAGTCAAAGAATTTTTAAAATCGGTTCAGTAGTTCCTGAGATTAGCGCGTTCAAACAAACAAACAAACTCTTCATCTTTATAATATTAGTATAGATGTACAGTCTGCATTGCATTTGCATAAGTAGCTGAACAAATACAAAATTTCAAATTGCTTACATGTTTTTGTGTTCTTACTAATCTTTTTTTTCTCTTCACAAAAATAAAATTAAAGAAATTGACTTTACTTCAAACGAAGAAAAAAAATGTTTCAGTTTAACTTAACGCGTAGGTAAATAGGCGATTTGAAATTTTAATTTTGTTCAGATAATTATGCTACTGACTGTACACCACTATCAGAGCAGTTTTACTAGTAACACAGTATTAAAGCACTATTCTAGGACAATGACTAGACTGCCTCGGTGGCATAGTTGTATTATAGTACGACTGCAATGTTGAGGCGAGGCGCGTTCCATCCCCGGGTCGGGCATAATGATATTGAGTTTTTCTATTCAGTATCAGCCCGGCGTCTGGAATTTGTGCCCAATATGGCTATAGGCTCGCCTCCACCACATCATGGGACGAAATAATGACGAAAAGTGGGTGCACTAGTTACACCTCTGCCTACCCCTTCGGGGATAAAAGGCGTGAGTGTATATGTATGTCTAGGGTAATATACATCTTCCGTAAATACAAAAACACCACAAATCCACTGAGAACAAAAACGTCCGCAATCCGAACTTATACCGTTGGTTTGCATGATTCACGCCGCATTAGCGTGTTGCGATCGGCACCGCTCGCTCGCATGTGGGGCACAAGTTCAAGGATCCAATGACGTGACTTCTGAAACAATGCCGGCACAGCGGTAAACGACCCGGCAGCTAACGGGCCGTGTCAGATGTGACTCGACCCTTATTTTCGAGTATTATGAAGTTGTAAGAATAGAAACAACAACAAAAAAGGATAGGAACGTCAATGACGTCTAACTGTCAACTGTCACTCGAGTGTGACTAGCTGTCAAGTGTCAACCTACGCAATTTGGAAAAGACTGAAAGTTTTATTTAGGATCCCATCCCCTAAATTAATTATATTTTGCTCACACTCCAAAAGCGATCTGATCCAATAATTTTGTCGATTGAGACAAAACGATGTAGGTACTGAAAATTAATTCCTATAAATAAGACGTGATACACGCACGTACTGAAGTACGTGCGTGTATATAATTAATTATTATCCAATATTGAAATATGCTTAAATATTCAGGACAATAATATCATTACGGATGTATAAAACAACCCTGCAGCAGTTGAAAGACCTTTTGCCGCTTGACTAGTCGAGTCAGGGGTCATAAACCTGATAGATTAAACTAACCACCTTCCTATCACACTGTGATTGAAATCGGTGGAATAAGTTCGGTTCCCGAAATTTATATGTGTTTTGCGAGACCTCATGGCTTGAAGAGAATGATTTTTTTATGGCATTAAATGACAAGACGAGCATGCCGTTTGCCTGATGGTAAGCGATACGACCACCCACAAACACCATCTAGCTGCTAGATGGTGTTTATGGGCCCATGCGGCCCGCGGGCCGCAGGTTGAGTATGGCTGATCTAGCAGATTCTAGCACCTTGATTTACTGCATACTGTGTGGCATTCACTGCGCTCGTCATCCTGAGACATAAGATGATGCCTCATTATGTCCAGAAGTTACATCGGCTACAATGTCCTTCAAACTGAAACACGACAATGCATGCACTGCTGCTGTGCGGTAGAAATAGACATGCGGTGGTACCCACCCAGACGGACTCTTACATATGAGAGACCTACCACAAGTAGGCAGTAAGTTAAATAAGCGCTACGTCTGCTCATCAGCATCAACATCATACCGTTCTAGGCCTTCCAAGCACTGCATGTGACAAAAACAAAATGTACACAGGCCGGTTTTTAAATTGTATTAGTCATCCAAACAAAAAAGGCGTCTTTTTCCTGATTTCTATATTTGTTATCATTACACCCGCGAACCCTTTGACATAAACTCATAAAACCCTAGTGGTCCACGTTCTCCAGATTGGAAAACCATGAACTATACAAATTCCAACAGCCAACATAAACTAACAGACACGCGCACTCCAATTCTTTCAGCTGTAACGTTTGTTTGTCCATTGTTTGCATTGAAGATGATTCGGTTACAATCAAACGTGTTGGATTCTTTGATCACAGGCAACATCTGTGTTGATACAGTATCGAGGAAAACACATCAGATTCACTAGAATCTAATCTTGGTACTAACCAATGAGCTTTTGCAGTATCGTTTTTGGGATTAAAAAACATTTAAAAAACAGCCTGGATGGTATTAATGTCTGAAAGATACATTATATACAACACAGGATTTTTTCAGTCTTTTGCGGTATGTGCATCAATTTGAGGTCCAGAACAAGCTCTTTTCAAATTTACTTTATTTTAAACAAGCCTTAGACGAAAACAATAGTGTATATGGCATTTATATGCGAAATTCAGTTAACATTTTCCTACATTTAAAGTCTATTTTTGTTCCTATTGTTGGCAGACAGCCTCAGGGACAAACAAAACTACAGATTTTAGGAACACAAGGACGTGCATTTATTAACGTAAACAATAATCTACTACTGGTCACGTACACGATCGATGCGGCGCGAGCGCATCGTACCTAGATATACTTATACAATATCTAGTAATACAAACGATGGGACGGCGCGGTACAATAAACATGGGTATAGCTAGGCACACTCTCACAGCTTCGTATATTATCAACACCTCCCCTCGAAGTTGTGAGTAGTCTCAATACTTACTTACATATACAATTACCTTACATTCATCATGCCTAGATTATGCACACACTCATTATGTTTTAACGCACACAAACCTTTCGTCAAAACATCTGCAGGCATCTTTTCCGTACATAAATATTTGAGACATATAACATTTTGTTCGCACATATCTCGAATAAAATGGTGCCTAACGTCAATATGTTTCGTACGCGAATGATAGTTCCTATTCTGAGCTAACTTGATCGCGCCTTGACTGTCGTTAAATAGTGTCACACAATCACACACCATACCAATTATATTCAAAGCATCACGCAAATACACTGCCTCTTTCGTCGCTTCTGATATTGCCATATATTCGGCTTCGGTACTCGATAGTACAATAGTACGCTGTTTCCGAGCCTCCCAGCTGATTGGAGCTCCAGCTAAAATAAACGCGTACCCAGAATATGACTTTCTGTCTATCATATTCGAGCCCCAGTCCGCATCAACCACACCGAATAACGGTAAACCTGTACATTGATACACTAGACTATAACCAATAGTCCCCTTTAAATATCTTAATACTCGTTTCGCGGCCTTCCAGTGTTCAACATTATAATTTGTATTAAATTGACTTAGATAATTAATGGCAAAGGCAATATCTGGCCTAGTTGATACAGCTAAAAACATCAATGCACCTATCAAACTCTGATACGGATACTGTCTCATTACTTCGTAATTTGGACATTCAGGCTTAACTAACTTAACGTTCACATCCATAGGCATCATTGTTGGTTTACAGGCACTCATATTGAATCGCTCTAAAATCTTTTCGATATACAAACTCTGATTTAGGTACACACTACCAACATCATCACGCGAAAAATCAATACCCAAGCAATGACTTATTTCACCCATGTCTTTCATCTCGAACGTCTCTGATAATTTCCGCTTAATCTGTGCCAGCCATACACTATCATTCGTAGCCAATATCATATCATCAACATATATAGCAATCAACATAATACTATCATCCCTCTTTGAAATAAAAACACACGAATCTTGTGGTAAAGATTCAAAACCAAAATGATTCAATTTGCTTACCAACTCTTTATGCCACTGCAATCCAGACTGACGCAAACCATACAAAGACCGTTTTAAAGCACAACACATACTTGACCTTTCACTCAAGCTTTCATACCAGCGTTTAGCTGTTTCTAATAATTTAATATCTTTAATAATTTTTCTACTTGACCCAATCTTTTGGTTAGTAATTATTTTCTTTAAAACTTCTTTCAACTGCTCTGGTTCTTCCATAAACACTTCTTCTTCAAGTTTTCCATTTAAGTACGCAGTAACGACATCCATCTGATGTATTTCAAGTCCAAGTTCTGTCACCATCCTAATCGAAGATGATCTCACCACGGGGGAATAAGTTTCATAAAAATCCTCCCCTGGCCGTTGGGCGCAACCTTTTGCAACTAATCGCACCTTCTTGCGCTCTTTGTCTCCACTTATTTTAGTGGTAAAGACAAAACGATTCCCAATAACTTTTCTACCATAAGGCAATGGTTCTATCTCCCAGGTGTTATTCTTTATCAATGCTAAAAATTCGTCTTCTATTGCAAATCTCCAAGATTCGACATCAGCTGTCTTTTTAGCTTCTTTCCAAGACATTGGTTCAATTGTAGCAACACCCGCAATGTAATCCTCATCGCTGTCATTCGCCTTATTGTCTTCACTTTCTGAAGTATTTGTATCATCTTTCACTTGTCTATAATCTATATATTTCTTACGAACAGAACGTACAGGTCTAGGTCTTCCCTTACCTCTTTTTGGGGGTTCAATTAATTCTTCCCATTTAACTGTAGCATTTCTTTTTCTGGTCTCTCTTCTAATTCGTATATTATAATTATCGTCTTCGTCATTAAGGCTTTCCATTGATCTTCTTGATCTAGATATAGCTCTGGTCGCTCGAAGAGGTGTTTTACGTTTAGGTTCTGAGTACTTTTCTTCTTTATTCAAATCAACGATCACTTCTTCAGTGTCTAAATTGTCTTCTTCGTCGAATATTTCTTTATACTCATGTCTAAATGCTGTTTCATCCAAAAACTTTACATCTCGACTTATAACAATCTTCTTGTTTCTCGGATTATGGATACGATATGCTTTAGATTGCAAATCATATCCCATAAAGATTCCCAATTCAGAACTCGAATCAAACTTGCCTCTATTAGCCCCTTTTTCTTTGTAATATATCTTCGAACCAAAAGGTCTCATATACTTCACTGTAGGTTTCTTTCCTTTCCACACAGAAAAGGGTATCTCACCCTTCAGTCCTTTAGTTGGGCATCTATTCCGAATGTAGTTCGCAGTATTGACTGCTTCAGCCCAAAATGCCGGTGGGCATTTTGCTTGGCGCATCATGCATCTTGCCATTTCTATCAAAGTCCTATTTTTCCTCTCAGCTATCCCATTTTGCTGTGGTGTATGTGGTACAGTCAATCTTCTTGTTATTCCTTCTCTTTTCAAAAAGTCATCGAATTCTCTGTTCACGTATTCTTTTCCATTATCTGACTGTAAGCTTTTTATTTTCTTCCCGGTAAAGTTTTCCACTTCAGCCTTATATTCTTTGAAAATATTAAATACATCATTTTTATTTCTAATGAAATAAACTTGACACCATCTTGATTTATCATCTATAAAAGTCACGAAGTATCTCTTTCCTCCAAATGATTCTACTCTCATTGGTCCACATACGTCCGTATGCACTATCTCTAATAGATCTGTGGTTCGATTTTCTGATATCTTAGGAAATGGCTTACATGTCTGTTTCTCTGTAATGCATATCTCGCATACTGATAATTTTTCATCATCGTTAAGTTTCATATCATAGACCAAATCATTTTTAGACATTGCCCTTAAATCTTGCTCATTTAAATGTCCTAATCTTTCATGCCATATATCAATATTTTTCTTTGGCATCACAGCGTTCTTCACGCTATTCTCGGATAAACGAACATGATAAAGATTACCAATACGATCAGCGCACATGTGAATAGTATTCTTGTCATCAATTACAACAGCTCCATGCTTTGTAAAATTAACTTTAAAACCATGATCCGTAATCTTCGCAACAGACAATAGATTGGTACGTAAATCTGATACATAATGTACTTTCTCTAAATTAATTCGGCGCTCTTCGCAACCAGTATCTACTGAAAGACTTACTTGACCTGATCCGGTTATCCTCGTGCTTTCATTGTTTGCTAACTTCAATTCACTTTGTACATTAGAAAATCCTTGAAACATTTTCTTCTGATTACACATATGTCCCGTGCATCCGCTATCAATGCACCATATTGGACCTGCATCCTGGTCGCCCAGCATTACATCTTCTGTAATACTTAGCATAGTTGAGTAGCTGCTAGATTGTCTCTTCTCCGTAGATGTCTTATTCTTTTCGAATTTCACCCTACATTCTTTCGCAATATGTCCTTGACGTCCACAACGATAACATTTTCTAAATTTCTGCCTTTGAATTTCATTATTCTCTTTCTTGTGAGCTTGATGAGCCTTCTTCAGGAACATAGCACCTTGTTTATCTACCTCCTTCGAATTACGACCCTCGTAGTCTTCTATAATTTTAACTTTAAGTACGTCAGTAGGGGGTAATTCATCACGAGATTCTATAGCTGTCCGAAACATGGAAAAAGATTCCGGCAAACTATATAACAGTAATATCGCAAGTAGTTCGTCAATAACCACCAAACCAATTTCTTTGAGTTTCTTTACAGCGTCAAAAAAATCCGCGATATGTTTTCTTAGGTTATCTCCTTCCTGCATACGTGTTAATACAAGTTTCTTTAATAACGACGCTTTTCGCGCTGGCCCACTTGACTCATACATAGATTTAAGTTTGTCCCATATAGATTTCGAATTTTCCAAGCCATCTAACGCAATCAATTCGCTAGAACTCACGGCTAATAAAATATCTGATTCAGCTTTGCCATCCATTTTAAGCCATTCCGCATATTTAGGATCCGTACGCGATGGTTGTGGTATTCCACCAGACACATATTCCCACAAGTCATTTTTCTTCAAAATAGCTCGCATATGTATCTTCCATGTGTCGTAATTATCGCCAGTAAGCTGGTCGATCTTTATAGTAGCCGCCATCACTTAATGTTTTTCCAACAACTTAATAATGAGGTCACAAACACGTTAGTCCGCGCGATCACACTAGATTTATATTTATTACGCTTGTGTACGAATAAATGTTTATTATGCTTCACAATACATAATAGTCCATTCCCGTAAGTCTACCTGGGCCCATAACCTGTTGGCAGACAGCCTCAGGGACAAACAAAACTACAGATTTTAGGAACACAAGGACGTGCATTTATTAACGTAAACAATAATCTACTACTGGTCACGTACACGATCGATGCGGCGCGAGCGCATCGTACCTAGATATACTTATACAATATCTAGTAATACAAACGATGGGACGGCGCGGTACAATAAACATGGGTATAGCTAGGCACACTCTCACAGCTTCGTATATTATCAACACCTATAAACACTTACATGAGATGACTACTCCGAAAAACTAGCGCTTCATCATAGTTATGAGAATGATAATTTTATAAACAGTCTCGGGCGCAAAACTCGATTGATGTCGTTTCGTTTGTCTCCCTTTCCCTTTGTCGAGTTTTTTGCTTATAAACTACGTAATATAATGCGGTCATTCGTACCCGATATAATGTTATAAATAGCACTTTATTAATATATCATACATGCGTTTCGAACCAACGATTTTATACACAATATAAATATATAATACGCTTAATAGCAATTTTTTTTCTAAAATGCCTTTTTAGTTAGTCATTATGAAGTTTCAACTGTAATAAATTATAGATATAATAAACTCGTTTTTACGACTTCATTTGTATAAGTTTTTTTTTGAAAACTTAGGAAATACATCCGTTCAAAATACCACGACTAAAATTTTATTCACATATCTATAATAAAGCATCATAACTCATAAATCTACCTAGTCATAAACAGTAGCTTTTTATCGCCTGAATACTGTACCCTTAAAATATGAGCTTAATATAATATTAAGGTTTTAACGTAATCCAGGCACACGGGATTAACGCGCATTAATAGATAATGTTACTTATTATAATTATTCTAATCATGATATACGAACGTCGAACATGCGAGAATTACGTAAAAATACATTACAGAGAAAATCGTAGATAACTAAATCACATTACTTATATTAAAGGCATTAATCTATGAATGGATCTATGTGTAAAACTTAAATCCATTCAGTTTATTTCGCGTCGACTTCGAACAAACATCCAAACAACGTCACAAACTAGGTACTACATTTATTTTAAAAGGACACCAAACACATTTCACTATTAAATTCATCAATATACCACCCTATAACGCGCGCACACACACACACACACACGCTCACACACACACACACACACGCTCACACACACACACGCACACACACACTCACGCGCAACTAGTTTTTTTTTTTTTTTTAAATGGCCATCTTGGTCGCATTAGGGACGGCTGCGGGCTTCCTCCGACTCACGTCTAAGTTGTCGTCCGCAACCGCCCCTGCGCGTACCGCTGTTGCGGTCCTTTTCCCTGTTGCGGGGGCTCAGAAGCCCCCGAAACACCGTACCGTGTCCACCTTTTGGTGTCCGAGGCAGCGTGAGACACGCTGCCTCGGACATGTCCATCACGGGGGTCACAGAAGTTGGCTAGACTAATGGGTGGGCGGCACCTCCCGCCCACCCGTGACCCCCGGAGGCCCCTATTAGTCGCCTTTTACGACAGGCAGGGGATACCGTGGTGGAATTCTCCAAACGCCCCCAATCCACAGGGCGGGAGACGTCGGTCAGTCGTCCACCCGACGCCTCCTACGTCTCGTCTGGCGGCGGGAGGGATCACCACTGCGCTGGCGATCCCTCTCGGCACTCTCCTTCCGCGAGAGGACCACCTCGTAGAAGTGGGCCACCGCCTGCCAGGCCTCCCGGCCGCCGACCATGGAAGCGACCACGGCCGGCAGCGAGAGGTCTTCTCCGACGACTGTTCTGAGAGCGCTGCGTTCTTCATCCCAGGCTGGACAACACTCCAACGTATGTTGGGCCGTGTCCATTGGGCAGTTGTCACAATAGTGACACACGGCCGACTCCTCTATACCTACCACCCGAAACAGGAACTCACCGAAGCAGCCATGCCCGGTGAGCACCTGCGTCAGGCGGTATGTTGCCGCTCCGTGGCGCCTGTCCAGCCATTCGGCAAAGACAGGACGCACTGCCTCTACGACCCTGTGCCCCCACGACGGGGCCTCCAGCCTGAGACGCCACTCCTCCACGGCGGCTCGCCGTAAGGCGGCCCTCTTGACCTCCACCTCCTTCAGGGCCGGACGCTCCCCGCGACTGAACGCCTCCTCCCGCCAATGGAATACATCGGCAAGGGATTTGGCGTCCAGGTCCCAGGGCAGAAATCCGGCCAATAGGCAAGCCGCCTCGCAAGAGACCGTACGGTACGCCTTGACCGCCCGCTGCGCTAAAGCTCTCTGCGGGGCGCGCAGAAGGGCGACGCAGGGGCGGCCCAGGGAGTCAGCCCAAACGGGGCTGCCGTAAAGGGCTATGGACCGCACGAGTCCGTGATACAGCCTCCGGCAAGGGAAGCCAGGACCTTCCAGGTTGGGCAGCAGGCCGGAAAGAGCGCCCGCTGCCCGGGACAATTTTGTCCTCAACTCCTTAAAGTGGGTGCGGAATCGCCATCGGCTATCTAGGACTAAACCTAGATACTTCATGCTAACGCGCAACTAGTGCACCTACATTTCGCTATGCGTATTCCGTCCCATGATGTGAGAGGAGGCAAGCCTATCGCGGTTCGCCATATCGAGAACAAATTTCAGGCTCCGGGCTGGTACTGAGTAGAAAAACCCAGTATCACTTTGCCAGACCCTTTTTCTTTTCTTTTTTTTTTTGTGGCCATCTTCGGCGCATTAGGGACGGCTGCGGGCTTCCTCCGACTCACGTCTAAGTTGTCGTCCGCAACCGTCCGTGCGCGTACCGCTGTTGCGGTCCGTCTCCTGTTGTTGCGGGGGCTCAAGAGCCCCCGTACACCGAAGGACGCCCTTGGCCAGACCCGGGGTTCAAACCCGAGACATCAGCATTGCAGTCGTATCGTAATACAACTACGCTACCGAGGCAGTCTATAGCGTATGTACTACGTTTTAAACATTATAAACTTCGTCACAATCGAGTCTCTGTGCCGCGAGTTGAGTGGCGCAAAGGTCAGACGAGTACCTAACTCGATCAAGCCAATATGTGATAACTTAGTTACTGCACTTACGAAGCTGATTGGTAGACAGGTCCTAAATTTAAGTGAATGTGGTATATGGTACGAGAGTCTAGGTGAGTCGTGAGACTGTCTGAGTTATATGCAGTACCGGCATGTTTGTTCGCTCATTGTATTCATAGTATTCTCATTGCTTTGAGGTTTTTATTGAATACGTAGGAGGAAAAAAGTCATAAAACAGATAAACAACCATAGTAGATACGAATGTTTATTGTTTAAAATAATTATTTAATAAGAGCATAGATATATTTCTGTATCAAAACAACTTATTAAGTTATTAAATATATTATTGTTTGATTTTTATTTATTTACATTTAATACAATATTTACATGTGTAATTTTTTAATTGCTGCGTATCACTATTACAGCGCACTCGTAACCTTTAGACCTTCGATGATCGTCTTCGTCTACGATTCGGAAAATTCTTTCCTAATAGGAAGCTCCTATATTTTACGCTATGTTTTATTCCAAGACAGACTATTACGCGGACGGAGATACAATCACCATTGATGAGTCAACATGTGTGCCCCCCATAAAAGGCAGGTGGTGCTTACCAGATGTCCATAACAGTACATTAGCAGTGACGTGGGATGCATTCATTATCGGACAGGTGGGATCCACGTGACAATGTCGTTAAGATAAAGCGAAAGGTTTTAATGGGATAAATTGTAAGCCATTTTTTGGAGTGAAGTCGCGTGACACTCTTTAAAACATTGATAAAGCCAAGTTAAAAGTAGCAAGTTCTTGCAGCAATATATTGAGCAAGAACTTTGAAATGCGACAACACTAGCGGCAATAATTCTATACAAATGCAGCCGAGCGCGAGTCCTGGAAGTTTCAAATTAAGAATTCAGCTTGCCGTGATTATTTACGCTGTAAAAACCGCTTGGGAAGTCTGCTGCTGCAAGTTAGTTGCTATAATTAGTTATGTTTTTATAATAAGTATATGCTAGGAGAGACTTCATATCGCAAACTACACCACCATTCCGCGGTGGTAAGTGCTGAGCCTACGCCTAAACACATTAAGATACGTCAATCCAAGAGTTAATTCAATCAAAGTACTCAACACTGATCAATATTTCACAGCGTGATAACACGTGACGAGCATACACGTCCATTAAATTTGAGCGTTGACGTCGCGGAATTAGCACGCGACTAAACAACGCCGTGGACACTGGACAGTGTCATCCGGCGGCCGGCCATTAGCGTTAAAAGCTTTATTGCTTTCGCAAACGCACCCACGAGGGGGCCGAGTGCCCGGCGGGCACCGGAAGCCGGGCCAGCGACACGCGCAGGGCTGGCCAAAGAATAACATTCATACATAGAGTGGCGTCATGAATTATGTTGAAATGCTGAATGAAGTCGAAGGTATGGTGAATGACACTGCTAAGAATTCAGTTTTCAATAGCTTGCGGATGCCATGTGATTTTAAAGCGATTTCTATAATTATGAATTCACAAATGGTAGAAGACGTGGTTAATCGCAATCCAACGCATTAGATCTGTAAATCTAATGTGCTAATCAACAAGTATACTCAAATTAAAAATTAAATTAAACAGAAACCAACGGGACAGCCCTAAACACTATCAACTAATTCCAGTATCAGTTCGCTTACGTGATTAGTTAAATCACTCGGCCCTGCCATCCGTTAAACAAACGCCACGCAGTTTTCAACCTTAATATTTCGCAATAAACTCCATATGGGATGTCGCGGGCGCTTTCCACCGGCAATTAGCAAGCAAAAAGCAAGAAGGCCAGTAACCCCGGCCAGTGCGAAAGTGAAAACAGTCACTTGTTGCCGAATGGAAGGAAGCGTGCCTCAAGTGACAACGAGGTGGACAGAGCACTGCAAAAAAATATAAAAATTGAAGGAAAATCACCCTTAATCCATACAGCCGAAGTACGAAACTGCCAAACAGGATCTGCTATACCTTAGTTGATTGTTATGGTTGAACTGTTTAATTATGCTGATTGAATATTCTCGCGGATTAGGCTGTACGGCTATGGACGTTGTTGATGATCCAATCACGTGACTGGCGAGGCCTAATTAAAATTCGCGAACGCGTGACAATGCTGTTGGTGATTTCAATGAATTATTGTATTGTTTGGTAGTGCTTGCGAATGTCTTAATTCGAATTAATTGTTTCGTTCTGCTCGTTGGTCTCCGAGGCTAAAAGTCTTTTTCCTTCTCCGAGACTGCAAATTACCTTGTGAAATGTTCTATCTGCCAAAGAGTCTCTTCAAATCGATTACTGTGTTTCGAAGATGAGCCAGAATACAAAAAAGCCTTTAATTCGAAATTTCAGAAGAGGACTTCAATTTTATTTATCTATTTAGTTTAATTTATTACAACTGCAGACGATTGGAGTTAGATGAGCTTATTCATCTTCATAACATATCTTGTTAACAGAAAAATGTGTGCTAATTGAATAAATATCCATTAGATCCGCAAATGCAATGTATTGTATCTAAATTTGTTTTTCATACCAACTAAACTGCAAAGTTCACATGATGGACAAGGCTACCTGAAACCAAATAACACAACGTTAATATAACATTTAACGTAATAATATTGTATATAATTTTCACACATATAAGATGTAACATCAGAATCATGTAGAGATACAACAGTAAATAAATCAGATCTCGATTATTCGATAGTATGAACAACTCTATAGTTTTAGATTAAGAATCTAAATGGTCAAATAATTTAAAACATTGTATATTCATAATTTAAAACATTGGTAAAGTCATTTAGCCAAATGCTCTGTCAATGAAATGAAATGCAATATACTCCGTTGTTTAACTGAAAATGAATCCACCGAAAACTAGAGCAGAGCGCCGAAAATCGTGGAAAGTGTAATAACTGTGCATATTGGCAATCGAGTATTGATGTAGTAATTGAGAAAGACAAACGTTTGTATATAAAAAACCCATATGAAACGTAAAAAGAATCACATAGCTTGAGACAAGCAACTGCCAAGAGCTGTGTAAAATTCAAGAAGTACGCCAAATTTTGCATCTGTCGCCATTTTGTTTAATGTTTTATCCCAAAAACTTATTACGACTTTAACAATTAAAACAGAGAGTAGAACCATATATGTAACATGTCATATCCCACTAAAACGATTATACAAACAAATTCCACGCTTATGACGTTAACAATGATAAATTATGAAATTCTAGGAATCTAGCTGAAATAGAACCGACGCGGCTCGGTAAAAAGACACACACACATACGATCTGCACACACATACACAAGTGATGACGTGACAAACTAACACATTACACTAATTCACACTCAGTTAATTGTAACACATCAAAATGTAATTAACTCAGCCGCATCAACAAGTATAGGTGTTACGAACTACAGCGAATTAACTATGTAATAATGTACCAACGGTATATCGTAGATACGACGTAATATGCGTTTTCTCATACATCTGATAGATGAGGAAATTATTCGGCTAATTGTATATCACAACTGTGCTGAATATTAGTAACACCACACAGAACTTCCGAGTTGCAAGTCCGTTTGTCATCGTGACATTTATCAGATATTTATCCAAATTGATTTCATTGCACGGGATGGTAATATGGAGTTAATTATCATCCAAATCAAGTATCGAGACGAGACGAGAGATGATCAAACCTCACCAGCCGATACAATGCCGTCATGTTCTTAAAGCACATTAGATTGATCAGGGAACGCAATAGCCAGTTTCCTTAAAACCTGATAAAACAATATAATCCCTTTATTTCAGCCTTCATTCCCAGCACGGGTCTTTGCAATTCCGATTAATCTAATTAATTTAAATTTTAATCTAATTCACGTTCTAATTTAAATTGCATCCATTTCGTATAAAAAAGGATCCATAGCACTTACACCAGATATCTGCTGAAATTACTGTGGATCGCTTTAAAATGATATCATTTCAAAGCGCTCAACAGCGCTCCGCCTGATTTATTACGCTCACTGTGTGCATGGCGCTTTTGGATTAATGATATCACTGTGTACTACCGACCCTGATAAATGTCGGGATCGAGTCAAATTTGCTGTTGTTTATGGAGAAAATATTTTTCTAAACTTAGCTTGGGCTCGCTGATATGCTCGCGTTAGAGTCCATCATGGAAAAAAGTTTTCTATAGCATTCAGAGATAATTTAGCTGGAAGTGTTGGTGGGATGACAGCGTTCACAGAAATCAAAAAACTATCGCATTATGTTTTTCAATCCGGTAAGATACTGGTGCTGAATTTTATTTCGAACTAGTAGTGCTCGCGGCTCCGCCCGCGTGAAAAAGTTTTTCCGGGATAAAAATATTTTCCCGGGATAAAAAGTAGCCTATAGCACTCAGGAGTAAAGTAGCTTCCTATTAGTGAAAGAATTTTAAAAATCGATTCAGTAGTTGCTGAGATTAGCGCGTTCAAACAAACAAACTCTTCAGCTTTATAATATTAGTATAAATAAAACGCGGGCGGAGCCACTACCAAAAGCAAGTGTATAATAAATGAGGGATCGTTATGCTTTACAGGTGTCATGAAACACACCTCCATAAACATTTGATGTGACCCAAAGAGCAGTAAAAACAAAATTCTCCACTACTTCTCTTCCAAAACCTTTCCACTGAATAAACGGCAGCACTTTAACAACAGTAATTATAATAATAATTGGTGAAACTGTTTGCGTCCGACACAGTGATATCATTAATCAACTGTAAAGGACGGCACGAGATAACCATTTAAATTAGGTCTAATTAATTATTACGAGTCGAGAAATTCATTTCTCCGCATTCCAAAGAGATAAAGGAAATGTGCTTGCTTTATAGAACAACTTGCTTTTGCTCGTGGCTTTGGCCGCGTATAATAGTTTTGCTAGACAAAAGGCCCACTATATCCACTCCACTATGTCCCACTATGTCCCGAGATACCTATGATTATGCTCACGGTCTCAACTACCTCCATACCAGGTTTCGTCGAAATCCGTTCGGTAGTTTTTGAATTTATTGCGTTCAGGATAATACTGCTGTAGTTATCTTTAGCATTACACTGTAGTCTGTAGGCAATGCAGGAGCGTTCCTCATAATAAGAGATTCATTTATAAGCACATAATGTTCAACAATTACGTTGGCTTCAATTTCCTACAAAACCGAACACATCAATGCTTGCACAATTGCTTATCAGCAGAAATACACGAGACCTATTAAAGATATCTAGTTGGCCAACATCAATTGTTACTTTATAGCATACATATTACACTTATACCAACATTCAAAACTCAGGTCAGATAAAACCAATTAAACAAGTCAAAAACAATACCTATAAACCTTTCTCCTAATAGCCATTAACCTAATCACAGTATGTCACAAAATATCCCCTATTTCTTAAGGCTTAAACCATCAAAAAGCACTCCATCCCCAAATGGTATCACCAGAAACCCTTACCCGCAGTCTACTGATAAGAGAGGTCAGCACGTCATTGACTGATAACGCGTTGGGTTGGCGCGCCGGTTGCGACCTAGTCCCATCTACTAACTACTACAGATTTAGATACCGTTAAGGTATACGATTATGAATTAGTGATAATGTTCTCTACCTTTTCTGGGATCCGGTAAAGCGCTATCGACAAACTGCATGAATTCTGCCGAGTTTGGAAACCATCAAACAAGGCGTCATTTATTACTTCTAACATGTAACTCAAAATTACCTAGCAAATTCTTTACTCACCTACAACATCTGACAAATCATCATTTTGTATCAAATATACATTATAAATTATTGAAATGAAATATGAAATAAATTTATTCGAACCCATAAAATGTTATACATTATTTAGATTCAGTCAATATTAACTCTACCACCAGTTCGGAAAGCAGTTCTCATTAGAGAAGAACGGGCAAGAAACTCTAGTGTTGCTCTTTTCAAAATCAGTTCAAGGTATAAAATACAATTAATGATAAAAAAATAACATGATATGGATATATTTGTTATTTTTGTTTAGAGCAGTTCATTGATATACTCGCAAAAAAGGTAATAAATTTTAAAATCTTATACGAGTGCATAACCCTCTCAGGAATCATGTAATAATTTGGTCTGAAATTCATCAAGATGTCGTTATTAATCTAAGTTCAATATATACCCCTAATACTTAGATGTAGTAAGCGAAAAGGGCAGACCAGTCCACACAAGCAGCACCCGTTCACGAGTATGACGCATGTGCCAGCCATCGGCCTCCTCAACCGTGTTGCAGGGAAGTGGCCGTAGCAAGCTCGTAACAAGAAATCCGAATGAAATCAAAATTTCCATAGAATACACTTGCAACTACACAAATCACAATCGACGCATGAATGAATCAAATAAACAAGTTCTTCCACCCATTCACCCATTCCGTAGTAAGGTAATATCCGAATTTCAGGTCACCATTCCACTTACCCACATGTATTCATGTTCACGTGTGAGTCAGCACGTAAATTATTCACGCGAGGCAATTATTGTGTCCATAATAATTAGTGTGAAAATATGTAGACGGTTTTGGACATGGCGGTCGAGGGCACGCAACTTGTGACAGAAAAATATACGAAATAACAATTATCGGTGAAAATATACTTCTTTATAGGACGCCAACAGTGTTAGAAGAGTGGTCTGATAGAATGTGTACTGCGATTGTGATATGTTATCAAACCATTATAATTTTTGGGTTTGGGGGTAGGCGGAGGTGTAGAACACTAACATTTCGTAAGGCATGTCAGATCCCATGTAATGACGAGCTTATTGATATTCACCGGACAATTCCGGACTCTGGCTGACATGGAGTTGAAAACTCAATAATAAGTGCTACACTCAAAAATATACACAAAACCTGCCTAAAATACACAATAAACACATAAATACACTATAAATACATTTTGCAACTCAAAACTTATATTAACCAAACTCCACACCACGAAAAGGCATAACGAATTAAATCAAAAAATCAAGTTAAAAGGTACTGTCTTACGCAGGCCGTCGCGAATTGCGAGGGTAATCTCTTTTGCATAATGAGGGAATAAACTTTGTGTCCGTCCACAAACTGCGGACAAACTTTGTGAGTCCGCAAACTTCTTACTTCGCATTTCAAGCCGTTGGAAATGGCGCATACAAACCCAGCTAAGCATGGATTTATTAATGGGTTTTAAGTTTTCATACAAACTTTTACCGTAGAAATGTGGCATGAGATTGCAAGAAGTAACAATTATAACTACATTGATAATTTAAACTTAGTGTACTATCACATAATATAAAATCAGATGATATACTGCATTATTTATAATGTGTAATTTATTACATACTTTTTTTTTTTTTTTTATATGGCCATCTTCGGCTCATTAGGGACGGCTGCGGGCTTCCTCCGACTCACGTCTAAGTTGTCGTCCGCAACCGCCCCTGCGCGTACCGCGTTTTTGCGGTCCTTTTTCCTGTTGCGGGGGCTCAGAAGCCCCCGAAACACCGTATCGTGTCCGCCTGTTGGTGTCCGAGGCAGCGTGAGACACGCTGCCTCGGACATGTCCATCACGGGGGTCACAAAAGTTGGCTAGACTAATGGGTGGGCGGCACGTCCCGCCCACCCGTGACCCCCGGAGGCCCCTATTAGTCGCCTTTTACGACAGGCAGGGGATACCGTGGTGGAATTCTCCAAACGCCCCCAATCCACAGGGCGGGAGACGTCGGTCAGTCGTCCACCCGACGCCTCCTACGTCTCGTCTGGCGGCGGGAGGGATCACCACTGCGCTGGCGATCCCTCTCGGCACTCTCCTTCCGCGAGAGGACCGCCTCGCAGAAGTGGGCCACCGCCTGCCAGGCCTCCCGGCCGCCGACCATGGAAGCGACCACGGCCGGCAGCGAGAGGTCTTCTCCGACGACTGTTCTGAGAGCGCTGCGTTCTTCATCCCAGGCTGGACAACACTCCAACGTATGTTGGGCCGTGTCCATTGGGCAGTTGTCACAATAGTGACACACGGCCGACTCCTCTATCCCTACCACCCGAAACAGGAACTCACCGAAGCAGCCATGCCCGGTGAGCACCTGCGTCAGGCGGTATGTTGCCGCTCCGTGGCGCCTGTCCAGCCATTCGGCAAAGACAGGACGCACTGCCTCTACGACACGGTGCCCCCACGACGGAGCCTCCAGCCTGAGACGCCACTCCTCCACGGCGGCTCGCCGTAAGGCGGCCCTCTTGGCCTCCACCTCCTTCAGGGCCGGACGCTCCCCACGACTGAACGCCTCCTCCCGCCAATGAAATACATCGGCAAGGGATTTGGCGTCCAGGTCCCAGGGCAGAAATCCGGCCAATAGGCAAGCCGCCTCGAAAGAGACCGTGCGGTACGCCCTGACCGCCCGCTGCGCTAAAGCTCTCTGCGGGGCGCGCAGAAGGGCGACGCAGGGGCGGCCCAGGGAGTCAGCCCAAACGGGGCTGCCGTAAAGGGCTATGGACCGCACGACTCCGTGATACAGCCTCCGGCAAGGGAAGCCAGGACCTTCCAGGTTGGGCAGCAGGCGGGAAAGAGCGCCCGCTGCCCGGGACAATTTCGTCCTCAACTCCTTAAAGTGGGTGCGGAATCGCCATCGGCTATCCAGGACTAAACCTAGATACCTCATACTAGAGCCGATGGGGATCCGCACCCCCCCAACGACGATGCCGGCACCGGCCGGTGGCCCTCTCCGAGGTCCGTGAAAACACACGGCCTCGGTTTTCTCGAGGGCCACCTTCAACCCTAAACGTTGTATTCTCCGAACTACTTGGCCGGTGCCCGCCGCCGCCAGAGTTGCGGCGTCCCGGAAGGTCCCAGCAGTCGCTGTGACTAACGTATCGTCGGCGTAACAAGTCACGCCGACGCCCCGGAGATTGGAACCACGGAGCACCCAGTCGTACCCGATGTTCCACAGGAGAGGGCCCAAAACCGAGCCCTGTGGAACACCGCACGACATCGCTCTTCGGTGCCACCCATCGGCGCCCGGATACACCACGTGCCTGTCAGACAGGTACGCGTGCACCAGACGCCGGAGATAGGGCGGCACCACGTGGTACCGCAGTGCCTCGTGGATGCAGGGCCAGGGCAGCGAGTTGAATGCGTTAGAAATATCTAACGATACCGCTATCACTACACTGCCTCTGGCCACTGCATCCTCCGCCTGTGCCTTCACCCGCAGAATCGCGTGGACAGTGGAACGTCCCCTCCGAAATCCAAACTGCTCGTCGGCCAGATTTGGTCCGACCCTTTCAAGGTGCTCGACGAGGCGGTTATGAATGATGCGCTCGAAGAGCTTTGCCACCTCGTCGAGCAACACGATGGGCCGGTAGGCCGACGGCGACTCTGCGGGTCGTCCTCCCTTCTTCAGCAGGACGAGCTTCCCGGTTTTCCAACGCACCGGGAAGACGCCCTGCTCCAGGCAGGCGGTGAATAAGCTGCGGAGCCTCGGGCCCAGGTACTCAACGGCTAGCACCCAGGCTTTCCCGGGGATGCCATCGAGCCCTGGGGCCGTGTTTTTGCTCCGCAGCCGAAGCACTGCCGCCCGCATTTCAGCGGGCGAAACCTCCGAGATATCCCTTGCCGGATTCTCACTCGACGATGACGCCACATCCGGTGGCGCCATCGGTGGAGGAGTGAACTCCTCGGTGGCCGGGAACAAGGCCGCGACTACGTTGGCCAGTAATTCTGGCCGGAGACTCTGCGACAGCGGGGGCGCCGCTGGGCGAAGCTTCTTCATCACCATCCGGTAAGGGCGCCCCCACGGGTCCCTGTCGAGAGTCCCCACGAACGCCTTACGTGCCGCGACCTTGGCCCCATGAATGGCCACCCGCAGCGCTCTCTTTGCCTCTTTGTAGAGGCCATAGAGCCGCCGCTCCTGGTCTGCGTGATTCTCGTCTCTTAGCCGGCGACGACGATGCCTGGCGTATCGGCGGCGCGCAGCCACGCACGACGCGCGCAACTGCGCTAGCTCCGCCGACCACCAGTACACCTGTCGCACCGGCGAACGGCGGAGAGCTCGGGGCATGCCGGCGTCGCAGACATCCGACATTGCCACCCCGAACCACTCCGCCTCCTGCTCAACCCGTACCGGCCCGTCCGGCACGGGGAGCCACGACATGACCAGAGCGGCCAGCACTAGGGCCTCTCCATCGAGGCGACGAAGCGCCCACCGCGGGCCGTCCTGATTTGGGGCACTCGGTACACCACCGGACTGGACACTCGGGGACGCGGAGACGCCGAACCTGACGTAACGATGGTCCGACAACGTCTCCACGCCCACGAGGACTCTCCAGTCCCGGACACGGCGTGCGACGGCGGCACTCGCAAACGACAGGTCTATAATCGACCCGCCGTTGTGCCGCACGCACGTGTCCACCGACCCCCTGTTCAGGACGACCAGGCCGACAGAGATCGCCCATTCCTCCAGGACCCGACCACGACCGTTCGTCGCCGGCGAACCCCAAGCCACGGACTTGGCGTTGAAGTCGCCGGCGACGACCGCCGGGTGAGGTTGGCCTTGTTCCACCAAGGCCCCCAGCCGAACGAGGAAAGACTCGAATTCGGCGAGGGGTCTGTTGGGAGAAAAGTACACTCCTACTATCCAAATGTCTCCCAACAGAACCGCCACGCATCCCCTGTCCTTCGCTACTTTTTCGAAGGGTGGGGAGCCAGCGGCGCCCCGGCTGATGATAGCCACCAAGCCGTCAAGGTCCCCCGCCCAGTTATCCCGGGGGGGGACAAAGTACGGCTCAGCGACCACGGCCACTTGCACCGACCACTGCGCCAGGCTTTGGGACAACAGGTCCTGGGCACTGGCACAGTGGTTGATGTTCGCCTGGAGGAAATTTAATTCCATTATTGGGCGATCTCTACCACATCCATCGCGGCCCCTTGCGGTGGGCTCGCTGACTGCGGCTGGGTCAAGGCCCCAGCGGCAGCAGCACTTCGTGTCCCGTCGCGGCGCCTATCGCGACGGGAGGGGGCGGGACACGCCTTCCCGCCCACCGGATGCTTGGCGGGCCTCCCTGCGGCCGCGCAGACTGCGCAGTTCGGCGCGGCCTCGCATCCGCGGGCTTTGTGGCCCGGTTTGCCGCAGCGATAACAGAGATCGCTGCGGTCCGGTCCTCCGGTGCAGGTGCTCTGCGTGTGTCCGTGCTCAAGGCAACGGAAACAGCGCATAGGGCGCGCCCCTAGCACCGTCACCCGGGCCACTGTCCACCCCACCATCAGGCGGCCCGCCTTTATTTTTTGTGCCACTTTTGTTGGCACCTTGGCCCAAACTGCGCCCAGGCCGGAGCGGTCAGGCCGGATCTGTCCGACCTTGACAGCGTCGACTGCGCACTCGCCAGCAACGCTGAGTCTCGGAAGTGGCTGCCGGATCCAACTCCGACAGCCGCAGCTCCGTGCACTTGGTGGGCCGGGAGATTTGGACATCCTCCGACCCGCCAAAGCATTCCCTCAGCCTTGCGGCGAGGGAGTCCGCCTTCCGCTCCGACTCAGCCCCGGGCACCTCGTAGAGCATGGCACCCGTGGCTGCCACCTTGGGCCTCAGCCTATCAATGCCGAGGCCGGCGAGGTCCACGCGGTGCTGAGCGTCCGTCAGCACCTTCGCGTAGGTCAACCCCTTGGCCACCGCCGCCGGCGTCAGCGACAGCACTATGGCCGCCGAGCGTGGCTGACGCAGTTTGGGCTCTTTGCGCCTCTGCCTCCTCTGTTGCGTCTGCGGTATAACTGCGGGCGCTGCGGCGGGGTTCTTCCCCCGCTTCTTCTTTCCCACCACCACCGTCCATTCAGTGTCCATGGACACTGGGGCTGGTGGTAGCGGGCGAGGCTCCCTTGGAGCAGTCCTCGCGACGACGGGGGCAGCGGGGGTGGCGACTTTCCCCCTCCCTTTTTTGGGCACCCCTGACGGTCCAGCGACCGCCACGGCAGCTGAGGTGGAAGGCCCGGCCACTATGGCAGGGGCCTTGAAAGGAGCAGGCTGCACTGCTCCTTTCCCCTTCCCCCTCCCCTTCCCCTTAGAGGAAGGCTGGGGAGCTCCCCCAACGAAGCCACCCTGGACGGGGAGTGGTATGTCCCCGGGGGTGGACCTTCTCTCATGGGCCAGTGGAGGCCTCTGGGCCGGCCCTGCGAGGATGGACTCCATCCTGGCCTGCCACTTGGCCTCCACTGCTGCCAGCTCCTCCAGACGGCGAAGGAGAGAAGCGTTTTCACGCTTCAGCTCCTTCACCGCCTCCTCCAATTTGGCGCACTTGTCACGCCACTTTTTGGCCTCGCCTTTGGGGCGAGCGCTCGGTGCCGGTTCCGCCGCCGCAGCGACAGCCACCTCCTCGGCGGGCACCTTCGGTTTGGCGGCAGAGCGAAGGACCATGCCCTCCTCGCTCTCCTCCCTCCTTGCCCTTTGGCGGGCCTCCCTGCGCTTCAGGAGATCGCGCGCCTTGGCTTTCTTTCTTTGGTCGACGGAATCGTCGACCAAAGATGGTCCTCCTCTGCCGCGTCCGGTTGTCGCTTGCGACTTCGGGACCGGCTCCTCAGTGTCGCTCCCTAAGGACGACCTGCTGTTATTCAGCTCTGAGCGTTTCCTCCAGAGCCTACGGCTCCGAGCGGAGGAAACGCTCATACTCGACTCAGAGTCGACGCCTGTGGACATCTTGTCCGCGCCGACTCTTCGTCCGCCATCAACGGGCTTTCGCCCACCAATCTCCGCCTCTCCAGCCGGAACTGGAGTAGGCACCCTCGTCAAAGTTATTTTTGGGTTTAAATTATTCATAATGAATCCCACGAGTATGGGGGAAATAAGAGTCCACCCAGGCAGTGCCCCCTGTACCTGGGTAAGCCTAGCGTAACCCGCCAAGAGGGTCGGCCGGTACTCTGGCGGGGGTCGCACTAGTGACCGAACTACCCATCGGCCATGCATCCCCTCGCGGTGCGCCGCCGCTTGAGATTCGGGGAACTTTTTATAGAGGTTTTCTCCCTCGTGGTCCGGGCGATTAAGCCAAGACCCTCGGTCCAGCAGGAGCGCGAGACATGTCCACGGACCTCCATACTAGATTACGATCTGCAACGGTGACAGCGGAGAGGAAGGTTCCCCCCCGCTGCCTGCTCGGGGCGGTGTTAGCGCACACCGAGCCCGTCGACACTCCCGGATGAACCGGGAGCCGCCCGAATAAACGGGCCCACCATCTAAAAATGCGGCAGCCACCGCAAAAAGCGGCGACGACCGCCGAGACCACTGTTCGTCAGGATATTGGCCGTTGCGCCGATCAGCTCGACCGACGCTCCGTTGCCCAGGGTGCACCACGTGGAGGTTTCCTGACTTTGCACCCCAATTTATTACATACTGCCCTCGAGTTTTGCCCGATAAACGCTTTTATACCACTGATTCAGTATTTGTGTACATAATAATTTCAAAGTAAATTAAAAGATGTTCTTTTTTGTAGAAAGTGTCCAATATTGCCCTCTCTCCCTTATTTACGGTTAATTCCTTTATCTACATTGAAACCATCCATATTAACAATTGCAAACGATCCAAAACACTCCATCACATGAAACCTTTCGATTATCTTGATTAAAAACCTTTACGGTAAAACGAAACAACAATCGGCATACCTAAGCGTGCATAATATCGTCCGGTACGCCACACCTCAAGGAGTTACATTTACCTGTATTTTTCCTCATATCTTTATATATATAATTCTTCTGTGCAGGAAAATGTATAGCGGGGCCTTTTTCCAGGAATAAACCTTTCTTGCGGGCGAAGCCACGGGCAAAAGCCAAGTAGAGCTATAAATGATTATCTTTTTTTAATACTACCTTAGTAATCCGTCAATTATTAACCAATATAGTTATTTTTTTTATGCTCTCAGATTGGTCTCATCGACTTATCGAAATCGGTTCAGTACTTTAATTTTTAAACCAAAATAACTGGAAAAAACATGTCGTCCAAGTAAACAAAATTGCTAAACTGCTTTTTTGACGATTTCAGTAGTCTTTTTACCTTGGGCCTATTTCTAATAATTAGGCACCGACTCCAATATTGTTAACCAGTATGTAGGTAATGTTAAATTATTGAAGTTTTAGTGGTTTTTGAAGGCGGTAAATTTTATACTGTTGAATAATGACGAGCAAGACCTCGCCTTTTTTGCACGGGCCAGGCAAAAAGGCGTGAGTGTGTTCGTTAAATCAACAGTTTAAAAAACACCGAGTTAAATAAAAATGTTTATCGGCAACACTACGAGTATATCGTATTCGCAAGACACACCATAAAACCAATAATAAAAAGTCGATCTTTTTACATTATGCGTTTGGTTTGTGTACACACGAGTTGGCAATCGTTAATCGAGTTTCCATCCAATTCACTGGTTCGCTTCGTGACCGTCGTATACAAGCAAGGTTATGTATTATTAGCAGTGTTTAAGAAAAATACATTTAATACACTATTTGTAATTGGCTTGATTGACGCGGTTGGATCTCTGCCCGAGACAAAAACGAAGATGCTTATTTAATGATGTATTGTAAAGCGCTCGTTACGGTGTGACGCACACACATTTAGAGCATATTTTGCATAATAGATCAGTTTTACCTTTTTTAAATACGGCTAAGGGCTACGACAAAGTGACATCGCTCATGATGGGTGCTAAGCGAAGTGGGGCCCTTACGTGACTTACAAGAATCGATTGTAGCTTTACTTGCCGGCGACACAATAGGGTAGTTTCCTATGTTCGATTTTGTACATTATTTTATATGTAACAGAACATAATACGAAAACTAAATCTTCTGTAAAATCAGAATCAAAATTGGTTGACAACTAAAGCAGATATTCATATTTGAAATATTGTTGTGAGCGAAAATGGGGGCGTAGTGGGGATATCCCTTCATCTGTTTCGCACGCACGCAGCGTTATGGCCGGCGACTCTCGGTGACGTCACATTCTGCTGTTTCCGTTATCTGACAGATGCCCCTACCACCAAACTTTAAAGCTTTATAACTCGTTTATATAAGCTTGTATTTTAAAAAAAAATCCTCTTGATTTTAGAAGACGTACATTTTTGATAAATGTATTTAAAAAAAAGTAGTCAACTATCCTAATATGCCGGCTTGTTCGAAACGGATCCAAGTTGATCCCGGAACACGACACACTAACGGCCACTATGGCGGGTTTTAACACCTGGTGGTCGCTATCCAAGCAGATAAAAAATATATTCAACCACCAACCTTCTTCATATTGTATTTAGAAATGACTGAATAATAAGACTGAGATTCCTACAAGGTGGACAGACGACCTTGTAAAGGTCGCAGGAACCAGCTGGAAGCAGGCCGCTTTTGACAGGTTGATCTAGAAATCTTTGGGGGAGGACTGTGCTCAGCAGTGGACTTCTAAAGAAGAATGAGACTGAACTGAGATAAGCATCTTCATGATCAACAATTATACTGGCCAATGCCTCTGAAGTTCGAACATAACAGTGCATACACACTTGCTTGGCGGCATGTATACGATGATATAATTAAGGTCTACCTTGACTATCGTCATCCTACTAATATTATAAACGCGAAAGTTTGTAAGTATGTATGGATGTCTGGATGTATGGATGTCTGGATGTATGGATGTTTGTTACTCTTTCACGCAAAAACTACTGAACGGATTTCGATGACATTTGGTACACGGGTAGATCATGTCCTGGATTAACACATAGGCTACATTTTATCCCGGGAAAATAAAACGCGGGACTTTTATCACGGAAAAACTTTTTTAAGCGGGCGGAGCCGCGGGCAAATTTGCCATAATTTAATACTTTAATGGTAATAAAAACTATCTATAAGTGCCAAACTATATTCTTAACGCTAAATTGCACTATTTTATTACCTACTATCTTTCAAACTCTCACCGTATCTTCGTGGGATGGTAATGGTTTTACGTAGTACTAAAGATATATTTTATGCGTTTACGGTCGGCACTTTTACCTCAGGTCAGCATTTCTTGGGCAAATTTGTTGACATGCGCTCGGTAGCGTGTTCAAATACTTACGTGGCACTCAGCGTCCCCTCTCGCATAATGAGACGCAACTCACAACTTTATTACCTTCAGTAGAATTTTAATGACATCCGTTTATCTAATGCATTTGTCCATTTTAATTACAAGCGCGACTACTTTGTTTATGGGAGAGTGTTAATTTTTTTACTCTCGATATAAAAAAATTAAAATGTTGTTACTAATTTGTTTTAGTTAAAATAAAGATTAAAAAATGTTTTAACATTAAAACCACAATAATTAATCAGCGACTATATTATAGTGCCTTATTGATACTGTTTTTGACAACATATTTTGCTTGGTATTTATAAATTACTAGCTTTTTCCCACGGCTTCGCCCGCGTTAATAAGTTTTTCCGGGCTAAAAGTACATACATAAAAACCTTCCCGTTGCATCACTCTATCCAACACATTTATTTGGATAAAGATTAATATTATGACGTTGATACAACTCTTAACAAATAATGCTTAATTTCGACCAAATTTGATTACCATAAAAACGGTTCTAGTGAGTTAATCTTAAAAGATAGACATATACTGTCGCGGACTTTTTTTTAGATCATTTCAAGAGGAATAAATAATTCTTTCATACATATATTTTTGGTATCTTGAACCGTTTTCGCAGCGCACGCAATGGAAGCTCTCAAGGATGAATAATTTTCCCCGCATTTTTCACATTTTCCATTATTTCTTCGCTCCTAATAGTTGCATCGTGATGTTATATAGCCTATAGCCTTCCTCGATAAATGGTCTATTCAACACAAAAAGAATTTTTCAATTCGAACCAGTAGTTCCTGAGATTAGCGCGTTCAAACAAACAAACAAACAAACAAACAAACAAACAAACAAACAAACTCTTCAGCTTTATAATATTAGTATAGATTTAACTGTAAGACACAATGCAATAATGAAAATACCTTATTCATCTATACTAATATTATAAAGCTGAAGAGTTTGTTTGTTTGTTTCAACGCGCTAATCTCAGGAACTACTGGTTCGAATTGAAAAATTATTTTTGTGTTGAATAGACCATTTATCGAGGAAGGCTTTAGGCTATATAACATCACGATGCAACTATTAAGAGCGAAGAAATAATGGAAAATGTGAAAAAAACGGGGAAAATTATTCATCATTGAGGGCGTCCATTGCGTGCGCTGCGAAAACGGTTCAAGATACCAAAAATATATGTATGAAAGAATTATTCCTCTTGAAATGATCTAAAAAAATGCCCGCGACAGTATTTGTCTATCTTTTAAGATTAACTCACTAGAACCGTTTTTATGGTAATCAAATTTGGTCGAAATTAATGCATTATTTGTTAAGAGTTGTATCAACGTCATAATACTAATCTTTATCCAAATAAATGTGTTGGATAGAGTGATTCAACGGGAAGGTTTTTATGTACTTTTAGCCCGGAAAAACTTATTAACGCGGGAGAAGCCGCGGACAAAAGCTAGTTTTTAATAAAACTGGATTTATCTGTGGTGTGCGAACGTGGCCTACACGCTCCCTTAAGCTACACCAGGTTTTTGTTCATCCAATTAGCTAGTCTCGTGCGCATGTGATTGCTCTGCGTGTGTGCGTGATTGCGTGCGAATAACATTGTTTATAAAAACACCACGGTGTGAACGCAGCCTAACGTTCCAATGATCGATTGGAATGTAATTGATTTGTGGAATTCAATTTATTATCGATTATATTCACCGAGAAAAATAAATTTCTATGTGTGCTTGAAGATTCGATATGTGTTTATACATTGGAATGGTGAATTATTTGAATGATATTAGCATCCGTCTAATATCCGCTATGCGAGATTTTAATTACACGATTTAAATCGCTACGATAAATCGCAACGCATATGTGAATATATTGTAGTCTATAGTCTATACAGTTTTTATATGTCCTATGTAGGGTGAAGGAGATTTCAATTTGATGTAGATAATAATACAGTACACACACACACACACACAATTTCTCGAAAAACAGATACAGAACCACGAATTTTGAACATAATAACATATACCAAAGCGGTAAAGCTACACCTAGTCTAATTTCCTCCCACGTGTCTCATCATAGCTCAGTCCACGTACATTATTAGTGACACCAAGCAATGATTGACAACAAGATGAAAGAGATGACAAGTTTGTACTCGAGAGCACTAGACCGATGGACACAAGCCAGCAATGTTTCAGTGTCATTAGCGATGGTTATTTATGTTTATACGAAATTTCATGTAGATATCGCATCTTTTTTTTATTGTCCCTACTGCCAGTAGCATGACGCGAGTCGCTTTTCTGGCCACACCGGTCTTAAGGGTGATCGCTTAAGGCGCTCGCAACCCTTTAAATTAAGTGACCATGCTGAGGGCAACCCACTAACGGGTTATGAATTTCGGCTCAGGACGGTCACTGAGAGAAGATGAGACATCAACTATTAGGAATGATTGGTTTTTAAGCCTAATCCTATCAATTTATTTCGTCATCGGCACGCGGGCCGGAACTGTTAGGAGGGGGTTTCGCATCGAGTGTACGATTTTTTGGGTTAATATTTTGAATTTGAAACTGTGAGCGGACGAGCCTGGTGGTGGGTTTTTTCTGTGGTATGAAAGGGTTGGCGTTATCGTGGTGGGATCGAGAAATCATACTTGACGAATCCTACTTCCTACTAATATTATAAAGGCGAAAGTTTGTAAGAATGTATGGATGTTTGGATGTTTGTTCCACTTTCACGCAAAAACTACTGAACGGATTTCGATGAAATTTGGCACACGGGTAGATCATGTCTTGGATTAACACATAGGCTACTTTTTACCCCGGGAAAATATAAACCGGGACTTTTATCCCGGAAAAACTTTTTAATGCGGGCGGAGCCGCGGGCAAAAGCTAGTATAGAATATAGTGGACATAGACATAGCTAGTAGAGGAGGCCCGTGCTCAGCAGTGGGCAGTATATAATACAGGGCTGATTGCATTGCATTGACATAGCTCTGGAAAGTTATCCCACTTGGCCATTGTGGGTGTTATAGTTGGTGAATGACTTGTAAACACTAGATAACCTATGGTATTCTTGTCTTGGCTTCTATAAAAAATAAACTACGATTGGCAAACGCCCCCATGACGAGCTCAGCAATACGAGTAACATGTAATTATAACGGTTGTCTTTCGACCTACATTAGAAACATACTTTTGTAGGTCACGTAATGAATAATTACAATCCTTTATTAATAATAACATTGATTTACTATAACTGAGTTAATTGCGATTTTCGTTCCGATTTCGATTACGAATAATTAATCTCAATATTAGCTATGAAGCGAGCGGTAAACCGGTTCGAATAATTCGATACTATTATGTACGCTATATCAGCCTTAGGTACTCAATATTTTACTTAAGTCAAATCTTTTGATTGATTGATCGATCAGAGGTCATTTTCCTTCGAATCGATGTTAGTTTTTTTTATCGTATGGCGAGATGAGCATGCTTCTCGACAGCTCGACCGCCCATAAAGAGTAACAACACCATGCAGAACCACCATATGTCTCATGTCGTCGAATATGTAATGGATCATCATAAGAACTATTCCACCGATATTAAAAAGTATTTCTTTGATAGAAAGCTGCACTGTCTCCAGAAATAGACGCTGTGTTATAGAGAGCTTTTATACTGAGAAAATAATTATCCGTTTGAAGCCGCCAGCAAATGCTGGTATAAGCTTTTCTACATGAAAACTACATGCAAATTAAAGAATATGGTCGTCGCCTAGATTATGTACAATCAAATAGTATACATAATGATTTCTTATGTTTACGCGAAGGCACTGAAATAAAATTACCTATAGTATTTTTTCGCGATTATTTTAATTTTAACTCCCAACGTTTCAAACACTTTCCAGCCTTCAGGGTCACGGGACGAACTCACTTAATTGAACAAGTTAACCTTTAAAAAATCCGTAAGTAGTTTTATTTCAAAAATTATTCACTTTGTCATTACAGCCGACAGCGCACTCTTCCTGGAGTCACGGAGTGAATTAGCGAGAAACGAGAAATCTAAATGGGGCTGCTACATCATACATAGTTAAGTGCGTTGTGGTTTGTGTAGTGGATAACTCTGAGCTTTGGACGGAGTCAGAGTTGTCCCAAAATTGAAGGAATGTTATATTATACGGTAATTAATAAAATTATAATTAAGTATAGAGTGGATTTGCTAAAGAATTCTCAGTTATATTATGTACCTAGAATTTAAGATGTGTTGACATTTTTTAATTCTATTCTATTAATGACATTTCGTATGTAAACAACCATTAACGAGTACTCGCAAACATCATAATTGAAGTGTTCTTTTTAGTGTGAACACCAAGTATAAAAATACATCTAAAATCCCACACGGACATCCATAAAACCAAAACTTAATTACGTTCACATAATAAAACAATACATTTATCTAATACGAATCTGACAGCCCTATCCGTTAGAACAATGCCGCACATAATCGTACGTTTTCCCACGATACACGATAACTATGAAGTATGAACTAAAAAACCGCGCCGTCGCAACGCATGCGCATCGATAAATATGCATACATCACGCTATGTAATTAAAAACGCAGTATTATGTTTTATAGCGGTTATTTGAGATATTACGAACGTGTTGTTTAATACATGGTCAAGTATTACCGGTCTTATTACACTTGAAGAGCGCGCAAAACCTTCGCCTTGCTGTGAATTTGCCAGTGTTATAAAAGCCTTAAGTTTACCTGACTATGGATGAAACCAGCCGGCTAAAGATTTGAATATTTGTTTCTTCAGTGTAGCGTATTTACGACAATTTGTTGACAGAATTGGAATATTGGACTTAGAGGGGTATTTTATAAATCAACTAGCTTTTGCCCACGGCTTCGCCCGCGATAATAAGTTTTTCCGGGCTAAAAGTACATACATAAAAACCTTCCCGTTGAATCACTCTATCCAACACATTTATTTGGATAAAGATTAATATTATGACGTTGATACAACTCTTAACAAATAATGCATTAATTTCGACCAAATTTGATTACCATAAAAACGGTTCTAGAGAGTTAATCTTAAAAGATAGACATATACTGTCGCGGACATTTTTTTAGATCATTTCAAGAGGAATAATTCTTCCATACATATATTTTTGGTATCTTGGACCGTTTTCGCAGCGCACGCAATGGAAGCCCTCAAGGATGAATAATTTTCCCCGTTTTTTTTCACATTTTCCATTATTTCTTCGCTCCTAATAGTTGCATCGTGATGTTATATAGCCTAAGCCTTCCTCGATAAATGGTCTATTCAACACAAAAATAATTTTTCAATTCGAACCAGTAGTTCCTGAGATTAGCGCGTTCAAACAAACAAACAAACAAACAAACAAACAAACTCTTCAGCTTTATAATCTATATATATAAAATTCTCGTGTCACAGTTTTCGTTGCCATACTCCTCCGAAACGGCTTGACCGATTTTGATGAAATTTTTTGTGCTTATCCGGTATCTATGAGAATCGGCCAACATCTATTTTTCATCCCCCCAAATGTTAAGGGTGGACCACCCCTAAATTTTTTTTTTATTTTTCAGACAAAATTTTTTGTTTTAATTTTTTTATGATACAGCATACAAAAATACCTACAACCCTAAATTTTCACCCCTCTACGATCAACCCTTATTTTTTAATAGCCATTTTAGTTACCTTTTTAGGGCAGGACAACGTCTGTCGGGGCCGCTAGTATTAGTATAGATTACTTAGAGGTTATATTATACTAGTAGTGCTCGCGGCTCCGCCCGCGTGAAGAAGTTTTTCCGGGACAAAAATATTTTCCCGGGATAAAAAATAGCCTATAGCACTCAGGAGTAGGAGGAGTAGCTTCCTATTAGTGAAAGAATTTTCAAAATCAGTTCAGTAGTTCCTGAGATTAGCGCGTTCAAACAAACAAGCTCTTCAGCTTTATAATATTAGTATAGATTCATAAACAATGTTGATAATATAATCGTTTTTTAAGTAGATAACATAAAAAATATATTTTATGGCCTCAGAAAGACTGGGCATTCAGATTCTTGAGGACTTAATTCTCTACATATACTACGTTCATCACAAAGGGTCGTTTGTAACCCACAAAACTACGCAGTGTGACTTTCATTTCGAGAAATGCATAATCGCGACAAATACTAGTCCTTGATAAAAAAACACAACATATAACAACAGTTAGATGCGGAATTCACACGAGATAATTGACCAACAAAACAAAAGCGAAGTTAGCGGTCCGGAATCCGGATGAGCCAATACATTTCCGTCACCAAGTAACGGACAATGGTGAAAGTGACCGCGTAGGTCGCCGCCGCCGGCAACATTGTCAATTCAAACCCTGCTATGCGGAGATAGTCGCTGTTTGATGACTGACCAGGCGACATGAACTCGCCTAGGTTGGTTCTTGGCCTAGATAAATTTCAAGCTACTGACACATTTGCTGCTGTGTTTTCTATGATTAATAACACTACAGATAACCCAAAATTTCTTTCTTAGTTCTAACTGCTCTCAAATTTCTGTACCACACCCACGTTGGTTTTCGCAATGTGGATCTTCATATACGAATATGATTATGTCGCTGATTAACTGCACTGCTAATGAAAAGACAAATCCATCAATCTGACTCAGTTTACAACTGACAAATGATTAACTAAGCATGCGCAACAACTACGGGGAAATCAATTTGTATCACCAATTCTATGGAAGCGATTTATCAACCGTATGTCTGACGTGTATTAACCTTAAGCCTAGTAAAACGTATAACAGAAAATTAAAAAAGAGGATACCCTTGATGTTAAGCGATCACCACCTCCCTTAAATACATTAGGCAAAGTGCACCAGAATAAGCGAAACTCAGCTTCTACGCTGTCACGTTACGTTTTTCCTGCAAGGCTCAAAACTCATTCCAGCTGCCACATGGGTGGCTCAAAGAAATGAAAAATAAAACAACCTTCAATCATCATAAATCCATAAAATATTAAAAACAAAAATAAAACAATATGTGCAATACTTTCCAGTCCAGGCAGATGTATGAGTAGGTATATTACCAATACCGTCGTGAATTCAGAAAATGCAGTAAAGTAGACGGAGCGTGCACGCTTTGAATTTCTGATATATGAACATCATTTCCCCGGAGGCATCTGTGTGGAGGCAAATAGCCTCCCAGTCCCTCCGTGTCTGATAGAATTTAAAATAGAAAGTGTTGCCAATGATGTAACTGCGTAAAAGGATAGCGCCGTTTCGAAACACAAATTCACTAAAGGTTGTTTGATTGCGTAATCCTGATTGGTTGGGTGAAATTGTCTCGCTTTGTGTACTTTCACAGTTTTTATGTGTTTGTGACCAAAAACATTCGAATGAATATGGATCTCGACGTGATTTAGTCAATAATGTTAGCTTTCTAATTGTGAGTCTGAGTAGTTGTCAAGTTTCATTGAAATCCCCGAAGAGGAGGCATAATTCTCCCAGCCGTTGGATGCAACGTTCCTCGTTTCTCAACATATTTGGACTGACCACTGAACCATTCTCGTCATAGGTAAGAATACTCTCTTTGCCTTACTAGTATTTAAAAAGGGAATATACAAAATACTACTCTCAAATTAAACAGCTAAGATTGATTAACTATTGCAATAAGTTCGCCTGAGTATCGTAGCACGGAATTTATAAATTTAATTATGTACACAGTAATTAGATTAGGTAATAACCTCAAAATTATGCAGGCAACATAAGAATTAATGAACCCGCAGTTATATTAACATTAATGTAAATAAAATCAGATTTACATGTAAATTATGATACATTTGGCAAATAATAATGTCATTAAAACTAAGGTGAATGTCAAAATATATATTATTAGAAACTGCAACGGTTTTGATTTAAATAAAAATATGTACCACTGACTTTACAGAAATACTTTCACAAAAAATATCACCAAGCGAACGACCGGCACGAAGGCAATGACCAACTGACTCGAACTGTCAAACGTTCTATGCTTTTATAGCAAAAATTGTAGAATATTTTTGCCCTAACAATATTATATTATGTAGTGAATGTACGAATGTAATATATCATGTTATCACATATTCATTGAAATAAATTTGGTATATTTTGTTAAAATATAATTATATCAGATAAAACGTTTAATGAGATGTTAAAAATTTTACATCTCTTTATTCTTTATTTTGCCTTTTACTCGTCATGTGACGTAATTTTGATCAATAATATCTTTGTATCAGCAAAATAATTGACATGCTAAATGGGCCTATCTTTTTCCACTTTTACACGATTGCATACAATAATTTGTAAATATACATGACAAATTCTATTGAAATATACATAAAGAACGTTCTAAACAGTATCAACAATATTTTAGTTCGATAATCCTACTGATATTATAAAGGCGAAAGTTTGTAAGAATGTATGGATGTTTGGATGTTTGGATGTATGGATGTAAGGATGTTTGTTCCTCTTTCACGGAAAAACTACTGAACGGATTTCGATGAAATTTGGCACACGGGTAGATCATGTCCTGGATTAACACATAGGCTACTTTTTATCCCGGGAAAATATAAACCGGGACTTTTATCCCGGAAAAACTTTTTAATGCGGGCGGAGCCGCGGGCAAAAGCTAGTACATAATAAAATTTAATGTGATAAGAGACATAATATCTCGCAATGTCCTTAGGGACTAATAAATTTGTCCTTCTGAGTCTGAGCGCACTCGTCAAATGGATAAGATGGGTTGCCCGCTCCACTGCACTGGTTTAATGATCCTTGACGACATCATTATAAATTATATAATATGGCTATAAATCTTCACATAAAAATCAAACAGTTTCCTTAATCTAATTATAAAATGCGAAAAGGGACATGTCTTTGGATAGAACTCCTTAAAACTAGCATTTTACAATAAATTGTTTAATTTTAAAGACCTCCGATTTTGAGATTTATGTACCTGATTTTATTTCGCTTAAAAACTACACTTAAAAGTTAAAGGAAGGGTCTAAAAGATCCATATTTTTTTTTAGTTCTTTAATATCTATAAAGTTTGATCCTGGTTGAATTTTGTGGCCCACCACTCGTGCAAAAAGCGGACATCTCCTTTGTGCAGATATTTGAAAATCTTACAATACCAGCCTTGTATTGTATACTGCCAACTGCTGGGCACGGGCACTCCTCTACAACTAAGATGGTTTTAGGTCTTGGTCCACCACGCTGGCCTAGTGCGGGTTAGCAGACTTCCCATACCTTCGAAATTCAGAGGGTCTCCTTTCGGATGTATTCTCTATTGCACTAAAGCTAGTCCTCTATTGCACTAAGAAACACGATTTATATAAGTGTCAGGAATTACGAAGGGTGCACCGCAGAATATGCAACCACAAACAAAACCCACTTTCGCCAACAAACTGTGTGCAGATTGACGATTTTGTTTAAATTGTCAATAATTGTTAATATCTATACATTTAATAAAGCCGTAGAACTGGTGATTTTGTACATTTAAAGAAATGTGACAAAAAATAAAGGGGGTGACTAAAGAAGAGTAATGGAAAAGAATCATTCAAATCAGCTATCTTTTCTGCTTGTCTGTTTTTGTTTGTTTGTTATTGCACATCTCCGAAACTACTGAATGGATTTCGATGACATTTGGCACACGGGTAGATCATGACCTGGATTAACATATAGGTTTTTTACCCCGGGATAAAAAAAGCAAGACTTTTATCCCGGAAAAACTTTTTCAAGCGGGCGGAGATCCGAGCAAAAGCTAGTATAGAAATAAGTAATTAAAAAAACCACATTTTTTAGTTTGTGCGGGTATCAAACCCAAATCACCGATTTCCCAACGTAAATACATTCAGAGACGAATGAACTAACATGGAAATAAAATCCACATAAACATAGTCTAAAGAACCAGACACCATTCAAAATGGTCAACTTAAAACATCATTAAGTCTTGCAAAACTACATAAAACTGCTTACAAATTGTTCTTAACCGCAATCTAAGATTATCCACACCTCATTAATGGCTTAGACTTGAGTGTTGACCGCTGCACTCAGCGAAGGGGGTTATAGAGCTTCTTATTATAATAGTACTTCATTTAAGCAACTACATAGTTGCTTGCCTGGTGGAAATCGCCACGATTACCCACAAACAGCAGCAACACCATCCAGAACTTTTAATTATAACTCCTGAATATCACTTGGTTGGATCACCTTGATACATTAAATGTTAAAGGCTTTTTTTACAAGTTTCAAGTAAATGGTATTAAAACTTACTCCATCAATTATCAATGTCCAATTACCACGCACAGTCGCCAAATATATCTTAAAAATTAACCACAGAGACAATAAAAATTAATCACAAAGGACCATCATTGCGGGCCACAAGTTACTCTTAAAAATATTGCTCGTCCATCAGATCTGTATTAATGTTTACCAAGTCTTCGTGACAGCTTCACGTCTGAGTACCGATAAAAGTGTTCCATTAATTAGTTAAGTACTGAAACCATAAGAAATCGAGCGAGGGTCTTTGTGATAAAGTTGAGTTTATTATTGGAAATTTCGCAGGTAGTATCGATTTAAAGAACCACGCCATTCCTTTGAAAACCCTTTCCAATCTCTCCATGTGAACATTGGAACTGATATCTACCAACAAATAAACGTGTCTAGTAATTGCTTCGTGCAAATACGAAAAGAGAAAAATTCATCTTCCTTGTAATGAGTATTTCCGTTGAGGAATAACGCTTCGACTGAAAGCAGGGATGTAATAAGGAAAACAAGGGGGTTAATTAAGGGAGTATAACGAAAGCAAAAACATTTTCATCAAGTTTAATTATCACCAACAGACGCTTGCCTTTCAAAAATGCTGAGTTGCTTTTTAATACAGTTGGGATGATTACATTTCTATTTATTCTAATGTTTCTTTGTGGTTACAACTCATTACACTGCTTCCAATCGCTAGCAGTATCCATAAATGTTAACGAAATCATCAAGTGCAACTAAAAAGAAACAATCCAAACAGTCATGTCTAAAACAACCACATCTGGTTGCAAGTTTACAAGAAGCTGTCGTTTTTCGATCGCCAGTCGTTGGCCGCTCGATCGAGCGCCGGCGCCCGTCGACCGTGTCGGAGAAAGTGTCGCTATTACTGCTCGATTTTATTGCCATTACGCCGGATGGAAGTGGGAGGGGCGCGCGGGGGACGGGACCCCACGACGTTAATTTACGTTACAACTAATCATGATTAGTGATTTTGCTAGTAGGCTGTATGGTAGATCCGAGCTATGGGAGAGCCCCGAAGATACTTTTTTATTACAAGCGTCATGAGAAATAGCGACAAGTAATACAGTAATTGTGTACGTAGAAGTACGTTTGAGATAAAAAATATACATACGTTTAGTTTCGTCTCGTTTATTTCTGTATGAAACCGATAAAACATCACTAAAGTCTTTCTTATTTGAAATTCTAAGCAGTCACATGTGAGAAGTGGTAAAAAGCGAAACAGACGTAAGAATGATAACCAAATTATGCACATGACTTACTCAAGTACATTTACTTACTAAAAACTTTTTTAGAAGATAATATTTAGGAGATTGGATTTTTTCACCTACAACTACGCTAACTAAATGAATACAAAAGTAAAGTGGTATTACATCACATAGATATTTGCGATTCTCAATATTATTGTTTTAAAGAATCTATCAAATATATAAAATAATGTTGTCCCACGTTTGCTTTCCGATTCCGCGCCACACCGTCACAATCACAAGTTCAGAGAAACTCAGGATATGATGTCGAAATGTGACTTGAATACTTATTAGTGCATTTGAATTGCAATCTGGTAACTTATTCGGCCGTGTTCGGTTTTAGTCTTTAAAGTCTTTGTGATTCGTTAGATAGGTTTCCAAAGATTATGCAAATAGTGATTATAACTGGGAAGATTGTTTATTAATCCTACTAATATTATAAACGCGAATGTTTGCGAGTATGGATGTATGGATGTTTGTTACTCTTTCACGCAAAAACTACTGAACGGATTTGGATGAAATTTGGCACAAGGGTAGATCGTGTCCTGGATTAACACATAGTCTACTTTTTATCCCGGGAAAATATAAAGCAGGACTTTATCCCGGATTTTCTTTTTCTCGCGAGTCGTTACAGCTAAACCACTGACCGATTTCGATGAAATTCGGTGTGGAGAGAGTTTAAGACCCTGGGAAGGATCTAAGCATTTTTTTATCTCGGAAAAATATAAACCGGGACTTTAATCACGAAAATTCTGCGAGTGGAACCGCAAGAAAATAAGTATAGAGATAGTTTGAGATCCACAGAAGGACATAGGCTACTTTTATCCCGGAAAAACATACATCGGGAATTGTATCCCGAACTTTTTAATCTCGCCGTTGGAGCCGTAACGACCAAACCAACGAATCTATTTCAATGAAATTTAGTAAGGAGATAGTTTAAGACCCTGGGAAGGACCTAGGCTACTTCTTATCCCAGGAAAATATAATCCGGGACTTTTAACCCGGAAAACTTTTTAACGCAGGCAGAGCCGCGGGCAAAAGTAAGTTTAACATATTCTTTAATTTTGCTATATCGGGCATAAATTACAGACTCCGCGCTGATACTGAGCAAAAAAAACAATATGACTGCCCAACCCGTGATTCAAACTCGGGACCACAGAGCTGTATCGTACCGCTCACGCATTACAACTACGTAACTGAGGCCTTCAAAAAACCTTCTATTATAATATAGAAATTTCGATAAGTGAATTTATATGACATGTAGAGCTCTCTTGTGAATACATAATATGAACTTGATAATGAAATATTGTCACAATTTATATTAGCGGCATACCTCAAATTAATCACGAGGTGAACAACTAACATTGTCGTTCCACGTACGGAAGCCCAACTATTTCTAATTTAACATCAGAACAATGTCGGGTTTTCGTGAAAACACCGGCGTGCGACTAAGTTCGTCAAAATAGGTCACCAGGAAACGAGGACTTTTGCAAAGTCAACGTGACATTTGTTCAAAGGAGATGGCCGCTTTTTGTATGGGTGCTGGACGTCAAAATCTAAACAGGCTCAAACTTTAGGGATATTAAAGGGGTAACAACTGGAACCTAGATCCATTGAAGGAAATATTTTAGACCCCTCCATTCATAACCAACTTTTTTAATAACTTTCATATTGAGTGTAGTTTTCAAGCCAAACAAAATTACATGCATCTAAAATCGGAGGTCTTTAAAATTAAACGATTTATTGCAAAAGGCTAGTTTTTAAGGAGTTCTATCCAAATATATGTAAATTGTCTTGTTTAGATTTTCAGGCCCATTTTTGGACATGTCCTTTCGACTTCGTTTGACAAAAGTTAAAGGTCGATAAACAGTACCTACATGCGAAGGTTTCTACATGTTAGTGATAAAGTTATGTTACTGCGAGATTGTCTTGAAAAATAATATAGTATATCCAATAAAGCACATACCTATATCTTGAGAAATATCTATTATTCTTATAAAGATCGCCGGTTATTTTCAAACGTTGCTGACTAAAATTTATGCAAGGTGGCTTGTGTTATACCAAAAATAGAATCGTGATAATACTGATAATAAAGACCATGATATATAAAACTCTCAAGTTAAAGATGAACAGTAAATTTATTTCATCATTTTACTACCTGAAATATTACAGAAACGAGATCGATGTGCTAATCTCTGCGAAGATAAACTCTATACAATTAATTTATTATCTCTAGAACTAGTACTCAAATTCTTATAAGTCTTTTACAAATAAAATAAACATAAATCCTTAGTGATATATGCTACTTCTTTTCTAAGGAACTGACTATTAACGCGACAAGGGAGTTTAAAGCAAGTGCCGAACAAGAGCTATGTATTGGTACAACTATTATTGCTTCATCAAAAAAATAAACAATATCAGCCCAGGAACAACCCACTTTATCATATCTTCGCTATGGAGATAAAATCAATCGTAATAACAATTCTTACGTTTTCACATCGCACAATTCTAAAACTTATCAATATAAATAAAGATACAAAGATAAAAGGAAAAACAAATCGATAAGGGTACTAAATAAAATTGTATAGTATCTTCTGTCTTCGACTATCGAGTGTTTAGGATTTTGCTCTTTGGTAGAATTATCGTATGTACTGCTGACTATGACTATCATGAGACTCTATCCCATAAGGCACGGGAACAATCGCAATGCAAACTGCAGTACTCAGCACTTGTTACCAATAATTTGGACTTTATTTGTTACTAGCTTTTGCCCGCGGCTCCGCCCGCTTTAAAAAGTTTTTCCGGGATAAAAGTCCCGCTTTATATTTTCCCGGGATAAAAAGTAGCCTATGTGTTAATCCAGGACATGATCTACCAGTGTACCAAATTTCATCGAAATCCGTTCAGTAGTTTTTGCGTGAAAGAGTAACAAACATCCATACATCCAAACATCCAAACATCCATACATCCATACATTCTTACAAACTTTCGCATTTATAATATTAGTAAGAAGTAAGATTTTAAAATTCCTGGCTCTTACCATCAAGAGAGTATGTTGATCGTCTCACGTTTTAATTGTTTAATTCTAATAAACTATCCCAATGGTAGTTGATCGTCGATCCCATTCCGAGAAGAAAACAATCAAAATAAGTCATACGTCATCAAAAAACTTTATCCTGAGTAATCCATTTAAGCGATGGATAGAAATCGAAATAAACTGGGATCCTTTATTTAAATCTGTGATCTTAATAAACGATCTTAAAATTCAAACAGCATGTTCTACACAAAACATTATATCATCCCCGAATATACCACTATGCTCAGATGGAGTTATGCATAGAGGATCTCGTCCATGTCTATACCGCACCACTCGAGACCTGCCAAAGTTTCCTGAACAGCACTCAGTCGGCTCGTTACAAACTGTAGCACCATCGACGGCCGGCAAGCAGCGGCCAACTTTATCGGCATGCGACGATAAGTTTTCATAAAGAGCGCTCGAGATCGACGAGGACCTCTGCCAAGTGCTGGGTTTACGTAAACTGTAGACTGCGCGTGACTGTAACGTTTGCGTTGAATTTGTAGGTGGTTGGTGTTAACATAGTAAGTGTTAGGTGCCGGGCAGAATATTACGTGCAAGTTCTTGATATGTAAATTTTTTTGCGGGGACGTCCAACACGGCCCGAAGAACCGAGATGAGTATTTTGGGGTTAACGACCAGTATCACGAGAGCTTATTGGTAAGCTCGTAAGTTGGCTAAAATCCCAAAGTAGCTTTATTCGACATTATATATGAGAGACAGCACCAGAATCCAGATGACAACGAGGCAATACTCCTGATTATTATTGAAACTGCCACTGCATTAAACCGCATATAAAGCAGTCCGTTGCTCTAATATCATCAGTAGCGGGGCTACCCAATGTTTTTAATATCTATAAACAATATACCTTTTTAATATAAATTTCCATATATAGCCTATGTTTACAGAAGCGCGTACACAGGAAAGCGGCTTCCCGCCGGCGCGGCGGCACGGCCAGCACCACGATTACAACAAAATCTAAATTGTTTACACGATTTGCGTACGTGTTGCTACTTCAAAGGGGAAACACATCAAAAGCATCGGAAGATATTGAGATGTTCGTGTCGATAAAGAACAGCGACATCTATTACACTATGGGTTTTTATCGGCACGATCAAGTTTTATAGGAATTAAAATATATTTAATGAATATGCAAGTTGTAAATCCAATGGTCACCTCCCTGCTTAACGTCATGCCTAACCACAATAAAACACTCACGATTTGTACGACATATGGGCATATGGGAATCTTGTGCCCGATATAACAATAAGCTCTTATTTTAAAAGATCCTCAAAGTTTGGGTCCACTGGTTAATACTGTGTCTAACAGTTTAGGGATAAAAGAGGGAATTTTTATGAAAAATATCATCAAGTTTTCTCACCAAATGACTGTCTTAACCACAGGATACTAAAGTAATAAAGCAAGGGTGACATCGAAACGCCATAAAGCACATTAAAGTTATAACTTTCACATCTTTATAGCATTAACTTAGAAAGTAACCCTCGAAGGTAAATAAAACAACACGTAACGTAGAACATTAATAAACCAACAGTTTTACGAGTGGCGCTTACCACAGAGATTATTGGAAACAGTTTTATTAACCTTAATAAATCTATAACTCTTTGTATAATCGCGAAATGCTTTATGAGATATCAGGACAAAGACTTTTAAGTTTTTTATGAAATCATATAAAAAGTCGAAACGATCAATATTATCACGCTAATTTTGCAAATAGAGAAAATTGGCTTCGAAAGGCTCTTTGACGGTTTGACAACAAATACAATAAATTATAACTGTTCCCTAAGAGTATAAATAATTCTATAAACCAATCAGTATTATTACTTAATTCATTGAGTGGATTTCTTATTACAATTAATTCATCTTCATCAAGAGCTTTACCAATTTGCTTCCCGGTTATCCTTTTTTTCTATTATTACAATTAATTGATATACTTACATACATTTTTAAAACCTTCAAAATACGAATAATATTTTAGTCATAAAACTATGAGGAAATAATAAATGCCCTATTACTATCACGTGTTTAAAAACTTGTTCCAATATTTACTCCAAAAAAAAAGTGTGTTCAAACACATGCGACACCAAAAACGTTCGATTCATCAGTAAAATAACCACCTGTTTTTTTTGACTAGCTAGACGCTTGAGTATGTCATCTGATAGTGCGTTACCAGCTCACAATCATCCACATTACCAGACGAATTGATACGTTTACGATCTTCAAGGTCGAATACGTCATAATGACTTGCACTGCACTTGATGTAAACCACCACCACCCGCTCGGCCCCACGAAAAAAACCTTGTAAGTCAAAAAAACCTTGTAATCTATTTCTTCCCAATCATCTACCAGTGTTTCTCAAAGAGCTGCCAATTCGCGCAGTTGACGTAAAGTAAATAAATACGGTCGATTACCACTGGATCCGTGCGGTTTGGATCTCGGGAAGTTCCCAGGGCAACTTTTAACAGTTCGCTTTCTCAATCGAAACGATATCGATTACGTAGGCGTACACCCTTTCGCGTAACGATTAGGTTTCACTTAAATTGTAACTTGTAAGGTGAAATATGAACATTGACGCTAAACGCAAACATAACTGTTCTTTTAAAGCTTAATCTGTTGACATCATATTGTGTTTAACCTCGGTTTACATCTCGCAACTGAAATACTGATATTTAATCACAAATTACAGGACTATATAGACGAATAATGCCTCCTGAATATATATAGAAGATTAAATGACAATCAACAATCATACAAACGAAATTAGTATAAAAAAAAACTGAAACATATGTTAGATTCTTTAATCAAATTATAATTATACATCCATCCTTGGCACATAAACACATCAGAAACGGCAAATTGAAAACGTTGTAAAACAAGAACACATGTCTCAATGTCGCTGCATAATATGCGTTTATCATTAGACAACAAAACAAATAGATCAAGTGTTAATGCGAATTCGCACGAAGGTGAAGTGGGCATCATCATCATTCATCAATGTATATTAGTCTACTATTGTGTTATATGTCGACCTAGATTAGTTCTTGAATTCCTTACAATTTAAATTTGCTAACAACATTACCATCCTCGCTGAAGAGCGACTATTATAAAACAAAACGAAGATCAAAAAGAAGAATGGATTGTCCAAACACCGGCTTACAAAGTCTAGTACACTTAAGACGTTATTCACATCCAAAATGTGCTATAATTTTATTTTACAACCTAGCTTCATAAAACCAAACTTTATGCCCTTTATAAATATCCACTTAGTATAAGTATAGAATAAAATAACTTCTAAGATTAACGAAGTCTTCAAAATTTGGGCCGACTGGCCATTGACGCCTTCATGTCTAAGGCATTGCTCGTAAGGTCACAGTTCATATCGTGACTTGGTACCATTAAATGCAGAATAATTTTAAAATCTAGCAACAGTCTTATTTATAAGCCAAAAATAGACCCCTGGTTTATTATTATGCTCCTTTTGAAATTTGGACTCGAATTAAACATATTTTTGAAGTTATACTTCTTAAGGTGCGTTATGAAAAAATGACGAGAGTGAAATTTTAAGATGCGCGCACATCATGTAACACAAAAAGTCACAGGTCATCAAAAAGTCGCATCACTGTAATTTAGTTTCAATACTATTAACCGACTTAAATAAAGGTGGTTCTTAATATTCTCACTTTATTCTATCAGAAACTTCATTTTATGTGGAACTTTACCTTAGAGGATAGGGTAGGGCTTCGAGTGTGGCGGTTCTACTGTACTGTGCACCTGCCACCCCCACTGAAGTAAACCGTCTCGTAATCTTTAAAGACACTTAAGGTTGTTTAGAAACTAAGTTTAAAATAATCAAAGACATCTTCGCTTTTACAAATAATAATCAAAACGAAGAAACTTTGAAATAAACATTATAAGGTATCACTGAGAAATCTTAAGAATATTGTAAGTGTAAAACATTATAAAGATGTTTGTTAGCTTAACACGCATAAACCGCTAAATAGGATTGAATATAATATGGCACACCGATAGACGAAGGCCAAGGAAAAATGCGCTGGAATATTCAAAAAAGATTTCGACGTGGGCGAGCTGAGAGCATGCCAGTACTAAGTAAGTTCAATATGGCATGTGCTTAACAATGCCTCGGACGATCTAGACAAATCGCTAAAGCTGTTCGCATAAGCATAGAAAGAGAACGGCTGTAGCGTGGGCGATGGAAAGGCCGGGATGCGACGGGTGGGCGCCTATTCAAACTCGCAAAGAAACTAAAATTAATGGAAACATATAGAATCACTGAATGGTGTATAAAATATTAACACCAGGGCTTTGCGAAATACTTAATTACGGGAGCGAACTCATGACGGTTTAAGACTTATTTCTGCAACTCTTTTGAGCTTAGAACAATTGTATTCCTGAGAGATTACTAGAAGGACCAAACTTTGATACGTGTTATAGAAACTAACATTGTTTATCGAATCTCTCTTTGAGAACTCTCTTTGAGAACTGAAGTATGTCGCATTGGTTCCTTGAATAGATGGCTAAACTAGAAACAGGCATATGTAGGTAGATACCATTCAGTTGTTTCAACCGTCGACGCTTGCATCAAAATACTTCTAGGGACTAGCATCGCAAGTTTCTTCGAAGCTAGTTTCTATTTGTTCGTAGTAATTGTTTAATTAAAATAAAAAGAAACCATTATCCAGAGTGCACAAAGTGCACGTGAACTGAATCATGGACAAATCCAATTTACCATTATTGCTGACGCAACGCGGACTGATCAAGCCATTGTGATGTCAGTCAATCCGATCCAATGAACACTTTCCCGTACTTTACATAACACACGATACGGCGAAACGTTGACGTCCAACGAAAAATATGCTTTCACCGTCCCATTATATTCTTATGAGATGTCATCGAGATTTGCGAGTCATTGTGTGGAGATTGATTCGTGTTTTAGTGACAGTAGAAATGACTTTCGTTTAAGGATATAAACAGTTGAAGTTACCAAAAAGGTATTTCATCACATAGTAGTTTGTACTTTTTATATGTTTGAAATAGGGCGAAAGATAAGATAAAATGATTACCATGTCTAATACCTACATAAAGAAAAAAGTTTTACTGGTAAACATTTCGGATTACAAATTTGAAGCCGTTCGCACAACCTCTTTTATTACACCGGGTTAAATATATTTAAACATAACTAACATTCGCTAAATATGTTTATATACAACGGTCCTGGAAAATGTACCTTCATGTTTTTCAGATAAAAATATTGTAAGAAAAGCGCTCTGGGACACAATTACGGCAGACAAGGGAAGGCCCGACCGGAATCCAGCGAATCATAGTGCCGCGAGAACTTACAAAAGAATCCTGAATACAGTGCTATAGCAAAGATTTATGCCATGTCCGAGATTTTTTTGCAACACCCAATTTTTCTCATTTTGATAAGCATTCGATTTGATAAGAATACTTCGCATATAAACATAAAAGACGAAATAAAAACAATCACAGACGTTCAAGTTTCTCTTAAAAATATAACCAATAGAAAGTACGTCGTCGAATCATATTCCACTCAAACACAACGAGATCAGGTTCGGAAACTACTTCGGACCTCGACCGCCTAGAATCTAGCCGCTAGATACACATCGAACAGATTTCACCCATCTATCGCCACAAAAACATAATCTAGCGATAACCTAGAATCTACATAGATTAGTAAGCGCGAAATCAGAGATGATATTACCTTATTAGTTCGTATTGACAAAAGATTGAAAGTCAGAATGTCGTAAAAACTAATTAATATCCTTTCTGTAATATAGCCGTTTTAGGACAAAGGCAACGGAAAGGTTCCTGACCGTCAATACCATAGAGTGGTTATTTTACCATACCTATGTAAAAAAAGGGAAACAAATTAATTCCATACGATTTACACATTTTCCACTCTCAAACACTTAACGTGAATAACTGATGTGCTCAGGTGTCAAAACCTTTAAATCTAATGTCCATATTTGTGGATATTAACACTCTACTAGCGTTGTTAGTGGAATCGTCACAAATTGTGTAATGGCGTGTTAAGTTTAATTATAGTGTTTAAGTGGAGTTTGGTTTATACCCCTAGTTCTAAAGTGTAACAAGTATGAAATTTGTTAGCATCAAGTTTAATTAGGGAACAAGAAAGTATCCCAACTAATTTGATCTTTTGTATAATGATTTGATTTAATTTATAGCAGCATATTTAAATAGCATTTAACACAATTCTCTGTATTTCTTTATAAAACGAAACTGACGTCGAGGTCGGATTCATTCATTTCTAGAATTTTCATCGGGCGTATGCAGATACCTGAGGAACAAAGCACAGCGCAGCTCCGATTTTTTTTTTTTGACAATAATTAACCCGGTTACAGCTAACGCATTTATGCATGTGGCAGATAGTAACAATGATATTTCAAATCTTCATAACTTCACAGCGTCTGGGACGCTGGGTGTTTGGAGCATATTCTCTAACCGCTTCTCAAATTTCTATCTATTGAGTTTGGAAACCTTGAGCATTTTAGAATATTCCTATGCCCTTGATCGTCGATGTATTAATTGAACGCTTCAAGTACACAGCCTTAAAGCCCCAACACATATCAGTGGGGTTAGAATGTGAAAAAAAACACGTTGCGTCTCCGCTTCGTTTTATTGCCATGGGTTGAGAGACTGACGTATCGGTCTCTCAGTCAATCACAAACATCAAAATACCGATACATCAGTCTCTCAACCAATCACAATAAACGAAGCGGAGGCGCATCGTGTTTTTTTTCACATTCTAACCCCACAGACAATGACAAAAATCACACGCGTAGGATGTAAGGATATTTTTTGCATATCAAGTGACGCGTTAATTGCCGCGGCGATGGACGTCGTGACACATCACTCAGCACCTTCAATAAAATGTTCTTTGTGTGATGTTTCATTCATGAGAGATATTTTAATTGGGTATTGCTTTATGTCCAAATTTTTTAGTTATACATAAGAAAAGTATTGTTATTTTTAGGTTCTCCAGTAGATTATACACTGAGCTTACACAGGTGTATATAACAATGGTCATATTCTGATGCACAGCTAACTTAAAGTAGTACACAGTATTGTTATAATCGTAATTGACATTAAACTAATTTACAAAACTATGCAAATTTATAATCATTCCAACTTTGTCTGACAATTAATGTCCATTTCTTTATGTAACAACTCTTCATTTATAAGAAACATCACCATAACAAGTCCAATAACTCACATTACACGACCTGAGAATCGACTTCAACACAGTTCATGGCCACAGACATCAGACGCTAGACCGATGACCTGAAGACCCAAAAAAAACACTTCTAAAGAACACACTGACCGTATACCCCATTACCCAGATTTCATTGCGAAAAATAAAACGGTTCAGCCAATTAAAGAGCTCATTGGTCGAAACGGCGCGCGTTGGCTAAGCTTCGGATGTGTCGCGTAACGTACTGTAGTGATTAAATTACACGAGATGGGTTGTGACACCAGCGCACTACACACGGCGAGGTGTGACTGCGGCCCAGGGCTATGCCAACAAGCCAAAACAATCAGCTAGAATAATCTATACTAATATTATAAAGCTGAAGAGTTTGTTTGAACGCGCTAATCTCGGGAACTACTGAACCGATTTTGAAAATTCTTTCACTAATAGGAAGCTACATAGCTCCTGAGTGCTGTAGACTACTTTTTATCCCGGGAAAATATTTTTGTCCGGGAAAAACTTTTTCACGCGGGCGGAGCCGCGAGCACTACTAGTATAGAATAAGAGTGAAGTATAATAATCTTCATGAAGCGGCGATAACCTAGTCGGAAGTGGAATGGACTGCCGAGGCGAAATCCCGCAGGTTCAAAACCCAAGGGCACACAGCTGTGATTATTCTACAAAGTTATTTGAGGATCCTTAGTGAATTATCGCTAGCCTTAACGGTGAAGGAAAACATTGTGAGGAAATCAAACATACCTGAATAGTTCTCTATAAGAGTTACGAAGGTATGTGGAGTCTGCCAAGCCGCATTAGGCCAGCGCGATGGACTAAGACCTAAACTGTCTCAGTAGTAGAGGAGGCTCGTGCCCACCAGTGGCACAATATATAATTCTTGTTACTGTCTTCAATGTTTTTAGATTTATCGTGCACAAATTACAGACTCGACTGATACTGATTAGAAAATCCAATATCACTTGCCCAGCCCGAGGATCGATCCCGAGGCCTCAGCATTACAGTCGTACCGTAATACAACTACGCCACCGAGGTAGTTTACTTAAAAACCCAATTTATATTATTTTTTAGTTGGCAATGTACTCTATACTTGGAAATACATTATAAATACATGCAATTCCATGTACGGCAAGAACTCACTAAGCCAATAACACAGACCATGTACAGTCAGCCACATAAGTGGCTGATAATAATAATAATAATACCAGCCCTGTATTATTATACTGCCCACTGCTGCCCACCACGCTGGCCTAGTGCGGGTTGGTAGACTTCACATACCTTCGAAATTCTTATAAGGAACTTCTTAGGTATGCAGGTTTCTTCACGATGTTTTCCTTCACCGTTAAAGCGAACGATAATTGATAAACAATACACACGTAACTTCGAAAAGTCAGAGGTTTGTGTCTTGGGTTTCGAACCTCCGGACATTGTCTCGGCAGACCATTCCATTCCCAACTAGGCTAAGTAACTGAAGAAATTCAAAATTTCAAATCACTTCCACGCGTTAAGCGTAATTGAAACATTTTATTTTTTTCTTTGTGGGAAGTAAAGTGACATTTATTTTATTTTTTTGAAGAGAATACAAAAATTGGTAACAACACGAAAGTGTAGACGTGATGTGAAGTTTTGAATTTGTTCAGCCACTTATGTGGCCGACTGTACGTTAAAATGTGTCGCGATATTACTGTGCCGTAGCTTTGAATAAATTACGCGAGATGAGTTATGACAGTGCACGACGCTTCACGACGCGTGACAAAAACGACAACGGGGAATGTCCAATCACAATACTGGAAACACGATTTTGGAGCATTTTTGGAGAGTTAGCCGCTTACCCGTTGTCCTAAGTTTTTTTTTTTTATAAAAGGCCATCTTCGGCGTATTAGGGACGGCTGCGGGCTTCCTCCGACTCACGTCTAAGTTGTCGTCCGCAACCGCCCCTCGTTGTCCTAAGTGAGTGATGGGACGCGACACGTAGCGATGCGATGCGACGCGACGCGACGTAATGCGACCAATACTTCACTTCACACTGATTAAGGCGACAACGTAGGCCACAAGTACATGTATAATAACTATTTTGATATTTTCGCGTCGCGTCGCATTACCACGTTTGTCGCTCACTTAGGACAAAGGGATAATCAGTAACATGTATAACAGTTTTGTAGTAGATAGATTAATTATAGCATAGCGTGTATCAGAGCTTTCGTAAAAGTGAAATGATACTCCGGTATTAGTCAACTTAAGTCTTAAGCCTTCATTAAACCCGAAGTCATATTATAACTGTCATTAATTTTGAAAAGGAAAAAAATAAGTAACTACAGTTGTAACAGAATACATAAAGCTATAAAAAATTGTTACGACACTTTACTTGAGTTACTCATAGATAAACTCATTTGCAAAAAAAAACGGGCACCTAAGCAATGAACCATTTCAAATGTTACTATTGGTTTGTTTGATAATTATAGGTAGTTTTACTTTCACAATTTTGTAAATTAATAAGCAAATAATCGTTTTCGTCAGTATTATCATAAAATTTTGATAAAATTTATGGGTTTTAATGCTAAAGTTCACTAGTAGTGTATGCTCGCTAGTAGTGCATATGCTCGTGAAGTAAAAGTTAACAAAGATTTTTGTTTGATTTTTCTTTAATAAAGTAAAAGCAGATAAATGTTTAGTATCGAGTGTGACCCCTCTAGCTGAAATCACAGCTTGAATTCGTCTGGGTATGCTAGCGAGGATATCCCGGATACTTGCTTGCGGAATACGTTACCACTCCGCGGTAATCACATTCTTCAGCTCTCTGATGGTTTGCGGAGCCGGTTGTACTGATCTCACGCGTCGTTTCAGAACGTCCCAGACATGCTCTATAGGATTGAGGTCGGGACTTCGAGCTGGCCAATCCAAACGACGAATGCCGACCTCTTGCACATACGCTTCCACATCGCCAGACCGGTGGGCGCGATCGTTGTCGTCCATAAAAATTGAGTCTTCGCCTAAAGCGGCCAATGCGGGTTGTGCATGAAGAATAAGAACTTCCGTTATGTATCGATGTCCAGTCAGTGAGCCGTTTTCAATGAAGACTAACTCTGTACGATCCATTGAATTTATCCCTGCCCAAAAAAAAACATAACAGAGCCCCCACCATAAGGTGTGATTTCTTCAAAACAAGCCTCTGCAAAGCGTTCTCCTCGTCTTCGTAGCACTCGCCGACGTCGATCTTCACCGAACAGAGATATCCTGGCTTCATCGGAGAACAATACCCTAGCCCAGTCTTCTTGAGTCCATGACTCACAATTTCGAGCAAACCTAAGCCTGGCAACTCTGTGCGCACGGAGTAACTTAGGGCCGCGGGCCGGGCGATGACTGCGTATATTGGCCGCGAGCAGCCTCCTCCTGACCGTCCATAGACTAATATGCACATTTCTTACTTCTTCGAGGTTGTTCTTAAGGTCCACATACGAAGACTTGCGATTTCTCAATGCGCGACTCACAAGGAAACGATCATCCCGTGGTTGGGTACATGGTTTTCTTCCAGAACCAGGCCTTCTTTCGACGGAACCGGTGTCTTGATACCGCTGCCAGGTCCTTTGAACCGTCGAGCGACTCACACTTAGCCTCTGAGCCACGAAGCATTGGCTGCAGCCCTCTTCGAGCAGCGCAATAATTTTGGTAGCTTTTACCACTTTCTCTAACATTATTGAGACAGCTAAACAGCAATAAATGAAGCTTTGACAATTAAGAATATGAAATAAATTCATAAAAATTGACTAAAAGTTATGAAAACCGATATTATCTTTTGGAACTTCGCACCAAAAATGTAGGATAAAAAGTGGTTTTCTGTAAAAACGAGCATCAAACGAAAATTTTATTTTGGAACGTACTGTTTTAAACACCACGGCATTTTTAAAACCGGCCAGTAACATGTACAAATGATTGAAATCATTTTGGTACCGTATTTTTTTAAAAAAGAATTAAAATCCAAACCGCCCGTTTTTTTGCAAATGAGTGTATTATATTTCAATGAAAGAAAAATCTTTGGACACATCACAAAACATACTATTTTCTACATGAAAAAATTTATACCAACATACTAAAAGAAAACGCACTATAGCCACGACAGCCTAGGACGCCGCCGAAGACGTATAATTTCCGTTTTCCGGTACAACAGATTTTCTCCTACACACATCTTCAAGGCGAGAATTATTTCCTGTTCTTTCCCATGACCTACTTCCATTTATTCCAAATCTTCCGCCGTCAGACAGGGTGACAGAGACCATTTGATATTAAAAACTATCACCAAGGTTGACAGAGAATTCGATATTGTGAATATAAAAATTAAATAACAACTAACCGTCAGTATGCTCTTTGAGTAAAGCATAATATACAAACTTTTCCTCATGAGTCACTGAAGATGAAGATAGTGAGTCCTTTTATACTGTCTTTGTGTTGTCTGTTTGTACATTAATTATCGTCTTACTACTGTTCTTTACGTTGGCATTGTTATCAACCTAGACAATTTTGGCCGTTTTACACGCACACGCTTCTATATCAGATTAATCGTGTGAGTTCATTCAATTACTGTCGATTTTCGAAGAGCTTAGCTACAACTCGAGATCCTTCGTTTCGTAAACTTCAAACACCCTTCATCATAGTTACATACAAAAAATAACTTGGATTGCATGATTTGGTAAAATTTACGTTAAATTAATAGCTCTATGCACTCTCGGATTTAGGGTACTCTGGACCCGTCACTGAATAATTCATCATAGCAAGGTTTCTTATCTGAACTTCAACGAACTGCGCACAAAACACAATTTATTATTATTAATGATTCTAGTTACGAAGCAATAACAAGAATAATTATTTAAAATAAATAAACATTACGCGTGCTGTCAGTCTGATGATTCAGAACGTAACAATATATGATTCACTTAAACTTTATCACGTATCGAAGGTGACAATGCGAAGTCAAGGGTACACAATTTTGTATAGTTATTTGTAGATGTTTAATATGATCTAGTGAAGAAGAATGCATGAAATCATTATTTCATTCGAAAAATTATACGAGAAAGTCTCTTGTAAACAACTCTTAATATGGAAAGATGATTCATAAAAAGAGGATAAAGACTCTAGAGTTGAAGATATCGAATGTATTTTTAAACTGGAACCGGATTTTACCTCACAAGCAAAGCAAATAATTGCGTGTAAACTGCACTAAGCGTAGGCGACGGAACTCGAGAAAGAAATCGCATTTGTCAAAACTTAAAAAGAAAAAGAACAAGAACCACATAAATCATGCGGGAAAAAAGAAATAAATAACAGTATTGCCAGAGTACATCCACTACAACTGATTACCGTAATGAGTTCTCTAAATCAAATTGAACGAGCTCACGGCACGGCGTACACAACATGTACGTAGGTAAACAGAGAAGCTAGCAGACGAAGCCTGTATATATTGCATATTGTAAATCTGTGAGTGTGTGGTATAAACGTTCGGAATTCTCTGTTGGTCAATTTTATTATCAAAACGTTCAACTTTTTGTCCGTCTGGCCTATCTGTTTACGTCAACGGTGACACAATTCAAGTTAACTATGTAGTTCGTGACAGCTGTTATTTATTATTTAACAATATCTTGATAGTCTACTTCAAGTTTTAAAATTGCTAACGGTATCAAACTTCTCTGAAACATCTTAAGATACGCTTTGTGTGTCTTCATTATTACCAATCTTATTGGTAAATACTTGACGTTAAGAAAAGCGACACGTAGTTTATTAAGTCGAAGATACAAAACAGAATTACAATCCATTACGAGATAAAAGACACGATCGAATACGTGAGTCGTATCTTCGATTTAAAAGCGTTTCTGTCTTATGTAGGTTCCATTTTTCTTCTCACTCCAATAGCAATACAGAGTGAGTTATCTGTTTATCTAGAGCAGTACCATTTACATTAGGCATTAGGTAGCGTAGGAATACGAAACTACTGTGAAATAGAACATACTAAAGTATAAAAGAAATAGTAAACAAACCTGACAGGGAACACAAATAATAAGCATTGCAATTTATGTACATTAAGATAATAAAAAAATAAAGTAAGAAGCATGTGAGGATACGATTAGAGAAAGAACAAAAGCCAAGTGATATGTGCAAGAGGTCTGACCTCACCATTCGTTATATATGTAAACCACACGGATTTAATCATTAAAAGGCGATGGATTCCGCATCAGAATAATTTCATTAAAGTTTTTTATTGTGGGAATACTAATAGAATTGCATGATTAAGACCATGTACCTGCCTTCGACAATGTAAAGAATAACAATTTCTTTGAAAATGTGTAACAAGATTTGTTTTTGCGAGAGAAAATATAACATATTTAAACAGGTGTGTCATATTGAAATAACGAGTTGTGAAACAATTTTTGTAGTGGTATAACGGATAAGCAAACCAAGTAACATAAACTTGTGTTCACCGAGTATATTACCGTGACCATGACTCAGTGGCGTTAGTGAAACATGCCAAAACTGTTTTACCGGAGACTCGACCATATAGGCAATTTGTTATGTAGTATAAACGTACATTGAAAAGCCGCATGTTTGAGGAAAAAAAGGTATAACGGCAAAACACTTATTTAGAAAAGAGATGGGCAATTATTTTCCCAATTTTATTACACGTCTTATTATGTTGCGAATATACGTTTACTTGTGTTGTTAAATTATGCAACACAAACAAACCTTTCGTTTACGTAACGTAATTTATTGTTTTTCACCGCGATGGGAGATTTATGTATTTTTATTTTTATATTAGAGATGAATTGGGCTGTTAGTAGAGTAACGATGACTTCATGTACTTAAAGTTACACAGTGGTATGGATGGCTGAAATACTTGGTTCCCATCAAGAGTATTACTAGTAATTTATAACAAGAAAAAAAACAATGAATTAAAAAAAAACAAGACAACACGAAATTAGTAATCCTTTACAGTCATCCTCGGCTATAAAATATTCTTGAGGAGTCTATTGTATAAGGTCTAGATATGAGGTCTCAAGTTATCCCCATATCTACTTATGAATTCAGGAGTAATCTAACTCCAAATGTAGCACACAACACGATAACGCCATTGACAAGCCCAATATCTTTACCAGATATGTGCACACGAAAAACCATGAAATAACTAGGTGACAGATAAACTTGACGAAAAATAATCGAAAAATCGTTCGGCGTCATCAGTCGTCATGACCGACTCATCAATCGAACAATACCCGATTCATTGCGGACGTTACTGGTAAAAAAAAACACCTTTGTGCTGTTGTGTTTCGATGGAAATACAGTTTTTTGCTTTTTATTCTCGTTTAATGCTGTCCTTAAATTTTTACCTTATCAGGAGTAGGCAGAGGTGTAACATACAATATCGCTTTAGCCTTTACCCGAGACGTTATCTCGGATTCTAGAATGAATCACTATCGCGGGTAGTTTACTCTATGAACGCCGTTCGCAGACCAGTAAGTACCTCACATCAGCTGACGTCTACCACACAACGATAATTACCTGCAACAATAATAATTAGGAATATTAAAAATCTGTTCTCCTTTTTATCATTTGAGTGAACAAACAAGCTTGCAGCCCTGAGGGTAAGCTGTTATCGCCACCCATGGACTTTATGCAAGGGAGATTCCTAAGTCAGAAAACTAAATATACATACATACATACATATACACTCACGCCTGTTATCCCCGAAGGGGTAGGCAGAGGCGCAACTAGTGCACCCACTTTTCGCCGTTATTCCGTCCCATGATGTGATAGGTGGCGAGCCTATCGCCATATCGGGCACAAATTCCAGACTCCGAGCTGATATTGAATAGAAAAACTCAATATCACTTTGCCCGACCCGGGGATCGAACCCGAGACCTCGTACTGTACCTAATACAGCTACGCCACCGAGGCAGTCGCCAAACTAAATATGGTTATTTTTTATTGGAAAAAGCAGGCCTTCTAGGACCTAGAGCTTCACTCTATCACTTTATTAGACGAAAAAAAGCAGGCCACTACTCTGCTTACCTTCACGCTGACAAAGCGTTATTTTATGTTAAAAAAAATATTCGCCACCCAAAACGTGACTCGGGGACACGATGTGATCTGTCAGTCAGGGAGTCGATCCATCAGCGTCTGAACAATGGGCTGACTCATTTTGGATGCTGCGAGAAAAATAACGCCTTTGTGCCATTGTGTTTGGGAAAATGTGGCTTTTTATTCATTGTACCTTTGATGGATTTTCCACTTTGTAATGATAGAAGTTGAGGGCGAAATAGGTATGACTCTCGTATTATGTATAACTAGTATGAATCGCGTAGTATGACTGTTAGAATGCTGTGACTGCGTCTTATTTACATCAACAAAGCAACGAAGTATTATTTTTATCCTCTACTAGCTTTTGCCCGCGGCTCCGCACGCATTAAAAAGTTTTTCCGGGATAAAAATCCCGGTTTATATTTTCCCAGGATAAAAAGTAGCATATGTGTTAATCCAGGACATGATCTACCCGTGTGCCAAATCGAAACCCGTTCAGTAGTTTTTGCGTGAAAGAGTAACAAACATCCATACATACTTACAAACTTGCGCCTTTATAATATTAGTAAGATTAATGCCTGATGGGTTGCGTATAAATGGGTATCTTACATAACATAGTACAACAGTAAATAAACATAAATACGTAAATTCTGACTCTTCAAAGTCAGAATATGATATCAGTAATAACGAAGAAATTTAGCGAAACACACCAACATGCCTAGCCATAGTCACTAAGCAGAAACAAAGCATCGTATAACATACTAGCTTTTGCCCGCGGCTCCGCCCGCTTTAAAAAGTTTTCCTGGGATAAAAGTCCCACTTTATATTGTCCCGGGATAAAAAGTAGCCTATCTGTTAATCTAAGACATGATCTGCCCGTGTGGCAAATTTCATCGAAATCCGTTTAGCATTTTTTGCGTGAAAGAGTAACAAACATCCATACATCCATACATTCTTACAAACTTTCGCCTTTATAATATTAGTAGGATACATTATCGCAGATTTTTCGAGATCTCGCATAAGGTCAGAGATCACCATGCCATGTGATTGCAGGTCAGTAAAATTAAATATTGATGCTCAACAAACACAACTAGATTCAACGATGAAAGGAAATACAAAAAGTAGGATATTCAAGTTTCGCGAGACAATAACAAGACGCGAATCGCGGCCGCTTGCTTGTTGCTGTTCCCACGCGGGTCACGGGGAGAAATGAGAATGACGGCTGACCGTTCAGAATTAACATATTTTTTTGATGAAAACGGTTAGATCCTGGGTTAAATCCAGAGTGAGTACTCGGTATTTAATGGCAGAAACACACGAACTGACTAGTTATTGACACGCTATGACAAGATGGGATCAAATTAAGATAAGTAAACCACGTATCAAGATTCTTAGGTTTTTTTATGGCGTTGAATGACGAGACGAGCATGCCTTTCGCTTAATGGTAAGCGATACGACCACCCATAAACAGTAGAAACACCATTCAGCACCTTGAGTTACAAAGTACTGTGTGGCATTCCACTGCGCTCGTCATCCTGAGACATAAGATGTTAAGTCTCATTATGTCCTATAGTTACACTGGCTATAATGCCCTTCAAACCGAAACACAACAGTGCATGCACACTGCTGCTTGGCGGTAGAAATAGACATTGTGGTGGTACCCACCCAAGCGGACTCTTACATATGAGAGTCCTACCACCAGTACACTGATTGTATTTCTGCTAGCACACAAACCATGAGCACATCAACGAACCCTGCAGCAGACAGACCTGCAGCCAATTCCACCGAACACCGATCAAAACTCGACAAAAACATAATAAGTAAAATATCGTTGGGTCGTCGACCAAAACCCGACAAAAAGCGAGCCCCGGACAAACGACATAACGGCACCGGGACATGGGGGCCGGTGCGCAATCGCTTTAGATTGACAGAGTCAATTCCACGAGCCGAGTAATTGTGTTTTAAAAGCATTATATCCAATTATTGTAGAAGCACCGCTTGCAGGCGAACGATGGGCAGGATTACATTAAGAATAGGGGGGGGGGGGGGGGTTCTGACACATCGTGTATTAAAGTGATGTGACGGTTGTATGGTTAATGGATTAAAAGTATTTAGTGAGACACTGCTAATATAAGGACCCATATAAGATTTCACACAATTTTAATGGGGAATTCCATCGCGTACGATTCTGGTAATCATTACTGAGAAGGTCAAGATATACAAGTTGCACACTAATACCCCTAATTAATCAACCACACTTAACAGATTAAAAAAATACGAATAGCTAACAACAGCAGCAAGAAGCATTGCAATTAATATGCCACAGCGCAAGCCTCGTATCACATACGTTTTCGCGAACTGGGACGCGACCAGCGCCGCCGCATTTGCGATTCAATACTGTACGTGTGATTCACAAGCTATTATGTTACACGCTTGTGTACCAAACCGTTCTAATGCAAGTTGTTTACCTAGCACACTTTTTGTTTGATAGCTAGATATTACTTACACGAACGTTTATTCGCTCGGTAATAGTTGAATACTAGACCGCTATGCACAATACGTTCTGAAATTCAGTTTATTAATTTAAATTTGCAATGATAAATAGTACGGAATGTGTATAACTTAGAGACAAAGTCGGAAATACTTCGACTGAGAAATATTAGCGTTATTAATCATGTTGTTAAAATAATAACACACAGTTCTACTTAGGTATAGCATGAAAGACAATCGTTTCTACTATTCCTACGTCTTGAGCTATAATATTTTAACACAACGCCTTTGGGATAGTAATTACTCACAAAATAACAATGAAAAATGCTCTTAACAAATATTACATATTTCAGCCACGTTCTTGCAATGTTTTCCCTCGGGCCGTCATTGGATCCGTACACACGAGGAAGCAAACGAATTATGAACATTCCGTATACACAATACGTGTCTAGATGCCTAGAGTGCAGACAATTTCCTTGCGACGTGGTGTGTCTGCGCGTCTAAAACGCTCCATTGTTCAAAAGCTTCAGCTGCAAACAGATTGACTTGAGGCACTGTTCCAAACATGGCGGCTACTACAGTAATATTATAGCTACACCAGCTTAAGTTGACTGGTGTAGCATATCCTGACATTATAGAGTTTATATTGACCTTGTATGGGTAAACAACGAAGTTTTGGAGGGCTTATTCCATACAAAATTACAAGCAGTGTTACTGATTAGCCGTTATTCTTCCGCTATAGTCAGCTTCAGAATTGTACCTTAACCCGCCAAGAAGTAGACAATAATCCTACCAATACAACGTAACACAAACATCTGCGCCGCATCTGCTCAATGCTGTGGTTTTCATTATTAAGCGCATACAAGAGGTCATAATGGAGTCTTTAACCCTCAAAATCAAAGCAAATTAAATATACGTAATCTCAGCAACTAATATTATTAATTCGAAAGTTTAGATAGAAGTAAACGCAACAACTAAACGGATTTGGATGAAATTTGGCACACATCCGTGTCCTGTCCTGGATTAGCACATAGGTTATTTTCTATCCCGGTAATTTCTCCCATTGGATATAATGGATATTTTTAATCTGATTCTTTGAGTAGATGGCCCTGGCGTCGTATTGAGTTTAAGGGACTTTTGAAGCGGGAATGGCTTTTCACGCGGGAGAAGTCGCGATCAACATCTTGTTTAAACTAACGACCTCTAAAATCATCACCAACTCCCGAAAAACATAGAATACGATGGTTTAAAAAATCAATGAAGATCGTCCAAATATGCCAATAATGTCTTACATTCAATATTGTAAAGTCTATTATACGTTCCATTGGAATTCATTCAAGTCGGAAGTAAAAACAAGGTTATATATAAAACCTTTAAATTGCTCCAATAATATACTTCAAGGGTTCTGTGTATTTTTGATCTCAACTCACATTTGACATAAGTGGCTCGGAGACTCATGGTCCCTGGATATCGACAGCTGATGGGAAGCACATCACTCGACCTTGCCAAAGTTGTGTAACACATTTATCTTCGGTTATTTGTGTACAAACGATATATTTTTACGACGTTTTAATAGCATTGTTTTGAATAATTAACGTTTTACATGGGAGATAAGCCTTCGTTTTCAACAGTGCCACAAGAATTTTAAATCATAAAAGAGGGGGTAAACGATGTGTGAACTCGTGCCTGATGGTTGACCATCAACATCCGCAATATCCGAGGACCTTTAATGTTAGAAATAGGTTCTTCTTTCCTTGAAGGCCTTAATTATCGCTGATACGTTTCTAAGGACCTTCAACCGATTTTTTACTTAATAATGTAGGTGCATAAACGTTTCTACATTACAAAGATCTGCATAATTGAAATCTTAATTATATTGAGCGAATACAGGCCCAACAGACTCACGGAGTTTAAGCACGAAGTAATGCGTCGAAACTTGATTACCAATAAAACCACTTCAATAAATGTCAACTGTAGATAAGGAGGTATTTGTTAATTTGAAATGCTTTGACTGGTTAGTTCTGGTGAACCATAAGAAAACAGATTTAACGTTTGTGTCACGAGATCGTCGAGAAGTGCTGTTAATGATTGCGCAACTTTAGAACGAAAACGACACTATAAAAAAATTACTTAAAACGAAGTTCTCAATATAACAATAGCTCAAATACAGCCATATTCAAGCGGGAAACAGGACAAAACTTATATCGGCCCCTTTTTATTGTATTTTTATAGAAAAGGGACCTGTTTTAAGTCGTTTTATGACGACAACACAATTTTAATTTTTTTTAGTCGTGTCATTTTCGTTCTAAAGGTGCGATTGGTCAGAGGAGACCACCAACCATCATCATTTACTGAACTGCTGCTAAAAGCAGTTTTTTGTTATTTTCTCATTAATTTTGGAATCGTAAAGCGTTTTATCACACTTACGATAATTCTGTCCTATATTCAAGTCTGTTGGTCCCAAAAATCGAAAACAAATCAACCTTGCACCGAAAACCAAGATCGAACGAAAATCATTAATTAAAAAACCCGCAGGCGAAATCCAATTACATAAAATATCAAAGTAAACCAACAACGCTCCATTTGGTAACAAGGCAATGCACTCGGTACGAGCGACCTTCTCCGGCGAGCAATAACTTATGTCTATTCAAATAGACGATGCAGCCGTGACCCGATTGATTACGATAATCGTTGTTTTTAACCACAACTAAGACCGGGTTTTTTCAACTGTAGTTAGGGTAATCGGAACATTTTCTAAAACTTATAACATATTTGACACACACACACACACACACACATAATATACACGCGCATACACACATACACTCACATATTACTCTATATTAGACCTTGTTTTATAACTTTTATTTAAAATTATTGTTTTATTTTTGTGTAACGTAAATATTTTTCGGAAGGAAGGGGGTTAACAGCTGTAACACAGTTTTTAACTACAACAGCTATTATCGTTCACTTTTGTTTAGTTATATTTATAAAAATGTGGCCCAAACAAAGATTTTATTTTATTTTAATCCTCGGTCTTATTAAGCTGGACACGCTCGCAGCGCCTGGCGCTCTGCGAGCGCGTCCAGCTTAATAAGACCCAGAGAAAAAGATAACTACAGTTGAAAAAACTGGGCCTAAATGACATAAAAAATAGCAACGTTGTTCGGAACTTGCAAATAAATAATAGTGTTGCACTACCCTACGTTCATGGTGATAAATTTGATATTAACTGTCATAATACCCAAAAAATACTAGTTTATAATAGTACACATTAGTTACAGCACCGTCGCGTTATGATGGCCGTTTTGACGTTTGTCCGCTCATCAAGTTTCGTATTAATTAATAACTACGTTGAATAAGCTGTCAATTATTGTCAATAGTGACGTGTAGTAAAATTTATGGAATGTATAATTTTACAGCACAAGTCTTTCGAAAATAAAAAAAATAATCTAATACGATTGTAGATGCGACTTTCATTTGATTATATATATTTCGACAAATGAATGAGATTTCACCTCAGTATTGTAATCTGTCAAAACGGCCCTCAAAGCATGCCGGTACTATAATTATAAAAATCCTTTAATACAAAAACAACCCTTCTTGGCAGCAGATATATAAGACCAATGGTATCCACCCAAGCGGCCTTTCGCATATAAGAGACATGTCATCTATTCAAAACAAACTATTATTTAGAGGAAAGAGAAGCAATTCTGGCGCTACAGATGCATTTATTACAATGCAGTCTCAAGGTGAACGGGGCAAGAATTCGTTGCTACGTTAGTTTTAGGAATTATTAGGTAGTACTATTCAGTATTCTGTGCTATAAGTGTTATTTCTTTGTGATCTATTTGAATGAGACTTAACAGGGAAAATATTTATATTGTTAACCACAAGTTTTTATCTTAAGATTTTTTTTTTGTCCCTGACATTACTCTTTTTAGCCTGACGAGGGTCGGCTTATGAGAGAACACCGGTCTTTTGGGTGAGTGCAGAAGGCGCTCGCAACCCTTAAAATTTAAGCGACCACGCTGAGGGCAACCCACTAACGGTTCACGAACCTCGGCTCAGGACGGCCACTGAGGATAAGACATCAACGTTTGGGGAAGATGGTTTTTAACCTAATCCTATTCATGTGTTCGTAGTCTTCGGCACGCGGGCCGGAACTACTAAGAGAGGTCAGGGTGACGGGGAACGCGACGAGGTCCTCGACGGCGAGGACGGTACAGCGGTCTTATGGGGTGTGTGAGCTTTTGATGCTCGATCTTTTCGCGAATGGCCAGAGTGATTTCTTCCTCTGGATCTGACAGTACTGAACGCGGTCGTCTCCATTTGGCGCGATCAAATGGAGTAATATAGACGCTTTACGGATAAGCGTGTTTGGGTGATTTACCGCCCGATCGAAGTAGCGTCTGCTGGCCATATGCATAAAGTGAGACTACGCATGGCTTAAATCGTGAATCTAGAGACATACAATTTTGCATACATCAAATCATAGATGAGTAATAAGAAATGATTTTTGACAATCCATCCCTTAAAAAAAGATCAAAACCCATCTGTGTTCACGGCTAGTTCTCAACAAGAGTAATTCAAATGTTATTTTCAATATAACAACAATGTAACCGTATTCTCCTGATATCATTTCCTTAACTACGTACTTTGAATCTTTCCACATAATTCAACTTCAAGAGCAATATTATTATATTATTATTCCCTATTAATAGGTAAAACAATAATACTGATAGGCAGCGTACCAAGTCAATCAAACGTCTTACACAATTTCTTATGCTTGAACAGTCGCGTTACTGTAAGGCGACACCTGCGTCTGTGTCGCCATTACGCCTTTGTAGTCAGACAGAGAGCTGTAAAAAAGGTTCAACTTGACGCCTAGTCTATAAACATTCAAGACTTATGTTACCGTATTTTTATGCGTGTTATAAAAATATCGCTTTTCAATAACAAGAGACATCAATTAAAATAATTGTATGAATCTGATACTGTGTGAAAATTTGTTTATGTATCTAAACTGCAGACATGTTTTTTTTTTTAATGAATTACATGATAAATATAATACAAGCTTATACAATGATTTTCAAAACGTAGTAATATCATTGGCCTTATATCACCTCAATAATAATTCTTTATTTTCTATTTCAGAATTATATTTGGTTTTATTGTTAGCATTAGTATTTTTATTATAAACCTGCCTCCTTTATTTCTGAAGCCCGCCTAAGATTGACATTAAGTCCAGGTAATATTATGTACACGAAGTGTGTAATAAAAATAAAATAAAAACAATTTACTAGAATTAAATATTCCGTACATAAAGGGTTAACTTTTGAAGATACAACAAATGATAATAGACCTCGTTACAAACACAACATCCCACCGTGTGACCACGGCGCATTTGCATAACCGGTGCTTGCACACGGCCGGTGATTCATGGCGCCATATCGGACGGCCCTCAGAGATGGACACTGCGAAACTTTTGCAATATCGAGGGGGAATCTGGCAAAAAGTTTGCGATATGATGTAGAATTCTGGGAGGTTGACTGGGACTACATGCCTAAGGACTAAGTAGACGGTGCATTTTAATCGAGAGTTTTATCGCATACATTTATATGGTATACAGCTTCTAATATAACAGCTGGAAGAAAAAGCAGACCCCGGTCGCCGGTAGTATTTAATTTATTCAAGTTCTTTATTGTTTCAATTGACTGCGCGACAATCATCATCCAGGGGGATACCCCAGCGTCAAAAATGAAACTATATTTGGCTATTGCTTTATCACAAAAAATACTTAAGGACGTGTGAAATCCGCCAGTCGCCTCTTACGCCGCTTCTGATCGATAAGCAATCTTAATCAGGAGGTCCAAGACGTAAAATACCATAACCGACCACACTCAGGAATCTCACGGCCCATTAACAAACCGATCATATCGCACCCGTCTGCGTCGTCAGAGATCCGAAAGTCACCGATGTACATACACATATATCACGCCTTTTATCCCGGAAGGGGTAGGCAGAGGCGCAACTAGTGCACCCACTTTTCACCGTTATTCCGTCCCATGATGTGATGGGGGGCGAGCCTAAACTGGTGGTAGGACTCTCATATGTAAGAGTCCGTCTGGGTGGGTACCACCGCAATGTTTATTTCTACCGCCAAGCAGCAGTGTGCATGTACTGTTGTGTTTCGGTTTGAAGGGCATTGTAGCCAGTGTAACTACAGGACATAATGAGACTTAACATCTTATGTCTCAGGATGACGAGCGCAGTGGAATGCCACACAGTACTTTGTAAATCAAGGTTCTGGATGGTATTTCTACTGTTTATGGGTGGTCGTATCGCTTACCATCAGGCGAACGGCATGCTCGTCTCGTCATTCAATGCTATAAAAAAAAAGCCTATCGCCACGTCGGGCACAAATTCCAGACTCCGAGTTGATATTGAATAGAAAAACTCAATATCACTTTGCCCGACCCGGGAATGGAGCCCGAGACCTCAGCATTGCAGTCGTACCATAATACAACTACCCCACCGAGGCAGTCACCGATGTCATCGTCCGTAATCATATGGCCCGATTTTTTCAAACGTGGTTATCTTTTTCTCCAAGTCTTATCAAGCTGGACGCGCTCGCATAACTTCGAGTGCGCCAGGCGCTGCGAGCGCGTCCAGTTTAAAAAACACCGAGGATTACCCTAACCATAGTTGAAAAATCCAGAATTCAAATAGATATAAGATACTGGCCAGCATCACGCCCGTCCATAACAATAGCGACACAAGCCAGGACATTGAAATAAAAAATACATAGCGAAAAGTAAGCTCGTCAGTCGTCACCCTAATTATAAAATGTTAAAGTCCCTTAACTACATATAGAATAAGTATCTTCAACCCGGAAGATAAGTGTTTACCTTACGACGATTACCGTTCTCTTTAAATTTTAGTTGTTTTTTATTTGAAGGTAGTGCAAAATAGGAGACCTCGCTTTACCTATCAATATCCTCACATAGTTAATTATTATTGTAACTAATTTATGTCCTACATTCGGCTCAATAACAAAAGCCTACCTTTAAAACCCCTTTAATTGTCACACTATTAAACAATGCGCGTAAACTATTGACCACAAAACACCGTTGAAACATTTCAAAGTGAAATTGTTTCGCACACGCGCTCCTACGTGGTATGTGCGTAAATTCTAACAAAACGCTATACCTTTTAGGCAAAATGTTAAATATTTTGGGGTTTTAGAGTAAACTGAAGCATTATGTTGATGACGACTATTCTGTTGCCTGTTGAAATGTTGAAAGGGACGGTTTATTTGATGGCAGACGAGGAAGGTTAGGGTTGTATTGTATGGCTTTATATATAAGTTCACGCCTTTATTCGTGAGATAATTAGAATTTCTAGTACAGCCATTATTCGGCGAGGGCGCTTTAAAACCAACATGCTAGGAAGGCTATTTAGTTATTAGGTTTTCCAGCAGACTTAACACTACGATTCCAATAAAAATATCATAACTTATAGCTATAATTTGAACCCAAGTTAGGAAAACTCAACATGTACATAATTTAAAGTTGATTTCAAGCGCAACGAATTAAACAGAAAATATCGTCATATAATTTTGCGTTCACGCAATAAGTTAATACCTATATGCCAGACTATAATAGTCCTGCAGAAAAGTTTGAAACATTTATTGAAACAAAATAACTCACATAAAGAGAAGTTAAACAACAACTTTGCAACACATAAAAACTAATCTTTACAATTTATTTTTAAACTTAAATATTATTTTTTTGAAGCTAAGCAACGAGCAAGTCAACCTGCACAGATTTATACAATATGTTGTGTTCTCGGCTGATGCTTGCAATTAGACTGTGAGACCCAACATTTGTTCTAAATCTCTTAGTAGTAAATGGAAAAATGCTAACTATTCTAGCACCATTCCAAAGAAAATCGAGAGATGAGTTCCGGACAATCTGGTAAGCCATACTAGACATGAGTTTGGTGTTCTATTCCTGGATAAATTCAAGGTGTTCCCGTTCAAGCAAACGCTTTTCAATGCAGTTATAGTGATGAACCAAAACATTAAATGCTATAAAATTACAATTTTAATTAAAGATAACTCTTAAAACTGTTGTAAATATAACAGCCATACAAGTTGATAAAAAATTTCAACTAGTCAAAGATGTTAACGCGAAATCTTTTAGTTAATCTAAAAATAAAATTATATTATGCGTTTTTTGTCGGCCCCAACAATACGAGACATGACAATAGCTGTTGTGAATCAGCGTTCGGCCTGCGCAGGCGCAACAACCACGTACCGACGCGATCGCTTGAATCACCCAGTATTTACGCATTTAATTTAAAAAAAACTTAAGTTACTTGGTTTATGGAGATTAATGGTACACTTAATGCCATTTTGGACTGGTCTGGCTGGCTGTAAGTTTTTGGAATGACGCCCAGCAGATGGTACTATGTCGCACAATGTACGAATTTTTTATGAGTCTCTTGCTTCCTTTTTCCAATAATTACCACAAAATGTTATTTACAATTCTGCGTACAATGTTGATCGATGAAAAGATGTTAAATGACTGAAAAGTTAAAACTACAACAACTTTAAAATACTTAATTCAGAAAAGTTTTAACACAAATTGCAACATTATTGAAGTTATCAAATGAACTATTCGTCACTGCTGCTTGTTTCAAATTCTTTTAAGATAGCAGACATTTATTCATTCACGATTTTAGTAAAATATTTAGAGGACTTGGAATCTTATAAATAATCTTATGACTATCATTAATGTAACACAATAAAGTTGCATAGAGACTGGATTTTTTTTACGTTAGAACTTAGAAGGCAGTAATTGAATCATCGTCATCATTAACCCCATGAAGTCTACTGGTGAACATAGACATCACAGAGGAATCTCTCAAAAGTGATCTGCATCCAGCATGTTCCTGCAGCCTTTATCAAGCAGTTTGTCCCAGGTGAGAGTCAACACTATGTTTGCCAGTACGTGGTCTCCAATCGAGAACTTGTTTGCCCCATCTTCATCAGTAATTGAACAAACAGTATAAGCAACGCACCGGATAGCGGAGTTTACGTCGCCCCCCTTGAACAATAGGATGACGACATGGGGGCGAATTACCGATGTTTGCAATGTACATTCGCCGGCGTACTTTTTGGCAGTACCGCCAGGTTTTGTATGTTCATGAGGTTCAATACACTGAGTAGAAATTGCCCACTAATCATACAAGGTTGAAATCGCCAATTTAATGTCTCATCTAAATTATACTAACAAATTCCTGCTGAGTCATATTAACCAAACTCTTTCACCCTTGAAAATGATATAGCTAGAAACATTGGCGCCAAGGGCGAGATTGCGAATATATTGCACCCTTTAACGAAAAAATACATTGTATATGTGGTAAGCAATTTACTAAATAAATTATGTTCTCTGTAACTGTATTATATATTGTGGTAAATCACTACATAGTATAAAACAAAGTCGCTTCCCGCTGTCTGTCCCTATGTCCTCATGTCCCTATGTATGCTTAAATCTTTAAAACTACGCAACGGATTTTGATGCGGTTTTTTTTAATAGATAGAGTGATTCGAGAGGAAGGTTTATATGTATAATATATGCATAATATAGTAGAGGAACATTGATAATTCAAAAGGTTTCTAATGTGATGTCGTAAACACATTTTTTTGCGCTTACATTGCAGAACCTGGCTAAACTCTACGAGATAGATCAAAATAATGTACTACACTTTTGTACACCTAAAAAAGGTCTAGAAAAAAGTCCGCGATGGTATATGTCTATCTCTTAGGGATAACCCACAATAACCATTTTTTATCCTTTACTTTTGACGAGAAATAATGGCTTATTTACGAAGCGATTTTAAGCAATACAGCATTAATCCTTATCCAATTAAGTACCATAAATACATTGTGCATTTAATATATATCAATATGGCCCTTTACAACATATAATTTAAATAAATATTTTCGAAGATATTACAGATTTAAAATGCAGGGACATAGCGGTCGCAGCGGTACCAGCCGGGGCGCCGGTGGCGCGTGTCTATAAATGAGAAAGTATGGAGATAGTTTGAGATCCTGAGGAGGACATAGGCTACTTTTATCCCGGAAGAACATAACCCGGGAATTTTATACCGGTTTTTATTTCTCGCGAGTGGGGCCGTCACTGTCACGCCATTGAACTGATTGCGATGAAATTTGGAAGGGACATAGCTTAAGACCCTGGGAAGGACCTAGACTAATTCTTATCCCGGTAAAACTTCACCAATGGATGGAGTGATTCAAGAGGAAGGCTTATGTGTATATTACATAAATATTTTGTATGACAAAAAACTAACTTCATCATGTAATATGCTTTGCTACCTGAGCGAAGCCAGGGCGGGCCGCTAGTTAACAAATATAATACAGTGAATACCTATTTTAACGGATTTTATCGCGGTTTTTTATTTTATTTTTCTCCCGACGTTTCGAAGGCTTTTCAGCACTTCGTGGTCACGGGGCGGACTGAGGTGTAGGTGGTCCGAAAAGTTAGTATTACAAAGCTACCTTCAATTTACATTTATACAATTTAAGATGTTAGTCATTGTTTGCAGTCCGGTCTACGCAGAAAGAGCTCACAATGTCTTGAGGTCTGGCAGCAGGTCTTTTCGGGCCCGATTTAATTAGATGTATTACCGGGTCCCAGGCTGGTGCAAGTTTCCAACCATCTTCTCTATTGAAATTGGGATGTTTTTTGATTTCAATAGCCTCGCGAATCATCCTAGGCAGGAATCGGTGTTCTTTGGCAAGGATTTGTGGCTTGTCAAATCTAAGGTAATGGTTGGAGCCTTCATCTGAGTGCTCAGCTACTGCAGACTTCTGCAGAGAATGATTCGCGAGGCTATTGAAATCAAAAAACATCCCAATTTCAATAGAGAAGATGGTTGGAAACTTGCACCAGCCTGGGACCCGGTAATACATCTAATTAAATCGGGCCCCAAAAGACCTGCTGCCAGACCTCAAGACATTGTGAGCTCTTTCTGCGTAGACCGGACTGCAAACAATGACTAACATCTTAAATTGTATAAATGTAAATTGAAGGTAGCTTTGTAATACTAACTTTTCGGACCACCTACACCTCAGTCCGCCCCGTGACCACGAAGTGCTGAAAAGCCTTCGAAACGTCGGGAGAAAAATAAAATAAAAAACCGCGATAAAATCCGTTAAAATAGTTTAATTTCAATGTCTAACATTCGCGTAAACATAAGGAATCATTACAGTGAATACCGTACATGAGTCGTAAAATTCATGGATGGAAGTACCTATAACCACTTTTAAGAATAAACAATACTGTCATTGCTCATTATCAACAAATAAATATGTTTACAATGTAATTTCCTCAAACAGAACTTTAAAGCCTGCCAATAAATCTCATTATTTAATTACCATTATGTAAACATGTTAAGGGTGGTGCCATTATCTAATGAATCTTTACAAAAATAAACAAAGACTTGTTATTGACGCTAATTATAAACAAATAATATGTATTATTACCATTGGCCATACTGTTTAATAAAATATGGTGTGTATATAAAATAAAATTATATTATTTAATAAGTCCAAGCAGAAACCTTTTTTTCTTAACAATATTGTTTTTTTTTTGTTAATGCCTACTGCCAGTAGCCTGACGTGTGTCGGCTTTTCTAGCCACACCGGTCTTTAGGGTGAACGCAGAAGGCGCTCGCAACCCTTTGCATTAAGTGACCATGCTGAGGGCAACCCACTAACGGGTTACGAACCAACGAGACAGGATGAGACATCAACAATTAGGGAAAGATTGTTTTTTATGCCTAATCCTATTAGATTGTGTTGTCATCAGCATGCGGGCCGAAATTGCTAAGGGGGTCGGGGGGCCGACAGGGAACGCAGCGAGGTCCTTTGACGGCAAGGACGGAACTGCGGTATTATTTGATGTAATACTCATAATATAAAACTGAACTTTTACTTTGCATTTCATCATCTATTCTAATTTTGGGTTCTAATGGATATTCTATATAATGTATCAGATTGCTGCTATGGTTAATTTCTCATGATGAATTTGTTTCAGATTTTTTGTCATTGTGAGAAATTATTAATAGCCATAGAAAGTTTTTCCAGCATTACCATACTTCTATATCTAATCTAATATAATAAGATATGCTCCAGCACATACTTTGTTACTAAATTTGTATTGTTAGCAATATTTAAGTGTGAATGCAATGAAATTGTATCATATTTTGATACTTTTGGTTTGTAAGAATGTATCAAGTTCTAATAAGAAAAAATACTTAACTCGTCAAATCCCGCTTATATATTTAGATGTATGGTGAAACCCTATATACTCACGTCAGCATCCGTAGTGGGCTTGACAAGTCAAATGTTAAAAAATATCACTTCAAAACAATTTCTATATGACTATAGTTTATAATAAACAAAATATACAAATGTATAAAATAATTAAAATGGAGGTTTATTAATGTTTCAATAAAATCTGAGTTAATGAAGTTTTAAGAAACATGATTAAGTAAAAGAAGTATGCAAGTGAAGACTAAACTTTGACACTGTAAAACACAAATATTGAAGTGTCTAAGTAAATTATATTAATGTATCTTATTAAATTATTTTTCTTTTATGTCTTAAATGTACAATTGAGATTCATAAATAAATAACTACAAAGTGGGATAAATATGGCAATATTATGCAAGTTTATTTCTATACAATAACAAGTCAAAAAGCAGTATATTGCAATATTTTACTCACAATAACACTGATATTGCTTTATCACAAATAATATACAATTTACATTGAAAATAAATGTGCGAACGCCAATTTGCGCGATAAGCAGCCATACGCGCACAAGTAACGCCCATCGCATACTGTAAACATTGTGTCCAACGTACGAATGTAGACATACACCGAATTTATCCAACTTTATACTCAAATTTTAACATAAACGACTACTTCAAAAGTTACTTTCAGACATAACCATACCTGGGAATGCAGTTGGAAGGCGTCCTGTCCACTTCCCAGGCTGCAAAAAGTTTCATGGGAACAGGTTTCGATGAGTTTGTCATCTTTTCTGATTTATTTTTCTCGGTCATTGTAACAGCACTGCACTCGACGGTTTTACAGCACAACACAAGTGTCGTTCACAATTTGCATTGTTATTTAATCACTAAACACGACACTGGAATCATTATTATTCGAATACGGTGCGATGCCGACGCATACACCACAATAGGTACTCAATTATTATCATACCACGGTCGCGTCGACTGAAAAATCGCGAACAAGCCAACTGCAGCGTTCGATACATTTGACAGCTCCCTGACTGATGTTGCCATAGTGTGTTAAAATTTATACTGTACTCAGAATAAGGACTTGATACTGTAGTGCAAAAAACTACCACATGAGATTTTTTTGATCCACACAAATGAATTAATTTTGACAACTTTTAAGTTTTCAAGCGGTTTTAAAGTTATGGCATTCGTAAAACAGTAATTTTTTTTTAATAGTTTACGTTTAATGTTCATACTACCATATTTTAGTTCGAAATACGCTCACCGGGGTGCTGCTCTATACAAAAACTTACACTGCAGTGATGAGGTCTCGGCCCATCGGGTTCGTTCCGCGGGTCGGGCAAAGTGATACTATACACACACACGATCACTGACGTCTTTTATACCCGAAGGGGGAGGCAGAGGCGCAATTAGTGCACCCACTTTTCGCCGTTATTCTGTCCCATGATGTGATAGAGGGCGAGCCTTTCGCCATATCGTGCACAAATTCCAGACTCCGAACTGATACTGAATAGAAAAACTCAATATCACTTTCCCCGAACCGGGGATCGAACCCGTGACCTCAGCATTGCAGTCGTACCATAATACAACTACGCCGCCGAGGCAGTCAAATTGATATTGGGTTTTCCTATTCAGTATCAGCCTGGACTTTGGAATTTGTGGCCAAAATGGCGATAGACTCGCCCCGCCCCCCTATCAAATCATGGGACAGACCCACAGCGAATAGTGGGTGCACTGGTTCAGTCTGACGCCTCTGCCTACCCATTTTTGAGATAAAAGGCGTGAGTGTCTCTCTCTCTCTCGCTCTCTCTGTGCGTGTGTGTGTGTGTGTGCGTGCATGTGCATGTGCGTGCGTGTCTGTGTCAGTTACTTAAACGAAATTGTTACGTTAATTATAATATCATAATAATATAGTGCGTAAATTCGTGCTGGGTGTACTGGTGTCGATACCAGGTACAATTTAAAAATATATCGAAGGTGATGAAGGCAAAAGTTTCTCCGCGATAAAAAAAAATCCCGAGAAATAAAATGGATATCAACATCAAAGCAAAAGCAATGTCATAATAATTTTTAACTCCGTTTTGGGGGATAAATTTCAATGAATTACATAATACGTCTTCATAGGGTAGTGTGACTCCTTTTTTTTAAATACATTTATCAAAAATATAAGGAATCCTACATCGAACTGAAAGGATTTTTGTAATTTGGCATAGTAATAAGTAAGCTACAAAGATTTGAAATTTAGTGGAAGGGTAGTTGCCAAATAACAGGTAATATCAGACTGTGACATCATCGGGTTTCACCGGCCATAACGCTGCGTGCATGTGAAAGAAATCGCGCGATATCTCCACCACGTCCCTATTTTTGCTTGCAATATTTCAAATATCAATAACTGCTTTATTTACCATCCGACTTTGGTGGTGATTTCACAGAAGGATTTCTTTTTCGTGTTATTGTTTGTTACATATAAAATAATGTACAATATCAAACATAGGACTTACCCTATTGTATTAAAAAAAGGTTTTATGCCAGATGTATAGGATGTCTTAGTAAGAGTGCAAATTGAAATTTTGTTTTTCATGCAAGTGGCAACTCTGAAATTTGACAGCTGTCACCTCTGTTTATTCCGATTGATTCCGATTATAACGGAAATACTTAGAATAATAACACATATTATTCTATGCGGAAATATATTTCAGTAATGCTTTTACCCTTGCCGCACACGTTCGGTTTCCTTATCAGGTTTCCTGATCAGGAATTCAGATTCGGAAACCTGAATGCTCCGCTTACATAGAAAATGTTCAATAACGCGCACACGTTCCTGAATCTGAATTCCTGATCAGAGGCATGATTCTCTATGACATTGTTAACTCGTAACGCGGCCGCGTCACGTTCACTTCGTGTAATGTGCGTAAAATGGTATTCTGTATGCCAATTTCCATAGTGATAAACGCGAGGCGTTACGTTACGCGCTTGTTACGAACGGTGAAAATAACGCGTGTCATAGAGAATAAGGGGGCAGGAAACCTAATTAGGAAACCAACGTGTTGGCCCAAAAGCGGACGTTTGCGCTAGTCATTCGGAATTCCGAATCTGAATTCCTGATCAGGAAACCTAATTAGGAAACCGAACGTGTGCGGTAAGCGTTAGAAACAAGATAGTATTTGGGAGAAACTTGCATTTTCAAGTTAACCTAATATATCATTACAAGTGCTTGAAATGGGCCGTAAATATATTTTATAGTCATATTATTCAAATAAAAAATAACATTACACGGCAATAAAGATCACCAGATACCAGAAAACGTTTCATTTCACGCAAGCACTAGCGGCCGTGTCTCATAAGTGGACCGCTTTTCGAAAGAACAACGCATTATATCTGAAAACTCATTACAAAAATAGGGAAACCGCGCGTAAACTTCGCCAAATTTTCAGCCGAGAAAGTGCACGTAATGTGTCAACCATTCGAAGAGTGGTCAAAAAGCCGTACAGGAGTGCCGAAGGTAACAAGGCAGCATGTTTGTTAGTAACCTGAGCGGCAAGACCGTTAGCTGGCTGGGCGAAGTGTTGACTGGATTGGCTGGAAAGGAAGTGGCGGATGGCGATGGGGTGCGATGCGATGCGAAGCGATGATGATGCAGGTGCGGCTGGACTCGATGATGACGGTGCAATGTTGTTCAGCGTCGGGGGTCACCACTTTGGCGGCGAAAGGATCGTCGCCGCAGTAGAGGAACAGATGGTTGCGTTCCTCTATGGAAGGGAATTTTCAGTCAGGCAGATTTTGCGCCTGACCGGCCGCGGCCCCTACGACGGTTCCTACTCGGAGGTGGTATATATGCTTTGCATCGCTCAAATATTGCAAGTGCAGTCCGGGAACGTGTGGTGTCATCTAGCGGTATTATTGGGTGTCGTCTGCTAGTCGTCGATACCACTTCGATATCTGATGGATGAGCGTCGAGTCATCTTGTTGACTACTTAATATAATAGTTCTCAGCCATATGACAGGTGGCCTTAAGCCTCATTCAGACGTATCAATAATCTATGCAATATTCGTACGCAATTATTGATTAGTCTAATGGCCCAATCACATAATGCCATTTTCTAGAGTCTAGCTACTGAAAGTTGATACTGAATTTATTTGCAAATTTTTCACATGGCAACACTTTTGAGGGTTCCAACTTTCAGAATTTTCTCTAGATATTAGCCGCTCAAGTAGATATATTTATTAAATAGACTACCTTGAGAATGTTCACGTCATGTCATTCACTGGTTTTCTTTAACAATAAGGCGAAAAAAATATTATATATACATACAAATACATATTCGTACAATTAATTATTCTAATATACAAAAAATGGTTCGAGAAAATATTAAAAAAAAATAAAAATTCCGAGAATTTTACCAAAGCCGGGGAAAAGTCGGTTAACGGCATTACTAAAATCTAATGTTAACAAGATGCCGGGACGCCAGACGTACCAACTTCCTGGTATCCATACCATTTTTCAGGGTCTTGTACCATGGTACCAAGTAATAGTTATATTGGTACGCAATAATAGCAACTTTCAACATCAATCACTGAATTGTTTTTTTTTCTTGTAGTTTTAGAAGAACACTTTTGGAAGAACATATGTCATTGAATGGCGAGACGAGCATGACGTTCGCCTGATGGTAAGCGATACGACCACCCATAAACAGTAGTAACACCATACAGCACCTTGAGTTACAAAGTACTGTGTGGCATTCCATTCCATAAATTCATAGATTTAAAAATATGAAGGATGTAGGACTTTTTTTTAAGTTAGAATATAATTGAAAATAGTTCTTTACAAGTCGATTTGGTAGATCATTACCTACCCTCGTTGGGCAGGATAGGGTAAAACATTAAACAATTATTTATGAAACTCAGTGCCTGCCTAGGTGGCGTAGATGTGTTATGGTACGACTGCAATGCTGAGGTTTCGGGTTGAATTCCCGGGTCGGGCAAAGTGATATTGAGTTTTTCTATGCAGTATCAGCACGGAGTCTAGAATTTGTGCCCGATATAGCGATAGGCTCGCCCTCTCTCACATCATAGGACGGAATTACGGCGAAAAGTGGGTGCACTATTTGCGCCTCTGCCTACCCGGTCGGGGATAAATTTCAATTTCAATGAAACTTAGTACATAGTTTCTATATCTTAAACTATATCTTGAAGGACATAGGCTACTTTTTATCCCGGGAAAAAATTACTGGGACTTTTATACCGGAAAAACTTTTTAACGCGGGCAAGGTCACGGGCAACAGCTAGTTTTCCATAAAACCATGTTTTAGTTCAAGTAAAATATTTGTCATCGGTCCTTGATAAGTCTTTATTCTGAGTTTAAACCCCGACGTTTTGAAGGGGGGGGGACAAAATCGTGTTCAAAGCTTCTTTGTAACACACTTTAACATACGCATGAAGCTCATAAAAGCGTGCTAAAGCTACTTATGATTTAAACAATTGGAGGTAAAAAATGACTGTGGGAAACATTGATGTATTAAAAAACCCAAGATGCACAGTTAGCTCCTCAAAAACGTCAGGAGACTAATACGCGTAATTTAGAAAACGCGCACATATTGCAATTAGTATCGCGTCGCTCGTGTTACTGCACGGACGTGAAAAATGCCAAAATGTTCATTCAATAAATGCAAAAATATCACCTCTAGAACCTTAAAAAAGGATGGGATATCGTACTTCCAGTAAGTAAAAGGGTTTATTAATTTGTTTTTGTTGTTTATATGGCTAAATACAAGGAGAAATTTGTGATTTTAATTTGATTAAAAATTGTAAGCGGTCACATTATATACGGCAAAATTTTGTAGTCGATTTTCATAATAAGAACAATGCATTACAACCAAATTTTATTTTGGTCTAATAATACAGTTGACCCTGTTCCATTTTTAATGGAGTCAAAATTTTTCCTTCATATATTTATTTTTTAATTCATAAGTTGCTCAACTCATTGCTTTTTTTTCTTTTATAGTTATGATTTTATTTAAACAACTCCCATAAGGGAGAGCTTATCATTTCATTTTCTTTTTGTACACCACTTACTTCGTAATGTATGGGTCCATTTAAGTATTATTTTTATTAAGAACATAAATAGTGCCTGTACCAAAATCATGATCTTGCGATAAATTTCAATTTGGATAAAACTTGTTTTATCTTAATCGCCTGATGGTAGGTGATACTACCACCCATAAACAGTAGCAACATCTTACACCTGACCATACACAACTTTAAATTGCTAAGTACTCCGTGGTACTCCGTTGCACTCATCACCCTGAGACATCAGATGTTAAGTCTCATAATGTCCAGTAATTTCGCTGGCTACAGTGTCTTTACCAGCTCATTTCAGATAGGACAGGAGGGAGGCGTAACTCGCTTGATTTTCTTTTCGCTTAATAGAAGATTTACTTTAACGAAAAAAAAACATCATGACGAAACCTGCATACCTGGGAAGTTTTTCATAATAATTTCGAAGATATGTGAAGTTTGCCAACCCGCACTAAATATTGTTGTTGACACAGAAATTCTTGTCAAAAGTTTAGCATAGGCATACGTGTAGGTAAATCGTCGATATTCAATGATTATTTCAAAATTCCGAAATTCGTATTTGTTTTGTTTTTTTTATTTGTGTCCGCCACTAATAATAATGTATTAAGTACTTAGATAAAATTGCTTTGTTGTATAAACTTAGTCGTATGATATTATACATATTGTGATGATGAAATAAACTCATTTGCAAAAAAAAGGGCACCTTAGCAATGAACCATTTCAAATGTTACTATTGGTTTGTTTGATAATTATAGGTAGTTTTACTTTCACAATTTTGTAAATTAATAAGCAAATAATCGTTTTCGTCAGTATTATCATAAAATTTTGATAAAATTTATGGGTTTTAATGCTAAAGTTCACTAGTAGTGTATGCTCGCTAGTAGTGCATATGCTCGTGAAGTAAAAGTTAACAAAGATTTTTGTTTGTTTTTTCTTGAATAAAGTAAAAGCAGATAAATGTTTAGTATCGAGTGTGACCCCCTCTAGCTGAAATCACAGCTTGAATTCGTCTGGGTATGCTAGCGAGGATATCCCGGATACTTGCTTGGGGAATACGTTCCCACTCCGCGGTAATCACATTCTTCAGCTCTCTGATGGTTTGCGGAGCCGGTTGTACTGATCTCACGCGTCGTTTCAGAACGTCCCAGACATGCTCTATAGGATTGAGGTCGGGACTTCGAGCTGGCCAATCCAAACGACGAATGCCGACCTCTTGTACATACGCTTCCACATCGCCAGACCGGTGGGCGCGAGCGTTGTCGTCCATAAAAATTGAGTCTTCGCCTAAAGCGGCCAATGCGGGTTGTGCATGAGGAATAAGAACTTCCGTTATGTATCGATGTCCAGTCAGTGAACCGTTTTCAATGAAGACTAACTGTGTACGATCCATTGAATTTATTCCTGCCCAAAACATAATAGAGCCCCCACCATAAGGTGTGATTTCTTCAAAACAAGCCTCTGCAAAGCGTTCTCCTCGTCTTCGTAGCACTCGCCGACGTCGATCTTCACCGAACAGAGATATCCTGGCTTCATCGGAGAACAATACCCTATTCCAGTCTTCTTGAGTCCATGACTCACAATTTTGAGCAAACCTAAGCCTGGCAACTCTGTGCTCACGGAGTAACTTAGGGCCGCGGGCCGGGCGATGACTGCGTATATTGGCCGCGAGCAGCCTCCTCCTGACCGTCCATAGACTAATATGCACATTTCTTACTTCTTCGAGGTTGTTCTTAAGGTCCACATACGAAGACTTGCGATTTCTCAATGCGCGACTCACAAGAAAACGATCATCCCGTGGTTGGGTACATGGTTTTCTTCCAGAACCAGGCCTTCTCTCGACGGAACCGGTGTCTTGATACCGCTGCCAAGTCCTTTGAACCGTCGAGCGACTCACACTTAGCCTCTGAGCCACGAAGCATTGGCTGCAGCCCTCTTCGAGCAGCGCAATAATTTTGGTAGCTTTTACCACTTTCTCTAACATTATTGAGACAGCTAAACACCAATAAATGAAGCTTTGACAATTAAGAATATGAAATAAATTCATAAAAATTGACTAAAAGTTATGAAAACCGATATTATCTTTTGGAACTTCGCACCAAAAATGTAGGATAAAAAGTGGTTTTCTGTAAAAACGAGCATCAAACGAAAATTTTAATTTAGAACGTACTGTTTTAAACACCACGGCATTTTTAAAACCGGCCAGTAACATGTACAAATGATTGAAATCATTTTGGTACCGTATTTTTTAAAAAAGAATTAAAATCCAAACCGCCCGTTTTTTTTGCAAATGAGTGTATATTTTTAGAGATAATAATAATTTCCAGAGATAATAATATGCTCGGAGCAGAAAGGCTTGTATGAACATTCTTACTGCCAAAACAAATGCTCATGTTGCGAAACAGACAAGTGTTTAAGATTTATTTATATGTGCGTTTATAACGAAATGGTATTAAATGGTATAACGAGACTATCCCGCCCTCACACCCACCACTGCAACTCCTGTAAGCCAGGATCGACAGTGGCACGCATTTTATGACACCGAGCGGTGAAGCTCGGCGAGTCTCAGGGAATACTAATTAGTCTTAACCCGCACCGAAGTCAAACAGAAGAATAGGGAGGAGTTAGAAATATATTTTCCACTTCCCTCCATAGCAAAGCGGGAGCCAAAATAATGAACTTAAAAAAGGTATTTTAACCATTTATGGTATAGTATAATGTGTGTTCCACTTCATATTGTGTAGTAGTTAAGTGAAATTATCAATTTTGAGTTCGCGGCAAAGCACATTGCACGCCCGCCTAGACGGTCTAAGCTTACTTCTGTATGAAATTAACTTTAAAATGAATAAGAAAACATTTATTGTAATATTCTACGTGAAAGTAAGTTATTCCTTCTCTTTTGTGTGTAATTTTTATTGTTATACAAAATTATGAGGGCTTCCATACACAGATGGGCATTGTCTTTGGTACTTATGAGTTTAATTTAAGCTCTTAATTTTGTTTGTAACTACCACAATTACGCAATTATCAATAATCCATATTCTCAATATTAACAAAACAAATAAAAAAAAGAAACTTTACGGTAATAATAATATTATTACCTTATTTTATTACATTAATAAAATAAATAGAAAAACGATGCGACTCCGTGAAAATCTTTTGTTATTTTGGTTGTGATGACTATTACATTTCTGAAATTTATAATAAACTAGACTAAACGTGCGTTGCTTGCGATAAAAATCTACTTTATGTGGTAGGCGTAAGATCGAATTTGTTAAACACAAATTTGATTCAATCAAAAATGGTAATTATTTGTTCCTTTTTTGAGTTTGATTTATCGACGACACTTCTGATGTCTTATTGATAACTGTGCATCTAGGGTTTTTAATACACCAATGGTGGGAAAGCTAAGATTTAATGTAACCTTTAGAAGTTTCATTTTATTTCTTAAATATGAATTAAAACTATGGGTATAACATTCTTGATTAAAACTAAATGAATGAAACAAAAAGTAAGTTATTATTATTTATTGTTTAATTACAAAATTTTCAAAAATGTCAACCTCCATGCTCGACGCAAATCATACATGGCGTAAAAAGTTTGCTTGTATCGACTATCGTATGAACGCTATTCTCACGCAATGGACCCTCCATGGCCGATCCGCCTGCCTCTAAATTATTTAATGTTTTCTTACATTTCTGGCAAAGCGGCATGGAGCGCCATCGATTTGAAAAATACGTTCCTACCTTAGAGTAAGTATAACTACGTATAGAGCGCGTGTATGCAAGTGGGAACATCGTCCTGCGCCCGCCGCAAGCGCTTGTAGTCACTCGAGTAGGAACAGAATTCTATTACCACGTTTCACAGGCAAGCCATATTTCAGTATATTTTTAGGTAAAATTGAAATTACGCGTCGCGGTATGAAAGGTGCGCGGGAGGCGAACACTTGAACTCCCCGCACTGCCCCGCGTCCCGCTTTTTCGATAGTGATGTTACGCGTCGATATCAGAATCGATGTAATATTTTCATATTATAGCATACGTATTTATTACTATCGAAGGCGATGCTTAATATAATGTAGCTTAGGTAACTGTATTTGTGTGTGTGATTTTTAAGCCAATTAATAATTGCGTTTTTGTTTATGAAATGAATGAAATAATTACTGTTCCTAAAAATTGACCGATTACGATATTTTTAAGCTATTGCATAGATTCTATCGCGGGCTTTGACAGTATAAGTTAGCTATCATTAAGATATTTTTTTTTACATTTTTTTTACATTGGTAATAAATATTTCAATAACTAGACGTAACTATTTTAGGCTTGGGGAGACTATCTAAGAAATCCATGGTGCGATGCTCGGTTTATATCTATTGGTTCAATTATAATGAATATCCATTAATATTCTTGGTTCTTATTGCTTGTAAAAACTGCTCTTGAGGTACCGTGTTTATAAATCATTCCACACGGGACTACACTAATTCGCAGCATAGCTTTTATCTATATTAACGCAATACGCTTAAAATTACTCACAAGGCCATATTTTGTAGAACCACAATTTTTTATAATAATAATTCTACATCTAGCAGCAGGCGAGTCATTGAGATCACGTCGCCAAAGTCCAAGTTAGTGATGTGATTATCGGTTAAAAAAAATTAATGGTTATTAATTAATTGCTGAAATAAAATAACGTGTTTAATTAATAGTTAAAATTACTGCTTAGGAGTAGAAAAACAATAAAAAATAATTCACATTCAACTCATTTAGTGGGGAACAGTTCGCCCCTATTTTTTTTTCGACGCGTTTGAAACCTTCAGTGCCTATCTAGGTATATAATTAATCACAGATTCTCAATTTAGTAATTCAAGTACCAACAGATAGAACAACGCTTAACATAAATGTTTTATTGTTCACGAAATACTAAAAAGTGTGGAATAAAAAATAAGGAACTAAAACCCGACTGCGGAAAGAATAACCGAAAAATATTAAACAAGAAAATATTACTATAGTACCCGAAACACCATCACTGTTATCAATTATCATGCAAGGATACACGCTGATTTTGATTCATCGACGACAAATAACCAATTAATTCACTGTACACAATACACCGATACATGGTTTAACCTTAAATGAATCCGCAAGTTTGTTGTTGTAAATTTATACGAGAATTTTTTTTTACAAAAATCATAAGTAGCAATTGTATTGATCACATAAATTTTTTGACAGTTCCAAATCACTGCATAGCTACGTCTCAACATAATTATTCGTTACCAACACTTTTATCACTAGAAATAAAAATAACACCATAATTCGTGGATACAAAATACGCGGCAATCGATCAGTTAACGGTTTATTTACGTTTTTGTTATTACATACATTAATTGCTATGAATAACTTTGGTCAAGCAATATTAGCATCGTTTTGATACAGTAAACAGACATTTTAAGGACCATATTCGTATAAACTTTCAGTACATGAATTGCTATGTACACGTTTGACCAAGCAATATTAGCTACGTTTTAATACAGGATATAGATATTTAAGGACAATAGTCCTATCAACTCAAACAACCAATCATTAATCACGACGAGTCATTATTTAACTCGTAGCTAAAGATAAAATTTTTATTTAATGAAACTCATAGATGGCGTTTAAACCATTTTCATATGATAGATAAATGCTTATCAATTTTAGTTGAATGATAAATTAGTAGATGGCGTTAACTGCCCCCGTAGTTCGTACTCAATTCATTAGTTAAAACGTTTAATGGATATTGCAATAGTAGTTTATAATATTCACTGTTTTTTTTTATTAACGAAATTATTGGTTATAATGTATAATGATCACCTCTAGTCCAAGTAGGACACACCGTTTAATCGGTCAGGTAGTTTGAACGGACCAATCAGCTGTCCGTTTAAGATACCTGACCAGTAGTTAACACTAAACTGCTCTTAAAATTGGATTCATGTGTCAAGGTGCAGATTTTTAGCATTCCAAGAATAATAATAATTGAGTATGTTGAAGGGACACAAAGTATACAAAAAAAAAAATACAAAAGTAAAAGCGCCCATGGCACGGGACGCAGACACGCACACATTCTCTTCACACAAACGGCCAAAGTACCTACGGCTCCAGCATTTAGAGTGAGGTATGAGTCTATTATACACTGAGAAAATTTTCTTTAGGAGTACAAGATATGCGTTATCGTATACAAGTACTTATCAGAGATGAGACATTTTAAAAATAACAGTATTTGAAATGCAAAATACATAATATCTAAAGACATTTTATTTTCATAAAGTATTTTGGAAATACGTATTTTGTACTTAGTATTTTTGCACGGTGCAACCGTACATTTTTTTTAGGGCAGCAGTTATTCGCTGCGCGTTCGTCCCAATTACTTTAATATTAAGCAAATTGATTTCATGCCACAGCATAGTTCATATTTAGCCATCACGGGCAAAGTTCATACTTAGTCATCAAGGGCCGAACGTTAACTACGTTCAGCTAACAAGGGCCGCGCGCTAGCTTGTTAATCATAAAACTACCAAGTGTATCATCAAGTTCATTTCATCAAGGTTTTGGACAATACACGTTTCATCGTTATTTAAAGCATTTCAATTATCACACAAATAGTGTATGATTCACCAAGGAACCGTACAATTTTAAATATAAAATAATGAAAAACTATTTTCTATTTGAAATACAAAAAAAGAAAAGTATTTCATTTTGTATTTAAATTCATTTTATAATCTATTTTGCACATCTCTGGTACTTATGCTTTTTATTACAAGATGCTCCAAACTTGTTACAGTTGGACAATTCACAAACGGTTTTGCACATAAAATAGTAATGTGCGTATCCGTAGAAAAATAATAATATTGCGTAGTAGGTATGTAATTACAACAGATGCCGATCCCCATTTTTTCACACACGCAGAAACATACACACACACACACACACTTACACATAGAACCTGTGATACCGACTATTTATGATACACTGTTCAATCTTCCATCCTCTCTGCAGCGCAGAAAAAAAAGACATATAGGATATAATGAAAAGACAAGACTATGTATAGTTCCAACAATCCTATCTGGCCGGTATGACAATTCAATGTTTAGAAAAAAAAAATTATAATTACATAAGTTGATAAAAAATGCTATGCAATAGCTTTACCGCGGCAGTCTCCGAGTGCCACACGTCCTTTTTTTTTACTAAAATCTACCGGACATCCTAGGATCATGTTGTTGACGTGACACCAAGATGGTCACAACTAAGTAATGATACGTGGGAGAAGATTTTTTTTTCCATAATTAGCAGTAGGTCCCATAACACCAGTAAGTAAAATTAAATGTTATAGTTTCTTCGGAATATTTAGTTATTTTGATTGTTGCACCCAGTGCAACGCCTGTACAATGTTGTATCCTTCAGTTCACGGGCGTAGCGTTGGGAAAGTTTTTAGTCGTTTGGAAACGACGTATAAACGATTACTGAGAAAAATCGTAACTTCGAAATTATAAACAGGGTGTATCACGATAGAATGTTCAACTGAAGCAGGTCAATAGACCTTGGTTATGTACATATATTTATTAAAAGATGTTTCAAGAGCATTTTTAAAAGGCTAGTACAATGTATTCGATAAAAGTACAATCTATCCTACTAATATTATGAACGCGAAACGGTTTAATAGTTTTAGATTCTCGCCGATAGCACAATTCTTTCCTCATTATAATATTAGTATAGATATAGTATAGATGTAAGTTTAAATGAGGGATAAAGGTGAAATTTTAGCCCGAGATAAAAAAATTACGACTAAAATTAATGATGACCGAAATAGAAAGATTCATTGTGTATGATTTAGAAAAAAAAAATACCCTGTTGACTATCGATTATAAACTCTTTGAACAAGAAATCGATATCACTTAATCGGTTATTTGGGGCAACCGATTTTTTGTTCTCTTCCCTACACTTAGTATTCTGTGAAGTGTCAATAAATTGTCATACCGGCAAGCTTAAATTGTCAGAACTTCAGTATGGTAAGCCTTGAAACAATTTACCACACAAAGTGGCACATTGCAAGACTCACACTTATATATAGTACGTATTTCCGTTCTGCCCAGGGCATAGCACACAACGCACCTGACCCTGATGGATCGACCTCTACGCGTATCAATTGACCGATGTTGGATATAAACCGGCCAGTGACTGTGAGTAACCAGCGGCCGTTCGACAGGGGGCGGAGGAGGACAGGGAACTTGGGATAAATGATGGGAGAGAATGGCATCCACTAATTGGAGCCGAAAAGTCATATGTTTAACGGGGGAATTTAGAGAAGATTCCAATAGGATGCGCGCATTGAGAATGGAAACATTCAGCAACCGTTTGAACATTTTCATGTACCACTTGGGACAACGTCTCCGCTCAATCAGGTACGGCTCAAGCATGTGGTCTTTGAGGTCTACCCCACCCATGCACCTGTTGTAGTCTAAGACTACTCGAGGCTTAAATGGGATGGGCCTCCTTGGGTTCGTGTTTATGCGGGACAAGGCAGTGCCACTCCCATGGCAGGTCGAGATCATGGTTACTCTGTTCTTATCCTGCCACGCTAACACACACACGTCCCCAGAATGCCTCGCTACAAGCTGTCCCCTCATGAGCGGAGCTGTCGCTACCAAGCGGGGCACGTCTTTTCGAGTCGGTCGTAATGTACCAACACAGTCGGTACCATTACGCTTCAAAAAACGTGCCAATAACGGAGAATTGTACCTTTTGTCCAAAAATAATCGATATCCCTTGTTTAGTAAGGGACCAATAAGCTTCTTGACTATTGCAGTACTCGCCAAGGTCCCTGTTGCTTGTCGAATATCTGCACTAGTCTGCTTACCCGAGTAAATTATGAAAGACCACAGGTAGCCTGTAGTGCTTTCACATAATTCAAACGTTTTAATCCCAAACTTTGCAGCCTTTGACCGAATATATTGCTTGAAATTCAGCCTTCCCTTCCAAAGGGTTAGACTTTCGTCTATACAAATGTTTCTGCTTAGCACATAATTTGCCTGAAATTTGGCATTGAGGTGATCTACTATAGGCCTCAAAGGATATAATTGATCAAAGCTTGCACCGGGGACGCCAGTGGTAGGGTCCATTGCTTGGACGACAGGGTCCACGTCTATGAAGTGAAATGCCTGCGTAAGAACTTCATAACGACGCCGGGAAAACATTCGCCGGAAAACATCAGTTTTTAGGAGCGCATTTGACGAGAAGCAGCTGTGTAGCGTTGGCATGCGAAGGATTCCCAGCATCATCCAAAACGCGAACAGGCATAGCACTTCATGGATGTTTGTCGGGTACCAATTGGCATGAAAAGAAGCAGATTGTATTTCATTGGCATACCGGTTCGTCTCGTCGACTATAACTTGCAAAATGTTATCGTCCCAATATGATCGGAATGCGTCGTATTCAGTTGTATATGACTCGACAGCCCCGGTACGTGCAGGCCGAAATACCTCCTCTTCACCTCGAAAAGTCTCCATAGGAAACCACTCGAAATGAAGGTCTTCACCCTGCAATGGAATATCCGTCCCATCAACGTCGCCCTCAGGTTCATCTTCATGTACCCTTCCATTCATTCGTCGTCTTATGAGGTCCCGTGCCATTTGCCGTAATTCGGATGGGACGTCGTCATCAGCTTGCCAAATTTCTTGCAGTGGCTGACCAACGTTCCACTGCAAATCTTGGTCACCAACCCGACGACGACTTCCCATCCCCTGTCCTCTCCCACGGCCACGCACGCGCACTCGCCCCCGCTCAGACGCTGACGTGCCCGCGGTCTCGGCGAAAGATTGGTGTTCATCCGAACCCATGAACACGAACTCCGATGCGTCCAGCGGCGTCCCGTCGTGATCTATTTCTTCAAAAATAATGACATCGTCCGACGATTCTTGAGGTCTAAAAATGAAAAAAAAAATCACAATGAAGATCATATTATACATAAAAAAATGGATAACATATCAAGTGCATTTGCACCGTTTAGAGATTATAATATGCCCCAGGTAGGTTAGTATTATAGAATTGGCAGATTGCTAGATACAATTAAAAGGATTTAGAGGTATTTTTTTACCTTCATTTTGGAAAAAGTACTAATTATTACTTACGGACTCGGGTGATGTAATAATGGCGAACGTGAACGCGAACGCGAACGTGTCGAGGTGCGTGACTCCTCATAGTGGATGTAGAGAGGGTCTAGGTGGTCCGCTCGGCGCGATGAGGACGATAAGGGAGAATATGGCTGCGCAACCGGCTCCTCAGACTCGTCATACTATAACCAAAATAAATAAACCAATGAGCTACATTTATAATATACAAGCTGGCCCCGCGAACTTTGTATCGCTTCAACATTAAAATTATCAAAATGAATTAAGCTCAACATATTATGTACAGAACTCAAAATCAGAGTCATATACATATTCATAAACAGACACTAAGAGAGATGCAGAGACTATTGAACGCGACATGCCACGATCATACGACATACATATCTGTTTCACCTCTTGCACATTCATAGTTCTTATCAGACATTGGCATCCCCTCCATCCGTACCATCCACATTCATTGATAAATACCTTGCGTAACTCGTCTTTCAACCATCCACTCCATGTGTCTAAATTATCTCATAACACTTCTTTTAATTTTAGTCACCAAGCGGCCCCGAGTCCCATAAATTAATGATAAAGTTGACCACCACAGCTTATTCCTCGGCACAAGACCATAGTTATAGTCCAAGTTTACGAAAGTTCAAAAAGACTTTTTGATTTGGCCAAATGTTTCTTCGTCATGTACCTTATGGAAACGACCGTATCTTTTTATTCTTCTATATTGCAGCAATGTGAATCAACAGGAATTTTAGAAAAATCGTATGTTGAGAATTAATTAAAACGAATACAAATACGCTCGAAAATCTATTATATAAAAATGAATCTCTATTTTCCTAGTCACGGCATCACGCGTGAACGGCTGGACTGATTTCGTTATTTCTTTTTTTGATGTGTTTAATATTGTCAGGAGAAGGTTCTTATGAAAGAAAAAATTAAGAAAATTGCACGGAAAAACGGCTGGACCGATTTTAATGAAATTTTTTTGCGTGTCTTCAGGCGGATTCCAGAATGGTTTAGACTCGGGTTCTAGGATTTTATTTCCTTTTTAGGGCAGGACAACGTCTGTCGGGGCCGCTAGTTAAATATAAATAAGTTTAAATTCAAAAAAGATGCTAATTAATCCGGTACGGCTCATACACATAAATAGGACGCGACGTCTCATCGTGGAACGATGTCGCGTCGTGGGACGGCGCTACGTCGTGTCGTGTTTATGTGTAAAGGCCGGTAAAGTGTAATATTCCAAGAGTTGACGAGGAATTTTCGGAAAGTACTTTAAAAACTTTCAAATATTGAAAAAACTTTTTAACAAAAATAAACCGACTTCAAAACCACTATAAATAAAAAAATAATTAAAATTTGTATTCGTTTAGTATATACGTATATTTGGAGTCGATGCCTAATTGAAAATGCCAGCTAAGCTAAGGAAATACACAAACAAATATACGAAAACATTGTTCAATTTAAATTAGGCACCGACTCCAAATAATATAACCTATATACTAAGCGAATACAAATTTTAATTATTTTTTCATTCGTACTGGTTTTGAAATTGGTTTATTTTTGTTAAAAAGTTTTTATTTATTGCATTTTTGTTAGTTAATTATATAATATTTATTGATAAATATTGAAGCATAATATGCGAAAACCACCAGAAGATTTTTATTTAATTTCTTTTTACGGCATAACATTTTTTTTACAATGAAATACATTTTTTTTCTTATTTGCACTAAGTATTCTTAATTCAAATTTGTTAAAATTTATTTACTATTTTTTAGTTCGATTTTCTATAAAGCGTGTTTTTTTAGTTTTTAAAGTAATATTTATTTTTTCTGTTTGTTACTACACACCTCCGAAACTACTAAACGGATTTCGTTGAAATTTGGCACACGGGTGATCATGTCCTGGATTAACACATAGGCTACTTTTTATCCAGGGAATATGTATACTATAAAGCGAGACTTATATCAAAACAATAAAAGATGTTAGTAACATAGAACGGCAAACAGGAGCAGTGTGAAGTTGAAATTTCTTGATCCGAAGCGCTGGCACTATGTAGGCACTAGGCAATCTAGTGAATCAAAACTACAAAATCACTACATCTTTATACAACGCGCGGCCACTCAGAAAATACGCCACCACCTCGACTATACTAAAGTTACTCACACAGTAGGGTATAATTTATTGCACGGTGTAATCTGTGATAACCGCCCTAAAAAAATTATAAAATATAATTGTAATTATAATCGTCATAACAAGTTGCGTAATTCGAATACCTCGTCACTGTCGGTCTCATAAGCGCTGAGCGGTTGCTCCAACTCATCCGATTCGTCGCTCTCATACAGGTCTTCGATAAAGATTACCGGTGACTGTTCTTCACTGTCCCTCCGCGATCTACTACCTCCAGACATTTCTATAAATAAACAACATAATTGATATAATATAATGGTATCGATCTGCGCTTTTGGTATACCTAGATAATTATATGCCTATTGTTTATTTTACGCGCACCACGCTGTACAGAGTTATCAAAATCACTCTCTTATTTAATTGCTTTTTGGCGTCTTCTTACATTGAATCAATTTTGCGTCCTCTTGTTCCAATAGCTTTTATCTCGACATTTTTACGTATATTGCTTTATAATCGTGTACAATATTATGTTACGACCATTTAATTACAAGATACACTCTATTTACCAATATACAATTTCTTTTCATACTGGTACCTATTTGGACACCACATTTATATAGCGTCTCCGTATATTTCGGCCATTCCACCAATTTTTACGTACAATTGACGTCCTTGTGGTACATGCTTTGTTGCGTACCGCTATGCAACGTTGCCAAATTTGCTGTTTATACATTTATTAATAAAATTTGGTTCATCCCCAAAAGAGTGACAAATCCTAATATCATCAGTCAGTTGCTATCTAAAAGCCTTGAGACACCGCTCAAAGTATCTACAGAGAAAAGAAATAGTTATTGCATTGTGTTTCTTAAAATATGGTGTCAAACGAAGGGTGCTGGGCTTCTCAAAACTCATTAAATTCATCTAATGGAATTGAGCAACTAGGTGAGTAAACAAATTTTAATGCCTTTGGTTTTACGTATGTAAAAATAAATATATATTTAGCAAACATCACGTATATTGTTTTGATACTACAGTTAGTATTTTTCGGCATGGCATTTATGGCATCTAATGACGAAACAAGCATGCCGTTCGCCTGATGGTAAGCGATACGACCACCCATAATCAATAAACACCCAGCACCTAGGGTTAAAAAGTACTGTGTGACAATGCCACTGCGCTCGCCATGCTGAGACATAAGACGTTAAGTCTCATTATGTTCTCTAGTTGCAGTAGTAGTAGAAATCAGAATCAACGACAGCATTAAATTACCCAGATAATATATAAAATAAAATACTTACAGACCTAGAGATTACGCGGCGATATAGGCTAAATAATAGTCATTAATATGCTTGCAGTTTATATTACTCGCGAAAGGGTCAATCCCTAACAAGACGTGTTTATATACATAATATACCATATCTTTTCAATTAGTACACTCCTGAGCCACGTCTATAAGCTTTTCTCACACGTGGTTACGAACCGTCTCGCCAGGAGACACAACGAGTTCCAGCCACCGGAACAGGCCGGGTTTCGCGGAGGATATGGCACCATAGACCACATTCACACAGTGAGGCAGATTATACAGAAGTCCGAAGAGTATAATCAGCCCCTGTGTCTGGCTTTTGTGGACTATGAGAAAGCCTTTGACTCTGTCGAAACCTGGGCTGTTCTGGAATCCTTATAGCGAAGCCAAGTAGAGTATCGTTATATCGAGGTGTTGAGATGCCTATATGACGCCGCCACCATGAGTGTCCAAGTACAGGGCCAGCAGTATAAACCCATCCAACTGCGCAGAAGAGTGAGACAGGGTGATGAGATATCGCCGAAACTGTTCACGAGCGCGTTGGAAGATATGTTCAAGACGCTGGACTGGAAAGGTATGGGCATTAACATAAACGGCGATTACATCTCACACCTTCGGTTCGCAGATGACATAGTTTTAATGGCGGAGTCGCTGGAGGAACGGAACCGAATGCTGGATGGCCTAGCTTCAGCCTCGCGACGCATCGGTCTTGGCATGAATTTGGAAGTTGGGTAAAAACAATTTTGAGAGGGAGGCCCAGAGGAGGATCCAGCTGGGCTGGGCAGCGTTTGGAAAACTACGCCCAGTCTTCTTATCATCTATACCGCAATGTTTGAAAACGAAAGTTTTCAATCAATGCGTCCTACCCGTCATGACCTACGGAGCCGAGACATGGACAGTTACGGTAAGGTTGGTCCACCAGTTTAAAGTCGCTCAGCGGGCTATGAAGAGAGCTATGCTCGGAGTTTTTCTGAAGGATAGGATTCGCAACGAATACATCCGACAGAGAACCAAAGTTATCGACATAGCTCAAAGGATTAGCAAGCTGAAGTGGCAGTGGGCTGGCCATATCTCGCGAAGAACCGACAACCGCTGGGGTAAACGTATTCTTGAGTGGAGACCGCGACTAGGCAAACGTAGTGTAGGACGTCCTCCGGCCAGGTGGGATGACGATCTGCGAAAGACTGCAGGTAGATGCAGAGAGGGTACTGCGAAAAACGAAATCCGAAACGAAGAAACGACGAACTTCGGATTTAACCTTACTACCAAATTACTTCGGATCCGTCACCGTTGAACGAAGGTTTCACGCAGTTTGCGACGCTTCCGACTTCGCTCAACACTTTCGTCACGCAACAACTCTTCATAAAGAAGGATCCGTAACACTTCGTAGTAAGAAAACGTGCGATCAGTCACCCGAAACTACGGATTTCGTTTTTCGCCGTAGCCTCTCTTGGGCCTAGGAAGAAAGCTGAAGAGGAAGGTGGAAGGGAAGGTGGGCGAAGGAAGGTTCCCAGGATGGGCGGAAAGAGAAGGTGCCAGGAAATGTTCGCGGAACCCTCAAAGGCCTCGAATGTGTTATGCAACCAATGGTATACACTGAACTGTGTGCCACAGCTCGCGACAAATCTCCCCCCATGCATGGGTGTGCATTGGGTGTGAAAACCCAGCGCACAAGAATTGCCTGAGGGGGCTACTGAGAGGGTTTAAGGCCTTAGTCCACCACGCTGGCCTAGTGCAGGTTGGCAGACTTCACACACCCTCAAAATTCTCATGGAGAATTCTCAGGCATGTAGGTTTCCTCCCGATGTTTTCCTTCACCGTTAAAGTGAAAGATAATTGATAAACAATACACACGTAACTTTGAAAAGTCAGAGGTGTGTGCCTTGGGTTTCGAACCTCCGGACATTGTCTCGGCAGACCGTTCCATTCCTAACTAGGCTATCGTCCACTCCAGTGTGTTATAATATTATAATTGTGTATTATTTTATTTATTATATGGTCGTCAACGTTCAAATCAAATCAAAACTAATCAAATAGTTTATTGTTCATAAACTATTTTTAAACAAGTTGCCCTATTTCCATAATTCTTCTCACTTTGGCGTAATTGCATACGTCCGTTAATATTATCGAATATGGTAGTTTGACTATTCAACCAATGGACACGATAAGGCAATAATGCGCAAACAATTTTTACTGCCAATGCTGACGGGGGCGAGGTAGACACGGATGGCACACATTTGACAAAAAAAAATCCGCACTTGCACGGCTGAATATAAGGTCGCTTTTTACACAATAACACAACAAAAATCATAATTACTGTGGAACACCACTTAATGTCATTATCGTAAAATTCTATCTTTAATTCGTGGTAAAATGTAATACAGCGATCACAAGTCACATAGATTTTAATAAAAGTTTATGACCAACTGCGCATGTATGACCAACGAAGGGTTCGTCGAGTGGTCATCCCATCTCCTTTGCATTGCTAGATACTCAAAGAATATCCTACACAAAACTTGTGCAGGATACTCCATAGCATTGATGGACGGCGAATATAACGTCCAACGGTGTGGACTAAAGTCGACTGTATATCATTATTTTCATCATAGTATCAAAACAAAGTAGCTTCTCGCTGTCTGTCCTTATGTATGATTTTAGATCTTTACTACGCAACGAATTTTGATGCGGTTTTTTAATAGTGATTCACGCGATAGTGCGTCGGCGCGTGCCTATAAACAGCACGTCGAAAGCCGCCTTTCATTTTACAGCACTTTGCTTTTGTGGGTATTCTGGTGAATTCGAAAATGGTTCAGATTCACAATACGACCCGGGAAAATGTATAGTTTGTATAAAAAGTGACTTTTATACAGCAGGAACTCTTTAATGCGGGCGAAGCCGCGGGCAAAAGCTAGTTGTATAATAAGTTAAATCAATGATACATTTATTCAATTTGTTCAAGACAAAGTTCTTTGTGTTACAGCGGCAGGAATTCTAATTAATAAACAATCCCAACGATCACATTCTTTCATTACTTTGGTGTCAAATGTATACTCCGCGCAACAACAACGCTGCTCAATTCAAACGGAATTGTGAAGAACTAATGAAAATACAAATTCATACACACTGGTTATAAAATAAAGTCCGATTTTTTACATGAAATTTCTTTAGGCGAGTTATAAAAACATGATAGCAAATTGACCCCTGACCCCCTTGATCCTGGGTGTGGATCCATGTAGGGATCCACATGGATCAACACTCAACCGTTGGCGATAAAAAAAACAAGAAAGCGGATCCAACTGATGCCCAAAAACTATTTTGGTCCAATCGCACTGAAATTTAGTAATCCCGGGGTTTTTAGATTCGCGTATCATAATTTTGGGGTCGAATTCGGGTCAAATTTTCCAACCGAATTTTAATGACAAAATAAAAAAGTAATTAATATTAAAAAAAAAAAGGTTTTCTATAAACAAGCTCATATTGAAGTGCGCTAAAAGGATAAAAATATCTTTCATTAATCAAACTTTGTAAAGATAAAAGCTTGGCGCGAGATTTACTTGTGTAGATAATAAATACAATAATTATGTACTTAACTTGATATCGCAAGATTTAACTCGAGAAAACATACAAATTTTGCAAACTTAGACTAACAAAAAGTTAGTTTGTTAGTCGTAAGTTTGCAAATTAAATAAAAGCTATTACTTACCATAAGTATGTAACTGTGTTTATATTTTAGGTTAAGATTTAGCGTCTTGTAACAGGAGTTTGAGGTCAAAACTGGCACTAATTGGGTTAGTTTTTGTTTTCACTTATAACAAAACCATTTTCGAGCAGAGAGCGTTACTTTTTTTTTGGATACTTATATCATATTAATATTATTTTTATATGATTAAAATACGTAAATAAATACGTGAACAACTGAAAAAGTCATGTTTGGTTGTCAAAACTCGTTATTCATAAATTTCTACTTTTAGAAAGGCAAAGGTATTCAGTACCATATAGCCTAAAAATGGTTTTTATGACAATTAAGTGGTTGCTATTAGTAAAATCATGCTCGCTGATTATAAGTTCAACATTCTCGAACTTCGCTGGAGTACTGTTTTCGTAAAAATTTAATCAAATTTTTTTTACCTCTAAATGTACGCAAAATAATTGTAAGCGTAATTTTTTTCTGGCGCTCGCCGGCCGCTGCCGCGGCACGCTCGCTACGCTCGCTCGGCTCGCGCGTAGTGTACACGGTTCTAACATAACCTAACCAACTTTAGGATTTCTGTCACATGAATTATCTATTTTTATATATTTATTGTCATAAAAACCATTTTTAGGCTGTATGGTACCGAATACCTTCGCCTTTCTAAAAGAGAAAATTTAGGCATAAAGAATTTTGACAACCAAACACTATTATTTCAGTTTCTCGCGTATTTATTCACGCATATTAACCACATAAAAATAAAATAAATTTAATATCAGTTTCCAAAAAAAAGTTATTATCTTTGCTCGGAAATGGTTTTGTTACAAGTGGAAACCAAAACTAACCCAATTAGTGCCAGTTTTGACCTCAAACTCCTGTTACAAGACGCTAAATCGCAGCCATATTTTATAAGATATTGTATACACGATGTGGATGTGCAAATAAAAGCTTGTAAAAAATATTACATCCACGTGTTAATATAAATACGCTGTTCTGTATACTGAGTCTATTTTATGACACAAATTACAGTTATAATTCCTTTAAATAACATGTAATAAATGGATTCAGAATAATAAACAAGTTACTGCTACGAAATGGCATGCGCGAAGTAACAACAAAAATACCGGCCATGCTTGTTTTGGGTTCTGGAGTCCCTTGAATTGATTTTTCCAACTACGGAGTCTTAAATTTTTTCCCGTCGCGACATTAGCCAAATTTTTCGAAAATTGCCACTTTGAGAATTCTCGAACACAAACCCTAAATTGTACTCACCTTATATATTTATATCACTTTTTCCCAGGAAACTTGTACGTTGTGTATTCACGTGTGTTTACGCGCACAATTCGTAAGCAAATGGCAGTTGAGTGTTGACATTTGAACCACACAGAAATAGTTCCGATGGTAATGTTGGCAGCAATGTATATCAGTGTTGCTACATCGTACACACGTTTCAAATATAACAAGTCAGAACAAAAAACACAAAACACATCAATCAGAATATAACATACAGGGTCATTTTGACATTGCGTTAATAAATGTAACCACACCTTGTTGAAAATAACACTTTCCATTAAGTTATTTTAACCATAGATGTAAAGTAAAAAAGTGTTTTGTTTGAAACTTACGAACAAAATAAATATCAATAAAATGTAACTTTAAGTTTACACGCCTAATGCTATTATGACTGCACTAGGAGAATTCGTCTCAGCAGCAACATTATACTTTTAGTCTGAAATACAATTACGCACACACCATATTGTCACTAAACTACAAAATGATAAAAAAATTGGAATACCACAACCCGGAATTTTGGCGAAATTATTCGTTATTCATTGATTATTTTTAGCACGATGTTAGATTAGGTATAGATAAATATGTGCTTTCACTTAGGTAGTAACGCAATGTAAAAATAACCCTATATAGTATAATTACACTGAATATTTATTTAATGATATTTAAATCGATGCCATACAATTACTGTTTATTATTTTCGATATGTTTTAAATTGTATTCAAGGAAATTAACACCGTTTTAAAGTAATTATTTGGGGTTTCTTTACGTTGATCACACAAACCACACTCACAAGTCACAAAGGTTCTTCACTTTCATCGCCGTCGCCGCCAATCGCGGGAAAATCCCCGATTTGCGGAGAAATGTTGATTAGTGCGGGGAAAGCGCGGGGAATGACAAAAAGCGGGGCAGGATCATTTTTTTCGCTGGGTAATACTATTTTATTTCGGGTAATAACTACTATTAAAAATCATGACAATATGTTTCATGAGGTGTGGAACACCCCCCATCCACCCGTCGCCAAAAGTAAAAAGATTAGAATGTTTCATTTTGCACATTTTGCCACCGGGCGGACGAACCATCCCCCTCCATCCACGCCGCAACCACGCTACACCACTGCGTGAATTGAGATTTTTTTTGTTGGCAGCACTGGACATGTGTACCAACTTACGATTTACACCATTTGAATTTTGAAACGGTCATGGTACTCATGGTAAAAAATTGGTTAGTTAACAATTGAATAACTTTTTGAAAAATGGTGATTAAACTTTTTTTTCTTCAGTGCTCGATTCGAGTAATTGCCGCGCGGAGTCCTATTTTCAACGTCTAATTAAAATTATAAATAATGGAGATAGAATTCCGGGAGTTAGGGCTTTTTTACTGGAATTTTCCTCATCTTTAACGAGCTTTTTTCAAAATTGCTGCCCCGACCGGCCCAATCGGGCCGGTCTGACAGCTTGTCAAACTCGATATGTGTGCGTGTTGACGCGCCTTATGTGTGTGCGTGTAGGTCGATTTTCGCGTGTTGACAGACACGCGAAAAATTGCGCTTGCGCCAGTGTGGCCAGCGCTATGTACGCAAGAGGTTAAATGTTAATATTTTACGAGTTATTAACAAAAAACGAAATATCATTTTTTTTTCATCTTATTTTGTTAATAACAATTGCAATTTTTAACCTGCACCAAAATCCTTCAAAAACATTTTTCTAGAGGTGATTACGAATCGAATGAGCCATCGCTCATATTTTTAGGCCCTTTATCTCTATTTTTCACGTTTTTTAACTTGTTGCTCAGACTAGAAATACACGCACGTGTTGAGAGGCAACTTTTACAATCTTTACTCTGAGTGCGGCGGTTAGACTTTCCGTAGTATTATAATCAAAGATATTATATACATTGGGAAATTATAATGCTCTTTGGCTTAGACCGTGGCATAGACTAACAGTGTAGGATAAATACATTTTCAAATCGAAGAATTTTGTTAAACGTAAAAGTAAAACAACCATTCCGAAAGAAATATTTATTTTACCTATAAAACTACAAAACGAAAAATACAATTCGAAACGCATAGAAATTTGAAACTATAGAAGAATTCCTTATCGAAATAAAGGAATGTATATATTTCATTTATAACACTTACATGTACCCAAAACCTTGAGTAAGTACCTATAACTTAAAACTAAAATACGACTAGATATTTTACGCAATACGTCATACGATAAGAGACATAACAAATAAAACTGTTTAAATATGCCAAAAATAATTTAAGTACATCATATTTTGGTACTTACATTGTTTAAAAAATACATTATATAGTAACTACCAAATACACAATAAGTATTTTTCACTCAAACATCAATAATTAAGGGTGTCACCAAAGATGTGGGAGGATGAGAGTTGGGTTGATAAATGGAGTAAAATTTCCCAGATATTTTTTTTCCACTGGAGCTCTTGCACTAGGCAATGCTGAGAAAATGAAGTTATACTATTGGTGGATTGGACCTAGTGCACCACCTCACCTCTTCAAAAATATCTGGTGGAAGATAATATAATATTATAAAGACGAAAGTTTGTAAAGATGTCTGGATGTATAGATGTTTGTTACTCTTTCACGCAAAAACTACTGAACGGATTTCGATGAAATTTTGTATACGGGTAGATCATGTCCTGGATTAACACATAAGCTACATTTTATGCCGGGAAAATAAAAAGCGGGACTTTTATCCCAGAAAAACGTATATTTGCGGGCAGGGCCGCGGGCAAAATCTATGGTGAAACAATTTTGTAATATTTTCATCTGTAGTCGTAATAAAGAAAGCGGCGAAACATTCATAGGCATATTTAAACATTTTATAACAATATACATAATGCACAATATTTTTTATTAGTAAAAATGTATAAAAATTCTATTAAAAACTGCTAATTTATATTTTTATAAGCAAATAGGCATTGGTGTTCAGTACCAGCCGATCAACTAAAGTCTAACTATTCGAATCATAGTTCATAAGGAATTAAAGCAAATATATGTCACAGAAAGTAGAATTCACGGATAATGTAGAAGTCATAGCATACATTTTTATGGGCACATAAAAGACAGGCTTTATTGTAAAATGGACAATGAGTCACGTTGTATCCCACACAATTCTATTACGTCCATCTAACCTATTGATGACATTTTTGAACATTTAAAAAAAATCTGTAGGACGAGACGAACATAACTTTCAAAACAAATTTTCCAACAATTTTGTGCCTGTATGTACAGTTTGGCAACATTTGGCCAAACGTCAGATCCATGTCATTTAGCTCATTTGGCAATCTCGGGCGGGCAGTCAGGCTGGGAGGAAGGGTGAGCGGCGCGGAACGCTGGATGATTTTCTAGCTCGCGGTCAATGCGCAATATTATCGGGAATGGACGCAGGTCCACGTGAAACCTGGAACAAGAAGAAATTTGATTAAAATAAAAAAAAAATATTCAATTCCTATCTATACTAATATTATAAAGCTGAAGAGTTTGTTTGTTTGTTTGTTTGTTTGAACGCGCTAATCTCAGGAACTACTGGTTCGAATTGAAAAATTCTTTTTGTGTTGAATAGAGCATTTATCGAGGAAGGCTTTATGCTATATAACATCACGATGCAACTATTAGGAGCGAAGAAATAATGGAAAATGTGAAAAAAAAAACGGGTAAAATTATTCATCCTTGAGGGCTTCCATTGCGTGCGCTGCGAAAACAGTTCAAGATACCAAAAATATATGTATGAATGAATTATTCCTCTTGAAATGATCTAAAAAAAATGTCCGCGACAGTATATGTCTATCTTTTAAGATTAACTCACTAGAACCGTTTTTATGGTAATCAAATTTGGTCGAAATTAACGCATTATTTGTTAAGAGTTGTATCAACGTCATAATATTAATCTTTATCCAAATAAATGTGTTGGATAGAGTGATTCAACGGGAAGGTTATTATGTACTTTTAGCCCGGAAAAACTTATTAACGCGGGCGAAGCCGTGGGCAAAAGCTAGTTAGTACATAATAGGAGACAAACTAACGCAATTATTAAAAGTTACATCCTATTTAAGTATATTTTAAAGTTATGGGCAATGCGTAACATCACAGGGACTATATTATGCTGATGATGATGGGCTCCTTGACATATCCGTCAATGGTGAACCTAATCAACACCGGAGATGGGATCGGAGATAGCTGGCAAATCCAAATTTGGTTTGAAAGGCTCTGTTGCAGGGCGCACAGTGCAACTGGCCTAAAGAGTTATAGGTATAATCATAGGAAGGCTTAGGAACGTTCTTTTTATGTAGGTAGGCGTTTTGTATCGAGGTATTATGCGATCATTATTTAGCTTAGAGCATTTAACACAACTCAAATTTATTTAACAAAATACCACTTTTATACAGTAGATCTGTAATATTTAGTTTCAATCATACAAAACCGTTTAATAATAATAATGGACCTCCGCCCGCAAACGGGAACCAACCCACAAGGCTTGTCTTGCTCATAAAATAATTGTCATGATTAATAGCAGATTTCATATTATCCTATAGAGTTAATTACTCATATTCTTCAGTTTTTACTTCCTAAAATACAAAACTTTGTAGCAAAACAAAAATATCTTAATCTAAAGTCTAAACATCACCTAGTAGAAAATATTTTCGTGTGGATTGGTCCCCATTTACGTAAGCAGGTCCAATAGGTTAGTTTCCTATGTTTGATTTGGTACATTATTTTATATGTAACAAAAAATAATAAGAAAATCAAATTCTTCTGTAAAATGAGAATCAAAATTGGTTGACAACTAACGCAGTTATTCATATTTGAAACATTGTTGTGAGCAAAAGTGGGGGCGTAGTGGGGATATCGCTTCATCTGTTTCGCACGCAAGCAGCGTTATGGCTGGCGACACTCAGTGACGTCACATTCTGCTGTTTCCGTTATCTGACAGATGCCCCTTCCACCAAACTTCAAAGCTTTATATTATAACTCATTTATTATAGCTTGTATTTTAAAAATTCTTTTTCCTCTAGATTTTAGAAGACATAAATGTTTGATAAATGTATTTAAAAAAAAGTAGTCACCTATTATGTATTGAATGCAATGCAATTCAATCAGCTCTATATTATAATATACTACCAACTGCTGAGCATGGGCCTCCTCTACTACTGAGAAGGGCTAGGCCTTAGCCCACCATGCTGACCTAGTGCGGGTTGGCAGACTTCACAATTCACATACCCTCCAATTTTTATGGAGAATTCTCAGGTCTGTAGGTTTGCTCACAATGGTTTCCTTCACCGTTAAAGCAAATGATGATTGATAGACAATACACACGTAATTTCGAAAAGTTAGAGGTGTTTGCTTTGGGTTTTGAACGTCCCGACATTGTTTCAGCTCAGCAGACTATTCCATTCCCAACTAGGCTATCATCCACTTCAACTAGGCTATCGTCCACTTTTACTATGCTGAATAGTAAATGAATATTCTAATATCATACCTCCTAGCATTAAACACTTGGGGCACTAAGCAGCAGTCAGCCAGAGTGATTTCATCGCCCACACAGTATTTCCCAGCAAATGCCGAGAGTAGTTTCTCCACTGCTCTAAAACCCCGAGTGATCCAGTGCTGCGCCCATTCCTTTTTCTTCTCTTCTCCTACGTAGATCAGAACTATCAGGTTCTGTAGTGGTTGGATTCCTGAGGATATCACCTGAAAGTGTGATGTAATTAACTGAATTAATATGGTATGTATCAAATATGGAAATATAAGTGCCCACCGCCATTTAGGAATACTATAGTATATTTTATTAAAAGTTATGAAAATATTGCTGATTGACTATTGACTGACTGCCTCTGTGGCGTAGTTGTATTACAGTACGACTGCAAAGCTGGGGTCTCGGGTTCGATTCCCGGGTCGGGCAAAGTAATATTGAGTTTTTCTATTCAGTATCAGCTCGGAGTCTGGAATTTGTGCCCGATATGGCGATAGGCTCGCCCCCTATCACATCATGGGACGGAATAACGGCGAAAAGTGGGTGCACTAGTTGCGCCTCTGCCTACCCCTTCGGGTATATACCTACATTAATACACATACATTATACATATTATAAATCACAGTGAATTGCTTTTGTAAGCCTCACTACATACATGGTACAAAATATCGGTATTTTGAGGTTTGTGATTGATCGAGAGACCGATACGTGAGTCTCTCAACCAATCACAGTAAAATAAGCGGAAACGTATCGTGTTTTTTTTTCACAATCTAAGCCCCCTGAACTGTTATAATATGTACAACGTGGCAATCCAAATAAAGAAAAAAAAGCGAATTGAAATTTTTGCTAAAAAGTTATACTAGGTGTTGTCCGATGCTGCAAGAAGTTCAACTTACCTCACAAATTTCACGAACTTTCGCCCTCTTGAAACAATCTTGAGGCATCAGCGGCCTTTGTGGTCTTGTTTCTTCTAAATAATGCATTATATTAAGAGACTCCACTAGTGTATGTCCATCTATAAAAAATATGTACTGTTAGTATAAAAACATATTAAAACTGAATATTATGATGACTTGAAAGGAATAGAAATTTAAAATATTATATAGCTGCATTGCATGAATAACCACACAATCCCAAGAAAGCAAATTTTACAATTGTTATGTGCTCGGCTTTTAATACCATAATTAATTCATAACTGAAAATCAACCAATGATGTTGTTGTCATGCCACTATACCGTTTTTGCCGATTTGACAGAGTTTTATCTATACTAATATTATAAAGCTGTAGAGTTTGTTTGTTTGTTTGAACGCGCTAATCCCAGGAACTACTGGTTCGAATTGAAAAATTATTTTTGTGTTGAATAGACCATTTATCGAGGAAGGCTTTAGGCTATATAACATCATGCAACTATTAGGAGCGAAGAAATTGTGGAAAATGTGAAAAAAGCGGGGAAAATTATTCATCCTTGAGGGCTTCCATTGCGTGCGCTGCGAAAACGTTTCAAGATACCAAAAATATATGTATGAATGAATTATTCCTCTTGAAATGATCTAAAAAAATGTCCGCGACAGTATGTGTCTATCTTTTAAGATTAACTCACTAGAACCGTTTTTATGGTAATCAAATTTGGTCGAAATTAATGCATTATTTATTAAGAGTTGTATCAACGTAATAATATTAATCTTTATCCAATGAATATATATACGGTACATACACCAAAACATATTTTTTTTTTCGATTTTTGTCTGTCTGTTCCGGGTAATCTCTGAAATGGCTGGACCGATTTTGACGGGACTTTTATTGGGAGGTAGCTGATGTAAAAAGGAGTAACTTAGGCTACGTTTTATTTTGGAAAAGTATAAAGCGGGACTTTTCCCCGGAAAAACTTTTTAACGCGGGCGGAGCCGCAGGCAATAGCTAGTTTACCATAAAATGAAGACATGGATAGTGTTAAAAAAGAAAATTCTAAAATGTTGTATTGTGTGGTTATTCATGCAAAGCAGCGATATTTATTTAAAAATTGGTTAAAAAAAATCTTTGTTGATAATTTTAAGGATAAAAATATTTTCCTGGGACAAAAAGTAGCCAATAGCACTCAGGAGTAATGTAGCTTCCTATTAGTGGAAGAATTTTCAAAATCAGTCCAGTAGTTTTTGAGTTTATCCATTACAAACAAACAATCTTTCCTCTTTTTATAAAGAGGAAAGATATATACAGGGTCATTTTGACACTGCGTTAATAATTGAAACCACATACTTATCTCGTTGAAAATAACACTTTTCATTAAGTCATTTTACCCATAGATGTAAAATAAAAACGTGTAAGTTTGGAACAAAATAAATATCAATAATATGTAACTTTAAAATTACACGCCCTAATGCCACTATGACTGTTCTAGGAGAATTATTTGCAGCAGCAACATATAAAATACACTTACGCACACACCAAATTCGCACTAAACTACAAAATGATAAAAAAATACGAATACTACAACCAGCATTTTTGGTGAAAGTATTTGTTATTCATTGATAGTTTTTAGCAAGATGTTAGCAGAGGTATAGACAAATATGTGGTTTCATTTAGTAACGCAATGTAAAAATGACCCTGTATATATAAATATTATTATTAGTGTAGATAAAATGAACACCACTTGGCTCTGACGAAATAGCATAAGAGGAACAATACTTCATCAAAACTTTAGTTATTAGAAAATAAGTACCTACCTATAACTATATACAAAACCTAGTAAATAATTAAGAAAGAAAGACAGGTACAGCCATGGAGACATAAACGTATTGGAACAATATTATGAGATATTGCTCCACACCTCTAGCTTGCCTGGATATTATCGTAATAAACCTTTGTCCAAACAATGGCACTACAGACTCACCTATACACAATGAAGGAACCTGTTCCATAGGGTTGACTTCCCTGTACTCGTTGCAGTGTTGCTCCCCTCCACCTTTGATTAGACTGACTGCCTTGATGTCATACGGTATCTCCTTTAGGTTCAATGCAATACGCACCCTCCATGAGCATGAGCTTCGCCAGTATGAGTATAATACTGGCTGGAATAAAATAAAGTTTTAGTTTTGATTTAAAATTAGAATTGTTTTTATTCTAGAGTCTTACCAGCCAGCACAGAGCTAATCAACAAAAAATAATAAGATCTTTGTTAGGCATGATTTGTTAATCTTGTGGATACAAACAAATACATTGGTCTGACCAGATCCACACCACTCTTGATTCAGCACTTCATAGCGTCCTCCACACCGCCGATGACAGAAACAGATGGAGAAATCTCGTTCGAGCGAAAGTGGTGCAGAAGGGAGGTAAAGATTCAATACTGAGGAATACGACGCAAGAAGAAGTTAGGCATGGTTGGACTTCAAATTAGTTTTTACTCGGTAAATAGCTTGTATTACGTACAAAGGCAATAATCATTAAGTTTAATTTACGTACCTTATCATTATCAGTAGCATCAACCATTTTATACAATTTTTAAAAGAAATTATATTCTACGATTTACTATACCCACGAATTGCGTCTTCCGATGGAAATGTTACAAGTAAAACGGGATCTAATCAAGTTTACTTTTACATGATAAACCGGTATGCAAATAATGATACCTAATCATTATTATGATACCTGCTTCATATTAATTTTATATGAGTTTTAACGAGATAGGTACGTACCTTAGCCATGGCAGAAATATGCCCGTTATATTTTGAGTAGTAACTAATTTTGGCGGCGTTTTCGTCTCTTCTAAAGCAAAATGCCGAAAATTTGTAAGTAAAAATACAAAAATATTATCAGTCTACACAAGCGCCTTTATCAATAAAATAGCAAAGTATTTCTTTATCAATAGCAGTAGCTTTTTCAAAGTAGTTCGGATACACTGTAACGATTTTAAAGCTTTAAAGTAAATACGTACGTCCATAATTTTATATTTTGTAAGAAATCTAAGTAGGTACTCAGCATGTACTACATTTATTATAAGATTTTGGTATGACATTAATAATCTTCTGAAAAGTCAATATCAATGTGAGTATCTAGTTCAAAATTGAGAAGTTTAAAAATCATACATAAAGAAATGGTATCTCTTTTATTACTAATTATTTTATCATTTATCTTTAATATTTTGGTAGTTTTTATATAATGGTGTAACAACACATAATATAATGTAAATTATTTTATTCTAGACACTGTAAATATTTTTGGACTATGAATCCAAATCTAATTTGAATGACAAATCCTTTTGGTGTAAAGCTGCGTTTAGACTAGCAAGAAAACTTGCAGAATTTATCGGGCGCTCGCTAGCTATTTTTACCATATAAACAGTCACGGAAAGCTGACTTCTATAATATTTCGATGCTTGCAGGACTTCTAGCAAGTTACATGCGTAAACACCATTTGACAACTTGCGCGAGAACTTGCCGTTTATTAGTTGAAAGTTTATTATTATAAAGTTGGACTTGCTGAGCAAGTACTGCGTGGCATTCCACTGTGCTCGTCATCCTGAGACCTAAGTCCTATTATGTCCTGTAGGTAGTTACACTGACTATAATGTCCTTCAAACCGAAACACAATAGTGCATGCAAACTGCTGCTTGGCGGTAGAAATAGACATTACGGTGGTACCCACGCAACCGGACTCTTACATAATATGAGAGTCCTACCACCAGTATTCCTCTCTATATTCTGTCATGATATGTTGTTTTAATACAATATTAAGCAAAAATAATTGTCTTATCCTACTTCCTACTAATATTATAAAGGCGAAAGTTTGTAAGAATGTATGGATGTTTGGATGTTTAGATGTTTGGATGTTTGGATGTAAGGATGTTTGTTCCTCTTTCACGCAAAAACTACTGAACGGATTTGGATGAAATTTGGCACACGGGTAGATCATGTCCTGGATTAACACATAGGCTACTTTTTATCCCGGGAAAATATAAAGCGGGACTTTTATCCCGGAAAAACTTTTTAAAGCGGGCGGAGCCGCGGGCAAAAGCTAGTAGTAAAAATTTCATAGAATTCGTACAAGAGCTAAGTTGGCTATTGAAAAGATTTAAAAGTACAGATTTTAAGAATTAATCTTTGAAAAACCTCCAATGGCTTTATAATTATTTTCAATGCTCCACCCCATGATGAAATACAATATGTAATGAGGGATTGACAAAGTGCAAAGTATATTTGTTTGAGAGTTATGTGAGTTACTACATATCATAGTGTTTTAAAAACATAAGTAAACTTTCTAATTCTTATAGTCAATGTCTGTATGTGAGGTTGAAATTTAACATGTTCGTCAATAACCATTCCCAGATATTTGAATATTTATTTATTGTTATTTTAATCGATTTTATACAATTATTGTTTATTATTTTTAATATGGGGGCGTTCATAAAATACGTGAGATGTTTAAGGGGGGGAAGAGGTCGAGTCAAATCTCATCTAATCTTACGCTGGAGAGAGGGGGGGTCCCGGCAAATATCACGCAATTTTTTTTCTAATTGAAACAAAAAAAAATACTATTTTGGTCCATTTAATCGAGACTGTACATGGTTAAGATTTAATCTTAAACGTAATCGTAATACGATTAAGATCATTCACTAATTCGTTCGAAAGAAAATAATTTAATTCTTACTTCGACGTTATATGTCTACTGGCTATCAAACCACAATATTTGTTTTATTTTACTGAAAATCATATGGACATGTTGGTTCCAATAGTCTCTCTTGAGACCGCGCATGATTCTCCATGGGTCCCCCCGTGATGGACGGCAGCGTGTCTCACGCTGCTTCGGACGCCAAGGGCGTCCTTCGGTGTACGGGGGCTTCTGAGCCCCCGCAACAACAGGATAAGGACCGCAACAGCAGTACGCGCAGGGGCGGTTGCGGACGACAACTTAGACGTGAGTCGGAGGAAGCCCGCAGCAGTCCCTAATGCGCCGAAGATGGCCACCGTGCGGTTTACATAGGTTAGGGACTCGGCCCGGCGGTCGCCCGACGTTTTCCATCTTTCCGGGCGGCTCAACGTCGGGTCGTAAGGCACGGTGAACCCAACATAACCGCTCAGTCGTTCCCCTTGAACACTGGGCGGTAGTAATAAGTAACTTTCACCGCGTCAACAAAAAAAAAAAATGATTCTCCATGGACTGAATTAGAGTAGACATTCTTTTTTTAATCACAGTAGTTACGATTTAAGTATTCTATTGTTAATTTTTTGTTACACTTATAATTAAACTCTCAGCAATATTGATTACTAGTCTTAACTAGTCGTAAATAAAAGCACGAAGCAATTTTTTTTTCTTTTTACAATAACAATCCAACGCGTATACGTAAGAAACCCACATTTTGAAAAATCTCACGTGAGATTGAGGGATGGGGGAGGGGGTTGAATAAAATCTCACGACATCTCACCAGGGGGGTGGGAGGGACAGAAAATTAAAAAAGACACCTCACGTAATTTATGGAGGCCCCCATGGTATTTCATTCAAGGAAATACATTGATCCTCTGGTTGCCCTATTTTTTAAAACTGAAATGGCGGGAATTTTTTTCATAATGTCCATCATCTTGTAGGACAGGGGTGCCAATTCACGCCATCGGCAAAATAATTTGAAACGCACTATAGCAAAAGCATATTGCTAAATAAAAATTGCCGCTGGTGTAAACGTATCTGCAAGTTCTTGCATGATATAATACTGAGAGAACTTGCTAGTGTAAACTTAGCTTAAGGTATGATGTCAGGTGCAGCGTGACAACTGACCTGAAAAAACAAATTGACGTTTGACACTAGTGAAATAAGCATTGATAAGCATTATAATTACAGTGAAATGTGGTAACCGCATGGGTTGTAGAAATAAAATAGATAATCAACATTTTTTAGGCGGACATGGGAAAAAATAAGAAGAAAGGTGCGGTAGCCAATGTATTTAAGGTAGCTGGAGCTAAAAGTCTGAAGAAAACCAAGGCTAAACCTGTTAATTTAGGCTTAAAAAATGTAAGTGTACATTATCTTGTTGATAACACGTGAACAACAATATCCCACCAAAAACATAAAAGCGTGTTAATAAAGGGGAGCCAAGTTCAATACAAAAATTATGCTTGGCTGTGGGCTTCGCCTCAAAGAGTGGAGATGTAAATGAGTGCCAAGTTCTATGCAAAATCCAAATATGAATTTATAGGAACAAAATAACATTATGAACAAGCATTACATAACAGCAATTGTTATAGATATCCAATAAAGCAAAGAAATAGTGTTTAATGCTTGTTCATAATGTTGTTTTGTTTGCACTAATTTTTGCATTCTTTTTGAGGCGAACCTACTGCCAAGCATAATTTTTGTATTGAACTTGGCTCCCATTTTTACATTAATGTTTTTGATGGGATAACATTACTTTTTGTAAAGAAAATTAGACAGCTATTGAGTTATTTGGTGCTGCACACCGCCGAAACACACCATTAGCTGCTTGTTTAGTGCGTATGACAAGTTTTTTGTATGAGGACACCATTTTTTTACTTAACTTTATTTTCATATTCTGTTATATAGCAAATATAATAATACATATATTGGGATAGTTTCGAATATCTGCTTTTAACGGTTCTAATGCTACAATTAGAAAAAATATCTTTTTTGTATGGGGACCCCCCTATTTTTTTACTTTTTTAATTTTTTGATTTTTTCCTATGCTAACACGCAATTACCGAGCTGGATTCCATATTTAATCCTTCTAGTTCATCTGGAAGTAGGTTAGGTTTAGGTACTATATGTCAGTCAGTCAGTCAGTACTAAAATTTACGACTTTTTGACCTTCATATCTTTATAACCGTTTGAGCTAGCTTCATGAAATTTGGGCTTCTAGATGTCCTTATGGATATAATTAAACACACATAGTTTTATGTGTTTACGTTAAATAGGTTTTGAGTTATAGACAGGTCAAAAGTGGCACCAAGTGGTTCATGTAATATTACACATGGCACTGGCTAGCCAGTTCCTTTGCTTTAACTTGGCTTGACACGCTGCCGCGTGTCTAGATCAAGGTACTTATTGTATTTTGAATTTCGTCAAACAGCCATTTTCATGTGTTTAAATTTGACAGTGTGCTAAATACGTTTAGGGGCTAATTTTTTGTTGTGCAAGATGCTAAATGAGATTAGTTGCTTAAAAGCATTTGAGAGGGTGGCTAAATGTATTTAAGGATTGTTATGCAAGCAGCCCTTATTTTGTATTTAATAAACAGGAAAAATAATTAAACTTAGTTTACTCTCTTAGTAGGCTATAAAGTGCCTAAAGAAAGAGTATAGTATATTATAATCACAATGTTGTAGTCATCGCAGGTAAAATAAGCATAATAGTAAGCAAATGTTTTCCATACATAGTATCGCTAGAAATCCAATGAAAACAAATTCTTTTTGTGCATTAAAAAGATTAGTATTAATATTTAAAAAAAATGCTAAAAATTATTTGATTTACAGATCAAACAAAAGGTTTCTGACATAGACAAAGAATTTGTGGAAATTACCAAGAACCCTAAACCAAGCCAACCAAAGAATGAAGTCAAAGGACCAACAAAAAAAATTGAGAAACCAGTATCCAAAGAAGAGATGGCAAAAACTGCAGAACAGATAGATAAAATGGATTTATAACATTAATTATTAATATAGTTTTAAGTATTTTGTCTTTTATAATTTATTGTTAGGATCAGCAGTTAGCTATCCTATTATTCTTTCCTCCTGGCTGCACCCATATAGAAGTTGTTTAGAGAAATGAAAATTACACTTCCCATGTATTTCATATAGCATACATAAGGCTACATATCTATTGTTGTAATTATCGGTAATCAACAGCTTGGCTATTGTGGCATTGGAAGCCAAGTACCATCAGATGGACTGCATGGCCTGTTTGCCAAACACAGCAGTTACCCAGGCTGGATCAAAATATAGTTTATTAGAATTTTTACTAAGATGATTGTTTCTGCATAATGATATTAAAAAAAACTTTGTTATATTTGCTATTACTATTGGACAGCAACACTAGCCTAGTTGAGAATGGAACGGACTGACGAGACAAATGTCAGCAGGTTTAAAGCCCAAGGGCACACACCTCTGACTTCTAAAGTTATGACGTGTGTAGTCTTTGTGAATTATTGCCTGCTTTAATGGTGAAGGAAAACATGGTTAGGAAACCTGCATACCTGAGTTCTCTATAAGAATTTTGAAGGTATGTGAAATCTGCCAACCTCCACTAGGCCAGCATGGTTGAGGTTCGTGCTCAGCAGTTAGCAGTATAATATAATACAGGGTTGGTATGGTATTCAACATTGGCAAAATTGCTGATTAATGGTGGAAGCTGTAATTATAATATAAAATAAGAAGGCTCTGATAATTTGCCAATTTTCGTCTATGATACATATAATCTATACTAATATTATAAAAGTTGAAGAATTTGTTTATTTGTTTAGTTGAACGCACTAATCTCAGGAAGTACTTAACCGATTTTGAAAATTCTTTCACTAATAGGAAGCTACTTTACTCCTGATTGCTATAGACTACTTTTTATCTAGGAAAAACTTTTGATGCGGGCGGAGCTGTGAGCAATACTAGTTTTATGATACATCTTTGGAATTTTTGTGTGTAGGATGCAACAATTGCAATATTAACACTGTCAAGCCCCACTTATATGTATAGATTTATGCAGAAACCCTATATACTTGGATGCTGGCATCCGTCGTAGGGCTTGACGAGTCAAAAACTGTTGAACATCAAGAAGCTCATCAAGTTTTATATATGAATTACTAGTATTTCATATTTTTTTTCAATGGGTGTAGTATACTGTGTAGTCAAGATGCCATCTATATCATCTTATTTAAGTGTTAACAGGAAAACATCAGCGAAGGACAATATTGCAAATATGAATAATTTCTTTATTTTTCAACCCATTCTGGTGCTATTTCACAGAAGAATATCTTTTTCGTATATTTTTTTTTGTTAAAATAATGTACTAAATAGAACATAGAAAAACAACCCTATAGAGCTATTTACCTACTGCTGATCCTAGTATTGTAATATCTGTGTTAATACTGGTATATGCTGGTATCTTTGATTACACATACTCATGCCTTTAACCCCGAAGGGGTAGGCAGAGGCGAAAATAGTGCACCCACTTTTCGCCGTGCGTACTCCGTCCCATAATGTGAATAATAATTATCACTCAAAGGCTAATATCTATGTATTAGTCTAAGTATCTATGCTGGTCTACACTCTCTATAGTACTCAAAATATCTTCATTGTTCACATAATAAAAGAAGTATTGTTAATCTTGTCTTTTATTGTTAAAGTTTAACAAAATATAACATTATGAAACACTTAACATATAAGATTTTAGTTAAAAATAAGTTAACAATGGTGAGTTCACAACGTAAAAGGATTATTCTTTCGTAGTCACGTAATTTGATTACGCAAAAGAAAGTGATGGGTAAAAGTAAACCACCATATCGCTAATAGGTCATTCATGCGTCTGCCCCAAGAAGCTTAAAGCTTCTTGGTCTGGCCCATTAAAATTATGAATGACATGTAGCAAAAAATACGAAGAGATAGAAAATGCATGACTTATTGGTTGATCCATTGGAAATATTAAAATAACTTTGCATGTTTAAATTTTCAGAATTTACTTCTAGGAAACTACAATAAACCCAGTGACATGTGAGTTAAAGTTTAGAATGACTGAATCACTTTATCCAAATTTCGATCTGATTTCTTTTCTACATTTTTTTTTAAACCAGCAGATATATTAGCTACAACACAAGAAATTTCTTTTCGCTTATACCAATGGATCATCCCTAGAATATATCCTGTAGAAGTAGTTTGTTATTTTATTCCTCGTCTGTGAGGTCGGGTTCTGCTTTCTCATCTTCGCTGGCTTCAGCCTCTTCTTCAGCGCTAGCCACTTCAGGCTCTACCATTGTCTCAGGAACGGCTTCAGGAGTTTCAGGTTCCTCTACGATGGGCGCAGGGTCGTCAGCGCTGTAAATTTAATCTGCTTAAGATCACTGTCCAACAACAATACCGAGTTCTCTGATTTTCCTAATTTATTTATTTTTAACCGACTTCAAAAAAGAAGGAGGTTCTCATTTCGACGGTACGTTTTTTTAATAATTAAAAGGATATAATATACTTTGTATAAAACTAAAACTTTTATAAAACCATTTACTTACCTAGCTTCAGCAGGAACATCGGTAGCAGAGCCACTCTGTGACAGCTCCTCGAGACGAGCGGCAGCAAGCTCAGATTCTTGTCTCGCAATTTCAGCCAGCTCTGCAGCCTGGGGGACATTAACAATCGTAAGTCTTTAATTTTCCTAGTTCTCTAGTTTTTCTTTATTTGTCTCTATATATAAAAGCGAAAGCTCAGTCACTCATCACGAAAACTTAGAAGTCTCAGAGTCTCATATTTTGCATGGGGGTTCCTTTTAAGACGTAGATGCTAAGACGGAATTTTGCGAAATTTAACTCTTAAAAGGGGTGGTAAAGTTTGTATGAAACTTCTATAGTTTTGATAGTAGGTTTTATTATTTCACTAATAGGAAGCTACGTTACTCCAGAGTGCTATAGTTTTGATCCCGGGAAAATATTAATCCTGGAAAAACGTTTACATGCGCCGGAGTCGCGCGCAAATACTAGAAGTTTATATTCGTTTCTTAACCTTTAAATTTGTTCTTTGAACAAGAAGTCCTTTAAAGCCGAAGTAGCTATACACACATACATAATATTCACTAAATCACCTGTCTAGCGAGTTCCGCCTCGCGTTCTTCCTGCGCTTGTTTTTCTAATTCTTCCAATCGCGCGAGTTCTTCTTGTCTCCTTTGTTCAGCCTGCCTCTCTTCTTCAGCCAACTTTGCCTCTTCCGCTAATCTAGCTTCCTCAGCCAGCCTAGCTTCTTCTGCCAGCCTTGCTTCTTCGACTAATCTGGCCTCCTCAGCCAAACGGGCTTCTTCAGCTTTCCTGGCTTCTTCGGCCAATCGTTCTTCTTCAGCTTTGCGAGCCTCTTCGGCAAGCCTTGCCTCCTCAGCCTTCCTAGCTTCCTCTGCCAGGCGAGCCTCTTCAGCCTTACGGGCTTCTTCCTCGGCTTTCCTGGCCTCTTCTTCCGCTTTGCGTTTGGCCTCTTCGACCTTGCGTGCTTCTTCTTCTGCGCGTTTTTTCTCAGCTGCTTCGCGTTCGGCCTATTTTCAACAAAAGTTGTAGTTTATAATATTTAAATTTTATATTTGGTATTTGTTTTTAGTTCTCTTATAAAATGAACTTTTGGACTTACTTGAGCCTTACGTTCAGCTTCACGTTTTGCTTCTTCCTTCAAAGCCCTGGAAGAAATCAACCTATGTTTAGAATTTTGCAATATACTTACAATGATACATCTCGACGGCTCCGTAGAACAAAGTCGTATATGCAAAATGTTAGCTTTTCAGTAGAGCGCTTCGAAAGTCGTTAGTTTGTATTCATGTGCGAATTAGTGCTATTTTCACACATTAAGTTCAAAGTTGTTACTGAACCCTATAGAATATAATGTTTTGTTCACTATAACTTGTGATTTTCACAATTAACTTAGTCTTTCAAAGCGCTCTACTGAAAAGCTTCATTTTGCATATACGACTTTGTTCTACGGAGCCGTCGATATATATATTTGTGATTTATCTACTTACTTTTCTTCTGCAGCGCGAGCTTCTTCCTGCCTTTTTCTCTTGATCTCAGCCAAGTCAGTCGCCGGAGCCAAGACAGGTTCAGCAGTAGTAGCGCGGAATTTGGCAGCACGTTCAGCTTTCGCGGCCTTTAATTCCAGAGCCGGGTCTTCCATCAGCTGCGGTGCCTGGAACTTGCGGCTTGGCCTCCATGGTAGCAGTTTCACTGCACCAAGGCCAAGGTTACAAAGATCCGATGAATGGCCATTGGTGAAACAATTAGCAACTTGCTACCAACCGTTTCACTGTCAATGACCAGTGTTATGATGGAGCGGCAAGCGCGCAGCACAACGCGAGCGATCATGACCTTTATCATCGAAGCTGTTAAACTCCAGCACCAAGCTTGATGGCAAAGCCCGTGAGATTCGCAATAACTGTCGTATTCAGCTGCTCGCTTCATGCTGTGATTCGAATGGATAATGGGATTGCTACGTATATGATTACTGCACAATATTAACGAAAATTGTGTTCAATGTGTGTAAAAATGTGCTCTAGACTGTAAGACACTTCCTGGAGTTTGTGTTTGAGATTTTTGTAAAGTAGGTAGACTTAGACCAAAACATTGTAATATTTATTTTGAAGTTTATTTGATTTATTTATGTATGTTATTACGATATGTTAACAAACTTTCAGTTAGTATGCGAAGCGTTACCTTGAAGCCTAGACTCCAGCGCGGGGTGTGACATCTAGCGTGCAAATTAAAACTACTACTAATTCGGTAAAAATCGTTTATTGTTAAATAAAAATCAGTCGAGTTAAGTGAAAACGAGACGTCTCGGTCACCGATATATCCACGCAGATCATCATTCTGCGCAATAAAAATGACTAGAAAATGAAATCGTTCGTTGAAACTCGTAAAAGTGGTAACAAAAATAAATATATCTCATTAAAAAATATATACGATGTTAGTTCTAGCGCGTTATACCGAGATCAGGGTACGTGAGCGCGGCGCGGGCCATAGTCACAGCGAGCGTGCCGACCCGCGCCGCGCTCACCCCTGCGCGTGCGGCGGGAGGGAGCTACGCGCACTGCGCCGCCGTCGGCTGTTCCGGCGCGCTGCTCGCTGCAAGAGACACCACACAGTGTTAGACACGGACTTAACGCTTCATTTATTAATATTTTAGAGCCTCGACGCCGTCGGCGCGCGACCTTCATTTATCATATTCTTTTAAGTTCAAGCGAAGGATGGTAAGCGAGTGGCTAGCGATGCGACTGTGGCGAGGTACCTGTGGCGTTCTCGATAGCGAGCCCGGCGGCCGCGAGCCTGTTCTTCGCATAGAAAGAGAGAAGGTTCACGTCATCCCTGATGCTGAGTTCCTTGTAGAGAGGCCTACGGTTGGAAAAGGCCTTGCTACCGGAGTAGTGAACGGCCGCGAGGTGACCGCGTCCTGGCGAGAACACCTCACTGTTACCACGGGGGTCACACTGGAAGTAAACTGTTAGTCAGAGGTCAAACGGGACTGGAAGAGACGATGCACGCCACAGAAGATAGTCACGAGGAGACGGTTTAGTTTCGTCAGTTTTGTGTAACCATTGTTCGTGCTGTGCCGCGTCTTCAATACTTACCGGTGAACTTCTTGGCCGGCTCAGAGTAGAAAGAAATGTTGTGGATGTCGCTGTTGACGCTGCGCAGGGGCACCAGGAGCTTGGCGACGTAAGCGTCATTGCTGAAACGGTACGGGACGGGCTCTCCGTACGAGTATCTGTGTAAATAATATGATAATAGTGGAATGGACGGTAATTAACAAACGCCGCGACCGTATCACCAAGGATCCAATGAAAATAAACAGTAAAACATTTTATTACGAGCTAAGCCCGCAAACATCGGCTGGCATTTAACCAGTCTATAATTAACCTAGCTTTTGCGTACAGCGTGGTTCACACGTCACACAGCAAACACGCGGTAACATAATTTGGCTGTGAAAATAAACACCCACGACACGATACCCTTCCCGATAATGCTAAAGTGCCATATTTTACAGGTTCTTGAAGAATAACGCGTCTATATTTAGAAGTGACAACATTTTTGAATTTTTATCTAGTGTTAGATGCGATTGCCAAAAGACATGCGACGTTCTGCCTTCAATGTCAGTGCCAGGGCGGTTGTTTAATAGACGCATCAATGGGTTGGCTATTTCAGTACTGTTACATCAAGCCAAGAAAAACTTGACCTGGCATTAGACAGGCCGCGAGGTCTTTCAGGTCTAACCGTGAACGCCAAGGTTGTTCGAGATTATTTTCGAGTTACAACCGCAAGAACGGTAAAATCAGATACGAATCATGTAACTGCCCATAGAAGGACCTTCAAAACTTGAAAATATCCGATTAATTTTTTCTATGTTGTTTGAAATAATGTAAGTTTTGCAAACTAGAGCTTACAATAGATTTGCTAGAATAAACAAAGGAAATAAAATATAATAATGAATATGACCAACCTCTAAACCTGTTAATTTAGCATCCCTGAGAGAATGACATTGTATAATCGAAACATTTCCACGTAATCAGGATGTTAAGGATTCAACGCGTATCAGTACTCACGAGTAGATGGTATCAAGGGGAGCGACGGACTTGGCGCGAGGCACGACGGAGCGTGCGCGATGGATCAATGCAGCGGTATCGGCGCGGATACGGCGCGTCTCATCTTCGAACGCCTGGAATTACACAATAGTGTATCGGATAATCAATTATTTTATGCTCATTCTTTGATTGCTCAGTTAAAGAAACTGTCAATGATTGATTGGTTGAGCAACTAAGCTGAAGCCAGTGTATTTTTAAGAGCTCGTTGCTGCTATTTTGTATCTTGTATCTACTTTAGTTTACGGCAAAAAGTGTCTGCACGGACTCTTTTATGTAAAGATAGCTAGGATAAGAAACGATTAATGCTGTTTGGGGATATTTCAAATCTCTACATAGAGATATCTTTCTGAACTTACCTTAGTAGCTTCAGATCGGAAGAAGTCATCGACAGCCGATACAGCGAGAGCCGGGCGGCGGCGGTACGCGATGCGGTCCAGCTCGCGAAGGATGACGGAGGGACGCACGCGTACGCGCACCACGTGGTGGGGCGGCTCCGGGTAAGTGACGAGTCGGGTCACCGAGCGGGAAGTCGGACGGTAGATCAGCTCAGCCTGGAATATGCATGGCAACACTTAGCAATGTGAACGTAATCGTGTAGAGTAGAGCGAGATGTAGTCAGTCGCATAAGTAGCTGAACAATTTCAGAACTTCTTTGTGTTCATACCAACATTTTTTTTTTCTTCGCAAAAAAAAAAATACTTTGCTTCACCGAAAGAAAAAAAAACAATATGTGGCTGACTGTATTTCTTTTATAGTCTTTTTGTCACCATCACATTTACCAAGTTGGTATCATATTGATTGTCGATAGAACATCTTTTAGTGTCCGTTCTTTCTCGCTCTACCCTAGGGTTGATCTAAAGCATGAAGTGCTGAGCAAAGCTGTGCTGCAAGCTAATAGTGCACGTGCCTGTATGACTGGATTGTCTACGTAATGAATTCATCATGTTCTGCTTTATGGTAATGTACAATGTACCTGCGGTGCTGAGGATACCGTGAAAAAATGACTCTTGTGTAGGTAATGTTCAAAATATTGTAGTTATTATGGTAACAACTATTTAAATTGTGTCTTCAATCAATTAAGTATTTATGCTTTACACGTGTCGAAAATGATCAAATGGTAGGAAGACTTTTCGTGGTCGTTTTGAATTCTTTTTTTATGGCATAGGTGGCAAAAAAGCATACGGTTCACCTGATGGTAAGTGATCACCGCCGCCCATGAACATCTGCGATACTATGGGGCACGGAGATGCGTGGCTGGCCTTTTAGGTGGGAATACGCTATTCTTTTTAAGGTCGCCAGGTCGTATCTGTCCGGAAATGCTGCTGGCGGCAATTGGTTCCAGAGTTTAGCAGTACGTGGTAAAAAATGTCGGCTGAAACGTACAGTGGTGGATTGCCAACTCTAATTGCCAATTCTAAATATTTCCATATCTAAATTAATTTGTTATACTAACCTACCTATGTAATACCATTGATAGTATAATGATGCGATGAACATAGATTAAATGAAGGCTTGTAAGCCTTCATTTAATCTACGACGATTAATGCCAATCCATCAACACTTGAATAGTCTTTCATACAGCTACGATCTTAATAAATATAGGTAACTTTAATGCCTAGAGTTTGTCTATTTCTGATAATTAATTGATCGACATCAATAGATTATTACAGACAGCGTTATAAATAAAATTAATTCAGCTATAGCATTGATTGTAGATTGAAAATAGAAGACATGCAAATACGTAAATGTTTACAACCTTGGAAATCTCTTAAGATTTGTTGACGATAAACAGTCACTCAGATACAGAAATGTGTGAAAATTTCGATGGATATAATATAATCCGACCTTGTACCTAATGTAATGGAAATGAATTATTGGAATTTGCGCTAGAGACAAACACAACTGATGCATGTTTGTAATTTATGGACGGAGAATCCTGACAGTAATTAACTTACGGTCGTTTTCTATATTCGAACTTAATCCTTTTCAAACAGAGATTGATATTTTCATAGATTTCCAAGAAAACGCATTTCAATTCACGATCCGCGAGGCACAGTTAAAAGTATGACTGTATATTTTTTCAAAACAAGTAAGTAAGTAAATGTTTTTGATTGATTGGAATGACTTGTTGATCTAAATGCTGTTTATTTCAAACCGTTTGCCAACTTTGAAATTTTTGCGGAAATCATAAAATTTGTAAATTAGGTAGGTAAATTTTTTAGATTTGTTAATTCTTACCAACTCCTTAATTTTTACTAATTTGTTTGAGAGTTTTGAAAGACCCAAAACTTCTTTAGAAAGCTGCTTTATAAACCAACTGCTATTGGTTTCTAGCACGATTAACCTGCTTCCGGCAGTTGGCAGGTGTGTTTCGAGCAGTCAAACGGTGAGTTCAATGCCAAGTCGACATCATTTGCGCTTGTCATTAGTTTACATTACATACTGTATAGAACCGATAAACCTATTACTTAATTAAATCAGATTATATTACATTTTGTCTTAGAGAAACAAATTTTCGAAGGTCTTCATGATGTGTTTGTTTAATTAGTTGTAGACTAGATATTTAAGTGCCTACTGCTACGGCTACTACTACTTATTGATAACACTTATAGCGAAAGATGGAGGGTTATTTTATTATCTCTTTCAATAATTGATAATACTTATACATTCATTTTAATTTCTTATCCTGTGATTTCTCTAACGTCATCGAATGATGCATAAATATGCCAAAAAGTTCACGGACACATAAATTATTTGCGCGTTTCGATGTTGGTTAAAGTTCCATGATGCATAATAACGTAAATGTAATTTATAGCGGCAGTTTATAATATGCCACATCACAGGGCTATTTTAGCGAGGGTTCTTACTGCGTCTCAATGGCGGCGTGAGTCATACTGACGGGTAAAATTAGACTTCTGTTGCGCACACGCTCTCGTACTGGAAGTTTTAAAGCTTGTACACAGACTATACCGAAACGAAAAGAGTTCCTGTAACGCGCGACTTAGTACATTGTAGGAAGAAATAAATAAAACTAGCCGCTAAACTATCCAGGTAATGTAATTCTCTAAGGTTAAGGGCCTATTTCAGTGTTAAAAAATAGGCCCTAAGAGCGAGTTATCTCTTCAGATTCCGAGTGGAGCTGATATTACATCCAATGGAAATAATGAATTCTGTCTTTTTGTCAAAGTTTCATTTTATCTTTTATTTGAACAATCATTCGCATTCATTAATTGTCTACATAAGTACCTAGAAATTTCAAATAATCTACCGCATTATGTATCTATAAGTAGGTATATTATTAGGTACTCGTTGGGGAGGTACCAGTACTTTTAACCCCCATAACAGAGCTCGTATAATTCACACTCTTTAGCTCTCACTTTAAATTCAGACACGATACGTTGCTCGTTCCTATATATTGCCTCGCTAAACATACACGCAGAAAGAATTCTGCGTGTGTTGAAAAACATGTTTGTTTTTATTACGTATTAATTTACATTATTTTCATGTTGTAAAATATTTAGCGGGGCTCATGTAAATGTGCGGGCTCATTTTAAAACTGCAGGCTTATTTTTAGTTGAATCCTGCATATAAATAACATCCGTTGCCGCTTGGAAATTCGCAGGCGAACAACGTTCAGCAACAGGAAACATAATACCTACTCATTATCATGAAACAGTGTCAGCCAAAAACAGTTGATAGGTACGGACATTTAATTTGTTTGCCAAAAAACTATTTCTCAGTTAAGAATTTTCAAATGGTTTACTAATATTTGGGTTGGTGCCATTTTGAGAAGCTTATGTGGTGAAAACCAAATATCTGGGCTATTTTTCTATAATATATGGATTCTATTTACCTAAGATGAGACATTGTTTTGGGTACAAGACGTATTAGATCACCTAAGTTACGGTTCCTTAATAAAAACATTGAATTTGTGTGTATTCTTTATATTAAATGGATAGGTACAAGCATTTTAAATATAACCAGCTTAAAATCAGACATCTGACATTCTTTGTAAAGGCCAGATCAAAAGTAGCCTACACGGGCGGGCATGCATGAAAAGATTGATGAAGGTGTAGGAAGCGAGAGAAGTAGGTATGCTAGAATCGAGCAGTGGCAATCCGTAGCCTCTGTCTTCCCCTATGGGATAGAGGTATGATATTCTATGTATGTATCTAAAATCAAAGAACATAAGATTGCGAAAACATATCAAATTTCCTCCATTTTTATAGTTTCCTGACAGATTTATGTTTTCGAACGATTTCTATGAAAACAAGCAAAATGGACGCTGTAACGTCGGGTTTTAATGTGTTGGGTGTAAACATTCCTGCGGCCTTCAATTTGGTGCCAACAAGTTTCCCATGGCTCCCAAGCTTTTGATATCTCTCGTCACATAGGGATATCCGCTTGGTATTTTCAATGGTTCTCAAAACAATTGGCTGTTCGGGTATTTTTCTAAATATTACTAGAGTATTGTGAATGTAAACAAACTTATCTGCGTTTTTCAGAGATTACAATGAAATTATTTTTTTTTGTTTCATGATAAAGGGAATTAAAATCATTAATCAAAGTTAAAACCAATAATTTTGGTAAACTTCAGAGTACGTGTAAGATGTTTGTTTACACTGTGTTCTTTTCTGTTGAAAATTTTCTACTTCATTCTGGTCGTAATAGTTATGTTAATGTGCGAACCGACCCCCTAATGGCGGTCGACAATCGACATGATATAATTTGAACTGATTTATTAAATTGAATTTATATTTGGATATTGGGCTACACACTCAATTTATAGTAACAAAGCACTAATTCTTGGAAAGACAATTAGATATTGGGACATAGGTACCTACACTTCGCGCGACGTCCAAAATTATAGCGCAATAATCACCAGGGCACGAGAAAATTAATTAATTATAGGATCGAAAAGACATAAATAATGTCAATTTACACATAAATAGCAAAACATTTAAAATAGTGAGCAAACTTTACTACGACTCGAACTGATTTCGCGTAGTATGTTTAAAAAAAAAATGCATTAATGACTTTGGCAGAATGCCACCGAAACTATTGTATCGGAGATTCAAAAGCTGTTTGCTCAGTATTCGATGGATATTTTATTTCACTGCATGAGACTTTTATAAAAACACAAAAGATCCTGTGATTTTCTTTACATATCTAAGAAGAGGCAATTGGATATAGGTATTGGGTAGCTTAAGTAGGCAAGATTTCAATATTGTACATACGTAACTATAAGAAATCCGCAGTAAGAACTAAAAATAGGCATTATTTTCATTTTATACTCTTATTTTCTTACAAATACATCTTTTCTACAGTATAAGTTAATAGGTATATACAGACCTCAGCTCGATGTAACACAGTACTAGGTATATTCCGGTTTACTTATAGAAACTATGGCTGCTGCGAGTCTACTCGGCGCCTGAATAATAGAATTTATCGCCCACGGAAACATTGAATCTGACTTTTTATACATTTAAAATTTTGGATCTGGTAAGTACTGTAAATTCCTAAGACCCCCATTTGTAGCTGTTTAAGCATGACATAATGATGAGAGGGTTTCAACATCAACCCACTGGTGAGAAACTTCGGCCACTTGACTATCAACTAACTTTGCTACATCGAAGCCTGGTTGACACAATTCCAAGCCCAAGACTTGCATAATTTTAAAACTGTACTCAATAAATTAAAAGTACTACACAATATAATTGAGATGGAACAGTATAAAGATTAATGCACTGGAGATTTTTCACTGACAGTAGCGACACATTGATTAAGGTTGTGCCAACGTGTCATCGTACTGTTTGGCAACGAATGTTAGGTAGATACATCGAGTGTACAGCTCAGGTGGTAAACAATAGTTTACAATATTATTTTAGTATCTTTTAATTGGAACGAGGATAGTCATATGTAGATATCTATGTATAATTAAGTGGATCAGTTCGAAAAATGAAATATATTGTCAATCTTTTATAACTTATCTCAATATTCTTCTCTGTCATTCTTCTCTGAATATTATTAATTTGTTAGATTTTTCAAATGACTTAGATGTACCAAACATTGTTTATATATACTCCAGACTCCTTTATATGAGTAAGACAGGTTATCCCTACACTTTTATTCTGCTCCTGAAATACTTGCTAAAAGCAACAAGACTATTAAAACATAATATGTGGAAATCTACTAAATTACTATTTCTTGTATACATTTTCTCAGAATATGTATATTTAGAATTGCGAAATGAATCGAGAGTTATCTGGCAACGTGAAGACATTTCTCCCAGTGTTTCACATTCTACATCTGTTTTTAATCGGTAGACATATTCTGTTCTAAAAACATCAATAGAGCACAGGCTGTAAGAATAATCGCTTGAGAGTTCATAATAGTTTTTTATATAAATATTATAATTGTTAATTATTTCCCATAAGTACCTATAGTCACACTACATTAGTGCTACTTAATTAACTAATAATTCAAGATGAAACATCTAATTATACTTAATTAAACCCTGTAATTACTGAGTAGGTAAGTAAGCAACAGCTATAAGTATATATTCCGTAAATAGTAAATACTACCAAATTATTAAAATTCTGATACAGATTTAGATATGGTCGCAGTATGAAAGTTTTAGTTAAAATTACAATGTTCAAATGGCTATAAATGCGAACCAGTAGAAATCTACTTCGATAAGTATAAATCATTCGCCATTTACAAGGTGTCACGTTACGGCTACTTTGCAACACTCTGTATATAAACTAGTTAAATGTATCTGCAATATAGGTAAATGTACTTATCTACTATTTAAATTACGATTCAGTACCAAGTTAATTCGTTTGTGAAGAAGCATCAGCGAAGGCAGAAACAGCGTGTTTTTACTTTTTCAAGGTAGGAATTAGAAAAAAAGAATTACTGCCACGTACGCACATGTTCTAGAACATTTTAGTAAGTATTATGAAGGGATAATGCTATAATACATTGAGAAGAACGTAAAATACAAAATAATCATTAATAGAAACAATTTAAAGTAAAAATTCGTATGATTATGTCATTGGCTTATAATACATGATCAATCAATGCATGATTCGTGATCCACGCAAAATCTGTGCCTTTCATGAGGTGCGAATTTACTGATAGTGCCATTCTGAAGCTCTGGTGCTGACGCAAAGCTTATGGGCAGACCTCTTTACTCAAGAGCAGTGCATTTGATATAATTCTTGATTTTGGCTAACAAAGATTCAAGTTAATTTAAAGAATCGTCACTCTGTCTTTAAATAAATTATCAATATGTGATTGGTCACAAGACTTAGATCGATGAAGTCAAGCTACAAACTATTTATTTAAATGAGGGGTTTCCATTTAACATTTTTTTTCTCACTGGCTTATCTAAAAGCCACACTAGACAGCTTTTTGCCATTTCCGGTCAGTTTCATTAATAAAAAATGAATTGAATTAGTAAGTAGGTACCTATACAAGGTAACATAAGTTCAGCGGGTCTATTACGTATATTTAGGTAATTTGATTCTTAGGTTTTAAATTTTAAAAGTGACAGAGAGATATTCTATGATTGATTACGAGTGGCCATGCTTGTTGAAGGGTTATCTTATTTCAAGACATTAATTGTTATAGTGGACGCCACAGAACAGAGAAAGAGATAGAACTCTAATGTGGGCGTAACCTTTTATCCTCTAATTAGCAAGGCAGCACTAACTCCCGTTTGAGCGGTCTCAGTCGTCATGGCGCATTGTCAAAACATTAATAACTAGAAAAAATATTTAAAAATATTAAAATGCCTTATTGTGCTATTCTGGAATGCAAAAATAATAGCCGTACCAAAAATGTGTCCAACGAAGGTATTTCGTACCATCGGTAAGTAATATTTTCTGGTTTGTTGCTATTTAATTGAAAAATGTATATTGATTTTCTATGTCAAATATGACACAAAAATTACAATTTAAAATGTTCCTTATTGTTTTCATTATACGGTTAATTATCGCAAACGAAAATCAGTTGTTCTAGAATGATTTGTCACCAATTCATAATTTCATCGCTACTCAATTAGTGCATGCATGTTCGATAAAATATTATCGATAATTATTAATTTTTCATTGAAGCGTTATGTTATACAGAAAAGTACGAAGAGTTATCTGATGCATGATCCGCTTGTGATGCATAGCTGTGGTTGCTATAATAATTAATTTATGAAACAATACTAGATTGTTAATTTCCAGTTTTCCAAAAGATCCATTTATTAAGGAAAGATGGATCAATGCTACGGGAAGGTTAAATTGGTTTCCTTCCAAATTTTCTGTAATATGTTCAGAACATTTTGTAGAAGATGACGTAATTTAAAAAAAAAGTGGACATCAATATTTGAAAGCCAATGCAGAACCTCATATAAATATTCTTATTCGTCAATCAGTAAGTAATTATAAGAAAGCCACACACCATAATATTAATTTTATTGTTTTATTTTACTACATATTTTTATTAAAAAAAACTATAAGTTATTATTTAAAATACCCTTTTTAATCTTACCTTACTTCTTGTCTTATCTTAGTAATATTATAAATGCAAATGTTTGTGGAAATGTTTGGATCTGTGTATGTATGTATGTCTGTATGTTTGTCAGAAGTAAAATCAGAAATTACGGAACAAATTTGGATGAAATTTGGCACACGGGTAGATCATAATACCCTGGATTAACCCATATAGGCTACTTTTATCCCGGTAATTTGCTCCCATGGGATATAATGGATATTTTTTCTATGCGTCGTACTGCGTTTTAGGGACTTTAAATAATATTAATTAGACCGTATTCATGGAATGCAATAATTATTATAAGAACAGTGAAAAAAATGAATTACTTGAAAAAGTTTCACTTCATACGTGTGTACATTAATACACACGCACTTTTGTTTTTTTATTTTTCATGTGAAAGGGAAATGTTTCGTGTAAACTATCACTGTCACAGAATAGATTGTAATTCCATAATATGTGTGACATACATATCTGCAGTATTGAAATTATAAAGTAGGAATTTAAAATATATACTTAAAATGTAAAATAATTTTGAATAAAATTTTAACTCAGTAAAGTTAAAATTTTATTCAAGACAGTTCCAACAACTTTTCAAGTACTTATCAAATTAATATTATATAATTTTGTGATAAGTCCATTTCATTTATTAATGTTAGTTATTAAAACAAACACCATCGATAGGTTTACAAAAAGGTAACGTATAGGTGCAACACTATTACCGGCATGCGTAGCGTACTGAGTGTCATTCAATAACTTATCTTAAAACAACAGTCGTAGAGTTCTTATGAATGCCATTGCGATTATACACCATCTAGCGTGGACTAGCGGTATGACATGGAATTAAAATCAAAATTCAGACTGAAGGAATAATGTCGTATGAAGTCATGTGAATTTTTAGAATACGAAGTTTATACAATGGCATTAAGGTTAAATTTAATGCAAATGATTTTGTATTATACGCTTTATCTTTATTGGTGATTTTGGCCAATCATAATGAAGAGATGATAGTATGCGAATATATGCATGTGTGAGTTTGGCGACACTGGTTTTCTTAGTAAATTGATGCTATACTGTCTCCCTCTTGTCTTTCCTCCATGGTGGACGCAATACCTTTAAATATAATATAGGTACCTACAAGAAAATGAGATGACCATCCATTAAAATAACAATTGTGTTCAGCCAAAATCATTATGGTGTATTTACATTGTTGTTTTTCAAGCGTTGAACGCATACTCACCTGAGACAACCTCGGTATGTAGTCGATGTACGGGATGTGATAGTACGGAAGAAGTGACGACAGATAGTACACCGAGGTCAAAGGCTGCAGCGGACAACGAAATTTGTCATTTGTGTGTCTCATTCGGTTCAAAAAGGGGACATGTTCGAAGTGACAGTTGCGTAACCAAAATAGCGCTAGAATTTAAAAAAATGCAGGACCGTAACCAGGGTTTTGTGGGTATACAATATCGTCTTATAAATTATTGTGTCTATTTAGTTGAAAGAAATAATAGGTATCTCTAATTTATGGATATCTTTTTTAAAACACAGGTAAATTACTCCCTTAAATTTATAATGTACGTGTATATAATGTTTGTTTACTGACGACGCTAAAGTGATATTGGACTACAGCGTCAGCAATTTTATCCTTTTTTTTGGCGACCCTCTTTTCGTCTGGTGTTAAATGTTTTTCAGCAGTGATGCGGATTTAAATCTCTACACATTTATCCCTAGCTATGGTCCTGAGCAAAATTTCTACCACTGAATTGTATTTAGTAGGAGTATTTAGTTACCTAACAATAAAGCTTTGTCGTATTGGACATAAGCGAAGTTAAATTTTCGGAATTATGTAAATGTTTATAAACCTATACTTTGAAATGGAATCCGAGATAAAAAATGTAAATAGAAGGGTTACCACTACAATAAAGTAAATTGCCATGGTAGTTTGTTGAAAACCGTTAAAACTTAAAATAATAGGTTAGAATTATTCTCATCTGTTATATAAGTATAAAACATAGCCGAACGAAAATTCTTTGGTATAATATTTACATAAACTACAATTTCATCTTTCTTTTTAAAATTGTGTAATAAAAATGGTAAGGAAATCTGTTATGCTGCAGGCAATAAGCAGAAATTCGTAACATTTGGCTTACTGAGATAAGAAAAAAAATATTTAAATATAGTTTACAAGAAGTGACACCACAGAGGTGGAATTAATGTGAAACATGTAATAATGGAAGAAGACAAAATGTGCCAATTAGACCACCTGATTGATACAGTGACATCAATTTGTAATAAATGTTACTGATTCTGCCTCATCAACAAGTTCGTCTGATTCAAGTGATAGTGAAGACTTGTGAACTGATACAGTATGTGATGATAAAATGCTCATAACAAATAAAATATATTATTTCGTTTATGTTGGTGATTTTCATTTTTACCATGTTAATATAAAGTTAATTCTAAAACACAGTACTCGCAACATTTGTGTCTATTCACTAATGAAAATTATACTTACCTAATACTTTTTATTAGAAAATTCAAAATGTTTCATAACCCTGAAATGTAACTTTCACAGTGACATTTGTTTGTTTACATTTTTGATCTCGGATTCCATTTCAGAGTTTAGGCAATATTCTGAGATTACTGTTATTGTCGATGTAGAGAAATAGTTGAGTAGTCATAAGTCATAATATTCTATTTACGCTAAATTTCTTTTCTATTTTAGGTTCTAGGTACATATTATTTATTTGCCTGTGTATGAAATGTGTAAAATAATTACCTAATTAACAATGTCCTTGTTATGCCTAAATGTTGTTTACTGTTTACATACTTGTATAATATTATTATACAGTAAGTAATATTTATGTGTGTAAATTGTAAAGTATTAGTAATTGTTTTACGGATATTTATATTATAATGTGTAGGTAAGTAGGTCCCTTAGCTTCGTCTTACATTCAAAAGTTTTGCTCATCGTTCATCTAGTTTCATGAGTTTAGGTATTTTTTATGCATCGATAAATGTTTCTGTTTGTTTGCACGTGTAGGTATTTAGACATAGTATATCTTAAAGAACTGAGAATGTGTGCTATGTATTTATAATTATCGTTACCTACGTTAAATCACTTACCTACTGGTAAAAAGCATTTGAATACATTTTATAAATAATAGGAAAAGAACTACAAAAAAGAGTAAAGTAACTGTTAGTTCACAAAGACCGAGTTCATCATCGATCTTGACTTGTAGTGTCGAGGTGTCGTGTAACAATAGGTACACGAAGAAAATAGAGTATGTTAAAAACGCAAGCTTTATTAAAAACTCAGTCAAAGTCACATTTTAAATAAATAATTTGTAAGATATAGAAAAAAATAACATCAATAAGCTAAGATCCACGTCCACTTGTCTAATTAAAGTAGAGTGATCACATTTCGTTACAGCGAATACTGATTAGGTAGTTATAGGAAAATCTACGACATAATATGTAGGAAAAGGAGATGGGACAGGACAGGGATGCGGGACACGGGGTGCGGGTCGCGGGGCGCATGGAGCAGGGCGGGAGCCGGGACGCTACACGCGGTAATGGTAGTGGCGGTAAGTGGTGCCGTAGGGCAGGCGACCGCTGCTAGTCGACGAGTACGAGTATCCACCGGGGCCGCCGAGGCTGCTGGAGCGCTCGCTGGTGTACGAGTAGCCGCCTGGGCCGCTGCCGGCGCGCCGCTCCACCGTGTTGCTGTAAGAGCTGCGCTGCGGCAGCCCGCTGCCCGTCGTGCTCTGCGACTTGCTCGTGTACGAGTACGAGTACTGCTCATCCGCGCGCCGCGGCAGCGGGTCGCGGTCCACCACCACGTAGTGACGCGGCGTCTGCAAAAACCGCGCCCTTAGCCGCCGTCCGCCAACACCGCGCCCGCACCCACCCTCGCACCGACTCGACTGACTAACTAAACTAGCGAGCGAAAGCGACAAACGAGAGCGACGCGCACGAGCGTCGTTCAGTACGAGGCGTAGTTACTGTAGTAGACATGCCGGTGCGCCGCGTGCAGCGGCCGCCCGTGCGCCTGCGCCAGCAGCAGGTCCATGTGGTCGCGCGGCGTGCCCAGCGGGTCCGCTTCGAACGCCCGCTCCCGGTGTGCAACCGTGGCAAGCACACGGGCGCGCGTGTGCTCGCGCGGCGACACGTACGGCGCAAGCGGCGCCAGCTTCGACTCCGGCTTAGGCACGATGTTTTGCTTGACGACGGGGTCGAGCACGGAGGAGCGCGCGCCGGGCCGCGCCCGCCGCCCGAACGCCGTCACAGGATCCGGCACGAGACTCGGCCGCGGCACGAACGGCACCTTCTCCCAGTCGCCGATGGTCGGCCGCTGCAAGCGGAGAAGTCGCCGTTAGTCGGACGGGCGCGACTCCAGCCGCGGCTATATTTGGCGCGCTCGGCGGCTCCGCTTTCCGACTCAGTTTCTCAATACGAAATGAATGACCCACTTGCGGATCGCCACCGCGATCCTTCGGCGCTGATTCTACGCGATGCGAGAGCGCAAGCGAGGATCGGCCGAGGAGTCAAGCTTCCACTTAACGTAAGCAATTATGTTTACAAGCAAAATATTTTACGGAATCAAGTGAACACTTGGGAAGACGGCAATATATACTCTCCTCGTCGTTAAATTTGAAACAACCGAACGAACACGAGTACGCCTAAGTGACTAGGGCGACTGTCAGTCGTCTAAGGACACGATCGAGGGTCGAGCTGGTGCGAGGGGCGTCCGGCTCCCAGGGGTGAGTGGGGCGAGGTGCGAGGTGCGAGGCACGCTCGATGGGTGTTAGGGGGCGGCGGCGCACTCACCGTCACGCTGTAGCTGGACCTGTAGGGCCGGCGGGTCGTGTAGAAGTCACTCTCGTATACCATGGTTGCTGCACTTGCGCTCGTTCGACTATCACTCGCGACGGTTACTCCTCGACTGGCGGTCCGGCGTGCCGCGACGCCCGAGACGCCGCGCGCTACGTGTCCACAGTATTTTTAGATCACTGTCATTGCAATTTCTACGTCACTCTCGGATCCCTCTTACGAATTTTTAAATGATAAAACAGTGGTGTTCTGATGTCCACAAGTGGGTGAAGGATATCATGTGGGGTATGCAGCTAAGACCTAAGGACTGATCAAAATAGCCGATTTCGACAAATTATTGTGCGATGATTCAGCGGATAAATGTGATTGGATAGAACCCTCAGTCGGGCGTATGGTAGTGCATGGGTCGCGTGTGGGTCGAATGCGTCGCGTAGGGAGGACGTGAGACTTTTCATTTACGTAGGAAGGTTTGATTCACGCTGAATGAGTTAGATTTCTGCGTATTTTACGTTCTATGGAAAGAGCGGGAATGTATGAATGTATTTTTAGTTGTGCTTAACTTCTTGAGTAGGTAGACCACGTAATATGTAATGTCAAATTCAGTTTAGTTTCCTTTTTTTAATGCATATAGCCGGCAAACTAGCAAGTTAGTAAATATAATCACCACCCAACTAATATTTTGGTGTTAGTTACAGTTAGTTTTATGACGGTTTCCGTAGCTTATAACACTCGTTCTGCAGGGACAGTAGCACCATTATATCTTCATTGTTAAGGCTTTATATAGCCCTTACCTACCTGTAAATTCGTGGGCCTCTTTCGTGGGTATAGGTATGTTATAGCATGCTATAACTCATTTATAGTATACGGCAATGCGTTAACACTTTAAGATTTGACTACAACAAATATGCAGTCCTTATATAGCTATTTCTAACGCTAAAATGTTAGTTGGGCACTACATTACCCAACTATAATAGTAGTAACATCCTGCGCGGTTTGTGTTTTCGATCTTTTACGAAAAGAAATTGTTTTGGGTCTCCGGATAGCATTAAGCTTGTGTTGTCTCATAACCGCTTTTTTAACTTTATAAAATTTTGAATGCGGAATGTATTTTGGGTTGGGGTGGTGTTCTATTTTTTATAAAATGCGAAACATGATTGCCAGTAAAGAAAAACGGACTTAACAAAAAAGAAAAGTCTTCGACTTTCAGTAAGGATTTATTGGACTTTCATAGTGCATCAACGAAAATGTAGGGTTGAAACATTGATGTATTTTAATACATCAATGGGTTGAAAGATCTAAGTAGGCATGCGGGACGCATCGAAAGTTTTGCGGGACTATAATTTACTACTGCAAACCAGGATTACCTACACCTGGCTTTATTGAACGATCGGTGCCGCTAATGCGAGGCGGGTTGGCCGCTTAAAGCCAAAATAGGAGATAAATAACTAATTTTTTAGCTACTATTTTTTGTTCTGGTTTTTGAAAGAATAGGGTAAGTGCCCAGGTAGGTATTTATATTTTGGCATGGTTCATAATACTGTCCCGCCTGTCACTATCACCGGTGATAAGTGTTGTTGAAGGGCGTTGTATTACTTGCACACACATCCACTTGTACACCCTTATCATCTTCACTGGGGTACAACCCCAGTACAACAATACGGGCGTGTCGAAAATTTTACGCACTAGTTGTAACTAGTGCGTAAAATTTTCGACACGCCCGTATTGTTGAATCTGTTTGCAATACTGTTTGTTTTTTATTGAAAATTGGCTTATGATGAGGTAATTTAGGTAACGTGTAATTACCTTTTTATTTTCATTAGACCTGTCTCGGTTGTATTACGGTGCGACTGCCGACTGCAGTGCTCACGTCTAGGGTTCGATCCCAAAGTCGGGCAAAGTGACATTGTCTCCGATATGGCGATAGGCTTGCCACCTATCAAATAATGGGACAGTATTATAGGCATAACGCACAGGCGAAATAGGAACTAATTGTGCCTCTGCCTACCCCGGAGATAAAAGGCGCGTGTAGGTATGTGTGTTTTTTTTTTATTTTATTTATCGCTCGCGTTAACGGTGAAAGAAAAACATGAGGAAACCTGAAAGCTGAGAAGTTCTCTATAAGAATTTCTAAGGTATGTGAGGTCTGCCAACCCGCACTAGGCCAGCGTGATGGATTAATGCCTACAAACCATCTCAGTTGTAGAGGGGGTCCGTGCTCAGCAGTGGGCAGTATACCGGGTGGAAGGGAAACGCTCTCTATACCGGAACGGTAAGAGAGAAGAACCATAACATTAACGAAAAACTATATTCATTTGCAAAGCTAAGCGATAATACTTACGATTTTAGTATTTCCGCATAGTAATACATTCGCGCGCAATGTAAAGCGTACAAGAAACTACAAAGCAAACGCCGACAAGTCGGCGGCCGCCGCGCTGCGCTGGGACCGGCCACGCGGTCGTTAACTCGTCAGGTGATGTACGTGTATCATTACGATTTTTTTGAAATATTGACCTTTTTTACTATGTTTTTCAAAATAATAGTTTGATTTATCTATCCATACGTGAAGCTGTACAGAAATTTGAGAAAATCCTACTAAAATTGTAACAATGCGATCGCGATTTTTTTATTGGCATCACGCCAGGAATCACCAATACTATCACCTGTATTCGTTTCCGAGAGCGTTTCCCTTCCACCCGGTATGTACCTACCTAATACAGAGCCAGTATGGTATGCATTTTTTTAGCTTTATGCACTGATGTACCCACTTATGACGATGAATGAGCATCAAATGATCATAGATAGATCTCAATCGACATAGCATTGAATGTGCACTGCTGGTAGGTATATGAAACACCAAGTAGATAAAGATCGATACAAGAAGTTAAGAAAAAAAAGGAGTCTTCGAGAAACATGAGCTCACGCGTATATTGAGGGGTGGGCAGAATCATATAGGTAATACTCTATGCGCAACTCCGCAGTGAGCTGTGAAAACAGACTTCATAATGGAACAAGGCATTGCCCTATTATGAATTTTCGTAGGCGAAGGTGACCGTATACTGTCAGAGCGTTTATTTTTCAACGCATAAACGTTTCATTTTAATGAGTCTGTTGACAATTTTTGGAATTTATACTTACTTCAAAATGCAAGGGCATTTATTTTCTTTACGATGACTGCGCAAGCGGCCTCTGCAGTCGTTCTAAATTAATGCTAATTGCTATTATTTGTTATGGTAGAAGGCCGACGAGTTAGTTGGTCAGTTGTTCGCCTATAAACATAATACTTACTAGAAGAACCATAAATTATTTGCTAACCAGTAGCCTATAAAGATAAGAATAATTAGATAAACTGACTCGGTGGCGTAGTTTATTACAGTACGACTGCAATGCTGAGGTCTCGGGTTCGATCCCGGGTCGGGCAAAGAGATATTGAGTTTTTTTGTTCAGTATCAGCCCGGAGTCAGGAATATGCAACCGCTATCGCGATAGCCTCGCCCCCTATCACATCATGGGACGGAATAACGGCGAAAAGTGGGTGCACTACCTCTTCGGGGATAACAGGCGTGAGTGTGTGTGTGTGTGTGTGTGTGTAATTAGATAAAATTATATAGGTTTTATATAGCTGCAAACTCTCACTAGCCGAAAGTACATAAAGTAATAAGATATCTTCGTTGTACAGTGATACTACTCTGGGCCAGCTTGCCTATTCCTTTTGTTACAGTCCTCGGCAATAAATTTACACTATATCAAGCAAATAATACAATACATTACAATAACTGTACCATTAGGACCATCACTTAGGTACCTATTCTGATACTAAGATTAATCTGAACTTCTTGCTTTCGCCATTTTAATTCTTACATGTAACGTCATGTTTATAGCCTTGTAAAAATGCTCCAGCATCCGACATTTGTTATTGTTTACATTTGAGCGCACCATGCAGCGCATTTCCGAAACCAATGCATTACTTCATCCAAACCCAAGTGTTTTGGCGAATTTCCCATTTTTTTTACTCCCATCATGATTTAAACATTTCATCGGAAATCCGGGAATATTTTAACGTCTAAATAAAATAAATGTTTCACTAGAAATTAGCACCGCTTTAGTTGAATCTCCAAATCTGTACTAATGAAGAGTTGCAGACGTACTTCATATTTGCTGTATTTTTTTTTATAGCATCGAATGACGAGACGAGCATGCCGTTCACCTGATGGTAAGCGATACGACCACCCATTAACAGTAGAAATACCATCCAGCACCTTGAGTTACAAAGTACTGTATGGCATTCCACTGCGCTCGTCATCCTGAGACATAAGATGTTCAGTCTCTTTATGTCCTGTAGTTACACTGGCTACAATACCCTTCAAACCGAAACACAACAGTGCATGCACACCGCTGCTTGGCGGTAGATACAGGGCCTGATTAACCCTTAGGCTAATTAGGCTGCAGCCTAGGGCGCGAGGATCGGGGGGGCGCGCTGAAATCGTGCCATCGCATACACTATTGATCTAGCATCATTGCATCTACCCTACATATTTCAACTAGACCGAGCCAAAATACTAAAACTACATGCGCTGTGAACTGAAAAAGCCTGGGACTCCCTGATTTGTTACTTTTAAAAGCGCGCGTTAAACAAACACTGATTTATCACTGTAATCGGTTGGTGGTCGACTGCGATGTTGCCAACTCACTCGTCTCACTCACTCGCTCCAAGCGAGTGAATGAGTTGGCAACAACGCAGCTCGCCGCGCGCGATGATAGGGTCATTCAGCTCAAAAGTACGCACTTTTTTTTCTATCGTCTACACACTCAAAAATATAGGGTCCTGATAAACGTTTTAACACTTTATTTAAAGTAAATTTATTCTATTTTCATTATTTAATGAGTTTTTGTACATTGCTTCATCGGTTTTTTTGCAATACATGTTTAAGTGCAGCGGGGGAAATTCGTACTCTTGACCCGTCATTTGGATAAAACTACGCAGAGATGCGGTTAATAGTTCGCATACTGGGTAAGCTACGCACGCAGGTAAACTACAGGCATATAATTATAATTGTACAAGTACACATGGAATCATATGGAATATGTTTTTAAACTTCCTTTATTCTTGGTACAAATATTGTAAAAATAAACATTAAATGTACACCTATTGTAGGCACCAGAAACATAATTAATTAGACTGTACTTATAATAAACTTTAGTTATTTTTGCAATTTAATGATCACTGTAATTTTAGGAACTCTTGATGTTACTTTTCATTGTAATGAAGTAATAGCAGCGTGCGTATTTTTAATCCCGTACTCTTACCCAACAGGGAATATTTTAAACAATCACACGTCAGTTGAGATGCAGTTATTTTTTAGGACAGAATTAATAACTAAAATAAATACTATAATAATCGTGTAAACTTAATATAATCAACGGTCTTTTGTAAACTGATGCACCGTCTATCTATAAACTTTTCCCAGCTCTAAATAGTTGATAACTAATCAACAAAATCACGTTGATCGCCGTTTTTCGCTAAACAAGTGAGGCTTGGTAAAATAGCTTGTGGGCCCTGACATCATCCCTGACGCACCCTTAATTTAGCCGAAAATGTGTCTGAGCCCCCTCAATAGGTTCCGAGATATTGACCATGCGAAATTTTACCCACTGCGTGCTGTTGCCCCGAATGACCCTACACGTCAACGACGCGCGGGGACTCCTCGCCCAGGAGTCCTCGGTGGTTAGTATTTCCGTAGTATTATAATGCTCTTTGGTTAGTATACTTTGCCGCGCTTCATTCTCTTTCGTTAATCGTCGTTCGTCCGTCATATTATCACGCGCTCGAGTATATTCGTTTTTCGTGGTTGATATTTATTGTCCTTTCCTCCGTATTTCAGTATTTTTTAAGACTATGAGTACTAATGAGAGTAATTCGATAGTAAAAAAGCCAAGTGGAGCAGAATACAGAAAAAAAGGAAAAGAAGAAAGAAAACAATTTTAAAACATACTCATAAACTGGAAGCATTTTTTTCGAGCTCTGCAGAAAGGAACAAAACGGTGACGAATGCTGAACTATCGCCAGCGATTTCTTGCCCTGGTCCTTCTACCGCGGACTGTTCTTACGTTTCTCCGTCCAACACTAGTCCTATAGTAGCGATGACGCCGACGATCTACAATGAAGACGAAATTCTAATAGAAGAAAAGCCGTCTATACCGTCAAGTGCCCCTGCACTGTGGCATGTAAACGATGAATTTTGAGATTATATTGTTAAAAAAGGACTGCAACAAAACGAAGAATTTGACTTTTTCTAGATCAGAAAGGCAGTATAAAAATCAAAAAAGATTTCTATCTAAACATATGTTTGAGATAAAGCTTGTTAATGGCGAAATTGTGAAGAGAAGCTGGTTAGTATAGGTACTCAGAATCCACAGGTCACGTGTTTTGTGGTCCTTGTAAATTATATGGAGGAACATCCATATTTGCCAAAAGTGGATTTAATGACTGGAAAAATTCTAACTTAATAACTGATCATGACAATTCTCCGGATCATCGTAAATGTTTGGGACAATATTATGTATGTAGAGGAAACTTTTACAACGATTGGATACCAAAATAATCAAACAATATAATGAAGAAATAACTTATTGACGAAATGTATTACTACGTGTAATAGAAACAATTAAGTTTTTAGCTTCTCGTGGCCTTCCATTTCACGGTCAAAATGATATTATTGGATCTGCACTAAACGGAAATTTTCTTGGCTGTATTGAGATTATATCCAAATTTGATCCTTTCATGGCTGAGCATTTGGTGAGATTAGGACAAAAAGGCAGAGGTGCTCCATCATACTTGTCATCCTCTATAATCGATGAATTTATTTTACTTCTCGCTGATGAAGTTCGACTTTCGATTATTGGAGAAATAAAAAAAGCAAAATATTATTCGATTACCATTGATTCTACTGCAGATATTTCACACACCGATCAGTTGACATTTATAATTCGTTATGTTTTGCCTGACGGAGAACCTGTTGAACGTTTTGTCACCTTTTTACCCAATTGCGGTCATAAAGGTGAAGACATGGAGAAGGCTGTTCTTGCGACAATTGATAAAACTTTGGAACTTGATATTAAAGACTGTCGTGGCCAAAGTTACGATAATGCTATCAATATCTCTAGTCAATACAAAGGTCTTCAGTCAAGAATTAAGAGGCCGTATCTAAAATTTCGACTATTTCATTTAACTCCTCAACGTGATATTTTAAAAAATAAATTTATCTGATTAATTTATAATACATCATCGAAAAGACTATTTCAACTCTAATGGAATAAACGAGACAGATTTTTCATATCTTTCTTTAATTTCAATCTAGCCACCAAGTTCCAACGTCTGTTTCAGAAATTTTGTCGTACGGAGACTCAACTTGTTGACGTTTTCAATCAAAATCGCGCTTGAACCTTACTAACAAAAAATACTTTAATATATTGTATAAAAGTCGCCTAAAGGATAAATGCAACTTCACACAATAGATTACCACGCACATGGTCAATGGCCGCAACAACTAACTTCTCTATAGAAACTAAGCCAATACAAGTCATGCGGCCAAACACGACATGGATTTGGTTTTCTACTTGGTAGCCTGCAGTCACTTGTCATGATTTTAGTCGTATAATGCGCGAGGTCGTATAAGGCACCATTATGTACGGTCAGCTAAAAAAATGGTTTGCCACGCTAAGGCTGAATGTCGTGTAGATTAATGGACAACGTTAGTTTCACTACCAGATCGATCTGAAAACGTTTATAGGTAGTATGAGCCATGTTAAAATTTTCACATTAGTAAATAAAGTCAAACTATTATACTACTTTTTAGGCCGACCGTATCATTTACACCTGGAGGGGGCGCGTCCTCATAATTAGCCTTGGGCGGTCAGAACTCTTGATCAGTCGCTGGGTAGATATAGACATTGCGGTGATACCCACCCAGACGGACTCTTACATATGAGAGTCCTACCACCAGTGAGTGAGTGAGTGTTTTCATTATAATTTGCAATTTGTTTCTACCCCAAAACACTAGCCATTTCGCGTACATATTTTAGCCATCTACCGGGTTTGATGTATTTGAATAACTTGTTTTCCCGACCTGGGGATCACCTTAATTTATTACTGGTATTAAGAATTCTATGTATAGAACTGAAAAATTACAGATCGAGCTAAAGAAAGAGATAAAAATACTTGCCAGTAAATGCAATACATTGCTTTTCATTATCTTGCCGGGCGGTGACGGACTCTCTAAGTGGACGATAGCCTAGTTGAGAACTGAACGGTCTGCAGAGGCAATGTCCGGAGGTTCAAAACAAAACCCAAGGCACTCACCTCTTGACTTTTCGAAGTTACGTGTGTATTGTTTACCAATTATCGTTCACTTTAACGGTGAAGGAAAACACACACACACACACACACACGCCTATTATCCCCGAAGGGGTACGCAGAGGCGCAACTAGTGCACCCACTTTTCGCCGTTATTCAGTCACATGATGTGATAGGGTCGAGCCTATCGCCGTGTCATGCACAAATTCCAGACTCCGAGTTGATATTGAATATAAAACTCAAATCACTTTGCCCGACCCGGGAATCGAATCCGAGACCTCAGCATTGCAGTCGTACCACAATACAACTACGCCACCGAGGAAGTGAAGGAAAACATCATGAAGAAGCCTACGTACCTGAGAATTCTCGCATAAGAATTTCGAGGGTATGTGAAGTTTGCCAACTAGGCCCGTATGGTGGACTAAGGCCTAACCCCTCTCAGTAGTAGAGGAGGCCCGTGCTCAGCAGTGGGCAGTATATAATACAGGGCTAATTCCAATGAATTGCATCTTTTGCCACAGGATATGTGGAAAAAATCACAAATGAGTTTGACCACCTTTGGAAAAAGTTACATCCATCTGATTGTTTGTAGGCTTTAAAAAGAGACAGCCGGTTAGCTTAGGCTTCGTAGAGCGTTGTCTTTGTCATTCACATCTGATCCACGTTTTGGTTCGTCGTTAGATGCCTTTTTATTAAACGCAATAAAAGGGTCACTTTGGCCACCAGTTTGTTAGATTATAATTTTTGTATATTTTTAGTATGCGCGTAAAATTTCAGAGTTTTCGCAATTATGTGTGGTGTATGTAGGGGAGAATTTTTTTGTTAATAATACAACAATAACCAAAAGATTTGTAAACTTAAATTATTTATTTCTCCTTTTACAAAATGACCTTTTAATTAAGAATTTACAATAATTTTTCTCGTCATCCGAATGCTTCTACGCGTAGTTCAATCACAGAAGACCGGGAGGGGTCGACTTAGAAATTTGGACCCAGAAACTTAAGTCAGTAGTTTTTCATAATAATCTAGATCTAGACGGCAAATCAAACACCCGGTATCCCAGACCCACTGCTTTATTGACTTACCAGTGTTTCCATACAATAAATCATAACAATTCAGGTCAAACAAAACAACATGTGCCGAACTTAATATAAATAGGTCAAAACCGTCTGGCGTGTCTGGCGGAGTCTCGGGTGTGCCGCGTCGTGCCAGCTCTGCAGCCTGCAGTCTGCTGCCGTAGTCCCGGTCTGCAGCCGCCAGAGTCGATACACATCGACACTCGCGGATCCCCCAATATATATAACTTTTCTTACAAATTTATAATTTATTTCGTTACTTCCTATCTATGTCGGTCGACTGACCCTAGAGTCACAGTCGTGTCCGCGGATTACATGGCGCCGATTCCCACTTGGTAATTTGGAATTGGGCGGGATTTGCGCGGGAGAGAGTGGCGGGTTTTAAATCGCCGATTAAAGCCGACCGCTCGCTCCCGATGACCGCCAAAGACAGTTGAGCTCGCACATTCGTACAAAACGTCTGTTGGTCATACTCGAAATATTATCAAGACTCGATTACATTGTGATGTCACACCGCCCTGCTGCTGCGTTGGTTTTCTGACAGTCATATTCTAGCTCAGTATAAATAACGAAAAGGTTAATGCAAGGCATGTCATTTTATGAATCTGCTTACTTTGGCAAGATCAGTCTGTTTTGTATTAACGCTACAATAGCTTCATGACAATGAATTGTTATCGTATAAAAGACAAACAAGGCAACCGGTTAAGGCCCGTTCACGTACAATCGCGTAGTCATAGTGCAACAGTGTCAGGAAACCAACGACCGCGGCGATAATGTGGAGTATATGAATCCGTTTCCCGTGACGTCACTGTCAACCGGAGTCGGCTACGTGTGTCGCGTCCGTGGCACGGGAGTGGCGGTGGTGTGGCGGTGGCGTGGCGGTGGAGTGGGGTGGCGCTACTGCGAGGGGTACTGCGCCGAGGGCATGGCGGAGGCGTACATGAGCGGCTGCGGCGCTCCGCCCCAGCCCGCGCCCGCCGCGCCGCCCGCGCCCGACCCGCCCATGCTCATGCGGTACCCCGCTGCAACAAACATAAACACTACATGCTTATTTTGAACGAATAAAAGATTCACTGTAATTCAAACATACGGCAGGTTTTGTCGATTACAAGCTTGCACGTATACGTCATTCAGTGCTATAAAAATCTACATATATAAAAATCTATTGCTGTTCGTTGAGACAACTAAAACTCGAAAACGGCTGGACTGGTTTGGCTAATTTTGGTTATGCATTATTTTTAGAAGTCCAGGGAAGGTGTAGTCTGTCAAGGCCCGCGACGGACACCGGTGTCCATATACATAGGGTTTTCTAATACATCTATATACCGGGTGGAAAGGGTATTGGTGATTCCTGACGTGATGGCACTAAAAAAATCGCGATCGCATTGTTACAATTTTAGTAGGATTTTCTCAAATTTCTATACAGCTTCACGTATGGATAGATAAATCAAACTATTATTCTGAAAAACATAGTAAAAAAGGTCAATATTTCAAAAAAATCGTAATGAAACACGTACATCAGCTGACGGGTTAACGACCGCGTGGCCACCGCGACGCCTTGTCGGCGTTTGCTTTGTAGTTTGTACCCTACCCAGTTTTTTGTACGCTTTACATTGCGCGCGCATGAATTACGGAAATACTAAAATCGTAAGTATTATCGCTTAGCTTTGCAAATGAATATAGTTTTTCGTTAATGTTATGGTTCTTCTCTCTTACCGTTCCGGTATAGAGAGCGTTTCCCTTCCACCCGGTATATAAGCGGGCTTTGAAGGGTTAAAAGGTGACTTTATATGAAAAAAATGCTTGGAATATAGTAAAAGGGCGTTATTCCAGTAAAGTTGACCGTTAAAGAACTGGTATGCTATTATTTTGTATTAGTTTTACGTTACTTAAAGTTGACTGTTACAGAACCGGAATGCTATTTTTTTGGATTAGTTTTACGTTACATACATAAAGTTACCAAAGTGCATTTTATGATTTTACAGACCACCATTTTGAATTTCTTTGTTTTAAGGCCAATCGACTTCAAAATAGATATCTGAGCATAACTTTAGTTACAAAAGATGGATCCAATGTCAGAATTGAAAAAACTAGCCGCCATTTTGAATTTCTTTGATTTAAGGCCAATCGACTCAAATCAATATCTGGGTACATTTTTGGTTACAAAAGACGGATCCAACGCCAGAATTGAGAAAAATGGCCGCTATTTAGAAATTTATTTGTTTTAAGGGTGATTGACATCTAAATCGATATCTGGGTATACCTTTAGTTATTATGTTATCTATAGTTGAAACATTCTGCAATTATCATTCAGCTTTTATTTATCGATTTTGAGGCAGTACGAAGTTTGCCGGGTCAGCTAGTACATTATAATAATATGTTGCGCCTAGTTTCTATTATATCGCGACTACAGAACGGAAACGACACAATTAAAAAAATTCAATATTGAGTCATCGTCATAAAATGACTTAAAACTGGTCCTTTTTTATAAAAATATAAACAAAATGGACAGTATAACAGTTTTGTACTGTTCCCGCTTTGTTGTATTCAGAATTTCGTTTTACGTAACTTTATCACAACTCAATTTTCGTGTTTTTTAATTGTGTTGTTTTCGTTCTAAAGGTGCGATATATAGAAAGAATAATGATATAAACAAGCACAAATTACAATATGTATCGTTAGATGAGAAACACCATGGTTACATACAGTTAGGGCTACCATCATCTAAATTGCCGACGCCGGATAAACACGGCAAAAATCCCGGACATTTGGGCGAAATATGGGTATTTCCCCGGACACCTCTGAAAAAATATTTTGCCGTTCCTTCTTGAATGCGGGGAAATGCATGAAGTTTTAACTAAGATTTATTTCAATTTGTCGCTCATCTATAAAAAATGGATTTCCCCTGACAACAAAAGTGTCCGGGTTGTGCCCGGACAATTTTTAAAACCCCGGCCGGACGGCCCCCGGACGCCCTTCAAACTAGGACAAATCCGGGGAAATCCGGACGGATGGCAGCCCTACATACAGTTAATGTATCCGAATGATAACGCCTCGAGGCGAGCGATAATGTCGGCTGATAAGTGCAAGTCAGATACATAAAAAATACAGCAGTAAAAGTATTGGCAAATCGTTTGGTAAGAATCATTATGCTATGATGCATTTATCCGTGAAATTAAGTAGTGGACTCATTTATCAGTATCATTATCATCATCAGCCACATGATAAAGACTTCCTGCCGCCTTTATGAAAAATATACTCCACTAGCTTTTGCCCGCGGCTCCGCCCGCATTAAAAAGTTTTTCCGGGATAAAAGTCCCGGTTTATATTTTCCCGGGATAAAAAGTAGCCTATGTGTTAATCCAGGACATGATCTACCCGTGTGCCAAATTTCAACGAAATCCGTTCAGTAGTTTTTGCGTGAAAGAGGAACAAACATCCTTACATCCATACATCCAAACATCCATACATCTAAACATCCAAACATCCATACATTTTTACAAACTTTCGCCTTTATAATATTAGTAGGATTCAAAATCTGTACTTGAAAGTATCAAAATCAGATCAATTTGCTGCAACTATGATCATAATCTCCAATCCCGGATTGTTCGCGGAAATTCACCAATCAGCATCAAGTGTGACCTTGGTTGCTTATTTTGTTCAATTCATTCTCGAGATTGATGTGCAGTCATCAATCACGGACAATTCATTTCAGACATAAATTGAGCATTAATGATTGCAGCCAGCGTAATTACTAAGCATATATATACATGTGAGACTTGACATCTTTTGATCAGGATGACTACGAGCGCAGGGTACTTTGTAATTCAAAGTTCTGTGTGGTGTCACTACTGTTTATGTGCAGCCATGAAGCCCACTAGGCGAGCGGCATGCTCGTCTCGTCATGCAGTAGGATAAAAAGCCAACGTCAGACCTAACATCTGTTGTGGCAAATGCAAGTTCACGCAGTCCTTCATGGGCTTAGCGTCAGACGAGCAGCTTGCTCGTCTCGTTATTCAGTAAAGATGGTATGATGGAGTTACCTGCCGCTGCAGCTTGGGGATTGCTATAGGCGGCCGCGTACTGCTGGTAGTAGCCGGGCGCCATGTACCCTTGTAGCGCCGGGTACCCCTGCAACATTCAAAGCACGAAGTTTAGTATGCAGAAAAGTCACAGTTACAAAAATGGGGATTCTCAATTCGTTTTTTTCGTATTATTACCCGACTGCGAAAGGAGGGTTATGTTTTTCGAGTGTACCTGTTTATATGCATACATGTGTACGTATGCATGTATGTATGTGTATTTCTTTGGCACGCACTAGAACCTAAACGGCTTGTCGTTTTTTTATGTGGTGTCAATAGATTTTTCTAGTCGTGAGAGTGAACAACGGGTACATAAAAAAAAAACAAATAAAGGATTTTGGCGGTAAAAAGTAATGTAAAAAAGTATGTTTTCATAATACATCAATTATGGTATGAAAAACAAATCTATACTGATACTAATATTATAAAGCTGAAGAGTTTGTTTGTTTGAACACGCTAATCTCAAGAACTGAACCGATTTTGAAAATTCTTACACTAATAGGAAGTTACATAACTCCTGAGTGTATAGCACATAGGCTAATTTTTATTCCGGGTAAATATTTTTGTCCCGGAAAAACTTTTTCACGCGGGCGGAGCCGCGAGCACTACTAGTTACGAATATATGTTTTATTGAAATTTGGAATAGGAAATGCTAATAAAACACATCACACTTCACTAATAATATAAATACGAAGCTTGTGTTAGTTTGTTACTTCTACACGGCAAGACGGCTTGACATAACACGCTCACTTCTCATAATTTGTGATATAAGTAGAGCTACAAAATCTCGGAGTGAGCAGATGCTTCCGACTGCGTTTATGAACACTGTCAACTAGGATTAAGATTTCAAAACCAAAATAAAATATTCAAATTAAAATCTTATTTTTATCTTTTTAGTTCTTCAATCAATTTAATAAAGGTGGCATTGGCATCGGGTTTTTTTAATATATTTTTTTATGTACTATTTATGGTTTCAGATTTATTTTTAACATCCAGAATATACATTGAGTTGATTTCATCGGCAAGGATTACTCCTAGAATGCCAAATTACACCAGCTTGGCGAATAGCAGTGTACAGTTACTAAATTGTTTTTATTTTTACGTTTGTCTAAAAATAATGCATATTTTAACACTGTTTTAAAATTATAATGTAATTGTTTGCAAATGAGTTTCATAAAAACTATATCCCAATGTTATTTCAACTAAAGCGTCACAATTCAGAAATCTCTATAGTGTAACAATGTAGACAGCCATTTCACGTCTTGCAAAACAATTAATATTCAAGAATATTTTACAAGCGTTTGTGAAGCGTAACAATAGATGGATTTGCATGCATTTCACGCGTCTATTCAGACGTACGACGCGAGCACATTGCCGACATTCGGCGTCATATTTGTGTGTTAAAAGTTATAAAGTATTAGTCAATGACTTGTGACAAAAACTTAAGGAGGCTGAATCCAATATTTAGTAGACATATGAATTTCCATAGCGGTATATTTTAAGTTGTATTCCGGGGTTAATATGTGCATTGTAAGCTAGATGTTTTAAAAAACCTTCCCTGAAAAACATACATTTGAATAACGAAAACCCCATCCAAATCGGATCAGTAAATTTGAGAAAATCGCGGACATACAAACCTACATACCTACGGGTAATACAGAACCTCTTTTTTTGAAGTCGGTTATAAATCGTCGAGATGCATCAAATATTTAGTCTTCTAGTAACTCCAATCTCCATAGCGAAACCTTCATAATTATTTCTCAATTTCTTTATTCTGTGTCGGCACTTGAATATCAATGGAATTTTCCTTATTTAGGCACGTGGACGAGTTTCCCCATCCCTTTTGGACGTGGGCCAACAGAACTTAACGGTTTATTACAATGTTTGCTGTTGACGGCGCGTCACAACTCAAACAATTTTTCTTTACGCTTTCAGTGTTGTTGGTACAAAGAGTAAGATATATTTTATACGACAATAACATTGGAATTTTATAACCTATTTATCTACATTTTCTCAAGAATTATAGCTATTCTGACATTACAATAATATCGTTATTGTTAAATGCGAGACAATTATGCCTACTCACAGAAATTGGTTTTTACTATAGATACGAGTATCTGCGCCTGCGTATTTATTATTATTTGTGTCTATACTACATCTGATTGTTAATACAATGAAATTTAAGTAAAAGGTATCCCATCAAAAACATAAATGTGAAATGTGGAAGCCAAGTCTAGTATTAAGAATATGCGTGCTGGTCGACTTCACCGACAAAAGAATTGAAATCTTAATGGTTGCCAAGCCCTGTAGATAATCCTGAAAATTCTATTTATAAGAACACAATCCATTCTAAAATAAATTTAAACTAATATTTATTTGATTTTCTGCTACGACAATGTATGATATTTAAAAATATAATTTCCTAAATTTGAATAGTCGAATTATTTACGCAAAGCAGATAACTTAGTATAAATTTAAGCTCAAGATTTGACTTGGCTAGTCTTCACATACAATTTTTCTTATATTTGGCTAATTAACGTATCTTTATGTTACTGTTTTTATATTGTAAAGTCAACATATCCTACTCTTCGAAAAAAAAAAATTCTGATAAATCTAGCCAAGACAAATCTTGAGCTTAAATTTATACTAAGTTATTTGCTTTGTGTAAATAATTCGACTATTCAAATTTAAGAAATTATATTTTTAAATATCATACATTGTCGTAGCAGAAAATCAAAGAAATATTAGTTTAAATTTATTTTACAAATGGATTGTGTTCTTATAAATAGAATTTTCAGGATTATCTACAGGGCTTGGCAACCATTAAGATTTCAATTCTTTTGTCGGTGAAGTCGACCAGCACGCATATTCTTAATACTAGACTTGGCTTCCACATTTCACATTTATGTTTTTGATGGGATATCATTACTTTTTGTAAAGATATTATTTATTAAAATATTGAGTTAAGTAATTAAAACAATTACGTAAGAAGTTACCTTTGATCAATATTTATGAAGTTACTTATTATAGAAAGAAAATAAACAATGTATTAAAAGCCGTAAACCGCTTCATCGTTCTGCTATGTGCACGCGATGAAGTCCTCTTGGTATAAAAACCTCTATTTAATAATTACTTAAACTCTATGATTCGCAAGTATTATGATAGAACGTCCAATGTCATCTCATGTCAAAATAATAAACGTCTTAAGATGTAAATAAACATTGTAGAAATCAGAAATTTTTAATAATTTGAGCCCGAAACAGAAATAAATATATAATATAAAAGACTTAAGAGTGGGCACGAGTTGCTGATGCCTATAACTTATCTATAGGAACATACCGTCGTGTCCCACAACAGCTCTGTCTAAAGTCGGAAAATTTATAGAAAAGTTCAAGCAAAAGTGGTGCCCTAATACGGAGGGAACGTAATTAATGGCTCAAGGTAAATAGTACTTAAAGTAAAATAAATCATCAATCGACGTGTACGCCTAAACGTTCATTATTCTAAAGATAATTTATAGATAGTATGCAGATTTTCCGATTGCTTGGAAAGTGTTTCAAATCTTAAAAATGTATTGTTTTCAGATTTTTTCCTTTGTATACATACAATTACCTATCTGGACACAAAATTTCGACTTTCTAGGTCATCTGGAAGTGGGTTAGGTTTTTGATCTATATGTCAGTCAGTGATAAAAATGCCGATTTTTAGATGTTAGTATCTCAATGACCGTTTGAGCTATATTTATGAAATTTGGGATTCTGGTTAACTTGAGGGGGTTTAATATATAAACCAAATCTCAGATATTTACGTTAAATAGATTTTGAGTTATGGAGGCGTCAAAAGTCGCTCCAAATGGTTCGGGTGAAACTACACTAGGCAGCTTCGACTTTTTTTTTTTGCTTGGCTTGACACGCTGCCGCGTGTCTCGATCTGAAACATGCGATTCATACGGCGTGTAACAGCAACTGAACCAAAAAATAGTCCCTATGACCGGATTTCCATCAAACTGACGGTAATGTTTGACTAAGGTTGTACAGGAAAAAAAATTCAGGTCATGGCGAGCTATGGCCTCCTTCTGCGAGTGCGTCATCTCGCGGAAGGAGAGCGATCCTGCTCGCAGCCAGAGGAGACGAAGGAGGCGTCGGGTGGACGACTGACCGGCGCCTCGTGCCCTGTGATCCGGGGGCATCTAAAGAATTTCGCCACGGCATCTCCTGCCTGTCGTAAGAGGCGACTGAATGGGGTAAGCGAGAGTCGCGGGGCGAGCAGTGGGGGTCTGCTCGCACAACTACTCCAATGTAAGAGACTATGAGGTGGACGACAATGCGGGTGGTCGGTCTCCTGCAGTCGCAGACGCAAAAGCGTGATCCAGAGTTCGGAGGCTTCTCAGCCTCCTCATTTAGAGAGGCCGCAATGCGGCATCGCGCAGGGGCGGTTCCGTGCAGCTATCTTCGTGCAACAAGATACCCCGGGGTCGTCTCGTATGCGCCGAAGAAGGCCACCGCGGGTTTTGGTTGGTGTGCCGGTGTAGGGTGTACATAGTGTTAGGGACTCGAATGCTCGCAATGCTCGCTCGGATACAGCTATACTCCCGAGTGTCGACATTGGGCCGTAAGACTGTGTGAAACCAACATAACCGATCCACTCACCCTCCAGTGGTGGTAGCGATAACGTGTTTTTCACCGCCATAAAAAAATGTTGTACAGAAAATATACATTATCAATACCTTTCTTATTATAAAACGAAAGCGCAAATCATCAAAATAAATGAATATAAATAGACTTAAAAGAAACTCTCGTAATTAGGTTACTTGGCATTAAGCATGAAATGTGTGAAACAAAATGATTGGGGAATGATCCTCGTTCGTTTTTTATGACGTCACTTCTTGTTTGTTGAAAGAAATAGTATTATTTGGCGTTTTTTGGTGTTTGTAGGTTAAATTGCCTAGGTAGTCTAGAATAGGTCTTATGCATGCATTTCTTATAATATTATTAATGTATTGTTATCGTAATAATATTCATTTCAATTCATTATCTTGTAGTTATAATATTTATACTGAATAAAAAATATCTTCACCTCATAAATAACACAAACAATAAAGATTCCTTATGTTTACGCGAATGTTAGACATTGAAATTAAACTAAAGAAAAAAAAAAAAAAAAACCGCGATAAAATCCGTTAAAATAGTTTAATTTCAATGACAAACAATAAAATTGAAAATGAATATTTCAACTAAATCAAAGTCTCACGCGTACGCGAGACGATGCATCCTGCGATAATTTTATTACCAAAATGTAAAATTAAGTCTTTATCAAATTGTTCTTAACTATGGAACAAATAACTGAGTATGTATATCACCGTTGAATGTATGGAAAGTGCTTCTGAAGTGCCATACGTTACTACGAATTAGTTCCGACCTTGAGTTTGATAAGATCTAGCTCAGTGGTTTCCAAAGCTGTCTGGACTGCGACCTATGTAACAAAAACTTGCAAATTCAGGGCCCACCTCTCGACTGTCATGAAGTAATTTTAATTTTGGAGAATTTTGTTTCTTTTCTCGTCCATCATTGGCCATCCGGCTGTTGTGTCGGTTATTTGTTATACTGTTCTATTTCTCAGGGCCCACCCAATATTTCCTGCGACCTACAGTTTGGGAAGCGCTGATCTAGCCTATCGATCAGTCTATAGGCTTTTTACACGATAGAACGAATAGGACATTTGACTGATGTATGTTTAAAACATAATTAGTAGATTCCTTCAGAAAACTATGCTAATATCAAAGAGGAAAGATTGGTATTTTTGTATGTTTGTAACGAATAAACTCAAACTACTGGACCGATGTTAGAAATTCTTTTACCAATATAAAGCTACATTATCAGAGAGTAACATAGGCTACTTTTTTCCCGGTGAAATATAAAGCGGGACTTTTATCCCGGAAAAACTCATTCACGCGGGCGGAGTAGCGAGCAAGTCTCGTATATCCTACTAATATTATAAACGCGGAAATTTGTAAGAATGTATGGATGTATGTATGATTGTTCTCTTTCACGCAAAAACTACTGAACAGATTTCGATGAAATTCGGCACACGGTTAGATCATGCCCTGGATTAACACAAAGGCTACTTTTTATCCCGGGAAAATATAAATACATATACACTCACGCCTTTTATCCCCGAAGGGGTAGGCAAGGGCGCAACTAGTGCACCCACTTTTCGCCGTTATTCCGTCCCATGATGTGATAGGTGGCGAGCCTATCGCCATATCGGGCACAAATTCCAGACTCCGAGCTGATATTGAATAGAAAAACTCAATATCACTTTGCCCGACCAGGGAATCGAACCCGAGACCTCAGCATTGCAGTCGTATCATAATACAACTACGCCACCGAGGCAGTGGGAAAATATAAAGTGGGTCTTTTATCCCGTTAAAACGTCTTAACGCGGGCGGAGCCGCGGGCAAAGTGAGTTACTTCATATAAATTGGAGTAATGTGTTGATTTTTCCCCTTTCTTCAGTTATATTATTAAGGTTGGCATCAAAGTTGTTCTATCGCTATGCTTACAAATGGTTTTTTTTTTCTGAATCTGTACGAGTTTCTTTGATACAATATGCCCGGCACTGGTTCTCCGAAGACGTTGGAATTCAGGCAGGTGGTCGGTGATGAAAACTACGCCAATCAGTGCAACATACTTTTGTGTAGTGTCGACCCCACATGGGAGTAAGATAAGAATATTTAATTTTCCCAGAATTTCTCGACTGTCTCGGTGGCGTAGTGGCATTACGCGTGCCACTCTGATGTCCTGTGTTCAAATTCGAGTTTTTCGCGCAGTATCAGACTGGTCTATAGACTCGCCTATTATCACATCATAGGACGGAAAACACTTGTAAATAGTGGCTGCTCTGGTTACATCACTGCGTATTCCTTCGGGGATAAAGGCATGAGCGCATGTAAGTTATGATTAGTATCTAACGTACCAAAAACCCTTAGACTGACCAATGGACACGAAATGGAATTAATGCGCAAACATTTTTTTCTGCCAATCTTGAAGGAGGACGAGGTAGACACGGATAGCACACATTTAACCAAAAAAAATCCACACGTGCGGAGCTGAATATAAGGTCGCTTTTTACGCAATAACACAACAAAAATCACAATTTCTGTGAAACACCGCTTAATGTCACTATCGTAGAATGCAATGACAGCGATCGCAAGTCACATAGGTTTTAATGAAAGTTTATGACCAGCTGCGCAAGTATGACCAACGACGGGTTCGCCTGATCATCCCATCTCCTTTGCATTACTAGATACTCAAAGCAAAAACCCAATAAAAAAACACAAAATACTAAAGCAAATATAAAGATCGCAACTAATTTGTGAGATAACGTTATCTCGTTCGTGCCACGCTAGGCGTGCGTTCGCATTCAACGTGAATCATACGAAGATAAGTTTCCTAACATTATAGGGAATGAATTACTTTCTGTGTGGCACAATCAGATTCCCTGAAGCTACGTGCCGACTGCCGAATGATGTAGATTGGAACAATAATTCCAGAAAATTGTACCACAATAAATATTGTTTTCTAGATGTACAGTCGGCCACATAAGTAGCTGAACAAATTTCAAATCTCTTCCATGCGTTAAGTTTAATCGAAACGTTTTTTTTCTTTGTGGGAAGTAAAATTAATCACCTTCATTTTATTTTTGTGAAGAGAAAACAAAAATTGGTAAGAACACAAAAGTGTAAACGTGATTTGAAGTTTTGATTTTGTTCAGTTACTTATGTGGCTGACTGTAGTCAGAAAAGTGTATGCTCGACCGCCTTAAGGTTCTAAATAACTTGCGCGTCGTATGTCACCAACATGCAACTTATAACTAAAGTAGACAATAAGAGTTATCTGCCGTTTCCTTTGTACATCGTCGAAATTTTAGCTACTGCTTGACACATGAAAGATAAGCGTTTATCTTGAGTAAGTGTATTAGCACCAAATTGGGTGATGGTACCTACTTTTATTTGGACATAAATGTCGTCCAGTAAAACGAATTAAGCTTTATCTGGGAAATTACTATTCTAATGGTTAAATTTACCGGTTTCCGATAAAGTTGCAGATAGCGTTATCTATCAAATAAATCTGACACATTACTAACGACTTTTTCTGGTATAGTATATTTCTATTCGAGACTTGGTGAACGGTGTAGTTTATATGGCGACTATGTTTCAAATAGGCTATCAGGGACTTTTATCAGCATGTGGAGGAATCGGCCCTTATACTTATAGTTTAAGCTGAGTCGTGATGAATTAATTGATTTTCTGAGAAAATTTTTAGCGGTCAAGCAAACGCAGGACTACCATAATTAGTAGAGATATCGACTCACACAAAATCGATTATAATATTAATTTATTGTCTAATCGATACCATTGGTATCGACACAATCGATTTGTACTATAATCAAGAAAATCAACCATAATCAATACGCGTCGAAAATATGAAATTGCACTTATCTCTATTGGACGTGCCAACTAATTTCCTAGAACGATAACCAAAATTGCACAAAGAAATTGATAGTATAGTCGATAAAGAATCAATTAACACGATACGATTACTTTTCCCCTGATAAGGGTGACCTTATACGGTAAAACCTGCGATTAATCAGTTTAAATAAAACCTGGACTGCCTCGGTGGCGTAGTTGTATTACAGTACGACTGCAAAGCTGAGGTCTCGGGTTCGATCCCCGGGTCGGGCAAAGTGATATTGAGTTTTTCTATTCAGTATCAGCCCGGAGTCTGGAATTTGTGCCCGATATGGCGATAGGCTCGCCCCCTATCACATCATGGGACGGAATAATGGCGAAAAGTGGGTGCACTAGTTGCGCCTCTGCCTACCCCTTCGGGGATAACAGGCGTGAGTGTATATGTATGTATGTATAAAACCTGGAGATAATATAAGCTACTGACATAGGATATGTCACATTTATAATCCATCGGTTTAGGTACTTAACTAAATGTAAACAAATATGACATATTAGTTATAAAAACTAAAAAACACGCTTTATAGAAAATCCAACTAAAAATAGAAATCAATTTTTAATAACCTTGAATTGAGATAGCGTAAATAAGGAAAACGTATTTATTGTTAAAATAAAAGCGTGGGTTCCATTCTGTCAATAGCTATAAATATTTTATTGACAGATAATATGAGCAGAAGGATTATCATTCTGATAATATCTTAAAAAGCACCCCACGTTTTCTTTTTACGATAAAAAACATGTTTTTCTTATTTACGCTATTCTCAATTCAAGTTTATTAAAAAATATTTTATATTTTTAGTTGGATTTTCTATAGAGCGTTTTTTTTTTGTTTTTATAAACTATGATTTATTTTTCATTTTTAGTTCACTAAAAATGAATAAGATTTAAAACAATCCGAACTTATATAGTTTCGTTTGCTTGTAAATTATATCGCGATCTAATTCTATGCTGGCGCCATCTATTGAAGCACAAGGAAAACTAAAGTATTATTTATTTAGTTGGATTTCTATAAAAACTTATTTTTTACTTTAAAATATTGTATTGCCATCGTTCCTCGATAAGTATGCCAAATTTCTATTTAATTCGACGTTTTGAAGTGGGTCAAAATCATGTTCAAAGTGTAAGTTACATACATACGGACATACATAGGAACGTCTGAAGCTAATAAAAGCGTGTTAAAAAAAATATGATTCCCGTTTTTTTTAGTATTTTTCTATTCAGTATCAGCCCGGAGTCTGGAATTTGTGCCCGATATGGTGATAGGCTCGCCCCCTATCACACCATGGGACGGAAAACGCACGGCGAAACGTGGGTGCACTTGCTGCGCCTCTGCCTACCCCTACGGGGATAATAGGCGTGAGTGTGTGTGTGTGTGTGTGTGTGTGTGTGTGTCTGTGTGTGTCTGTGTGTGTCGGTGTGTGTCTGTGTGTCTGTGTGTGTGTGTGTGTGTGTGTGTGTGTGTGTGTGTGTGTGTGTGTGTGTGTGTGTGTGTGTGTGTGTGTGTGTGTGCGTGTGTGTGTGTGTGTGTGTGTGTGTGTGTGTGTGTGTGTGTGTGTGTGTGTGTATGATTCCCGGGTAGTCAAAATTTTCTTACGAAAGTGTTTACGAAGACTGTTGTGTCGATAAACTACGACGTACAAACACTTAAAATTATTAAATTCACCTTAGAAACAAAAAAAGTACTAACAACTAATTAAACAAAAAAAAAACATTTCTCGTATTATTGCATCATTTCCTCATCGCGTCAATAGCAACGAAATGTACTCGAAAAACCTATAGGTACTCAACTCGAATCATATCTACAATTTATTCACATATTTCCTTATGTAATAGGATTTGTATTGGTATTAACTATCACTATTACTTATCAAATGGCTGTTGGGTCACTTTTACTGTGCAGTAAGTTTATTCTATAACAAATAATTTGATTTAGACACAAAACACAGACTAAATACATTTATTAGTAGGACCTTTCATTACCGGGAAATAAGTCACGTTAGGGGCTGCTTTTTTGCACCACGGAAATCCCAGTAAACTATAATTTCAAGGAAACTTCGGCAATGAAGTATGATTTACATGAATTACAAGATATTACCAAATATACTACTCGAAAATTCGAATGCAATAAAAATAGTTTCCGTTTCTTTCCAAATATTATTTTTTACAACATAAAAACACCACCCATCACAATGTCTTCATAAAACACACACACACACACACTCACGCCCTTAATCCCCGAAGGGATAGGCAGAGGCGCAACTAGTGCACCCACTTTTCGCAGTGCGTATTCCGTCCCATGATGTGATAAGGGGCGAGCCTATAGCCATATCAGGCACAAATTCCAGACTGCGGGCTGATCCCGAATAGAAAAACCCAATATCACTGCCCGACCCAGGGATCGAACCCGAGACCTCAGCATTGCATTTGTACTATAATACAACTACCCTACCAAGGCAGTCATAAAATAAATAAATAATCTTTTACCACAATTGTGTACTTAACAAATTTCAGTAACCGTCAAATCTTGGCAGTTGGCACCAACATAATGGCACCAGAATATGATTTACGTAAAGTCAATTAAAATTTATTACGTGATAATGTTTCGTTCAACTTTTAAATTATTGCAGCATGATGATAGTAGAATTTAATTACGTATTGACACGCCATGTTTTTCGCCTAATCGAAGGCAAATTGGTCAGATAAAAAATTATTTGATTTTTCCTTTTTTTATTTATACGACTTCTTTGAGGTAGGTATATTATTTAAGTTATGATAGTACCAAAACAGTTGCATAAAAAAACACCAATACCATACAAACAATAAAAATTAATTAAATGTTACCTTAAGTATCTATGGCAGTTTATTAACAAAATCATGTTGATTTTGCATAAACACATGTCTCGTTTTTTTTTGTGTAAAACCAGACTTTAGCATTACCACGAGTAGAATCATTATAAGCCAAAAACGTTTTCAATAAAGAAACTGTAACATAACGAACGGCAAGCGAGACACGGTCAGTTAGAAATTAGTGACATTAGACTACTTGCATGGTAGAATATTATGTATAAGCTGGCAACTGACCGCTCGAAACGATTGTGATTTGTTAATGTAGAATGCCTTAACAATCAATAAAGTTTCATTCTGTTTAGAAATTTTAATATGTCGCGAAATGGATACCTACAAGAAATTGATTTGAATACTCAAACATGATCGTGTAAAACCGGCCTTAGACGAATATACAATAATCCTCTTATATAGGCAGTTATTATAAATGTGAAAGTTTTAATATGCTTAAGATATTGGTTATCCAATCACGCATTAACCTTTGAATGGATTTACATTAAATTTGCCACACAGAATGAGTCATGAACTATCATAGACCAACTTATATCTCGGTAATGCACTTCCATGGATTATTGGATGGATAATTTACAACAAATATTGCAATGATTTTAATTGAAACATGTTCGTTTGATCTTGCTACATTCTAGTTTTAAAGTCTAAATAAGGCAGTAAAAGCAAATGAAATTGTCATTTACCTGAGCGTACCAGTATCCCATTCCTTGTTGGTACGGGTAGGGGTATTGGGTCTGTGCCCCCATCGAGGGCGGTGGCGCTGACGCAGCATTCGAACTCTGGAAGCGGCATCACACGTACGTTAGATATCAAATTAGAAACAAAAAGGCACGGGTACCACGAGGAATCTATCGCCAATTTGTTACAGAAAAGATGGATTTGTGTTTTCTAATGATTTGTGGTTGTGTATAAATCGTGGTTTCAAAAGGCAGACTTCCATGTAGGCATTTTGATCCCATCACAATAACATATAAGGTATCTTATTGAAATATTTGTCATTTTTCAAATTCATAGTAATATTTATATTAAAAGCTTATATGTCTGCATCTTTTATTTTAGTCTAACATGAAATGAAATATGCTTATATATTATTAGTAAGTGAGGATTTTTTTTTATTATTCTGACAGTAAGTATCCCACAATTTTTATGTTGAATACTATGCTCAAACAACTTTCAACAATTTCTCATAGAAATATTACTCAGCTTTCAAACAATAAAATAAATTAAAAATAATGTAGCCTGCATCATTTAAAAATTCTATTTATAAATGTTTTTTACAATGTGAGTTTATAGATATTGTATACAACCTTATCTATACCACATAACCTTATGTAATATGTACAGATAGATACACACTTCTTTGAAACAATGAGGAACAGTTTCAGTAGAGGTCAATTGCATACATCCTTGTCTACTCAAGGCAATGAATACTTGCATTCATTTACAACTTTATATTTTTTATACAGAATGACAAGTGTAATGTAAACAATAGCAAAGTCACCAGAAAATCGCATTAGAGTACTGCTACGTACTGCGCTATGCTTGTTAACTTGTGACAGTTTTAACTTATTTCCAGTAATCGCATATATATGTCTCCTATAAGTAATAATTACAAAACATTGAGTTCAGATTGACTCGTCAAGCCACGCGACGGACGCCGGCGTCCGAGTATATAGGGTTTCCGCATACATCAATATATATCAGCGGGGCTTGACAGGTTAAACAACATTCCTTTGAAGATTATAAGAATGTCAATGACATTTTTCCATTTGATGTTCTTGAGATATCCTTTTTTTACCCCAGTTGTAATGATAATTTAAATATGGTTCATAATAATGTTATTATGATGTCATTATTTTATGTATAAATTGCACCTTTAGGATGAAAACGACACAATTCAAAAAGATAGATAATTGGGTTATCGTCATAAAATTACTTAAAACAAAGTACTCAATAGAACAATAGTTCAAACACAGCCATATTCAAGCAGAAAAAGGACAAAGCTGTTATATAGATCCTTTTTTTATTATATTTTTATAAATAAGGGACTAGTTTTTAGACATTTAAAAATGACAACTAAATTTTCTATTTTTTGAATTGTGTCGTTTTCGTTCTAAAGGTGAGACATATTTATTTTATATAATTCAAAAAGTTGTTAAACAATACAACAAAACAATACAATTACTTTTACAAAAAACCTCACAATAAATGCATCATACTTGCACAATACTATGTCTATATTTACTCAACAAAGGGAACAAAGAAAACATGAAAAATATGGGATGATAAAAATAAATTGAAGTTTCAATTAGAGTAATGTACCTCTTGATATGCAACCTTGAATCACAATACAAATACTTCAAAATAATATTTTTACAACACAATCCATCTTTTCAGTAAATGTTGGCCACTATAGGAACAAACTAAAAATACAATATTGCGATAATAAACAATACATAATACACAAATGAGAGAGAGCCCCTAACCTGGTCGGGGATCGCGGAGTTCACATCAGCAGCGTGTCGAACCTGCGGGCCAAAGTCACTACAAATGGACCGGAAGTCATCTCATCACACCTTGATACTCATCGCTCTGGTAAACTGGTTTGACCACAAATTATATGTTTGAGGTTACATTAAAAAATATTTTTATTTTATTTGTCATTACAGACTGCCAATGATGTGCAAAATTGTTGCCTTTGTTTTGTTTTTTATAATCTGTGGTCAAACCATATTTGCCTTTTGTCCATGTGCCAACTCCATAAGGGTTATAATTCAAAGAAAGGTTTGACTAAATGCCAGATATGCTTACATGCAGCATCTGAAAATTTCCTGGCATACTGATAATGTAACATGGTTAGTAAATTTTGTTGCTGCATTTTAATCATTACTTTTTTAACCATGTGAATTGAGTGAAATTTTGCTTGATGGTAACCATGGTTACAAGTTAGTTTAAAAAAAAATACCCACATGTTTATTTATTTAGGTAGTAATAATCAAGAGAAGAAATTATTCATACAGCAAACAAAAGATGTGTGTTAATAATGAATGAGAGTGAACATTTAATTCATTTGAATCATAATATTCAATGTTGCTGGCATGAATCCAATAAATTTTTATTGTAAAGTCATGTAAAATAATGTAATAACTGTTTAAAACCCCTGGACTGCCATCTGACATGTGTAAATATAGCACTTGTTTGTAAACAATGTGCCATGTTGGCTTGTGTATGCGAACATTCTTGCTTTAACATTCTGAATATCAAGTATTTTTATAGAAAATAATAGTATAAGAAAATATATTTAAAAAGTTTTGAAAACTTACAGATATCTGTTTGCAGACCTGATGAAAGTAACATGTTGGATTAAATTTATTCATTACAAACAAATATAAAATGAAAGTTAAATGATTGATGAATCAAAATGTTATTTTAGGGGTATGAAAATTAAGCATTAGCAATTAAGTAGAATCCATACAAACCTGGTTCTCACCACCTCCATTCTCTTTCCCCCAGAAACATTTGACTGTGTGTCCGCTAATTTCTGTGTTATGTGTGGCTTCTATAGCGTGAGCCGCCGCTTCTTTTGTTGTAAACCTAATGAATGCATATCCTTTGTCCCTGAACACTCGTATGTCCTGTATCTGACCAAACTGTGAGAATGTGTTCTGCATTAGGTCCTCAGTGATAACATTGCTTGTGAATCCGCCACAGTACACTGTGGTGTTTGTGGGTGAGCTCTGGTTGTACACCTCGTCAAAGGTGGGCTGTTTTGCTCTCTTGCTGCTCGGTGCACCATCGTTCGCTCCTTTTGTGGGCGGTTTGCGCGTAGACCAGTTAGTGCGTATGGAGCGGGAGCCTAGCCACTGTCCGTTCATCGCTTGGATGGCGGCCTCTGCGTCAGCCTTCTTTACAAACGACACGAATGCGTACCCTTTAGACTTGAGCGTTTGTGGGTCGCGGACTATTCGACAGTTCGATATCTCACCAAAGGGAGCGAAGGCGTCGCGCAGGATGTGCGTCTCGATCTCGGGCGACAGGTCGCCGACGAATATGTGGTGGTGATTGCTCGTGTCCGTCTTCGGTTGGTTCCCGGGACTCGTCGCCCAGTTAACCTTCATTTCCTTGTCGAGGACCACTCGCTTGTTCATGGCGGCCAGCGCTGTTGCCGCCGCCGTGTGACTCGTGAACTCCAAGAAGGCATATGGATCGTTGCCTGGTTCTCGTATAATCTTACAACCTTTTACTTCGCCTATTTGTCCGAATAAAGTACATATAAATACTTCTGTTACACCCGGGTCCAAATTACCGACGTAGAGAGTTTTCGGGTGGCTTTCGTCGCCCATATTAGCTTATATCGTAATCTAGCGATTACTTAATTACGACTATTAACACGAATATCGATACTGATCGCTAAACAACGTATTATTTCATCACTTAAAACATTGGATGACGGATAATAGAAAGAAAAATGTCGCAAACAGAGCCTAGAACTTATCGAAAGACGTTGCTGTTGACTCGTGAAACGTTCACTTTTCGGAAACAAACGCATCTATAGGCGAATTTCCGGTGGAATAAATTTAAAAATAGAGCGGGAAAATTATTAAAAATCGTATAAAAAATACAAATAACTTATAAAATATACAACAGTCAGTTAATTTAATGAATACTACTATAAAAAGTTAATTGTAAAGCATTACCAATTAAAAATATACATAATTAAATTATAACTTTCTTCGGCATAAGCAATATAAACAGATGGCCAGAGACTTGATGCAAATCTTTCCGGAAACGAGTGTCATTTTGAAAGTCTATGACTCATTGCAAAAGTGCTATTTGGTTTACAAGTTGTCCATTTATTAATCAAACTATCATTGGTCGGTCAAGGAAAATAAGAAATATCAACCTATCAAATTTCATACCGTATTTACAATGAATGGCTATAATAAATAAAAATTGACTATAGATAATAGATAAAATGCATTTTATTCTTAAAGAGGAAACAAACGAATTGCATGACCGCGTCCAAAAATATTTTCCAAAAGTATTCTTTCATAAATTAATTTTTAGTCCTGCAGGGTAATATTTTACTTTCAATAATTTTATGTAGTTTAGTTTTAGTATATTGCGACAGGCCGAAGACCGGGTAAAATTGCGCGTATTGGAGGAGGCGTATGTCCAGCCGTTGACTAAAATATTGTAGGCTAATAATGATATTGCGAATATTTCTTAATGGTATTATTTCGACTAACTCTCATTTATATAAAAACAGCAATAATTAGGCAGAAGTAATTTTTCATTTATAAACTATTTCTTCTTTTATTATAAAATCTTTGTTTCGGATACGTAAATTAATGTACGTATCCGAAAATAAAAATGTTTCAACTTCGACTTTTTTGACAGATGATTAACGACAAGACAACTTGTCGAACGATGTTAAGTTTTTAAGTTATTGTACTAAATTGTAATTAAAACATGATTATTTCGACCGTATTATCATTCTAGTCAAGATATCTTTGAGAGTATTGCTGGAAACGTTTTGTTTCTCACATAAAACATTTGTATCTGCTCGAGGTTAAGTACCGATAGTTAAGTACACGTATGCAACGTTAGCTGTGGTCAAATTTGTGTGATTTTAGTGTGAATAAAACTGAAATGACGTGACGTGAACTTTCGGCAAGTTACTAAGATAATATGCTGCCCCTTACGCAAAAGGACACGCGGGCTTCGCGCGGTCTTTTTTCCGGCCTCAGAGAGAAGTTCCAAAACTGGCTAAGACTGATCTATTCAGATAAAAATTCAAGGAATTTATTCCTCTTCCTGCTTCTCAACTTGTCGTTTGCATTTGTCGAACTATTCTATGGAGTATGGACGAACAGTTTAGGTGAGTACATTTTTCATTTAGTGTCTTTATTATTGACATTATTAATAATAATCTGTACTATTTTAATACAAATATGTTAGCATTAGTTTAGCTAGATGCTTATATATATTTATCTAAGTAATTCAAGTTAAATACTATCCTAGACATCCTATTACTATTGATGGAACATTATCTGTATGTTATGGTGTACCTTTAATTTATGATTTTAACTATAGTGTGGTTGCCTATTTGTCAATAAAATAATATTACTTTATTTTGAATACCATAAGATAGTGAGTAGTTCTTATAAGCATTTTTCATATGCCACATTGACATATGTTCACAGATATATTTTCCACTTGCTGTAAAATATTTAACAATGTTATGAATATTACAAACGCAAAAGTTTGTAAGAATGTATGGATGTTTGTTACTCTTTCATGCAAAAACTACTGAATGGATTTCGATGAAATTTGGCCCCGTGTGCCAAATCATGTTCATGATTAACACATAGGCTACTTTTTATCCCAGAAAGATATAAAGCGGGACTTTTATCCCAGGAATACTCATTCTTGCAGGCGGAGCAACAGGCAAAATCTAGTCTTGAATAAAACAAATCCTTGTCAGATTGTGTCGTGACATCTATCACCACTTAGGTAGCCAGGATCATGTCATTACGCCACATTGTATCATTTTAAAAAAGAACTTGCAAAATTATGCAAAGGAACTAATCTGTAGAGTTTTATGTGTTAATTAAGTTTTGTGTTATAATGATATACAGTACAGAATAAGAGGGAATTAAAACTCCTGTAGAATGAAATCAATGCCAACATGTTATGAAAGCCATGGTGGGATATTGAGTAAAATGATTTTATTTATACTGTGTGTAAATTTCTGTAAAATGGTAGTATAAAAAAACCATTTGTAAGACTTTACAATAATAATAGTAGTATTAATACAAATTATTTTATTCATATAAGAAATGTTACTTATTCTTTCTTGTGCTTTTTGAATACTATGATTTTTGCTTACATCTCATATAACTAAAATGTCATAATAAGAAAAATAAGCATTACTTCAGTTGAATTACTCATAATGGCTTGGAGTCTGGAATTTGTGCCCGATATGACAATAGGCTCGCCCCCTATCACATCATAGGACGGAATAATGGCAAAAAGTGGGTGCACTAGTTGCGCCTCTGCCTACCCCTTCGGGGATAAAAGGCGTGAGTGTATATGTATGTATGTATTTACTCATAATGATTCAATAATCTTGCTAAATAAATGTGATTGTGATTTTCTTCAAACATGCATAATGTGATTTCTCTTGGTCCCAAGCAACAGTCTGCTTAAATTTTTTAATTTGTTTGGTACCTTAAAAATCCTTTTTCTAATCACAATTCTTTTAGAAAACATGTGAAATGAAAATAACTAAAAAATAAGAGCCATTCTCTTGTGATTTTTTTTTCTGTATCAATACTAATGTTGCAGTGGGGTGGCTGAGCATGTAGCAGTATTGCACACAAGTGTGTGTGAACTGTATTAGATTTCTATAATTTTACACTTTAGATTTCCCTCATAATGATAATTAAAGTCTTGTATGTTAACTAGATTATGACTTAAAACTCAAAGGATAAGCAGTACTATCCTTGAAAGATTAATGTGAGACAGTCCTGTAAAAACAATCCATAAAGCTGTACACAAAAATACCCTCACCATATTACATATACATGGTTGTTCACTGTTTAGTTACGTCAGAAATTATGAGGAAAAACATCATTAAGGACTGGTTGGTGAAGTTGTTTTTTTTCTGAAGGGGGTTGCCTGACTGCAATTCAGCCAAGAATGACCAGCTCCACAATATAGACTGTAACACCAAACAAATTTCCCTGTAAAATCTCCATTTCCAGGTTTAATATCGGATGCATTCCACATGTTCTTCGACTGCACGGGCCTGGTGGCCGGGCTGGCAGCGTCAGTAGTGTCAAAATGGCGCGCGAACGAGCGATTCTCGTATGGATACTCGAGAGCTGAGGTTTTGGCGGGATTCGTGAATGGACTATTCTTATTGTTCATTGCGTTTTTCATCATGAGCGAGGCTGTTGAGAGGGCTATTGAGCCTCCAGAGGTAAGATGTGTTTACTTTTGTATGAAGATTTGCAGATAAAATTTTCAGTTTATAAATATGAATGAAATAGAATGGAATAGCAAAAAAATATATATTTTTCGCATACATTGCTATTACAGGGAAGAAGCAACAGGAAAAGCTGTGTATAGCCGATAAATTTTCATATGTGTAAACATTACATAATATGATTTCTGATAATATTTTTAGCACACTTTTCATTCATCTCGGCAGTAGTAGGATTTTTATAATAATGCCTCCAGAGTCCAGACATCCAGAAAGAATTATCTACATAAAACATTTTCGAAATATGTAGTTTCGGCATAGCTATCCAGGGCCGCATTAAGCATTCAATCATGCTATTATTTATGATCTGAGTTGTATGAGTAAATTCAGTCAAATGATTAAGTATTATGCAATAATATAATTTAGCCTTATAATTCACATTTCACATAGTACTAACGACCAGCCCTGGCTTCGGGCATGGTAGCACTAATTATGTGTAGCCAGGTGACTTCTAGTGGTCTGATCGCAATCAAACATCACAGGTTCATCCTGGGCTAATCTGAATATTACCTAAAATTTCATTAAAATCGATCCATCCGGTTTGGCTTCCAAAAATACATAATGTACGCTCATTTATATACATAGATTTTAATCTAATCCTTGTGTTACGTCTTCGTTAGTACGGAACGTGCAGTATCAAGCCTTTTTTAATCATTCGGTAGTTATCATTCTAAACGGAGATAAACAATAGGCTGTATAATAATTGATAGCACGTTGACTTTGATAAGTTATTATTTGGTTACTGTAAAATACGTGAACGAGTTTCACGTGTGGCTGCTGTTGTAATTTTTTTTATGGCATTGAATGTTGAGACGAGCATGCCGTTCGCCTGATGGTAAGCGATACGACTGCCCATAAACAGTAGCAATACCATACAGCACCTTGAGTTACAAAGTACTATGTGGCATTCCACTGCGCTCGTCATGCTCAGACATAAGATGTTACGTCTCATTATGTTTTGTAGTTTCACTGGCTACAATGTTCTTCAAACCGAAACAGAACAGTGCATGCACACTGCTGCTTGGTGGTAGAAATAAACATTGACATTGCGATGGTATCCACCCAGACGGACTCTTACATATGAGAGACCTACCACCAGTAAATGCCTTTTTTAAACCTTTTTACAACATACAATAAAAATATTATTTATTTTTTGGATATAGAATTTGCAACAAGTTATTACTTACTCTAAAAACACTATTTGCAGCTTTATTCGTGCTTGATGAAGACGTTTCTTAAGTATTTCATAACATAAGCGTAAATAATATAATCAAGTAATTTGTTAGAGTCTCATTAAACAGTAGCAGATCGTTTTAAACGATTACAATCTATGTTACATACTTAGATATGATGGTACTGTATCAATGAACATTTCGAATCAATGATTAACTTAATCATCGATTGTCTAACTTTTTTTTTTGGATGTGAAAATTGATAAAAGTTAGTTATTAATTATATTTAGAACACATATTAATGTATGCGACTAATATGTTATTTGGTTACATCTTGGCACATCAAATTTCTTATTTCTTTATCAAACGGCAAGTGCAGTGAAACCTTAATATCGTGGTTAAAGGACCAATACCATATAACTCAAAAAAAATGTACTATGCATCTGAGAAAAACCCGTTTCACTGCTAAGGAAATAAGTAAATTGAAAGTGTTAATCAAATATAATGCAAATTAAAAGGATGTCCCTATTACCTATTACGATAGTTACGGTATATTTTCCTGATAATTTGCCTATATAAAGATAATATATAAGCAGCAAATGTCAAATCCTACTATTTACCAAAAAATCAGTATTGATGAGTTTGAGGTTTAGGTTTTTTAAGATTTTATATATAGATGAAAACCATTTGGCATCCGAAAAGAATAGATTTTGAATATTAAATTTCGATTTACAAAATATTCCGTAACAGTGGGTTCCCCCTTTCACAAGATAAGGGCACGTAGATATTTGTTTAAAGCCCCTCTCCTCGGGGACCCTTACGTAATTAATGAATGGCTCCTTATATTATATACGAAGCAAAACAATTTGCGACGTTATTGGAATGTACTGTAATTCCCCTAGACGTGACGTGTGCTACTCGGTGATAAATAGGTAAAACCTAATTAAGAAGAATTGTGATAAAATACAACGCACTCGCACTATCTCATTGTTTTGATGTTTGCAGTTTGCACCCCATTCTGACCTAATGGTAAAAAGCTCAAGTATAATATACCTATATTTTTGAAGACGCTAGCCTCTGAAACTACTGCTACGACACTCCAAATTTCTTTACTAATGAAAGCTTCAAGTTATAAATCTTATATGTCCATAGGCCAGTTTAAAGTTAAGTTTAGATCCACACAGATATTGGATTTCGTTTAATTTATACAAGCAGTAATTACGACTAACTAACGCCAGTAAACATGTTTCACGAATAATTAAAAGTACTTACCTAATTTATGCATTGATAAGGATACAGCCTACGGTCTGTCTTTATTCATGAATACTCGGAACTTTAAACTAAAACTAATTTATAAAGAAGACAAAGAAATACAATAGACGTGTACAACATTAATTTAATTGTATTTTTAGCCGACTTCAAAAAAGGAGGAGGCTATCAATTCGACGGTATGTTTTTTGTTGTGTATGTTACGTGATTACTCCGCCAACTGTGGAGAAGGAGATACTTCTGAAGTGGTCCCATAGTCACCAAGTCGGGATCTGATGATTGGATTCTGGAGAAATCGAGGGAAACCCTCAAATTTTATGGGCCCACACATCGTTTTTTCCCAAATCTTATGAAGTAATTTATTCTTTAGTGTTTTCGCGTAAATAAAATCACGCCTTTTACGTTTTCAGGGGTAGGCAGAGGCGTAACACGCCAGCGTGATAGTCGTACCGCGTGCGCAGTACAACTACGCCATCGAGGCGGTATATTTCTTACAACACAAAAAAGCAACAAATAAAAACTTTTTAATAAAAAAAATATTCTGTTCAGTATCGGCCTGGAGTCTAGAATTTGTGCCGGATATAGCTATAGGCTCGGGCCTATCTCATCATAGGACAGAACACGCATGGCGAAAAGCAAATGCACCTTGCATTAGTTGCGCCTGTGCCAGCCCCTTCAGTGATAAAAGGCGTGAGTGTATATGTGTGACTTCTGTCTACTTACGTACAGATTTGAAAACATTGTTCGTATAAAAATTATAGTAGTATAAGTGGCAGCCTCAAAATCCTTGGAGTGGGCACCACGCACTTCTGTGGTGGGCAGGGCTCACCCGGCACCGCTCTATATGTATACGCCTATGGGTGCGGGCTTGTAATACCATAGAAAGTGTCTACTAGTAAATCTTCATCAAAGTGGTTTTTATTTTTGTTTATTATTAGTATTGCTCGCGTCGCCGCCCGCGTGAAAAGGGTTTTCCGGGATAAAAGTATGACACTCAGGAGTAATGTAGCTTCCTAATAGTGAAATTTTCAAAATCGGTTCAGAAGTTCCTGAGATTAGCGCGTTCAATAAAACAAACAAACTCTTCAGCTTTTTAATTTTTTATACCGGATTTTGCCCGCGGCTCCGCCCGCGTTAAAAAGTTCAGAATTAATATTATAAACGCTATCACTAGCAATATTTCGATAATTCTTTACACATACAACTCGCAGCAAGCTTCTTGCGAGCTTAGCCTTGTTTAAGAAAGAAAGTAGAGGGATATGTTGTTCGTAAAATAAGTTTGGGAGAATAGCGGAATTGATAACGTTTACACGGCTAAATTTATAATAATAAAATTAAAGTTCTTCTATCTTTTGTTCTCGGCTTCGCCCGCGTGAAAGATTTTCCGGGATAAAAAGTAGCCTAAAACCTTCCCAGGGTCTCAAACTCTCTCGGTACCAAATTTCATCGAAATCCGTTCGTTAGTTTTTGAATTTATCGCGAACAGAGGCGGCGGGTGTCTTTCTTTAACACTATGTATAAGGATCTTGGACGCAATGTGGTGACCCACTTACTCATTTATCGTTACCGTATATTAAAAACTATAATACCGGCACCCTATGATGGCCATTTTGACACATTACAAAGGTGAGGTAAAATCTCATTTTTAATTTCGGAAAACAAATGCCGAGTTTTGTTGTAAAATTATACATTTTATAAATTTAACTGCACGTCACTATTGACAATAATGTATAGAAATTATTATTAGCTAGCTATTTGAGCGGACAAATGTCAAAACGGGCATCATAGCCTGTCGGTATTATATCTCATCTGAATTCACGGCAACTCAACCTTTAAAGTAATTTTTATCCTCAACTTTCACGTGCACGATTACGTCACTGTTTTCAACATGGCGTCCGATTGTGGTTATGTTGAAATTGCATTGGCAAACTGTTACAAATAATCATCGATCGGTGATCACGTATTTCCACCATTTTGTCCACATTGTACTAGTAATGACCGTTATGACACGTCGCCGAATCGAATCCACGTGCGTGCGGTCGACTTTCTTTTCTATAGACCTTTGAGGTAACGTCGAAACAAGGAATAATGGGTCTATGATTTGATTTTGTTATTGCTGGACGGATTTTGATGAAGTTTTTGTGTAATAGCATTAGCAAGCCTTTTTTTTTATATCGTTTTAATACGCGACACTTTTGTTAAATGTCCAAATTGCAAATACTGACTACGTATTTAGTTTTTCTTTTATTTTTGTTGAACATTTCCCCATTTAACGTACACTCGTGTGATAGGAGGTGATATTACTTATTTAAGGAGCATAATTCCAGACCCTGGGATGATAGTTATTACAAAAACCCAATATTACCCGCGACCTGCAGTCGTACAGCGTGCGCAAAACGACTACACCACCAAGGCCGTTTCTACTGAATATTGCCATATAATGTATTATACTAGCTTTTGCCCGCGGCTCCCCCCGCCTCAATAAGTTTTTCCGGGATAAAAATCCCGCTTTATACAATCCCGGGATAAAAAGTAGAATCTGTTAATGCAGGACATGTTCTACCCGTGGGCCGAATTTCATCGAAATCCGTTCAGTAGTTTTTGCGTGAAAGAGTACCAAACATCCATACTTACAAACTTTCGCATTTATATTAGTAGGATGCTACGAAACTGCCAAGGCCAAGATAACATTTCATGCTCAATATTGTTTAAACAGGTTTCATCGAAAATGTTTGACCTATCAGGATAAAAATGCATACTTCTGTGACGAATTACTTCCTATAAAATATAATTGGTTAAGAAATGGGACAGCAATTCATATCCTACTATCTTAATTCCTACTAATATTATAAACGCGAAAGTTTGTAAGTATGGATGTTTGTTACTCTTTCACGCAAAAACTACTGAACGGATTTCGATGAAATTTGGCACAAGGGTAGATCATGTCCTGTATTAACACACAGGCTACTTTTTATCCCGGGAATATTTAAAGCGGGACTTTTATCCTGGAAAATCTTTTTAACGCGGGCGGAGCCGCGGGCAACTCTTAAATATTGCAATATGCGCGTATAAATAGCGCGCTAAGTTTTTCTTTCGTAATACCTGTCAACATAACCTATTATTTTACTTATTCTTTTCACTGTAGGGATAACGTATATTAATCTTAGAAGAATTGCTAATTGCTAGAAGAAGAATAGCTGTTTATTTGTGAGAAACAAACATAAAACTATAAAAAATTTAAACAATACATAAACTTAAAGTTAACTTAGTCACACAACGGCTCCAGCTATCTAGCTAGCGGCTAGCATATGCTGTCGATAAAACCAGTGCTGTTTTTCCGCTGGGCATCTTCTTTAAATTATATGCTACTCTGGCGGTTTTCGTCTTGAAATACAATTTAGCTCGCGGTTTCACCCGCGTTAAACAGCCTAAACGCCAGCGCCATCTGTTTAAAAACTACAATGAAAAAAGTCCATTACTTCCCATAGGAGCCAAATACGCGGATAAAAAGCCTATGTTTAATCCCGGACACGGTTTACCCGTTTGCAAAAGGAGATGTCCGCTTTTTGTGTGGGTGCTTGGCCTGAAAGTCAAAATATAACCAGGCCCAAACGTTAGGGATATTAAAGGGGAAAATATGGAACTTTCTTTCATTAAAAAAATATTTTTAGACCCCTTCATTCATAACTATTTTTTTAAAGAACAGTCATATTAAGTTTAGTTTTTAAGCAAAACGCAAAATAAAATTACATAAATCTCAAAATCGGAGGTCTCTAAAATTAAACGATTTATTGTAAAAGGATAGTTTTTAGGAGTTCTATCCAAATATATATTAACTGTCTTGGTTAGAATTTCAGGCCCGTTTTTGGACATGTCCTTTGATCCAAATCCAACTTATACATAGAGTTTTATTTGGGTAGATAACTATCTAAAATGATGAAAAGCATAAAAAAAATCAGTGTTACAGCATTTGATCCAACAACTATCTTGTTTGCAGGTGAAACACGAGCGACTCCTATTGGTGTCGTTCCTCGGGTTCCTGGTGAACCTTGTGGGCATATACGCGTTCCACCACGGACACGCGCACGGCCATGGCGGTCATGGCCACTCACATGGCGGGCACGGCCACTCCCACAACCACCACGGCCACTCGCACGACGACGACGACGCGCCCACCGGCGCCGGCTCCGCCATCATGCGCGGCGTGTTCCTCCACGTCCTGGCCGACACGCTGGGATCTGTGGGCGTGATAGTGTCCGCCATCCTCATGCAGATGTTCGGCTGGATGCGCGCCGACCCCATCTGTTCCATGGCCATCGCGTTGTTAATCGCGGGTAGTGTGTTACCGTTAGTGCGCGACTCAGCTGGAGTGCTGATGCAACGGACTCCCTCGTCGATAGAGCGCGCGTTGCCCAACTTGTACACGCGGGTGGTGGGGCTGGCTGGAGTGCACGCGGTCCAGGAGCCGCACTTCTGGACGCTCTGCAGTGACGTCCACGTCGGCGCCATCAAGCTGGAGGTGGCGCGGCAAGTGGACCCGCGCTACGTCACGGAACAAACCGCGAGGATCTTCAGGGAGGCGGGGGTGAAACACCTCACGGTGCAACTCGACTACTCCCCGCTCTGATGGTATGAGATTGTAGGATCACAAATGTACAGAGGTCTCGATGGACCGTTATGTATATAAGGAAATCTAAGTTAATGTACGAGTAAACTTGGTGCAATTATTTGTAATATGATTTTTTATGTGAATAAATTTTTTAATTATCCGAAGAGCATCAGTTGTGACGTAGGTGTTTGTTGCAACATTTATATGTTCTATACTTTTTATGCATCTTTACTTCCACATTCCGCTCTTTTTTAAATTAATTTATTGATATGTTGTCCTATATCTATTTTCGTACCAAATTTTTAGCAATAATACCACCAACATAATTGCTTTAAATGCCAGCTCCTGTGTATGTATATTGCAATTTATACAAAACGAAATTTAATAACATTTATTAAAACGTCAAAATAAAGAAGAGTATCCTTTTTTTTCCTATAGCAGTAACAGTCAGTGGTAACAAATATTTTATCCAATATTTCCCAATGAGCTTCCATAATATTATAACAATAGATTTCATTTCCTCCATTGTTAACAACACATTAATCTCGATATAAGATAACTCGTCGTAAAATTGGATAATATATAAAAATAAGTACCAAATCTTGTTTGCCAGATCTATAGAAAATTACTGTTAATTGTTCCCAATCTATAGTATTACTGTACTAACATTAAAGTGCATAATTTATGATAAGTGTCTAAACGAATTGAATGCATTTTTAGTCGAATTAAATGGTTGTTTTTATGTTACTGGAGTAATATTTATTAACGCCTGGCGTTGGTTTTTATATTGACCTACAGATCCATGTAGTCAATAAAGACTTAAATAAAATAGCTCTCATCATTTCTTGATGGTTCGTGTAGACGGAAGGAAGGAAGGAAGGACATTGTAGCCCTAAATATAATGAGACTTAACATCTTATGTCTCAGGATGGCGAGCGCAGTGGAGTACCACACAGTAGTTTGTAACTCAAGGTGCTGGATGGTGTCACTACTGTTTATGGGTGGTCGTATCGCTTACCATCAGGCGAACGGCATGCTCGTCTCGTCATTCAATGCCATAAAAAAAAATAAGACGCGGTAAATGAAACTAATCGATAACAAAATTGTACTATAGTTCTTGCATACAAAGCCGATTTTAATATGACAGTACATAGTTTCAATATGGTGCGCATAAAATAACCACACTTTATATCAAAATATAAGCTTTATGCGCAAGAATGAGAGTTTGCATTATTTAGTCTCTTCACCGCCTGTTCCTTTTCAAGCGAATTTTATTTCAATGTATTGAACGGCTGATGTCGATAGTAGTCATTTTATTACAATTTAATCTGGAAGCATATATTATTGTGACTTTTCAATTTGGTCGGCTTGAATTAATGTGACTAGTAGTAGTTTCTCAGAAATCGTGAAACAGATGTCCAAAATTGTATAATTATTTAAAAGCTAAAGTTATAGAAAATATTATTGTTAATAACTAGAAATTTTTTGGAATATTAGTTTTAAAATTAGATGCAACATAATTATGAATTTTGTAATGTATTGTTCTAACTGTTTAACAATGATTTTATATGTTACATGTATGTATAAAAATGATAAACATTCAGAAGAATGTCAAATTGGAAATAAAATTTTACACCTAATAATAAAGCAAGTTACCGAATTAATTTCTTTATTACCCTTTCAAAACTTGAAATATGATTAAAAATAACATAGGTAAGTACGAAGGAATAGTCTTATGAGAAAAAAATATAATCACACACCCACTAAATGTGGATTGTAGACAGTTAATTTCTGATGTATTTATTTGCACTGGAGTACCTTAACGATACTAACTTATAAAGCTGTAATAATAGGGTATTTTGATATATTTGATATTGTGCATTATTCTACACTAGCTTTTGCCCGCGGCTCCGCCCGCATTAAAAAGTTTTTCCGGGATAAAAGTCCCGGTTTATATTTTCCCGGGATAAAAAGTAGCCTATGTGTTAATCCAGGACATGATCTAACCGTGTGCCAAATTTCATCGAAATCCGTTCAGTAGTTTTTACGTGAAAGAGGAACAAACATCCTTACATCCATACATCCAAACATCCATACATTCTTACAAACTTTCGCCTTTATAATATTAAGTAGGATGTAATAGCAAATAGTACGTAAAAGAATCCCTTCTAAAAAAACTACATTAAAATGGGTTAAGAGAAACAGCAATTCTTATTTTGAATATTGGAGTGCGAAGTGGGCGCATAGTGGTGATATTGCTTCATCTCTTTCTTTTGCACGTTTTGTCACGTGCGCGTATTACGCACCTATTCTCCTTTGAGTTTTGACACTAATTACCGCCCTCTACCGTAATTCAGAGGCTTATAACTTTTCGGTTTTTTACTGAATTTGAACCAATTTTTTGTGCTAGATAAGTAAAATTTTATAAAAGTAAACAACAAAAATGAGTCAAATACCCTATAGTTCGTTCCACGACGTTTTTTGTGCTAATCTCTGTAAGTAATAAACAGATTTTAAAAATCTTATAGGAAGCTTCGAGTGTTGTAGGCTACTTTTATCCCAGGAACATCCTCCTTGATAGTTCTATACGAATTCGGTAGATAAGTAAAAAAGTAAAAAATATTTTAAAGATATATTTTCACATCCGCAAACACATGAATGCAATCATTTACAAACAAAATTATTTAAATAAGACATCTGAAATATACCAAAAATCTTATTGGTTTATTTAAATTAAAAAGTACAAGATCTATTACAACGCGTGAAGTCACTGGCCGCTTTGTGATGTGAACGACTTTGATCGAAGGTAGTGTTGCCAACAACAAAAAAAATAACCTGGCAACACCAAACAGGAGAAAACAAATGGAGGACATTCGAGGCAATTTTTTTTATAAAACTTTATATTTAACAGCCAACGACTTCACGCGAGTTTAAAATTAATTATTGTGCTATTCAATGAGCTTCTTAGCCTTGAAGTACCGGCGAAGGTATAGGACCTGCCACGTCGCCAACCCCAGGAGGCAGACCATGGAGAATACGCTGAAGAATAGTACCCGGTTGTTTGTGGATTCTGGAACAAGATTATAAAGGAAACTGCGATCAAATTAGTTTTTCTTTTTGAAGTTTCTAAGTCTGGGTTTTTCCTACTGTGGTTAGAGTAATCCTCGGTGTTATTAAGCAGCACTCGCAGCTCTGCGAGCGCGTCCAGCTTTATAAGACCCGGAGAAAAAGATAACTACAGTTGAAAAAACGGGGCCTAAATATTTTCAAAAGCTGTGTTGAAATATAACATGCCTGTAACATTATTGTTTTTTTTTTTAGAAATTGACTCTCGTAATAGGGAATATACACAAAATATAGGCAATTCATTATTCAGTATGAATTGTAAATAGCAGTATAACAAATGGTTCTTTATTAAATGGGAAAAGTGACCCACAATAGCAGCAGATGCTACAAATCCCCGTTTTTCCGCGGAGAAAGTGATCTACCACTATCGCCCAGCCTTCACGAGGGGCTACTGGGCGATTATGTTGGGTTTGCCGACCTTACGACCCGGCTCATCACCAGCAATCGTACAGTATTTACAATGTCTCACCATTAGTATCCCTCATTTCCTCCTCCCTCTTGCGCATCATGGTGAAGTCTTGGACGATGGCTTCTGACAAGTCCTCTAATCGTTTCAGCTCCATCTCGACTGGCTTGAGCTTTGCCGCCTCGCCAATCTGTGGAGTCACAGGTACTTATGACAACAATTTCAAACTGGCTACGGAAATCTATTTGTAAAAACATCTATGGAGTGGATTAAAAACAGTATGCCCCATATTAATGTAGCAAAAAACATGACACGTGAGTCGATGTTGCTTAGTTGTGATGTTTGTGATTGATCGAGATACAGATGCGCCAGTCAAGTATTTGTTTCTCGACCCATCACAATGAAACGACACGAAATTGTGTCGTGTTTTTGCCACACTCTAAAGAGGCAAATCTAATATCAATCTCAAAATGGCTGGTTTTTGTGTTCACCTTTACTTTTAAACAGTCATACAAGTTTAGATTTAGGGTATGACACAATAAATATTAACTTTAGAAGGTATTTTGTTTTATAACAAGGTTTAAGCCACAAAGAAGCTGTATGTAGTATGAACATTGTTATTTTAATATAAATAATACATGCACATTCAAACAATATTAATAATAAAAGTATATTTTATCAGTATCACACTATACACATCGTGAATGAATATTATTTTGCCTTATTAAATGCACACAAAAAATTACAGAAGTTAGTAAGAGCATAAGTACCAAAGACACTAATAAACTATCAAGGCTTGAGCTATAAAAAGAGCATTGGCAAGTCAGCTAATTATACATATCTTTGAGTGACAGAGACAATGCTCTATGAAGCTGAAACCAACCCATTATCTCTTTCTGAAGCCAATGTGTAGTATTTAAAATAAAAATGGTGACTTTTTTTTATTGCTTTGAATGACGAGACGAGCATGCCATTCACCGGATGGTAAGCGATACGACCACCCATAACAGTAGCAATACTATCCAGCACCTAGAGTTACAAAGTACTGTGTGGCATTCCACTGCACTCGTCATCCTGAGACGTAACATGTTAAGTCTCATTATGTCTAGTAGTTACACTGGCTACAATGTCGTTCAAACCGAAACATACAATGCATGCACAGTGCTGCTTGGTAGTTGAAATAGACATTGCGGTGGTACCCACCCAGACGGACTCTTACATATGTGAGACCTACCACCAGTTCTTCCTGATTATTATTTATTGGCAGGGTGCTATAGGAATACATTTTAATATAAATTAAATTTAGAATAGCGTTTTTAGTTGTAGTTACTTGATCGTATTATATAGATATATTAACATAGTTAATATAAAAATATCTCTTTAAGCAAGAGATTATAGATGTGAGAGAATAAAATTAAGAGCATTTATAAAAACTTTACTGTTATCCGTTAATACTGTTTTAACCTCCGGGTAAGTCCTCTTGTGTTTTCTAGGTTATTTTTATTAGATATGCTACAGCACAAAATATGCACAGCTAAATTTGTAATGGTGTACTTTGATGATTATTATCATGATAAGGTTATTTTTATGTTATTTTAAATAAGTGCAAAATGTTATTGTCACTTCACTTAGTACCACAAAATCAATACAGATTATGCAGTTAGTGAGTTTAATATCCAAAACATTATTACCCAAGGATTCTGGCCGGCGTCAATGGGCCCACCGACAATAAAGAAATGTTCAAATAGATTATCGGAATAAGCATAGTCATAATATTAACGAAGCAGTGGCGACATTAGGGTTCGCCACAACGTGACAACTATCCAGAACCTTGCACTCCGAGGGGCCTTGTGCTTGTAAGGCCCATTACTCTACTTCGGCAATTGGGTAAAAAAACAGCGCAAGACACTCAAAGGTGACAGAAATAGTATTAAGATATTATAATACTTAATATCTTCCAATGGAGTGCTTAAAATGGCAATATTTCAAGTGTTTGTTCTAAAGGCACAACATGGTCATCACTTTGTGTAAAAATCTTTTCTTTTCTACAAATATTACTTTTTGCACAAAATTTATTTGTTCTATCTTTAAATTTAAAGACAAGCCTTTAATATAATTTCTGATGCGCTATTCAAATATTTCCAAATTTATTTATAAATACGCCATATAATACCGATATACATAAAATTTGCATAAATTATGATTGGTAATTTGCATACATTTAATTTGACTATAAATATAACTTATATAGAAGCCTTCGGAAATTAAAAACAGTACAATACTTACCCCTTCATAGTTTTTAGCCTCAATTCCAATTTTAATGTCTAATGTTACATCTTGGCTGACTCCGCGGCGTTCTGGAATATTCATTGTTGTCATGAAATTATATCATTAATAATGTATAGTATTTATCAACATATTGGTTTAAGGACAGCATACTTAGTATACAAAATCAAAGAAGTCATGAATACCATCCCAAAGTTAGGCAAAGAAAATTAATGTGTTATTTGCTTATGGATTAACGAGCAAGTTATACGGTTTTAATTTCTGGCAGAAATGTTTATATTCTAATCATCTATGACTTCAGTCATCACAGGATGGAAGGGACAAGCAGATATGTTTCAACCCCTTTCACAGAAAATAAAAGAGTGAACATACAAGTACTAAGGTTAATGCTGCATATCCTACTATCCTACTAATATTATAAAGGCGAAAGTTTGTAAGAATGTATGGATGTTTGGATATTTGGATGTTTGGATGTATGGATGTAAGGATGTTTGTTCCTCTTTCACGCAAAAACTACTGAACGGATTTCGATGAAATTTGGCACACGGGTAGATCATGTCCTGGATTAACACATAGGCTACTTTTTATCCCGGGAAAATATAAACCGGGACTTTTATCCCGGAAAAACTTTTTAATGCGGGCGGACCCGCGGGCAAAGCTAGTATTGTATATGATTAGGTTATCATGTTCTCAATAACATATTCAGGAACAAATGTTTACTTGAATGCACTACTTTATCAAAATAAAAGGCAGTAACAATATAATGACAATATTTTTTTGATTTGCATATGGCCATGTGACTCCACAGCCCTGATGTATGTAGAACGGGGTCCAGATAGCTAGTTCAGATAGTTCTGACTGATAAGATCTATACCCCTAGACGGTTAATACAATTATGTTCTCCTGTTTATACCAGAGGTACAGAGGCCCCACTATGTATATATGTAACACCCAATGATTATTTGAATAATTATTATGTTATGTAGCTTTTTACTGGACATACACTAGACAGAATTTGCATGGGTAGCTATGTCTAGGATCTATGGATAATGGGTGCAATGTATTAATTTAGGCCATATTTTTCAGGCCTTCTCATTAAATCATTGTAAATGACATAAGTAGAGAAACCTTAACATTATGTTTTAAAAATTAATTTTGAAATGTACAGTTAGCAATATAAGTATCTGTACAAAATCAAAATTTAAAATCACCGATACACAGGTTAAGTTAAACTGTAATTTTTTTTCTGCTGAATCTCTTTTATTTTATTTTTGTGAAGAGAAAAAAAAGATTAGTAAGAACACAAAAGTACGTAGGCAATTTGAAATTTTGAATTTGTTCAGCTACTTATTATGGTGAACTGTAGATCAAATGAAAATTTTACTCACCTTGTGGTACTCTTGATATGAAACAAACTTCAAAATTGTCATATGTGTCCGTTACAAATGAGAACTTCCCTTTACTTATTGAGTCTCTCTGTGATAATATATGTCCCTTGGAATCTCGGATCTGAGTACAAAAGTAAAAAAATCAATGTCTTTTTTAAATCATTGGCACCGCAGATTATAATATTACTTTGCTGTTCTATGTACTTTCAAGCAATTGGTCAAGCATTGCAATTCACTTCACTATGTAGCAAGTATATTGAAGTATGCAGTGACATCAAATATTTCTTAAATGACAGAATGAAAAGGACTTAGATCATGCTGCATACACCATGTCTTGCCATTCAAAAATCTGGTTGATATGATAACTGCCTGTGGGGAATTGTGGTAATTATCATCTTAAAAGTAACTGTTTTGGGTTTGTTGTGTAAACTGACCATATCTGCAGTGTCCCATACCCCTAGATATTAAATAAAAAGTAAGATTCAGTAAGCCAAAACGTTATAATCTTACAATCGTATCAATAGAAATTTAAAGAGAGAAGAAAAAATGCACATAGCCGAATATCTATTTTTAACTTGATGCGTAATTTTATCAATGAATACTAACATCGTTCACATTACGACAAAAAACAATACTGATTATGTGGTGTAATGAGAGCATAAACTTAGAATGCTTTAGCGCCTACGAATATCGAGTGTTGTAGATAACCACAATAATTATTGGAGATCAACATTCGAAATTACTGTAACTGTGGTGTGGTAATAAAACTTACAATATAGTCGATCCTCTGTCCGGCTACTTCTGTGACTTCGTAGTCTCCTGCCACGAGCACGTTAGCGTGGAGTTCCTCCTTCAAACACTTCTGTGTGTTCGGCGCGAGACTCCACATAAGAGCGTCGGTTCCATGCCATATCACGCTCAGAACAAACAATGCCCAATACATTTCCATGTTATAAACTGTAATTATTAGCTATACTGTGATAATTAAGTCACAATTCATAACAGAACATAACCGAAAACAAACATATTCTGTGTCAAAAAAGACCGATGAGTTGGCCCAAGAGAAACGACGTAGACCTTTTGGAAATAGTTGCCATGTTTATCGTAACAATAGAATGGAACGTGATTATCCAGGAAACAATTGGATTCACTCTAAAAGAAAACAATTTGTTTATATTCTTATTGGTTAAGAAAATGATTAAAATATATTTTCAAGTATATTTTTCATGGAAGTCATTACAAAAATAAAAAAGAAATCCTTTTCTGCAGTAAGCAAAAAATATTTGCTTGTGAAAATTAAATATATAATGTATAAAATTGTGGTATTTAGCTAATGTTCAAGTATTGATTATTTTGTAATATTTTCAAATTGTTTGAACGAAAAAAGTGAAAAGACACACATGTCTTTTTTGACAGCTGATTTATAAGTAGCAACATTATTATGGCGTTTCATAAACTTTGTTCATGACCTGTAATATTTGGCATAAGGATTTTGTGATCAAAATATATTTTACAGGTATATCATAGGGGCAACAAGGATACAAAATACGACAGTAATTATTTAAAAGTAAATTTAATGCAGTAAAGACATTTCCCAGAAAAGTGCATTCTGCAATTTGAGGATAAATAACAGTTGTCTAACCTTATTTTCCCTTTATTGTATTAATTTCTATTAGTAGGATTATTTATCGTTTATATAATTCCAGTGGTTACTTTGAAAATGTGTAGAAGAACTGTAAAAATCGTTTTTGTGTCAGAAATATTGTGAAATCACTAATTGCAACTTGGCATTTGACAGCTGCATAGTTCTACTTTTCGAGAAAAAAACGTATTTATAGCTTTATCAGTTCATATTTACGCCTTCAATTCTTCAACGAAGTTACATCAACTTGTTTACGCATTCTTTGGTTCTTGTTTTTGTAAGTATTTTAGTTTTGTCTATAGAAGATACATGTTTATATAATATATTGTATATTCTTTCTTTACAGCTCTACTTGATAATTAAAGTATTTATTGAAAACTTTTGCAAAATATTTATCAAAATGCGTAAATAGACAGTAATTTAAATAGTTTATGACCTAAAATACCTTGTTTGTATGCATGCAATGTAGTGTGGTAAATTGCTTCATGTACCTATAAATATACTGTTTCTTGGTGCGTTCCCCACTAGAAAAATAAACCTACATTTATATTGTATTTTTTATTTACGTATTATATTTAGTTTCAAAACTAGGTATGTGCATAAAATCGTCATTATCATTATTAACCAAATGATGTCCACACCCCTAAAGTTTCCCAGAGGGACCTGTAAAAAGTTGCATAAAAAAAAAATTGTAAACTAGGTTCACTTTAAGTAAAAGTATTTATAATTTGAAATTTTTGACTTTGACGGGATCAGAATGTTGAAGATATTGTTACTTCAACATTTTGATCCTGTCAAAGTATTATAACCTCAAGCTGTTGTAAATTTAAATCTATGCATGTAATACATACAACACAGAGATTTTAAAGTTGCACGAACAATATTATATTCTTTGTAGTTGTACATAGTACATCCATCTTTTTCTCTTTATATTATAACTTACACAATTTATCAATAATTTCATCAATGTCTAGTAGTAGAATAACATATTTGGTGACATGTAATACACCTGTATATCTTACCACCAGCTAGTAATTTTAACAGCAATGGATAGAATTTTATGAATGCATTGTTTAAATATTCCAAACAATAAAAAAGACACATAGTAACTTCAATTTTATAAACTTTTATTTTATTCAAGTCCAAAAAACAGACTGGACATCATGTATACCAAGTATTTGGTGGACTTTTTGGCCTCATACCCGGCCGGTCTATGTACTAATATTACTCTTATCTTGTTTTTTTTTTGGTTAAATTAATTTGTTACACATGTTGTTAATAGTACTAAATTCCAAGATCAAAAACTATAATAAACTTGACAAAAATGCAATGGAAAAACAAACAAAACACCCCTTAACCCCCAAAGGGGTAGGCATGCGCAACTACTGTACCCCTTTTCGCCATGTGTGTTCTGTCCCATGATGTGATAGGGGGTGAGGATATCACAACATTGGGCAAAAACTCCAGGCTTACTTTGCCTGACAAGGATTCTGACTCGGGACCTCAGAGCATAGTGTCTTACTATCTTAGTAATATTAAAACTGCAAAAGTTTGTGAAAATGTTTGGATGTTTCTTAGAAGTAAACGCAGAAACTAACAAACGGATTTGGATGGAATTTGAGCCACTGGTAGATCATGCACTTGATTTACACATAGGCTACTTTTTATCCCAGTAATTTTCTTCCAAGGGAAAAAATTATATTTTTAATCTGATTCTTTGAGTAGATGGCGCTTGCGTCGTACTCTATTTAAGGGACTTTTATAGCGGAAAAGTCTTTTTACGTTAGCATAGCCCCAAGCATCAGCTAGTAATACAATAATAGTTAAAAGTACAAAAAAAATTTGGTTTCTCTTTTGATAATTTCCTTCCTTCAGTATTGGTACATAATGAGTTTTTGTATACACTAAAGTTACTTAGGAATCAAATTGTCAATCCATTTCAACAGTGTTAATACAAATACTCTTGAGTATGGTCAATGATCATGTCGTACAGCAATGAGACATTATTTGAATCTTATTAGTGAAGAAAAGTGTTGTATAAAAATTTTCTGTTTGGCATGATAATGTAACATCGTATAACATTTATTAATTTGCTGTTTTGTCATAAAAATAAACCTTTTTTTAAGTACTAAACCTTAACATACCAGTTATTATCTTCTAATTCAACCGGAGATTGGAAAAAAAATTGTTTCTTGGTAAAATCCTTTACATCAGCCATCCTCAAAAAATAATGCTATATACCCAATATGGTATAAAATAATTCTTTTAAAAAGTTATTATTTCAGGCAAAAAAAATTTAGTTCAACTAGTGACTAACAGATGGCGCTAGCTGTGGACATGAGAGCAATTTATAAAATCTTATTTGAATGTCAGACCAAAATATGATCTATATCACAATTCAAAATTTACTTGATCCAACTACATAAGTAAATTGTGAGTGGATGATAATAAATATATGGCGATAGGCTCGCCTCCTATCACATTGTGGGACGGAATACGCACAGCGAAATATGGGTGCACTAGTTGCGCCTCTGCCTACCCCTTCGGGGATAAAAGGCGTGAGTTTGCGTATATTCTCATACATAGCCATACATGCATTTTGCCGAGGATGTAATTTACATTTGGTGGCAGAGTTGTGGTGTTGGTCCACATTAGATGTCGTGTTAGTTTTTTTTATATAGATTGCATCTTCTCCAATATTATCTGGGTATTAAAGTGATATAATAAGATAACCCATATCAAAATATTGTTGAGCTAATGATTGTCAAAATTATTAAAAAAAAGTCTAGAAGGGACTAAAATTTTTGTAACATCAAGACGCATAGTATGATTATTATTAGAAAGAGGTGCTCCCACCTTACCGTACTCGTATAAAAAAAGTAAATTTACGAAATAAAAATTTGTATTTAATTTATTTCAGGTACTGGACATGTCACGGCGGAGTTTCTACTATTGGGGCTTCAAGAATTATCTGAGAATATGCCATGGACAGCCAGGCATTCTAGTTGTCTAAGGTAAGTGTATTTTCCCTTCATTGCAGCCAAAATAAACTACCCTAACGGCAGTGACGTAACTTCATGGAATGGGTCTTTGGCAGCGCAATCCGCAATCCGGCGACCTTATTTTTAGGATTCTCCTTGGGTCCTTTTCCTCTCGTGTGTCTGGAGGGGCTATTATGCGTCAGGGCGACGAGCGCAGTGGCATGCCACGCAATACTTTGTAATTAAAAGTTCTGTATGGTCTTGCCTCTCTTCATAAGCGGTCGCATCACTTGCCATCAAGCGAGCTGCATGCCAGTCTCGTCATTCAACGGCAATAAAAAAAAAACAGATTCGAATGATATTAATATTCTTTTTTTACAAATATGACGCATAGCTTTCTTTTCTGGACTATGTTGTGACAACCAAAATTATAATTAACTGATCTCCGTGACGTGGGAGTCGCGTGTCTTACTCGTAGTTTTTTTTATTTTGTGTGATCTATCGGCGGTGTTACGTTGAATTATGTTGTCTGCTTGTTTAAACAACATAACTAATGTTGGTGTGCGAAATTGTATATAGGGTTGCCAGGCGGCCGGACAAAGCTAGCGATCGATACACTTTCATCCTTTGTTTGGAAAATAAAATTAGAATCTATGAAACTAAAAGTAGTTATTGCAAATAGTCTATTGGAAATTTTATCGGTATGTTATGGTGAAATAGGCCCTTAGAGTTGACTGTTACTAAGGTTACATGATTTATTAATCGAAGCTTATAAGCGCCCAGTGTTAATATACTGTCTATATTTAGATAATTCCGGTAATCGTTTATGTCATATTTCACGACACTATCCCGCCCAGTGGCACGCATTTTATGACACGATGGTGAAGCTCGGCGAGTCTCTAGGAGCACTAATAAGTCTTAACCTGCAAGGAAAACAATCCCATAGACTGATAGGGAGGAGTTGGAAATATATTTTTTCCACTTTATGTCATGAGCTTGAATCAAGCAAACGTTGCAGCTTCCATGGTTCACATAGAATATTGATTGTTAGGATTAATTGCCGATTTCGATAGATCGACTCCTGATCGATTAATTGACCTTAATAGCTACATGGCAGTCACATGTGCCCTAATTCCGCTGGATAATCTCATTGGAAAGTTGGCTATTATTTATGAATTATCCATGTACCTTATCCTATGTGCTCTGTACTTACTTACTTCTAATCTTACTTTCTTATTTCTTACAAATATTGTAAATGCGAAATTTTGTCAAATGTTTGGATGTTTGCTAGAAGTAAACGCAGAAACTACTGAAAGGATTTGGATGCAATTTGGCACATAGGTAGATTATGTCCTGGATCAACATATAGAGTATTTTTTATCCCGGTAATTTGCTTTCATGGGAATATAATAATAATAATAATACCAGCCCTGTATTATATACTGCCCACCGCTGAGCACGGGCCTCCTCTACTACTGAGAGGGTTTTAGGCCTTAGTCTACCACGCTGGCCTAGTGCGGGTTGGAAGACTTCACATACCCTCGAAATTCTTATGAAGAATTCTCAGGTATGTAAGTTTCCTCACGATGTTTTCCTTCACCGTTAAAGCGAACGATAATTGATCAACAATACACACATAACTTTGAAAAGTCAGAGGTGTGTGCCTTGGGTTTTGAACCTCCGGACATTGTCTCGGCAGACCATTCCATTCCCAACTAGGCTATCGTCCACTTCATGGGAAACAATGGATATTTTAAATCTGATTCTTTGAGTAGATGGCGCTGGTGTCGCACTGTGGTTTAGGGAATTTTGTTACGGAAAGGCTTTTCACGCGGGCGAAGCCGCGAGCATTGACTAGTATTTATGTCAATACATAGTATTGAAACACATAATTATAAGCAATTTATCCAACATGCCGCGAAGCTTTAAATGCAATTTAAAAATGAATGTAGCTGAATGTATTCCTCAACCGTTATAACTTCGAGACATTTTAATATTATGTATTAGAATCAGTTTTAAAATGAAACTGTTTAATAAGAGCTTAATTTCAATGATACCGTATCAATTCGTTGCATATTAAAATAGCTTTTGCATAATGAATTAACGGTATATTTTTAAAGCATTATAAAGTTATTTTCGAAGGCCAAACAATTATTACCGGTTTGTTGATAATATTTGAAGATCGTTTTTATGATTATAACGAGTCTAATGGTTATTTTGATTTCTAAATTCGTTTGGAAATATAAAGTCTAGTGTTTGGGTACGGCATAGCTCTGGGGAATTTTTCAATATGATCTCCTCCTCTCCTTTCCTCAGCAGAACCACGCGTGCTGGCGTGCGAAGCCACAGCTTGATGGTTAAAACTCTCACGGCCGGAACCAATAGGTTCGCCAATTCTTTTCTTTGCCGCACCATCAGGCATTGGAATAGTTTGCCGGCGCGCGTGATTCCTCCTTGCTATAATCCTGGGTACTTCCGCCGTAGCGTGAAGAAGCAGCTCAGTATGCCGGCATGATTGTGTCGAATTGCATGAAATAACCATCTGTTGCCATTCGACACTCTATCTGGACGGCATTACGATTACAGGTGCGGTGCAGTTACTTTGTCGTGCATGAAAAAAAACATAGTAGAGTGAAGATAATTTACTAAAAGAATTGTATGAACGGCAAAGACTTCGAAACGTCGGAAGTAACATAAAATTAAAACCTCGACAAAATCCGTAAAACTCGTTTGATGTCAATGTCTAACATTCGCGTAAACGTGAGCCATCCGAGTTTTATGCTATCATGCAATATGTCTTGGAAAATATCAAGCTTTGGTTTCCAAGGGGATAATGAGATTCGAAACAAGTGCTCTTGAGCTTTGCCAAGCTGTTACCTTACCAATTATGTAATAAGTGGTAAGGCCAGTCTATGGTCTTAACGGCAAAAGACATGTAAACTCTACAGTCATTAAAGTTTATTGTAGAGTCACATTAAACATAGTGAATTTATGTATATGCCTTCTAATTTGCACTCTAAGAGATATTTCTAGATAGTTGTTCACAGTGAGACCTTGGTTTTTTTTATGGTATTGAATGACGAGACGAGCATGCGGTTCGCCTGATGGTAAGCAATACGACCACCCATAAACAGTAGCAACACCATCCAGCACCTTCAGTTACAAAGTACTCTGTGGCATTCCACTGCGCTAAAATGTCCTTCAAACCGAAACACAACAGTGCATGCACACTGCTGCTTGTCCGTAGAAATAGACATTTACATTGCGGTGGTACCCACCCAGACGGACTCTTACATATGAGAGACCTACCACTATTATGGTTCTTTATGTATTTTTTTATAGTTTATATTAATCTAAATAATATTCGTTGATGTGGCGGCCTTCCCTCGTTCCCTTCTTCACGCTCTCTTCTTTGCTCTATTTCCTTGTGGCTGCTTCCTAGGCAGGATTGATGATGCTGCAACATTCACACCTATTGTTCACGCTGGTTCTCCAAAATTCCTGAAAACAGTTACATTCATCGGTATTATTCGTTTGTTAGGAAACATTATTTTAAAAATAATATTCCATATCTTGCCAAAATATTTTGCAGTAAGCACATATTAAGATATGTAGGCAGGATTGAACAAAATGATAACTACGGTACGCATTACGACCACATTGACAAATCAAATCACGATTAGAATTTGTTATAAATCATCCAAATATCCGTTCACAAATGGCAATGGTCATTGTCTGGAATATTGGATACGAACAAAGGAATAGACAATGCCCAACCAGTTATTGGTGGAATATTAATACGATAATCTACCTGATAAAAATGTGGATGGATGCACGCACACGTCATAGATACCAGCGGCGGCAAGCGCCTAACCGCAAGCCGGTGCTAAGAACATGGCGCCTCGCGTGTCGCCGCGCCGCCCGCCAGTCGCTCAACGCACCGAGCGTTGTGTTAGTCCATGATTAATGGTATACCTAAGTATAGTTTGCGCTCAACGTGCGCGCGATAATCCAATGTAACTTGCACTAATGACGTAACGCAATGAAAACGAGAGTGCTCCGGTATCGCGTTTGTGCGAATTTGCGCCTTATGCCCAGTCCATACCCATTCAGGTGGCTCGGCCGTGACAATGCGCGCGACGGTCGGCGGGCGGGCGGGGGCTGGGGGGCGCGCCGCAAAAGTGGGTCGCTCGCGACGTGAGTCAAGTTCAAGGCCACACACGGAGGGGAGGGGGTGCCGTTCGCCCATAGATGGCGTTGCGCGATCCGAAGTTCGAAAATTTTGCGAGCCCGGGGGTGCGGGGCGGGGCGCGGGTCCTTGCTGCGGGAACGAATTTTCGGTGCAACACATACAACACGGTGCACTCGCGTACGGAACGTCGCGACGCGCGGTACTTTCGCGCTACCTAGACCAACAGTTGAACACTAACCTAGACACAACAAGCCGACGACATGGATTGGATGGAGATGGAGGATGTGGTAAGTACGTTTGCTAAGCTTCGCCTCTAGACAGATGGACACGCAGCGGCGAGAATATTTGGAGAATATTTTCGGCAAAATATGTTTTGCCTTGACCTATCCTAACATTTTATCATCGCCGCTGGACTTGGTCGCTGAATTTTTATCAGTATTTACATTATATTTCCTCTATAAGGTTTGTATTATTTAAGTGGGTATGGATTTTATGGAATTTTTATGAGTTATTCAAATCCGCTGAAACTGCCACATCGATACGAAAAAAAGCTAGTCTTATTAGAATTATAGTAAACTAATTAATATTTCTATGAATATTTACTCCAATAATGAACTTCATTAAACTATTTATTATTTTGCGTATATTTATCGCATATAATACGTTTCATTCTAATGCTTTCTTTTCTTTGGTCGTTTTTCGTTTGTACGTACGACTCAATTTTTAATGCTATTTTAATGTGGTATAATAATACCCTATTAATTTATGTAGGTAGGTACATAATTTTACGCCGTACGATTGTATAAAATTCTAAATTTAAGTAATATTTTTATTTCATCCACAAGAATGTTACTGACATTACTGGCTGGAATAAAGAAAAAGAAAGAAATAACGTGACATAAATGTCTGTTTATGATCAAAATGGCTACATGTGTAGTGTAAGTATTTGAAAGTGAAATTTGGTCGGCCGCCTCCTAAGCGCCGGCACGCATAGAGGCGACGCGTACCCGACCTGCCTCAACGCGTGGAGATCAATATCCGCCTAGCATGATATGCTTCTAGCGTTCTAACGGTTACACCGCCGTTCCATTTAGTCATACATCAAAAACACCGAGACTACTTTGCTTTTTTTTGACAATCTTCCAATAAGAATTTCCGTTTTTACGGCCGGTGTTATGCAGCAGCGATCAATTGGCGGTGTTTAGTTTTTTTTCGTATCTCAATGCCGGGAATAGTCAGACGGGCTTTTTGTCGATTTAGACGATTGCGCAATAAGGATTGCCGCTTTCCTGAATGCTTTAATGCATAATAAATTCAATGAATCATAGTTTTTTTATATTCGAAAATAGATACGAGATTAATGGCAGCTGGTTTATAATATTATGTTTTGAATACAAAAAATAAATCTTTAAACAGATTTGTAGTAGGTATAATTACTGTCCTTAATTCGTTCCAGTCATAGTCTACTTCTTAATTACAAGAGGCTTGGGGCTTAGTCTAGTTATTATTGGATGAATTGATTATGTCTGAAATTATGAACCGCCTTTTCAGTTTTTAGAACTGTTTGCGTAAGATGACGCATTAGTGAACTGATAGGTTTATGGATTTCTATGTACATTTCCTCGAGGAAATGGGCAATATTTTTAGATTGTCTAGACTTATTAATTTTTAAAACAGTAAAATTTACATCCATATTGCTTACTTCGTGCGTTGAGAAAAAAAAACATCTTCTTTATTTCTCAACATTAATAGGCAGATGTTGAAAGCATTGTATGGAACTTTGGGTGAGTTTCAATTTGCTTGCGTTTGATACAAGTTTGCATTTCCACAGCAGTGTTCGTCGTTCTTTTATTTATCAAAGATACATGTCTTACGATTTTTCAAGAATAACTTATTTTGTACGTCACATTTGTTTTTATAAAACACGATTCTAAAAAAGTAGTTTCAGATTCTTTTAAAATATAACACACAAAATAATATGAGGAAGTTGTCTCTGGGAGATATAGGTTAAAAAATGTATTACAACTGAAAAATTACTAGAATATAATTTAACACTATAAAATTACCTACTTTAAATTTATTCAATAATGATATTGAAAATATAAAGTATTTTTATTATATTTTAAAAACTGGAAGTGGCAAAATTACAAATTGCGGGCAATGAACTATAACATAAAGAGAGCTATGCAAAAACTTCCATGATTAAATTAGTAACTTCACAATGACCTAAAAAGACAGCACATAAACAAACAAACACGTGAGTCAGTCTTTACTTGTGCATAAACAATCCTTTTTTTTTTTGCTGCAAAATCATTCAATCACACTGATTATGGTAAAAAAAATAAGACAAACGATATTAGTTACATGCTCTTAACATTCTGGCCAAAAAAGAAAAGTTTTCTTAAAAAGTAATTTAACTTATTAGTTTTCATAAAAAGTAATTTAACTTATAGTGACACAAAATAAATTTATAATCGATAGTGAACAAAAAAATATGGTTATAAATTAATATTTAATATAAGGATGATGTAAATCAATGTAAAAAGGATAACAATGTTCTATATGTTGTATACATAAACGTTGTACCATGAATCATGTTTTTTAAAATTTGTCTCTCTTTTTGTCTTTCCGTTTGTGGGATTGAGCTATAAGAAATCTTAATATAATGCACATAAGAGTGATCACTCATAAATTTTAACGTATTTAAAATATCCCATGACGTAACATGTTACTTTAGCACAGGAGTGTATTAAAGTAGAATACATTACATTACAAACCCCCCACGATAAAAAAATACTAGCTCTATATTATTTACTGACTTACTGTAATATTAAGAGGTTGAAAAAAGTATATTGCACTATATTAAATATTCCCGACCACGTGCATAGTTTGGAGCCGCACGTCCGCACCAGCTTTAAAATCACAGTGTGCATATAGCATTTATATTAAAATTCGGTTTCAGGAATTTTCCGTTGCTACAATTTTTTGATCATATTTAGTACTGACCAAGTCAGCAACGATCCAACTATTCAAAAGAAGCATTGTAAACATTTTCTACAATTATCTGTAATAACAAACACGAATTTCACTATGAATCGTAGGTTCTCACGTTTTTAAAATCAATACAAAAATGCATTTAAACAACACTCGCAACCTTGTCAGTGAATTATAATCGGCCAATCTTTATCGAATGCGGTATCGAAACGAAATTTGGATAGTTTTATTTTGGTGAAGTTTACATTATGTAGATATCTAATCTTTGCGATGCATTATGATGTAATATGACCTCGCGCTCTATCACCGTTCCGATCTTGCATTCGGCCCGGCTGACACATATTTGGATTTGATTCCGCGTTTATTTTAACCGTATATAATTATTTCAGTTTTTGTTGAATGTTTTCGTACCGTTACATTCATAGGCGATTATGGCTTTTGATGTCTATCATTCTAATAATAACTAATCAAATTATGATAGGCAAAGGCTATTATATTTAAGTTCAGGTAGACAATTTAATACGGTAAAAATTCATACCGTTTGAAGTTATTGATATTGCGTGTTAAAATATATAAATGGGCTATTTGGGCCCCGATTGCCCCCAAGTCCGGCACATGCTTCTATAAACGTCTCTACAAACTCTAAATTTTAATTTAGACTATATTTATTTTTGTAAGTGTGCTTATATCTCGTAATAAACACGTGTCCGAAGTCACAATAAAATATTTTTGTATTCTATACTCGTCAAGACGATGCGATGATGTATATGTAATGGGTGCGTGGAAACTACCGTGACGTCATACTTTGAAATGAGACATTTTCGTGATTTTTTTTCTATGAGTAGCTTTTTTAATTTTTACAGTCTTGTGAATGTAATCTGTGGTAATTTATTCAAAGTGTGAAGATACGAAGAGGGGACGAGTAGGCATGTGTTTACTAAGTAGTGGTGGAAAGTCAGTAATTTTTTTATCAGTGTTTAGGTATAAAATACTTGTATAAACAACAAATTGATGTGATTTCAAATGAATATTTTTCAAACATACTATTTGACGAAAAGTTTCTCTTAGAGGTGGTCAAATCTAATGTCCATGCACGCGACATTTTTGAATTAAACGCTTTACGCGACTTAGGACGGTATTAATAAATGAATCTCAAGTTTGAGTTACATCTCAAGTAGACATAATGTATTGAACTTTTCATACATTATGTCTACTTGAGATGTAACTCAAACTTGAGATTAATTTATTAATACCGGCCTTAGGTGCGCTAGACATGTGCCGCGACTAAAAAAATGTTTTGATATTTTTGATTAATCTAAACGTTGTGCAGTCATTGCCTACCAAATGTCTAATTTAATTACTAGAAGTATTGTTAAATATTCGATAATGTCTACTCGGCGCTGTCTGCCCTTGTGCGATTCAAGAATTGATCTATATCTAAACCAATCTCCAGGGTATACGAGGTACTGGAACGCAGTCGGATTAACTAATAAATTGGGTAATTTATCATTGTGATGTCTTGATTATGTAATTATGTTCTGTTCTCGCCCTTTAAGTTTATTGGCAGCGTATAAGGTTACGTATTCTTGTTTCGAGTTTTGGGGAGAACTTCGTGTATTTTTTCCTTTTAACGGCTGTTTTTGGGCTTCAGTAGTCGACCGACCTCAACACATACGTATCCAAAAAAAATGCAATCTACAAACTAGTTATTTTCAAAAACGTCATTCGAAATTACTTTGTTTTTATTTGTCCATTTTCGGGATAGATCGAAAAAATGGAGATCATTGAAAACGATTGATAGTTATAAACAATGTGGTTATGACCGGTTATTATTCTAAGTTTTCGCAAGAGTTTCACGCGTCGCTCGAGATTCTATTACGATGCGATACCGCACGACCTTTGGCCGTGGGCGGCCGTGGTCACGGCACTCGTGGACTGATAACGTAGCCAGTCGCACTTCCGTGTTTACACTGCCACAGACATGGCGACGTATGGGAATTTTGGATACGTATCGCAAAATTGTGGGGCAATAGTGTGTCTGTTGAGTTAGGGTTATGCTAGTGAATGGCTGGTAGGTTAGTTAGGCTAGAATCTTTTTATCCTCGCTGGTGAGGACCGTGGCGTTTCCTTTCCTCGTAATCCTAAGATACTCCTTCCTTTTCTTTTATATCAGCTCCACTTCTGCTTCCCTAGCCCTATTCCCGTCCCCAATGTCCGTGTCCTCTGTACCTATCAGCTCGTGCTGGTTGTTAGTTACTTAATGTAGGTACTTTAAATTATTTAATTGGTATATGTACCTTTGAAAATTTGTTATTGTCTACCTTGTCATGACTTGTCTTAAGCTCATTTTTATAAGCCTACTTGATGAATAAATGATTTTATTTTATTTTTATATCGTCTGCGATACTGCAATACCGCATAAGTGAAAAAGCCAAATCGAGATTGAATCTTACTGTTCTAAACTTTAGATTACAACTAGCTTTTGCCCACGGCTTCGCCCGCGTTATTAAGTTTTTCCGGGCTAAAAGTACAAAAAAACCTTCCCGTTGAATCACTCTATCCAACACATTTATTTGGATAAAGATTACCTAATATTATGACGTTGATACAACTCTTAACAAATAATGCATTAATTTCGACCAAATTTGATTACCATAAAAACGGTTCTAGTGAGTTAATCTTAAAAGATAGACATATACTGTCGCGGACTTTTTTTTAGATCTTTTCAAAAGGAATAATTCTTTCATACATATCTTTTTGGTATCTTGAACCGTTTTCCCAGCGCACGCAATGGAAGCCCTCAAGGATGAATAATTTTCCCCGCTTTTTTCACATTTTCCATTATTTCTTCGCTCCTAATAGTTGCATCGTGATGTTATATAGCCTAAAGCCTTCCTCGATAAATGGTCTATTCAACACAAAAATAATTTTTCAATTCGAACCAGTAGTTCCTGAGATTAGCGCGTTCAAACAAACAAACAAACAAACAAACTCTTCAGCTTTATAATATTAGTATAGATAAAAAATAGACTAAATAAGATGTCTATGCCACATCAAACAATGGTAGGCAGGAATCAGGATGAATCTTTATACTGTGACTAGTTTTTCTCGCGACACCGCCTGCGTGAAAAAGTTTTTCCTGGAATTATCCCGGAAAAACTTCTTCACGCAAATATATAGCGTGACTACTAAGCCACGCTATGTATTTTCTCGGGATGAAAACTAGTCCATATCTTTCCCAGGATTTCAAACTATATCCATACTAAATTTCATCGCAATCGATTCAGTGTTTCAGCCGTGCAAGCGTACCAGACAGACAAACAGAAAGACAGAGTTACTTTCGCATTTTATTATATAATTATAATATAAAAGTTTGGATTATATAGTGGGTTAATTTATCTTAAAATCCAACAGTAGATCGATTAATTATAATCAATCAATTCATTTTGAAGTTCACACGGATGTCTATTATTAGTTTATGAAAATTCATTTCGTTATAGAAGTTACTTGTTTTTTTAAATGTCGTTATAAAATACATGCAAAATAATAAATCAAGCTTTATTTATGTGACTTAGATAGGTACTGCTGGTTTGTTAGTAAAATGGAGTTTATGCTGTGGTAATAAGGACCGATTTTGAATTAAGTTAGTCTGTCCATCATCATGTCATTTTGAATTTAGTTAGTCAATCTATTATAATAACATTAAAGATTCGGATACTGGAATTATTAAAATCGATTTATAAACAACGAGAATATAATTGTTAAATTGGGTAGGGATTTTCTATCCCGCTCTCGCAAGTTTTTTTTTAATTTTGTTTAACGATGCAGATGTTGGGAAATTTTACGGACTTTTTGGATTGTAATTGTATTGTGCTGTCTCATGCTTGATGATTTTTTTTAATATGTTTATCTACTTTGAATATATTCGTTTAGTTTTTCCTACATTTTCGCGTTGGTACTGCGTGAAAGAACTTCCCAAAGTAAAAAGTAATCATAACAAAATGATCAATGCAGCTTTTAATGAGAAATATAATTCCGTCATTACTCAAGGTTGTTTTATGACCAGCTTAATAGTTCCATAGATCATTTACAAAAAATCACGTCTGCTTAATATAGGTCAAAATAGACATTTCATTTCACACCCACAAATGCATTGTCTATAGTAAAAGACAGACAGACCTCCAGACATGTTTGCACAGTGTGTCATCGAGTTTGCGGACGTTACATAATTCACAGACGGACATAGAATATTTTTTATATATATTACACATGCAATTTGCATCGGCCCGCGATCAAACGAACTATCGGGGCCTTGGTTGTATGGCCGTCTGTTGTCGAGTCGACATGATAAAGTTTTTTTTGTTCACTATGGCTTTATAAGGGCCTTCCTTGGTTTTTTGTGGGCTTCGTTTTAAAACGATGTGTATAATTCGCAATATATTTTAGTTCTTTGTAATGATAATGACTGCCTCGGTGGCGTAGTTGTATTAAGGTACGACTGCAATGCTGAGGTCTCGGGTTCGATTCCCGGGTCGGGCAAAGTGATATTGAGTTTTTCTATTCAATATCAGCTCGGAGTCTGGCATTTGTGCCCGATATGGCGATAGGCTCGCCCCCTATCACATCATGGGACGGAATAATGGCGAAAAGTGGGTGCATTAGTTGCGCCTCTGCCTACCCCTTCGGGGATAAAAGGCGTGAGTGTATATGTATATGTATGTAATGATAATTAAAATTATTGAAGTCTGGTATGGACTGCGTCATGCAGAGATATACCTATTTCCCTTCACAGAGGTGGGCTAAGGTGTAACACCTAGATTCCGCCAGGTATTAGACCCCATATAATAAGGGGCGAGCTTATCATTTCCCGGGGATGTTTCCGGAATGGGGCTCATACTGACCAGAAAAATATTACTAAGCCCGACCCGAGGATTCTGTAGAATCCTACTAATATTATAAAGGCGAAAGTTTGTAAGAATGTATGGATGTCTGGATGTTTGTTACTCTTTCACGCACAAACTACTGATCTGATTTCGATGAAATTTGGCACACTGGTAGATCATGTTCTGGATTAACACATAGGCTACTTTTTATCTCGGGAAAATATAAAGCGGGCCTTTTATACCGGAAAAACTTTTTAACACGGGCGGAGCCGCGGGCAAAAGCTAGTAAGAAATAAATACAGGTTGTAGAGTTTTAACATGTTTTGCGTAGGTATCGGTGCAATTTTATTGTTTTCTGCTACGGTGTTTTTAAAGTGCTGTATCTATCTAACGTTGTTTATTAGATGCTGCATGCTGACTTTAAGAGTTTGATTAATGATCTCTTTGTTGTACATCATCACGTTTTTATTATGAATCTGAACATTTGGATGTTATTACTTCTGAAAAGGTAAATGCTGAATCATATTGGATGATGTTTCATGTTTAAGATGTTCAGTTTCTTTTTGTAGTTTGTACGCTCTTTTGTATTCTGGATAATATTATATGGATTAAGAACTTAATGCCTGCAACAAAAAACTATATAGTATCTTCATGGCTTATGGTGAAAATACAGTTAACGATAATAATCTATGTTTATCTATTTTAATACATATTGATACGCTGTTTTTCACGTATTTGTGTTTAATGTGTATCGTATACCGCGAACTGTGAGTGCCGAATCATGTTTACTGCAACCGAATTGTTAGGAGCATTGTTTTCTTTGTCCACCATAATCCATATCTGATACAAGAGAGTTGGTAAACCTAAATGTGACGCCAACAACAGCCACAACAAAGAGTATATTGGCAAAAGCATGTAACGGTATATACCGGTGTTTATGTTCTATCTAGATTCAAAGCGCAGGCGCTGATAAAAAATGCGCACACACACAACGGAATGCGATAGGCAACGTTAAAAATACACGACTATCGCGTCGGTGGCAACACCGCAAGTAATGACATGCCGACATAACAGCAACGCGTTGACTATTGCCGGTTGTGTTGAGACGCGCGCGGGCGAGCCTCCACCGTCCCAGCGATATGCTCCGATCATTTCGTCGAATTCGCAATTGAACACTGGCCGTGGGGTGGGGGGCGCGAGGGGGGGCTCGAGCGGGAGATTTGGCTGTTGGCCTTGACAATGAACCGGCGGCGCGCACACATCCGCAACCTTTATTTTGTGTTTGATGAACACACACACGCACAGAAGTTATTCCACGAATAGCCTCCTCCTACACAATTAGGTGTAGGGTTGTCGGTGCTTATTGATTTTTTTCGTGTCTACCCATGTAAAAAATTCAAGGTAATGTACCGTATTGTACGGTGTAAAATGTGACAAATATTGGTTATAGATAGGGTTTGCGGTTCTGTCACAATTATATGTTTTCTTGGTGATGAAGCTACCAAGAATTCAGCCTTTCTGACATGCCAAACTTCAACAAGCTGTCCGAACAACTTAGTGGTAAAAACTTGACAGACACTCAAAGATGCCGTCGCATCCAAATATTATATTAGCTTAGATAATATAGTTAAGTTTTCAAACCAAAACTTTCATCTTTATAATACTAGTATAGATATAATTGATTAAAATCACTTTAATAGCAAGTAATTTTTCCTGTATTACTGCGTAAAAATCTACGTGTTTAATACACGGAATATATGGGTCATATTTAATTCATTCATGAATTTTGTTTTTGCACCAAATTATCATGTAATTGATAAGATTGCAAGCATGTGATTAATCCATTAAGTAACAAGTGCTAAAACAGCGAACTGTTTTGGCATATTCGCTTTTCGTGTGATGTTTATCGATGTCTTATGAAGGCCATGGCATGTCTTATAGCGGTAGGTATATGTTATCGCCACCCTCAAACCCACAGTCACAGAAATACAGGTTGCGCTTCAGTCTTTTGGGAAGAGGAATGGGTGTTTTGAGAAGGGGGATATTAGGGCTGCCAGCAATTCCATTTACTGCTGCCATTTTACACTGGTCCTCTGCAAGGCAATAGAAATGGTCAAACTGACTACTAAAGACGTTTCTTCCGCACCTCCCAGTCCACATCCTACTATAATAATATTATAAAGACGAAAGTTTGTAAAAATGTATGGATTTTTGGATGTATGGATGTTTGGATGTTTGTTCCTCTTTCACGCAAAAACTACTGAACGGATTTCGATGAAATTTAGCACACGGGTATATCATGTCCTGGATTAACACATAGGTTACTTTTTATCCCGGGAAACATAAGGTGGGGCTTTTATCCCGGAAAAACTTTTTAACGCGGGCGGAGCCGCGGGCAAAAGCTAGTATTAAATACTGAGACTTCTGACCTTGTTTATATTCCTTAGCATTATGTCAGCGTTTATACCTATTTATTACTCGTAATTAATCTTCTTTGTGTCAGCTCTACATTTGGCATTAGACAATTCAAAGAAAAATTACCCAAAAATCTATTATATATGACAATACTCACACGTGTTTTAGAAAGCTTTGTGACAAATATAGCGATAGTGATTGTAGATGCGAATTTTCTTATCCAAAAATAACGTGTTTCAACAATAAAATTGTTTATTTCTCGCTACAAAGATGAATATTATGACGAATTTTAAAAGAAGACTTTTTTTTTATGCAAATAAATTACGAGTTGTCAGTTTAATGACGAACACTTCGTCATCCAAAAGTCGTCGGCCAAAAGTCGTGCAGTCTTTTTTCATGTGTGTGGTACAAAAGAATTTTGGCCAAGTTTTCCCTACCCTATGAATAAGCTGCTCTGAACGTCATAACAGATAGCCGGTGTCTAATAATGGCTTTAATTAATACAAGCAATAGTAGGTATTAACAAGGAACACTTAACAAGTTTTTCAATTTTATTAAGTTTGTCAAAGTAATTATAGATCCTTTGGGTTTCGATCATTGATCTCTGATTTTATTTGCTCATACATATTGATCTACTAAACATAGACTAATATGCTAAATATTTTTTTGAATTCGCCTTAGGCCACCTACATTTAATCTATATATCACCTCGTCTATTTTAAACTAGATTTCATTACCGTCTATTATGTAAGTGAATATAGAATTTTCTAGAAAATGATTTAAATCCTGAATGCCTCTTATCACTCGTGACGATAATCTTACTCTTACTAATATTATAAATGCGAAAGTCTGTGACATTGTTTGGATGTTTGTGAGAAGTATACGCAGAAACAACTAAACGGATTTGGATGAAATTTGCCACACGGGTAGATCATGTCCTGGATAACACATAGGCTACTTTTAATAACGCCAATTTGCTACTATGGGAAAATAATGGATATTTTTATCTGATTCTTTAAGTACTCTGTTTTAGGGACTTATATAGCGGGAAAAGCTTTCATGCTGGCGAAGCCGCAAGCAACACTAACCTAAGAATAAAAAATCCAAAAATATAAAAGTGCCAACCCTAAGTCGTAAAGCCCACAATAGTGTGCGAGCGAGCGCGTCGTGCGACGCCGCGTGCCTGCCCTAAGACAACTTATACATAGACAGCCTAGGGCCCAGGCGGGATGTTTGATACCTCCCAGAGATTCGGCGGGCGCGCGTGTGTGCGTGCCGACGACGGCGGGTTTTTGCGCCGTTTCTGATATAGTGTTGCCTTCTATGACATATTTGGGATTTGGAATCGATATGTGATCTCTACATCACTAACGTAGAGTTGTAGAAAATGCTTATGTCAGCATGTAAATGCTATACAATTTTTGTATGCACTTAATTAAATAAAAAAGAACGTTCAATTTCTAATAGAAGTATAGGTAGTAATAGTAATATCGGTCGTGTATTTGATGGGCATGTACTAAAGAAATGTTTTTAGTTCGCATATATTCTTAGGTAGAATTTAATGATTTTTATCGTAAATTTTCCGTTTGGTTTTCCTTTCCTAACAGGGGTTTTCGGTAGTGATATAATTAATTTGATTTCTCTGAAGTCGAGTGTTATAATTTGTTTAATCATATTAATTCTTAATGTTTGTTGTAAAGGTTCAAATTACGACGGATTACAGCCGTTGAGCGCTATGATAAAAGAATATCACGTTCACTACTCATATACATATTATTATAGCAATTAAGGAGTCGCGTTCACTAGGCAACGGTTGAAACCTTGTATTATTTTTCTAACACGCTTTTTTAGTATACGCTGAGAAATTATCAAATCAAATCATTTATTTGTAAATATAGGTACCTACAGTCACCACCATAAGTAGCTGAACAAATTCAAAATTTCGAATTGCCTACATACTTTTGTGTTCTTACTGATTTTTTTTTCTTTTCAAAAAAATACTCTCGACTGCCTCGGTGGCGTAGTTGTATTACAGTACGACTATAAAGCTGAGGTCTCGGGTTCGATCCCTGGGTCGGGAAAAGTGATATTGAGTTTTTCTATTCAGTATCAGCTCGGAGTCTGGAATTTGTGCCCGATATGGCGATGGGCTCGCCCCCTATCACATCATGGGACGGAATATTGGCGAAAAGTGGGTGCACTAGTTGCGCCTCTGCCTACCCCTTCGGGGATAACAGGCGTGAGTGTATATAAAAATAAAATAAAAGAGATTTGTTTTATTTCATACGAACAAAGTTTTTTTTTCAGTTTAGCTTAACACGTATAGGTGATTTGCAAATTAAATTTTTGTACAGATATTTATGATATTGACTGTACATATTTTATAATAGATGGTATAATTTAATTTAGTCCGTTACATTTTACTTAATAGAAAAGTATACAAATTTAAGGGTTTAAATTAAATAAAACATTATTAAACCATATTCTAAACCTAGTTCTAATATTTACAATTTATGACTCAATAATTCATCAATAGAGTAAAAGCATTTATGGATGAGGTTTTATTTTAAACGCGACATGCGGGCCGCCATATGACAAATTGGTAAGGATTTTGTTTCGCGTTGATCTTAATAATTGAACTTTTTATAGCTTTTTTTTTTCTTTTTTTAATGGCCCTACCGCCGGTAGCCTGACGCGAGTCGGCTTTTCTGGCCACACCGGTCTTTAGGGTGAACGCAGAAGGCGCTCGCAACCCTTTGAATTAAGTGAACATGCTGAGGGCTACCCGCCAACGGGTTTATTTTAAATATTTAATTATTACGACGTACTGCCGAAGAATAGCTGATGATGCCGGAGTCCAGATGTGGTAAAGGTACACGAAGCGCACCCTGTAAACCCACTATTGAACACGTTTCAAACGTTTATTTTATTTCCTGACTTCTGCAATGACGGCTGGGTAAATGTTAGTTCAAGGGATAAGAGTAGCCTATAGTATTCAGGGATGTCTGTGTTTGTAGGCGCGGAGATGAGATAAAATTGGGTGCTTCAATAGCGTATGTTTTTTTTTAATAATAAATAAATTTATTTTTCAGAAAATTTCATATATTATAAGAGTTAACAACGATGTCCACACTAGGCTATGCCTGTATCGTGAACATCAAAAACATAGTTTAAAAGGACAAACCATATACCATCTAAGTATGTAAAAACAAGTTATAGAAAAAAGTAGCCCTTCTGTGAAAACTACGTTAAAATTGGTTAACAAATGAGGCAGTAATTCATTTCTGTTATACGATGCGCAGGAGTGGATGCGTCTCCGCTTCGTTTTATTGTGATTGGTTGAGAGACTGACGTATCGGTCTCTCAATCAATCACAAACATCAAAATATCGATACGTCAGTCTCTCAACCAATCACAATAAAACGAAGCGGAGACGCATCGTTTTTCTTTTCACATCCTAGCCCCGCTGCCCTCGTAATTCTTTTTTTTTTTTTTTTAATCTTTATTTAAAGAGCTTAGTCTACCTTAAGACTATGCCGCTCTGTACAATATACAGTAACTATTTTAACATCTACGTCTTAATGCCATTTTAACTAATTTTAAGAGCGTTTTAGCATTAGTAGACATGGGACATGCCAGAATGCTATTACACCCACCGATACCGTCCAAAAGATTCCAATATTGAATACGCATCTCCTCGTTACGGAAACATTCCATTATAATGTGGTACACATCTTCTATTTTATCACATTCGGAACAAAGTGGGGATGCAACTTTACCCATCAAATAGGAGAATTTGTTCAAAGGAAGGTGTCCCGAACGAAGACGCATAGTCAAAACAGCATCGTTTCGATTTAAGGAGCAGTTGCTAATCCAGGGAATATTCAAGGGCTCTGGTTGTATGGTTTTATACCATATTCCGACTTCTCTAGACCTAGAATCAAAGTACTCTTTCCAAAGTTTGAAACAGGATTTTTTTATGAACGGAAGGTAATCAAGAAAACAGGGTTGAGTCGACAGAACTATACCCTCAGAACATGCGGATTTTGCTAATTGGTCTACCTTTTCATTACCTTCAATACCACAATGTGCAGGGATCCATTGAAGGATAATCTCCTTTTTTTTTGTTTGGCAGTTCCAAATCAATCGCAAAATGGTATAAGCTATCGGTATACCTCGAAGGGTCGAGGTACATCGAGCCAAATGTTGAAGGGCGCTTTTTGAATCGGTAAAAATAACAAACTTGTCATAATTCACAGATTCGATATATGATAAAGCTTCTGCGATCGCTAGCAGCTCTGTATGCATTATTGAAATTTTATTATTGATTTGGAATTGAACACCGCAGTTTAAGTACTGATCATAAATTGCGGCCCCTGCTTTACCGTCGCACTTCGATCCATCCGTATATATACTATAAAACCTGTCATAAAATTCCCCATACAATCTGGTAAAGGAGCGTTTTAGAAATTCAGATTCATATTCATGCTTAGATTTATCAATAGAATCTATATTTATTTTAATTATTTTACTTATGTTGATATAGCTAACCCATGTATTTAAGGAGAACATTTCCAAATTAGGACTAATGTGTAGATTCAAATCAGATAAACTATTATAGATCTCGACTAATACGGGTTTAGATCTCCTACGCCATAAGTTATTATTGCATTTTTGTACTAAGTTACCTAGAATATCAGACATGGAATTAGAAGCGATCGATTTTGTTTTAAGCCAAAATTTAGAACCTAAATATCTTCGCCTAATACTTAGAGGTGGAATAGCTAGTTCAACTTCCATTGCATGGATGGGAGTGGTTCTTATAAAGCCTCCAACGATACGCAACGCCTGATTTTGAATTTTATCTAACTTCCTCAAGAGCACATTGGAGCCATTGCCGTAGAGAAAACAAGCGTAATCCATCCGACTTCTTACTAATGCAACATATAATCTCCTGAGGTGAGTAGGATGCATACCCCATCCCGAACCAGCTAGGGTTTTCAAAGGATTTAAAAGTCTAATACACTTTTGTGCAATATAATTTACATGTATTCCCCAATGCAGTGTGCAATCTAGCCACATACCCAAGTACTTGATTTTATCTACTACTTCTAAAGTAGTGTCATACATGTATAAGCTTAAAGCTGCCCTGAATGCTCTTTTTTTAAATACGCACACTTTACTTTTATTGGGAGCTACATCAAGTCCAAGACTAAACATAATTTTTGAGAATACGTTTAATGCGTCCTGAAGTTGCTTGACAGCATCATTTAAATTATTTTCTGAAGAATATAAGACGAAATCGTCCGCATATTGTAATATCATTACTTTATTAATCATTCTACAAATATCTATAGACACAATATTGAATAAAAGTGGAGACAAAGGATCTCCCTGAGCCAGGCCTTTATGCGTAGATCTACTTAAGGATTCGGAATCAATTTCTATAGAAAGATGTCTTACTTTGAGGAAGTTCCATAAGTATAGACAAATCTTAGATCCTATATTCAACCGATCCATAGTGAACAAAAGCGAGTATAAATCAACATTATTGTATGCATTGTCGATATCGAGAAAGCAACATACTGTAGCAGAATTATTTGTGAAACCAAGCTGAATCTGTGTAACTAGATGACTAAGGCATTCTATACTTGACTTTCTTTTCCTGAATCCCAAGGTTTTAACCGAAAATTCATTTTTGTTCTCTAAAAACCATTCAATTCTTTTATTCAATATAGAGTGAAATATTTTGCATACACAAGATAGTAACGAAATAGGACGGAATGAAGAAAAAGAAGTAGAATCGCGTCCTGGTTTTGGAATGGGGATGATACGGATGTTACGCCATTGAGATGGTACAAAACCGGCTTGTAAAAAAGCATTAAATAATTTAACAAGGTAATTCTTAGCGTTAAGAGGCAATTTTTTTAACATGGAAAAGGATATATTATCATGGCCAGGAGCCGAATCATTATGTTTAATACTTTTATCCAATTCATCAAGAGTTATAGGTGACTCTAAACTACTATTCGAAGATGAAAACTGGGGAACCGATTGCATAACGTAATCCGGACATAAGTTTTGAAGAAAAAGACTGGCCTTATCCTTATCAACAATTTGTTTGTCATATTTATACCCTTTAAACCACCTCATTTTTTTCCACAATTCAGATGAAGACACAGATTCATCAATCGATGTACAAAACCTTTGCCAACTCTTACTCATAGATTTACGAATCAAAAATTGAGTTCTTTTAATTTGTTCAGACAACATATTATAATTTGAAGGAGTTGGATTACGCCTGAACTTTGCCAGAGCCAATCTACGTAATGCTACATTTTTCGATAGTTCGCAATTCCACCAAGGTCTCGGTTTAAATTTACTGTTAGGGGTCTGACAGATTTGGATTATTGGAATAAAAACCTCCGCTGCTTGATTAATTAGATTAATAAACCCATCATATGCAACTTGAAGATCGTTTGGAAAACTGAAGTTATTAAAAGATTGTTCTAAGCATGAATTATACGATATCCAGTCCGCTTTTTTAAAATTTCGTTTTTTCGTAACGTTATTTTTTACTACTGCCTTAGTGGACAATTTAATAATTAAATGGTCACTGCCTAATGACTCATTAAGAACTTGCCATTTTATATGACAGGCTAAATCTGAAGATACTATAGTGACGTCTGGAGAGGATTCACGTAAAGATCCTTCTACCAGTTGAATGCGAGTGGGTGTACCATTATTTAGCGGAATAAAATTACTATCTAACATAGCATCAAAAATTTGGGTGCCACGCCTGTCGGTTTTATTTGACCAACTGGGGTGGTGGCCGTTGAAATCTCCTAGTAGAATTGTTTTTTGAGAAAACAGGGAAAATAAAAAATCCCATTCCATACAATTAATAGTAGTCGCAGGTGGGCAGTAAATACAGACAATATTTTCAACTCCTTCACAATTGTAGATTTTAACGCATATTATTTCAAAACTTAAATTGCGGTTGGGAATAATATATAATTGTGATTTAATAGTTTTGTGCACAAAAATTGCTACACCCCCATAACCTAGATGCCGGTCTTGTCTATACAATTCGTATCCCGAGAGTTTCAGCGAACTATTAGGGTCCAGCCATGTCTCTGAAACGGCTGCCACATGAATTTTTTCTTGAATGAACAACTGCTCCAAAGATAGAATTTTAGGTTTAATGCTACGGGCATTCCACTGTATTATATTCAACGTTAAAGAATTTTTAGAACTATCCATTAAAGAAATTACATAAATTTTTAAGAGAAGATATTTCTGACAAATATTTGGCTGCGTTAGATAAGATATAATCTATAATTAACATAATCATATTTTTTATTTTAATTTCTAGGGTGATATTCTTCAAAAATATAATGTCCTTTAATTTATTCAGAAGATTTTGGAAAGTATTAGGGACTTCTGAAACTTCGGGTTCTGAATGGTAAACCTCTTCTCCCGAGTGATCAAAGCAATCTTCATCCAATGCCGGAGGGTTCAATCGTATATTTTCTTGTGTTTGTGAAGTCGATGTATTTATTTTATGTTTTGTTATGTTTTGTTGTTTTTTGTTAGGTTTAGAAGAAACTGTTGCATATGTAGATTTGTCTAGTTTGGTTGAAGAGGAAGGTGAATTAATTTCCTGATTACGATCTTGTTGTTGATTATGCGACAGAGAAAAGGAACTACTGGCCTGATTGTTAATCTCTTGTATATTATGTTCGACATACGGCATTGACGTCGGAGAAGGTGGTACATACATAGATACTGCCTTACGATAGCTTACATTAAATTCTGACATGATGTTTCGTATCTTTTTTTCTTTAATGTAAACAGGGCACATCTTTGATAGCGTCATGTGATTGCCCTTACAGTTTGCACAGTAATACAATGAAGTCGGGGTTTCACAGTTAGTATGAAGTTCGGCACATTTTGGGCAGATAACTTTATTAGACGGGCACATCTTCTTAGAATGGCCAAATCTCCAACAATTGGAGCACTGGGTAACCGGAAACACAAAGGGTTCAACCTTTATACGCATATCACACAAATAAATGTGTGAGGGCAAATTTGGTCCAACAAAACCTATCCTCACTGTCTCGCTTGGTGTCCATCCCTGTTCATTTCGACGATTAAGTCTTTTTACATTTAAAATTTCAGCGGGACTTCTAATATTGATAATTAACTCATTTTCTGGTATCTCCATATCAATATCTTTAACTATACCATACGAGGTCCCCACCTCCCACGTCTTGTAACTGCTCCATCCCATTTTTTTAATATCCTCACATGCCAAGAATTGATTCGCACTATGTTCAGATTTGAATTCCATAATAATCTTGAAGGGATTCAAATATTTAACTTTCAAAATGTCGACAATGTCATGCGAGTTCAAAATCTTAGCCAAAGTAAATTTTTTTGGCAATTTATTTTTACTAGTTATACAAACTTGAATATTATCGTCCTCGAGAGTATTTCCGCCATTTCTATCGTTTCTATGTGGTTTCTTCCCTTTCCTATGAACTTCCTGCCAAATTTCACTACTTATTGGTTCTCTTCGTCGTTTACTTCCTCTAGTCATTATAAATTCTTCATTAGATGTACGGTCTTCACAATTCCAATTCATATCATTATTTTCCACTTCGTTAAAAATATTATCATCGTCGCCGTCGTCATCATTCAAAATTATGTCATCCGCCATCATTCATAAGGTGCATATTCTAATAGCACGACTTCACTTAATGACAGAAAAATACTCGCACTCGGGCCGCGGCTAATAACAATAGCAAGACAAAAGCGAGCAACGATAGACCCGTGCGGACCGATTGACGCTGTGTCGAGCACTGCCTCGTAATTCTAAATGCAGTGCTTGCAAAATGACGGTTTCCAGAAAAACGCGGTTAAATGTTTGTTTTAAATCTCTACTCATTTACAAATCAAACGTATTCATATCTCTAACAATTTATTTTTAATTTTTTAACCCAATGGTTAAATACGTATCTCATGATGCCGTTTTGCTAAAAAAAAAAAATGCAAAAAATGACGATAACTTCATTCTTTATTACGACGGCAGTATTGGGATGCCTTATTTAGTTTCAGTTTATATAACTTGGCCACCGGTTTATATTTTATCGGGATGAAACACAGCATATGTTACTCGGTGATAATGTAGCTTTATATTGGTGAATTTTTTTTTTAAATTGTTCAGTATTTTTAAATTTTATCCATAACAAACAAAAATCAAATCTTTCTTTCTTCTTTATAATATTGGTATAGATTTAGTATAGATAACTATGCATCATAGAATTAATCGATAAAGTAGGTACTATTTAAAAATAAATGTAAATATTGATTGTGTATATTACTAAATGATGTATTATATGACCAACCCCCTTTATATGTGGCACGTTTTTCCGCCAGGCAACAGAACCAGAATTAAATACCAATTATCTATTTTAGAACGGTCTATAACTCGCCTGGGAAGCATTTTATTGTCTGAGCTAGGGTTGCTTCAAATCACAATAACAGAAAATTGTGTACGAAAATCAATTTTAAATACATGGGGATGTATGAATATCTCCAATATAATTATTGTACACATTTGATAGTAATGAATCAGAATTTTTTTTATAAAAAAAACAGTCAGATCTATAATAAACATATAAAAAAGATTAGTTAAATTAAAAATAGTACTCCTGTTCCGCTTTTTAAAGCCAAAAATAATAAGGATTCAAGGTCCCCGTTGTTTATCTGGCTCCGAGCCCTCTTAAACTTTGTTTAAAATTTAACCAAGCTTCACAAAAGGGTTAAATATTAAACAAAGTTTAAGAGGGCTCGGAGCTTACAGATAAACAACGGGGACCTTGAATCCTTCTTTTCAAGGGCCTAGAGGTCAGTAAATCACAGCAAGAACTTTAACAGACAAATCTCAAAGGATACAAAAAGGATTACACAATTGCTAAGTGCCAACCCTATTCAGGTCGCAAGGCCACCACTACCAAACATCGGTGGCGAGTCGCGATGCAGGAACAAGGTTACATTCGCGTCTAGTGCTTTTTGCAAGTCTACCGTGTCTTGGCATGCTATGACATCAGCAGGATGCATTTTGCTTAGTTTTGTGGGTTTGTTGGTCAAGGTTGCCAAATATTGCTGGCCAAGGTCAGTTCGCTTTGGCATTGGCTTATATATCGACGGCTCCGTAGAACAAAGTCGTCTATGCAAAATGAAGCTTTTCAGTAGAGCGCTTTGAAAGTCTAAGTTAATTGTGAAAATCACAAGTTATAGTGAACAAAACATTATATTCTATAGGGTTCAGTAACAACTTTGAACTTAATGTGTGAAAATAGCACTAATTCGCACATGAATACAAACTAACGACTTTCAAAGCGCTCTACTGAAAAGCTAACATTTTGCATATACGACTTTGTTCTACGGAGCCGTCGATATGTAAGTGGGATTAGCTAGTATTATAGTTTTAGGCAAGTTATTATAATTAGTAACAAAACATATTTGAAATTACCATTAATAAATAGCCGATGTAGATGGAATAAGGAAAGATGTAACACATAAGCATGAGAGTGAACACTTGAAACCTATTTTGGTTTACGTAGTTCCAATAAAATGTTACTAAACTTTTGGTTTCGTATGCTTACAAATTGTTTAAGTGAATTTTGTATACTATTCCTAATCCCTGTTTTATATCTGGAGCTTGATAATTAACGAAATCCGATGACTCTACCGGGTTTTCTTACCTTGAGCTTTCAGTTCATAGTTCTCAAGTTATATGATCGAAAACTGTTATCTATGAAGTTGTTATAATACATTTATCTGGTGTGTAATCCACCTGGCCTTTGGCCGTTATAAAAATGCTATAATATTTACTGTTGAATGTTTAACTTAGTACCAACATCGCTACGTGGTCGGTCTCACGTATGCTAGAGTTTCTCGGGGTAGGAATTATAGTCTATTTCCGTTGCCAAGAAGTTAAAAAGTATGAAAAGCGATAAAATATATCGTCATCCTAACTGTTGCTCGCGGCTCGGCCCTCAATGGGTTTTCCAGAGATAAAAGTCTCACTATTTATTTTCCTGCGATAAAAAGTAGTCTATGTCAGTCCTAGGGTCACAAATTCTCTCCATACTAAATTTCATCGAAATTGGTTCAGTGGTTCAGCCGTGAAAAGGTAACAAACAGACAGAGTTACTTTCGAATATATAAGTAAGCATGGTTACTCCAAACAGATGAAGTCTAAACTTTGATCAAGAGTCTAAATTAAAATACATAGTAAAAAAGCGTTTGGATACAATTTGTGAATAGTTTCCCTATAGTTCTGACTGCTTTTTGTTTCATCCTTTGTCTGCTTTTTGTGTGTCTAATAATTCCCTGGTCCAGACTAACCTTTGTCTAGATTTTTGACTGCATCAAGGTCGCTTGCAGTTTCCTGCATATATACCGCTATACGTGTAAGTTGGCATACGTCTACACTAGAGTTGGTTGTTGATAAGTTGGTTTTTTGTTTGTTTTAACGACTTCCTATATTTGTTGCATGTGAATATTTTATTGAGATTATATTATTAACTATTAATACATCATTAGCTCTACGTTTAGTCTCTCCTAGTTTAAAACAGTTACATTATTAAAATGTGTCATGACGTTCAGAATCATTATTTTACTTGCAATAAGGGCTGGTATACTGTTGTTTTGTGTCATCGCGTTGCTGTTTCCACGATGTAAAATTTTCTCTATTAAACCTCACACACGGGATCTTAATACTAGACGAAACTGTCATAAATATTTGTACAAGTTTATCTTACGCAAAAACTCTGAATTCGCTTTGATTGTTATACTATATTCTTCGATATTCGATTAACTACCTATTATATAACTTGCCAACATAAACAAGCATTTCCTTGGTTACCAATTACCGGATACCTTAACTTCGACCTGAGCACTCGACGTAAGTGCTGTCGTAAGTCTGCCCGCGCCCTAAGTAAGAATTCGAGTCCATATTCGAACGTTTCCACTAATTGGTTCGTTGCTATTAAAACTTTTTGCTCCTTACGATTAGTCCGTTTTTGTGTTTGGAGTATTATTTTTTACGGTCCCCTGGTTATTTGAAGAATAATGTTGTGTTGTTGTTCCTTAAGGAATTATTGGCCCTTAACGTTATTTCTGTATTATAATAATTTATCTCAATTTGTATTAATCATAAAAGTGGACGATAGCCTAGTTGGGAATGGAACGGTCTGCCGAGACAATGTCCGGAGGTTCAAACCCTAAGGCACACACCTCTGACTTTTCAAAGTTACGTGTGTATTGTTTATCAATTATCGTTCGCTTTAACGGTGAAGGAAAACATCGTGAGGAAACCTGCATATCTAAGAAGTTCCTTCTATGAATTTCGAAGGCATGTGAAGTCTACCAACCCGCACTAGGCCAGCGTGGTGGACTAAGGCCTAAACCCTCTCATTAGTAGGGGAGGCCCGTGCCCAGCAGTGGGACAGTATATAATACAGGGCTGGTATTATTATTATTATTGTATTAATCATGACAAAGCAACTCTACCTGATGTTTTTGGCTTCGGATAAATAGTAACAATATTGAGAAACTCGCACAAAGCATTTAATGGCGCTGCTGCGATTATACATCCAAAATAATCGATTATGGCCCAGACCAGGCCTTAAGTTACAATAGACAAGTTTGATGGGACAGCAGCTAATGAAAACGGCCATATTGTGACGGAAAACAGTTTAGTAAAAAAATAGACTACAATAAGATTAAAGGACATGTTCAAAAACGAGCTTAAATTCTAACCAAGATACTTTATACATATTAGGATAGTACACCCAAAAACAAAGCCTTTGCAATAAATCGTATGATTTTAATGTTCTCCGATTTTTAGATCTATGGAATTTTATTTTGCTTAATTTTTATTTTATTTACAATTTGTACAAATGTAAAGTACAGTCGGACTTAATGCCTACGGGCATGTTCTTCCAGTCGACCAAAAGGTGGTGCAGAGAGACGGAGGAGGTGTTTATTATAAATAATTAAAAATTACACTTAAAAAAGGAACTAAATAAAACTATATCCTTAGACGTACTATATTTTTTCCCATTTAATATCCAAAGAGTTTTAAGCCTGACTAAATGTTAAGAACCAGCACCCATACAAAAAGCGGGACATCTCCTTTACTAATTTGGTTATTACGATAATAGCTAATGTAAATTACGTCGTAGACTCCCCATAACGAAATAAAGATTCTCAAGGTTTCCTAAGCGTGTCTCTAAATATTTTGTACTATAAAATTGACGATATGTTTATGATTTGAATTTAGATTGTAATCTTGACGTGTCGGAGCGGAATTCATCTAAGATCAAGGCCAATAGAAATAATAATAAGATTACGGTGAACTGATTTATTATAAAACAAAAAATATACCAACTAGCTTCTGTTGGCTACTTTACCCCAGTAGAATAAAACTTTACTTTTCTGTGGGATTAAAGTTGTCTATCTAAGACCTTTTTTTTTTGTTTACGCGGAGAAAGTGAATTATAACTACCGTCCAGTGTTCAAGGGAAACGACTGAGCGGTTATGTTGGCTTCACCGTGCCTTACGACCCGACGTTGAGCCGTCCGGAGTGATGGAAAACGTTGCGCGACCGCCGGGCCGAGTCCCTAACCTATATACAACGCACGGCATACCAACCAAAACTCCGCGGTGGCCATCTTCGGCGCATTAGGGACGGCTGCGGGCTTCCTCCGACTCACGTCTAGGTTGTCGTCCGCAACCGCCCCTGTCTATCTATGACCTGGTCTATGTATTTGCTTAGAGTGGTTAGAAGAGCTAGGAACGGTCTTCTCTATTGAGAGAGGTTATTCCTTAGTCATAGCTTCGAAATTCTTATAGCGAGTCCTTAGGTAGGTGTTTCCTTAGTTTATTGATGAGATTACTCCAAAAAGTATATAATTGGGTTTTTATTGTAGCAGACAGAAACGCTGAAAGTGTTTTATTTGTCTGGGTAGGGATTGTCTGGTAACAAATATTGAAATTTTGAAGAATTTAGCATTCGATTTGTTAATTCAGATTTTAACTTGTTAGCAAGTGGTGGATTTTATCGAATGATTGTTAATTGTACAAAAGAAACAGTAGGTAGATAACTCTCATTGTCTATTTTAGTTGTAAGTTGCATGTTTTGCTGATAGACAACGCGCAAGCGACTTATTTAGAAGCTTATGGTGGTCGAGCATACAATTTTCTGACTGTACAATAGAATAAAAACATATAAGTACCTACGTAATCACTTAGAGCAAACAGCGTCGTTATAGTATGTATCTATATAAAAGGATAATTTATCCTCAATGTTTCAAGTATACTATTATTTGAAATAAAAATAATTAGATTTTATCGCGGTTTTTTTTATTATATTTTCTCCCGATGTTTCGAGAGCTTTGCAGTACCTACTTCCAGGTCACGAGGCGGTCTGAGGTGTTGGTGGTCCGAAACGTCGAGAGAAAATATAAATTAATAACCGCGATAAAATCCGCAAAATAGTTTTATTTCAATGTCTAACATTTGCGTACTTATAAGACGTCATTATACTATTATTTATTTCACTTTTTATACCTAAATTATAAAGGCAGACTTAACGACCGACGCATTCTACCCGTCAACCTTTTGGTGATGTATAGACAAAAAAAAACTTGAAGCTGATAAAATATAAAACCTGTTTAATTTACCTCCAAATTATATAGTCTATAGTACTCAAACTATTCCTGTAGCTTCCTCCTCCAAACTCGCTATGTATCTTTCCATATTATATACTAGCTTTTGCCCGCGGCTCCGCCCGCATTAAAAAGTTTTTCCGGGATAAAAGTCCCGGTTTATATTTTCCCGGGATAAAAAGTAGCCTATGTGTTAATCCAGGATATGATCTACCCGTGTGCCAAATTTCATCGAAATCCGTTCAGTAGTTTTTGCGTGAAAGAGTAACAAACATCCATACATCCAAACATCCAGACATTCTTACAAACTTTCACCTTTATAATATTAGTAGGATAAGAATAGAAATATATATAAAAGTTAGTAACGATTATGAGGGAGTAAACGCATGCAGGTAAAAATAAGCAACGTCAAACATTAAAGTATAATCCATTAACATAATCTATGTAGCGTTTTCATCATAATATTATGAGCTATGAAAAAGTGTCAATGGCCCAGGTAGGCGGCGCAGCGGTTACAATAATGATTTTAAATGCATAATTACTTAGGTTGACTCACTAATTAAATGTATAATAATTTATCTCATATTTGTAACATTAATGTAAACAAGAATTATGAATTAAATTGGATTTTTGTTCTTTCAATTTCAATCGGTGTGAAACTAAAAGCATTCGTTGTATAAATTAGATGTTTTGTTCCATTGACTAATGATTTTACATTTACTCATTTGTATTTTACGTTTCCTTCAAATAAACTTGCATACATTATTGCCATATGCCAACTTTAATCGAAAGCAATTAAACATCGTTCAAAAATTAATTGCCTGTACCTTTAAACACGTTGCATTTGATTCACGACCCATAAAACCGGAAAATTCATTCGAACATAAGCCGTGTATTTATTGTACATACAAAGTGGTCGGTAAATAATTTACTGAACGGACCAATGGTATCGTCGGCCCTTGGCACCGCTTCAGGGAATGTACGTATGGCATCGAGGCGTACGAAGGGACCAATCTGAGGTGCAGCCACGTGGTGACGCGCTGGGCGGCGCGTGCGCATGGTGGGGGCGAGGCGGGCACCACGAGGCCAGCCAGCGGACACGCAATGCGTGCAATGCGTGCCGCGCAGTGCGTACGCGCCGTTCGCATTACGCGGTGGTTTTTTTTCATAATTGACGTGATTTCTTCCGTATAAATATGATCTAAAATTGATTAAGTGTAATGAAAATTAAATAGAGTTTTCAGCGGCATATTTATTTTTATTCCAATAAAATTGTGTTGAATGTTGAAAATGTGCCCTTTGGATGACGCTTGGATGTTTTCGGACATAGTCACCTCGTTGAAGATGATCGATTGTAAAGTGAGTTTGTATTTTATACGACTGAACAACAAGACGGGTATATCGCTCGCGTAGATAGCGCCATAAAACACAAAAACACCACCTAGAAAATGTGTTGGTCAAGAGGGAGTTTCGATCGTTCCGACGGATACAGTCACAACTTACAAATCGCTAGTTGTTGACTGGGACAAGTATAACGTACATTGTGTAGAGTTTAGCTCTACATTTTCGATTTGTGTCATTAATTAAAGTACACCAAAGTGAAAAGCGAAGCAAAACCCTCGCGCCAAGCTCATTACACAATAAAATTTGTGATTTTGAGCGTTTGATGTTTATGATAAAATTGTACTGTAAATCTGAAATTACTGAGATTTCGAATGATATAATATGTTAAGGTCGATACTTCTCTACAATACTTATACCAATAAACGTTATCACTTCAGCGGATTTGTATATCAACGTTTCGTTACACTTACGTCTTTAGTTAAAGTTTAGAATAAGAAGAAGCAAAATGTTACCTATTCTGCGAGTATAAAAATGAACTGCTCTAAACAAAATAAACAAATACTTCTTCCTGTATCATGTTTTGTATGAACCTCGAACTGATTTTGAAAAGAGCAACACTAGAGTTTCTTGCCCATTTTTCTCTGGTGAGAACTGCTTTCCGAACTGGTAGAGTTAATATTGACGGAATCTAAACAACATTTTATGGGATTGAATAAATTATTTCAATATTTAGGGCCGATGTCACCGCTTGCTGATAATGCTACTCGTCACATAAACGTATAAGCCGACTAAACACAGAAGCCACTAATTTATAGTCCTAAATAAATTGTCACGAAATGCGTACTATCTACATTAGCAGTTTAATACGATAACTGTCTAATAAACTATTTGATACCTGTAAAACCGGCCCTTATTAGGTTAATCTCTGATTGCAACGATTATTTGATCTATGTAAGTGCTACTCAAATGTTATGGTAACATACTCTGAGTATTTGGAGGAATATTTGCGTTATTTTGCCAATCAAACATCAACTTTGTACGTAAATAATATAAAGTCGATATTAGCTCAGTATAAGACGTTGTAAAAAGGCGCTGTCAACTTTGATCCCAGATGGTAATCACATGGCCATATACGTTAGTTACTATATAGTTAGTTGTAAACAGTACATTGTAGAGTATGAACAGATTTATATGAGTCAAATTCATAATTTGAATCTACACTGATATTATAAAGTGGAAAATTTGTATTTTTGTATGATTGTAACGAATAAGCTTCCTTTTTATTCAGAGAAAATATAAAAGGGACTTTATCCGGGAAAAATGTGTTTTCACGCAGGCGGAGCAGCGAGCAATTACTACCATTAATTAATAAAAGAAAACTAAACAAAACGGTCAATTAAATCGCAATTATAGCGTGTTTCCATCAATAACATTTTCCTGTAGTGTATTCAAAGACGGAAAAATACAAAACTTTAAATAATTTTAACTGCCTCGGTGGCGTAGTTGTATTACGGTACGACTGCAATGCTGAGGTCTCGGGTACGATCCCCGGATTCTGTTCAGTATTAGACCGGAGTTTGGAATTTGTGTCCGATATGGCGATAGGCTCGTCCCCTATCACATCATGGGACGGAATACGCACGGCGTAAAGTGGGTGCACTAGCATTGCAGTCGTACCGTAAAACAGCTATGCCATCGAGGCAGTAAAGTTTATTTTTATTTAACTGCATGTTGGAATAGAGTCCCACATATCGAAAATTGGTTGTATTAAAAGGAATACATACATACATACATATACACTCACGCCTGTTATCTCCGAAGGGGTAGGCAGAGGCGCAACTAGTGCACCCACTTTTCACCATTATTCCGTCCCATGATGTGATAGGGGGCGAGCCTGTCGCCATATCGGGCACAAATTCCAAACTCCGAGCTGATACTGAATAGAAAAACTCAATATCACTTTGCCCGACCCGGGGATCGAACCCGAGACCTCAGCTTTGCAGTCGTACTGTAATACAACTACGCCACCGAGGCAGTCTTAATATTAAAAGGAATATTCATGAAAAACATAATTTTTTAACATAAATTATTAATCTATCTATAATAATCTTCGAGACAATAGCAATCTACTTAATAATTTTCAATAAATGTAATTAATAAACAAAACACAGCCATGCATTATTTTTGACATAATTCAAATAAGCAATGTAAACAAAATTATATTCATTAAATGAAAATTGTATTTCATGACTCATTGCTCAATCACAATGTGAAAAACATCGTATGTTTTTCGCGCACGGTCTATTTTTGAGTGTAATTTTCGAAAAGCGTATTTGTAAGTCACTGTGTCAGTGCACCTTAGTTACCTACATATACTAAGGTCTGTGTACACGTGTTCCATAGTTATATGCACATCTAGCGCATAGAAGTGCATCGAAGTTTCAATGTCACGTGTCATCGACCCCTTGACACTTGTTGCATTTTATACGGTAACATTTCGATTAGACGATAAGTTTTACAATTCCAGTTTTGTATGGACGGTTTGTCGGACGGTGCTAGTGTGTGCGGCGATGTGTTCGTGACACGGTTTACTTATTGATAGGGTTGTTTACGCTAACTTTGTTCTAGAATTTTAAATAATGTCGCAATTGTAAATTTTACATAGTCGCATTGATTTGAATTTGGAAATATTCGTTTTATTTTATTTAAATTCGATAGTCTTTTAAATTTCGTTTTTTTTTGAGCGCTTATTCAAGCTACTTTATATCCTTGGACTAGATTGTACGTAGATGCTTCTCTTTACTTATCTAGTAGGATTATTTACACTATAGACATCAATGAAGTAATATAACGGCTTACTTCTGTATTTTGCCTTCGAAGCCATACAGATGTCCAGCTTTCAGTACTGACTGTGCCTGCTATGACGATAGGCGCGCCCCCTCTCACATCGTTGACAGTCGGAAACTACGCAAGCCGTTAGCGATTGTTCTTTCTTTGCCTTTTTCTTCTGAAACATATTTGTACTTATATATTGTTTTATCTCTGCATCACTCTGAAGGTAGATTGGTAGCGATGCCTCCGGCATTAAGTCCGCTTTTGTACCTTACTCTAATCTCAATAAGTACAAAAAAGTCGCAACTTTAATATTTCTTATTACTTACGTCACATCAAAATGGCGTTTAATTTGCTTGGAAAAATACAAATTATTTAAAATACAAGTAAATTTAAATTTGCTACAATCGTGGAATATGTTAGCGTTATGTTGATAAGGAATTAGTTTATAAAGTATTTTATTTCCTGTTACCAAATGTTGGTAACGCAATCTCAGTGGTTGACCACTGAGATTATGTCAATGCACGTGTGTAAGTGTATGTAAATATTTAAAATAATAATTATTATAATTTAATATAAAATAACCCTAGGGTTATTTTCAATAAAGTTACAATAATTACAATACTTATAATACTACAATTTACAATACTAGTATACTATACTAGTATACTATACTACAGTTACAATACTAGTATTGTTTACAAAAACAGGGGTCACAAATTACAAACAAATTGCCAGGGTTACCCAAAGTAGAATAGGCCTGTTAATTAGGAAACCAAAATTATTTAAATAAATATTTGTATTTTTATAATTTGATCGCTTAGTGATAACTAGCAGAAATTAATGTTGAATAAGTAACAATATCAACTGAATTACGTATAAATGTCTTATATAAAATTTACTACGACCGTGGTGGCGTAATGAGCCATATCGACAATCGATTCTGATATGCGGGTTCGAATCCAAACTTAGTTTTTTTTGGATTCATATTTGTTTCGCATTTAAATGTTAGATTGAAAGTCTCTCGTAGTACCTGAGGCATGTGTACCTACCTACCTTACCATGGGGTAACTACAAGCTAAGATGGTGTTTCATCCGTGGTCAAGTTAAAGATTTTATTGCACTGGACGAGCGAGCAGCGCCTTTGCCTCGCTGTGAATTCGCTTTCAATTCCCCATTGATAAGAGCCTTAATTTTACCAGACCTGGTATGAATTTCTTTTTCATTGTTTTGATTGACTAGACGAGCATGCCGTTCGCCTGATGGTAAGCGATACGACCACCCGTAAACAGTTGCAACACCATCCAGCATCTTGAGATATAAAGTACTGTGTGGCATTCCACTGCGCTCGTCATCCTGAGACATAAGATGTTAAGTCTCATTATGTTCAGTAGTTACACTGGCTACAATGTCCTTCAAACCGAAACACAACAATGCATGTAAACTGCTGCTTGTCGGTAGAAATAGACATTGCGGTGGTACTCACCCAGACGGACTCTTAAATATGAGAGTCCTTACCACCAGTTAAACCACCAAAGAACTAAAAGTTTGACAAAACATTTTTTGATAACTTTTTACTTTTACGCAATTAACATATATAAAAATACCTAATGTTTACTTTGTAAGACGGTAATGATGTATAAGTTTATTATTTGATAACATTTGAACTATCAGCATGTGTGTATATTAATGTAATGTTTTGTGATGCACGTAATTCCGAAGTTCGATGCGCAATAAAGAGTTGTAATGTCCTAGCGAGCTGTATGTTATTTTCTATGCTTATGTTTTTTTTTTATATAGCGTAGTGCGAAAATAACAAGCAGGTCACGTGATTTCAAATGGTGTTAGCATATTTGTACCCGTTTTGATAGCGACCACCGTCCAGTACAAATCCCGCCATACTGAGCCACGTGTGTCGCGTTACTAGATCACCTGTATATATGAATATAAAAAAAATATGGCATTTAATGACGAAACGAGCCTGCCGTTCGCCTGATGGTAAGCGATACGACCACCCGTAAACAGTAGGAACACCATCCAGCACCTTGAGTTATAAAGTACTGTGTGGTATTCCACTGCGCTCGTCATCCTGAGACATTAGACACTAATTATTATGTCCAGTAGTTCACTGACTACAATGTCCTTCAAACCGAAACACAACAGTGCATGCACACTGCTGCTTGGCGGTAGAAATAGACGTGGTACCCACCCAGGCTCTTACATATGAGAGAACTACCACCAGTAAATAATATGTAATAATAGACCTTCACCGTTTATAAATACAGTCAATACTTAATGAATGAGTGAGTGCCTTAGTGGCCACTCTGCCCACGCCTTCAGAGATAAAGGCGTGAACTGTGTTTAATATCAAATGAAACCTGTATCCACTGCAGGTCTTAGTGTAGACTTAGTACCAGGTGATCCATCTGATGCTTTTGAGGGTTGCTGGATCATACAATGAAGAAACCCTATCCAAAGCTCTGATTCCCTATGCCACACGTTATTTTGACAGTTCGTAACAAACAGGTAACGCACCTCATCACGCTTATGAAATGAAATCATTTATTCGAACCCTTAAAATGTTAAGCATTACTTAGATTCAGTAAATTTTTGCTCTACGACCAGTCCGTAAAGCAGTTTACACCAGGGAAGAACGGGAAAGAAACTCTAGGGTTTGTTTTGTCAAAATCATTTCAAAAGTATCAATTATGTACCTACAGTGTATACTACAAAAAAATATTATATTTAGATTTTTATTTTATTTAGAGCAGTTCATACATTTACTTGCACACTAATAAATTTTCAATTCCCATTCGAGTGCACAACCTTCAGGAATCATGAAATAGTTTTGAATATTCAAATAAAACTATTTTACGGACTTTTCATTTATGTTTTCTACTGCGGAAAACCGCGATTAAATCCGTAAAATGGTTTTATTGAAATGTCGAACATTCGCGAATAATTATGACGCTGACAATTGGCATACGGAATACCATTTCCCAGTGTTTTAACGACGATAACACGGCAGTGTTACGAGCTTTCACTGTAATTGAGAATTAGACCCCTGCCTAGTTATTGCAACAGCCTGTATACAGCGTATCTCTGACAATTATTTATCACAGAAAATCAATCAATAACTAACTGTATTACATAACCATGCAATATCATTTCTATAGAATATAAAAATAGTACCAACAATGAAAGTCTCAATGTCGATTTCTTCTAAATACTTCTAATTTAATGTACCCTATACTTGTCATATCACAGACGTCTGTAATCAGGATATGAATGAAAATGAAATCCTCCTAGCCAGTTTCGGCCACGGCGGCCAATCTCAACGCAGATCAGCCAGGTACGCAGGAGATATTATAGTGCACAAGCGTGTGCGCAATACACAGGTGCACTCGCTATTCCTTCATAGTCCGATGAGACGGCAATCCGACATGACCGGAGAGAGATCAGGCGCAGGACCAACGGTTTTACGTGCTTTCCGAGGCACGGGGTTATCACACCGCCAACTTCCTGACTCCGAGCTGCGACTGAGTAATTTTAAAGATGGAAAAACCCAGTCACAATATTTTTTGGCTCGATCCGGGATTCGAACCCAGGACCTCAACGCGCAAATCGTACTCGTAACGCATACGCAATACAACTACGCCACCGAGGCAGTCAGGATATATTCAATTATTAAAAAGTCGAGCAGTACGCCGTCTTCATTTAGTATTAAATTTTCTTTTAAATTTCAATTTACTCTTGGTGTAATTTTTTCACTTTATAGATAGCTGTAAAGTTGGTTTTACAGTGTAAAAGATTGTAATGGGGTACACTCACACTTGAAATGCTCTACATACAAAATTTATAACGGTTTTGTTTTTATGACGCACAATATCCGTAATTAGAACATCCGATATATTTTTCAAGAAATAATAAACGAAAAACTTTAAGAAAATAATGTCGCTATTATTTAGAACAATGCATTCTGTGTTCAAATTGACTAGTTTTCTTAAACTGATTATGATTGTCATGATTCACACAAAAAAATATAAGATCAGCGTAAATAATGCATATTACATTTATAATAATGCACGGTATGAAATATTTGCTGAACGCTTTATTTTCGTCGCTCGCATTGTAAATCTGGTAATTTTTACATCACACGCACAGCATTGTCTCCGTCCATTTCGGCAACAAAAATAAAAAAGATGGCGCCGAAAACGCATTGCGTCATTTTCATCGTAACAGTTGCGAGTTGGGACGACGTTTGAATTATTTAATAGGCATCGGTGTATGACCGCCCGATTGTGCTTGCAAGGGTGACATCTCCAAAAAAACCCAAACCTCGACACCGGTGCGGAATGAGTACCAATTCGGCAATTGTTACACCATAAACATAATTCAGTAGTAGAACGTGTGGTGGAAAATGTGTTCAAATGTAGAACAATTGTTACAAAACTCATAAATCTATGAATGTGATTATCTTTTTTAACATCAAGATTTTTTATCTGGCACCATCATGATAGAGCTTTTGTACAACTAATTACAATCATATTATTGACCATAAACAATGTTGGATGCTAATTGCATCAAATTCGAAATTTAAAATGCGCCACATGTTTCGTCTGTCGTGCAAACAAGGCCTTAACGTAGCATCGGATGGCGGTTGGCGGCTGCGTGTTCCGCGGGCGGGCGGGCCTCGCAGCGTCGCGCCGTGCCGTAGGTCGGGCACAATGTCGATGGCCGTGCAATGTCACCCTGCACGGAGATATTCGGCCGCCTCCCCCGCCTCCATCCCGCACCACCCCCGCCGACACCAAACGCGCCCACCAAACCCCGGCCCAAAATCAGCCGGGCTCGCATCATTTCCGAATGGCGAGACGGCATCCTTTGATTCTGGTGGGCCTTTTTGCGCATCAGAAGCATTTGCGGCATTTCAAGTATATCACATTGCTTTGAACGTTGAGTGTTTTAGCAATGTTCTAAGGAACTGGTTAAACGTGGCGTGATCGTAAGAACGGCGCGTCTTTCGTGACGCAATTGCGATCTGAGTCATTGCGTGCCACGTGGTAGAGCACAGCATGCGAGACAGATACTTGAAGATTATGTAAATGAAGCTGTTTAACAGTTTTAAGGATTGTTACGCGTGGAACATGTGATACTGGGTACCGCGCGATAACCGATTCGTCTGAGAAGTTCAGTATCAAAACTCCTTTTTGCGAGTATATAGATTTGTTGCCTTGGTTCATAATTATAAAACACTTGTACCTAAGATGTGTTTTACCTACTTTGATAAGCGTTCTCAGTTGATTCTGTATGTTTAATGTTTATAGTCTTCTTTTATCTCCATAATAGCGTATTTTATTATAAGTTACATATGCTGTAGATATATGTGTAATGTATAAAATTTGCAACCATTTTCCTGAACTTGACTCATTTCAGAAAAAAAAAATTATCGTTTAACGATTCCTAGAAATAGTTTCAAACTACAAATAGTTTCAGATAATAAAGTCTTAAATTCTATAAAAAATATGAGCTTTCGCCGTCAGCGGCTGCGTACACCACGGACACAGCTTCTAGTTGGTGGTAGGTTAGTGTTGGTGGTGCTTATATAACGAACCACGCGCCGGCGGCAGGTGCCGGCGTGTGTTGCGTTCGTCCGCGTGATATTGGGCGCCGGCGGTCGTCGACCCCGAGCTATCTGCGTTATTTAGCCCGGCCCCAATGTCGGCACAATGTCGAATTACAAGTTCACGGACCTAGTAGCGAGACGCCGCTGCGTGTCTCGTTATAAACTACATACGAAACGTTTTTTTTATACAACACCATCTCGATGTTGTTTATCTATGTTCTATATTTAAATGACTAATTGTGATTTTTTTTTTCTGACATCATTTAACACCTCTTTGACACGTGTAAAGTTTTAAAATATAACGTTGCATTTTGAACTGTGACGTATTTGAAAATTTTCGATTTGTTTTTGTTTAAACGTATAACTTTTTTGTTAATGATGAAGTGTTTGTCTACGCTTGTAAAAGGAGATATCTGTTTTCTGTATGGGTGCTGGGCCTCAAAATCTAACAAAGATCAAACTTTATGTATATTTAAGGGCAAAAATATGGATCTTGGATCCATTAAAAAAATATTTTTAGACCCCTCCACTTAGTTTTAAAAGGCTAGTTTTTTGGAGTCCTATCCACAAATATATAAACTATCGTGGTTAGAATTTTAAGCCCGTTTTTGGACATGTCTTTTATCTATGTCAAAGAAGGTCGATTTTTATGAACAATATATGTATTTATCAGGATGTCGTGCCGCTAGATGTCTAGTTCTGTTGACAATGACTTAGCCCTTCGATATCAGTTATTTTTCAGAATTTATCGCGATTAATCGTAATAAATATTGTAATCCTTTGTTTTGTAAGAAAATAATTACTAAGTTTAACGAACGATGAAATATAATTAAGTATAGTTTTTTATATTTTTATGCACTAAAATTGTACTCAGCGCTGCATACCTACTGCACATTAATATGCCAAATGGCAGAATAGAAAAAACATGTAAGTAGGTACATATTTTTTAGTAATAAAGAGTTCTAAGTGCCCGTAACCTTTTATTAAAAAACAACATATTACTCATTAGTTTGAAATTGCGAGCAATTAAGTAGTTTATGGTTTTATATTATATTATCATCGTTAATGAGATGTACTAGTTAGTATAGGTTCTTATGTATTATATAGCGGTCATGAATACAACAGCACGGAGCGGACTGAGATGTAGGTGGTCCGAAAAGGTAGTGTTACAAATCTACCTTCAATTTACAATTATTCAATTTTAAGATGTTAGTCATTGTTGGTTGATGTTAAACTTGATTTCCCAATTTCCAAATTTCAACAGAGAAGATGGTTGGAAACTTGCACAAGCCTGGGGCCCGGTAATACATCTAAATAAATCGGGCCCCAAAGAGCTGCTGCCAGACCTCAAGACATTGCTCTTACTGCGTAGACCGGACCGCGAACCAATGACTAACACTTTAAAATTGTATACTTGTAAATTGAAAGTAGATTTGTAACATTAACTTTTCGGACCACCAACACCTCAGCCCGCCCCGTGACCACGAAGTGCTGCAAAGCCTTCGAAACGTCGGGAGAAAATATAAATTAAAAACCGCGATTAATTCCATTATAATAGGTAGTTTAAATTATAATTTCAAAATACTTGTTGTTTACATCCACATAATAATTGTTCTATATCGTTACTGCGATATAACACAGTTTCTCGCGGCAGCTGTTGATCAGATTAATAGCAGATGAAAAGATTCCAAAGAGTTGTCCCGCACTCGGCGGCTGCGCGCTGTTCGGTATTGCGTGATGAGAAGGTGGGGTTCAACGTGTATTTAGATGGTATAGCTATAACAGCCAGCAGTCGGTCTCTGGGCTGTGGGTCGCGGCGACCTCGATCGCGCGGAAACCGTGCGCCGGTCAAGGCTAGCGTCTAGACGCGCCCCCCTCCTGCCGCCGCCGCGCATCACCCGCCCCCGCGCGTTTCACCCTCCACCCCGTGGGCCCCAAGCTCCCCAACCCCCACGCAACTCCACGCAGCCTTTTGCCGCCGCCGTTGAATTTTCCCAGGCGAAGATTTCTATGTGAATCCTGACCTACGACAATCGGATCGTTGTTGTTCACGTGGCTGAATCGTTTGTGATGTAATTTCACACATGAACTGATCAGGTGCGCTTCTTTAGTTTAAAAATAAACATGACGGAAGGTGTCAGTGTCCGGTGTATTTTGTCTTGTCTTTGTGTTTGCGAAATTGTTGACTGGCGTAAGATTCAGGGAGAAAGGAATTCGCATTTAAAAATGATAACATTTTATTATTATAAGTCGATAAATAATTCTAATAAACGGTTTTATGTTATGTATAGTTTATGAACTAGTAATTTAAGTTAAGTTAAACATGTTAAATTCTAATCTATGGTTGAAAATGTCGTCCCTTTTCCTGTTCAGGGATTGAATTAATGCACGTTGGGCCAATCTGACCTAAAGGTTGGTGGGGTGATAGAACTGCCTCTGTTTTTCATCTGTCAGCAATTTTACCAGAAATAAAAAAAAAACATCCCGCTCGTGAATATTTTGCCTGAAGAATTATGGGCTTAGTAACACAGCCTTTAGTTCTTAGCCTGAGTATCTTTAAATTTCAGGAATAAGATTAGGAAAGAGAGGAAATTATTAGGTTTCCGGCAATACAAGCATTTCACGCCAGTTTTCTATAAGACAGCGGTATAACCTCGGTCGAGACGGTCCATTTATATTGAACAGAAAACCGTCTATAATAGTAATTCGAGAATTTTACAGCACGTACATATCACGAATGCATATTTATGTGCATTTTGATAGCAATTAAAACATTATCGCATGTATGTTGTGTTGCTGTAGACACAATTGACGCGGCATTTTGCAGATTATCTGGATAAGGAAATGATATCTATGCCGCTAGTGCACTCAAGTCGTATATATGTATGTATGTATCGCACACGGCTAAAGTAATCTTTTAGCACTTATAAATCAATTCTGTTGTTTCGTTTTAATTTTTTTCTGTTTGTGTTTGATAGCTTGTTTTATTTTTATGTTAGGACTGTTTTTAGACGATATAATTTCTAAATTACTTGTATTATATGCTGGCCCACTGCGCAGCATGTAACATCGTCTATGTAAGTCTGAGACATCTCAAATGATGAGTAAATATGATGTATAGAATTCTGATTAGTTAATAGTTATGAAATTGTAAACAAACTTATGTCACCGTTAGATAAAATTAACATTATGAATTGGATTAATTGCATTTCTTTACTGTTGTAAATTGTATTAGATAATACCAGTTTTGAAAACATTAAGTTCTATGAATTAATTAATTTAAGTATTACCATTTTCATAAAAAAAAAAAAATATGTAGGCATACCATTACTGAAATTGAGGAAAATATTTCCCCGAACCGCTTGAGTGTAATGAAAAATAAATTAAAAGTTGCGTTTATTTTTTTATAGGTTATGATATAATATAAGATTAAAAGGTTATGCCGCATACACACGCACACACACTCACGCCTTTTATCCCCGAAGGGGTAGGCAAAGGCGCAACTAATGCACCCATTTTTCGCCGTGCGTATTCCGTCCCATGATATGATAGGTGGCGAGCCTATCGCCATATCGGGCACAAATTCTAAACTCTGGGCTGATACTGAATAGAAAAATCCAATATCACTTTGCCCGACCCGGGGATCGAACCCGAGACCTCAGCATTGCAGTCGTACCATAATACAACCACGCCACCGAGGCAGTCAAATAATACCAACAATAAAATGAAGTAGCAACTCATATAGCAAATTTTGAGAAAGACTAGCCGCGTAGTGGGGGTAGCGCCAGAACCCTTTCTTCTTCTTTCTCTCTGATAGTATTGCGTCTCTTTAGTTCTTTTTTTATATTAGCCCTTCCATCGGATTTTAAAAGCTTATATCTTGTTGATTTTTTATCGGATATTGATCGTAGTTTTTGTGTTTGATTTTAAATGACATGTATTTAAAAAAATATGAACAATAAAGTGGTTGTTCGTACGAAGATTCTCTTACATCGCGTTACGTAATATAGACCCCTATTGAGAAAGCCAATTAATTAGTAGAAACCTAGTCTTAAACATAGGACACATATTTTAACTTTTAAACGAAATTTCGCCGTCCCAGTTTCGTTTTGTAATTTCTTAATGTTTAATATTTTTGTTTGCACTGCCTACAGAGATTAAACGCGAAATGTTATACTTAATTTCTGGGTGTAAGGCGAACGGCATGCTCGTATCATCATTAAATGCAATAAAAAACATAATATTAATTTCTATCAATCAAAATATGTACCTATGCTTCCAATGCAACTCTGGCAGCGCAGTGGTAATTTTTCAATGCCCTTCTTGAAGAAGTCATGTGTACGGTCATACAAACTCTTCGAAGGTATTTTGCCCTCTCTCTCGGATACCTATTGGAAAGAAATCCTACAACAGACGGTCTCTAAGCCATAAGACTTAGGGTGGTAAGCTTAGCGTCATCCATCGTACTCAACAGGTCTTGCGCCGACAGACTTCTACCTTTTCCAAAATTTAGACAAGTGTATGGCAGGAAAAAATTTAATAACCGCAATTTCATAGGTAAAGATCCAATATTTTAGACACGTGACACCATACTTATAATACCTTCATAATTTATTAGTCAGTTTTCGTCGTGTTTCTTTCTAAGACTGGTTTCACACAATGGGCGGGTGGATATATGTATAATTTATTCGTGCATAAGTAATAAGTATACTAAACTCGTCTAGCATTAGCTGCAGCTCAAGGCCGATGCAACGCTTGCCGGCGGATTGCGTCATCGCAACATTTTTAACAGCTAATTACGTCTTTTTTTTACCGCCGATGGTGGGAATTTTCTGACTAATATAATGTATCAAATTATGTCAATATTCATTATAGTTTGATTTCCTGGTAGACGAATTAAGTTGGTGGGTTTTTGTACGCGAAAGTTCTAGTTAAGTGTCTTGGCTTTGTCTGTTTCTGGTTTAAAAGATGTATCCAGAACTCTATTATTATGTGAATTAAGATATATCTCCAATGAACTGTACTTATCATATTACACTATTATGTAATGAAAAGTTTAAATGTTATTATTTGTTGGTATAATGTAGTTCGTTCTTACGCGATCTAATCGGTTCTTATTTGCATAAAACTGTAAAACATATATAGAAGGTAAATTCTAATTGGAGAAAGTAGCCGTCGTATAGCCGTCTTCAAAATAGAATAACGTTGTACCTCTCCTCACGTCGTACAAATTATGGCCAACACTCTCGTCTATATCGTAGACTAGTAGTGCTCGCGGCTCCGCCCGCGTGAAAAAGTTTTCCGGGACAAAAATATTTTCGCGGGATAAAAAGTAGCCTATAGCACTCAGGAGTTATGTAGCTTCCTATTAGTGAAAGAATTTTCTAAATCGGTTCAGTAGTTCCTGAGATTAGCGCGTTCAAACAAACAAACAAACTCTTCAGCTTTATAATATTAGCATAGATGTGTTCATCATATTATAATAAAATTTGTCAAGAGCTTGATATTTTCAATGTATCAATATTTTTCTTAAAATGTAATTTTTTTCACTGTTTAGAAAGAACTATTTTATAACATTTAAATTTAGTATAATTTGTGCAAGTTAAATAAAAAAAATGTGTGCATTTACATTTATGAGCATGCTGTATCACTTCTACACAAATTTGTGATCTGTTTTTTCTATGTTTGTGTCCAATTGTATTTATGTGTAAGCCTAGTTTAGTGAATCAAATAAAAAAGTCTTGGTATACACGTGTGAAGTATAATGATAAGTATCAAAATTATCGCTGAAACATAAAAAAAAAATTACAACGAATAGACAAACTCTCTTTATTGCAGTCGATCAAAAGGCGTGACGTAGCCGATTTTAAACATAGTGTTTTAAAATATTGTACGACTTCTGAGATTAATTATAAAATGAAAATTAATAACAATTCGCTTCACAATAAGAGCACTCATTTCTTTTCAAAGGTAATATCTTGTATTTCTGCGTATTCTCGGGCTTCTGCGATTACTCTTGACATCTGCAGACGATTTTCCACGAAGCAACGCGCATTTTTTGCCAATCCATGTAAAAACACCAAGGCATATGTCAGAAAGGTGTTGTAAAAATAGTTTTTGGAATTGAAACCTCATATTGTATAAGCAAACGTTTTCCTCTAACATTATAACAGCTGATGTGAATAATACACATTCGGTTACCATTTAGTTGGCAACCAACTTTTTTATTTTGCCGTCTTATATTTGACGAGATCTGTCCTGGTGTAATAGGCGATTGCTTTTTCGACAATGTGAAGAAATACACAATGTCCTAAAATGATTATCCTTTGCTACTAATTTTATAAATGCGAAAGTTTGTACAACATGAACGAACTTAGAATTTGATACACAGATAGACCATGTCCTAGATATAATGTTTAAAGAATTTTATTCTCAAAAAAGACTGCAGTCACTTACATGAGAATACAATTTGTATAAAAGTGGACACGATATTGAATATTGTACGCACAATTATGCAGTTCAACACATTCACTATATTGGTGGCAAATAGGCTATATAGGCTTCTTTTGTTCCGAAATAATGCGCAATGGGTTTTTCATTGCGTAAAAAGTCTCTTGCGGGGAATTCGGCATCAAAATAAATTCAATATTTGAAGAAATGGGAACTTTAAAGATTGTCAAATTACTAGGTATGTAGGTAACATGCTTACCGCGGACAAGGTCGCAACGTGAATTTATATATATTTTGCAATGTATACGTATGTGTAAAATATTTGCATTAAATTGTGCGCATCCAATGTACCGTGGCATATTTAACTATTATTGGTTTCAATTATACTTACATAAATTACCATGAACTAACTTAAGCAATAATATATGGATAAATGAGGAAATGAGTCACCTAATCCTGGTCTGATAGAAACATACACTGTAGGTGCAAAGATAATAGGGCAGTTTGTGAACCATCGTTAACCCCATTACATAATCCTATATTATGATTTTTTATACATGTTAATGGCCATGTAGTGCCTGGATAATGATTTTATATTTTTATGGAAACTTGAAAAAGAACAGTCGAAGGTGGGACTCGAACCCACGACATGTCATCTCCTTTAAGGGATTTAAAATATGGATTTTGAAATTCGGCAGCCGAAGTGGGAGTCGAGGTGGCTCAATTGGAAGAGCACCGGCACGGTACGCCGGAGGTCGTGGGTTCGAGGCCCACCTTCGACTGTTCTTTTTCAAGTTTCCATAAAAATATAAACTCATTACATAAGATGCAGGCGGCAAAATGTGACTACTTATCTATACTAATGTTATAAAGAGGAAAGATAAGATTTTTTGTTTGTTTCTTTGTAATGGATAAAAACAAAAACTACTGAACCGATTCTGAAAATTCTTTCACCAATATAAAGCTAAATTATTTGCGAGTAACATAGGCTACTTTTTAAATCGGAAAATTTAAAGCAGAATTTTATCCCTGAAAATATTCATACGGATGGAGCCGCGGGTATAGGTTTGTATCACATAATTTTACATCATGTTTAATAATGGTCTAACGCCTCGGCTAGTTAAAAAGGAATCTGAAGGCTCTCTGGCGACCTGTTCATTCCGTAGACCGACACCTACAATTACAAGGTATAAATACATTAACATTATTCTCATCACACAAATGTATGTCGGATTACAGATAATCATGCATCTGTACAAACAAGGCATGCTGAATGCGCCGGCGAGCGATTTCTTCATACCTTTTCATAAAAAATATTATATCGATAAGGAGTGGAAAAGTACTGGCCTCAAGCGGTGCCGTGTTGAGGTTGGTCCGGGTCGCATTGTTGTCTATTGGCAGGTGTTACGTCATATTAGGATTAGATATGTCCGCTCTTGATAACGCTATGCCTATTGTGATGGGAATTGACGGAATTTTCGGCGCTCGTACCGTTTCTTATTTGTATTGAGTGTTCTAAGCTTTTGTTATCATGCGAACAAAATGTAAGTTACTAATAAGAGTAGGATTATAAATACATAAATGACACAAATCGCGGCAATGATTTTCCAAATGAAATAATATTGGAGCAGTATAGGAAATAGTGACTTCAGCGATTTGTAGGTAAATTGGGGTGAACCAGGAATTTGGGGTTTGGTCATGATATAGATAGAGAATGAAATAAATAGGTAATGAAACGATATTGTAAAGCGTATTTTTTGTTATGAAATTAGAATATAAAAAATTTTGCTCGCTAGCATTTTTAATATAGAGCAATAGTTCCAAAGCACTTATTGCAGAGTAGGCGCAACATAGATCAAGTGTTTTGAAAATGGAATGCAAAGAACTGTTCACAGAACATTGGAATATAATCTGTGTATGAACAAAACGACTAATAAATATATGTCATTTTATGTACATCAAAAAGTCTCTCCTAAAATCGAATCCTCGATATCCAAACACATACCTATGTGTTTACATAAGATATTCGAGATATTGACATGAATATAAAGCAGGTTTTCCGCGGATCGAGAGACCGCCCGTCGCTCCCCGCCGCCTCGTCGCCCAGCCGAACAATAAATCCTTGTTTATGTTTCATGTGGAACGGCAAATATTTTAGGCATTTCACGGTGTGAAACGATTTTGAGCCCAATTTCCAGAGGTGAAGGTTAATTTCTATTTGGAATTGCGGTGGTGAAAATTTATGTTAAAAGTGTTATAATTTGTAATATGATTTATACAAGCATTTAATAATTTGGGTAATAGTTCTAGCTATAAGCCAGCCAAAGGTCTCACACTAGTCGATATAATTTGCGCCATGACTACGCTTAATACTAACGCTTGTTCCACAAGGGTTGACGGACGTTTCAGGATATTTATTGGCAAATATCAAATCAGCATCGTATCTTAAAGATTTTTATTCCCAATACCTGATTTACAATTACGCGATATTTTTGGCTAGTAATTTTTAAAGTGTTATTTACGATTCTAATTTTAAAAAGTGTTGCGCGTGGAATTTGCTCACGTAATCCTACCTCAACCAAAGTAAGATTGCGTCCGCCATTAACGAAAAACTATACAAAGTATATAGCTCCACGCGGCGGCCGACCCTTTCAATACAGTTGCATAAACTTTACATAAAAGTCATGTAATGTTTCATCCAAGCTCACCCCAATAAGAGAAGACGAAACGAAAAAATATGTAATGCCCTTACATAGTCCTCGGCCCGACCAACGCACAGTTGCGTCAGAAAAAATATGTAATACTTCACTCAGTGGGACGTAAAGTAAGGCAACATTGCGCAGACATCGCCCGAAACGTTATATAAAGTTTGGACTGACCCACCTCAACAGAAGTAACTTCGTGTCACAAAAAAATCTGTTACACGCATCAGCGAGCCTGTAGCGTTACGCCGATATTATAAAAAGTAAGATTCGGTATAGCACTCAGACCTACCCCAAGCTTACGTCAAAAATGTAATATAGACCCTGTCTGTGGACTAAGTGCTACGCACAAAAATATATAAAATTGGGGGCTCAGCGGCCTGCCTCAACGTCGGTGCGGTTGTGCCTCCGCCCGCGGCCCGCGCCGCCGCCTAGTCTAAATGACGTTTATCTATGAAGGTGAGACCACGGGCGCGCGGTCGACGAACTCTCCTACGTATTATATACCTACATATTATGTACAATGCTTGATCGCAAATAGTGCGCCACATTTCGCTATCAGGTGTTCGCAGAATTTTTACACGTTTTCACATATAATCTTGGCGTTGCTAATTTTATTTATGATAAAAATGTTTGTCACTCGTCGCGTTTTCGGTCAAGTTGTACCTACTCGAGTTGATTGCGAACAGCGAATTGCGGATGAGCGATTTCCTCTTACTTACGAGGGAATACATATTCGAGTCGCGCTTTTTTGTATCCGTAGGTATCTACGTCGTGTTTGTTAAGACTGCTCTTATACTTCGATGTTTTCGTCTCGGCTAGACTTTAGCGTTTCTAAAATATTGCATTATGTAACTCTTGTTTTTAGAAGTTGTCTTATGGTTTTTAGTCGTGGCATAAATCAGCTTCGCTGACGGGTTCGGCGATTCGTTACGGATGAATAGGTCCATCGAAGATTTTAACTTTTGTTTATATTAAGCACATAATATAGTTTATCTTATAGTCTGGGATGATTGTGTGTAGTAGGTAGACAGTACAGACTTTACACGGTCACTAACGATTCAATAGTATGTCTTTTTATGACATCGAACGGTGCTCAGAGGTTCTCTGAATCAATAAGTTAAGAAATATAAAGCTGTCCTCCTCGAAAAACCTAGCATGCTTCAATTTAGAAACATCTGCCTAAAATATACACCGGCCGGCGTTATCAACTTTCTCCAGTCTCAAGACTCATTAGGTCATGTGTCCGACTTCGAACCCCGGTCCATACATTACACGGCAAATAGGCCAAAGGCGGATCTTGAAGCAGAGTCCTTGCTTAATAGAAGAAGGATCTGCTTCATAAGTTTAAAAAATATATATTTCATAATTATCGTATTATACAGTCGATTTCAGTAGTACTAATTTTATTACCATTTGTTTGGAATGATTAGAGTGTGAGTTTTGTTATTGGTCGGATTATACGTTTATATGACGTGTAGCATTTACTCAGAAGTTAAATAGACCCCAAGTCGCTCAAGGCTCTAGTGCCACAATGACTTTATTGTGGAGTGATTTAGAACACCCACACGCAATTCGTGACACAAACAATATTTATACTATTCTTAGACGACGCTTATCGATTTTGCGTAATGAAAGCTTTATTTTCGTTGGATGGTTGGTGAATATTTTGTTCGCTTGTTTTTTTTTTTCGTTGTGTTTAGTGCCACGATTGACGATAGTCGCTTCTCATAAATCATTCCTTAGTTGAATATTATTAGATATTTTGGAGAAAGGATTTAGTAGAGTTTATTTTTACGAAAACTTGCAAGAATAAGTCTGCTATGGCGGGCTGCAAGTTTTTGACTAGTTAACATCGGTCTATAGTCAACACACTCAACTTCATGCGACATTATGGTGAGCTTAAAACTTTATGCCCTGTTCTATTTATGAAATTATTCAACAATAAACTTGACACTTGTCTATTAATATTAACCGCAGTATACCTATAACACTGACATTATTTTTTTGTGCACAGCGGAATGGTACTTCTTAATATTCATGTTGTAATGTCGAACGAGACGGATTTAGTTTGGGTTTAAACATAAACAGGTAATGGCCTTCAACAGTTATTATGTCTAGGGCACAGAGTCAAATCTAATGCTTTGTATATTCCATACAAACTCAGTAGCTAAGTTTACCTGCTTTGTTAAAACAACGTTATTTTTAAAAATGTCCCCTCTTCTCGCTTCGCCCTCTGAGATTTGACCCACATTTGTCAGCGTCGCGGGTTCGACTCCGTCCACCGGATGCCACCTGCTGCCGCCGCAGAATTTGAACTAACAAGTCATTAAAAGCCAATCAATGGCCACGGATTTTGACAAATAAGCAAAGGTATTTCCTGGTGGTAGGTCTCTCATAGTATGTAAGAGCCCGTCTGGGTGAGTACCACCGCAATGTCTATTTCTATCGCCAAGCAGCAGTGTACCTACTTGCACTGTTGTCTTTCGGTTTGAAGGACATTGTAACCGGTGTAACTACTGGACATAATGAGATTAACCCTTCAAGCCCCGCTTATAATTATATATAGATGTATGGGAAAACCCTATACAATATGGACACCGGTGTCCGTCGCGGGGCTTGAGGAGTCAATACCTTATATCTCAAGATGACGAGCGCAGTGGAATGCCACACAGTACTTTGTAACTCAAGTTGCTGTATGGTGTTGCTACTGTTAATGGCAGGTTGTACCATCAGGCGAACGGCATGCTCGTCTCGTCATTCAATGCAATAATAAAAAAAGGTTGTGTTGACTCCTACCGCCGCGACCTACCTCAACTGAAATTCCGTTGACGCGCGCTCACGTTCCGTTTTCGCCTATTCATTATCGTACCGAGTCGAATCGATGTGTCTGGTAGTTTTTGCGCGTAATACACAATTCAAATTTACAATGTGTTGACTTTAGTCGATAGTAGTTAGTCAATGTCATATTATAAATCAGTGGTAATGTTCGGCAATTGTTAAAATAAAGCATGCTGATTACTGGCAATCACATAAAACTTGAACTGTTCCTAATAAGTGGTATCGAAACGCTTTCTAGAAATTTATCCCAGAAACGAAATAAGGATAAATGCTTTCGATATTCATAATTGTTATTTAATTTTGTGTTTTGAATATACCTGTACAATATAAACAATTATATAAAAATAAACATATACATTAATTATAAACAATAATTATAATTGCGCACATATTCATCACGTTATGAAACGCTCGGCGTTTTTTTTGCAAATGATGATCATAGATAATAATATATTGGATGCAACATGCATTCTGTTTCGCTTGCATCATTGTCATTAAAATTTGCAATGTCAACGGTGCGTTGAACTCGCGGTTGGATCCTTGAAAGTTTTTTTTGTTATCATAGATAATGTTGTTTGCACAGTGGTTCTAGATTTAAATAAGAGATGATGTGTTTTCGCGAAAAACTTTTTGTGTTTTGCCAACATCGGTGACCTTTGTGGCATATATTTGATTTAATTTTGCGATTGTTTCAAAGTGAATAATACATTGTCCATTACCTAAGACTATTGACCTATGTTTTGTTTTCGATTGGCTGAGCATTTACTGATTTATTTTTTTGGGCGTGGATTTTATCATTAATTATAATTATTATATCGCGTACATCGGCGGTTGTTTGTCCTTCAGTTGATTTCATCCACGTGACTTCGTTTTCTGTTATGTTTGGAATCTGTAATTAGTTGAGTATTATATAGAATATTTTTGACTAAACACTATCAGGAAGAATGTCGAGTATTGACATTTGAAAATTGAATACGAATTTTTTTTTATTTTTTGCATTTTCGCTTCGTATTTGATAACACAATCTACCTTTATCATTTGATAGAAAGGTACAGTGCAGTGACTTTAAGTTATATTTGAATTCCTTCTTCAGCAAAAATTTGGTTTTGGAGGATGAGTGCACCATATTTAAACTATTGTTATGCTCCTCCAGTATTTATTAACCACTAGCCTTTGCTCGCGGCTCCGCACGCTTGAATAATTTTCCCCGGGATAAAAGTCCCGCTGTATATTTTCCCAGGATAAAAAGTAGCCTATGTGTTAATCCAGGACATGATCTACCCGTGTGCCAAATTTCATCGAAATCCGTTCAGCAGTTTTTGCGTGAAAGAGTAACAAACATCCATACATACTTACAAACTTTCGCCTTTATGATATTAGTAGGATTCACCCTCACCTCAACCTGTGCAAACTACATCGTCATCGTCCCTTGTAGGTGCAAATGATGTCGGCAGTGAGTGGAGAGCCGATGCTACGTCGCGTGAAGCAAGAAACCGAACCATCGCCGCAGTACTCTACGGAGCCGCCGCCGCCGCCACACCCGCAGCCTCTCCACCCGCGTCCCATGCCTATGATGCAGCCGCCAGAGGTGAGCACCAAACTACGGACAGCTGAAGTGAAGCAGGAGCGCGCGTGCCTCCAGCCGCTGCAGGCCAGGCAGATATACGCCATGCTGCCGCCGAAGGTAAGCAGGAGTTTGTACTCTATGAGCAGGGAGCAGGGTCGTGATACCAGCAGTTTATGAGGGCGGAGACGGCTGAGTTTGATGGGGAGGGGCAAAATTGTGAATATACGGAGGTCTATCGACGAGGTACCAGGTTTTTATACAGCTAGATTAGTTAGAGTAGCAGCTAGATTGTGCTCTAGACATTGGTGTTATTCACGTGTTGGTGTTCTCAACCAGGCTCATCTGTCTATATTACTCGATAATCCTTAAACACTAAAACTCCTATCTCAAGTTGATACTCAAGCAACATTAACCACATATGAATGACCCCTCATAATTTTTAATCTAGGTATCATTATCTCCCCAACAGCTGGAGTTGGAGACGAAGGACGTGAAGTTCTGCGTGTCTCCTGAGGACGGGTCTATAGTGGGCAACACCAGTCCCGAGCAGCAGCACTGCTCGTCCACAACCGCCGCGGCCGCCAGCGGGGCCAGGGATGATGACGCGCCTCGAAGACTCTGCCTCGTCTGTGGGGACGTGGCTTCAGGATTTCACTATGGTGTGGCCAGCTGCGAAGCTTGCAAGGCGTTCTTCAAGAGGACCATACAGGTTGGTTTCATTGCTGTGATTTGTTATCTGTAAAGATGGAGCTTTTATAATGATTTGAAGGATAAACAAATAAAAGCCGAAACAATTATATTTGTTCGTGCGATAGGTACAAAATAATAATTACAAAATTTGAAGTTTACATTTAGTTTTATCTTTCCTTGAATATAGGTAGTTTCTAGCAACGCCACTCAATACCGTCGGCTTTATTGGGATGTTTTTGCTATCTTATAGACATGATTTGGATTAGTTTTGTTGCTATTAGTACTTTTGTCAGACATCTTCGTTGGAGACTGCTAAAGGTATAAATTATCTCCTTTCGTATTCCCATCCCGTCCACAGACAACCGTCACGCCCGCACATTTTCCTATTCAATGACGATTATCACAATTTACTTGAACGCCGGTGTTGTACAAAAAAAAACTTAAACAGCACGAATATTTCTGTTCGTGTAAAATTAAAATGTCAACAATTTTATTACAAAAAAACATGCTTTGGTTGTATCGAGTGTGAGAAACTAAAGTGTGGAAATGTTGGGCAGACGCGATATAAAAAATAGATTTTGGCACAGACCACCGTCGACAATGGACGGACGCTGTTGCGTCTAGATCTAACACGAATATCAATTCTTCAACTGTCATTTTGATACTATATAAAAATTTTAAGTGGCTCATGACTTGTACGTTGGGTAATAAATCATTCGGTGTGGTGCCTAGGTCAGGAATTGTGTCCGAAATAGTATTTCGAAAATATTACTCATCTCAGATTATTCTGAGGATGCTTTATTGTTTTCAGTATTAGCATCAGGTGTCACCCATTGTTCTATGTCTAAATATAAATGAAATAAATTATTTTTTGGTGATAATATCATTCTGCTTCTGTTTGTAATGCAATGCAATCAGCTCTGTATTATATATTGCCCGCTGAGTACAGACCTCCTCTACTACTGAGAGGGTTTAGGTCTTACTCTACCACGCTGGCCTAGTGTGGGCTGGCAGACTTCGAAATATACCCTCGCTTTTCTTATGAAGAATTCTCAGGTATGTAGGTTTCCTCACATTGTTTTCCGTCACCGTTAAAGCGAACGATAAATTGATAAACAATACACACGTAACTTCGACAAGTCAGAGGTGAGTGACTGTCTCGGCAGACCGTTCCATTCCCAACTAGGCTATCGTACACTTCGTTTCGTTTCTGTTCGTAAAATATAAACCAAATGATATCTATGAAGTGCATAATAAATTAATTGTTTGAGATCAACAAGACATGTCTTTGTAATTTAAAGCTCTGGGTATTGTTAATGTTTTTGGCAGACGATGTTAATCATCGTACAAGCGAAGCTGGTTTCATCATTCGTGTTTCTGAATAAATCTAAACCAATATTTTTTGCAATATAACAATTTACCATTCAATTCGAGTCGGAATCATATTTTTGCGCAGGCCTCACTAAGACTCCTTCCTACTCCTCATTCCATATCATACAATAGCAATGCATTCTCCGACAGTTTAATGTTGAGCAAAATACCATCGTTTGACAAATTAGCTGTACAGAGTAATTGATTCAGAATAGGTCTCAGAGCACCGAGAGCGATCTCAATGCACACTTGCATTCAATCTTCTAGGTGTTAATTTTTATCAAACATGGCACTTACCATCATTTGCCACCTATTACTAACGAAAGACAGGTATTGTTCACTAAAAAAAAAACAGTAGTAACCGTAACGCAGATGCTTGCGCAGGGCAACATAGAGTACACGTGCCCCGCGTCCAACGAATGCGAGATAAACAAGCGCAGGCGGAAGGCGTGCCAGGCGTGCCGGTTCCGCAAGTGCCTGCGCACGGGCATGCTGCGCGAGGGCGTGCGGCTGGACCGCGTGCGCGGCGGACGGCAGAAGTACCGCCGCGCGCCCGACCAGGCGCTGCACCAGCCGCGGCCGCAGCTCGACGACATCAAGGTACGTGCTGTTCACAGTACCGGATTAGCCCATAAGCAAATTAAGCAATTGCTTAGGGCATCACCCCTTGGGCACCAGAAACAGCTCCAAAAAAAATATTTGCTAATATAAAATGAAAAATGAACAACGATACTACAATAAAGGCTCGATGCTTTATTAATAGTATAATATGCATGTAGCCTGTAGGTATGCTTATAATGTTGGATTTAAAGACTATTATTATTAATTGGTACCTAATAAATAACTAAAAAAATATATAAAGACCAATAATAGTTTACTCATGGGTGGGGCCACAGGCGTGGATTGCTTAGGGCATCAAGTAGTCTTAATCCGGCACTGGCTGTTCATGGGGAGGGGGGGGGGGGTTAGTGGCGTGGGTTCTTGCCTTGAAGTGATGCTAAAAGGGGGTGGGGGTGGCCCGGATCCCCAAAATGTAAGCGGTCAGTGGCGTAGCGTGGTTTATTGTAATCTAAGGGGGGAGCTATTTGTAATGTATATAAAAAAAAAACAAGATGGCAAAAAATACCCATGCTGAGTTTCTTGGTGCTTCTCAGGTCAGTGGGCTTTTCCGAAGCACTGGTAGAGTCTTATAGTTTAAAAAAATACATTGTTAAAAATGACGTGTAATTGGGCCTAATTACATAATAAATGATTTGAGTTTGAGGTCCGGACCCCCTGAACCCCCCCTTTATAAACGCCCATGGTGCTGTTCTATTTTTGAATTTTGTTTTTTTTTATGTGTAAAGGAAGTTACTGTCGTACTGCTTTGTGATGAGAGGGGTGGTGTGTGATGTTAAAAAAAAATCCACAATGATGCTGACATTGTTTTTTTTCTTTATTATTGTGTTAGTTTAATTTTATATGAATTAAGTACATTGTGACATTTGAATTAAGTATATGATACTGCCTTCTATTTTTTAACATTGATCACTTCTTACTTTACTATCAACCATGTAATCTTCCAGGTGCTAGAAGCACTTTCCTCATACGAGCCGGACCTGTACACTTGCTCGGCGCCACCCAGCGGCGTCACAGACCCCACGGCCAAGACCCTGGCGTTGCTCGCGGACTTATACGACAAGGAACTGGTTGGAGTGATCGGATGGGCCAAACAGATACCAGGCTTTACAGATCTTCAGTTGAATGATCAGGTAATGTAATATAGGCCCGATTAGATAGCGATTATTGAGATATAAATACTTCGCAAAGACGATCCGGGTGAACGGACGGTTTTCAGGGTTAAATAGCCACCAAGACTAGAGTTAGATACCTATATTTATTTTGATAGATTTTGTATAGATATTTATTTTATTTATTAGTCGTATTAAAATAAAAATAAAACAGTTCGACATAATTCTAAATGTCAATAATCAAAGAAAGCAAGGTCTGTAGGTATTATAAATGAACTACATAGGAATTTTGCAGTTTTTTTAACCTAAAAATCCTAACCCAACCTAACCTAACCGTTGCACGTTTGTCATCAGATGCGGCTGTTACAAAGCACATGGGCCGAGATGCTGAGTTTGATGCTCGCGTACAGATCAATGTCGGCGGGCGGCGGCGGCGGTGCGTTGCGATTGCGATTCGCGACAGATTTGTCGCTCGACGAGCAGCAGGCCAAGGAGATTGGCGCTCACGAACTGTACCAGCAGGTAATGTTAATTGCGCTTATATTGTTGATATAATTGTAATTATTGAAAAATTATGAATGCGCTGTTGGTCATAATGAAAAAGATTAGCGAGTGGGGGAGACTATTTTTTTTTGGAAATTGCGCGCTATAGGAAGTAATCGCAATAGCTACCTGTTACTTGTAATCGGTTTCCTGTGTGGCAGTCTAATTATTTATGTTGATCCATTCATATTGTAGATTATGTATCCATTGTATTATCTTTATATTTATTATACAACTAGCGATCCGTCCCAGCTTCGCTTAGGTAGAAGAACATAATATGCTTTCATTTTTTCTACCATAGTATCTGCTTTAGCGCGCTTTATTTTCTGGAATAAATTCCCGCTATATAGTTTCCCGGCATAAAAAGCAGCCTATATCCTTCCCTGAGTCTCAAACTATCTTCCTACTTATTTTTCGAGGTTCTACTCATGAAAAACGATTTTCCGAAAAAAAATCGTTTTCTTTTTTCGAGATAAAAAAAATTGTCTCCATATCAAGTTTCATCGAAATCGGTTCAGTTGGCTGTGACGGCTCTGCACGCGTGATAAAAATTAGACTAAAACCTCCCCAGGATCTCAAACTCTCTCCATACCAAATTTGATCCTTCCGGCAGTTTTTGAGTTTATCGCGTTCAGACACTTTATTTTACAACTAGCTTCTGCCCGCGGTTCCGCCCGTGTTAAAAAGTGTTTCCGGGGTGAAAGTACCGGTTTATATTTTCCCGGGATAAAAAGTAGCCTATGTGTTAATCCAGCACATGATCTACCCGTGTGCCAAATTTCATGGAAATCCATTCACTAGTTCTTGCGTGAAAGAGTTAAAAAACATCCAAACATTCTTACAAACTTTCGCGTTTATAATATTAGTAGGATAATATGCCTGCCTCGGTGGCGTAGTTGTATTATGGTACGGCTCCAATGCTGAGGTCTCGGGTTCGATCCCCAGTACGAGCAAAGTGATTTTGAGTTTTTCTATTCAGTATCGGCTCGGAGTCTGGAATTTGTGCCCGATATGGCGATAGGCTCGCCCCCTATCACATCACGGGACGGAATAATGGCGAAAAGTGGGTGCACTAGTTGCGCCTCTGCCTACCCCTTCGGGGATAAAAGGCATGAGTGTATATGTATGTAGGATAATAGTAAGTAAGTAAGAGACCTGTAGGAGTTTTGGCGGGAACGTGGAAGTGTCATGAGGTGCTCTTGTTTTAATTCATTATTTCGGTGATACTTAGTGTTATATTGCATAATTATGGTGGTATATTGTCCAATATAGTTCTATTAAAGGGCTCAAATGAAGTGAATTGAAATAACAGTGCTAATCAAGTGCTTTTTTTTTGTTGCCGCCAAAACTTCTCGACAAAGTGTTGGTAAGGTAGTCACTGCTTTACTTCGACATAGTAGTTAGTACTTACTACTAAGTATAACAAAAAAACAATACACCTGCAACTTATATACTTTAAAAAATGTCTAACCTAAAACTTTGACACTGGCAAATGCGCAAACCGCGCCTTGCCAAAGAGAGAGAAAAAAAGAGACGCGTATAATGTATGTGTGTGTGTGCGTAGGTGTGCGGCGTGGCGCGGCGGCTGGAGCGTGCGGCGGCGCTGCGCGAGGAGTGCTACCTGCTGAAGGCGCTGGCGCTCGCCAACTCCGAGGCGCGGCTCGACGAGCACGCCGCGCTGCGACGGTTCCGCGACCACATACTCGCCGCGCTCAACGACGCCGTCTCCGCGCTCAGGTACCAACACTCACCAGCGTACACTCAGCACTAGTGCACTCACCACTCTACACTCAGCACTAGTGCACTCATCAGCGTACACTCAGCACTAGTGCACTCACCACTACACTCAGCACCATAAATATCTGTACCCACTAGTGCACTCACCAGTGTACAGTTATCACCATAAATATCTGTACAGTAATTGAGATTGCTACGGAAACTAGAAAGTCTGGCACTTGACATTGGCGAAATCACTGATGCACGGTGGAAGCCACAAAAGAAAAAGAAGAAGAAATTAAAATTTGAAGTCGCCTATACATGCGTTAAGTTAAACTGACGAAAAAAAATATTTTTATGAAATTAAGCAAATCTCCTTTATTTTATTTTTGTGAAGAGATAAAAAAAGATTAGAACACAAAAGCATGTAGGCAATTTGAAATTTTGAATTTGTTCAGCTATGTACGTACGTACATAGTTGAACAAATTCAAAATTTCAAATCAATTACACGCGTTAAGTTTAATTGAAACTATTTTTGGTATTTTTTCAAAACAAAAATTAGTAAGAACACAAAAGTGTAGACGCGATTTAAAGTTTTGATGTGTTCAGCTAGTTATGTGGCTGAGCCACGTTGCTGACTGAGGAGGCCCGTGCGCAGCAGTGAGCAGTATATTATACAGGGCTGGTATTATACCAAGTTCTCTTATTTTGCAAAATCCTACTAATATTATAAAGGCGAAAGTTTGTAAGAATGTCTGGATGTTTGTGCCCCTTTCACGCAAAAACTACTAAACGGATTTCGATGAAATTTGGCACACGGGTAGATCGTGTCCTGGATTAACACATAGGCGACTTTTTATCCCGGGAAAACATAAAGCGGGACTTTTATCCTGGAAAAATCCTGGAAAAACTTTTTAACGCGGGCGGAGCCGCGGGCAAAGGCTAGTACCACATAATATAAGTATGGTATAAGAAGTAAGATTATAGTGTGAATGTTTACAGGCCATACAACGCGAACGCAGCCCTGCAGCAGCTGCTGCTGGTGCTGCCGGCACTGCGGCTGGCGGACGTGGCGGTGAGGCGCTTCTGGTCGGCCGTGCACCGCGACCGACGCGCACCCATGAACAAACTGTTCATAGAGATGCTCGAGGCCAGCCTCCGGTAGACAACTCTCAACCACCACCCTCGGCTGTGATGTGACGGGCGGACGCGACATGTACAAATGGACGGATCTAGTACAAAACTTGTTACTATTTTTGTATTATATTAAAAAAAAATTATATTCTAGTTTTACTGTGCTGTGCCGGCGCGGGCGGTGGCGCGGCGTTGTCAATGATATAGTTGGGCTGGATTTGTCGAACGTAATCTTAGCTATATCTACTGGAATATAGTCGAATACTTCACTTAAAGAACTCTACAAGGTAGATTATGAGTTCAAGTTTTATTACTTACTACTAGTTACTATTATTTTTATTTTTTTGTAACATGATTACAAACAACGAATCAAATCACTCAACATCACAATTTCAATCACAGAATTCGACACATCCAACCCAATCAGAGACGAGGGGCGAGCATATCTTAACTTTTTCAAAGCAAATAGTACAAAATTTTTGACTCCTAGTAAATGTTAACGCATACGTTGCCGCGGCGTTGCCCGCGCCGGTTCTACGTGCGAGCCGTATTCGGCGCATTTATCTTTTTAACAAATGTGCTGTTTTTTGTTTGACACGCCACTGTTTTGTGTTGTGTATAGGAACGTGATGCACTGTCGTTTTTGTTAAGTATGTTTTTGGTAAAGAATAAACTGAGATTTTTAGGCGCCAAGAATGTTAAACTCATCAATATTAATTTTGGCGCAGCAGGGCTGCGTTTGGATGTAAGTGAAGTTGTTTTTCCATTCTGGAGATTTTATGTGGTTTATAATTCTGGGTTATGCATATATTGTGTATGGTGCACAATACCATAGCTGTTTGAGTAATTATTCAAAACTGATGGTAAAAACCGTGTCCGGTATCTCAGTTTATTTTTTATCGATACATGTATGTATATCGATTGCTCATAAAATTATTTTGAGTCGATAGTGACACAGCGAAATTAAATTTTGTAAAATAATTCGTTATGAACGGATTTGTTGAGAGTTCTAAGTATATTAATCGATAGTTGCGATGTATGAAATTTTATTGTTTGGTATAAATTGCGTTTTATGTTTGTAAAATTATTTATGTTTGAATCAAATGTGTCATATCGATATAAATTTTGATCGATATAATGACTTTATAATCGATACTATTTAGGAATTGTGATTTGAAAACGTACATGGTGTATGTATAAAAATATTATTTATCATCGAAAATTATTGTACAAAATCATATCGTTGTAAATATTGCGGAATGCGCTTTTCCAAAATTGACTAATGTTAGGAATTGCGCCTTCGACGGTCAGGCTTTTCTGATTTCGGGAAATGACATTTAGATAGGCAGTGCTCAGTTTCTTTGTTACATTTACATATAGTTCTAACAGTACCGTATATCAGCAGATGATTTATTTAAAGTACATAGCAATACTATAGATATATTTTATATGCCTGTTCCACTAATATGTATATTTTATCAGATTCTGCATTATATTGTCGTGAGATTGATGTCTAAGTAAATGCATGTGTGTTTTCTATGTTCTTTGAGAATCAACACTAGATTATCTAGGTATTCAGTATGGCTTGTTTCCATTTTATATATAAAATTGCATTCTAGGGTACCATGCTATATTTACCTTCGCTGTCTTGGTATATAAATAAATGCTTACTATACTCTACATCACAATTCTTATATAAAGTTTGAAATAAACGATACACATTGCAAATATATTATATTATAACGAAAGGCACAAAATATTGTTTTGTCATTTACTTCAGCCATGTTAAATAACGTCACAGCATGGTTGATTCTCAGAGAATATATAATAAAGTATACTTATGTACAAAATATATTTATGTAATACGAATAATGATAAAGTAGTGGAACAGACTTGAAACATCCGAATACCTCAATAACCTGTTACCAATCATATATCATAATACTAACGAAATATACTTATTTATGTATATAAGACGCTAAGATCATTTGAGCCGTTTTTTTCTACTATTTTATACTTACGATATAACGGCGTGGTGTCTTCGCTTATTTACATCCGTGTGTTTCTACGACTGATGTTTAGGCCACTTTTACGTCGCTAAGAACACAATTGTGAATAATTTTTGACAATAATACGGACGGGGCTATAATTAGTCGCGGACGTCGTGAACCTATCGGCAGGCAAACAAGCCATGAAGGTTGTAAAACTTGAATCTATATGTGGTTCTCATGCCAACGTTAGTCATTTAAGTATGTATATTTTATAGTGGTTAGTTCGGTGTGATGGATATAAAAACACAATCGATTATAGTCGATTTAGTTGTAGAACTAGCTCTTGGCGTGACGACCACATGTTTCAATCAACAAATTCCAAAACTGATGTGTATAACTTCTGTTGTAGTTATTCTTATGTTAAGAATATTTACTTTTATTTAATAGTTATAATGTTTTCAAGTATCGCGGTGGTGTCAGGGTGTGAGTGATGTGCCAGAAACATGTAGTTATTAAGTTTTTAAAATATAAATCGTTATTGATCTGCGATTACTTTAGTTGTGAGTTTTTGGGAGTATGGTTGCGGCCCGAGCGGTATGATATATTGTAGTCCTACCCGTAGTACTATTGTGAATGGCGTTGAAGTGCGCATCTCTCACTGTCGTAGTACCTTTAACGAATTCCTTTCACGTAAGACGTCCACAGATGAGGGATTTTATAAATTGAAGATGAAATTCACAAAAGTATTTTGTGTAGTCAGCACCATAAATATCTGTACAAAATCAAAATTTCAAATCGCCTATATACGCGTTAAGTTAAACTGAAAAAAAAAATCTTCGTGTGAAGTAAATCAAATCTCTTTTATTTTATTTTAATGGAGAGAAAATAAAGATTAGAAAGAACACAAAAGCATGTAGGCAATTTTAACTTGTTCCGCTACTTATGCTGGTGACTACATTGGGTACGCATATATATAGCTTTTTATTTTATAAGATTAAAATACATCGGCAGCTCCCATTCCCGATCGCAACCTTACGGTTTTGTTGACTGATTTAATAAAAAAAAAACACGAAAGTAGTTGTTAGTTTGTGAGACATTGTCGTAAATTTGAGATCGTAACGTAATCTCAGATCAAATGTTGAATTAGAACACTAGGTGAGTCCAACCGTGCCCCGTGTCTTAGTTTCGTATTTAATGAGAATTCGTACCTTATTTTTTCTTTACATAATGTTGTTAATGTGAACCGGTACCGGAATAATGTCAAATAAAAGTATAAAAAATAATTTTGTTTAATTTTAGTTTTGTTACCCTCTTTCCTATAAATATTATATTAACAGCAATTATTGTTCTATCCTATTGAGAGTGCAGTGAAACATTAGTTCTCATATTTTTAAAGGTAGAAATTAGAAAATGTTAGTTATCTTGCATTTTTTGAAGACAGAAATTAGAAAATGTTGGTTATTTTATATATTACTAACGTTGCTCCCGTCCTCGCCCGCGTAGCCATTCCCGCTACAAAAAGTCGTAAAACACAATACGAAATCAGCGCCATCTACTTAAAGAATCAGATTATTCATTATTTCCCATCTTAGACTAACCAATTGACACGATATGGCAATAATGCGCTAATAATTTTGTCCACCAATTCTGATGGGGGCGAGGTAGGCACGGATAGCACACATTTAACGAAAAAAATGCATACGTGCAGGGCTGAATATAAGGTCGCTTTTTACACAAAATCACAATTTCTGTGGAGCACCGTTTATTGTTTGTCATTATCGTAGAATGTTATGACAGCGTCGCAAGTCACATAGGTTTTAATAAAAGTTCATGACCAGCTGCGTATGTATGATCAACGAAGGATTCGCCTGGTCATGCCATCTCCTTTGCATTACTAGATACTCAAAGTTTCCAATGGAAGGAAATACTGGGATAAAAAGTAGCCTAATCCAGGACATGATCTATCCGTGTACCAAACATCCAAATCAGTTTTTTTTTTGGGTTTACTTCTAAAAAACACAAACATCCGAACGTTTTCACAAATGTATTTACAATACAGTGTAACTTGTAAAGTGGGGCCACAGGAGACATATAATTTTTTTATCACTATACATAGAGGTATTTCATTACCCAGTTTCTCAAATAGACTCCCTAGTCTACCGAACCTCCCTAGGTTTGAAAAGACAGTTGTCTTATTTCCAGAGGGACCCGACAAGAGTGGTTGATGTGTGGAAGAAATTAAAATATTGGTATACACAAACGTGTTGTAACATGTCCAAACCTGATAAATTATCTTACTACAGGCTATTGAGCTGCCAAGCCCTAATTATAGAGGTAAACATCGAAATATCTAGGACATCAAATCTCAATTAACAAGGTTTGAAATTCCCAGGAACAGATATATCAATGCGACAGTGCCATAACCTAATTGATTTTATTAATAGTAGAGGTTGCTTACATCCCAGGACCCACTTAGCCAGGTTTCACTCTATTTGTAGATAAGATGAAGATAGAAAAAATATGATTTGGTTATCTTTTATTATTTTGAAAGTACGAACTTGCAAATGTAAATTGTTCAGCACGAAAATTATTATTCAAAGTTGTGATGCGAAAACTGATTATTAATTACTTATTAACGGTTGTTCATAAGGTAATGGGATTTAAAATTAAATTGTTATAATACAGAAAGTCGTTTTTATTCAAAAATATATATTTACATCAAACATTCATCCATTTATAATCAAATTACACAATAGCAAATTGGTCATACAATAATTCTCTAACTTTATAATACTCTTCTGAGAGAACACCCTCCAACGCCACGCGGCCGTTTTCCAACTGAAACAACAGTTATTTATACTGATTTAATGGAAATCATAGACCCAACGAAGCAAGTTGATTATCATCATCGTCATCGGCCACTTGGAGTCTACTGTTGAACATAAGCCTCCCCTAAAGATATTCATATGGCCCTGTTAAAACCCCCAGTGGGGCTAGGCCGTGAAATAAAACACGATACGTCTCCGCTTCGTCTTGTTGTGATTGGTTGAGTGACTGACGTATCGGTATTTTGATGTTTGTGATTGAGCGAGAGACCGATACGTCAGTCTCTCAACCAATCACAATAAAACGAAGCGGAGACGCATCGTGTTTTTTTTTCACATTCTAAGCCCCCAGACCAGGACCAAGTGCTGGTTGCAAGTGTTGGTCACTTCTGTACGTGCCTGCGAGCGTATATTTTGTGTCTGAGCACTGCTGCCACCACTCTAATTACTTTATTTAATCTTCGCGTCACTCAGTTATTTGTCCAAAAATATTTAACATACAATATACAGACACACAACATACCTTTTATCCCTAAAGGGGTAGGCCGAGGTGCAAATAGGGGGCGAGCAACATATCGGGCACAAATTCCAAACTAAGCTGATACTGAATAGAAAAATCCAATACCACTGCCCGACCCGGGGATCGAACCCGAGACCTCAGCATTGCAGTCGTACTTTAATACAGCTACGTGAGGCAGCTTACAAAAATATTAAACGTATACAGCAAATATGCGTTATTATGTGTATAGATGTTGATAGTGGGTAGCACCCCACGTAATAGCTCGGTCTCACACACGCACGTACACACACACACACACGCGCACACACCCGGTAGGTAACGGCTTGGTTGTGCCTCTGGCATTGCTTTAGTCCATGGGCGGCGGATACCGCTTACCATCAGGCGGACCGCTTGCTCGTTTGCCTATTAAGGCATTAAAAAAAAAAAATCACACACCCGTCGTATGGCGAGCGTGCCGTTGCAGCACTCGAGCGCGCCGCCGCTGAACTCCGCGCCGAGCCCGAGCCGCGCCAGCGCCGCGCGCAGCTCCGACAGCCGCGCCGTGTTCACCAGCGCCGCCGCGTGCGCCACGCCCGCCTCCGCGCCCGCCTCCAGGCACATCGACACGTCCGACGGCGCCTCCTCTGTTGTAATAACAAACAAATACGTTTACCGCGATTACTCACAATGTATATAACTTACAAGTACAAATTATACCTAATTAGCGTTTGCCCGCGGCTCCGCACGCGTTAATAAGTTTTTCCGGTATAAAAGTACATATTATATACCTTCCTCTTGAATCTTCCTCTTGTAATCGGCCAATGTTTAGGAATAGTAATTATTTCCTTAATTTCATAAACAAATACGCACTTATTAATTGGCTTAAAAATCATACATAGACAAAAACAGTTACCTAAACTACATTATAATAAGCGTCACCTTTGATAGTAATAAATACGTATGCTATAATATGAAAATATTACATCGATTCAGAGAGGCTACTGCGAAAAACGAAATCCGAAACGAAGAAACGACGAACTTCGGATTTAACCTTACTACCAAATTACTTCGGATCCGTCACCGTTGAACGAAGGTTTCACGCAGTTTGCGACGCTTCCGACTTCGCTCAACACTTTCGTCACGCAACAACTCTTCATAAAGAAGGATCCGTAACACTTCGTAGTAAGAAAACGTGCGATCCGTCACCCGAAACTAAGGATTTCGTTTTTCGCAGTAGCCTCTCTGGTGTCGACGCGTAACATCCCTATCGAAGTCCGGCAATCAAAGCGGGACGCGGGGCAGTGCGGGGAGTACAAGTGTTCGTCTCCCGCGCACCTTTCATACCGCGACGCGTGATTTGAATTTTACCTAAAAATATACTGAAATATGGTTTGCCTGTGAAATGTGATGTTAGAATTCTGTATAGTGTGTTTCCAAGTGTCGTTTTTACAAGATTCCACAGAACATTTAACCATTTTGCAGTATTAATAATCAAATATTCGCATAGATCTCACTCGCATGTGCTCACACCGTTCCTACTCGAGTGACTACAAGCGCTTGCGGCGGGCGCAGGACGATGTTCCCACCCGTGCCTATTGTTCCCACTTGCATACACGCGCTCTATACGTAGTTATACATACTCTAAGATTACAGCATATCATAATAGGGAATCATGTCTGAATTTGTGCATTATTCTATACGTGACGGTTAATAGTACGAAAAAAAAGCCGTTCTGCAAAAATTACATTAAAATTGGTTAAGAAATGAGGGAGTAATTCATATTTCAAATAAAACAGTAGTGGGCGCGGAGTGGGATTATCGCTGCATCTCTTTCTTTCGCACGTGTTGTAATTCTCGATGACGTCATAAATGGCTATGCGTATCTCTTTTGTTTCTTGGCACTTGTCTCTTCTACAAATAACTTGTTGATTTTTACTTGGTATTAATAATTATTTCTGGATTAAAATTTATATAACGTAAATATTTTATAAAAGTACAAAAATGAGTCCGGTACGCTATTCTCATTATACCATATAGAACATTTTATGGAATACTAGCTTTTGCCCGCGGCTCCGCCCGCATTAAAAAGTTTTTCCGGGATAAAAGTCCCGGTTTATATTTTCCCGGGATAAAAAGTAGCCTATGTGTTAATCCAGGATATGATCTACCCGTGTGCCAAATTTCATCGAAATCCGTTCAGTAGTTTTTGCGTGAAAGAGGAACAAACATCCTTACATCCATACATCCAAACATCCATACATCCAAACATCCAAACATCCATACATTCTTACAAACTTTCGCCTTTATAATATTAGTAGGATTATTAGACGACAAACCTAAACAGATACGGCCGATTGTACTAATTGGCTTAATTTTAGCCACCAGCGGATTATTTATAACGCATATGGTTTACACAGTAAAAGCTTGCGTAAAATGTCGCACCTTTAGAACGAAAACGACACAATTCAAAAAATAGAAAATTGAGTTGTCATTTTTTAAATGACTAATAAGTCCCTCATTTATAAAAATATAATAAAAAACGGATCCATATAACAGATTTGTCCTTTTCCTGCTCGAATATGGCTGTGTTTGAACTATTGTTGTGTTGAAAACTTTGTTTTAAGTAATTTTATGACGATAGCTCAATTTTCTATCTTTTTGAATTGTGTCGACTGCCTCGGTGGCGTAGTTGTATTACAGTACGACTGCAAAGCTGAGGTCTGGGGTTCGATCCCCGGGTCGGGCAAAGTGATATTGAGTTTTACTATTCAGTATCAGCTCGGAGTCTGGAATTTGTGCCCGATATGGCGATAGGCTCGCCCGCTATCACAATATCATGGGACGGAATAATAGCGAAAAGTGGGTGCACTAGTAGTTGCGCCTTTGCCTACCCCTTCGGGGATAACAGGCGTGAGTGTATATGTATATATATGTGTATGTTTGAATTGTGTAGTTTTCATCCTATAGGTGCGATGTGTACTGGGTTGTGTACGTTACCGGTGGTGGCGTCGTTCTCCCGCTGCGTGGCGCGCGGCACGACGCGTGCGGCGAGCCACGCCAGCTCCGCGCCGCCCGCGCTGCGCCACGTCAGGTGCGATGTGTACTGGGTTGTGTACGTTACCGGTGGTGGCGTCGTTCTCCCGCTGCGTGGCGCGCGGCACGACGCGTGCGGCGAGCCACGCCAGCTCCGCGCCGCCCGCGCTGCGCCACGTCAGGTGCGATGTGTACTGGGTTGTGTACGTTACCGGTGGTGGCGTCGTTCTCCCGCTGCGTGGCGCGCGGCACGACGCGTGCGGCGAGCCACGCCAGCTCCGCGCCGCCCGCGCTGCGCCACGTCAGGTGCGATGTGTACTGGGTTGTGTACGTTACCGGTGGTGGCGTCGTTCTCCCGCTGCGTGGCGCGCGGCACGACGCGTGCGGCGAGCCACGCCAGCTCCGCGCCGCCCGCGCTGCGCCACGTCAGGTGCGATGTGTACTGGGTTGTGTACGTTACCGGTGGTGGCGTCGTTCTCCCGCTGCGTGGCGCGCGGCACGACGCGTGCGGCGAGCCACGCCAGCTCCGCGCCGCCCGCGCTGCGCCACGTCAGGTGCGATGTGTACTGGGTTGTGTACGTTACCGGTGGTGGCGTCGTTCTCCCGCTGCGTGGCGCGCGGCACGACGCGTGCGGCGAGCCACGCCAGCTCCGCGCCGCCCGCGCTGCGCCACGTCAGGTGCGATGTGTACTGGGTTGTGTACGTTACCGGTGGTGGCGTCGTTCTCCCGCTGCGTGGCGCGCGGCACGACGCGTGCGGCGAGCCACGCCAGCTCCGCGCCGCCCGCGCTGCGCCACGTCAGGTGCGATGTGTACTGGGTTGTGTACGTTACCGGTGGTGGCGTCGTTCTCCCGCTGCGTGGCGCGCGGCACGACGCGTGCGGCGAGCCACGCCAGCTCCGCGCCGCCCGCGCTGCGCCACGTCAGGCTGCGCATCAGCCCGTCCGTCAACTTCACCTGGAACACAAAAAAAAAACCGTGTGGCACTCGGAGACTGCCGCGGTAAACCTATTGCATAAATTCTAATATTTATAACCTCTTTGAACAGATATAAAATAAAAACTTTTTTAAAATTCAAACTTAGAATCACGTCATCCCGCCACGGGGATATTCTCATCAATATGTATCAACTGCGCGCGTTTGACATTTCGATACGTTTCACTGACTGGATCAATTTTTAAATACACGGTAATTTCGACCTTTTATCGTTTAACATACAGCTCATATCCTCTTACATATTGTATTTTTACAAGACTGCGATATTAAATTTACGGAATTTTACACTCTACACGGTTGTGATAGAGTTGAATATAAAATATCACCGCTGTGCCGGTCGGGGTGAGGGGAGTCAGGTTATTTTTCGTTACGGAATTTCTGGATTCGGTCTCCACGCTCAAGGCCCGCGATAGAAGCTATGCAATAGCTTAAAAATTTTAAAAATAACTATTTTGCTGTTTATTGATTTATATTTTCTCCCGACGTTTAGAACACAATGCAGGGGGCTTAGAATGTGAAAAAAAACACGATGTGTCTCCGCTTCGTATGATTGTCATTGGTTGAGAGACTGACATATTGGTATTTTGATATTTGTGATTAATCGGGAGATCTTATCAGAATTAAATATATATATATGTAGAATAACTTTATAAAATTACTGATGTAATGAAAATCAAATCAAATCTGACCTACTTTAAGATGTCACATTTTTAAATAACAGCAACTGTGATAGGTATCCAATGAAGCGAAGAAATATACACTTTTCGTGCTTATTCCGTCCCATCATGTGATAGGGGGCGAGCTTATCGCCATATCAGGCACAAACTTCCAATATCACTTTGCCCGATCCGGGGATCGAACCCGAGACCTCAGCATTACAGAAGTTAGTTTAATACTTGTTCATAATGGTATTTTGTTCCTATAAATACATATTTGGATTTTGCATAAAACTTGGCACTCATTTAGATCTCCATTCTTTTTGCGGCGAAGCCCACAGCCAAGCATAATTTTTGTATTGAACTTGGCTTCCCTTTTTACATTTATGTTTTTGGTGGGATATCATTACTTTTTGTAAAGAAAACTAGGCAGATATTGAGTTATGTGGTGCCACGCGCCGTCGACGACACACCGTTGGCCAGTTGTTTAGCGCGTATTTCAAGTTTTTTGTATGGGGTCACCACAATATTTTTGACTTAACTTTATTTTTATATTTCTGTTATATAGCAAATATAATAATACATACCGGGTGGAAGGGAAACGCTCTCTATACCGGAACGGTAAGAGAGAAGAACCATAACATTAATGAAAAACTATATTCATTTGCAAAGCTAAGCGATAATACTTACGATTTTAGTATTTCAGTAATTCATGCGCGCGCAATGTAAAGCGTACAAAGAACTGGGCGGCCGTCGCGCTGCGCCGGGACCGGCCCGCGGTCGTTAACCCGTCAGGTGATACACGTTTCGTTGTACGGTGTACGTGTTTCATTACGATTTTTTTGAAATATTGACCTTTTTTACTATGTTGTTCAGAATAATACTTTGATTTATCTATCCATACGTGAAGCTGTACAGAAATTTGAGAAAATCCTACTAAAATTGTTACAATGCGATCGCGATTTTTTTAGTGCCATCACGTCAGGAATCACCAATACTATCACCTGTATTCGTTTCCGAGAGCGTTTCCCTTCCACCCGGTATATTGGTATAGTTTCAAATATTTGTTTGTAACGGTTCCAACGCTACCATGAAAATATATTTTTTTTGTATGGGATCCCCCCCTATTTATTTGTTTTTAACTTTTTTTCATTTTTAGATTTTTTCCTACGCTTACACACAATTACCGAGCTGGATTCCAAATTTCATCCTTCTAGGTCATCTGGAAGTAAGTTAGGTTTAGGTACTACAAGTCAGTCAGTCAGTCCTAAAATTTACGACTTTTCGACAGTCATATTTTTATAACCGTTTGAGCTAGCTTCATGAAATTTGGGCTTCTAGATGTCCTTATGGATATAATGAAACACACGAAGTTTTAGTTGTTTACGTTAAATAGGTTTTGAGTTATAGAAGGGTGAAAAGTGGCACCAAGTGGTTCGTGTAATATTACTCTCGGCGCTAGCCAGTTCGTTTGCTTGAATTTGGCTTGACGCGCTGCCGCGTGTCTAGATTTGCGAGATCAATGCAAAGTTAATGTTCGAAATATTATTCATAGCACCCTTTTGCATATTCTACGCAATTATAAGGAAACTAAAGGTAGAAAAAATTGCCTTCAATTCAAAAATATTATATACTGTTTCTTGACTCCTATTTAACTTTAAATTGCTATAGGGATTAATATTATAATATTCATTTAATTCTATTTATAAAAACTTGAATACTATAATTTTGATACCTGATAGATATGTGACTCTGTAGTAGCGTCGACTGTATCGCCGTTGTTAGGGAAGAACACTTTCTCTATGTTCTCGTTTGCACAGTGTTTTCTGTAAATAAATTCGCGTTATTACTACAAATGAACCATTACTCAACATAAATGATAATGGGTAGTGCAGCAAAGTATTATCATGTAGTGTAGTGCAATTTAGTGTATAGTAGAGAATTGCAAGGTTATGCGCTGAAGTATATTAAAGTGCAGTTTACAGTAATTTAGAGCATATTTGTGAATTTTGTGCACTTTAGTGAAGCTTAGTGCAAGTTACTACAATTTAATGAAGTTTAGTGCATTTTGGCAAAGTGTGGTACAAATTAGTGCAATTAGATGAAGTGTAGTGCAAATTAGTGCAATTAGATGAAGTGTAGTGCAAATTAGTGCAATTAGATGAAGTGTAGTGCAAATTAGTGCAATTAGATGAAGTGTAGTGCAATTAGATGAAGTGTAGTGCAAATTAGTGCAATTAGATGAAGTGTAGTGCAAATTAGTGCAATTAGATAAAGTGTAGTGCAAATTAGTGCAATTAGATGAAGTGTAGTGCAATTAGATGAAGTGTAGTGCAAATTAGTGCAATTAGATGAAGTGTAGTGCAAATTAGTGCAATTAGATAAAGTGTAGTGCAAATTAGTGCAATTAGATGAAGTGTAGTGCAATTAGATGAAGTGTAGTGCAACACCGACTGCAGTACGGCGGCGGCGTGCGGCGACGCCCGCAGCGCGACCAGTGCGCGCGGCTTGGAGTGCGCGATGAGGCGCAGCAGCGAGTCTCCGTCCGCGCGACCCTCCAGCTCCACGTGCTGGATGCTGGCGCGGATCTGTACCGACCGCACCGACACCACGCACTTGCTAGGGATCTCCGTCATCTCCTCTGGAATATCAAACGATGTTATTGTTTATATCAACTTTAACGGAAGGTGGAATTGGCTATTGACAAAATCAAAGAATAGACAAACTGTGACCAACCTATTTGCGCAGTAGGTTAATATTTCCATGTGCTTACCATCTGGCTCTTGTTTCGGTGGAGGCGCAGGTGGCACATCTCTGATCTCTCCTTCTGCGTCTACTATCTCCGCCAGTCTGTAGTCTTCAGGCTGCCGAAGTTATAACAGTCCAAATGAATTATTACTATTAACAATCATCCCAAAAAAGGTAGTAATGTATAAAACATGAAATAAATAGTATTTAATAAAAAAAAAAAACATATATTTGTCAAAAAGTAAGTTATTTAGTGTTTTGATTAGGAAGTGTGATTGCTGCATTAAGACTTTATTTCGGTAATATTTTTATAACTTGCAGACGTTTCTTTGCTATTCAGCCCCTTTATTCTCTATGGCAGTTTTAACTCGTAACGCGGGCGTGTTACGTTAACTTCGTGTAACTAGTAATAAATGGTATTCTGTATACCAATTTCCATAGCGATAAACACGAAGTTACGTTACGCACTTGTTACTAACGGTGAAAATAACGAGTCATAGAGAATAAGGGGGTAATCACCTTAATCAGCTCGCCGTAGTCATCAGTTCTGGTCCGTTCCTCGTGGAAGGGGTACATGGCATGATGCCGCTTGTTGGACTTGAAGCAGCCGCCGTGCCGGACGTCGTGCCGCACCGGGATGTCGTGCCGGCCCGTCACCACCCACATCTCTAGCTCTCCGTCGGAATCTGAGTCTGATGATATGCCTGCTGTTTCTTCCCTGTAACCGAGAACTATTAATATATCTCAATACCTTTTCAGAATTACTTTTTCTACAGTGTACTTTCCTGAGTTAACAAATATGTACAGGACTGTTATCTATCTACTTTAATTTTTATGTAAATTGATTTGCGGTTTCTGTGTTAATTTCTAACATTCAAATATCATAACTTTCGCATTTATAATATGAAGTAGCAATATAGGACATGTACTCTTTATTATTTTGACAAAATCTTTTTACAGAATGTTGTAAAATACACAATAATTTAATTTTAATTAACGCTTGCCGCACACGTTCGGTTTCCTGATCAGGAATTCAGATTCAGGAACGTGTGCGCGTTGTTGAACATTTTCTATGTAAGCGGAGCATTCAGGTTTCCGAATCTGAATTCCTCATCAGGAACCCTAATTAGGAAACCGAACGTGTGCGCTTGGCCTTAACATCGTGAGGAAACCTACATAACTGAGAATTCTCCATAAGACTTTCGAGGGTGTGTCAAGTCTGCCAGCCCGCACTAGGCCAGCGCGGTGGACTAAGGCCTTAACCCACTCAGTAGTAGAGGAGGCCCGTGCTCAGCAGTGAGCAGTCTATGAAATCCTCCTAGCCAGTTTGAGCCACGGCGGCCAATCTCAACGGAGATCAGCCAGGTACGCAGGAGATATTATAGTGTACAAGTGTGTGCGCAATACACAGGTGCACTAGCTATTCCTTCACTCTCATAGTCCGGTGAGACGCCAAGTATATAATGCAGGGTTGGTATTATTATTATTATTAAAAATCAATATTAGTACTAACTTGACAGTGTTATTTATCTTGGCGCGTTGCTGCTGCAGGAACTCCTCGAGCTCGGCGCCCTCGAGACGGACCCGACGGCGGATGGTCAGCTCTATGGTGCGGTCACCACCTTTCTCTATCAGGTCCCGCGCTAAGGTCCCTGGGGAGGTTCTGTGGGACACAAACACATTTATAAGTAGCGTTTTTAACAAATTTAAATGTAAAAAAAATATTAATTTATCATACTTAGAGGAGAGGAATAGGGCTTACACAAGGGTGGTTATGACAAAATTTCTGAAAAGAATTTTGACCTACTATAGTAAATAATATACATACATACATAAACTCACGCCTTTCTCCCATTGGGGTAGGCAGAGACTATGGAGCGCCAAGTGCTACGATCCAAGCATACCTCTTTCGCTTCTTCCACAGTCATCAGTCTCTTCATACATGCTCGTCGGTTACGAGAACTCCTTATTTGACCTTTCCTTAAGAGGTCGTCAATTTGGTCCATAAAGGTACGTCTAGGACGTCCCCGTCCGACACTACCACTCACCTTCGCGATATAAATTTCTTTCGTTACTCTCCTTTCATCCATCCTTTCAATGTGGCCAAACCACCGAAGCATTCCTTTCTCAATCTTAGTCACTACATCTTTTTTCAATCCACATTTTTCTTTTAAAGTAAATAATATATTGGTGGTATATCTCTCATTTATGTAAGAGTCCACCTAGGTGGGTACCACCGCAATGTTTATTTCTACCGCCAAGCAGCAGTGCGCATGCACTGTTGTGTTTCGGTTTGAAGGGCATTGTAGCCAGTGTAACTACAGGACATAATGAGACTTAACATCTTATGTCTCAGGATGACGAGCGTAGTGGAATGCCATACAGTACTTTGTAACTCAAGGTGCTGGATGGTGTTTCTACTGTTTATGGGCTGTCGTATCGCTTACCATCAGGCGAACGGCATGCTCGTCTTGTCATTCAATGCAATAAAAACAAAAGTATCGCAAAAGCAAGCTGCCACTTCATAGTTTTTCGATAGTTGAAACACAAATTACTTGATAACTTGTGGTTAATTTATAATTATTTATAATTATAATAATCGATGACATGTTCCCGCATCAGACTCACCTAGCCGTCAGTACTATAGAGTTCTGGGGATTAGGAGCCCATAATAGGAACAGGTCCCGTGCGAATCCCGCCTCCAGGTCCGGGAAGGAGGCGAGCACCAGCTTGGGTCCCGGGGTCCTTGTGACCTCCGCCACGGAGTGACAAAGATGTAGATGACGCAGAGCGAACGGGTTGCTGCGTGCGCCTTCGAATGCCCGCGTCAGCTTGTCGCTCATCCACTCAATCTAAAAGAAAAATTTAATACGAAATACTTATTATTGCATATATATTATAGTATTATTATGTTACATCCGTTTGTATATAATTTACATTATAGAATATTTTATGTTTTCAATGTTTTGTCATTTCAATTTTTTTTGTTACCTCTTATAATAATATTATATCCCAGTTTTTTTTTATGTACACCTGCTTCATTTCATCTCCACATAACCCAAAGGTAGACTGGTAAATAGTGCTTAAGGCATTAAGTCCACCTATGTACATTTTGGTATATAAAGTTAAATAAATAAATAATATAAAAATACTTGTTTCTTAACATTTATTGTTTTTTGTGCAGTAGCATATTGCTCTGTACCCCCTAAAAATAAAGTGCAGGTAATAAGTAATTCTCAAAAAAAAAAAAAAATGAAAATGTTGCAAATCAATTAAATTACTCATACTATAAAAAAGAAGTAAAATATTTATCACATAAGTACAAAGCTCTTTAATTTCTTGTAAGGTGCTGGACGTAGGAAACCAAATCGTTTTGTTAAACAAACTTGAAAAAACAACCACCAACTTCACATTGTACTGAGATACTGACAGATCAGTAACGGCCTTAGAGAGTGACAAGCCAGGAAACCGTCCAGATCTTCGCACTTAGGGTATAAAGAAAAACCACTACCTTCAACAATCAGGTAAAAACCTGGCATTGTTAAGGCCGCTTGAACAGATAGAGTTGTGGTGTACTCACCTGTGACTTGGCAAACTCCACCACATTATAGCTGACATTTGAGAGCAACAGCAGCGAGTAGGCGACCAGCCCCGAGTCCTTGTTGCGCCACAGCTGGTCTAGCATGTGCGCCAGCTCCAGCACACGGCCTGCAGTGTCCGTGCACACCAGCACGCACCCACCGCCGCGGAGGGTTGTTAGGATTGTTGCTGGAAGTGATAACTTTCATCATCATCAAAAGATTTCCAGATGGACCTGTCAAAAGCGGCCCGCATCCAGCGCGTTCCTGCGGCCTTTACCAAGTCATCAGCCCACCTTGCAGGAACAATAATAACTTCATAATAACTTTAGTGGTATACTAATATTATGAATGTGATACTGTGATTGGTTGTCCTTTTATGCGGTAATGAAACAATAAAGTTGACAATAATTTTGATGTCATAATATGGACATAAAATTTATATTATATTTTTTTTATGAGATTCTCTTTGCAATTTCTGATTTAATTTATTAATATTGCTTGCGGCCCCACCCGCGTGAAAATGTTTTTCCGGGATAAAAGTAGCATATAGCACTCAGGAGTAATGTAGCTTCCTAACAGTGAAAGAATTATCAAAATCGGTTCAGTAGTTCCAAACAAACAAACTCTTCAGGTTTATATTAGTATAGATAAAGAAATAGTTTGACGATTCCTTCATAACCATTAACTATTTATATTTAACTAGCTTTTGCCCGCGGCTCCGCCCGCGTTAAAAAGTTTTTCCGGGATAAAGGTCCCGGTTTATATTTTCTCGGGATAAAAAGTAGCCTATATGTTAATCCAGGACATGATCTACCCGTGTGCCAGATTTCATCGAAATCCGATCAATAGTTTTTGCGTGAAGAAGGAACAAACATCCATACATCTAAACATCCATACATTCTTACAAACTTTCGCCTTTATATTAGTAGGATGAGTAGCAAGAAAGATAGCACTTGGCTCATAAAGTTTGACTATTGTGCATGATGTGAAGGCTAACAATATAATCTATTGTAAATGCTCATACCAGAGCCAGTTAGGAAAAAATAACTCAACAAACAAATCCACGAATAAAACCGAATATTTCACACGTACTCATGAGCTTCTCATCTCTCAATCTCCGCCTCTGCTGCACATAATCAGCATTGGCAGACCCAAGCAGCATCAGCGAGGGTCTCATCAGCTTCTCAATCTCGCAGCCGTTAAGATGCCTCTCCTTCTTATGGTTGATGTCTGGAGCATACACTATGTCTTCCTCGCCAGGCGCAGCGATACGCCAGACTGTGCCTCCGAGGGAGTGGCCTGCTGGTAGAGGGGTAATGCGGAGGCCCAGACCTTTTCCTGTAATCACATATAAGAACTTTACTAAATGTATACATTAAATTATCACTAGCATGGCTATTGGTGACAGCAAATTGAATTTCGCCTGATCAGATATTCTTGTCGCTCTCATGGAAATTATGTTGCCTTTTCAATTTGAAATTCATAATACCATTACACAGGACGATCATGGAATGTGATATGTTTAAATAAACCACTCTTAAGAGAGGTTTTTAGTCGTTATTATGGAGGTCATAATGTTTTGTATGTATAGTTGATCAGACTATGAAAACCTTCACACTAACAAATACCATTTTTGGTTTTACATGATTCTTGTAAAATTAAATTAAATTCTTGATTTAGATATTTGTGACATAATGAAAATTTATATAAATACCTTTCATGTCAATGCTCTGATTGTATTTGAGTTGCACAATCCTATCAAATGCTAAGTCAACATCATCCAGTGTGAATAAATCAAAGTCCGATACATTTCTGTGGGCCTGGAAAATACAAATCAAAAATTTATAGACTCAATTCTAGTAGATTTATTGAGACAATATATTATAGTATACATTTGTTGAATATGGCTAGATGATAATTTTATTGAGTTAATTTCTCCTTTTTTCTATTTGTTCTACTAACTTTACACAATAGCAATTAACTATTTCATGAATACAACTAGATTTCTGCTAGCAGCTCCGCCCATGCGAATGAGTTTTTCTGGGACAAAAGTCCCACTTTACATTTCCCTGGGATAAAAAGTAGTGTAAATTACTTGCTGATAGTTGAGCTTTATATTGGTGAAATAATTTTTCAAATCGGTCCAGTAGATTCGAAGCCAATCAATGGCAACAAACATATAATCAAAACTTTTCTCTTTATAATATTAGTATAATTATATTTTATTCCTGTTCTATAGAACCCATCTGAAATTTGATCATTCCTAAAACAGTTCATTGCAGGTAGTAGTTAAAATAAAATAAAAATATATATTCCTAACCCATAAATAGCTTGTTTCTTATTTAAATAGGCATAGGGAAAACAATTACCTGGTACAAATCATACATAAACATCTGTCCCATTTTGTACACTGGCAGAGTAGCATATATTGGGCAGTTGAGGCCAAGTTTACCAACAGCATAAGGCAAGGCTCCTAGATGCATGGGATCAGAGTGAGAGAGCAGCACTGCATCTATGGAATTTATGTGCCTGAAATCATGTTTTTTATACTTGTATCATAGTTATAATTTTAACTATCTAGTTTGCATAAATATCTTGAGCTGCTAACATAATAACAATCATATTTATATACTTTTTACAAACCTATTAGTTCTAGAATGTTTTGTCTTGTTCCTTCAAACTCAATTCAAAGTTCATTCGAAGACAAAACTTTTGATAACTAAAATAGGTGTGTAACTGTTTTAAGACTTCTACAAGTATACACTTTGTATGTGTTGAATCGATGAAGGGCAGCTGCTATTTCACTGACCCCTGGGTACACTCATGGCGTTTTGCGTTATAGCTCTGAGTAATTAATATTTTAAATGTGTCAAAAATTTATTGCTAAGTAGGTACTATTATAGAGATGCAGTTGATGTAATTTATTGCAACATACTGTTTTATTAGCTGTGCATTATTCAAATGTGGTTCAATGCCACAAAATAGTCCGGTAGTTTTAATCTTTTGGAATGGGAAAGGTTACCAAGTGTCAGCAAGAAGTCTTTATCGAAAAACGCAAACCGTTGTGTACAAAACATAACCTCAAAAACCAACCGTTTCAACTCCTTTATGAACTCCATATCGAATTTCTCATCCCATCCGCAGTCCAGTAGGAACTTGAACTCGTCCACTTGCAGCACGTAGCATGGCGGGGTCTCATTCCCAGCCCCTGAGAGGCAGTGTAACTTGATAATAGAAGTCATTATAGGCAACTTCTTGTTGGGCTACTAATATAAATAAGAGTTCTTTGGTGTTAAAGCATTATGTTTAACTGGTAATATTTGAATACTATTGCTAATTTGGATGGTAAAAGGATTTCTGATTTTATAGCAAAAAAACTGAGTTGATATGCCGCCAGTCGTGGTGTCAAACGAGAAATTCGAAAACAAATTGAAACAGATTATATATGCGTAACGTTTCGTTTGACAAAGAATCTTTCAAAACCCAAAAGTTACTTATGATTTAAAAAATCTATACTATAATAAAGCGGTACATCCCGGTGTAAAATTTTTTTTCTCCTAGCCAGTTTCGGCCACGGCGGCCAATCTCAACGGAGATCAGCCAGGTACGCAGGAGATATTATAGTGCACAAGTGTGTGCGCAATACACAGGTGCTGCGGTGCACTCGCTATTCCTTCACTCTCATAGTCCGATGAGACGGCAATCCGACATGACCGGAGAGAGATCAGGCGCAGGACCAACGGCTTTACGTGCTTTCCGAGGCACGGGGGTATCACACCGCCAACTTCCTGACTCCGAGCTGCGACTGAGTAAATTTTAAGATGGAAAAACCCAGTCACAATGTTTTTGGCTCGACCCGGGATTCGAACCCAGGATCTCAGTGCGCAAATCATACTCGTAATGCGTACGCATTACAGCTACACCACTGAGGCAGTCAAAGATCCCGGTGTATCTGTACATTGAAAGAAATGTGATAAAAATAAAGGGGGTGACTACAGAAGAGTCATGGAAAACAAATCAGCGATTTTTATAATTCTTTTCTGTTTTGTTTGTTTGTTACTGTCTATCTCCGCAACTACTGATTTCGAATTTAGATGTTTGGTTATTGGTATGGAGATAGTTTGAGATCTTAGAAAGGACATAGGCTACTTCTTATCCGCGAGCAAGAGTTAGTATATTCTGATATTATGAGCGATGTAAATAAAGAAAACAATAATTCTTTTAATATTTATGGGTAAATTATAATAATCCTTCCAAATTCTCGATAAACTCGCCAAACCTTGAGTAGGTAGTCGCAAAGTTCTAGTTATTACTAACTTTGCAGTAAGTACTTATTAATCTATACTAATATTATAAAGCTGAAGAGTTTGTTTGTTTGTTTGTTTGTTTGTTTGTTTGTTTGTTTGAACGCGCTAATCTCAGGAACTACTGGTTCGAATTGAAAAATTCTTTTTGTGTTGAATAGCCCATTTATCGAGGAAGGCTATAGGCTATATAACATCACGATGCAACTATTAGGAGCGAAGAAATAATGGAAAATGTGAAAGAAAACGGGGAAAATTATCTATACTAATATTATAAAGCTGAAGAGTTTGTTTGTTTGTTTGTTTGTTTGTTTGTTTGTTTGTTTGTTTGAACGCGCTAATCTCAGGAACTACTGGTTCGAATTGAAAAATTCTTTTTGTGTTGAATAGCCCATTTATCGAGGAAGGCTATAGGCTATATAACATCACGATGCAACTATTAGGAGCGAAGAAATAATGGAAAATGTGAAAGAAAACGGGGAAAATTATTCATCCTTGAGGGCTTCCATTGCGTGCACTGCGAAAACGGTTCAAGATACCAAAAATATATGTATGAAAGAATTATTCCTCTTGAAATGATCTAAAAAAATGTCCGCGACAGTATATGTCTATCTTTTAAGATTAACTCACTAGAACCGTCGAAATTAATGCATTATTTGTTAAGAGTTGTATCAACGTCATAGTCATAGAGTGATTCAACGGGAAGGTTTTTATGTACTTTTAGCCCGGAAAAACTTATTAACACGGGCGAAGCCGTGGGCAAAAGCTAGTATCTTATATCACGCATCAATATCTTACTTTCTTCGTAATACTTATTACAATGTTTCTTTCCACTTCGCGGGGGTTGCATATTGCATTTTGCAGCAAACTAACATATTTCAAAAATATTTATTTATTCAGTCGAATACATTTTATTACTTGTATTTAAATTAAAATAGCAGCACAGTGTGTTATAATTGTCTAAATCCACAACCATTACAGTATTAAAAAAACATCACTTTTTATCATCATTCGGTAATTTCTTTACTATTCCAACTATCCATTCTTTTAGGTCCTGATAATTATTTTGAGTTGTTAAATTAATGGCTGATTTGAATTCCGTTTCGTCCTTCTTCACGGATGTATTACCCAAGCTTTGTTCTTTATTGAGAGCAATTTCTTTATCATCACCTGTATCTGAATTGTTTTTATTGTAAATATTGCCGAGTAAACTAGGTTTTGCAATTGATTCACAGCTTTTTGTATCCAACGATATACTACTTATGACTTTCATTGAAGTAGTTTCGCTGCCTGAATCAACGATGTAGTCCAATTTCTTATTTTCTTGCAAGTTATGTTGTTTGTTGAACACTAAAGATATTTTGTTTGGTGTAGTGATTTGCTTTTCTAGCATGTTGTCGAGAGGAATTCTTGGAGCCCTTGCAGTTATTTCAGCTAGAGGGCAATGCACTTGAGTTCCCTGATTTGTCGAAGCTTTTTGGCGGATGCTCATATATCTGGCTTCAAGTCTGGCGTCTGCAATATTTATCTGCTTATAATTTTAACGGTTCTTTTCAAAATTAAATCGGTTAATAAGCTGAATGTCAATTATTTACCATTAATAACTTTGACGATGAAGTGCAGAATCAAAAATCCGAGAAACCCTGAGATAGTGAGTGCTGCATACAACCCCCATTCGGACCATGACATTGACTGAAATATTAAATGGTTTTTATCTTAGAATATATTATTCTATGGTTTTTATACAATTTGAAAAGAAATAAGTACCTATGTGATTCTGTACAAATAAAAACTTGTTTGCACAAAGCTACATTAATGGTAGATAAAGACACTACAGTAATAGGTACCTACATTCCAGAGCGCTTCTCCCACACTACTGCAACACCATTTACCACCCAACTAAATGTGGGGGAATCGAGTTATACTTAGGTACTTTCTATTATTACCTAAGTATTAAAACCATTTCGGTCTCACCAATACTAAGTACGCAAATTTGTGAATATACAAACCATATTAAAGGCCGCAGCATCTTCTTATTTATAACCAGTAAATCATTTAACTGACATACTATCACACTGTCATTCTTTACGTCACCAAGAGCTCATGAAAGAGTTTTCATCAACAATAATAATATAGATAATGTTTTAAAGGGGTGTAGATACGCGTTAGATCCATATCCCCACGCAAGCCTTCCAAAACTTTGAGTATCTAGCAATGCAATAGTCTAAGTACCAAAAGGATCAGTCTTCGTGCCGTGATTTCCAGCAGGAAAAATAAAAATAAAAATAAACATAATATCCCAATTTGTAATTTTCCTTATCGTCAATGATACCTCGGAGCCATCGCGTATGCGCCGATGAAGGCCACCAGTTTTGGTTGGTATGCCGGTACAGGGTGTGATGAAGTTATACTCCTGAGTTTCGACATTGACCTGCAAGAGTGATAAGATCGGGGAAACAAAAATAACCGTTCCACTCACGCCAGCGACCATGTAACTTGTCGCTGACTCACCCCCAATGGCAGTAATGCCTTTTTTTCCCCGCGTAAAAAAGCTACTCACCCACACCAATATCTACCAAGCAACGTTTACACGGACCACCCCAAGAATTTTAGCAATGATAATGGCATAAAGCGTGGGACATGTAGACTACTGCCCATGGCATAGATATATATCATTTGTCCATGATAAACAAAGGTTAAACAAAGTTTTTGTCACTGTGTATATAAAACTTACTGTAAGTATATATTACTGGTGGTAGGACTCTCATATGCAAGCGTCCGTCTGGGTGGGTATCACCGCAATGTCTATTTCTATCGCCAAGCAGCAGTGTGCATGCACTGTTGTGTTTCGTTTTAAAGGACATTGTAGCCAGTGTAACTACAGGACATAATGAGACTTAACATCTTATGTCTCAGGATGACGAGCGCAGGGGAATGCCACACAGCACTTTGGAACTCAAGGTGCTGGATGGTACTTCTACTGTTTATGGGTGGTCGTATCGCTTACCATCAGGAGAACGGCATGCTTATCTTGTCATTCGATGCTATAAAAAAACTTTGATCTTACCCTGCCTCTGTTCCATGCTAACGTTTTCGAAAGCATCGGTAATATTATGTTTCTTTTCTTGTTACTAGCAGAAACTTTTTCAGTTATTTTATCTGGTGCACAGAAGAAAAATGTATCTCAGAGTTCAAGATTAAATAAAACCCCGCATTGGTACACGTTTCAATAGAAAGTTAATGAAGTGCTTAGTAAAACGTTATAGTAATGAAACTCACTTTGAACGCCCTTCATTTTACTGCGAAGGAGCAAATTATTAGCTGCACGCGACACGTGATTACGTGAGACATGTGCAATGTATTGAAAATCGGGTTGTCGTCCAATCTGTTGCTATTAAAGCTTTTTTAGCATAGTTACACAAAAAAGTGGATTAATTGATTTTGAGTGGACTCCACCACCCCAAAATACGCTTAGGGGCCATAAATACGTCACAAGAATTTCATGATTTTTTTCGTCACGAAACTTATGACCCTGCGCTCCCTTGTCATATAATACGCCTCATTGACCCCCTCCCCCTCTTAACATGTGTCGTAATTTATCGATGGCCCTATATCAGAAGAATCGTGAATGTGCTGACGGCCTTAAGAGAAAAGAATAGGGCTTAGGGAAGGCGGTATTTAGGACTCTAAAAATATCGCTCTTAGTTGCTTCCTATGTATGGTTTTCTGTACTGCGTTAGCCTGAGGGTAGAGCGAATATAGCGGTCGCTAGGTGGCACGGGCTGATAACAATCTGTGAAAAACAATCTCGAGCAACGAATAGACGAGCTTGTTGGAAAGGACGCTCATAATCGGCGAATTCCTTAGATATGGAAGTTTCGTGAAGTCCTTTTGCTGCGCCCAGCCTTGAAAGTCGCACATTGGTTAAGGCCGTCACTAGCTCTATCCTGATCTAGGGCTAAGGCAAGCTCTGTTTGTCAGACAGTGTTAAGTTACCTTGCCGAGCCGCCTCATACATGCTTATAGACTTTGTCTTCAGCGTGACTCTATCATTTGAACGGACCATACTATTATTGAATGGTAACAGTTTTTTTTTGACCAAATATCTCATAAATACTTTTTAGGAGCCACATTATTTTGATTCATGACGGAGATAGTTAGGTCATTTACCATGGTACCTATAATTGATCGATGTAAATAAAATTCTAATCAGGATATTTTACTAGCCAAGTACACATGGTTTATCGTAAAAATCTTCACATAGATAAAGAAGTATATACAGCATAGTATACTAAACTACGTAACAGAATATAGGTAACAAGTAAATTAGCAATAGTTAAGGGGTTTCAACACGAGTTCTGTCTTTGAGGTCGAGATTACACGCGCGTAAGAGATTCTGTAACTTAGTTGCGACTCTATTACGTCTAGTAATACTGTTTAATTTCTTTGAACAGAGTTAATTGTAATATAGTCGTGATCATGATTATATTATCCGTGTGGTTTGAGAAGCGTTGTTGTGCAGTTTTCAAATAATTTAATTATACTGTCACTCGATAAAGACTTTATGTTTAATATAATTTGTTTCAGCAATTTTAGCAACTGTGGGTTTTATAATAGTCCAGTGTTCTAGGCAACAAGATGATAGCATCTGCGCGGCGCCTATTAATATTTGAAGACAACGTGAACGTAGGTAAAATAAGTCTATCTACAAAATATTTCATACAAAACAAATCAACCAATCACATATTCGTACTATATTTTTTTGCCATTTGGGCATTCCACGTGAAGCGGGCACGACAAAAATGTCAATGTTTCCGATTCTAGCAATATTTGACTATGTTATACCTGTATGTGTCTTCGATCCAGATACCAAATGTTTTTAAAGTATAAGGTCTGGTTTACGAGTTCAAGGACTTTGAAGTTTTGACTGACCGGCTGGCATGCGCCACTTCGAATCCCATTTTCAAGTTTTTAAAAGTTACAATAAAATAAATAAAGTAGTGAAATGTATATTTCATTTAATGAGCTTTTTAATTGCATATTTGGAAATCGATTTTTTTTATAGATGATAAGCATATTTTAATATTTCAGAATTGAATTTCACAAAGTCAGCCTTTTTAGATTTTCTTTTTTTTCTTTTATAAATAGCTTCTATTGTGTAGATAATAGTTGCCAAGTTTCATAATGGGCTCGGAAGTCGTCTAGGAGCTAGACCGAATATATTTCTATGCACATAATATATTCTCGGAGGTAAATTTTCAACACGATACGGCTGATATACAACGAGATAGTTAGCTAGAAGTACCGTAGCATAGTCCACGGGTCTAATTAACCAATATTGACTACGTAGACTCCGTCAACTAGAAGCGCCAACCGATACTACGTGGAGTTGAGAACGCATTCGGGGTAGAGTAGGTGTCTGGTATTTGAATACTATAAATTCATTTGATGCGTTGAATACAGTGTGTTATAAAGTATTTTTCTTATAAGTGTATTATAGCTGTGTTTTAAAGAAACAGTCGAGATTTGTATCCATTCTTATACCTCATAGAAAGTTTTTTTTCTTAATTGTTGATACATAGAGTAAAAATTAATAATATTAAAATCTAGAACCTTACTACATACATACATAGCATTGAGCCTTTTCCCCTTTTCTAGGCTAGGCAGAGGTAACACACCTGTATTTCGCCAGCTATGTTAGGTGATAGGTCCCTTACAATATAAATTTAAATAATATCAATGCGAATATAGCAATTTATCTTAGCATTTATATATTGAGTCCTTTTCATTTGACTTAATTTCAGAATAACACGATTTTAGTATAGTTTATCGTCTTCATTCAGCCACGACTCTTTCCTCTAGTTTTCTTTACACTCGACATGTTTCGTAGTTGAACGTAGTTTCCGAATTTAACTGGTTTGAACCGAACTTTGGTGCTTGCTAGCAACTTATTCGACGCGTCACATGCCTAATAGTGCCTGATCGGCTGCCAGGCTAATACGAATGTAGATTCTTCGTGCTGGAAAATTATGCAAACATATTGAACTGTATGCCGCCGACCAGAGAAAAGATGCAAGGGTGAACGGGAACAATACTTAGAATGTTTTTGGGTAAGAAAATGTTAGTGTTGTAAGCATAACAAAATAAAGTAAAAAGAACTGAAACCCGACTACGTGATAAGGAACTAAAAAGGCGAAAATAGTCAATAATGCCCAGGGTACAACTTAAACCTAGTCGCTGCTGTGCTCAAGAGTCGCAAATTTTATAATAATTAAGGATTATTGTACCAATAGATTTTATAAGGCACACACAGATTTATACATGAATTTTAATTCATAAATATACACTCACGCCTTTTATCCCCGAAGGGGTAGGCAGAGGCGCAACTAGTGCACCCACTTTTCGCCATTATTCCGTCCCATGATGTGATAGGGGGCGAGCCTATCGCCATTTCGGGCACAAATTCCAGACTCCGAGCTGATACTGAATAGAAAAAGTCAATATCACTTTGCCCGACCCGGGAATCGAACCCGAGACCTCAGTATTGCAGCCGTACCATAATACAACTACGCTACCGAGGCAGTATGAATTTTAATATAATAATATAGGTACCTTTTGTAGAAAAACCTCTTATATAAGAGGCCTACTATACCGGGTGGAAGGGAAACGCTCTCGGAAACGAATACAGGTGATAGTATCGGTGATTCTTGACGTGATGGCACTAAAAAAATCGTGATCGCATTGTTACAATTTTAGTAGGATTTTCTCAAATTTCTGTACACCTTCACGTATGGATAGATAAATCAAACTATTATTCTGAAAAACATAGTAAAAAAGGTCAATATTTCAAAAAAATCGTAATGAAAAACGTACATCAGCTGACGGGTTAACGACCGCGTGGCCGCCGCGCCGCCTTGTCGGCGTTTGCTTTGTAGTTTGTACCCTACCCAGTTTTTTGTACGCTTTACATTGCGCGCGCACGAATTACGGAAATACTAAAATCGTAAGTATTATCGCTTAGCTTTGCAAATGAATATAGTTTTTGGTTAATGTTATGGTTCTTCTCTCTTACCGTTCCGGTATAGAGAGCATTTCCCTTCCACCCGGTATTAGATACTAGTTGTTGCTCACAGCTTCGCCCTCGTGAAAAGCATTTCCTGCAACAAAAGTCTTTACAAAGGCAGTTCGATACCAGCGCCATCTACTCAAAGAATCAGATAAAAATGTTCATTATTTCCCATGGTAGCAAATTACCGGGATATAAAGCCTATGTGTTAATCCAAGACATGATCTACACGTTTGCTAAATTTAGTCCAAATCGGTTCAGTAGTTTCTGCGTATACTTCTAACAATCCAAACTTTCGCATTTATAATATTAGTAAGAGTAAGATAAGATTGGTAGGTCTGTGTAAAATCTGCTTTATATTGCTAAGTCTGTCTACTGTGGTCTAGCTTAACCAAAACGATTCATTTCTTAAATCTCTTAAAGAAGTTTTGAACATTTTATAACGAAGTAACTTTTAGTTAGTAAAAGTCATAAGACGTTTGTGAGTCTTTGTAACCAAACTCCGAGACATCGGTCACAGCGATATCAGCTTGCCAAATGGTACGCATAATGTGTGTTGTATTTCTTGGTAAAAGTAGATTACAGAATGATTTACAAAAAAAAAGTGAACGTCTTGTAATTTCTACTGGAGGTAGGTCTCTCATATGTCCATCTGGGTTGGTACCACCGCAATGTCTATTTTTACCGCCAAGCAGCAGTGTGCATGCACTGTTGCGTTTCGGTTTGAAGGACATTGTAGCCGGTATAACTACTGAACACAATGAAACTAACATCTTATGTCTCAGGATGACGAGCGCAGTGGAATGCCTCACAGTACTTCGTAACTCAAGGTGCTGGATGGTGTTACTACTGTTTATGGGTGGTCGTATCTCTTACCATCAGGTGAACGACATACTTGTCTCGTTTTTCAATGCCATAAAAAAAATACTACGCATTTTATTGCGTACACGACATGACATCACTCTTAGGTCTCAGTTTCGAATCCCGGATCGGGTAAAGTGATATTGTTTTTTTTTATCAGTCTGGAATTTGTGCCCAATATAGCGATAGACTTGCCCCCTATCAAATCATGAGATAGAACTCACACGCGAACAGTGGGTGACTTGGTTTCGCTTCTGACTACCGCTTTGGCAATACGATCATAATTATCTGTTCCTTGTCGGATTGATTGTAATCAATGATTGCTTGTTAGAGAGTCTAAGTGACTGCACTGTACCGGATGGTAACAATGCAATACAAATATAATCTCGAGAAACAGATTAGGTTTCCCACTGGTCCCCATAATTATATTACTTACCTGTATGTACATTGGCTGACCTCGGGAGCCGTTGCTGGAACGAGCTTTTAAAACAGAATTCTCACTATGGGTGTCGCAATCCAGTCGGGTACAAAATATAATATTACCCAGTACCTTTTGTCAATAGCTCGTCAATAGCCTAGTTATTTATTTTAATAAGTATCAGTCCTATTGAAGATATTGTGTCATCACTGGTATTCTGAAATCAGACGTCGAGGAGAGATAATAATAAATACAAAACTAATGTAAACAAACTGGCGTCAGAATGAATTAAAAAAAACTTCCATTACTTATAATATAGTTATATTAGTTGAATGAACTAAGGAAGCCGGCGAACTGCTAATTCAAACTTTAGACTCATTACTCAGTGACAACAAAGAGTCGCATACAAAGAAAATAAAAGGGGAAACTTTTGGTCCACATTCGGGCATACTAGCGGCCCCACTAAATGAAATGGTTCTTTTATTTCTACTCAGTGAACTGTCGACTTGTTTGATGAAACTTTCGACCTTCGATGCGGTGGATTTTATTCTTTAAATGGTCGATCAGGATTTATTTTACTTAGAAGTGGCTAACCTCTCAGTTAATCGTTATTTTTGACTTAATTACCCTTTTTTCATTATTGATTGAGTTTCTTCTTTTGAGTCCAGGCCCTTCTTTTAAAAACTCTTTTGAAACTTCACGAATCTACCATATAATTATTGCTTTAGTCATACTGAGCCCGGTCTGATTTTGTCTTGCTTTTTGTTTTAGATTTTGAAAACGATATTGAGCAACATAGCTTTTTTTTGGAATTAATAACGAAATGAGTGTTTCTTCTCATAGAATGTCCTTCTCTTTCAGCAGGTACTTCAAATATTTTTTCTTATGTATGTTTTCATTCTCTTTTTGTATGGAATTCATAGTATTCTTTGTTTATAGCTTCGTAAGTAGGTATAGAGTTTTTTCTTGCACAGCCCGTCACCTAAGTTAATTAGATTTCTTCAACAGAATTTCTTTAGGAATGCAAGTCACATTTTGCGGGGAATCTTGCGGCCTCTGAGATCGTTTCATATACATGTTAAGTTCTTTGTTTTTATTGCCCATTTTCCACACATTTGTGAACTTTTTAATGCTTTAAAGTTTAACAATTTGCTTAAGCTGTTTCAGTAATTTCTTAAATATTACTTTTAATTGTACAATTGCTCGGGATTTGATGCGTATTATTTTATTATAAAATAGCTATGCTCATTTATGGCTATGCTTGCGTAAAAATTCTCTACCGAAATATAATGTACCCTAGATAACTAACCTGACCACAACCGTAGTGTGCGACTTTTCGATATTAATATATTATTATGTAATTTGTTCTCGTTTTGAATGTACCCTCATATAGAGTCAAGCTTTAAAATGTAGACAAATTATAATTATTCTATGAGATCCTCGGAATATAGAATTTAGCTCACACATTAAAGGATCCACTCGTTCATCTAAAAATAAAAACATCCATTATAACAACTATTATTTAGAATAAATCTCACCATATGAAACAAAAGCCATCTACTAATACATCCCAAATTCATTGCAACACTTTGCAATCAAGGTAATGTTGCCAGGTGCGTTCCGTTTCACGTTCGCCAACCCGCGAATTTATAACTGGCAACACTGACACGTTGATTTATCTTCGGCAAACAATTTTGCCACACTGTAGGTGTTCCGTTATGGCCGTAATGTAGATCGCACACTATTTTTCAACTTTTATTGGTTTTGCGTGATACGTTCTCAATATGGCCTGTGTTTGTATATTTTACGATGAAATTGATTCGATTTTCGATTTTATTTTTGCGAATTATAAGGCAAGTGTTCTTTTTATGAATCCGTATATTCGGTTTCAAACTGGTCAGCATAATTGTGTTTGGCAAGGCATAATCATTTCTCGTCAGTCAACATTCTATTTGTACCCCCTTTTTCGTTTATCATTTGGTGCAGTTGGATCACTTTGCCTTGCCCATATAAAAAAAAAGCCCTATGCTATCAACTGAATTATCAACGAGTAGATTTTGCGACACCGCACGCGTGAATGAAATTTTCCGGGATAAAAGTCCCGCTTTATAATTCCCCGGGATAAAAGTAGCCTATCTTATTTGCTGATAATGTAGCTTCATGTTGGTGAAAGAATTTTTCAAATCTGTCTAGAAGTTTCGGAGCCTATTCAATACAAACAAACAACCAAATCTCTCTTTATAATATTAGTATAGATTACGTAGCATGAAGATCGTAATCCTGACACATGTTATAATTTTTTTAAAAGTGCATAGTGCTGGACCGGTTACACTGCAGTGACGCCCCAGGAAGGAGCAAAAAAACGCCAGAACTTACATGTAAGTTTTAGTTGTTACGAGGGTCGTGGTATTGTACAAAAATAGGACAGCTAAGGCTCCCCGTAAGGGCTCAAGTAGTTGCCCAGTTTGCCCCCCTAAGTTCGTCACTGTCAGTCTGAGTCAAAGTATCATAAATGTAAATAGGCTTCAATATCTTGAAACTCATCAGAAGCATTGCAGGTTTTGTTAAAATTAGTTTCAAACAAACTTATCTCGTTGATGAGGTATGCATTTGCAACGATTAATCTTCTATTCAATTAGTAATTGCTCCATTTTCTAATTAATCAAGCTTAGATTCAAGACCTTTGTCTATTCAATGGCTTTAATTTGCATCTATAAAGTAAATTGTGGTTTACATTAGTTTTGCTCTTTATTAATAAAGATGTACCGACTTTAATAAATTCTCTATATATTTTTTACTCTCTTTTAACTCAACAGATACTTTGTTTCTTTCAGCGTTGAATGTCGCTTAACATGACAATAGATTGAATAATTTAATTATTACACAACAACGATGCTTTGCTATTGTACTGTATTAAACAGGTAGATAATGTGAATAGTGCTCATTTTTAACCGACTTCAAAAAGGAGGTTCTGTATTCGATCCGTATGTATGTATGTATGTAAATTTGTATGGCCGCGAGTTTCTCAAAAACTACTGATCCGATTTGGATGTGGTTTTCGATGTTCAAATGTATAGTTTTCAGGGAAGGTTTTAGTATATAATTTATGAAGATCTGATGAAAATCTTCGGAGATACACAATGGAACTCTTCAATAACTAACAGCAGATGACTCGCGAATGCTGCAATCGTATATCTATGATGTATTGTTTACACTATTCTATACTTAACTAACAAAAAAGCAATAAATAAAACTTTTTAACAAAAAATAAACCGCCTTCAAAACCACTGCAAACCAAAAAATAATTCAACTTTATATTCGCTTAGTATATACGTATATTTAGAGTCGGTGCCTAATTAAAATTGAACAATGTTTTCGTATATTTGATCTTGTATTTCCTTGGCTTAGTTGACAATTTAAATTAGGCATCGACTCCAAATATACATATATACTAAGCGAATATAAAGTTGAATTATTTTTTGGTTTGCAGTGGTTTTGAAGTCGGTTTATATTACCTTTTATTTGTGAGCATAGATCATTGTGACTTTTCTATGCAATGCAATCAACCCTGTATTATATACTGCCCACTGCTGGACATGGGCCTCCTTTACTACTGAAAGGGTTTAGGCCTTAGTCGACCACGCTGGCCTAGTGCGGTTTGGCAGACTTCACATACCCTCGAAGTTCTTATGGAGAATTCTCAGGTATGTAGGTTCCTAACGATGTTTTCCTTCACCGTTAAAGCGAACGATAATTGATTAACAATACACACGTAACGATGAAAATTCAGAAGTGTGTGCCTTGGGTTTTGAACCTACGTACATTGTATCGGCAGACCGTTCCATTCCCATATAGGCTATCGTCCACTTAATTTATGTGACGAGTAGCATTTTCTGAGAAGTTGTGAAATATGTGTGCCCTTACTCTTCAACCCGTTGGTCCAACCGAAGAGTCCTTCCACGTTCCTATTGCAAAAATATTTGCCTTTTTGATGCGATTACGGCGAAGTTTGTCGGTAGGGCCTCAAACTAGTTTTGTCACGTATTGATGGATGATTCGGGTTTTTTTATCCATCGTAATCCTTTGTTTTGTCTGGCGGTGTAAGATTGATCGCTTTCTGTCTTGTCGATTGGGTTAGTCTTGTCTTTTATATTGTAGACTTTATATTTTAACCTCCGATGCAAAAAAGAGTTATTAGTCACAAGTCTGTTTGACTCACAGAACACATGAATATAGTGAGACATTCCACCAATCGCTGTGTCTGATGTAAATAAAAAATAGCCTAAAGGCCAGTTTCACCGTTTCCTGATAAAGTTCCAGATCCATCTGACATATAACGGTATCCAACAATTAAATCTGACACAGGTAACTTGTTTTACCAGATATTTCTATTCGACTGTTAAACCAAATGTGTAATTTATATGGTGGATAAGTTCCAAATAGGGTATCAGGGACTTTGTCAGCATGTGGGGAAATTGGCCTTAAGTAAATGTTAATTCAGGACATGGTATATCGTTTTTCTTGTTTACTTCTACAAATATCTACATAAGCTCTCACAAAAGACGTGTAAAACCGTGTCGCAGTGTTACCTATGTTAATTAATTTGTGTTTCATAACCAAACGATTGATGAATGGTATCGGAGACGGCGAACAAGTGTGATGAATAGATACGCTCGTACGCCAATGATACATTACCTCGCTGTGCTTGTTTAATGTATGTTCTGTCTGGGATGAAATGAAGTAGAATTAGAGTGGGCTTCGGTGGGAATCAGCTGCTTTAATTTTGCGTGAATGTCAGCGTATAATTGTTACTGGAACGTTAGGAGACTTGTTATAAAATTCGTTTTGAAGTGTGAGAGGTGTTGCTCTCGAGTTTGAACCGTGAAAAATATTTCGCGTAAAAATCACCCTGTTTGCGTTATCGCAATAAAAACCTTGCCTTTATTATGTTAAACTAAGCCATGATCTATCTATATGCCAAATTCCAAATCTGTTGAGCGGTTTCGTCGTTAACTTCTTACAAACATCCATACATTTTCACAATCCCTCGCATTTATAGTATTAGTAAAATAAGATTTCTTAAACTCCGTATACTAGCTCCGACCCTGTGTTGAACAAGTGTTACCATTGTTACTTGATCTGATTTTATTGTTCATTTTCTGATTACTTCTAACATGTGATGGAAAGGAAAACGTTTTGTTGATCTAAGTTATTTTTGGTGTGCATTGGATTACGGATTTTAGGAACAGAGAGACCGTTTTGGCGCCTCGTTAATCTAGCGGCAGAGTGGATTTTGTCAGTGGAGGTCCTGGGTTCGAATTCTGGGGCAAACAGAACTCGTGATTTTTTTAATATGTAATATGTCCCGGGTCTAAATCTTTCAGAGGAGATTGAAACCAGACGACCTCTAGAAGGTCCATCTGGAAAACTTTAGAGGAGGCCTATGTTCAGCAGAGGACTTTATGTGGTTGATGATGATGATGATGATGATGATGAGGTACGGAGCAATACTATGAATGATGGCTTAACAGTACGTAAGCATAAGGACGATGTGATTGGTAATATTGCCATACAGCTTTAATTGGCTGTCAGATAAAGTTAGACAAAGCCAAAGAAAATTATAAATTATCGACAATACGGCTGATAGACTTCGGGGTACTGTGCGTTTTCATCGCATTTATGAATACGGGTGTATGTTGATACTGTGTGGATACGGACTACAGACGCATACAAATACCTAAGCGGCTTGTATTTAGGTGTATAAAACACACTTCCCTAACCATAAACCCTTTAAGAATAAACAAAAAAACAATACTAAAGAAACTAAACAATCAAAACGCACAACCAGAGTCAGTACAAAGCGAATAAGTCCATGTGGTTTCCATCCACCGCCGAAGACAGCGCTCAAGCCTCAGCAGAAACAATTTATACCATCCGCTCGGTGGTTAAACTAGTGCTGCACAACTTTTGTTTACCAGACTGTTATGGACTTAATCTTGTGGAAGATTGCGTTAAGCTGGCTTCGTGCGGAGTCAGAGATGTGGGGTGCTGCAAAATAAACTTATTAAACGTAGAATTATCTAGGTACTTCTTTTATATACCCTTATTTTATATACCCCTTTGTTGCATCTCTTTTGTCTTGGTTAGCCACAATCTGAGTAGTCTTGCTCGCTTTAACGTCTGTGCTCGCGGCGGCGTCGTGTGTCGGGTAGGTCACTTCCCTGTAACATGGTTGAGGAGGCCGATGGCTGGCACATGCGTCAAACTCGTGAACGGGTGCTGCTTGTGTGGACTGGTCTACTCTGTTTGATGGTTGACTTTATTTTTTACTTAAAATTAAACATGTAGGTGGTTGTTTCACTTAGGTACTCTCCGTTAATTTTCGCATTTAATATCCATCTTTAAAATTGAAGTAATATTGTGATTTTCAAATTGTAAAATATATATATTTAAAAAAAATGATAAAAGACCTACGCTGAGTTTCTTGGTGCTTCTTCTCAGGTCAGTGGGCTTTTCCGAAGCACCGGTAGAATCTTTTAGTAAAACAACATTGTGAAAAATGACGTGTAAAAGTGCCCTTAGGGGCCTAATTACTGAATAAATGTTTTGAATTTGAATATACTGGTAGTAGGTCTCTGTTATGTGAGGGCCCGCCTGGGTATCACCGCAATGTCTATTTCTACCGCCAAGTAGCAGCGTGCATGCACTTTTATGTTCCGGTTTCAAGGACATTGTAGCCAGCGTCATTACTGGGCATTACGAGACTTAACATCTAATGTCTCAGGTTAACGAGTGCAGTGGAGTTCCAAGCAGTACTTTGTACTTAAAATTTCTGAAATATACGAGTACAGTCGCTATTCCTTCACTCTTATAGTCCGGTGAGACCGCAATCCGACATGACCGGAGAGAGATCAGGCGCAAGACCAACGGCTTAACGTGCTTTCCGAGGCACGGGGCACCACATCGCCAACTTCCCGACTTCGAGCTGTGACTGAGTAATCTTTAATATGGAAAAACCCAGTCACAATGTTTTTGACTCCACCTGGGATTCGGTCGCAGGAACTCAGCGCGCAAATCGTACTCGTAACGCGTACGCATTACTATTACGCCACCGAGGCAGTAAGTCTCTCATCGCGTTAGATTGAGTCAACCGTATTTTTTTTTTATGACATAGGTGGCAAACGAGCATACAGTTCACCTGATGGTAAGTGATCACCGCCGCCCATGAACATCTGCAATACCAGGGGGCATAGAGATGCGCTGCCGGCCTTTTAGGTGGGAATACGCGCTTTTTTTGAAGGTCGCCAGGTCGTATCTGTCCGGAAATGCTGCTGGCGGCAATTGGTTTACGATCTACCGTTAACCCGCCTGGAGAGACCATCCGTGCATCTCTAGGGCCCTACTATGTCCTTAAATTGTCCAGAGGACCACAAGTTTGGTCTCTGCATCGCACCCGCGAGCTCTCTAGGGTCCCTATTAATCCCCTCTTACGACAGGCAGGGGATACGGTAATGGAATTCATCAAACGCCCCAATCTACAGAGTGGGGAATTATCTAGGTGCCTAGCTAATTAACTGCCTTTGTGGTGTTATTGTATTGTGTACGCCGGTACGGTGCACGCAGTAGGACTGCCATGCTGAGTTCTCGGGATGGATATATAAATTGGGCTTAAATATTGGGTTGTTTTCACAATATCTATCGAAGAGTGAAACCTCTTTGCGCCCAGCAACTCAATACTGGCCGTTAGAAGCAACTGGCCATTAGAATAAAATTCTATACATACATATTCATATACATATACACTCACGCCTGTTATCCCTGAAGAGGTAGGCAGAGGCGCAACTAGTACACCCACTTTTCGCCGACATTCCGTCCCATGATGTGAATAAAATTCTATAAACATTTAAATGTGGTTCCTTAGACTTGACACGTTCCTTTGTAATTTAAAAAAGATAAAATAAATAGCGCATTGTGTAATTAATATTTCTTTGTACAAAATATATCGATCTTGAATACATACGCTCTTTAATAAAACACGACGAAATTTTATTCTAAGATTATCAATCTGGAGTTTGGATTCATGTTTCATAAATGGCTACAGGCTTGCCCTCTACGGTATCTAACACACCTCTGCCTACCCCTGAAAAAGAAAACATTATATACTTAATCTCTTAAAACTGATAGAATATTTGTATGTGCTCGGATTGCAACCACCAGAAGGTGTAAAACCCACCATAGTGACTTATAAGTGTCCCGTTTCAAATAGGCCGGCAAAATTGTGTCTACTAGCGAGGGATAATCATCTCTCGTTACTATTTGGAGCCTACTCCACTTAACACCAGGTGCAGTTAGAAAGAAAGAAACAAAGAAAGAAAAACGATTCATTAGTCACAGTCACAACTCACAACACAACAATAATAATAAGCACAAATCAAAACAAAAAAATATACCAAATTTTAATAATAAAAACAAAACTACTTAATGATAAATTGGGTAGACTATAAGGTTTATCCCTGGCTGGTCAAATTCAACTTCAAATTCAAATCATTTATTCAGTAAATAGGCCCCTAAGGGCACTTTTACACGTCATTTTTCACAATATTGTTTTACTAAAAGATTCTACCAGTGCTTCGGAAAAGCCCACTGACCTGAGAAGAAGCACCAAGAAACTCAGCGTAGGTCTTTTATAATATTTTTTTATATATGTATATATTTTACAATTTGTAAATCACAATATTACTTCAAATTTTAAAGATGGATATTAAGTGCGAAAATTAACGGAGAGTACCTAGGTGAAACAACCACCTACATGTTTAATTTTAAGTAAAAAAAATAAATAAAGTCAACCATCAAACAGAGCAGACCAGTCCACACAAGCAGCACCCGTTCACGAGTATGACGCATGTGCCAGCCATCGGCCTCCTCAACCATGTTTCAGGGAAGTGACCGACCCGGCACACGACGCCGCCGCAAGCACAGACATTAAAGCGAGCAAGACTACTCAGATTGTGGCTAACCAAGACAAAAGAAATGCAACAAAGGGGTATATCAAATGAGTAACGTAGTATGTTCAAAAATATACTCTTAGGACTACCCGGGAAAGTCGCACATATCCATCTGTCAAAAATCACTTAAGCTAATTATCGTCGTGGCTGTGACAGGTGGGTGACTACTCAGCATGTGATTTGTTGCAAAACACAACGCTGATTTTCAGTGGTCACCTGAAGTGACGTACGGACCAAGCAGGGTTATCTTACCATGTCCGTATAAAAAAAACTTACGCGAGAATTCCGAAGTGCACACGAAGTGCAGCTCCTTGCCTACTTCAGCAAGTTTAAAGAGAAACTTGCCCACAATGTGCTCATAACTTTAACGCAATAACATTAGTTTTATTTCTGTACGGCATAAGTATTAATTGGATACATGGGTTAATTGTGAATACGCATTACAATGTATATTGTGGACTTATTTAATTGCGTCTTTGCCTCTTTAAAGACGAGAGCTTATGCATGTATAATTTTTATTAAAAAGTCTTTTCATTTCAAGTGAAATTCGTAAGGTTTTTGTAATAGAAAAACTCACAAAAAGTTATTTTGTCTTACTCGAACTAAATACTCTGTCAAATTAACAAGGTGATCGTATTAGGTACATACATTGAGGTACATATATTAAGCGCATGTTGTTATATCCGTGGAGTTAATTTCCTTTGTTGAACCAAGCGCGTGTATTAATTTAATTAGGGTGTGTTATAGGAAATTACAATGAGTTAACTTCCTTATGAAAACATAAAATATAGAGTCTCAATGTCGAAAGCTTTCTTTACTTGAGCATACTAGACTGGGGCGTTACTACTGTCTAAGATGGTCTGCTAGTAAAAAGGATTCGACAAAACTATAGGTACTGCTTAATAATTACTAGATACTGTAAGGATGGAGAGGACAGCTCAGACATACCAGCTTGTTGCGACTAACTATATCGTATTAATTGCTTTACAACTAGTTGGGATTGCTGTCATAATTATGACGACTGTTGAGAGGGCCGGTTTAAGTATGTGGGGGTCCTAGGCATTGCCCCCTTCGGGCCCCTTTTCGGTCTCCTTACTTCAAATTAATCGACTGCAAAATATTTTTTAATTTAATTAAAATATGTTCCAAAATGTAATAAATACAATGTTAAAGATAATCAAGCCTATAATATTGTAATCTGGTAACGGAATTTTTAAATACGCATCGTTTAATGTCACTTTTTGTGACATTTTTTTCCCGGGACGAAGGGCCCTTATCTGATGCCGGGCCCATAGGCAGTTGCCTGATTTGGTTTAAGGCTAATCCAGCCCTGACTGTTGAGGGCCGGCATCGTAATCACCATTAAATTAAATATAAAAAACGTCGATAAAAATATCCTTAACAAAATAACAAACCTTAAGTAGTAAAATATAAACGTAATTGGATTATTTTCGCTTTTCTTAACTAATTAATTTTATTGAATCGTTCAACTATTAATTTGTTCTTAATTGTTATGAACGTTGAGAATTGAGAATCTTTATAACATTTATTATAAATAAAGTTTGTAAATAGAATTCTATCGGCGCCATATCGGGCTCAGAAGGCCCCGCGCACAGAAGGACGCCCACGGCGTCGACGCTGCCGTCCACACGGGGGTCGCAACAATGTGCTAAAACACGCACAAAACTAAAGACGGACAGACCCCTGCCGCCCACCCGTGACCCCGGTGGCACCTATTAGTCGCCTATTACGACAGGCAGGGGATACCGTGGTGGAATTCTCCAAACGCCCCCAATCCACAGGGCGGCGGGTTTTGAACCTGCGGACTTTCGTCTCGGCAGTCCGTTACACTCCTAAGTAGGCTATCGCCGCTGTTCGCTATATTGGGTACAAATTCCAGACTCCGGGCTGATATAGATTAAAAAACCCAATATCATTCCGCTCCACCCGGGAATTGAATCCGAAAACTCAGCATTGCAGTCGTACCGTATAACAACTACGCCAGCGAGGCAGTCTTAGACATCGTTTCTAATATCTTGAATCTCAGGGTGACAAACGTAAAGCAGTGCTATAGGTACAGTATCTACTCATAGTTCAAAATCCCAAGTGGTATGTCGTATGGCTTATTATTCATAGTTTCTCAACAAGTGCATAAAAATGACAAAATTCTGGCTTAGAATCATTTGAATAATAAAAAAAGAACACGGTCATCATTCCAAATTCAAATCAGTTCTTTTTAAATATAAAGCAATGGAACCAATGAACAAAAGTCGTACATAAAAGAATCCAAGTTATTCATCTCGACATTACGTTTACAGAAATTACTAATTGCGAACTCATTTTTCTCGCGTTTTATGCTCGGATAATAAACTTGACATAAAATTGTTAATAATTGCCGTAGATGTTTTACGCGGCCGTAATGACTCAAAAGAAAGGAGCCGGGCCGTAACCGCGACTTACATTTAGGGTTTTTAATTAAAGACGTCCCGAGAAGTCGCCATTAATCCACTGCTTCCCACTCTAATAAAAGGGTTCCTTTACTCAGATACGTGAAATACCAGATTCGGTATATAAAAAACAAATACACATTTCGTTTTGTTGTGACGTTTTTTTTATTCTAAGTGCAAGCGTTTCGTATGTAATTAAACGATTATTTATTTCTATACATAAGCTTTGGGTGTTTCTAAATAGAAACCTCTTGTCTATTGCAAGATTATATCAGCTGAAGGGGAGACAGATTTTGGGTTTTCGAAAATCTGAAATATTCTCCCGGTTTAATGAAAATAGAGAGTGTCTCTCAGCCAAGCCGTTATTCATCAAACCACACCACAGCTCCACAATTTTGGCCACGATTGTAGATTAAATCTTCATACGAAATATATGGCCTAAAATATAACGTTATTTGGCGTGGTAACAACAGAGATCATTGTAATCTTTGACAGGGATTTACAGCTCCCGAAGCATATTGGTCTTTGCTAGCAATTGGGTCACGTAGCCAAAAACGATATGAAATTTCGTGACGCATCCAATTTTTATTTTCGTATTTCAATGTGACACTCCGACAAAAATACAAATTAATAAGAATCACCTGACGACCTGAATTATTTTTCTTTGTGAAATACATTGTTTTCGTTCCATTTTTTTAAAGTGAACGCTTGGGAACACCTAAATGTCGCGGTGAAGCCATTTTACATTAAAATTGTCTGTAATGTTTTATAAAGTAAGGCTCGATTGTATAATTTTATTTTCAATAGCGCTTTTATTTTTTTAAGCAAGATAGTTCCGAATCAGAATTGGGGCTTCCTTTGCCTTTGACGCCTTTCGGATTGGTGTATGTGAGATACCATGGACAAGTTAGTTTTCAAAGACGTTAAAGCCACCTAGTTTTAGGTATTTTAGAGAACGGTGATTTTATTGTTGTGGCTTGGTGTGGCGTGTTAAGCTGGCTAATAAAGTAATGTTTTAATATGTATCGTGATCGTAAATGAATTAGTTATTATTTAGATTAAAATACGCAAAAAATATCTATCACTACTTGTATACCATAACAAAACGTTACTGTAGGCAATGTCTACCAAAAAATTACCACGATTTATATATCTCGTAGTCATTTTGGCGTAGACATAATCGAAACTGTGAGATGAAAAATTACTCAGTCGCAGCTCGGAGTCAGGAAGTTGGCGGTGTGATACCCCCGTGCCTTGGAAAGCACGTAAAGCCGTTGGTCCTGCGCCTGAGCTCTCTCCGGTCATATCGGATTGCCGTCTCACCGGACTGTGAGAGTGAAGGAATAACGAGTGTACCTGTGTATTGCGCACACATTTGTGCACTATAATATCTCCTACATACCTAGTTGATCTCTGTTGACATTGGCCGCCGTGAGCGAAATCAGCTTGGAAGAGATTATAATCCTACTAATATTATAAAGGCGAAAGTTTGTAAGAATGTATGGATGTTTGGATGTTTGGATGTGTGGATGTTTGTTCCTCTTTCACGCAAAAACTACTGAACGGATTTCGATGAAATTTGGTACATGGGTAGATCATGTTCTGGATTAACACATAGGCTACTTTTTATCCCGGGAAAACGTAAAGCGGGACTTTTATCCCGGAAAAACTTTTTAACGCAGGCGGAGCCGCGGGCAAAAGCTAGTTGTATAATACTATAAACCAGTTTAAATTGGACCACAACACGCAGATGCATTCGTGTGCAGTTGTGCACCAAGTACAATATAAAACGATTAGCATATCCGGCAATCCAATAAGTTCTCTTTACGCATGTAACAATTGTTCGGATCGGCCGACGCGGCGCGACCAATGTGCGTGCATTGTGGCCATGAATCGATTCCGAATAGCTCAGACGCGCTTTAAGCCGGAATATACATTTAGTTGCGACGAAAGCGGTGTTTTTAACCGACTTCAAAAAGGAGGTTCTGTATTCGATCCGTATGTATGTATGTTTGTATGTATGTAAATTTGTATGGCCGCGAGTTTCTCAAAAACTACTGATCCGATTTGGATGTGGTTTTCGATATTCAAATGTATAGTTTTCAGGGAAGGTTTTAGTATATAATTTATGAAGATCATCGGAGACATACAATGGAACTCTTCAATAACTAACAGCAGATGACTCGCGAAAGCTGCAATCGCATATCTATGATGTATTGTTTACACTATTCTATAATTAACTAACAAAAAAGCAATAAACACTTTTTAACAAAAAATAAACCGACTTCATAACCACTGCAAACTAAAAAATAATTCAATTTTTATTTAAGCTAATTTCATTCTGTAATTGGATTAATAACTTAAAAATGTGAGAGGAATTTTTCAAAAAATATAAGTCTTTAAGTAGTAGTAAGTGTCAAATTACCACATGTTTCATTAAAAATAGTGATAAAAGAATTAGTGCTTATTTGGGAAATATTTTTTTAATGAACACTTAAAAAATCAACCTATTCTTTTAATAATCCTAATTTGTTTGTGGGATGAATCAAAAAAATTTGAATAATAATTTGTATTTATAAAAAAGCAATCATTTAGGGTCAGGCCTTAAGAATAGATCTATGAGTGGGATATCAAAAACAATAATGAGTCAACGTTTATCAAATCTTTCGATTGTCACCATTATTGTCACGCTTGTGGGGATTCCCTAGAAAATGAAAATTATTAACGCTAGGAATCCCAGTTTTTATTACCTCGTAAAATAAACCTTGTATTATATGAATTATTGATATTATTGTTTTTTTTTTGTTTGACGGTCCATATCAGTGAAATAATTTTGCTTGCTCGAGCGTGGTGTGCCTATGACATTTTGAGGTAAGTATCTAATTAATGTTTTGTAACAATATAGGGTAAAATTATAAAGCTTTGATTCCGCAGAATGCGGCAGACGGCGGTCGGCAACGGCAGAATGACGCCCGGCAGGACGTCACTTGCCTTGCGTCATTTGCCGTCGTGTGCGGAGTCGGTCTCATACAATTTAATACTGCATAGTAGTGCCGTCTGCCGTCGCGGCACATACCATCTGCTGTCTGCCGCGTCCTGCGGAATCACAACTTAATACATAGCTACAATGTAAATGATATACAAGGAATTATAAGCAGAGACTTGATTATTCAGAAAGAGTAGAGGTTAGGCAGACGGCGTGGCTGGAGTTGGTCGTATAAACTAAGCCAAATCATCTCTATATCAGGCTAGATAGGTTGCACTTGCATTACTTTTATGTGAGACTAGCTTTTGCCCACGGCTTCGCCCGCGTTATTAAGTTTTTCCGGGCTAAAAGTACATAAAAACCTTCCCGTTGAATCACTCTATGACTATGACGTTGATACAACTCTTAACAAATAATGCATTAATTTCGACCAAATTTGATTACCATAAAAACGGTTCTAGTGAGTTAATCTTAAAAGATAAACATATACTGTCGCGGACATTTTTTTAGATCATTTCAAGAGGAATAATTATTTCATACATATATTTTTGGTATCTTGAACCGTTTTCGCAGCGCACGCAATGGAAGCCCTCAAGGATAAATAATTTTCCCCGTTTTCTTTCACATTTTCCATTATTTCTTCGCTCCTAATTGTTGCATCGTGATGTTATATAGCCTATAGCCTTCCTCGATAAATGGGCTATTCAACACAAAAATAATTTTTCAATTCGAACCAGTAGTTCCTGAGATTAGCGCGTTCAAACAAACAAACAAACAAACAAACAAACAAACTCTTCAGCTTTATAATATTAGTATAGATAAGGACAGATAGTAGAAGAAGTAGTAAACGTCTTGGAGACTGAAGTGCGACCATATTGGGTTTACAAATTACATACTTAACTTAAATTACCTTAATATCCAGTAAGTATCAACACCACCAAATAATAAGATCGAGTATCTACTCTAGTCACTAACTTCTATTATACTAGTACGCGTATAATAGACGTCAGTGACTCTAGTGTGAACCTAAGCGTGAATAAAGCTACAAGAAAAGAGCACCATTTAATTTAACAAGGCACTTATCAGATTTCTTTTGTTTCATAATTACTACTGGCAACATTCAACCTTGCGTGTTTCTAACAAAAAAGTTTAAAAGAGTGTGAAACGTAAATTTAAAATTACCTTAATGTATTCGGGGCCCGTCATTTTGGCGAGAAAGGGCCGCGCGCTCCGCTATTAGTCTCGCCTCGTTAAGCACAAGATCAAGACCTAATGAGCCACGCATATGGTTTAGTGCACTCGCAGGATCAAAAATTATAATCCTTTGCGCCATTGTACATTGAACTCTATTTACATTACCATTTCTAAACACCACAGGCCAGTGTGGAATGGTTCAAGCTTACTGTTGCTTAACAACAAGGATTCGAATGTGGTTTGATCGAAATTCACTTTTATTGTAGTCGCATCCACACCACCACACCACACACCACATCAGCCCTGTAATACTGCCCACTGCTGAGCACGGGCCTCCTCTACAACTGAGAGGGTTCAGGCCTTAGTCCACCACGCTGGCCTAGTGCGGGTTGGCAGACTTCACATACCTTCGAAAATTTTGAGAACTTCTCAGGTATGCAGGTTTCCTCACGATGTTTTCCTTCACCGTTAAAGCGAGCGATAATTCACAAAGAATACACACATAATTTTTTAGAAAAGTCAGAGGTGTGTGCCCTTGGGTTTCGAACCTGCGGACATTGAATCGGCAGTCATTGTAGTCGCATAAGATATAAAATTGTGAAAATCTTTATACATCGTGAAGATGGTTTCAAGAATGGAACTATTCTTGAGTTGGGCAATAAGTTTTATACGTGGGAATGAGTTTACATTTTCCCTTTTTTCATTTGTGTTATAAGAGCTAGCTCCCGCACGTCTGAGATTGGGAGTTCAAAAGGTTGAAAACATAAAAATAGAAATGCACTTATCCAGTATTTGTGTATATTTTTCAGTTAATAAAAAGATAATGACGCCTTTATCTTTGCCGAAATTAGGTACTAACTTAATTCGATACAGAATTCGCACATGTGGGGGAACCATTCGGCATTCGAAATTTAAATAACCGTTCCGTTCCTGTTCCCGCGCTCGAATTAAATGGGCTCGTCTTTTTTTCCGACGCATCATTTTTATGCCAGCTATATTAAATTCGTAGATTACAAAGAATAAAAAATGAAATAAACGTCAAGTGTGACCGTTTAAGTGCGAGGTGGTGAATGGGCCGGCTTATATTTTGCGTAATGAGTTCTATGCGGAGGTTGGTGGCATGTAATTGAGTCGATTGCCGCCAGTTTCACGTCGGATTTTTTAATGGTATAACATGTGTATTGGGCGTGAACTTTGTCATTAGGTTTTACGACGGTGTGACTGGCGGTTTAGAATATATTACTGGCAGTTTCACTTTCCAGTCCGAGTAGGAGAAAATTAATGATTTTTATAATATGAACGTTATTGTCTTTTTCTGAATTATAAAGCTCAGTTTCTCCCTTTTTTTTTTCTTTATGGCTACAAGCACTGTGTTGCTGTGAATTCCCACTTTGAAAATTATATTTTAAGCTTAGATTGGATTATATGCAGTAGCCCGACTTGCTATCAGTGATTTATATTAATGGACAGTTTAAGTAGTTGCGCAAAAATATTAAGTTTTCCAAATGCTAAATGTAAACGGCAAAGACATTTACAATTCGCATTGAATAATCCAAACAACATCACTCTAATTAATTCGTATAGAGTAAAGGTGGTATAGATGTCCCTCTTCTTGAAATCGAGTTGTAATTTGAAGACAATTAATATTACTTAAATAAAAAAGAAGTAAATGATTTTGATAGATCCGTATACAGTGTCATTTCAACATTGCGTTACTAAATGAAACCACATATTCAGCGTGACCTCTGCTAACATCGTGCAAAATATTATCCATGGGTAACGCATACTTTCGCCAATAATCCCGATTATAGTTTTATAGTTTTTTGATCACGCTGTGTTTTAGCGCGCTTGACTTTATTCAGTGAATCACGTCACAGCTGACGATGTTATTACAAAACCTATAGGATTAAGAAGGGCAACTCACAAATTCACTTGCAATACATTCACTCACATAGCTGCAGCAGTACCGCTTGAGACGTGGAATTTGAAATAAAATAATTAAATTGCTACTAGAGCAGTCCCTACTCCCTAACTAATACGTTATAAATATCAACATGAAATAAAAAGTTGTCATGTTATTGTATGAAAAGGAACTAATTATTTTTTAAGTGTTATGCTGTAAAGAAAAGTATTAATTCTTTAATAATAAACTTTGTTTTCGTTAATAAATAAGTTTACCTACCGAAATAGGTAGGTACTTAACAACTCGCAGTCACTATTAAAAAAGTTACAGGATTTTAATCTATTGATATCATATTTTTTTAGATTCCGTATGATATTTCAACGTTTATTTTAATTTTAACATCAATATTTCTGGACGTCATGCCTAAAATAGGTTTACGTAAATACTTTATACTACCAAACGCCTTATTATGCCTTCTGTACCTTCTAATCTCTAGCTACATTTTGTATCGCGTCAGAGTCGTTGATCTTGTTACTAACACATTGAAACTAACGTGCAGATACCAACATGTTATGTCTCTTTCGCACGCCATTCAATACAAATACGCACTCAAACACGCTGTGTTGCCAGTATAAACATTTTTACCGACAAGTTTGCTAAAATGACACAGCTTTTCAAAGAATCGGATATTAGTTTATTTATCACATGGATTTCTAACACACTTAAATAAGTATATTAAATAATAAAATAACTAGGGCAATTATGCTAATGAAAAGTCTACTTAAACGAATACGCAGTAATATCTTTCTATTGTAAAAATAACATTACTTTAAGCAATAAAGCATACCAGAGCTCTAACATCATTTAATTTCAATATGCAATGTGGTACGGTTTAAATAGCATAGAACAATGTAAAACTAAAATTGCAAGATATTGCAGAATAAGGTAATAGTACCAAAGCTTGGTATCCCTGTGGGAGCACGTGTTACACGAACATCAGCTGGCGGGGCAACGATCGCGCGCGCCAGCGGGCGCACGGCGCACTAGTCGGCATGTTCTTTGTATAGGGCTGCCATCACCTAAATTGCCGACGCCGGACAAACACGGCAAGAATCCCGGACATTTGGGCGAAATATGGGTTTATTCCCGGACATCTCTGATAGAGTACCCCAGTATCTCCGCACCGCAATAACAATCGTAATTTTTAATAGTTCCTGCCTGAGTAATAATACCTAAAACTGGCGTTATTTACTAACCACTTATAAAGTGACTCGACCAAGTGCACAAAAATCCTTCTAAATACCTATGTTTTACTTACTTACAATAATTTTGGTTATTAGTCAATTGAATATCCTGGTTATCTTAAATTAAGTTCAGTCATTACTCACGTACTTACGTACGTAAATGTTACTTATTCTTGACAAAAGTGTGCGTGTATTCTATGAAGTGGTAAAAATTAAACGTTTTTTACCCTACTAGTAAATTACGACAATTCCAGGTAATAGCAATAAGTACAAGAGATATTTATCAAAATGTGTAACGTGTCGAAATACATCGAGATTCGCGGTCCGGGATTCGTGGACTTTATGCCTATCCCGCGCGGCCTAAAATATGGCCCCGCACTGGCTCCTCCAGGCGCATGCGCCGTGGGGCGCGGGGGCTTGCGCGCGCGTTGCCCGCCAGTCGCCCGGCAGCAACACGACGTGGCGTATGTCGATTTACGTACTGAATGTTAGGCCGATGCTCCCTATGTACTTACCGGTACCTATTGTAATTTTATTATTAAATCGTTTTGTATCGATCCGAGTGACCTTGCCTCTGACATCGCTTCGGGAGACGCGAGCCATGTGTAGGTAAAAACCTATTAGTTTAGTTCTTTGTCGGCTTTTATGCGCACACGATCAAATGTTCTCTAATTGTAATTATTATTCTATTGTGTTAATTTTTAAGTTTCTGTTGTGGTAAACTATGATTTACATTTACAAAGCTCGTGAATAAAGTGTTAATGTTTCCTTGAAGGTCGTTGAAATGTCTTTTGTACTTTTAGGGATTACTGAGTAAATGTTCAAAATTCCAATCTTCCAGAACCTCGTTGACACTCGTATCATAACGGTAGCATCATAGTCGGTTTCACGAAATCGATCGACGAATTTGACGGCTTGAGCGTGCGATTCTTGCTGATGTATCGTGTGATAGTTGATAGAATCTTAGGGTTGTGAGGCTTTTTGATAAGCTACGTGCGGTGTACGGACTGTGACCATTATCGAAGATGCCTCAATGATTTCAGTCTTCTAAAGGAGACATAACTGGCTCTGACAGAATCTAGTAAGTGACTGTTGTTTAGATTGACCTATGTGACCTGACACAGAAGCATTGGTAATAATAGCGACCTCACCTTTTCGGTTTGGAATAAAGCTTCTTGGTTACGATGGCGCGATGTGACAGCTTATCGTTGCGCTCCGTGTGTGCATCTCTTGTTCGCGTGTGCGTGAGCATAATATTAGGGTCATTCAGCTCAAAAGTACGCACTTTTTTTTCTATCGTCTACACACTCAAAAATATAGGGTCCTGATATGCGTTTTAACACTTTATTTAAAGTAAATTTATTCTACTTTCATTATTTAATGAGTTTTTGTACATTACTTCATCGTTTTTTTTTGCAATACATGTTTAAGTGCAGCGGGAGAAATTCGTACTCTTGACCCGTCATGTGGGTAAAACTACGCAGAAGTGCGGTTAATGGTTCGCATACTGGGTAAGCTTTGCACGCAGGTAAACTACAGGAATATAATTACAAATTGTATAAGTACACATGGAATCATATGGAATATGTTTTTAAACTTCCTTTATTCTTGGTACAAAGATTGTAAAAATAAACATTAAATGTACACCTATTGTAGGCACCAGGAACATAATTAATTAGACTGTACTTAATACAAACTTGAGTTATTTTTGTAATTTAATGATCACTGTAATTTTAGGAACTCTTGATGTTACTTTTCATTGTAATGAAGTTATAACAGCGTGCGTACTTTTAATCCCGTACTCTTACCCAACAGGGAATATTTTAAACAATCACATGTCAGTTGAGATGCAGTTATTTTTTAGGACAGAATAAATAACTAAAATAAATACTATAATAATCGTGTAAACTTAACATAATCAACGGTCTTTTGTAAACTGATGCACCGTCTATCCATAAACTTTTTCCCAGCATAAAATAATTGATAACTAATCAACAAAATTACGTTGATGGCCGTTTTTCGCTAAACAAGTGAGGCTTGGTAAAATAGCTTGTGGGCTCTGACATCATCCCTGATGCACCCCTAATTTAGCCGAAAAAGTGTCTGAGCCCCCTCAATAGGTTCCGAGATATTGACCATGCGAAATTTTACCCACTGCGTGCTGTTACCCCGAATGACCCTATCAATGAAACACACAGACCTCAGTGCGATGTTGACGCTCCGACGATCTCTCGTATACTAGTAGTGGCAATAGGATGTCTAAAATTAAAAGACCTTTTTTGTTATTTATTTTGTTTGAAAAATGTACTTCTTTATTTTACACTTATGGTTAAATTTATTAACTGCATGGTGTTTCTTTCAAATTGATTTTATCGCAGTTAAATTTATGTATTCGATTACAAAATGACCCTGTATATTTGAACGAACGATATTTGAACGTAAAACCGTAACTGTGTTTGTAATGAAAGAAAAAATATGTATATTTAACACACTTATAATAATACAATTTAATAAAAAAGTATTTTCCTTACTCAACCTATAAAAGAAAAATAATACGAGCTTGGCAGAATTGTCGCGATCCGTAATACGCATTTGAAATTCACGATTTTTTGTGTCACTTTTCTAACGACACAATGTGTTGTCAGTGGCATTCAAGGATGTCACCTAAACTGCCTGGCTAGCACGCAACGATGTCGGGCGCAGAGTACTATTCTAATATGGCGTTAGACTTGTCGATGCGTTCTAAAATGTTAGTATAATAATCGAGGCATCTATCCTCGTCAGGCATCTACAACCACGTTTCCTATAATCGAAATTCAACTATAAAAAACATCAGATTTTTAAAAAAACAACTTTAAACAAAAACCTAACAGGATTCCATAGATACTTCATATAATGCCAATAACTCGCCGGCCGTCCATTTTAAATTTCCATTTGCAACAAAAGGGTTTAAAGTGCGTAACAATATTAACACTTTTCGATTGAAAACCAATCTGTACGGTCGGCTTGAATTGCAAATTCGGACAAATCTCGCTAATTGCCGTGACGTCATGCCGATATGGCCCAAGTTTCGGCGTAACTTGGTAAATTTGCCCGAATCGAGCAATTTGGACAATATTAAAAGTTCGTGATTCCGATTCTATCGGGTTGTTCGTGATTTAGTACTGTTAAGTTACATTTGATATTCTAATTACTTAACTTCAACTGTAAACGTTTTAAACTGTGCACAGAATATCATAGTATCGTTTGCTTACTTTGTTACCTAAGTAAGAACGTAAAGCAAAAGTCTCTTGTACAGATGGTACCAATGACAGTTTTTGATCAGTGATATTTGTTTCTTTTTTCAAATTTCATAAAAGGAACATAGTAACAAAAAGTGAGTACTTAAAACACTGCTAAACGAGTCATGACATTTATCAAAGGCGCCAAAAAGTAATTGTTTTTTTTTCAGATGCAATACAGGTTCATAGATTTATATCACAGCTACATTATCCTTGCAAGCTTTAATATTATCGCACACGTTCACGATATTTATCTTCTTAGAATCTAATAATCTTGTCCGTAATACAGCGCGCTTGCATTTTGTTTTTATTCAGAAAGAATTATGACGTTTTTTTTGTTTTATACTCACTGTTATTTGCAATTTACCTAAGTTAATATCAATTCTTTTTTTAAATATTTATTCCTTTTACACTTTATTGTAAGGTTGCCTTACTTCCACACAATGATGCGTCTTCCATGGGTTTTAATAACAGATGTCGTTGTTAGTTGAAAAATATTAAATAATGATATTCACACACAAATCTCTTTTACAAAAAAATACAAGCACAAAAGATAAAACTCAGAAACTCAAATAACATAAAATTATACACTCCGCCAACAAATTACGGCAAAAAAAGTATTTTGTACGACGGTGCAAACCATTATAATAAACTACCAAAATACATAAAAGAAACTAAGACTGTCCCTACCTTTAAAAAATACTTAAAGCATATTACTTAAAGAAATAACCAGTACGCTCTGAATTTTTAGTTCACTATAAAATAAGCTCTGTCATATCCAGTGGCCCATATTCTGTGACTCGGTTTCTATTAGTGATGTGATTAATGGTTAAAAATTATTAATGGTTAATAGTTAAACATTAAAAAAAAATAACGTGTTAAATTAATAGTTAAGTTATAACGGTCAAGAAGTAAGGAGTTACGTGAAAAGCATTAGCGATAACATGTTCAACACGTGTCTTGCGTCGTTTATTTTAATTATGTTAAATTTTTTAACATTGAATCAATAACCAACAGGTAAATTTATTTTCACAATAACAGTCACATCGAAATAAACATTTTCTAATTATTATGTATTCATGAACATTTGTGTAAATGACGCTTGCGTGCCGTTCATACAATTGAAAAAATCTGCTTTGAGGTGTAATGACTGTTCAATTTTTTACACCTTAAAATTATGTTATTATGTATCTTTATATTACTTATTTCTGATTTTGAGCTCGATTGGCCTTAAAACAAAGAAATTCAAAATGGTGGCCACTTTTTTCAATTCTAACATTGGATCCGTCTTTTGTACCTACAGGCCTGCCCAGATATCGATTTTGAGGTGGATTGGCCTTAAAACAAAAGAATTCAAAATGGCGGCCACTTTTTTCAATTCTAACATTGGATCCGTCTTTTGTACCTACAGGCCTGCGCAGATATCGATTTTGAGGTCGATAGGCCTTAAAACAAAGAAATTCAAAATGGCGGCCACTTTTTTCAATTCTAACATTGGATCCGTCTTTTGTACCTACAGGCCTGCCCAGATATCGATTTTGAGGTGGATTGGCCTTAAAACAAAGAAATTCAAAATGGCGGCCACTTTTTCAATTCCGACATTGGATCACTCTTTGGTAACTAGAGTTAAACACAGATACCGATTTTGAGGTCAATTGGCCTTAAAACAAAGAAATTCAAAATGGCGGCCACTTTTTTCAATTCTGACATTGGATCAGTCTTTGGTAATTAAAGTTATACCCACATACCGATTTTGAGGTCAATTGACCTTAAAACAAAGAAATTGAAAATGGCGGCCACTTTTATCAATTCTGACGATACCTAAATAAAATTATTTTCGCAATCATTGCAAGTGGCGATTTTACTGTTCACAAATCACGACAAGGCATAATTTAAGTCTTAGCTAAAGAAAAAAATATCATTTTTGTGCTTATTAGTACTGTATTAAATTTAATTTAATAAATAACCTATAGAGGCGTTATTAGCATTTTTCTATGCTTAACAGTTATCAAGTTTAGTTGAATGATAAATTAACAGATGGCATTAACTGCCTCCGCAGTCCGTTCATTAGTTTAAACGTTTAATGAATATTGCAATAGTAGTTAATAGAATTAACAGCTATTATTTTGTAATGAGTTAAATTAACAGTTATAACGTTTAATGATCACCTCTAGTTTCTATGCAGTAACAGTTTGATGTGATGAGAATTTGTTTGCATCGCGAACCTACCCTCACTTTGTTTTTAATGTATCCGTGATTTTTTTTTTTTTTTTAATTTATTTATTTATTTTGTAAATACAATAATTAGGTATTACATGCATAAAAAACCACTGAGGTTTATAGTTATGCATATAATTTACATTATCATAGGGACGAAACTAGGCAAGCGCATCATAAGTTTTTATATAAAATAATTATAATAATAATAATAACAACAACAACACATAGCGTCATCTGTTGAATATATAAAAAATTTTGAAATATTTATAATTTGTGATATATACCCACTTATAATCATTTATTTTATGCACAATAGTTTACAATCAATAATACAAAATGTTTTCATCACAGTGAAATAACAAATAAGCAAATAATATATCAAATTTATAAAAGAAAATTTTACAACAAAATGACAACGTCAAAAAAATATTGTGGTGAAGAAATATCTGTGTATTCAACATATAGCTGCATTTTAACGGATGACGACAATTAGAGCCAGAAAGAACATAATATGCGCACGACCAAGATCATCCAGCTCGTCGAGCTCCGCGTCATGGGCGTCGGCTTCGGAAGTTTTCGAAGCGTCACCAGAAGTCGACGCGTTGAGCCAACGTGACGAGCTGCAGTCGTCCCCGCCGCCACCAAGACCAGTGCGACGAAGAGGACGACAACCCCCTCCAGTGGTGGGCTTGGGACCTGTGGGGCCGTGTGCCTCGCCTTCGGTCCCCGCTACCGGTGGAATAGTGCGCCGCATGAGATGGACTCAAGCAATTAATGAAAATGTCATGCGGGCCTATTTTGGGGCAACAAATAGAGGAACCAAACTCACAGCGTATCGTGCTCAGATGCTCTCTCTGTTTCAGGCTTTGGAACCTACGATCAATGTGTCATCTCAGCGATTGTCGGATCAGGTGCGGTACATCCAACGACGCAACGTGTTGAATGATGAAGCACTTGAGCGGCTGCGTGCAGACTTGTGTGTTGTCCAAGACACTATCTCGCCTGTCCTAACCCAGCGAGCGCCTGACATAACAAACACACCTACCGCTGAAGTTGAGCGGGAGGATGGCTTGGACAATATCGTAAGTCCCCACGACGAACAGCGTTTGAGAGGGGCTTTGGAGAGTGCGATTTTGGAATTTAAATCGACTTCTACATCGTTTAGACCGAAGGTGCCACGTTTGCCAACGCATAAAAAAAATTTGGCACTGATGGGAGCGTTGGACTCCATGTTGGTTACATACATGGAGTCCAGTCGGGACCTTGTTGATACGTATTCGATCCTTTACTGCGCGGCCGTCGCAGCATGTCGGGTGGCTAATGTAAAATTTTCTAATACAAATAGAATCACTCGGGATGTTGCGACCATGCCTGCATGGCAACATAGGATCGAGAAGCGTATCAACTGGGCCCGAACTCTCATCGGCAAGCTAATTTCCTTTCAAGGAGGAAATTGTAGACCGAAGATTATGCGTTTTGTGACCCAGGCCTTTTCTGGGACCAATATTATTCCCCAGGACTATAGGCTTTGGGTCGCAGAACGCATAGACTTCTTTAAACAAAAAGTTTATGCGTGGGCAAGCCGCATTCGTCGTTATAGGAGGCGATGGGAACGATTCCAGCAGAATCGTACTTTTCAAAGCGATCAAAAGAGAGTTTATAGATGTTGGGAGGATTCTCCTCAAGGTGTGGTGGATGGGCGGCTGCCTGATGCTCACGATATGCGTGATTATTGGAAGAATATCTGGTCGTCGTCTATCCCCCATACTGAAGCCCCTTGGTTTGGTGTTGTAGAACGAGCTTGCGAGGCAATACCGGCCATGGAAACCATTTCAATTAGCCCAGAGGATGTTCTGGCAGCGATCCGTCCGACACAAAATTGGAAGTCTCCTGGCTCGGACGGTCTGCAGAATTTCTGGTTGAAATGGTTTCCCAGTTCGCATGCTCGTTTGGCAGCACAGTTTCAGGATGCGCTAGATAGAGGATCGCTTCCAACAATTATGACGACAGGTGTCACTCACTTGCTCTTTAAATCCGGCTGTACCACGGACCCGAAAAACTATAGACCCATAACATGCCTTCCAACCATTTATAAAGTTCTAACATCCATATTAAGATCAAAAATTGCAAATCATTTCGCTATCAATAATATTCTTTTTCCTGGCCAAACAGGATGCAAAATTGGGTCACGTGGTACGAAGGAGCTCCTTCTCATTGACATGACCATTTGCCAACAGGCTCGTCACAATCGAAGGAATTTATCGGCTGCCTGGATTGACTATAAGAAAGCCTATGATTCGGTGCCCCATACTTGGCTCATGAGGGTGTTGAATTTGTATAAGATCGATACAAATTTATGCACCTTTCTTGGGTCATGTATGGGACAATGGACCACTTGCCTTAGGTATCCAGGTAGTACGAGTCCTCTTGATTGTGATGAGCCAATTAGAATCAAGCGGGGTATATTCCAGGGTGATAGTCTGAGTCCGTTGTGGTTCTGTATGGCCCTGAATCCTCTCAGTACTCTGTTGTTGGATTCAGGGTTAGGATACCGTCTACGGAGAGGGAGTGAGCCTATATCTCACTTGCTTTACATGGATGATCTCAAGTTGTTTGCATCAAAACAATCGGAATTGATTGAGTTGTTAAAAATAACTGAAACATTTAGCAACTCAATCAACATGGAGTTTGGTGTAGATAAATGTGCGGTTATCCATGTGAAGCGAGGAGAGGTTGTGGTCTCTGATGACCTATAAGTCTCAGAGACTGTAAGACTTAGATCCCTTTCTGAGACGGAAACCTACAAATATCTGGGTATGCCTGAGGCACTGGGTATTATGGGTGCCGACGTAAAACAATCGGTGAGGGAACGTTTCTTCGGCCGTCTGACAAAAGTACTTAACAGTTTTTTGTCAGGTGGAAACAAGATCCGTGCTTTCAACGGTTGGGTTATGCCTGTACTCATGTACTCTTTTGGCATACTCAGATGGACTCAGACCGAATTGGACGCCCTGGATCGAAAGGTCCGGACCCTACTGACTACACATCGTATGCATCACCCACGATCGTCAGTGATGAGATTGTACATCCCGCGGAGATGCGGGGGCCGAGGCTTACTTAATGCTAAGGACTTGCATAACCGCGAGATATGCAATCTCAGGGATTATTTCCTCCACAGCGAAGTGGGCATGCATAAGGTTGTAGTCATGGTGGATAAAGGATTTACCCCGCTTTCCTTGGCAAATGAGAACTGGCGAAAACCTATGGCGATGGGCATTAAGGAACGCGAAGAGATATGGAAGAGCAAAGAATTACATGGTCGGTTCTATCGGGCCCTTCACGGGCCTGATGTGGACCAGCTTGCATCCGTATCTTGGGTACGTTTTGGTAACCTTTTTGGGGAAACTGAGGGTTTTGTCTTTGCAATTATGGACGAAGTTATGAAGACGAACAATTATAGGAAATACATCATGAAGGACGGTACGGTCGACATCTGTCGGGCATGCCACCGTCCTGGTGAGTCAATCAGGCATGTGATTTCCGGTTGTTCGTATCTTGCTAACGGCGAGTACTTGCATAGACATAACCTAGTAGCCAAGATCATACATCAGCAAGTTGCTCTTCGGTATGGTCTTGTGACTCCTGAAGTGCCATATTACCAGTATATGCCTCAACCAGTTCTCGAAAATGATCATGCAACGCTGTACTGGGATCGATCTATTATCACGGACAGGACTATTGTTGCCAATAAGCCTGATATTGTAATAGTAGATCGATTGGCGCGCCGCGCAATACTTGTTGACGTCACCATTCCACATGACGATAACCTTGTTAAGAGCCTATGTCAGGAACTTTAAGGACTTTCAAATTCAAATTTCTCGTAAACTACTAAGATCAGAAGTTAGATTTTTGGATATGTGTAAATTGAACGTATAACTCAATAATATGTCAAAGCCAAAACACAATTGCTATAAATTTTCTCGATCGAAAAAAAATTCAAAGTTACCTCTGATATTTTCTTTAAACACGCTTTATCTCTAAATGGTGGAATATGTACATTCGTAACTTTATTTAAATACAATACAACAATTTTTTCAAAGTTTTATCAATACACAATTAAAACGAATTAATTAGTATAATCACAATTAAAAGAAAATTGTTTTGGCGCTTACGCCATTTCATTTCGGCATACGCGTGCGCCTCCCGTCACTTTCTCTCATCCGCGACGTCCAAATACGCCATCGCTGTTATGGGAGTGGCCCGTGCCGGCTTCAGTCGTCCGGAATCTTTACTGACGACGGACGTGCGCTCGAAATTTTCGGACGCCTTCAAAGTTCGAATTGGCCGTCTAGTGTAGGGATTGGTCCGCGCTACCGCGCGGCAAATTTGAAGGTGCCCTGGAAATTCTGTTTTATAGTGTATCCAGCTCACGTCCGTGTATCAATATAAAATTATAGGCTCTATTAGGTCTATAAGATAGGCAGCAAGCGTAATTATTACATCCTTTCACCTTTGTAAATTGTTTCTAGTCGGAGACCTGCTTTAGTTATATTTAGTGATCGGTACGCTGAGGTGCCGGGTTCGAATCCCTGATTGAAAAACAATAGTCACTGCTTTTTTTTTGTTATTTATTCTGCCTCAGTGGTGTAGTTGTATTACGTTATGACTGCAATGCTGAGGTCTCGGGTTCGATCCCCGAGTCGGGCAGAGTGATATTGGATTTTTTTCTTTTCAGCCCGAAGTCTGGATTTTGAGCCCGAAATGGTGATAGGCTCGCCCCCTATCACATCATAGGACGGAATACGCACGACGGAAAGTGAGTGCACTAGTTGCGCCTCTGCCTACCCCTTCGGGGATAAAAGACGTGAGAGTATATGTATGTATTATTTATATTGGGTAATTCATAGCTAGGGACGCCCTGGAATGCCGGCCCAATTTTGCGTAAATGACGCTTGCGTGCCGCTCATACATTTAAAAAATTCGTATTTTGCATGTAAAGGCTGTTCAAATTTTTACACCATAAAATTATTTTAGTATGATTTTTTGTAGTACTCATTTATTTATACATTATGAATCAATAATAACTAAAATGTTAAGAGCCAATGTTAGAATTGGTATACACGGCGGCCAATTTGAATTTCTTTGTTTTAAGGCCAATCGACCTCAAAATCGATATCTGGGCAGGCCTTTAGGTATAAAAGACGGATCCAATGTTAGACTTGAAAAAAGTGGCCGCCATTTTGAATTTCCTTGTTGTAAGGCTAATCGACCTCAAAATCGATATCTGTGCAGGCCTTTAAGTACAAAAGACGGATCCAATTTTAGAATTGAAAAAAGTGGCCGCCATTTTGAATTTCTTTGTTTTAAGGCCAATCGAACTCAAAATCGATATCTTGGCAAGCCTGTAGGTAAAAAAGACGGATCCAATGTTAGAATTAAAAAAAGTGACCGCCATTTTGAATTCCTTTGTTTTAAGGCCATTCGACCTCAAAATCGACATCTGGGCAGGCCTTTAGGTATAAAAGACGGATCCAATGTTAGACTTGAAAAAAGTGGCCGCCATTTTGAATTTCGTTGTTTTAAGGCTAATCGACCTCAAAATCTATATCTGGGCAAGCCTATAGGTACAAAAGACGGATCCAATGTTAGAATCGAAAAAAGTGACCGCCATTTTGAATTTATTTGTTTTAAGACCAATCGACCTCAAAATCGATATCTGGGCAGGCCTTTAGGTATAAAAGACGGATCTAATGTTAGACTTGAAAAAAGTGGCCGCCATTTTGAATTTCCTTGTTTTAAGGCTTATCGACCTCAAAATCTATATCTGGGCAGGCCTGTAGGTACAAAAGACGGATCCAATGTTAGAATTGAAAAAAATGATCGCCATTTTGAATTCCTTTGTTTTAAGGCCATTCGATCTCAAAATCGACATGTGGGCAGGCCTGTAGGTACAAAAGACGGATCCAATGTCAGATCTGAAAAAATTGGCCGCCATTTTGAATTTCTTTATTTTAAGGCCAATTGACCTCAAAATCGGTATCTGAGTACCACTTTAGTTACTAAAGGCAGATCCACCGTCTGAACTGAAAAAAGTGGCCGCCATTTTGAATTTCTTTGTTTTAAGGTTAATCGACCGCAAAATCGATATCTGGGTGTAACATTATTAACAAAAGAGTGATCCAATGTCAGAATTGAAAAAAGTAGCCACCATTTTGAAGTTTTTTGTATTAAGGCCAATCGAACTCAAAATCTATATCTGGGCATTGTTTTGTGCACAAAAGGCAGATGTAATGTTAGAATTTTAAATAAAGGCCGCCATTTAGATTTATTTTTCTTTAAAGGCTATTGGCTTTAAAATCAAAATCCGCTGGACATGACTGGCCACAAACTCTAATAGGTATAAAGGAGACGGCCTAAATTGGGCTTGACCTTACACTTTTGAAGCATGTATCAATATTCTTCTATTTTTATGTCTTCCATTTAAAAATATCCCACCAAAAACATAAATGTAAAAAAGGATAGCCAAGTTCAATACCAAAATTATGCTTAGCTGTGGGCTTCGCCGCAAAAAGAATGGAGATCTAAATGTGTGCCAAGTTTTATGCAAAATCTAAATATGTATTTATAGGAACAAAATAACATTATGAACAAGTATTAAATTCTATTTGTTTGCTTTATTGAATACCTATAATAGTTGCTGGTATTTACAAATGTGAGATCTTTTACATTTATGTTTTTGGTGGGATATCATTACTTTTTGTAAAGAAAACTAGGTAGGTATTGAGTTGTGTGGTGCCGCGCGCCGCCGACGACACACCGTTGGCCGGCTGTTTAGCGCGTATTACAAGTGTTTTTTTATGGGGACACCACAAATGTTTTGGCTTAACTTTATCTTTATATTTCTGTTATAAAGCAAATATAATAAAACATATGTTGGGATTGTTTCAAATATTTGTTTGTAACGGTTCCAACGCTACCATTAAAAATATATTTTTTTTTTATGTGGACCCCTGTATTTTTAACTTTTTTTATTTTTAGATTTTTTCTTACGCTTACACATAATTACCGAGCTGGATTCCAAATTTCATCCTTCTAGGTCATCTGGAAGTAGGTTAGGTTTAGATACTATAAGTCTGTCAGTCAGTACAAAAATTTACGATTTTGACCTTCATATCTTTATAACCGTTTGAGCTAGCTTCATGAAATTTGGGCTTCCAGATGTCCTTATAGATATAATTAAACTCACACAGTTTTATGTGTTTACTTTAAATAGGTTTTGAGTTATAGAAAGGTGAAAAGTGGCACCAAGTGGTTCGTGTAATATTACACACGGCGCTGGCACCAACTTAGAGCGTTGGTTACATACTCAAAGAATACCAAGCATGTATAACAAGAATAATATTGACATAATAGTATTAATAATTCTTTGGGGGAGACCTATGTGCAATAGTAGCCTTTTAAAGGCTGAAAAAGAATAAGAATTAAAAACTATAGGTATTTTAGAATTTAAACTAAAAAGAAATTTTCACTTTTTGGGATATTTAATATTGGTCGATATTATTTCATTTTACTGGCAACTTTGTTCAGCGCTCCCGACGTAATGTCAAATTGAAATACATTATTGACTCACTAACACTCTAGCTTCACACCTCGCGTCGTGGCTCGTATTGTGTTCGGCGTACCACTCGCGCGAGAGTGTAAATGAGCCATTATATATTTATATCAGTCCTCGTCGATTCCATGTGATATTTTCAATTCTGGTTATTGTCTAAGCTAGCTCTGTTCACTATTCAATAGGGCAATCCAATGGTTAGGTACTGTGAACATCTTATGTCATCAGGTAAAAAAAAGTTATTCACCGCAAAATGATTTAGAAGCTCTACTCTACAGCGGTTCTTTCTTTACTCCCATTGGACAGACAGATTTTTCTTTCGCATTTGGAAATAGTTCTAATATAACTATAAAATAATGCATAAATTATCTCTGTAACACTAAGCCCAAAGTTCTATGAAGTTTTTCCCGTCTCCTTTTAAAATATGGCCATCATTATTTTTCATTCAGCTCAATAAGGATATCGGAGCTTTGTTATATTGCAAAACAAAAACAAATGCCTTAGAATTGAAGAAGTAGCTGTTGCAGTAAACATCAGTCTATTCTTCTGTAAAAAATATCAAAAATATTTAAAAAATTGTAAGTAATTAACATTTCAAATTTTCTATAAGCATAAGTACCCGCGTAGTAAGAATGACCTTGCTATATTTTTCTTACCCCACATTACATACAGTTCAAATTAAAAATTATAAAAATTATCTACATAGGTAGCGGCTGCCTTCAACATTTGTAACATTTATATCCTATATAGTGACTATTCAACCATAATAATGTAATCAATCTTCATATCAAGCTATGTAATTTTATTGCATTGCATAAATTTCGAACATCCTTTACCTACAAAATTCGATTTTTAAATTGCATGGTGGCACTAGCGTGAAGCATCATTTACGTAAAATAGACCTGACATTCCAGGGAAGAAGTTTCATCGTGAATGACTGGTCGAAACTACCTTGATGTCGCAACTCGTAGTTGTATTACGTGCCCGGTACGGCCTCCACGCTCAGGTCTCGGGTTCGAATCCCGCGTCGGGCAAATACTATTTTTTTCTGTCCAGTATCAACTCGGTCTGCTGAATTGGGCCCGGTATGTGGCAATAAGCTCGTCTCCTATTTGATAAGACCTAAAATAGCTAACGAAATGTGAGGAGAAAAGGTGTGATGCTATGTTTGACTGCCTCCAAGGCGTAGTTGCACACACGATACGCCTATTGTGCTGAGGTCCCGGGTTCGAATCCCGAGTCGGGCCGAAAAATAGTGACGCCATTTATTGTATTATTATTTATTTTATGTCCACCAAAGTTAGGAAAGTCCACAAGAATAAATCAAAGCAAAGCAAAATATAATTTAAAACATATTATAGAACTTTCATACTGCTTTGCTTTTTACCTATATACAGACCTACGTAGGGGTAAGACTCGAACCTACCACCACACCAAATTTTATCTTGTCAACAAAAGTCAACTATAAGTGAATAATACTTTCGATGAGTTTAGATAACTTACAATGTCATTTTACATAATGTTCAAGTAATTAGGTAGATAATAGTGACATAATAATGGTTCTATAAACGAATTAAAATAAATTCTATGTTTTATAAGTTATAAATTTATTAGAAATTATAATAACTATAATATTTACAACATAGACATGCATTTGCAATGACGATCTTTTCGCGGGCTTGAGTGCAACGACCTGTCGCAACGACGCGATGCGACGAGGGCCGAGGCGCGCGATCTATCTCAGCGGGGCCGTGCGGCGCCTCGCATTTGAAATACGCTAAGTCACGCCCATCACGATTCCATATGTTTTTCACATAGGCTCTTAAGGCTGAAAAGGACAAAATGTCTAAATATTTAAATTTGGCACATGAAATTACTGACATGTGGGATGTGGACTCCACAATTATTGTTCCGATTGTCGTTTCTGCTCATGGGTTAATACCGAAGAGTCTCGACCAACACCTCCAGAGGCTCTCAATTGGTCGTTGGGTCAAGAGCCAGATACAGAAAGCAGTACTTCTGGACACGGCACGCATTGTGAGGAGATTCCTCACTTTGAATCCCTGACCACCGGTGGCTTGGGTCTTGAGCCTCGCCATCGATGGGTGATTCACTTTTTTTATATTTTTATATGTATAAATGTTTTTTTTATGTATAAAAATGTAAAAAAAAAGAAAAATTAGAAATAAAGAGAAATAATAATAATATTCATGGGTACTCATATTATCTGTAGATAATAATTCTTTAATTTCTTTTTTATATTAATAGGTGTGATACTGTCACGTAAGTCGTTAGGCAAGTTATTTATTAATCGTGGAATCAAGTAGGAGGTAGTTCGTTCGCCATACACATTAGAGGCGCTAGTCGTGCAGAGCCGGTTCCGTGCAATTGCACGCGTGTACAAAGGTGTTTAATTTCGTGCTGGAGTGTTTTATTAAAGAATTGCTCTTTTAGTAGCATATAATTAAACTTGATATGAACGGGTAATATTTTACAGTGATTAAACAGCCCCTGAGGATCATCACGAAATTGGAGATAATTATTTTTAGATACAATATTTTTTAAGATTCTTGATTGGAGTTTATATATTTCATTTAAATAAGTTTTGAATGTTCTACCATAGCTAGTAAGTCCATATTGTATATAAGATTCAGCTAACGAATTATATAGCATTAATTTGACCTTAAAGGGAATACGTTTTTTTAGTATTATTATATTTGCTAAGAATTGTCTTAACTTATTACAAACATTTTCAATGTGATAGCTCCAGTTAAACTTGTTGTCTATTACTAGACCCAGATAAGTATGCTTATTGACCTCTTCAATACATGGGCAATCGAAAGTACTATAGCTTTGGGCATGCAAACAAGGGTGATCATGGGCAACAATATTTGTTTTAATAGATCGTTTAGAATACGGTGATTTAATAGCCAATAATTTAGTCTTATTAGCGTTTAACACTAAGCCGGCATCATGGCACCATTTATTTAGATTATTTAAATCGTCCTGTAACAAGGCATTGGCCTTTAGTGGATCATCATCAGCTATCAAAACACACGTATCATCTGCGAACTGAAAGCACTTACTGTGCTTCAAGCAGTCACACATCTCATTAACATAGGTCAGAAAATGTAGCGGGCCTAGAACCGAGCCTTGTGCGGTGCCTTCCGTTACTGGTATCGGGTTACTAAGTGTATCATTTATTTTAACTGAATAAATTCGGTTTTTTTGGTAGTTTTCACACCACCTAAGCATTGGACCACGAATTCCACAATTTTCCAACCTATTTATTATTTTTTTATGCTTTAATGTATCAAATGCACGAGAGAAATCGATAAATAGGGCTAATACAACTTTTTTCTGATTTAGATATCCATTTACTTCGTCACAAAATTTTGACAACAGGTCAGGTGACCCTTTCCCTTTTTGAAAACCGTATTGGTTAGATGTTATTACGTTATGCTTTTTATAGAAGCTATGAATTTGATCACAAATATATTTTTCCACGATTTTATCTATGGACGAAAGTAGTGTAATCGGTCTATAATTATAATAATCATTATGTTTCCCTTTTTTGTATATAGGTCTAACACATCCAAGTTTTAATGGGTCAGGATATACTCCAGATAAAACACTACAATTTATTAAGTGAGAAATGGCCGACGATAATTTTTTACCTCCCATTTTGATCTCCGAAACAGTAATATTATCAGCTCCAGGAGCTTTCTTAGAATTTAGTTTTTGTATGATGTTGTGTATTTTATCGGAAGAGGCTTTTTGGAAGAGTAAACTTGATTCCGTATGTTTAAAATATTTATCGCATTCTGTTAATTTTATTGTACAACTAGGAACAATATCTTTCACAGCCCTGTCAAAACTTCTAGCAAAATTATCTGCGATAGTTTTGACGCCGAGTCCTTGCTTATCGAAAGATTTAATTATTGCATCATCAAGCGATACTGTCATACGTCCTAACATTCTATTAACTATTTGGTAAATTTTCTTTGTGTCCTTAAAGTTGTTATTAATTTCATTTAGATAATATGTATTTCTTTTTCTTTCTAATATCTTATGTATTCTATTCCGAATTTTGTTATAATCTCGTCTTATTTTAGAATTATTTGTGTTTTTTTTCCATAAACTAAATAATTTATCGCGAATTTTACATAATCTGGAAAGTTTGTCATCTATCCTTGATATTATCATTTTTTGCTTCTTTAAATAGTCTCTTTTTTGTAGCTACTTTTTTGGCATCCTTAAACGACTTATGTATGAAGTTATAAATTTCATTAGGGCAGTTTGTTTTTTTTGTCTCTAACCAATTAACTTTTGATAATTCGTGATACAAAGTTTTATAATCAATTATTAGTTTTGAAACACGCTGTGTATGTGTTTGTTTTGCTGTCCCAGTCCCAACGCAGGTAAATATAATAGCCCGATGGTCCGCCAGTACGACGTCAAGCACCGCCGAGTACGGATGATACGTAGGGAAGCGCGCAAATATATGATCTATGCAAGTTTTAGTGACGATATTAAGTCTCGTTTCAATTCTAGTGAAGTCAGATATTCCACACGATAATCCGTGCTCGCTGAGTGTGTTTAAATACAGGTCTTTGTATGTTGAAATGGATTTCAGGTCTATGTTCATGTCACCGATTAATATAAGGTTTGGTTTTGAATCAAGCAAGGACGTATGCTTGCCTAGTTCCGTAATAAAACTATATTTATTTGTTGATGGCGGTCTATAGATGGCACATAAGGTTACATCATAGTTAGTATCTAACTTCAAGGTTCCGGTTAAGCTTTCAAATGTTGCTGTCTCATGTTTTATTATAGTAAATTTAATATGATTTTTTACATAAATAACAATGCCACCTCCCCTTCTATTAATACGTAGTTTTGAGTACATATTATAGCCGGGTATCGTATACAGATGTGCAATGCTGTTTGAAATACCTACTTCAGTGATTACAACTACATCAAGTGGAAATGCACAATTATGGATGACTTCTAGCAATTCCACAAAATGTTTTTGTAACGATCTTATATTAAGATGCAGACATGAGATATTTAAATTATATTTATGCGGTAGTTGTTGAAGGTAACATTTTCTAGAAGTGCAGTTAAATAATTCTGTAATTTGACTATCCATATATCCACGTTATATATATATATATATATATATATATATATTTTTTATGAATATATGGGTAATTATTTTACAATGGAGTTGACGTCATCGCTTTATTTTGTAGTTCCTTAATATCTTGTACATTGCGAACAAGATGAATTTTACTACTACCGTTTTTTCTAACAAAGATTTGGCCATCTTTACACCAGATAAATTGAAATGACTTACGTAAGGTAGATTTGGTATTAAACAATAGGGTTTTTAAAGATTTTGTTAGGGCTTCTCTAATGTAAATACGATTTTCGACATGTTCTTTAGCTGCATCTGGTATCACTTCTCCTACGGTGAGACATTTCTCTCTCCCGACAGTAATCCATTGGTTACGAGCTGTTTTCGTTTTCATCTCCACAAAAATAGTATTTGGTTTATCTTTTGGTCCGGGTAGCCGTTTTGATGACTGAACATCTTCTACATTCATATCTAGCTTTAAGGCTACTGATCTTATGAATTGATTCAGATCTTTAGCAGGAATCTCGGGTAGACCAGCCACCTCTAGTGAACATGATAACGCTTTCTGCTCAAGGTTTTCTGCTCCCTGTTCCAAGGCACTAACCCTTAGCTCTAGGTTTTTATTTTTGTTCTCTAAATCCAAATTTTTTCTTTCAAGCCCTTTAATTATGTTTTCCTGTATTTTCATCGATTGCTCCATGGTACAAACTTGGTCACTTAAGAACTGAAGCGAGGACTCAAGGTGTCCTATTTCCTCTCTAAATGTTTTTTTAATTTCTCGGCTGATATCTTGCACTAGTTTTTTAGTGTCAATTATTTGGTTATTACCAACAAAACCTGTATCAGAGCCGTCTTCTTCTTCTTCGTCAGGAATTATATACGATGTCCTGCGGCTGGTGTTTTTTTGACATTCTTCGCAACTCCACTCTATGCCCGGAGAATTTCGTAGAGTATTAAGCTGTTTATTAGAAAGTTTAGCACGTACTGGATCTGCATGAACTATTCTTTCACACCTGCTGCACTCTAATCCAGGCATTTTTAAATGATCAACGCCTATAATAGAAATAACATATTTGTTAAACATATTTCTCAAGTAAGTGAATGTAATTCTTTTTGAGGAATAAATATCTAAAACCATAAACCATAGTTGCGTTCTTATTTTAAAAATGACTTTTTCTTTAAATAGTTTTGTTCAGATCTGTCCATGTAATAGTGATGTAAATGGTATAAATATTGGTTTATACTTAAATTTTGGTCGTGTGAACTTAGAGTGCACCGCGTTGGTTGCTTCGTAAAATTCTAAAACGCCTGATTTGAGCGACGTCCGCGTTATGCATATAAATAGCCTGTTGCAACGTATTGCAACATGACCCCTTATCAACAGCTTCCAGACTTTGTTTTCGTTTACAAAATTCAATTTTGATAAATAGGTTGTAGTACGTGGACGGAAAATTAATTGTAAATGAAAACACTGTGGGTTTTGGCGGTAAATCATAATAAGTGTTTTTTTTTACTTTTGTGTTAGGAAGTAACTGAATTGGGAAGCATGGAAGGACGATTAATTAGATTTAATAATACCATTAAATTGATTTACGGAAATAAACTTACATATCTCCGTAAAAGACGTTTTGAACCCTTATTTAATACAAATTATAACCTTGAATCTTTATTAAATATTATCATGCCTCTATGGCGACTGCCTCGGTGGCGTAGTTGTATTACGGTACGTCTAAAATGCTGAGGTCCAGTGTTCAATCCCCGGGTCGGGCAAAGTGATATTGGATTTTTCTAATCAGTATCAGCTCGAAGTCTGGAATTACTGCCTGATATGGCGATAGGCTCGCCCCCCTATCACATAAGGACGGAATACGTACGACGAAACGTGGGTGCATTAGTTGCATCGATACATACCCCTTCGGATAGAAGGCGTGATTGCGTAAAATCTTTTCATACCTCTAAAGCAATTTATAATAATCATATTTAATACAGGAAAGACATGTTCACTCTTAGCAGTCCAAACTAGTACAAATTTAATACAGGAAAGACATCTTCACTCTTCCCAGACCAAACTAGTACAAGCAACTCAACAACGCAACGCAACGATAAAGAAACAATAGCAATACCGAGGTATAAATTTAAGTGCGTGGATTGATGGCGTCGTTTGTAAGGGGAGGCCGTGACAAACGGCTCGTGTATTTCATACAAGGGGTAAAGATCAAAAGCGAACGATTTTTATCCTCTCCCGCCAATATGCATTATCGAATTGTTGATATTTTTATCGAGACCCGCTTGAGTGTTTTCCTTTGACGTGAGTATAGCTTTGTGTTAATACTTTGTTCTTATTTTATTGATACGATATTTTCTACCTTTATTTGACTTCAATGCGGGTGTTTTTTCACGCATGTTGCAGTTTGGGTTAGTTTTATAGCTATAATGAGGTAAGTAAGTCGTGTTAAAAACATACACTATACTATATCATGTGAGTCTAATCAGATTGATTATAATTATTGCAAATCTGCACATTGTTCGTAGGACTGCCTAGTACGTATTTTCTACCTTTATTTGACTTCAGTGCGGGTGTTTTTTCACGCATGTTGCAGTTTGGGTTAGTTTTATAGCTATAATGAGGTAAGTAAGTCGTGTTAAAAACATACACTATACTATATCATGTGAGCCTAATCAGATTGATTATAATTTTTGCAAATCTGTAAACTGTTCTTAGGACTGCCTAGTTCGTAACCAATAAGAAATGGCTGTGTTCTATTCAAAAAAAATATTTTGTAAATGCGAGACTGGTAAGTGTATCACAAAACTGAACTATGAAATTACAACTAAGATTACGGTATAAATTATTATGAAGATGAGAGGAAGTTATCTAGGAAGGTAGGTCATAGAGCCCCCATGGGATCAAGGCACTCAACATTAGCTTGCGCATAGTCCCTAAAACCCTTTAGGACCTTAATGAGTTCTATAATAACTTACGTGTGACCTACAAAGAGGGTAAAAGGTAATACATTTTGGAATATCTAATGCCTCTGAGGGCAATAACAGGATTCTCTCGCAAGATTTTAGAAAGAAGTTTGTAGTTTACGAATTTCATGTGAAAAGCGGATAAATCGTCTTTTATCAGATTATAGAGTGTAATTCTAAAGTCTGTCTAACTGAAGCAGCAGGTCGATAGAGGATCTCAATGTGAATCGATTTAAGCTTTCCAAGTAATTCAAAACGCCAACTATTATTCCCATTTTAATAAATTAATAAGTACTATAAACTTAATACCTTAGCTTTAATTACGAAGTTTTGTGGTGAAGCTGATGTACAATAAAAAAAAAAAACAAGATATCGTTTGAATTACGCAATATCACGCACCAAATAATATGGAAGATAATCGATGCACGTTGAGATCCTCTATCGACTTGTTTATCGTGATATACAGTGTATATTTTTTTAACCAATTCCATATTTTCGCCACACTTTCGGTTGGAATAATCCCTGCCAATTCTATTTTTAAAAATACTTTTATGTCTATTGATTTATGTGTTCTATAGTTCTCAACAGAAAACGTAAATCGAAAGCTGCATCGTCACACGTATTGGCCCCCAAAAAAGCTCCTTAGCACCCAACTTCTTTTGATCTGGCACTCCTTTTGTATCGAGTAAATGGAGTCACGCGCTGCCTTAAATGTCACGACTCGGTTCAAACTCGATTTTGTTACGTATCAAGTGATATCGATTCTGGATTATGTCGGCAGGCGGTACCGCGCACGTGTGATACGGATTTTGCAAGTTTGTTAACACCGCTCATTCATGCCAGCATGTTGAATTTAATCCTGAGATGTTGGTTAATTAATAGAGTTTACTCAAGTTTTGAATTTCGAATTGTGTCAGTTTGTTTTGTTGGTTGGCCAGTTTAGGGATTTGTTTAAGAGATGGCGCTCTAAGGGTTTATTTTGTACTTAGAATTTCAATTTACTTATTTATTTGGAAATATGAACCCAGTGAGAAATGAAACACATTTCAACAAAATTAACAATCCCTTTAACACGGAGACTCTAAAACATTTTGATATTATTGCCAAAATATTAATACAAGTATAAAATATTGCCACTACTGAAATTACCAATATGAAAACCGAAATTAAACCACAAAACATTTCTGATTCCGCAACATGTAACCACATTTTCATTTTGTGGATAGTCATTGATCGGCCATCGAAATATCGACGTGTGGATGTCACCTAATTCTAAACTGATTGTCAAATCTGTCAGAAGCCAGTCAGCTCGGATTAAATGGCTCACACGTAGGCGTTGCCTTTATAAAATACCATAATCAGTACGTAGCCGAGACGTAAAGAAAAAGTAGCGTTCTATTTTGAATTATTTGCACAAAAAAAAAATTTACCTTTAAAAATATCAAGCCCGTACAAATTTTTAGACTTAAATGCTTAAGCAGTAATTTTCCATTAGAATATCAACCATGCTGCTTGGTGGCAGAAAAAACAGTGATTTTTGCTACCCAATCGAACTCTTACATACTAGATATCCACCACGTCGTAACGCAAATTTACAACAACAAAAAAAGCATCCGCCGTAACCTCAGACGTAGTACTCTAGGGTGCATTCAAATCAAGCTGTGAATTGAATGTTGACACATTGTTCTAGAATGCCGATTGGTTTACTAGACAAGCTTACAGGAGCGGATGAGCTCTGCATATTAACATCTTTCCCAAAAAACACTTTGAACATGGCCGCTTAGTGGGTTTGTTTCCGCCCTGTGGATTGGGGGCGTTTGGAGAATTCCACCACGGTATCCCCTGCCTGTCGTAAAAGGCGACTAATAGGGGCCTCCGGGGGTCACGGGTGGGCGGGACGTGCCGCCCACCCATTAGTCTAGCCAACTTCTGTGACCCCCGTGATGGACATGTCCAAGGCAGCGTGTCTCACGCTGCCTCAGACACCAAAAGGCGGACACGATACGGTGTTTCGGGGGCTTCTGAGCCCCCGCAACAGGAAAAAGGACCGCAAAAACGCGGTACGCGCAGGGGCGGTTGCGGACGACAACTTAGACGTGAGTCGGAGGAAGCCCGCAGCCGTCCCTAATGAGCCGAAGATGGCCATCTAAAAAAAAAAAAAAAAAGTGGGTTTGTTTCTTTCAACCAATCGATAATTTTGTGCCGGTAGATATCCATTGCAAAGTTCATATCTCTATATCAGTGGTCAAAACCCATCAGTATTAAATATTGACATCTGTCGAAATACTTTAAAGCGATCAATCATTTGACTTGTGTCCGGTAAGGGAGGAAACACACTAAATTGCGCGATACTAGGATATGTATAACTGTAAAATAAAATAAATAAATAAAATAAAATCATTTATTAATCAAGTAGGCTTATAAAAGCATTTATGACAAGTCATGACAAGGTATAGACAATAACAAATTTACAAAGGTACATATACCAATTAAATAATTTAAAGTACCTACATTAAACAACAAACCACCAGCACAGGCTGATGGGGAGGAGATGTGGAGCTGATATAAAAGAAAGGAAAAGAAAAGAATCTTAAAATTACGAGGAAAGGAAACGCCACGGTCTTCACCGGCGAGGATATCAAAGGTCCTAGCCAAGCTACCCTACCAGCCTTTCACTAGCTACCTAAGCGATGATTGTAAATAGCGATATGTTGGTCAGTGTTTTCTGGCCTACAAGAAATGACAAACATATATTCAGTAAGTCAGAAACATCGTCATCATCATCATCATCAGCATTTATCAGTTCACTGCTGGACATAGGCTTCCCCAAACAAACGCATAGTAATTATTTATAAAAACCAGTGACCCGCAGCCTGTCCTCAGAGTAACAATAAATCCCCATGCAATAACTGTACACATAAACCATTCGGCAATGGCCTCCCGAATCGAAAAACAAACTTGAGTTATACCCTGCGGATTCCAATTTTCCCTTGCCATAACATTCCTTGGACAAATTTCATTAAGTTTCTTTAGAACAGCACTCGTAACTCTCATTTAGATTCGTAAACACTAGACCGATCCCGGTGGTCTATAGTTCTCAAGTTATGTGACGATGCCTCTTCAAACACCCCTTTTTACCTAAAAATGGGCTGTTCTAATAAAATTTTGGAACTTTGGTTACATATAGATCTAGGAAGTCTAGGATGGGTTCGGCAGTCTATTGAGATCTAGACTCATATAGTGAGACATAGAATTCTTTATCATTCCAGATATTTTTTACTATATTGATAACAAAATATTCGAATCTGTACATAGAAGTGAAATGGTACCTTAGTAATTATTAGTTGTATAAATTTTCTTGAATATACTTAATGTTTCCGATGCTATCAAAAACTCTTTTACCCGGCATTGTATCTTCAACAATATGTTATTTGACGATAGCATAGACAAATTATTTTCAAATGTGGCAAACCAAGCCCAGTGTTATGTCCAAAATTAAATAATTATATGACCCTGTGTAATAAGTATAAAAGCCAATTGAAAATTGATTTGAGGAATAATTCCTTTAAAGATAGCAAACAAGAGCGTTGACCAAAGTTTGGGAACCGTCACGTTAAAGCTAGGACAATATCTTCTTGTTGTGTTCTCCAAGGTTGAATGAAAGCACTAGCTTTTCGCTTTTACGTCTGCTTTTAAAAATAATGTATCTTACATTATGTTGCATACATCTTTGATCATAAGCACTTGCACTTAGCGTAATGTGGGGATGCTTTTGCTTAAGAAACTGTTTATTTTATACAACCAAACTATGGGACGTGCTATTCGCTAGCCTAGGTAGTGGCATGACTATATTCGAATACTAATAAATATTACAACAACAACATATTTTGAAATCCTTTTTGTGACCATTTCCCCATTAATATTTTCTCCTTTAAGGTTGAAAGAATTTTTCTATGTTCATGTGTCGTAGAGCTCACGGTAATATCTGGAGGAGACTAGCTTGTTTGCCAATTAATAAAAATATAACAAACTAGCTTTTTCCCGCGGCTCCGCCCGCTTTAAAAAGTTTTCCGGGATAAAAGTCCCGCTTTATATTTTCCCGGGATAAAAAGTAGCCTATGTGTTAATCCAGGACATGACCTACGCGTGTGCCAAATTTCATCGAAATCCGTTCAGTAGTTTTTGCGTGAAAGAGGAACAAACATCCAAACATCCATACATTCTTACAAACTTTCGCCTTTATATTATTAGTAGGATTAGTAGGATTGACTCACATACTGCACTAGGCCATCTTGACAAAATAGAGTATATGTCATATTCCAACTCGCAAACATTACTCTGCCTCTTTGAGTATCTAGCAATACTTAAAGCTCTCCCTAATTAAGGGCTTAAGCATTTTCTGTAGGCTTTATTTGAAACCAGAAATATTCGTGTGGACGTTTGGCAATCCACGTCCACAGAGCCCGCGCGTGACCCGAATATTACGCTAAATATGAATTCAAAACAAATTATGTCCACGGTTAATACGTGACTGACTTTAATTACTGAATTTTAATGATATATGATTTTGTATTTAAGGTTTTAGGCTTATTGTGATTAGGTTTGTTTTGGTATACATAAATCTAGAATGAAGACTGGGTAAGAACTAGAAGAAAGACTGGAAATGTGCCGGGTTAGTAGTAATAGATCAGCCCCTATTACATGGAACCTAACATAGATGGCGAAATGTGGGTGTGATATACCCCTGCCTACCCCTGAATAGGGAAAAACGCGTGATGATATGTGTGTATGTAAATGAGGGGTTAGATGTGTAAAATATAACGAATGGTTTGGTGATATTGTTTCATAAAAACTGACTGATGTAAAAACTCAGCTTTGTAAATTGTTTTGCGTGGGGTGTCAATTACGCTGACCTTTATCGTAGTCAAGAGAGATTGACCCCCGTGATGGACGGCAGCGTGTCTCACGCTGCCTTTGACGCCAAGGGCGTCCTTCGGTGTACGGGGCTTCTGAGCCCCCGCAACAACAGGAGACGGACCGCAACAGCGGTACGCGCAGGGGCGGTTGCGGACGACAACTTAGACGTGAGTCGGAGGAAGCCCGCAGCCGTCCCTAATGCGCCGAAGATGGCCACCGCGGAAAAAAAAATCTGCGTACAGAAAAAAAAAAAAGAGAGATGCTGTGGTTTTACTAGTTGGTGGTGGTCATAATTTACCATCAGGATATACTAGATACCTGTCTATAATGTTACCAACTACCATCCTGCTCATCTATAGAAATACTATCGTGTATTTCTTCCATCTTCGTTGAAATTCCAGGAATCCCAAGTTTGATCTCAGGCTTCAATTTTTTTTTTTTTTTTTTTGTCCCTGACATTACTCTTTCTAGCCTGACGAGGGTCGGCTTATGAAAGAACACCGGTCTTTTGGGTGAGTGCAGAAGGCGCTTGCAACCCTTAAAATTTAAGCGACCACGCTGAGGGCGACCCACTAACGGGTCACGAACCTCGGCTCAGGGCGGCCACTGAGAGGATAAGACATCAGCGTTTGGGGAAGACGGTTTTTAACCTAATCCTATTTAGTGGTATCGTACATAGTAGTCTTCGGCGCTTCAAATTCAAATCATTTAGAGCTAAGGCTTAATCGTCACAAACCGCTCGCAGTTGTGTATAGTGACGTCACACAGTCATGCGCTAATCAATCATCCGCAGCTCTGATTTACAGGAGGAGTCACCAACCTTTGGCATGGATAGTTGAACAATTTTTTTATAGTGTACATTTTAGCACACAAGATCTAAGGAAATGAAAGCAAGAAGTTATAATGGACAAAGAGCACATGATAGGTGATGTTGACGCGGCATGTCAGCCGTTAATTATCTGCGGCTTTGATTTACGTACTAGTGCTGGTTCGCCAAATGTTTTTGATAGTGCTGTGCTATCAAAAACATTTGGCGAATGGCAAGTTTAATTGAAAAAAAAACACGCGTTTTACTATTAAACTTCATCAAAAAAAAATTGTATTCAACATTATGTAAAAACTAAAAAGTTGCTTTAATTTTGTCGTATAAGCAATTCTTAGTCACAATTATTAATATCTTGATAATATGATAATGGAATTGACTTAATTAAGCAACACTTTTTACTATGCGTTTGGAAATCTTTATGGGGCACTGTTTCATTTTTATTAATCAAAGAGAAAAACAAGTGACTCTCAAATTTTTGTTTGCTCTTCCAGCAACTAACTGGTCACATCAAATTCAACAAAGCATCATCAATTTTCTGTACGTTAATGATACCACTCTAGAGTCGGCCTATTTGTGTTGTAGAAAAACTGTCTCCACCAGTTCTAGGTCTACTTTACTACCAGTACAAAAATTGGCGCTTTACTTTTTGTCGAGAGGGATCTCGGAATAATTAAGAGTCAGTAGTTTGTATACTCGAGTGGCCTCCCACGATCGTTATTCTTTATTTGTAATACAATTATCGTTTGTTTTTGCACAAAATGATTTTTATTTTTTCTTAAAATATTCATTTTTTCCTTGAACCCCGCTTATATAAATAGATGAATGGGGAATCCTACATACGCCGACGCCGGCGTCCGTAGCGCGGCTTGACGAGTCAAAATGTTTGTAAACTCTGCATAAGGTTTTGTTGGCACCCGAATATATATACGCTGTTTTCGTCATTTTTAATGATTTATTCACAGCTGTGTATAACTTATATAGGAAGTATTGATTTTCAATATATAGGTTTATGTGTTTTAAGTACTAGATCATATACTAGCTGCGTCTTACGCACCTAGCGAGAGTGGGGCGACATTGAAAGTCAAATATTTGTCGACATTTTGCTAATATTGGTGGTGTTAGAGATAGCGCAGAGGGCTGTCTTAAAAGTATGCACTTTTAAACCCTTTTTGTACCCTACAAACCTCCTGTACAAACACTTTGAAGTGCTTTCGATAAGACAGCTTTTCTTGCTTAATATAACCCTAAAACAACATAATAATATGCACTATGATCCTGAACGCATAATTAACATTAGAAGAAAATATTTAATATGTACAACAGGTATTACTCATACATCCTTTATACATAGATTCTTCTTTTTCCTGGGGCCCTATATCTACAACAAAGTAAATGGTATATTGCAAATTTATTCCAAAAATTCTTCAACCTGTAAGTTGATTTTATGTTCATGGCTTCAATCCATGTCATATGAAGAAACGGAGGAATTCCTGAAGTTACTTTTTAACGGTCTTGGGGGCGCCTGGAATAAGCATTTGACTTATTTTTATTATCATTAATATGTTCATACTTATACAACACACACACACACACACACACACACTCAATGATACTTTCTTTATACTTGAACTCAATCTTCTCCTGAGGCTTTTGTCATAATCCAGACTTATCAAGTGTACATTGTTCCGGAGGGCTGAAATTTTACTTATCCTAAGCTACAGGGATATCATAATCCCTTTTTTAGGAAGTAGTGTTTCATCAATTTAGAGAATAAAATTATGGACATACACTCGTACAATCAATTTTAATGTATTATAGGTATGTGGTATGTAGTTTATGATTTATTATGTTCCAACGAATCTTGGTTGTTTTAGATCCTATTTAATTATGTTATTATACTATTTAACGCGTTTTATTGCATTATTGCATTGCATCACTGACATATTTTACTGACTGGTAAACTTGAACGCGGACTAAAAGTCCATTGCACACAGACAATAAGAATAGACAGAGCTTAGGTATAAAATACAAACTGAAAAAGATATTTCAGCCCAATCATTTTACATTATGAAGATTATATCTTACATTTGGAACAAACCTTTCCATATTCCCAGATATTTGCAAATGCTTTCGTAACACCCTTTTTATGGCTCGTGATGGCCTAAATTAGACCTATTTCGACTATTTATAAGCGCAATAAACTGGAATTGAATTTGATTTGGTGGAATTAAACCGGTTCTTTCTGGAATGTTCTTGTTATGTAATTTTAGTGTTTTGTTTTGTTAGAAATGGGTACACATAACTAGTTCTCCGATGTGGGGTTAACGCTTTTTTAAGGATATTTTAGAAAGGATTTGGGTTGGATTGACCGGTCGCTTGCTTGACATCAACCTCCTTTGACGGATGCAGTTCTGAGCAAATAGTGCTAAAATCTATATGGAGTTTTGCCATAGGATTCAAATACAAGTCCTCCTACACAGTCCATCCTACTAATATTATAAAGGCGAAAGTTTGTAAGAATGTATGGATGTTTGGATGTTTGGATGTATGGATGTTTGTTCCTCTTTCACGCAAAAACTACTGAACGGATTTCGATGAAATTTGGCACACGGGTACATCATATCCTGGATTAACACATAGGCTACTTTTTATCCCGGGAAAACATAAAGCGGGACCTTTATCCCGGAAAAACTTTTTAACGCGGGCGGAGCCGCGGGCAAAAGCTAGTATACGCATAACAATAAACTTATCGTTGCTGTATGTGGTGACATACAGCAGTGACAAACTTAAAAATATCGTTCAATAAAAACTTCTCAATGTTGACTCCTCAAGCCCCGCGACGGACACCAGTGTCCATATATACCGGGTGGAAGGGAAACGCTCTCTATACCGGAACGGTGAGAGAGAAGAACCATAACTTTAACGAAAAACTATATTCATTTGCAAAGCTAAGCGATAATACTTACGATTTTAGTATTTCCTTAATTCATACGCGCGCAATGTAAAGCGTACAAAAAAACTGGGTAGGGTACAAACTACAAAGCAAACGCCGACAAGGCGGCGGCGGCCGCGCTGCGCCGGGACCGGCTGTGCGCGGTCGTTGACCCGTCAGCTGATGTACGTATTTCATTACGATTTTTCTTAAATATTGATCTATTTTACTATGTTTTTCAGAATAATAGTTTGATTTATCTATCCATACGTGAAGCTGTATAGAAATTTGAGAAAATTCTTCTAAAATTGTAACAATGCGATCGCGATTTTTTTAGTGCCATCACGTCAGGAATCACCAATACTATCACCTGTATTCGTTTCCGAGAGCGTTTCCCTTCCACCCGGTATAGGGTTTTCCCATACATCTATATATATAGGCGGGGCTTGAAGGGTTAATAAACACGTGTAAAGTTGATTATATCATCCTACTATAATATTATAAAGGCGAAAATTTGTAAGAATGTATGGATGTTTGGATGTTTGGATGTTTGGATGTATGGATGTAAGGATGTTTGTTCCTCTTTCACGCAAAAACTACTAAACGGATTTCGATGAAATTTGGCACACGGGTAGATCATGTCCTGGATTAACACATAGGCTACTTTTTATCCCGGGAAAGTATAAACCGGGACTTTTATCCCGGAAAAACTTTTTAATGCGGGCGGAGCCGCGGGCAAAAGCTAGTGAGATATATTATAATCTTCTTGATATCATGTCATCAATATTTCAACTCGCGCAGGTCTGAATATTTATTTACATTTTACAAACCACGGGACGGATACGACACGAGATTCACACGATTTACATCGGTGACGATACCGTATTTTACCAAACATCTTATAACACTTAAGAGAGATGCCTAGCAATTAAACTGTTTATTACCTTAAAAGAGAACCCAACTATGTTTGCACACTGCTTATTAGTAAAACAAACAATACCGTGATAACTTGCTGGTGGTAGAAAAGTTATAACCATCGGATAGCGATGGTGTAAATTGTAAACCCTTCATAGGGACCATGTCAGTGTGCCGCGTTCCGGCATCAGCCTTTATATCCGATTAAACACAGGCCGACATAGAGTGTACAGTCAGCGGCATAAATATCTGTACACAATCATAATTTCAAATTGCCTATATACACGTTAAGTTAAACTGAAACAAAATTTTCTTCGTCCTACTAATATTATAAAGCCGAAAGTTTGTAAGAATGTATGGATGTTTGGATGTAGGGATGTTTGTTCCTCTTTCACGCAAAAACTACTGAACGGATTTCGATGAAATTTGGCACACGGGTAGGTCATGTCCTGGATTAACACATAGGCTACTTTTTATCCCGGGAAAACATAAAGCGGGACTTTTATCCCGGAAAAACTCTTTAAGGCGGGCGGAGCCGCGGGCAAAAGCTAGTGTGAAATAAAGCAAATATTTTTTTTTTGTAAAGTGAAAAAAAAAAGATTAGTAACAACACAAAAGTGTGTAGGCAATATGAAATGTCGAATTTGTTGAGCTACTTATGCTGGTTACTGTACACTAGCGAGGGTAATCCAGGACCGGCCTTAGCCATCCGGGTGATTTTTTGTTCTCACGTTTATGCCTGTGACGCCCTCCTATCGTATGGCGCCCTTCATAAGACCTGGCGCTTAGGGCATCCGACCTGCCCGCCTCACCCTAAAGCCGGCACCGCAATCATCTCATGTCAGTCAACACTGTCTTGTCGCTACTCCTACACACGTGCAGTGCGGTTACATACATACATACATATACACTCACGCCTGTTATCCCCGAAGGGGTAGGCAGAGGCGCAACTAGTGCACCCACTTTTCGCCATTATTCCGTCTCATGATGTGATGGGGGCGAGCCTATCGCCATATCGGGCACAAATTCCAGACTCCGAGCTGATACTGAATAGAAAAACTCAATATCACTTTGCCCGACCCGGGAATCGAACCCGAGACCTCAGCTTTGCAGTCGTACTGTAATACAACTACGCCACCGAGGCAGTCAGTGCGGTTACAGTCTTTTTTTTATGGCATCGAATGACGAGACGAGCATGCCGTTCGCCTGATGGTAAGCGATACGACCACCCATAAATAGTAGAGACACCATCCAGCACCTTGAGCTACAAAGTACTGTGTGGTATTCCATTGCGCTCGTCATCCTGACACATAAGGTGTTAAGTCTCATTATGTACTGTAGTTACACTGGCTACAATGTCCTTCAAACCGAAAGACAACAGTGCATGCACACTGCTGCTTGGCGGTAGAAATAGGCATTGCGTTGGTACCTACCCAGACGGATTCTTACATATGAGAGTCTTACCACCAGTAACCTACAAAAAAACTAGCCCGTATAAAAAAACCTACATAAACCTATTTCTTTATTTTAGATACTTTTTTAAATAAGATCCATATTAGCCAAAGCAATGGAAAGATAGTGATCACTATCGTTTATTAGCGATCGTAAATCAATGACAAACAACCGTGGACGCGTAAAGCACGTCATAAACTAACAATACCGATTCGCGAGCAATAAACAAACTTACTGCTCTATTTAACCACATCTGCTTATATTTTACAGGCGGTATAGCGTATAAATAACGAATCGGACAGATTTACGGTCGCTTACGGCGAATTACGCGGGGCAATTATGCGTAAACATGAAAATTAAAAGTTCCGATATTCGCGTGATAATCGTGGTTGTTTACGCGGGTTTACTTGGCTATTAGGAAATAAGTCATCGTGTTTAACCCTTGAAGCCCCGCTTATATATAGATGTATGGGAAAACCCTATATATATGGACACCGGTGTCCGTCGCGAAGCTTGAGGACTCAAAGTGAGAATCGAAATTTCCATTCAGTCTCTACATAGCTCTATGGGAATATGTGTGATATTATGTGTGTATGTACGACTTAATGAAGGTTGCAGGAACATGCTCGATACAGGCCGCTTTTAACAGGTTCTTCTGGAAATCTTTAGGGAGAGACCTACGTTTAGCAGCGGGCTTCATGAGGCTGATGATGATTAGAATAATGTATGTATTTTAGCTTATTTTTTTAATTAGATATTCACACACATACACGCCTTTTATTCCCGTAGGGGTAGGCAGAGGCGCCATTAATGCATCCACTTTTCGGCGTGCATATTCCGTCCTATGATGTTATAGGGGGTGAACCTATCGCCATATCGGGCACAAATTCCAGACTCCGGGCTGATCTGAATAGAAAAATCAAATATCACTTTGCCCGACCCGAGGATCGAACCCGACGCCTCAGCATTGCAGTCGTACCGTAATATAACTACGCCACTGAGGCAGTCATTACTAAGAGTAACATATGATAATTATGTATGTATACCTGATCACCAAGCGAACCGAGTTATGTTGGTTTTTCTGTATGAATGCTATTCAATCCAGTGCTAAAATTGTATATCCTCCCAAAACTACATGAACCACTGAAGACGCGTCACGACTACTCTCCAGTGTCCAGTTACTAAAATCGTAGACCCAAATCACTTCAAGGAACACACACAACGTCCCATCTCGTTACCATACTCCAAACTTCGTACAAAGCTCTTAATTTTTAGGAACTCCAAGTCAGTAACTCGGTTGCCGGGGATAATCAAATTTAGCAACAAAATTCAGCTTTGCTAAGACGCAATCCCGGCGTTCAGAATTAATAACGGAGATTAATTTTGACCGGAGTTGAAATGTTCTGAAGTTAACTTTGACTATTGGTCAAGAATGTCCCATAAATTATCGTTGATTTAGAAAGTAATAGGGTAGTTGACTACTTTTTTTTAAATACATTTATCAAACATTTATGTCTTCTAATATCTGGAGGAAAAAGATTTTTTAAAATACAAGCAATAATAAATGAGTTATAAAGCTTTGAAGTTTGGTGGAAGGGGCATCTGTCAGATAACGCAACCAGCAGAATGTGACGTCACTGAGTGTCGCCAGCCATAGCGCTGCGTGCGTGCGAAACAAATGACGCGATATCCCCACTACGTCCCCACTTTTGCTCACAACAATATTTCAAATATGAATAACTGCTTTAGTTGTCAACCAATTTTAATTCTGATTTTGCAGAAGAATTTGTTTTTCGTATTATTTTCTGTTACATATATAATAATGTACCAAATCAAACATAGGAAACTACCCTATTGTAGCGTTCTTGGGTTGTGTAAGTACACAGCTTTACAAGGTGCTGGATGGTGTTGCTATTGGTGGTTATATCGCTTACCAACACGGCATGCTCGTCTCGTCATTCGAAGCATAAAAAAAAATATTTTTACGTTTTAAGAGTGTAGGCAGAAGTGTTATCGCACTATTTAAATGTGAGATTGCGTACGTTTGTCTCGACAGCCCATTCTACTTTCCAATCAATTGACTGTATAATACTGATAAATGCTACTCGTAATGTATAAGAAAGGGGCGCTTGCGGACGACAACTTAGATGTGAGTCGTAGGAAGCCCGTAGCCGTCCCTAATGCGCCGAAGATGGCCACCGCGGAGTTTTGGTTGGTATGCCGTGTGGTGTACATAGGTTAGGGACTCGGCCCGGCGGTCGCCCGACGTTTTCCATTTCTCCGGGCGGCTCAACGTCGGGTCGTAAGGCACGGTGAACCCAACATAACCGCCCAGTCGTTCGCCTTGAACGCTGGGCGGTAGTAATAAGTCACTTTCTCCGCGAAAAAGAAAAAAAAAATTATAAGAAGCTTATCAAATAAAAAGTCAGACTCGTAATTTATGCTCCCAAAATAGATGGTAATAAAATGAGTGCTATCTTTATAGGTGTTTAATACGATAACTGTCAAATAAAAAACACTTCAAATCTGTGAAAACACTGTAAAAATTAAACAATTCTATTATACGTATAAAAGATAAATATCAGAAGATTACCGAACATCCTGGTACATACTAGAAATAGGAACATTCAGTTTATTCTCTTCCTATATGTACCGTATATGTAGATATATAGATATCTGTGATCAAAACACTAGTAACGAACTGTCGTGTTTGTACAATAGTTTGACGAGTACATGGCTCATTTTGGCCACATACGTATATTTCCGCATGCATAAGTAACATTCGCATATAAATTTCAACAATGTACCCGCGGACATAGTAAAGTCGCAGTGAGACAACTAAAACTATATATTTTAACAATGAGATAAAGTTAGATTTTTTAAGTATTATTTCTTATGTTTATGCGAATGTTAGACATTGGAAAAAACTAGTTGTCGGATTTTAATCTGGTTTCTTAGTTTATAATTTCAGTCGGGAAATCGAAAAAAGAAATTACAAGTTATCCTATCCTATAATCATAAAATCCGAAATCTAGTTTTATCTGCTTTTTATTTTTAAATACCAATGTTGACAAACTAGCTATTCAGACAGTTTAAAGTATCATCACGCATAAAGTTAAACAAAAAAGAACACCTGAAACACAAGATTTGTCACTGACTTGGTGTAAAGTACCACGATTATTATATAACGCATTTCTACTTGAAGGTAGATACAATATGGATGTTAGTTATTTTATGCCTTTTAGTTAGGTCTCAAGGTGGGTAACAGTCCAGAACACAGCGTTATTGACAATCTTAGCTTCATGTCTTTATCAGTATTCAGATCTAAGCAGATTTACATTACTATATTCCATTTAGATAGGTTTCAAGGCAATAGGCTACTTAGCAAGCTCTGAAGACAACGCTTTTGACAATCCTGACTACATGAGTCTTTCACTTTACAGATTTGTATTACTGTATGCCTTTTAGCTAGGACTTGAAGTGACAGGGTAATTGAAAGACCTGCGAAGAAATTGGCTATATTTATCAGTTTGCAGCCGAACGGATTGATATTACTATACGGAGTTTAGCTATGTCTCAAGGCGATGGGGTAATTGCTCGAAGGAGCTGTGGAAGACAGCGCGCCCCAGCGTGTTATTAATGACGACCATACCCTCCCCTTATTTACAAGTCATTAACCGAGCCCTGCAGAATCCGTGTTGCGATCAAATATGGCCGACAACTATGAATTACATGTTTATTGTAAACAAGTTTAAAGTTTACAGTTCTGTTTATTTTTACACTAAAATGTAAACTCAAATTCTAAATTTGATTTATGAAAATAGTTTTTCAGAAGCTCCTTTGATTCGTCATGAATCTACCATCGCACCTGAACGTGTTATCGCTGTGAAGAAGAAGCGGCGCGAGAAACTCCCACAGCAACACGATCTGTCACCATAGTATGATGCCTGCTCTTTTGAAAGCTAGGTAGAAGTGTACCACACTCACATTTTTCTAGAAAGCATTTATTGCTTACAATATACAATATAGCTAGCTATATTAGGGGCCCATGTAGTAGTAACAAGACTGACATCAATACAACAAACTGCTGCATACAAAAAAGTCCGCAAATATTCTTCTCAACACGAAGACCAATATATCTACCCAGTCAATCATAAGAAATCTAATACCTGTACACCATTATATAAGTCTTTCGACCTTTTCATTTGGCAAAGGGGAACGCAAATAATATTTTGCAAGTAAACGCCTTATCTGTCAGAGTTGCAAACTTTGTTGATTAATCAGGTAAACTTTTGTACCGGTCTCTTGAATTTCTACGCGAACTTCTGTCAACTTGCCCTGTCTTCGATTGTTGTATTAAATATGGTGGAAGTTTAATTTTGGAACGCTATGGTTGATTTAAAAATAGAATTCGATGGACTTTTGATTTAATCTGGCTGGCATGACAATGTCGTTTTCTAAACTCTTCAAGTATTTCTAAAGTAATATTTTTGAACTTATACTTCTTTAGGCGCGTTAGAAAAATTGGTGACAGTGAAATTTTACGATGCGCGCGCATGTGTGACACAAAATTCTCACGGTTGTTCACAAAGGTTGAAACTGTTTAAAGATAACTTTTTGATAAAAATGAAAAGTAAATATTAAATTAAGAAAACAATTAATATTTAAATTTTTTATTTCTGCCTCGGTGGCGTAGTTGTATTACAGTACAGTACTTCGGGGATAACAGGCGTGAGTGTATGTAGAATGTAGTCTATACATTAATCTAGATTAAAGACTACGCTAAACATTATCAAAATTCAAAGCAATTACAGGGAGAAATATAATTTGTGATATTACTGAACTCAAATAAGTTAAAAGCCAAAGTTATGTTTTCAAACGCTGAATAATGCCACTTTAGATTCCAATCAAAAATGTTTTGGAATTAATATAACTCTACAACATCAAAGTTACTAATCTCAATTCGAAATTACCAAGTAAAACAAGATATTGTTGTGTTTCATCAGTTGCTTTAAACATTTTTTTTTCTCCGAAGGCGCAACTCAGGCACGTTCGGAAACTTTGCACAAACAGCCCCAACTTAAGATTAATGGCTTGTAAATAAACCCTGGTGGATTCGGTATTCTGATTTTTTCTTTTTTCCGTTGGTTGGCAGTAAGTTTTGTCGCGTTCTGTTGGCTCTCCTGTCAGTTTGAGTAGCTGATTGATTCGTCTTTTGTTTGGTTAAATATATTTTTTGCAGTTAGAGTAAACATCGTAGTAAGTGGTGAATGCGCCTTTAAATATTAAAAATTAAATGATAAATATAGATTTGTAGGTTTGCGTGAGTGTTATGTATATCAATTTTCGATCCTTCTTATTAATATTATTGATGCAAAAGATTATGAACATATTGTAATGTTTTTTAGAACACAGAATCCATGGAATGAAATTGGATAAAATTTTAGGATAGTCTTTGATTAACATGTGTTAAAAAGTGGCCATCCAGGCAACATAACACTCTATTTGATCTTACGGGACGTACACACTGACAACTTGAACTGAAAAACACTAGGTACCTACGCTACAACGAAACTGACAATTGTTGATAATTTATCGAGAAACACTACACTGAACAATTTCATCGTTTATAATAGTAAAAGGTTTCTCGACAATTAATTAACAGCGTTTGTACGACGCCTTATTTATCACGGGAGTCACTTTGCCCTAAAATACGACACACCAAAACGCATTACGATTACAAACGCATTGCCTTTCGAAACAGCATTTGCAACATTACAATTAGTGGTTGCAAGCTGTGACGTGTTAAGTACATCACAAGAACGAAGCAACAAAGAGATTTTAATTAAAATGGGAACCGGCCGGCTGCAAGATGTGTTCTTAAGACTTGTACATTTAAATTAACCATGCTAGTGTAAATTAACAAGATTTTTTCTTTGTACGATACTCTTTGTAACGAGTTTTAGAAAAGGCTTCTTGTGGGTTTCGCGACTTAATTAATTTTTTATAAGTCGACATAAAGTTTATTACGTCGGCATACTGAGTGCAAAGATTTTTTTATGAGAGTACCTACTTAGCGCATGACGGATTTTTCGTTACTAATTAAAAAATATTTAAATTTCCAGTTGTTTTGCATACTGGTTATTTTTCTTTTATTCAATACTGCAAATGTTTTGTTTATTTATTTACACTTTATATACAGTAAATGTATACAGGTGGACTTAATGCCTGAGGCATTCTCTAACAGTCAACCTTCTCGTGATGCGGAGATGAGACATGGTTATGATATTATAGAATAAAGAAAAAAAAGTCGCTCTAGTAAATTGTGCAACATGTCGGTTAGGATATTCTGCCTGTGAGGCTCGAATAAACCTAGGAAAATTATGTAAATACCGCACCACTTTGTTCATATTTTATATTGCTGAGATATCCTTCCACATTTTTTTATTTAAGTTCGGCTTTATATTAACTAATTGGTAATGTGAAAGTAAGTCAGGTTGGCCTAAGGCGCCAGATTTAATCTCTGGTTCCCGAGAAAGAGCGTGGGTTCGTACCCAACACCTGACAGTCTCGGTATATTTTTACCGCTCTCAATAAAAATTATCGTCACTAAACTGTCTCCATCGCTAACTACGCCATAATGCTAAGAAATCAATTATAACGTTTCTATTAAACGCTTTTCCTCTTTACCCCCGTAAATGACCACACTTTTGAGAGGAATGGCCATGCACTTAATATTCAAAACGGCCAAAATATTATCAAAAATAGTCTTCAGTAATTGAAAAAGAAAACGCCGAAACGGATTTCTATCAGATTAACTGAATTTCTAATAAATCGTTTTGTTGATTAGGTACCTCTACTACTAAGAGGTGATAAAACTGAAGGAGAATGAACTCAATAACAAAAATAATAAAATATTACGCGTTCTTATAATTTGGCACAGCATCGACTTTGCGTCTTAAAACATAGTCACAATAACCTCTGAGCCAGAAACAAAATATAAATCTCCAGAACACGCTCAGTAAAACGTTGAATAGCACATTCAACTAATCCCCATAAACATAGTGTACAATGAAAAACTAAGTGCAAATCTTAATTAGTAAGTTGAGAAAATTATTCACTAGTTAAGTAACACTTAATTCCGGCAGCGAGTTTTCAGTTAAGGCGGTATGTACTAACTTTGTTTCTTTCATTTAAATACTTTATAGCGTGAATAAGGCTTTGTATACAAATTGTAGATACAAATTAATTACGATTTATAATTTTAGTATAAGAATTTAATGTATAATTACACACACCCACACGCGCGCACACACGGACACGCACACACAAAGAAAGCTATTCCACCCACTTTTTGCCATGTGTACTCCGCCCCATGGTATGATGAAGGGCGACCCTTGGAATAAGTAAACGATACTGATTTACTATGATTTAACTCAGGATACATTTGGTGGTTTATTAATATTTAGACCAACAGCAAAGTTTTCATTAATACAGCAGTAACCGGTTATAGCTACATCGGTTATAACGACTGAATGGCAGGGCCTCGGCAAATACATATAAAGAAAAAGAGCATTGTTTACAACGACTAAGCTTTCTTTGGATATAGCGCACATATTAGGTGGTCAATTCAATGTATAACCAGTTTTCATTTTATTTCGTAAATATTTATATTTTATATACATATACACTCACGCCTTTTATCGCCGAAGCGGTAGGCAGACACGCAACTAGTCCACCCACTTTTCGCCATTATTCCGTCCCATGAGGTAGGGGGCGAGCTTATCGCCATATCGGGCACAAATTCCAAACTCCGAGCTGATACTGAATAGAAAAACTCAATATCACTTTGCCCGACCCAGGATAGAACCCGAGACCTCAGCACTGCAGTCGTACCGTAATGTAACTACGCCACCGAGGCAGTCAAAAATTTATATACTCTAAGTATTTATCTTAACATCAAAGTTTTCATTCGTTTATTTCATTTACAAAACAAGACATAGAATTCGCACCCTTAAACGTAAGTTAATTAGGGGATGCATGCTCGCCCCCTCTACAGACCTCTTGAAACGGCCCGTTTATCTGCGCACTCCTTTTGATTACATAGGCGGCGCATTAAATACTGTAAAAATGTAAATTGGCGTGTTTGAAAACACAACTGTGTGAGACGATGCTCGAGTGTTCTTACTGGTGTTTCGTCTTTTGTATGATTAGACTATTCAAACAATGGACACGATATGGCAATAATGCGCAAACAATTTGTTCTGCCAATCCTGAGCGGGCGAGGTAGACACGGATAGCACACATTTAACAAAACAATCCATACGTGCAGAGCTGAATATAAGGTCGCTTTTTACACAATAACACTACAATATCACAATTTTTGTGGAGCACCGCTTAATGTTATTATCGTAGAATGTAATGACAGCGTCGCAAGTCACATAGGTTTTACTAAAAGCTTATGACCAGCTGCGCATGTATGACCAACGAAGGGTTCGCTTGTTCATCCCATCTCCTTTGCATTGCTAGATACTCAAAGTTTATGTGCAAGACTTGTGCAGGAAATGTACTACCGCAGTGTCTATTTCTACTGACGAGTAACGTTGTACATGTGCTGTTGTGTTTCACCCAGACAAATTCTTATATATGAGAGTCCTACCACTAGTTTTTCAGGTTTTGTAATCATGTGTGTATTTTTACAGCCAAAAAGAGGAAACGAATAGATTGTTTATCGATTTAGGTAATTTATTTTTAATTATAAATAACCTTAAAATCGCTGTATTATACCTAAAACATAACTCCGAGAATTGAATACACTTCTCAATAAACATCACCTACGATCATCTTACTAAAATATTTCATAAAATGCGTAGTTATATCATATTTTATTGGTAACGGGAGAGCATATTTTTCGTGTTCGAAAGGGTATTCGTCTGAGAATAATGATGACTTGAGCAGCATCACATGTCAAGAGGCTGGAGTGATGGTATTGTCAATTGAAGATGTTTTACGAACTGTGGATATAGGCACTCCTTTACATACATGTAAACTCACGCCTATTATCCCCGAGGAGGTAGGCAGAGACGTAACTAGTGCGCCCATTTTTGTCGTGTGTATTCCGTCCCATGATGTGATAGTGGGCGAGCCTATCGCCATATCGGACACAATTCCAGGCTTCGGGCTAATACTGAATAGAAAAGCCCAATTGCCCAACCGGAGATCGAACCAGAGATCTTAGCACTGCTATCTTACCGTGACACTATTACGCCTTTATACAATCGGTAACGCTAATTTAACAACAAAAAAAATATATCCGTGGGTCCTAATGCCAAGGCCTTTCTCTAAGATATAATATTTTGTCATTTCCATACTTTTTTGTGATATATTAGCGTTTACGACGTTAACTGATACTTGTTAAGGTTTTTTAAACTGTATTTGGTATCAATGTTTTTTCTGTTTGGTAGCCATATTGGGTACGGTATCCAAGTATAGTGCAGTCTGCTAGTAATTATTTTTTAGAATCTTGTGTTCTTAGATGTTCTATTTAAAATTTATATAACTAACATATTATAACAGATTATGATTTTTGAGAAATTTCTGTACCGTTTTGTCCATGTTAACGAACATCTCTTTTCTTTGTGATGTCGTAACCGTAATTTACACCAATTTTCAAAAATCGAACAGCACGTTTTTCATGAGAATCGGTAGAATACGTCAGTGACAATCTTCGACAATGGTACCTTTGAGCTCAGCCTTTATCCTGAAATAATTTACTTGGAAAATGTTTTTCTTACCCCCGACGGTATTGAGATTGCGTGTTCTTTTATGCGAACGTTACTGTATATATTATGGAAATTGTACCTCCGAACTATTTTTGGATTTATAAGAATTTCTAGGGTATGTGAAGTTTGCAAAACCGCACTAGGCCAGCGTAGCGTACCACTGTTGAGACGAGCTAGTTTCTTGCCTGATGGTAAATGACCATAAACAATAACGATACCAAACAGAACTCTGAATACAATATATTGCGTGTCTCTCTCACTCTGCTGCGTACTTTGTACTAAATAATAAGTGTTATTCTCGTTTTCCTAATACCTAGAATTATACTGACCAAAGAAAAATGCGTTTTACAGCCCGAATTGTAGGTACTTATATTCATGCGTTTCCAAGTAAAACTCCATTCAGAAACAATACTGTGCGGACCAGTGTAGGTACCCAAATATAATGTAGTTTTCTTTGCCTAACTCGGTGGCGTAGCTGCATTGAATAGGCGTTACCAGTACCTACGATTAGCGCGCTGAAGTCCTAGGTTCGAATCTACGCAGGGGTCTGTTATGTCGTTCCCGCACACGCGATGATTCTGCCAATGTCGAAAACATTATTAACTTACGGTCATTTTCTTCATTGATAGTAGCAGTGAGAGTTACTGTTACTTTTGCCTAAACGTGTGTGTTATGGCGGTTCTTATGGCCTTGACTTAAGTGGTATCTCTTATGGCATTTACTTTGTTTCTTGCTTACGAATACAGGTTTGTAACAAAGTTGGCATCCTTAGTGCAATGTAATTTCTTGTACACAATCATGCTCATCTAAAGTAAAGCGGTGTGCACACTAGCGACCATAATAGTTTCGCCTTATCACAAGTTGTACTAGGCGCGTGTTCGAGGATCTTGCCGTGCCATGAACTGTTGCGTTATATTTGATTTTTTATTGGAAACATACAGTAGGGAATTATACATAATAAGCATATGTCTTTTGAATATATAAGGGGAGTATGTACGTGCGATATTTTGTGAAATATATTTACGTACGTATTTCACACCATTTTATCTTTTCAGGCGTAGTTAGAAGAGTAACACACTCAGTTTTCGCTAGCTATTTCTCTTTATTTCTAATTTTTCTTTTTTTTTACATTTTTATATATAAAAAAAAAACATTTATACGTATAAAAATATAAAAAAGTGAATCACCCATCGATGGCGAGGCTCAAGACCCAAGCCACCAGTGGTCAGGGATTCAAAGTGAGGAATCTCCTCACAATGCGTGCCGTGTCCAGAAGTACTGCTTTCTGCATCTGGCTCTTGACCCAACGACCAATTGAGAGCCTCTGGAGGTGTTGGTCGAGACTCTTCGGTATCAACCCATGAGCAGAAACGACAATCGGAACAATAATTGTGGAGTCCACATCCCACATGTTAGTAACCTCGTGTGCCAGGTCTAAATATTTAGACATTTTGTCCTTTTCGGCCTTAACAATGTTATCGTCATGTGGAATGGTGACATCAACAAGTATTGCGCGGCGCGCCAATCGATCTACTATTACAATATCAGGCTTATTGGCAACAATAGTCCTGTCCGTGATAATAGATCGATCCCAGTACAGCGTTGCATGATCATTTTCGAGAACTGGTTGAGGCACATACTGGTAATATGGTACTTCAGGATTCACAAGACCATATCGAAGAGCAACTTGCTGGTGTATGATCTTGGCTACTAGGTGTGTCTATGCAAGTACTCGTCGTTCGCTAGCTATTATTATTAGCGGTGTAATATTTTAGGGGACGAGCTTATCTTATTTAACGGGCATAATTTCAGACTCCGACTAATATTGAGCAGTAAATCCCAACATCACTTTGCCTGACCTGGAATTCGAACCTGAGAGCGCGATATTCGTACGGCATGCGCTATACAACTACGCCACAGCAGTCGTTTTATTTCACTCAAAACTTATTGTAACTTGTTTATAAATTATCTTTTTCCTACAAGTCCTCAGTAGTAGTAGTTTTATTGGTGGTAGGTCTCTCATATGTGAGAGTCCGTCTGGGTGGGTACCACCACAATGTCTATTTCTACCGGCAAGCAGCAGTGCGCATGCACTGTTGTGTTTTGTTTGAAGCACATTGTAGCCAGTGTAACTACTGGACATAATGAGGCTTAACATCTTATGTCTCTGGAGCAGTGGAATGCCACACAGTAGAAGGAAAGAAAGAAAGAAAGAAAGAAAGAAACATTTATTGCCACAGATTAGAGAACATGTAACTAATAGGTACATACAATAAAACAAAAAAAAAAAAAGAACTCATACCATGGCAACTAGGTGGACATCTCAGCATACGCTGTGTAATGACGAGAGCCATCACACAGCACTGGTTTTCAGTGTCCACCCAGAGTGCCGCACGGACACCTTAGAGACAGCAGTCCATAAATTAAAGTAAAGTACTTATAAATCGGTGCTGGTTGGTGTTGCTACTGTTAATGGGTGGTCGTATCGTTTACCATCAGGCAAATGGCATGCTCGCCTCGTCATTCAATGCCATAAAAAGTCACAGAGGCCAATGACTATGATTAAAAAGGCAATTCATCCCGGAAGTCCCTAAATCAGCAATAACAATTAATTTGGCATACACCGACCTTCCTTGGTTACGGCATTCTAACGAGCCAGTAGAGATTAGCTCAATAGACGTCTAGGCACGTTCGGGCAAAACTCGCCATAATGACATTCGCGTTTCAAAGTCGAAATGTGACAATCGTATCATGACGTTTGTTACATTCAAAGGAGTTTAAGATCATTATGTTTGACTAGCTTAGCTCGCGACTTTACCTGCGTGTCTTTTAGCATTGAATGACGAGACGAGCATGCCGTTCGCCTGCTGGTAAACGATACAACTACCCATAAACAGTAGCAACACCATTCAGCACCTTGAGTAACAAAGTACTGTATGACATTCCACTGCGCACGTCATCATGTAAAATTACATGTTAAGTCTCATTATATCCAGTAGTTACACTGGCTACAATGTCCTTCAAACTAAAGAATAGTAATATACAGTACATTAATCGGATTTTGTTATACAAGCACACTGCACCTAAGTGGAGTGTTGTCCAGATAGCCTCGACTGATGAGAGATGAGTACTCCTCGCCAATCGACATAGTTATGCCTGATGGAACCGGATATACCCAGGCTAATCCCGGAACGTGATACATGTGGGTCACTATGGAAGGTTTTTAGATCTTGGGTGCGTTGGTCGCTAACCAAGCGAATACATTTTCACCAACAGCAAAACTATAACATCTTTTTCCTTTTAAATATAACATTCTCACGATATTTCACATTCTTTGTTCAACTAATATGTATTCGTATATTTATTAACATGTTTGTATGTTAAGATGTCTCAATTTTAATCAATATAACGGAGTGCAATTCGTATTCAACCGATAAAAATTGCTTACTTTTGTATTTTACGTTTATGTAACTAGACTTTTTTCGTGAATATTTTATTACGACTGCCTTGGTGGCGTTGTGCTACGGTACGATTGTAATACTGAGGTCTTGGGTTCGATTCCCGGGTCAGACTAAGTGATATTCGGTATCAGCTCAGAATCTGGAATATGGCGATAGGCTCGCCCCCTATCACATTATAGGATGGAAAAACGGTGAAAAGTGGGTGCATTAGTTGCGCCTCTGCCTACCCACTCGGGGATGGAAGGCGTGAGTGTGTGTATGTGTGTATTTTATTACGATATCTATTTTGTAATATTTTTTTATTGCAGTTAAATGAAGAGACGGGAGTGCCGCTCGCCTGATGGTAAGCCATACGACCGCCCATTAACAGTAGATGTCTGTAAACAATTCAATGTAATGAAGAAGTATAATGTAGGTCGGTAAGTATACCCCATCAAATGTAAACGTAGCTAATTAAGCGGTTAAGAAGGAACTAATATCAATTATTATAAGAGCCCTTCATTATAATAAGTCGTTTAGAAAGCAATTACGGCTCTAGTATCCGCTTAAAAATTGTTTATGAGAAAAATTTGAAGTAGTACAGGTGGGTTTTAATTTTAAAGGTCCTTGTCTTATGATGAAAAGCCCTTTTAACCTAAAAAACATATTTTGACAAAATATTATGTTGAGCTTTTTACCAGTTTTTGCTGTCAGAAAGGTCTGCTGTACACGAAAGTCCATCTGGGTGGTTACCGCATTATGTTTTCTTTAGTAATCACCGAGATTCCCAGTAAATCACCCTTAATGTGCTCCAGTATCAAAAATATAGAGCCTTTATAAATTAATTAGTAATTGCGATATAATGTTCTGTGCACTTGTAACAAACACCCAAAGCAATAAAAATATTAAAAAAAGAACAGCATTCCTAAAGAAAAAAATTGTTGGATATTTTCATACCTTCATAAATTCTATCCTCTAGGATTATCTTTTTATAATGCATTGCGCCTCACATTCCTTTGTCGTAAAAATTCTAGATATTTCATCTAAACTAGTTGACGTCAAATATTGTTGGATTAGATCGTAAAAACACAATTTTATGTTTAAACTCATCACAATTTCAACATAAAATGTTTCATATATAAATAAATGTAAAGTTTTTCGTGCGCTGCATTTGGTTTTAAAACTAAATTAAACGCTCGTAAAGTTTTCAATGGTTTTTAACATACAATGAACTTGTTTTACAGTTGCCTTTGAAGTGATTTGCACCTGAAGGTTGGTGTAAACAAACAAGATAAATAAAAACAATAAAATAAAAGAATCTACTAGTGTTAAATAAATAAATAAATAAAATACTTTATTTATCACGTAGGCGAACATAGTTGCACTTATGATATGTCAAGATACATTCAATTAATAATTATTATTACAAATAGTCACTTATATAACTAAAGACATATTTAAAGGGAGCAAAATTAATGTAAACTAAATATAAAGAAGCCAAGCTCGGGCTGGCAGGAAAGAGATAAAAAAGAATATTTTTTATTAAAATTAATGGGAGGCACGCGTCGCGATCCTCACCGGTGAGGACACTACAGGCCCTAGCCTAGCTAACCTACCAGCCTTTCACTAGCTACCTAAGCGATGACTACCCGAAGAAGAAAGGCAGAAAGAAACTCCGGGCTTAATTTTTTGTCATCAATTGTCCATTAAATCTTTATATATGTTTTTTTTTTTCTTTTTTTTTTTCAAGTCTTTTGCATACAAAGTCAGATTAGTTATATAAGCTAATGCACACACATCACCGTTAGATAAGGATAGAATACAATTGAAGGAAATTTACAAACACAAAACACTATACCTTCATAATAAAATGAGAGACCACAAATAAATAAATATAATTAAACGGTGTACAACGTGCATACGCCTACATTTACAAACATATTTTTTGTTGATTTATTATCCGAATTAAACATCAATACGCACAATTAAAATAATTTATAAGTTCGATAACAGGCAAGCGCAACACAATGATCGGTCGGTCGTCATTAACAAAATGATAATATGTCAACGCGAGAATAATAATATGATTATAAAATGTCAAATAATAATTTAATATTAATTATAATGTCAATATTGTAGATGGATACACCTAACATATTTAATGCAATCAACTTCTAATATGTGTTAACATGGTTCGGTATTGTGTGCAGGACTAATTTTCCAAACTGTCTGATCATCAAGATAATCCGATACATTATAATACCCGTTAGACATTAACTGGCGCTTAACGTAACATTTGAATTTGTGTCCGGGTAGACTGGTTATTTCGGAGGGAAGTTTATTATAAAATTTAATTCCATTTGCTAAATATGATTTACTCGTTTTACAGAGCCTAAAGTTTGGAACAACTAGTTTATTCTTATTTCTAGTGTTCAGACAGTGCAAGTCACTGTTTTTCATGAAAGTACAAAGGTTTTTGCGGACATACATAATATTCTGAAAAATGTATTCGGCCGGCAAAGTCAGTATATTGATCTCCTTAAACAGTTCTCTAAGAGAATCGCGAGAGCAAAGATTATAAATGGCACGAATAGCTCGCTTCTGTAAGATAAAAATGGTCTGCAGATCTGCAGCAGAACCCCACAGAAGAATGCAATATGACATAATACTGTGGAAGTAAGCAAAATATACCAATCTTGCCGTAGCCACGTCAGTTAAATGTCTAATTTTCCTAATAGCAAAGACGGCAGAACTCAATTTACTTGCAATTTTTTGAATGTGGGGTCCCCATTGCAATTTATTATCGACTGAGACCCCGAGGAAGACCGTTGAGGGTACTAAATCTAGTTTATTCCCGTCTAAATCAATATTTACTTCATTTTTATTGTTGAGTAACGAGAATCGGACACATTTAGTTTTCGCCGCATTTAAAAGTAAATTATTCGCAGAAAACCAGTCGGAAATCAATTTGAGTACTTTACTTGGCTCTGTAAGATTCTCTTCCCTTCTATTTACCTTAAATATTAATGAAGTATCGTCAGCGAATAACACAACTTCAGCCATATTGTTAACCATATAGGGAAGATCATTTATATAGACCAGAAATAAAAAAGGACCCAAAATGGACCCTTGGGGAACCCCAATCCTAACTAAGGACCCTGCAGAGAAGACGTTGTCGATAAACACTTGTTGTTTCCGATCTGTTAAATATGAAGATATTAGATTTAGCGCGTTTCCCCTAATACCATAATAACAAAGTTTTAAAATAAGGGTACTGTGATCGACGCAATCGAATGCCTTGGAAAGATCACAAAACACCCCTAGAGCATCCCGTGATCCCTCCCAGGCATTCAATACAGCTCTAACTAAAGCACGTCCAGCATCTTGTGTAGACCTGCCTTTTGTAAATCCAAACTGCCTATCATGTAATATTCTATTTTTATTAAAGAACACCAGCATTTGATTAAGCAATATTTTTTCAAATACTTTACTTAAAGCTGGTAAAATAGAGATAGGCCTATAATTAGAAGGAGTGTTTGAGCAACCTGCTTTAAAAATTGGCACTACTTTACTAATCTTCATAAGATCAGGAAATATGCCGTCTCTAATGCAGGAATTAAAAATATTAGCAAGGATTGGGGCGATGCTAACTATTACTGACTGCAACGCTTTAACAGACAGACCCCAAAGATCTTCAGTGCTTTTCATGTGTAGGCTCTTAAACACTTTTATTATATCATATTGTGTGACAAACTCAAATTTGAAATCAGGTATTGATAAATCTAAATTGCGTTTTAAAAATGATTCAGCTGCTCCTGGTGAGGATGGCAGACAATTTGTTGTCTCAAACGGTATATTAGTAAAATAATGTTCAAAGTAATTAGCCGTAATATTTGTATCTGAAACTAGTTCGTCATTAATGTTTAATACAATCTTGTCATTAGACTTAGTTTTGCCAGTTTCAGTATTAATAATTTTCCAAGTGGTTTTAATTTTATTGTCAGAGTTTTTAATATTACTACTAATATAAGCAGCCTTAGCATACTTACATACACTTTTAAAAATATTAGAGTATGATCTTACGTAATTAGTAAATTTGACGTCGGGTGTAAAGGACCTTCTATCATATAATTCGTAAAGAACATCTCTACTACGCCTTATACCTTTTGTTGCCCAAGCACTGAATGATATTTTATTTTTTAGTGGTACTGATTTTACACGGCATGTCTTATTAAATACATTTGTAATACCATTTAATAATGTTTCAAACATATTGTTTGGGTGGTCTGAGTCGCAAGTCAGCATAGGTAACACAGAGTTAAGTCTAGTGCTAAATTTCTGCAAATGATGTTGAGAAAGGGGTCTAAATTTAATAATGTTTTTACTTTTATTTTCTTTACAATTAAGTTTGACCATTTGACAAGTGTGGTCTGAGCGAACCCCGGCTAATAATTCTTTATAATTAAGTTTAAAATTTGTAATTACATTATCAATACAAGTGGCCGAAGTTGAAGTTAGTCTAGTTGGCTCTAGAAAGTGACAGTTAAGATTAAAAGATTGAAGCAAAGTCAAGAAAAGACTTTTTTCTGTGGAATCTATCAGTAAGTCTATATTAAAGTCACCGCAAACTAAAATCTTACTATTCATTTTAAGTTTTTTAAGAATATCCTCCATTTTAGAAATAAAAGTTAATATGTTAGCTGTAGGAGGCCTATATACGCATAATATGATATAATCTCCGGTCTCTGCACACGCAACCTCACATACTCGTTCAACAGAAAGCTTTGTAATATCTTGTCTTTCCTTGTACAAGACACCATCTTTGATGAGAATCATAGTGCCCCCACCTTCTGCTGAAATCCTAATGAACGAGCTGGCAACTCTGTAACCATTAACACTAAATGCCATTCTATCTGGTTTCAACCATGTCTCCGTAAAACACAAAATATCAACATTATATTTTTCTACAAATAATTCAATGTCAAGGACTTTGCCAGAGAAACGATTTATGTTTTGATGAGTTAATATTAAAAACATGTCATCTTTCTCTGTTGTCATACTTAATTGTTTAAATTATTGACTACAATAGTATTAGTACTATTACTAAAACATGTAGTTATCGAGGACTTTGTCATACTACTTATGACTGTCTTAATATTATAAGCTAACAAAGTAGCAATACAATGTCTACATTTCTTTGTCAGATACACTGTATCTCTGGTCAAATTATAACTACATTTTCCAATAAAATTATTGACGTCCAGAAATATAAATTTATCACTATAATGAGTAACCAAGAAGTGCATCTGCTTATTAAGTGTATGGATATGATTGTTTACCCTATCAGACACATTTGACATATAAGGAAATGCGCAAAGTATTATTTTTTGACAATTAAGGCTTAACATAGAGGCTATACTATTTGAAATATCATTTTTGGTCAAATTACAACTATTCCCTACTAATATTGCAATACAAGACTCAGGAGTATATGTCTTGCTAACTACTTGTTTTATAATCTCTTTATAGAGCATTCCTGGGAAGCAATAACTCATAGCGGAGTGCTCTAGGTTATTGCTAAGAGATGCCCCAAAGCCTTTTCCTATACTGTCTGAGAACACAACAGTGGGAGGTACATTACAAGCCTTTATAGTTGTAGGATAGCTCTCATCTACCTGGGAGTTCACCAGGTTAGCGCTCTGAGAGTCAACAAGGCCGGGCATGTTCATCTCAACCACAGATGAAGTGTGTACAGAGTCTTTACTATCAGAACATGAATGAGTACTACAATTATTGTTAGAATCCTTTATAAGTGCCATGAGATCATCAATTTTGTTTTTAGAAGTAAGAAAGTTATTATATGTTATACTCAGAGACTGTTCCAGTGTTTTAATTTCACACAATAACCGCTGTGTATCAGCCTCATATATAAGCTTACTATCTTCTAATTTAATTTCATAGTTTTTTAATTTATCTAATAATGAACTACGTTCTTTAATTAAATTTATATTTTTAGAATGGCAATTTTGTTTATTACTTAATTTTTTATATTTTTTAATGAATTTAGTTAATTTTATGTATTTTTTTAATTTATTGTGACTGAGACGATGCAAGTTGTAACTGTTTGATTTTTTTACCACTGAATCATCTTTAGTAAGATCAACAATTATGTTTGATTTCAGTGGAAGGGAATTTGAACCACCACACATAAGTTCTTCATAAAGGCTTTGGTTCACCGCTACCTCAGTCTGCTCCTTTTCACTATTTAACTTATTTATTTCGTTATTTGCAATATTTAGATCATATTCTAGGTCCCTAATTCTACACAGAGCCTCCTCATATAATATGCTACAGTTTGCAAAGGTATCTATCACCGCTTGGAGTTTGTTCCGTTCCTCCACAATCAACTCATTCTCTTGGTGGATCTCCACTAATTGGCGCTTGAGTGAGGTATTATTTTTAATAATGTTAGTGACTTCCTCCTCACTCTCTTCACGTTCCTGCAGGAGTTTTTGGCACTGGTCTTTTTGTGCCTTTAACTCTTTAAGAGCCATCCTCAGCTTCATTTCAGTTTCCTGAGCTGCGGTTTTACGGGTCTGCATGATGTAGTTGAGCGTGGGCAACTGGAAGTTAACAAAGAGAGGACAGAATACTCGAGATATATGTGCAGTGAAAAGAGCCACAAAATTTTATACTAAGGGGGGTAGTGTATAAAGTCACAAAGACAAAGAGTTTTACTACAAAATACTAAATTAGTGTAACAAGTTTAGTTGATTGTAGTATGCTGTTGTCTGGGGCAAATATTTGGCTATACAGTCATCAATTCTATTTCCACTATTGTCAAATAGAAAGAGACTTAAGCGATGCCCGTGTGATTTTGACGTGGCTCACTAATTGTGAGCAAAGTAACTTATGTAGTGTTGTGTTAAATGTTGTAAATAAAACTGTACTCGCCAGATAAGTGATAAAAATCCAATCCTTGTTTGAATTCAAGAGACGGTTGACCACGGTCGATACGGTGACAGCTATTTCAATTACTTATTATCACAAGATTTTGTTTAGAACTAAGTATGTATTTTGTATTATCTTATAATTTTATTACTATTTCCTTAAAATGCACTAATTAGATTACGAACTATAACAATAATTAATTAAAAAGTAATATTTAATAGCTGGAGTTAAATTTGACGTCCGAACCGATCAAGTGTTGCCAGGCGATTGTTCATTTGTTAAGCATCAATTTCACCATACGTGAGTATGATAATGCTTTCATGTGTAATATAGTTATTTTTTTATCATATTCAAAGATTATTAAGACATTATTGAAAATAAAAATTCTGTTTCATATAAAATATTATGCTTATAGAATTAAAATATACCTTGCATCTCTTTCTCCATAATAACTAAATTCCGAATAATATTTGAAATCTACGGAACCCACACTTCATATTATTCTTAATTCTCTACCGAGGTTAATTTCTAGGAATTGTTACTGGGCTCATGGAATGTTTAATATTTTCCTCGAAAAGCTTTCAGACAAACTTTGTGCTGAGTCTTCGACTTACAAAATACGTATGAAAAATATTATTACCAACTGTTTGCGCCTTGAAAAACGATATTAGATTTTGTTTTGAAAATAATTTGCAAATTTTTTTTGTTGATAAGTGTCGTAAATTATTGATAACCTTTGAGATGTGGATTACGGTGTTGTCTTCTTGTTATTCTTAAAACACGATGTAAAAAATTACTTTTTTACATAATGTCATAATGTGAATTGGAGGCCTTCATAGCTATTAAAATGAGCCTTGTTTAACTGAAAGTCTACTTAAAGGTGTAAAATTTAAGATTTTAAGTGCAAAAAAACATAATTATGAGTCTAATAATTATAAAGGAGAATGCCCAAATCTGGGCCCACTCTTTAAAGGCAGTGTATGGTCTTTTGAAATGAATCATAATTAACGAAATATTTTTAGAAATTACTTCTATTTATTTGAAAGAAATCCTTTTCGGGGTTTAGTTTTCCATAAAACATGACGATTTTAATTCCGTATCCGTCATTTTTATTGACGACGTCATTCTCGTTGAAAATATTATTCACTTAGAGAATTGGATAAATTATGTAAGGTATTCATAATAATTTATTAATTTTTATTACAAATTACTTATATGTGTTTGATAGAAATCCTTTTATGGATATTATTTTTCAATTTGTTTAGACGTTATTTGATTCTATTTCCGCCATTTTTAATGACTCATGACTGTTGTTGACAGCGGCATTCCCATCATTCAAACTTCAAAGTGCACTGTGCAATTTAATAGCCTAGCATTACTAGGGTAAGTAATCAATATAGCTAAAACATCGATATTAATTGATTATCACAAAATATAAATATCAAGGTGAAACTATTTTTTTATTACGGTCGTCGGTAATCATGGTATTACTATAATAGAGTAAAAATAAAAATGAAAACATGAAATTCTACGATAACCCTACAATAAAATAGAATGATTGTTGTTTTATTGGGACCTACATTATTCGTTCTATTTTGTGTGTAATTTTCACTATCATACCAAATTAAATTATGCGGGACGGACTCCCATACACAGATGGGCATTCAATCCTTTACTGTTAACGTTGGTAACTACTGTATGAATTATTCAGTGTTATGTCTAACCACATCGAGGGATTTTATCACATAGCATCACATAACATAAGCATATGTCATGTAAGAGTCCGTCTGGGTGGGTATTACCGCAATGTCTCTTTCTACCGCCAAGCAGCAGTGTGCAAGCACTGTTGTGTTTCGGTTTGAAGGGCATTGTAGCCAGTGCAACTACTGGACATAATGAGACTTAACATCTTATGTCTCAGGATGACGAGCACAGTGGAGTGCCGCACAGTACTTTGTAACTCAAGGGGCTGGAAGGTGTTTCTACTGTTTATGGGTGGTCGTATCGCTTACCATCAGGCGAACGGCATGCTTGTCTCGTTATTCGATGCCATAAAAAAAAACCATAGGTCGTTAATCCTAATATTCTGAGATTTAAACAGTTTTCGTATTTTAATTTAGTTTTTATCAAAGAACGTTTATCAATATCAACGATAACGGTTTTAAAAACACTTTATTTCAAGTGCTAGAGAAAATGAAATTCTTGGCTTTGTAACGTCCTCAGCAAACAGGTCATTGCGAGTAAAGAATTGCAAGTAACAACACGTTTCTGCACCCTGGCAGATGAACGGAAATTTTCTCACTGCACTACAACAGGGGTTTTTCAATATCACGACGTCTTGGAAGCCCGTCTGGATAAGTAACTTTATTAGAGCTGCTAGGTGCCGCGCAAAGAAAAGTTGAAAGGAAATCGCCTGTCTTGGTATAGACATGTGAGGAGAAGGGATGAGAGGCATATAACCCAACGAGTGATGAATTTGAATGTTGATGGATGGCGAGGACAAGGACGACCAAGGAAGAGGTGGATGAATTGTGTAAGAGCTGATATGAAAGAAAAGGCCGTGAATGACTTGATGACGAAAGATAGAGGAGAATGGAAGAGAAAAACATGTTGCGCCGACCCCAAGTAATTTGGGACCAGGGCAGGAAGATGATGATGAGGTACCGCGCAGAGGCTGTTTAGTTCAACTCCTTTTGCCAGAACCCGGAGTTGTTTCTAATACACCGAACTAACCTTGGACGTGTTCTGGAATGAAGACCGCGTCTTGGCAAACGTGGGACGCCCTCTGCCCAGATGGCGGGATGACTTGCACAAGAGGGCCGGCAGCGACTGGATGCATAAAGCAGCAGACCGGGCTCTATGGCGTACCTTGGGACAGGCCTATGTCCAGCAGTGGACTGCAACGAGCTGATGATGATGATGAATCTTGGGCTTTTGATGTTTCCATGAAGGGTGTATGTTAAGGCTGATGGTCATTTGATGTTTTCTATCATGAACTGTTCAGGACTATTTTCTGAAACCGGTGATCGCAGTATAACATACTTAGTTCTCATGTACTTTTTGTGGTTACAAGACTTATTTAATCAAGCGGCTCGCTTGTGACGTTATAAAAACACAGTAACCTAAAATCGAAATGGACGTTATAAATTTAAATATAGAACAATAACAGTATTTTGGTAAAACGCTATTTAAAACGCAAATAACAGCGTAACTAAAATTTAATTTGGAACAACGCGATCCGCTGAAGTGCTCATTTGTTTGGTTATTTGAAACTGTTTGCGCCGAGCCGTTTGTTTATATCAATTATATATTCTGTCTACTTCGTGAATAGCGTTAATGTTTTTGATATTTTAATTGAAAATTGTTATGACTACTTTTGACCGTTATATTCTTTTTTAATATTTCCCATTTCCTTCAAAGTACAGCAATGCACAATTCCTCTTTACATTCAGTTTTCATGTGATGATTACTCACATTTTGCTAATCTTAACTATCGAAATTCCAAAAGCAACGCGACATTAAATATTACAACTTTTAAAGTTCCCGTTGCCGAGAATATCGTACATAAAATTAAATATACGGAAAGAATAACACGGTTATCTGTAATAGAAATCTCTGGATTTATCGGGTTTGCGGGCGCACTGGCTTCCAAATGAAATATAGGCTGAGGTTGGTTTTTTTGAGACGCCGCTGCTATTGGTGCGCTCTCTGAGATTCGAGGGGATTTTTGCATTCACTCTTGTTTAGTTTGTGGTATGTTTTCGTAAATGAACGGTGCTGGGAATATCCAGGAATATGTTGGATGAGTGTGTGGTGGAATCTTGTTGTATTTTTTTTATCTAAAAGGAAAATAGGTCAACCAGACGTAAATTATTTATTCATACATAACGGCACGTGATATGTTTAAATAATGAAAATCAGTTAATTTTAGGAGTTATAAATTGTTATGTTATTATTATTTTAATCGTTGGTAAATGGTTCTGTTATTATTATCTTATTAAGAGTGGGTAACACCGAATGGAGTAGCGTCGGTGATGGCTGGCGAACGTCATGTCATATTCTTCTTGACTAGTTAACAGCGGTCTCACGTTGTGATTATTCGCAAAATTATTGCATCTGAATTGCTTCTTACTATTATACTCCATCTAATTATAACTTTTTCAGTGAATAACTAATGTCTGTATGATTAAAATAGTGAAAAGTCAACATTTCAGTCTACTTATTTCAACGTTCCCTGAAGTTTAGCGCCCACCGTAGATTCCCGTGCGGACGAGCGCACTAATAAACAACCAGATGCGACAGCGCAGCCTCCCGACGTCCCGACATACATACATTATATACAACACCATTACAGTTATACTAATTGACTCAATCTCTTCATTGACTAATCTATAGCATCGTAAGCCACTGCGAACAATATCCGACTTTTTCTGTGTGTTTGCACCGTAATAGCCTTATGTCTTTTGGCCTTCGTTACTTTGAAGCAGTCAAAATAAATGACTTCCGAAAAAAAAAACAGCCAGAAAGGTCACAAGAGCGAAGCCGTCAGAAATACCTAGTATATTCTTAGAAACGTAATAATTCCTCTCAATTTTAAATTTCCAACAAAATTATGGTATTAGATACTCGGCGAAAATAATTTTATTGGACCCGTCATTCTAGATTTTTCCAAACGAAGAGAACAATTTATGTGATAAGACTCCTGTGGAAATTGCTTTCTGTCTTTCTTTCTTTTGCAATCAATTTATTGGCTGTTTCAAACTGATATTTATTACTAAGATAATTTATTGAAGCCTATCAGAGTATATAGAACTTTTTTCAATACTTTTCGTTTATTGTTTTGGAGTTTTTGAAATGCAATTTTTTTATAAGTCTAGTTTACTAGCTTACTAGCTTACTCCTGATGTACCATGCGCTTTGGAATAATCAATGTGTGTCAGCCGAATATTAAGAATAGCTACTACATCAGTTAAAATTTTTGATAAACTCATTGTTTTGTCAAGTCCTCTACATATTTCTGACTATTAGTGCTCGCGTGAAAAAGTTTTTCCGGGACAGAAATATTTTCCCGGTATAAAAAGTAGCCTATAGCACTCAGGAGTTATGTAGCTTCCTATTAGTGAAGAAATTCAAAATCGGTTCAGTAGTTCCTGAGATTACCGCGTTCAAACAAACAAACTCTTCAGCTTTATAATATTAGTATAGATGTGTAAAGGTTAATATAACTACTGATACTTGTAATAGTATCCACATACGATGTGATTTGGTATCATGCGACCAATTCGTCACGCGGTACAGTCTTCACGCTACACGATCGAACCGTACCATGCGACGTCCAGTTGTATGCAACCAAGTTTGATGGACAAGCCATCGAACCAGCCGTACCAACAATAATAATAATAATGTCCATCGAACCGTGCCCCACACGATGCGATATGGTTCGATGGCATACCATTTTAATGGTTCGGCTGTACCAAATCCCATCGTATGTGCCCACTTTAAAAGTAAGCTAAGACCAAGATATTTATATTTACCTTCTGCTCCGATTCTAGTAAATTTCACCTAGATAGGAAGATAGTACACTATCTCTGAGTGCAACAGGCTACTTATTTTATTAGGATTTAGGAACAGTCTGATGCGTGGACGGAGCTAAAACTATTATTGGCAAATCACAACTGCGAATCCAACAAGAGAAATGAATTTCAACAAGTTTCTAAGCAAACGGTGTTCCTATTTCTCATCAATTCCACGTCATCGTTTGCCAAAGATCTTGATTCCTTTACGTGACTGAAAATATGAAGGGAAAGCCGATACGTGGGAATAAACATGGAGATAAAGGTGCGCTGTATTCGCGAATCGAATCAAAGCGTACCTCATTTGCGAACGGAGCCTCCGCGCTTCTGTAAATACGCGTATTTTCATATGCATGCACTAGGTGTAATTTGTGGCTTGGTTCGAGTGAATGAGGTTTCTAGGAAAACGATATTAGTGCCTGCCTCGGTGGCGTAGTTGTATTACGGTACTACTGCAATGCCGGGTAAGTCTGGAATTTGTTCCCGATATGGCGAAAGGCTCGCCCCCGATCACATCATGGGACGGTATACGCACAGCGAAAAGTGGGTGTACTAGTTGCGCCTCTGCCTTCCCCTTAGAATATAAAAAGGCGTGATTGTGTTTGAGTTATAATACTAGTAGAATGTCGTAGTAATGTTCTGGGAAGCTTCTGTGTTATGTGTAACAGCGGCTGATCGAATTACTAATACGCCGATTTTATTATTAACTGCTAATTTACAATGCGAAATAACAGAGCATAGATAGACATTCATTCGGCCAGTATGCTACTATACCAAACACTGTACCACAGGCAGATTTCACAACACCCTTATAAAGCGTCTGATAACCTATTTTTCATACTCCGCCTAAAGAAACCACACATTTATAACAGTGTGACAGACATATATAGACAGTTACTGTCGAACATTCGCGAAATAAATAATTATAGTGACATACATTCTACCTTTTGATATATTACGATGTCGTTGACTATGACATGGAGGGGAGTGGGGGAGGTTGTCGACCTCGCATGTATGCAGGCAGGTGCATTCGTCAGCTCATTGCGCGGCTTCGCTCTTGTCATTTTGCATCGCACTGCGCCATGAGCGATGGATGGAATGAGAGTTAAATATTGTATGCTGGTGGTACGATATTTGCATCCGACAGGATGGTAACCACCGTATACATAACGAAATAACGTTATGAAAAAGTATTAAACTATATTTCTTTGCTTTATTGGATACCTATAACAGTTGCTGTTATTTAAAAATGTGACATCTTAAACTAGGTTAGATTTGACTTGGCCAGTTTTCATTACATCAGTAATTTTATAAAGTTATTCTACATATATATATTTAATTCTGATAAAAAATGGCCAAGTCAAATCTAACCTACTAACTTTGTATCTCTTTCTAAGCATATGCGTGCACAGAGGAGTTTGAGATTTTGCAGAGTTAAAATTTGTTTTATAAAGGAGAGCAGGAAATAAAATTTGTGTATAATATATTTCAAATTTATCAAATTCAACGGTCGAATGTCAATCACTGTATGGCCACTATTAATATAAAACATCCCTCGTGTTTGCAGTGTTACCGCATACACTATCCTATTGCAATGTCTACGTCACTTAAACACCAAAGCAAAACACTCCGTCAGCCATTACTACAAGATTCAGAACCCGTTCACTCAACCGCGCCGCCTAAAATCTACCTGAATGCGCTGAAAATTTTCATGGAAATAATGTAGTAGTCTATTTGCCTCGATGTGTTTGGAATGATTTTAATGAGAAAAACGGAGGTTCAGGGTTTCGGTTCATAGTTTTTTTTTTTCGCGGAAGTGTACCACTATCGTCCAGCCTCGAAGGGAACTGTGCGATTATGAGGTCATCAGTCTCACAACCTAGCGTTTTCTCAAGTTTATATATGAATTCGCATGTTTCCAAAAACAACACACGAAATTTTTCTTATCCCATTTGTCTAGACTTACCTCCGAAACTGATGAACGAATTGCGATGAGACTTTCATGTGTCAATAAAAAATCATGAACGATTCAGCTGAATCAATTATAATATAAATATTTACATAGGCTGTGTATAGATTTCATAGGGTAATTTACATTTCACATTAATCTGACGCAGACAGGGCCACCTCAAATATCAAGCACAACTTATATTAATAACTCAAAAACTAAGCACGAAAAGTAATTTCCTTTGATCTGTAAATGTCGGATAATATATTTAAGCGCTGTCTAGCGTTGGGACATCGTTTGAATTAATTATACGTTTAATTAATTTTTTTCACCCTCCGTACTTGTTTCGGTTTGGATTTTTCCATTAGTTTTATGTTTTCTAATTAGGTCAAAGTTTTTTGTTACGGGCAATGACGCTGTTGATTTGAATTTTTGAGTAGATTATAAACTGAATATTCATTTGTGTTTATGAAAGTCAATTTAAATTATACCTGAATATATTAGCACTGATAATACATACATATCTATATAGCGTAACGCTTTTTTATTTGTAGAGGAAAGCAGAGGTATGACACCCCCACAATTCGCCAGTTATGCTAGAATTTACTGGTGGTAGGTCTCTCATATGTAAGAGTTCGTCTGGGTGGGTACCACCGCAATGTCTATTTCTACCGCCAACCAGCAGTGTTCATGCACTGTTGTGTTTCGGTTTGCAGGACATTGTAGCCAGTGTAACTAGTGGACATGATGAGACTTAACATCTAATTTCTCAGGATGACGAGCGCAGTAGAATACCGCACAGTAGGTACTTTGTAGCTCAAGGTGCTGAATGGTGTTGCTACTGTTTTTGGGTGGTTGTATCGCTTACCATCAGACGAACGGCATGCTCGTCTCGTCATTCAATGCAATAAAAAAAAACATACAATAGGAGGCAGGCCTATTGCCTTTTACCGTACACTGTTCTAGACTCAATGAGACTGACGTTGAGCAGTAAAAAGTTATTACATATTTGTATATTGTGTAAGTAAATGCATAATTTGCTAAATTAAGGACGAAATTTGGCAGATACCCTATGCCTTAATTAATAGATAGGCAATTTTTTACCCAGGAAAAATAAACGTATAGAACTGTGTTTTTGAACACAAAAACGTTGCTTAAGGGTAAAAATAGACAAAGCATTACACAGACTTCACGAGAGACCAAATACATAGACAACTTTCGTAATATGAGCACTTTATGCACTATTTTATGTTAGTCGCATATGTGAATTTACCAAGAGTTTTAAAGTTTGCAGACATGTCCTGTAGACGAGATATATGTACAAAGCTTTCAGTTTTCCGAGTGATTTACGGAGTTACTTTTTTAAGGAAAGGCGAAATGGTTATTTAGTTGAGGGTTTACGAGTAGTGGTGTCCTTAATCGACGCGAAGCCCTGGGCGGCAACAAGAAAATGCTCCCCGATTAAGAATTATCGGTTAAGGTTCTTTATTGCATTGTTATCAGGGTGGTCACCTTGTAAAAAAGCCCAGGCAGGTGCGCGAGGCTCTTGTAAGCGTAAGTACCGATTTGCCCCCCCGCTTCCTCTTAAGGCTGCCACTGATCATGAATGCCTAGAGTCTAGACCAAGGCATTACGGGTGCTTCAAAGTAAGCTAAGGGATGAGTCAGTTGTCTTACGAGGACTAAGATTAATCTCACTAATATTATAAACGGGAAAGTTTGTAAGTATTTTGTATGGATGTCTGGATGTATGGATGTTTATTACGCTTTCGCGCAAAAACTACTGAACGGATTTCGATGAAATTTGGTACACGGGTAGATCATGTCCTGCATTAACACATAGGCTACACATCTTTTAACGCGAGCAGAGCCGTGGGCAAAATCTAGTTTGGGATAAAGTCGTCTGTCAATTTTCTGCCCATAGACTATACCTTTATTGAAAATCACGTCGATCTGTGGTTTCTGTGGTCGCGTAAATGACCAATAAAATTTCGCGTTTAAATAAGGAAGTGAAAGAATTCTCGGCACCCTTCTTGCATGTATAATGTTACATAATTGAAGCTTTGTTTTCATGTCTCATGCAAAGTGTTTGCTCATCTTTTTACAGAGAGGGACTTAGGTAGGTGGCTGTGGTAATAACCCTCTTTGAGGATGTGCAAATAGTGGTGCTAAAACCCGAATTCACAAACGTTACTTACCTAAGTACGAGGTAATACTATGATAATAAGTCTATTTCTCAGTGCTTTCGTCATGATCACGACAACCTTTGTATTGCGTAGGCGTAGGGTCACTGTGATTGGCTAATATTGGGATACAACTGTACTTCAGTTGGCTGTCAGATAAACAATGTTGAACTAAGACAAATAAAACTATGAAATTGACGACACTATGCGTTCAGCCTCACTATACATCCTCATAGTATGGTGAATACGGTTGTTATTTTCGTTGTATGTAATGAGAGTACGTGTCTATCCTCATATCACACTGATAGTTGATATCATCAACCTTTAATAAAAAATCACAGGAATTACAAAACCAAAATACCTCCACCACCAAACGATGGATAACAGATTTGCGAAAATAAACTTTACTCCAACGACCTAAACCATTTTCCCCCCACATGAATTCCTTACTCCGGCCCTCAGACTAGAAAACACATGAATAGCGCAACACATCACGGAGAAGTCTTGCATTCATAAAGCTGCGCGGAATATACTCAAATACGCCGAAACGTTTGTATTTTCGTGCATTTCTAATGCTTATGAAATAGATTTTGAATGGCGTAGCATATTTTAAATTTGGTGTGCGCTAGAAAAGCAAGTTTTCACTCAAGCATTATTTAGTTTGGGATGTAGATATCTTTTTTAAGGATTTAGAATGGTATGTGATATCTGCCGACCTGCATTGGGTTGTGGGGGACTAAGAACTGAATCCTCTTAGTAGTAGAGGAAGCTCATCCCGAGGATAGTATGTACGTGGTAGAAGGCCTGTAGCAGTGTACAGTCAGTAGCATAAATATCTGTACAAAATAAAATTTTCAAATCGCCTATATACGCGTTAAATTAAACTGAAAAAAAATCTTCGTATGAAGTAAAGCAAACCTGTTTTATTTTATTTTTGTGAAGAGAAAAAAAAAGATTAGTAAGAACACAAAAGTATGTAGGCAATTTCAAATTTCGAATTTGTTCAGCTGCTTATGCTGGTGACTGTACCTAAATTGTTACAGGCCTTGTATAATAGATAATTATAATCTGTTTGTCATTCGTATTATTATGTTTATGCATATTTAAATACAATGCGTACATATTACATACATGCTTATTATTAAGGTAAATAAAACCATTGATGGCACACTTAATCTTAAAATCTTCACATTAACATCTTTCCATAAAGAAAAGCTTTGATTGTATTGCACCATATCACAACATATTACAAAAACTCAATAATGGAAAAACTTACAAAAATTTTATTAATTGCATTCCAACACAAAAAAAATGAATGGTGGGCCATGTCAGAGACTGGGCTATCTTCGGTCACATTGCCTTCTATATTTTTTGTCGATACTTTAATAAAAGAATACACATAGGTGTACGGCACACATTGATTCACTTGTATCTTTGATTCAAAGATGTGAAGTGGTTTTCAGGTTCAATCTCCAAATTCTATTAATTATTCCTTACCCATTTTCCCCAATTAATCATCCGATATTACACTCTTTAACCGTTTAACCCTTATACAAAGACGTGATTATTTCAGATTTCAGAGGGCCTAAATTGGTTTTGAGGTTATTGTGTGAATGCGATTGACCTCGCCTACGTCCTTTAGAACCATTAGGAGGTTTTATAGCCCCCAGTAATTTATGAACGGTTTTACTTTACATAAGAAACGTGTACAGAGCTTGTATGGAGTGATCTAAAGCTGTTTGTTTGAACTTTTTAATGTTTGGAATTACTGGTCTGATTATGAAAAATCCTTCGCTTTTAAACCGAATTTCGAAAACCGACTATAACGTTAGCAAAGCAAATGTAAATACAAGGGCAAGATAACACATTTCTCAGAAAAATATACTACTGTAAACACGCATGGTCACGGGATAAAAAGTAACCTACAAATTGATTCAGGATATGGCCTAAGCGTCAAACGTTATCTTGAAACTTGGAGATTTTTTCTAAGTATAAGAATTTCGAAGGTATATGAAGTCTGCCAACCCGTAGTAGGACAGCGTCGTGGGCTAAGGCCTAAAACCATCTCAGTTGTAGAGAAGGCCCGTGCTCAGCAGTGGGAAGTATATAATACAGGGCTGGTATGGTGGTAAACGTTATCGAAATCGATTTAATGATTTATTCGTCATTGAAAAACTTTTCATAATCTCATATTTCATACAGGCTAGTTGGCTTACCTCATTACATTCCATTGAAGCATGTAATTAATCAGCTAGTTAAATTGTAGAAATACAAAGAGGATTAATAACTCGGTAGACATTTTCAGGAATGTTTGCTATTAATCTTGGTTTATTAGTTTTCATAACTTCAACCGCGTCTGTGGAGTTCTCATCTAGTTGCAGTGTTAGTATTAAAGTGAAATATTGTTGTTATTGCTGGATAATGTGAGAAATTTAGATGTGTTAAGGTCCGGAAAGTGCTAGGCCATATATTGCCCTGTTATTCAAAGTTCTGAATAGACTTGCTTCTGTTTAAGCTATCCTTAATATGACATCCTAGGAAGGACGCTAAAGGCCATAATAAGCGCCCTGATACCATTACTTTGCGATGGGACCTTCAGTTCTGTCTAGAATACGCATAGTTTGGCAAGACAGTTTGGTACCACATTCTCATAGAAACCCTTCTTGAAGTATTAGTATTCTTATGACCTAGTATATTGTGGATTGTAGTATAATACTACTGTAAATACGACATTATACTAATTATTTGAGTATATTCTCATGGTTTGCGGCGATCATCTCTCACATGGCCCAAGATCCTGCATCTGCTACAAAAAATCTCACTGAAATCTCCAGCAATACCGCAGTAACCACCTAAGGCAAGATGGCGGGTTGTGTTTTGAGATACCACCATGGCAGCATCAGCCCGTGGAGCTAGAACTACACCTGGAGAAGCTTCGGGAGCGGTGGGGCAATTCTACTAGGAGAGCAACCATGAGAAGTTTGCAGTTGGGTTTGGGCAATAGGTAATAATTATGTTTTAAAAGTGGACGATAGCCTACTTGGGAATGGAACGGTCTGCCGAGACAATGTCCGGAGGTTCAAAACCCAAGGAACACACCTCTGATTTTTCAAAGTTACGTGAGTATTGTTTATCAATTATCGTTCGCTTTAACGGTGAAGGAAAACATCGTGAGGAAGCTTGCATACCTAAGAAGTTCTTTATAAGAATTTCGAAGGTATGTGAAGTCTACCAACCCGCACTAGGCCAGCGTGGTGGACTAAGGCCTAAACCCTCTCAGTTGTAGAGGAGGCCCGTGCCCAGCAGTGGGACAGTATATAATACAGGGCTGGTATTTTTGTTATTATTATTATATTTTAAATGAATTATGAGATTATTAAACTGCTTCCCTGATGTCGAAATATGAGTTTTTAAATTAATGGCAACACCACCCAGAATTATGTAATAGGTTTTTGATTTATTAATATGTCCCAGTAATTATATTAATTGCTATCTTTTAAATCGATATAAAACAGTTTTCATATACAGCTCTCAAGTCAACAATTTCAGCATTGGGCTTCGCTAAAGAGCAATCAGGTTTACAAAAAAATAATGATTTCAGTGAAATAACAAGATACATAGACACAGTCCTGGCACCATTCTTGGACACATATCATAGGAACATTCAGAACGCATACCAACAAATGACAGGAAAGATCCTGCGCAGGATCAAAGAGGAGATCAACACAGCTATACAGAAGAAACAACAAATTTACACAGAATTGACAAATCTGGCTAATGAGCTGAAAGTTCCAGGTAATATGTTCTTATATTAAAGAATGAGTCTACGCAGACAATATTTCGTTACTCTTAAAGTAAAAAGTAGGGGATTCAAATTGATATTCTGATATTAAATGTCAACCACGTAGAGGCATTCCACCAAGGTTAGCTGGGGGTAAACCGATTTGACGAGGAAAGCGTGTAAACTAACAATTAGATCATCTGATTAGTGAGGTCATCACTAATCATATGATCTAATTGATAGTTTACGCGCTTTCCAGGTTTTCAGAAATTCTAATGGTGGTTGTAAAAATTAGCATGATATCAATGTAGGCATAATAATTATACCAGCTCTGTATTATATACTGCCCACTGGTGAGCACGGCTCAGCTACAGTGAGGGTTTTATACCTTAATCCCCCCACACTGGCCTAGTGCGGATTGGCAAATTTACATACCCTCGATTTTTTTTTTGAAGAATTGTTATATAGGGTCATTTTTACATTGTGTTACTAAATGAAACCACATATTCGTCTATACCTCTGCCAAAAATCCCGTCTGTAGTATTTTTTTATCATTTTGTAGTTTAGTGCGAATATGGTGTGTGCGTAACTGTATTTCTGACTGAAAGTGTAATGTTGCTGCTGCGACGAATTCTCCTAGAGCAGTCACAGTGCATAGGGGCGTGTAAACTTAAAGTTACATTTTATTGACATTTATTTTGTTCGAAACTAACACTTTTCTTATTTTACATCTATGGTTAAAATAACACAATGAAAAGTGTTATTTTCAACGAGATAAGTATATAGTTTATTTTATTAACGCAAAGTCAAAATGACCCTCTATAGTCATAAAATACATTATATCAAATAGCATCATATTTTTTTATAGCTATGTGCGACGAAGAACGTAGAGCTGCAAGGACCCTGGCAAGTAAGCATGTTGCGCATATCTACGGGTGCACTGAGGAAGCGAGGGCATCCATCGCGAAGATGGGCACTTACGCTGAAGAGATGATAGGCATCACCAGAAACCACATGCAAACAACCATGTACGACGCCACCAGGGCCTTCGATGCGCATGCGCAGCGGAAGATGCAGAAGTAATATGTTTAGTATAATTTTAGTTTTGTATTGTTTTTAACTTCAGTAATAAGAAATATTGAGGACGGGTAAAGTAGAATTAATAACTACTAACTGAATATTAATAATTGATGATCTAATCATCGTGAAATATGATATTCACAAAATGGTCGTATTCACTTAGTTATCGGAATTGTGCGTGCTTTGTCGACCTTAACAAATGGTGTAAGGAAGTAGGAAGACACATATTATTGGCATTACATCTAGGAATTCTAGCATTCCAAGTTTTGTTGACAATAATAAATAACCCAGCCAAGCATGAACCAGTTTTGTTATTTTTACTAATCATCCAGGTTTAAGCAATTCCATTTTTCAATACAATGTTAGAATTTAATTAAGCTTTGCGTTCCAGATCCGACATAGCCTCATGCCTCAAAGACTTATCGAAAGCAGCTGTAGCGCTGGGTTATGAACTGGATTTAAGCCTGACGAATGCTAGGCGTCACAACGAACAGTCGTGTGAGCGCCTCTCTGCCTGCTGCAGTCGGGCTCGAAGACAAACCGAGGATACTGTATCAGAATGGAGGGATCAGATATACCAGTGTGTTTATGCTTAATAAAGTTTCTTAACATAATTTTTGTATTTTGGACCCTGTTGTGTTCTTTAATATTGTGGTTTAATCTGTAGATTGTAATTATTGACTGTTAGGAGATTTAATATTCACAATCATTAGAATAATAATTTATAATATGGCATGATAAGATTTTAAGGTTCAGCAGTGGACTTCATGTAGCCACATCACCAGCCGATGATGATAAGATGCGTCGCTCGCCTGATTGTAGGCGTGACGTGTTTTTATCCAGTAGTAGTACAACACAGACCTTTCATTACATACTATGTATTGAACTGGAATCTTCATCCTAACACATGAGTTATTATGATGAGGTCACAACTTATCACAATACAACATGGGATGCAACAAAGCTCGGCGAATACTTAATACAAGAGCGCCTCTGCTAAATTCAGCATTAACCTTTAGCTTGAACAAAGGCAGACATGATTTAAAAGAACAAAATGAATATGCTAAGTGAGGTTGAAAGTTTATTGTTGTGATAATTAAATTCAAACACATCCAGATACATTATTCATGCGTTTGTTATACCTTTTATAATGCATTCCAACTCCAATTGAGATTTGGACAGCGCGATAAATATTTATGTTTCTACTGGAATTATAATTATAGTCTGGATCTTCTATATATATCAAAACTTGTGAAATGAATGTTGTCAGCTTGTTGCCGCTATTTTGTGTCGTTATATCAGTTGATAGCGTCCACGCCGAGAGTAAAATTATTGCAAGATACATAGGTTGCGATGGCTGCGGCTGAAGCAAAATAATAAAAGTCGTCCAAAAATACATAACTTTGAAATCTGATGGAAAGGGAAACGAAAATAATAGAAGAAGATGCATGTATTTAGATGTGACGTCATCGGGAAATGAGGTGCGGACGTAAAATATTACGAGGTAGCCCTACTTAACACTTTGGAATATTATGAATTTCTGTCTTTCTCACCAATATTTTTTTATCTATTTTCACAGAACGGTTTGTTATTCACTATTATAAAATATTGTACAAAATTAAACAAAAGCGTAAATAAATAATGGACGATAGCCTAGTTGGGAATGATACGGTATGTCGAGACAATGACCGGAGGTTCCAAACCCAAGGCACACACCTCTGACTTTTCAAAGTTACGTGCGTATTGTTTATCAATTATCGTTCACTTTAACGGTGAAGGAAAACATAGTGAGGAAACCTACATACCTGAGAATTCTCCATAATAATTTCGAGGGTGTGTGAAGTCTGCCAACCCGCACGAGGCCAGCGTGGTGGACTAAGGCCTAAACCCTCTCAGTTGTAGAGGAGGCCTGTGCTCAGCAGTGAGCAGTATATAATACAGGGCTGGTATTATCTATACTAATATTATAAAGCTGAAGAGTTTGTTTGTTTGAACGCGCTAATCTCAGGAACTACTGAACCGATTTTGAAAATTCTTTCACTAATAGGAAGCTACATAACTCCTGAGTGCTATAGGCTACTTTTTATCCCGGGAAAAGATTTTTGTCCCGGAAAAACTTTTTCACGCGGGCGGAGCCGCGAGCACTACTAGTTTATTATATAAACAAAAGCATCTATCCTTTTCCACCAGGAACCTCAAACTCATACGTAAGTAACGTAAGTGAATAAATTAAAGCAGTGCGGTATTGACAAACGTTCGACCCGAAATTCACCACTTTACATCAACATGAAGTTTTTGGGTTTGGTAAATATAGAGCTACGAACTCTTGAGAATAGCTTTAAGTAATAATAATGCGGTTTTCTTATCCATACATGATGTACATTTTAATATCAATGAATGAGAAATTGTATTTTATATTGATACAGCTATCTATACTAATATTATAAAGCTGAAGAGTTTGTTTGTTTGTTTGAACGCGCTAATCTCAGGAACTACTGGTTCGAATTGAAAAATTCTTTTTGTGTTGAATAGACCATTTATCGAGGAAGGCTTTAGGATATATAACATCACGATGCAACTATTAGGAGCGAAGAAATAATGGAAAATGTGAAAAAAACGGGGAAAATTATTCATCCTTGAGGGCTTCCATTGCGTGCGCTGCGAAAACAGTTCAAGATACCAAAAATATATGTATGAAAAAATTATTCCTCTTGAAATGATCTAAAAATTGTCCGCGACAGTATATGTCTATCTTTTAAGATGAACTCACTAGAACCGTTTTTATGGTAATCGAATTTGGTCGAAATTAATGCATTATTTGTTAAGAGTTGTATCAACGTCATAATATTAATCTTTATCCAAATAAATGTGTTGGATAGAGTGATTCAACGGGAAGGGTTTTATGTACTTTTAGCCCGGAAAAACTTATTAACGCGGGCGAAAACGTGGGCAAAAGCTAGTTTATAATAAAATGAGAGTGAATAATGTAGGTCATCCGAATATCAGTGATAAACAAGTAAATTGATGGTAGAATTGTAGATAATGGCCAACCACTATGGGACGAAATTGGTAAGGGCATAGAGGGCAAACGCAGCGTCGAACGTCCACCTGCAAGGTGGACGGATGACTTGATAAAGGCTGGATGCAGGCCGCTTTCAACAGGTAATTCTGGAAAGTTTTAGGGAAGACCTATGTTCAGCAGTGGAGTTCATGTGGTTGATGATTGAAAAAAAATAATCCTCCTAGCCAGTTTCAGCCACGGCGGCCAATCTCAACGGAGATCAGCCAGGTACGCAGGAGATATTATAGTGCACAAGTGTGTGCGCAATACACAGGTGCACTCGCCATTCCTTCACTCTCATAGTCCGGTGAGACGGCAATCCGACATGACCGGAGAGAGATCAGGCGCAGGACCAACGGCTTTACGTGCTTTCCGAGGCACGGGGGGATACCCCCGGGGGGATAATCCTTATCACACCGCCAACTTCCTGACTCCGAGCTGCGACTGAGTAATTTTTTAAGATGGAAAAACCCAGGATTCGAACCCTGGACCTCAGCGCGCAAATCGTACTCGTAACGCGTACGCAATACTATTAAGTACGCCACCGAGGCAGTCATTTAGGCAGGTTGATAATTATGATGATAGTGAATACTAACACCAACGATGCTGTATAACATTGGTTTTATTAAAGAGATGTCTACAGTGTGATTCTACCCGTTTTATCAACTAAGTAATGAGAGTATACACATTCCTGACTATAATTAAAAAACATAATAAGAAAAATATATTCATATACTTATGTTTCTCACAATTATTGTCCTACCATTACTAGTACTATCTGAGTGACAACCAAAAATAGTCTTATTTTACAAATAATAGATTGATCATCAAAAATTCCAATCGGAACTCTAAATTGTCCCTGAGCTACGGTATTTCTTAGCTCCGGACCGGACCCTTGTCCCAACTGTCCCGTCTAATCATGGCCTCTCTAATTCTCAGTTATTCAACAAAGCGAAATGAAATTATTCAAATATTTAGACAACACGGCAGACCGCTAATAAATTTAGATTAGTCGGGCCACAATTAAATGAGCTATGGGTATTTGAATAGGCAATGATTGTGGTTATTGTGCTTGTTCTGGGTTTATTTTGGATTGAAAGGACTTCCTATAGTTATACTTACATAGTTATACAATATAGATGGATGATATTCCAAAAACATAGATATGATATTAGTAATCGCAATCTGAAGACTCGAAAGTAGCCCAATGTGGATAGTTGACAAATACTAGCCGTCTTTATTGTACGTACTGGTGTAAATACGTCATCTCTTTCACTTTCGTAATGTTTATAAATGTGCGTCAGGGACGGTCCCGTGCAGCTATCTTAGTGCAACAAGATACCCCGAGGGCGTCCCGTAAGAGCCGAAGAAGGCCACCGCGGGTTTTGCTTGGTATGCCGGTGTAAGGTGTACATAGTGTTAGGGACTCGGTCCTATGCACGCTCGGATGATGTTATACTCCCGAGTGTCGACATTGGGCTATAAGACTGTGCGAAACCAATATATCCGTTCCCCCCAGTGGTGGTAGCATTAATGCGTTTTGCCCCGCGAAAAAAAAAATATGCGTGCGGAACACTGTTTTCGTTTATTTTGTCAGGTTATGGCGTAATTGTTTTTTAATTCGGACACGGCAAAGTGACTGCACCTCACCTGATGGTAAGCGCGATGCCGTCCAGATAGAGTATCGAATGGCAGCAGATGGTTATCTCATACCATTCGGCACAATCATGCCGGCCTACTGAGCTGCTTCTTCACGCTACGGCGGAAGGACCCAGGATTATAGGAAGGAGGGAACACGTGCGCCGGTAAACTATTCCAAAGCTTGATGGTGCGGCAAATAAAAGATTTGGCGAACCTATTGGTTCGGGCCGAGATGGTTTTAACCATCAACCTGTGGCTTCGCATGCCAGCACGCGTGGTTCTGCTGAGGAAAGGAGAGGAGGATCTTTATATATATAATTCTTATCTGTGTGAGTATGTCACTGAACTCCTCCTAAACGGCTGGACCGATTTTAAAGAATATATTTGTGTGTCTTCAGGTGGATTCGAGAATCGTTTAGTTTAACAATTGGATCCGGTAGGCGGCAATGTACGCGGGTTCTAGGATTTTATTTCCTTTTTAGGGCAAGTACCACGTCTGTCGGGGCCGCTAGTCTATTGACATCGATTAAAGATACAAAAAAAAAACACTGCATAAAATAAACGATTGTTCAACTTTTGTATTCAGCCATGATAAAATTAATGTGATGACTTTAAAATCCTTAAGACAGAGAAACAGGTCTGCTTGAAATTTTGCTCATGAATTCCATAATAATGTTAACAGTCCCAGCGGTGGGACTCTAAGTTTATTTTTCCATACGGCAGTGACCCCCCACCTGATGATATGAGAAGTGGGGTTCAGAATCCATATAGAATCGACTGCCTCGGCGGCGTAGTTGTATTGCGTATGATTTAGGCGCTGAGGTCCTGGTATCGAATCCCGGGTCGAGCCAAAAAAAAACATTGTGACTGGGTTTTTCCATCTTAAAAATTACTCAGTCGCAGCTCGGAGTCAGGAAGTTGGGGGTGTGATACCCCCGTGCCTCGGAAATTACGTAAAGCCGTTGGTCCTGCGCCTGATGCCGTTTCACCGGACTATGAGAGTGAAGGAATAGCGAGTGCACCTGTGTATTGCGCACAAACTTGTACACTATAATATCTCCTGCGTACCTGGCTGATCTCCGTTGAGATTGGCTGCCGTGGCCGAAACTGGCTAGGAGGATTACAATAGTATCGACTGAGGTGATTAGCGACATAATTATGCCTGTTTGAAACCGGATTCATCATAAAATACAACACTAAATCACTAAAACCATAAAATACTCGCCACAAATCGCGAACAAACTTAGGCCATCAGTTATATCAAGACATAACTTCCGTCTGAGGAGCTCTCTTATGGAACGGAACGGTTTATAGCGAGTCGCGTTACATTTTAGTTGTACATAACGTTTATGGATTCCTTACTATTTGTATTTTTATAGCCGATCTTGTTTTATGTGTGATTTTGCATGTCTATTTGGTTTATAAACTAGCTTTTCGTCGCGTAGTCTGTGCGGAATTAAAAAAGACTGCCTCGTTAGCGTAGTTGTAGGTGTGCAGTGCTAATGGGTTCGATTCCCGGGTCCCACAAATTGATATTAGGTTTTTCTACTGAGTATCAGCCCAAAATCTGGAATTTGTGCCCGATATCGGAATAAGCTCGCATCTTATCACGCCATGGGAAGGAATACGCACGGCGAAAAGTGAGTAAAACGAAACCTTTATGGTAATTATAGGATAGTCCGTAAACTCTTGCTCGGGGTAAGGAATAGCGCCCTGTGGAGCGTATAGTCATAGGAACAGTGTATGCCTAAATGTATGGGAATCGGCAGGACCAATCTTTTTTTAAAAGGAGGAGGTGCTCAATTCGTGTGTTTGTATTTATACAGTGGTGTTTACCGATTGTAGAGAAATACTTAAACATTAACTTAGTCGATACGAACTGGGCAATTTTTTTATTTTTCTCCGAATTGTATCTGCGACCTTAGTTTTAAGAACACTGCACTTTGCCCTGTTTGTAACCCTTGTTATATGAAATAAATTTACTTTTATTATTTTTTTTCGTGCCTGAGGTACAGGTAATCCATTTACCTAGAAAACCACCTTGATCCCCGGTAACACATCCATACTACATGTGCGTTCAAAGGGTACAATAAACTTCATTAAACCGATAGTATCTTTGTCTATTTGAGAGGCGGATCGCGGGTCGCGGGCCGCGCCCGAGCTTTTGTTTTTGCGAATATGCTAACCTACATTTACTGCTAATGGACTGGTGGCGTGGTTCCGTATATGTATTGTGATGGAGCTTAGCCTGAGTTATGTTGTAAGTTGTTTTGTAGGTTCTTTATACGAATGTCTCGGTAAGTTGTCTGTAGTTTCTATTTCTGCCTAAGGAAGTAGACAGGGTTTTGGTTTGGAGACTGTGGTTAGTGTAACTTGGCATCGGTTGCGGACGACAACTTAGACGTGAGTCGGAGGAAGCCCGCAGCCATCCCTAATGCGCCGAAGATGGCCACCGCGGAGTTTTGGTTGGTATGCCGTGCGGTGTACATAGGTTAGGGACTCGGCCCGGCGGTCGCCTGACGTTTTCCATCTCTCCGGGCGGCTCAACGTCAGGTCGTAAGGCACGGTGAACCCAACATAACCACTCAGACGTTCCCCTTGAACACTGGGCGGTAGTAATAATTCACTTTCTCCACGTAAAAAAAAAAGAAAAAAAAAGTGTAACTTGGGATTGTGTGACGTCTAATGTCTTTTGACTTTCTCTGAAGTTATGAAAGTTAGTTATGAAGAAAAAAAATACACAAGCATTATTTTTCAAAGCTTAAACTATCAACGTTGTCTAGCTCTTTCTTCTATGGTCACGGCAATGTCACATAGCACATGATGGTAAGCGGAAAAGGGTCCAGAGAGGGTTGACTGACGAGATGATTACCACTCGCTAGTCGTCACAATTATGCAGGCCTATGTGAACTGGACATACACAGGGTGATCCCGGATCGCGACATACTGGTGTGGGCCACTGTGGCGGGTTTGAACATTCTATGTACGGTGATCGGAATTTTTTTTTATGGCATCGCATGACGAGACGAGCATGCCGTTCGCCTGATGGTAAGCGATACGACCACCCAAAAACAGTAGAAGCACCATCCAGCACCTTGAGTTACAAAGTACTGTGTGGCATTCCACTGCGCTTGTCATCCTGAGACATAAGGTGTTAAGTCATTATGTTCAGTAGTTACACTGGCTACAATGTCCTTCAAACCGAAACACAACAGTGCATGCACACTGCTGCTTGCGGATACGAGATATATCCTATCACCAGCACTTCTTTCATACAGCTATTTCTTCTTCAAATATAGCATCACACTATTTTAAAGTAGAATAATAATTTACTACTGAAAACTGCAAAAGTATTTATAAAAAATCTACAACTAAAAACAGATAATTTTAAAATTTAAAATTTTTCTTACACATTGAAAATATAACCCCCTCTTATGGGACCCTAAACGACATACAAAATACACGTGACAAGTTGCCCTCGGCTGTTTTGTCACAAAAATATCATAGTACATGAATATAGTAATGTCGGGAACGGCATTTTGCTTTCCACAGATAATTGTTTCCCGCTGTTTTCGAATGTGTTACGCATCTGCATTGTTCTAGTGTAGTGTTTGATGTTTATTTGAGTAATATTTTGTGACATTTTGAGATGGTGCTCGTAGGATGTAAGGTACGTTTGTTATTTTTTTTTCCTGACTGGCTTGGATAGATATTTATTAGAATATAGAGACTTAAGTATTGATAAGTAAAGTTCTAGAAATTTCTATCCTATCCGATATTAAAGGGCCAAAAGTATGGATCTTGGATCCATTAGAAATATATTTTAGACCCTTCCATTTATATCTAACTTTTTTAAATAGGTCATTATAAGTGTACCTACTTTTTTTAGCAAAAATAAAATTACATATATGTTGAAATCGGAGATCTTTAAAATCATACGATTTATTGCAAAGGCTTAGTTTTTGGGAGTACTATCAAAATATATACAAGATATTGTTTAAAATTTTAAGCCCGTTTTTGGACATGTCCTTTAGTAATTTAAAATAGGCACTGTTATGTTAGTACTTAATAGTAGCAAATATTGTTCTAACACGCGGATTTCTATTGCTACCAGTATATCTAACTTTGATGTGGGATCCACCCACGTATCCACATATCGCCGCCAAAGCATTCCAACTAGGTACGACGGGTGCGGTCTCACACTACATGCATGGAGCACGAGAAGCGACGGCGGAACAGCGAACGACGAAACACCAAGCTCACCGGCGTCGGTCTCGTGGCACGTCTAGTCGCCGGCGCACGGAGGCGCGCATATTTATAGTGTGCGAGCGAGCACGCTGTGCGTGCGAGGGAGATGGACTGCCCCCCTTTCACTAATCGGTTGGGGCGATTGTATAAATATAGGGACCTTTAGCAATAAATGACACGGCACACGATCACGGCCGGAGTCCCGCAAGGCTCCGCGCTTTCCCCATTTCTTTTTTCGCTGTACACTAGCGATATCCCAAGACCTAAAAATGCCCATCTGGCCCTCTTCGCGGACGATACCGCAATCTACGCTTCACGTAGAGACCCCGACGATGTGGTGCGCACTTTGCAAGCCGCCGCCGACGAACTCGGTGCGTGGTTCCGCAAATGGCGAATCACCGTCAACCCCACTAAAAGTCAGGCAATCCTGTTCACTTTGAAGAGGAGAATTCATATACCCAATTACCAAGTCCGCATGTCCAACCAGGTTATTCCCTGGACGGAGAAAGCCAAATATTTAGGAGTAACCCTTGATCAGAGGTTGACCTTCGTCCCACACGTAAACGCGGTACGCGCGCGAGCCGCATTCGCGGTGAGCCAGTTGCACTGGCTCATAAATAGAAAAAGTAAAATGTCCGTCCGCAACAAGATTAGGATATATACGACATGCATTAGGCCGATTATGACGTACGCATCACCCGTATTCGCCCACATACCGCCTGCTCGACTTAAGCGTATGCAGGTCCTGCAAAATAAGTTTCTACGACACGCTCTTGGTGCCCCGTGGTACGTTCGCAATCGCAACCTCCACGTGGACACCAATATGCCGACCATCAGGCATTTCATGCAAAAGGCCAGCAAACGCTACTTCGAGCGAGCGGAAAAACACCCAAATACGCTTATCCGTAAAGCGTCGATATACACTCCATTCGACCGCGCTAAATGGAGACGGCCGCGCTCTTTTCTGACCGACCCAGAGGACGATATAACTCTGGCCATCCGCCGTAAGCACGAGTTCCTAAAACTCATACACTCTACAAGACCGCAGTTCCGTCCTCGCCGCCGAGGACCTCGCCGCGCCCCCCGTCACCCTGACCTCTCGTAGCAGTTCCGGCCCGCGTGCCGATGACTACGATCAACACGACAAATAGGATTAGGGATCAAAACCAATCTCCCCAAACGATGATGTCTTGTCCTCTCTCAGTGGCCGCCCTGAGCCGAGGTTCGTGACCCGTTAGTGGGTCGCCCTCAGCGTGGTCGCCTAAATTCCAAGGGTTACGAGCGCCTTCTGCGTTCACCCGAAAGTCCGGTGTGGCCAGAAAAGCCGACTCGCGTCAGGCTACTGGCCGATAGGTCCGTGTTAAAAAAAAAAAAAAAAAAAAAAAACAATAAATGACATTCATTGACATCATTCCGTTCCGAGCAGCCGACCCGAGCGGACCTTTTGTTTGTCGCAGTACCTGCTGCGACATTCCATTGTTCCGTCCGAGTACCTGCTCGGTACGTTCCGTAGCGACCTCGCTACAGCCAAGGCCAAACAGGTAGCAAAGGGGCAACCCTTTGCTATTTTGTTAGCCTATTTCGGGCCAAGCCGCGTCCTTTTCAGGACAGGGTTTAGCCCAATTTGTTTCTTATCGACGTTTGGCCCCTTCAGGGCGTTGGCTCGGCGGAAACCTAACGGTGCTAACAAGCCGAGTCGCGTCACCGGCAACGCGCTGCGCCCCCTCAGGGCAAGGCAAAGCCGACGGGTACGGATCCGGAGGCTGCGGAGGCACACCGCAGTCTCTCCCGTACATCACCTTCCCAACCCTACCCTTTCCTTAAAATCCATCCCGTGTATCGGTTGAGCGTGCGGCCTCCGGCCAATACCGTTTACGGTACACGGACTGTTAGGAACCCTTTTTGCACAATAAGACTGGCAAAAGGGATACAAGCTTAGGGCACACCTAATTTTAAGTACACCCCCCCTCGCCTATACCCGGCGGGGAGGGACACGCACTCACTCACCCCCGGGCGTTCCTACCCGGGGACTTAGTTCATCGCGTCCCACACCGCGTCGCGATCCGCGCTCGTTTCGTTTTGTGTGAACCCGCCTGGTTTCTTCTGTGTGTTCTTCACAGGCGGTGCACACCCGGGGTTAGTGAACACACACGCGGCCCCTAATTAATATTACCGTGGGCTCGGACTCAGCCACCAATATGGCTGATTCTGGGCCTATGGATTTGGCTCCCGAGCGGCCTGTCGTCGCCGCTCAACCAAACCCAGTCAACATCCCCCTCGCCGCACCCATTATTTCCAGGGAGGAAATAATGAGAGTGGTGAGGGAGATGTTCCGGTCGGACAACGTGGTCCGACAAGAAATTCTTACCATGGCTAGGGAAGCCAGGGAACCGTCTGCGTCCTCAGACACCTCGGAGTCGTCCGAGGCTACGACCTCGACAGAGACCACCGAAACCTCGGGCGGCTCCGCGGAGTCTGAAGAGGAAATGGACACGTCCCCCAGCCAACCCGAAGCCACTAACAACCCTAAAAAACGGCCGATCTCGGCCTCTTCCTCCGCCTGTGAATCCGGGGAGGAGTCGTCCTCGTCGGAACGCGACGAGGACGGCTTCACCACGGTGAAAAACAGCCGGAGGAAGAAGCAGAGAAGCGTCGCTGCTCCCGCACCAGCCTCCCCATCCGCGCCTTCTGCGCCTTCCGCGCCTTCAGCGCCAACCGCGTCCGCGTCTGCGTCGACGCCGCCACCGCCGCCGACTCAACCAAAGGGGCCTAAAAAACCCCCGAGGTTGAACCTCCAAATCCCCTCAAATATGTCCATTCGGGACATATTTGACGAACTGCGCAAACAGCGCATATCCATCTCCTCTAACTCGTGGAATAAGATCCACAAGCTTCTTGCCCTGCAGCCCGCCTCAATCGCGGACCACAGGGCGCTGACCAAATTTTTAGATGCCAAGAAATGGCACTATTTCACTTACTCCTTGCCTGACGAGCGGCGCTTCCGCTACGTCATTCGCGGTATCCCAGTCCAAATGTCGACTCTCGAGGTCAAAGAAGGCCTTGAAGAGAAAGGCATAGTCACCTTAGAAGTGCACAGGATGCACAGACAGTCCCGCGCCTCCCGGCCGGGAATTCAATACGAGATGGTTCTCGCCATCCTCCAGTCCCCTTCCGACGTCAAAAGACTATTTGAGATAAAAGATATCTCGGGGCTAGGCGGCTTCACCGTCGAAGCCCCACACAAATCGACCCAGATAGGGCAGTGTCACAACTGCCAGAAATACGGCCACAATTCTCGTGGCTGTCGCCTCCCCGCCAGGTGCGTCAAGTGCCTCGGCGAATACGGCACATCCGAGTGCCCCCGTCCCAAGGACCGCTCTCAGTGCACGGAGCCGCCTTCGTGCACCAACTGCCGGCAAACCGGCCATCCAGCGAATTATCGCGGATGCCCTCGCGCCCCCAAAAGAGTTGCCAAAGCTCCTAAAGCTGCGGCTCCCTCGGCCCCTCAGGCCACCACATTCAAACTGGCACCTGCGCCAGTGCGCAACCCGTGGTTTCCTCCCACGGCGCGCGCTGAACCCATCTCACAGGCCCCCAGCGGAGTCACTCCCGCTGCCCCGGCCTCTACTCGACCCTCTCCTCCCCCAGCTGTGACTCCTTCTTCAAAGGCAGCCCAGCCCAAACCCAAACCCAAACCCACCACCCCTCCCACCCCTTCTCAGTCGGCGACGGTGGCGGCGAAGGCAAGCGACGCCTCTTCCTCAGTCGCTTCACTATTAGGCTCCCCGGAGATAATGATTCTCCACGGGAAACTTTTCGAGCGTTCCCGTCTACTCACCCGTACGGGAGTAGAAGACCCCCTTTTAATCGCTGAGATCGCTCTGATCCAGCAACAAATCTTCGAGGCTACAGTTAACGCTGTGCGTCTCCCCTCTTTAATTTCATAAATGGCTACCAACGCCAGACAACTCCCCCAGCGGACAAAACCTCGCTCCCTCAGAGTGGGGTTTTTCAATTGTAACGGCATTCGGGACCAAAAAGCCGAAATTTCTTCTTTTGTCCGCGACAACCAAATTGACGTTTTCCTCATCCAGGAAACGTTCCTTAAGCCCTCTCACCGCGATCCCAACATCCCAAACTTCAAACTGGTGCGAAATGATCGTACCAGTGGCCGTTTAGGAGGCACTCTCATTTATTACAAAAGGTCCCTTCATTGTATTCCATTAGAATCACCGATAAGCTTGAGCAACATTGAGGCTTCGGTCTGCAGACTAGCCATGACCGGACACCCGCCGATCACCATCATATCGGCCTATCTCTCGCCCACTAAGGAGCTTCACTCCAACGAACTTGAAACCCTATTTGATCTGGGGGATTCCGTCATTTTGGCGGGAGACCTCAATGCCAAGAACACACTCTGGAACTGCAACTCGACCAACGAGCGAGGTGCAGTCCTAGAGAGTTGTCTTGACACAATCAATCTAAGCCTATTGGTTCCTTCAGAACCTACCCACTATAGTTACAATGACGACCACCGACCGGACATACTCGACGTGGCACTTGTACGGAACGTAAGCCTTAGCGTGCGTTCCATGCAAGTGTTACAAGAGTTAGACTCTGACCACAGACCTGTGATCCTCGATCTAGTCCCCGAAAACAGTCCAACAGACACAGGTCCTAATATTCCGATGAAGGTGAAAACGAATTGGCGCCTTTTGGGCACCAAGCTCGCAGACACCTCATCCACTGATCTTTCCGCGATCCCGACCAACATCGTGACTCCTGAGGAAACGACCAGCGCGATACGCGTCTTCACCGACCACCTTCAGAACGTTTTGAGCGAAAGCTCCGAGAGGGTGCCAGAGACTGTTCACAGTCACTGGCAACTTCCCGAAGACGTTCGGTGGTGGGTGAGGTTGCGTAACGCTACGCTCAAATCCTGCGCGACGAGACCCGTCCCGGAACGACGACATCTTGCGCGCTACCTCCAACGTGAGGTTAAGCGTCGCATAAAAGAGGTCGTCGATTCGAGGTGGAACACTCGCCTTGCCGATATCGATCCGACACATACCGCCTTTTGGCAACTGGTTCGTTCCTTCAGGAGAAACGATGTGGCCTCCATGCCTCCACTCAATCGCCCGAATCAACGCCCGGCGTTTGATGACGACGAGAAAGCGGAACTACTGGCCGGCAGCCTGGAGTCTCAATGCTCGCTCACCTCCGTACCCGTAGATGACGACATTCTTGTTGCGGTTGACACCTTCGTCGAAGATAGGAACGCGGTCCGGCCACCGCCAGTCTCTATACCGCGACCGCTATACGATAACGTCGACCCGGACGTCGATCCGCCGCCCGATCCCCTTGCGCCGGTGACGATCGAAGAAGTCACCACTCTGATCAAGGCACTCAAACGTAGGAAAGCCCCCGGGGGCGATCTAATCCCTACTCGTATGATTAAGATGCTCCCGGAGCATCTAGTTCAAATCCTAACATCCATTTATGACGCCGCGTTTCGTAACTGCATCTTCCCAGAGGTCTGGAAAGAGGCAGTTGTGATAGGAATCCACAAGCCGGGGAAACCCGCTTTCGAACCCTCCTCTTATAGGCCCATCAGTCTGCTCAGTACTCTGGGCAAAATCTACGAGCGGATCGTCCTCGACCGCCTTAAAATAGTAGCTTTCAATCAAAATTTGATCCCTCCAGAACAGTTTGGCTTTCGCCCTAGACACAGTTGTGTCAATCAGGTGCTCCGCATCACGGAGTACGTCCACGAACAATTCCGTAAAGGAATGCCTACCGGTGCTATTTTCTTCGATATCGAAAAAGCATTCGACAGGGTGTGGCACAACGGCTTGCTTTTCAAGCTGTACACTCTCAACGTGCCCACACAACTCGTGCACATCATACGAGATTTCCTGTCGAATCGCGGTTTCAGATATCGCGTGGAGGGAACTCTCTCTTCCCGACACACCATCACGGCCGGAGTCCCGCAAGGCTCCGCCCTGTCCCCCTTTCTATTCTCGCTGTACACAAGCGACATCCCTAGACCACAAAACGCCCATCTGGCACTATTCGCGGATGATACCGCAATATACGCTTCACGTATAGACCCCGACAAAGTGGTGCGCACTTTGCAAACCGCCGCCGACGAACTCGGTGAGTGGTTCCGCAAATGGCGAATCACAGTCAATCCCACCAAAAGTCAGGCCATCCTTTTCACTCGGAAAAGGAAAGTCCATGTCCCTCACTTTTCAGTCCGCATGCCCGACCAGGTTATTCCCTGGAAGGGCCAAGCCAAATATTTAGGAGTTACCCTTGATCAGAGGTTGACCTTCATCCCACACGTAAATGCGGTACGCGCGCGAGCCGCATTCGCGATGAGCCAGCTTCACTGGCTCCTAAACAAAAATAGTAAGATGTCAATCCGCAACAAGATTAGGATCTTTAAAACATGCATCCGTCCGATAATGACATACGCGTCGCCCGTATTCGCTCATTTACCGCCCGGTCGCCTTCAGCGAATGCAGGTGCTTCAAAATCGATTCTTACGACATGCACTTGGTGCCCCGTGGTACGTTCGCAATCGCAACCTCCACGTGGACACCAATATGCCGACCATCAGGCACTTTATGCAGTGCGCCAGCAGACGCTATTTCGACAGGGCGGTAAACCACCCGAACACGCTTATCCGTAAAGCGTCTATATATACTCCATTTGACCGCGCCAAATGGAGACGACCGCGATCAGTCCTGACCGATCCAGAGGACGAAATCACTCTAGCTTTACGCGAAAAGAACGAGCACTTAAAGCTCATACACTCCACAAGACCGCTGTACCGTCCTCGCCGTCGAGGACCTCGTCGCGTTCCCCATAACCCTGCCCTCTCGTAGCAGTTCCGGCCCGCGTGCCGAAGACTACAATCGACACGCCAAATAGGATTAGGTTAAAAACCATATTCCCCAAACGTTGATGTCTTATCCTCTCAGTGGCCGCCCTGAGCCGAGGTCGTGACCCATTAGTGGGTCGCCCTCAGCGTGGTCGCTTAATTTAATGGGTTGCGAGCGCCTTCTGCGCTCACCCACAAGACCGGTGTGCTTGTATAAGCCGACTCTCGTCAGGCTAACAAGAGTATAGTCAGGGACAAAAAAAAAAAAAAAAAAAAAAAAAAAAAAAAAAAAAAAAAAAGCAATAAATGATGAGTATCAATCTGAGCGTCGTGTTTAATTTACTTCTGTTGGCTACCACATTACCTTGACCCCTACATCTGGTGACCCCGACGTGATCATCCGACGTGATTCGTCCGACGAAGACATATCCTCGCGCCGACGTGATGGAGAAGCCCGAAGCAAACAATGAAACGAAGCTTGAACTCGACGTGGCCGCTGTTTCCATACAGTCCAGACTTCTACCTTTCTGGAGAGAAATTCCTCGAGCATGGTTCGTGCAATTCGAAGCCGTCGTCGACCCGCTGAAGACCTCAGATGATCAAAAATATCGCTACGTGATACTCTTCTCTTCTGGATCCCGATTGCCAAAGAAGACGCACAGAAAACAGCGATAACTACTCCATTCGGCCTGTTTGAATTTAAATGCATGACATTCGGATTACGCAACGCTAGCCAAACATTTCAAAGATTTATGCACGAGGTTCTACGAGGCATAGACAACTGTTTCTGTTTTGTCGATGACATTTTATTATATTCAAAGGACGAAGAGAGCCACAAAAATCTATTACGGCAAGTCCTAGAACGCCTCGACAACTACGGCATCACTTTAAAAATCGAAAAGTGCGAGTTTGGCAAAGAAGAAATAAATTTCCTCGGCTACAACGTGTCCGTAAATGGCATAAAACCTACCGATGAGCGTGTCAAGGCCATATCGAACTACCCGAAACCAAAGACGATCGCCGAGTTACGTCGTTTCCTGGGCATGATCAATTTCTACCGCAGCTGTTTGTCACATCAAGCGGAACTACAAACAGAGCTTAACAAATTTTTGCATAACAGAAAACGCAACGACAAGTGTCCGATAGAGTGGAACGCGCAAGCCGATGAAGCTTTCGAAAAGTGCCGACAAAGCATTTTGGAAGCCACGACCTTGGTGCATCCAGTCATCGGTGCCCCACTGGCCATAATGACAGACGCATCTGACTGCAGCCTCGGTGCAGTTTTACAACAGAAAGTGTGTGGTGTCTGGAAGCCTCTCGCGTATTTTTCCAAGACGATGAGCGCAACACAACGACGTTACAGCGTCTATGATCGTGAGCTACTAGCTATATACACAGCGGTTAAACATTTCCGACGACTTATAGAAGGCTGCGAAGTAACCATATTCACCGATCATAAACCGCTAGTTCACGCGCTCAAACGACCTCCAAGCAGTTCCGACACGCCAAAGAGAGAGAGACAGCTACACTTCATCAGCCAATTTTGTGGAAAAATAGAGTACGTACGTGGCGAGGAAAATGCAGTGGCAGACGCTTTGTCCCGCGTCGAGGAAATTCAATGTCCTTCCCCCATTGATTACGAGAAGCTATCTCATCATCAGCGCAGCGATCAAGAACTAGAGGAACTCAGAAAGCAAACAAATTTGAACTTCAGTGACGTCACCGAGCCAGGAATCAGTCAACCAATCACATGCGAGATGTCCACTGGCAAGCCGCGACCATATCTGCCGCCAACGTATCGTTTTGTTGCATTCAAAGCACAACACGATTTGTGTCACCCGGGTGTCAGGGCCACACGGAAGCAGATCACGGAAACAATCGAGGACACAATAGAACATGGTTCCAGACAATCTAACCAGCCCTATGTCACCAGATCCGGGAGAGTGGTAAAACCAAATGTACGCTTCGCTTGAGGGGGAGTGATGTGGGATCCACCCACGTACCCACATATCGCCGCCAAAGCATTCCAACTAGGTACGACGGGTGCGGTCTCACACTACATGCATGGAGCACGAGAAGCGACGGCGGAACAGCGAACGACGAAACACCAAGCTCACCGGCGTCGGTCTCGTGGCACGTCTAGTCGCCGGCGCACGGAGGCGCGCATATTTATAGTGTGCGAGCGAGCACGCTGTGCGTGCGAGGGAGATGGACTGCCCCCCTTTCACTAATCGGTTGGGGCGATTGTATAAATATAGGGACCTTTAGCAATAAATGATGAGTATCAATCTGAGCGTCGTGTTTAATTTACTTCTGTTGGCTACCACATTACCTTGACCTCTACAGTATAATCCCACCAAAAACATAAATGTAAAAAAGGAGAGCCAAGTTCAATACAAAAATTATGCTTGACTGTGGGCTTCGCCGCAAAAAGAATGGAGATCTAAATGAGTGCCAAGTTTTATGCAAAATCCAAATATGTATTTATAGGAACAAAAGAACATTATGAACAATTTTTTAACTTTTTTTCATTTTTAGATTTTTTCCTACGCTTACACACAATTACCGAGCTGGATTCCAAATTTCATCCTTCTAGGTCATCTGGAAGTAAGTTAGGTTTAGGTACTATAAGTCAGTCAGTCAGTACTAAAATTTACGACTATTTGACCTTCATATCTTTATAACCGTTTGAGCTAGCTTCATGTAATTTGGGCTTCTAGATGCCCTTATGGATATAATTAAACACACGTAAATTTATGTATTTACGTTAAATAGGTTTTGAGTTATAAAAGGGTGAAAAGTGTATCGTGTAATATTACACTCGACGCTGGCTAGCCAGTTCCTTTGCTTGAACTTGGCTTGACACGCTGCTGCGTGTCTAGATGCTATAGACTACTTTTTAACCTGTCAATGGACGCTTCCGCGACCGGAGGCGCTACCAAAATCGACCCTATGAATAAAGTGACCAATTATACGATTGTTTTTTTACAACCACAAGCGATTGAACAAGGCCATAGTTTCATATAATGAAATACAATAAATGAGCAAAATAATGATCTTTTAGTGTTAATTTATATGTCAATAAAACCACCATTACCGGTTTACGACATATTTTATTGCGCACCTAAATATCTGGATATTGTCAACAGGGAAAACGCTAATATTGTATACCTTTTTTACAATGGAATTACGAGTATATTCGTCATGGCAAACGCTGCAATTGCAGTTTGTCCTGACTCTTGGATTGAAAGTAGCCTATGTTAATCCAGGACATAGTCTATGTGCCAAATTTCATCAAGTTCGAGAAAAAATTCGATGTTTAAATTTTCAGATGTTTGTTAAAAGTAAACGCCGTAACAGCTGAACGGATTTTAATGAAATTTGGCCCACGCATAGACTTTGTCCTTGAATAACACATAGGCTTAATTTTGACACCGGTAACATACTACTCATATTATAAACGCGAAAGTTTGTAAGTATGGATGGATGTCTGGATGTATGGATGATTGTTACTCTTTCACGCGAAAACTACTGAACGGATTTCGATGAAATTTGGCACATGGATAGATCGTGTCTTAGATTAACACATAGGCTACACTTTATCCCGGGAAAATAAAAAGCGGGACTTTTATTCCGGAAAAACTTTTTAACGCGGGCGGAGCCGCGGGCAAAATCTAGTAGCAAATATTTTTCTATGTGATTATTAAATAAATGGCACTGATGGCAACATGTAGTGTTATACTGATATACCGATATGAGTCTTGTAACGGGAAAGTTTTCACGCGGACGAAGCTTTTACTGGTGGTAGGACTCTCATGTAAGAGTCCGTCTGGGTGGGTACCACCGCAATGTCTATTTCTAGCGCCAACAGTATGCACTATTGTGTTTCGGTTTGAAGGGCATTGTAGCCCGTGTAACTACAGGACATAATGAGACTTAACATCTTATGTCTCAGGATGACGAGCGCAGTGGAGTGCCACAAAATGCTTCGTGGCTCGAGGTGCTGGATGGTGTTTCTACTGTTTATGGGTGGTCGTATCGCTTACCATCAGGCGAACGGCATGCTCGTCTCGTCATTCGATGCTATAAAAAAAAAGCTGCAAACGACATCTAATAAAGTGCTATTTTTACAAAATGTTCTTACTCTAAACACGATAAAACCATACTTAGATCTATCCTCTCCACGTCACAAAGCAGACGTCGAGCGTGTGTGATAAACGAGCGGGGTATATCCTCCTGATACCCTCCTTATTACCCCCGCGAACTATATTATTTGTAATCGTTAGAATTTCCGGAAGCATTATTTTTATACATACTTTTTACTATTCATTTATGTAGCTAATCTTTGAGTGTTGAATTTTGGAGTTTGAAGTTGTTCTCCGCATTATATTTATACGTACTTTTTACTATTCATTTATGTAGCTAATCTTTGAGTCTTGAATTTTGGAGTTTGAAGTTGTTCTCCAAGTTGGCAGGATTTATTTTGATGGAATATTGGAGGTAGTGAGATTATAGAAGTAACGCAATGTAAGGCAATCAGCCTTGTATTAGATTCTGCTCATTGCTGAGCACGGGCCTCCTCTACTACTGAGAGGGGTAAGCCCTTAGTCCACCACGCTGGCCTAGTGCAGGTTGGCAGACTTGACATACCCTCGAGATTCTTATGGAGAATTCTCAGGTATGTGTTTATTGATTTGGTCGTTGTAAATGAATTCAGTGAACATTCACCAGTATAAGTACCTGAACAAATTCAAAAATCTAAATTGCCTACATACCCGTGGCGGCGGGTCACAATTAATTACAACGCCATCTATTACCATTTATTTAAACTATTTTACGTCGAACGATGAATGATTGATAAATGAGGTTGTTTGTTGTTAATAATATAATTTAATTAATATTTTGCTTGCATAAATTACAAAAGGGAAGCCGGTAGGAATCGGGTTATATGGACCCTTCGCCACTGCTACATACTTTTGTGTTCCTACTAATCTTTTTTTTCTCTTCACAAAATTGAAATAAAAGAAATTTGCTTTACTTCATATGAACAATTTTTTTTTCAGTTTAACTTAACGCGTATATAGGCGATTTGAAAGTTTGATTTTGTACAGATATTTATGCTACTGACTGTACATCATGTTGAGTGGAATGGCCTTCAAGTAGAGTAACAATTTTTATTGTCTTTTTTTATTGACGAAGAATAATTTATGTGTCGTTAGTTGTAACAATTATGCCGGCTTGTTTGAAAGCGGGTATACACAAGCTGATCCCGGGACACGACTTATGTGGGTCACTATGGCGGAATATTTATTATTTCAAATTTTAATGACACAAATGAGTGAAATAAGAATGAGTAATTTGACCTCGTCGTTATAAAATCAAGTCGAGTTCACAAACTCGGCCCAGAGTTCCCCAGACCAATTGAAAAGGTGCCTTTCGGTCTAATTATATTGAAAGTTGGCGACATTTTTATTCCGCCCCTGGGCAGGGGTGTATTAAGAAGTTAAGGACTGGGGTAGGGTCCTCCTTGATCTCGCGATTGATTTAAGATTTTTTAAGTGTACCTAATACTCATTTTGAGAACGGAAGTACCTTTATAGATGTATTATTTTCAAATAAAAGTATAATATATAACTTCATGCGAAATTGCTAAGTAACATGATAATAATATTGAAATCAAATTGAGGTATGATCGGCTATTTTCGATAACTTTAAGAGAATGTAGGGTACATTACTTACGCTATACTTTTTTTTGCTTGTTTACGTTACCACTGACCCCCGTCAAAGGTTCTGCATACTATACAAGCGTGACATTAATAAAGCCCCCCACTCTCTCCTGATTCCGTCCCATCCTGCAGCTCCCTAACTTACGTTCCCGGCGGTGTCGCGACGGAATACAGAACAGTTTTTGCGGTTTTATACATCGTTTTATTTGTTTTATACTAGAATTCCCACTTTTCAATAACGGAATACTTGTAGTTTCTAGTTAGAGCGAAGTAACGTGACGGCATTCACAATGGAGACCTTGATGATGTGGTGTAAATTGAAAAAGGCATCATAAATGGCGTATAACCCTACGGAGAGGATATGTGGCCATGCACGGTCAGTGTTGCCATTGAGAAATGGAGAAATGTCTAAATCAATAAGTTGTGGGTAGTAAGTAAAAGAGATATAAGTTGTGGTAAGTAAAAGATAATAAAGTTTTTTAGTCAAGGTGAAGTTTGACATTTTTATTAGGACATCATTTTTCAAAAATGACTGTCTCAGACCAATGCCTGTCGTACGTCAGTCAAAACCAGCGACCATACAGCTGGTATAATCTTTACATTGGCTTTTGAACGCGGTATAGGGCTTTCGTGTAATAACCCTATACACGACAGAAATCAATAAACCAAAATCTGCGGATCGCAAAAATTGATTAATCAGAATTAGTTTGACATCATAGGAAATTGTTAAAGAACTGATAGCAATTTTTTATACAGGGTTATTTTAACATTGCGTTAATAAATGAAACCACATACTCTTCTTTGCCTCTGCTAACCTTATACCAAAAATCATCTATGAAAAACGAATATTTTCGTCAAAAATGTCAATTTTGCTTTCCTGATTTTTTTATCGTTTTGTAGTTTAGTACGACTATGGCGTGTGCGTGCGTGATTGTCTAACTAAAAGTGTAATGTTGCCGCTGCGACGAATCCTTTTATAGTAGTAGTAAAGGCATTAGGGCATGTAAACTAAAAGTTACTTTTTATCGATGTTTATTTTGTTCGAAACTTACACTTTTTTATTTTACATCTGTGGTTAAAATAAATGAATGGAAAGTGTTATTTTCATGGAGATAAGTATGTGGTTTGATTTAGTAACACAATGTCAAAATGACCCTGTATATCTCATGTACCGCGACAATAAATTATTATTATTTCTTCTTTCTTTGCTTATAATAAAAGGCTCGTGGTAGGTTTTTCCTATGTTACTGGGTAGGTACCACCTTAATGTTTATTTCTACGGCCAAGCAGCAGTGTAATTAGTGGGCATTATGAGACTTAACATCTTATGTGTGAGGGTGACGACCGCAGTGGAGTGCCACGCGGAACTTTCTAATTCAAAGTTCTATATGGTGTTGTAGTGTTTATGGTCGTATTACAGTCAGGCGAGCAGGATGCTTATGTCGTCTGAACATCAAATAAACAAATAGACATTTTACTTTTCTTGCGACTGAATTAAAAGATGGCGATAGGCTCGCCCCCTATCACATCATGGGACGGAATAAAGGCGAAAAGTGGGTGCACTGATTGCGCCTCTGCCTACCCCTTCGGGGATAACAGGCGTGAATTAAAAGTACAGGTGTGTGTGAATTAAAAGTACATGTCCAAAAACGGACTTAAAAAAAACAATAAACTTTATATATATTTGGATAGTACCCCCAAAAACTAGGACTTTGCAATAAATAGTATAGTTTTAAAGTCCGGTTTTGAGATTTTTGTAATTTTATTTCAAAACTACACTTAGTATGAACGTTTTTAAATAAGTTAGTTATAAATGGATGGATCCAAAATATTTGGCTATATTTTTGGCTCTTTAATATCTATAATAGACTTTGAGCCTGATTAGATTTTGCGCCCCAGCATCCACACAAAAAGCGGATATCTCCTTTCTACCTAAGTTAGGTAAATACATAGGTACGGAAATAATTATTAAGTTTAATTAGTCACCGACTCTACTATTGGTTATCAATATGTAGGTAATGTTAAATTATTTTTTTGTTTTTAGAGGTTTTTAAAAGAGGTTTAATATTTTGTTAATTTAAAATAAAACTCCGTGCCTTGGTGACTGCCTCGGTGGCGCAATTGTATTATGGTACGACTGCAATGCTGAGGTCTCGGGTTCGCTCACCGGGTCGAGCAGTGATATTGAGTTTTTCTATTCAGTATCAGCTCGGAGTCTGGAATTAGTGCCCGACATGGCGGTAGGCTCGCCCCCTATCACATCATGGGACGGAATAATGTCGAAAAGTGGGTGCACTAGTTGCGTCTCTGCCTACCCCTTCGGAGATAAAAGGCGTGAGAGTGTGTGTGTGTGGGTCTGTGTTTAAAAAAAATAATTAAAAATTTCATCGTTATAAAGTTATTATTTGTTTGATAGAGCTTGATTTACTTTAAGTATTGTGATAATTATCGAAATTATAAAAAAAATCCGTAGCAAAACATTCAACTTAATAATGTCAGGTGTGGGGTTCGAACCCACGCTCCCTCTCGGGAACCAGAGCTTAAATCTGGCGCCTTAGACCACTCGGCCAACCTGACTGGTCTAAGACAGCTGAAATTGTATATTATTACAATGTATCATGACGTCATCTACTAAATTGCGTAATGTTTTTGTCAAATAAATAATTTGAGTTTAATTACTAGTAGGTTACTATTATGTTCATAGATTTATAGAATTGCCAATACCGTGCCCCAAACGTTTATTAATAATTATCATGATGATATACGTACATTACTTTTCTGCACTCTATATGAACTTTAACTATGCAAAATCTCTCTCTTCCGTGCACGACCCATTCGACCGCGCCAAATGGAGACGGCCGCGTTCCGTATTAACTGATCCTGAGGACGAAATCACTCTGGCCATCCGCTGTAAGAACGAGTTCTTGAAACTCCGACACTCCACAAGACCGCAGTTCCGTCCTCGCCGCATTCCCCGTCGCCCCTCCGACCCCCCTAGCAGTTCCGGCCCGCGTGCCGATGACAACACAATCTAATAGGATTAGGCCTAAAAACCAATCTTTCCCTAATCGTTGTTGTCTCATCCTCTCTCAGTTGCCGTCCTGAGCCGAGGTTCGTAACCCGTTAGTGGGTTGCCCTCAGCATGGTCACTTAATTCAAAGGGTTGCGAGCGCCTTCCGCGTTGACCCTAAAGACCGGTGTGGCCAGAAAAGCCGACTCGCGTCAGGCTACTGGCAGTAGGGCCATTAAGAAAAAAGAAAAAAGAAAAAAAAATCCGTGCACGAAACTTGCTACGGAATTGGTGCCCTATATGGGGGATAGGTTCACCCTATCACATAATGTGAATGTGAAAAGTGGGTGCACTTATTGCATCATTGCATCCTTCGGGGTTAAATCGTGATGTGCTTAATAATTGTTTAATAAAACACAAGCGACCTTCTATACAATTTAATTATTTCCTTCAGGTGAATCTCGTAAAAACAAAGTTGCTCTACGACGCTCAAACTTGTTAAAAACCATCTGAGTGGAGGCAGTTTAAAACTCGCCTAGTCATAGCAAGTGCTTGTCTTTTTAAATTAACCCCGATGCAGTGAGATGAAGTTCGCAAGAACAGTGATATTGTTGGAAATTGTGTTTCCATACCATATTCAAGTGAAGAAAAGTAATATCTAGTTCTTTTTAATTTTAGGTTTATACGGTGTAAGTAATACGAGCAATTTAAAAGGAAGGAATATAACTCGTAGCACTGATTATAGATACGGAAAAAGTTGTCGAGTGGAGAGCATGTACCGGCAAGCGCAACGTTGGACGCCCATCTACAAAGTGGACATGCGACCATGCAAAGGTCTCAGCAACTCGCTAGATGTAGGCTGCTTTTAACAGGTTGATTTGGAAATCTTAATGGAAACTATGTTTAGTAGTGGACTTCTGAATTCTGTCTGAAAATGATGTTGAGTTAATTTATTTTCTTTGCAATGATAATCTATAATAAAATATCTACCAATATTTTAAAGTTGTAATGGTGGTAAAATTAGGGAAAACAACCATATAAAATCTTTTCAATTTTATTGTAATTATGATTTAAATTCATATTGATTTTTAATTATTTTAGTTAATTAGTTTAATAGGCAAACTTTTATCCTGGAAACGGACATAGGCGGAGCCGTGAGAAAGTTATTATGTGGTTGGTATTGTTAGAATATTGGCTTTATGCACTGTGCATTGTCTGTATTATGCTAAACAACACAACTCCTTTTCCATACTCTTATCCACTCAACCTTGAAGTGTCAAGTTTGGATATGGAACGCGCGCTGGCACTAAATATAAAAATGTACTTACCAAGGACACAAACAATTTTCTTTTGTCTTTGGTTAGTTATCTGTCTATTCTATTTGATACACTTGCCATCCGCCTGCCGTCGCATCACCACTACTTTGAAGACCCCAAGAACCGGGATCCCGGGGAAGCTCCAGAACAAGCAAGTCACCGCGCCGCAGTAAATCCTTTATTTTTATTCCGTGTCCCTTGTCTGTTGTTTCCGCATATATATGGAACACTACCAGTGCACATAAACCGCCTATTTATACAGTCCACTTAAACCGTTACATTTCAGGTTTTAATAACCACCATTATGTTATAAAGATCAATTAATAATAATAACTGTTATGACTTGCTTCTCAAATATTAGGTAAACTGTCATGTATGCAATTGATCTTAAGACCTTGTTACGAAGGGACCAATCAATTCAGTCAACTAGACAAGACATGATGTAGGTAGAAAGTTCGTCTAATAACAACTAATTGATAGTCAAAGCCTATACTGCTAGGTGAAAGATTGTCAAGTGTTTTTTAATCGTATTAAACCGTTACCTGATGACACTGTTATTGCATTGATTATCTTTTACATTATATTTCAACAAAATTTTTAATATATTTTACGCTTAAATTTTTTTATTGTTTTTCTCAGTCGGTTAATTAGGTTATGGTAGAAAAAAATATATAATTCAGGAAGTCAGGAGAAGGAAAAAGAGCCCATGGAGGCAATGCCTAGGGGCCTGACCTTCCTAATCCAGCACTGCTATAGGATAGTGATTCTAATCAGAACTAACAAAAAGGGCATATAATTCAGAGATGGCTTCTCATTTCGCTTTGTTACCGCGTACAATGGGCTATCTAATTGCCGACATCTGACATTAACAATAATTAGTACGCACCCTTGGGACGCGGCGTGAAGGTCAGGGGAGAGCGGGACGTTAAGATTTTATCATCGAAAATATTTTTACTTGTATAAATGAATAATGAGAGCTTGCTGCTTGCCTGATGGTAAGCGATACGACTGTCCACAATAGCAACAATTAGACATTTTGCGCAAAGCATTGCACACTATACAACGTTCATATAGACATGTGTCTCATAATACACAGTAATCACGCTGGTTACAATTTCCTTGACAGTGCAAAACAACAATACAGGATTGTTTGGTTTCGTGAACTATGCAAATTGTATTTTTTTTTGTAGAACGCCTTATTGTGTACCTGGTAGTATAAAACTACTACTCATGATCACTGCCTGAATTATAACAGAAAAGCTTCATAAAAACACATACACATATACTCACGCCTTTTATCCCCGAAGGGCTAGGCAGAAGCACAACTAGTGCACCCACTTCTCTCGTGCGTATTCCGTCCCATTATGTGATAGGGGGCGAGCCTATCGCCATATCGGGCACAAATTCTAGACTCCGGGCTGATATTGAATAGAAAAAAACGTAGTCAAATCAATTTGACATGAATGAAAAAGTTTTTTGCGTTGACCCCATACTGGAACGGCATAAGGACATGTAGCTGTTGTGCTGCCCTCACAATGCGATAGAATGAGGGCCGAAAAAAGAAATGTTAACACGCAATGCACTAACTGTTCTATTTACGCTATTTACTTAAAGGTTGTACCCCAAAACACAAGTCTTAAAAATGGCACCAATTAACATTAAAATCTAATTCAAAAGCAGTATTGTTTATGCACAAATGTTCAGGGTTTCATGGCATTGTGTCTCACCAGGAACGCTGGTAATTTTAACACGGCCGTTACAATTTATTCCTCTATAAAGTAAACTACAATTTTATTATAAATTATTAGAGTGGCTAAACTCCTGTTTAGCTACCAACATTAGTGAATTGTAAGGAATTTCTATTGTTTCACCAAAATCTGGTTTTCTTTAGGTCTCCTAATTGAATTTTGTGGAATCTGTGATTGAGATTTAATCTTATTATCAAGTACGGATGACGAAGTTTGTTTGGAAGATGGAAAGAATGTGGTGGAACTTTATCGAAATTTCTAGATTTTTGTTGACGATATTCTTATCGTCAACAAAAATCGCATAAATCGTCGCAAAAAATCGTTTGCATAAAGAAACAGTATCACATTATTTAAACACATTCGCGCTTGGCATACGAGCGTCAAGTTTTGCCCATTTTTCGTGCTATAGACCGGAAACAAAGTAAGTGCATCATCTCATGAAAGAACTCCACTGCTTAAAAGGAATAGTGTAAGGGAGTGTCAGGGAAGAGGTAGGTATCTAGAAATAGTTCTTATATATACAAATTATATTACGCTACAGACAACTGATGTCACTTCACGTTGGTTTGATCGTGGAACCCCAGTCGAGCTGGTCAAATAATGCAATGCACATCATAGTTCCTCCGCATTCAATAATCAAGTACCAGGCACACATGAAGTACCAGGATTTAGGTCAGTTTATTCTAAATGATTTTGTAATGCCGAGATGTTTTTCCGGGCTCTTGCGCGTGTCGGCTGGGATCCCGCACGACTGATTTGGTCACCCTTCATTATCCCGGTGAGTACAGGCTGACGGAAACCTGGCACATTAAACAGGCCTTTTTGAAGCTAATGTCCTCGTGTAGTTGAAGATAATCGAGAAAAGGAATTATAAAACAGGAATATGACTAGCGATACATTTTATATTCAATATTTTTATCAATGTTATCAGTTAGTGAGTTGCCAGTCAAGATTTATTTTAAAGATAATTGAAGCCAGTGTAATTAATTGTTGTTATGAGGACTGAATGACTAGCAAATTGCAGTGGAATTAAGTACTTTGTCTTTTGTGACTGCTTAGACAAATCGAGATATTGGGTAAAGATAAATTTAAGATTAATTATGGTTCATTCTTTTGATTACCGGCACAGGACAATTACTGTTTTTTGAACTTGCTCTACGAACGTATCAAAATGTGCTCAACGAACTAAAAAGCGACTTAAACAACAAAAGGAAGCGATCCCTCACCAAACGTAATAGATTTACTCCACTTCCATCCTATCGGCTCGCAACAGAATTAACTACGGTCAACTACACGTATGGGGGGAAAGGGGGGGGGGGTTGGCATGGAGGACGTAAATAGAACAGTTTTCTGTCCCTGCAACAACTGGGTCGGAAATGTTAGGCTTTTATAGTGGATTGTCGAGCACAGGCAACTCAGACATATTAAATCTGATATTGTGATTATATAATCTATACGAATACTATAAAGAGGTGTTGACTTCATTTGTGGGAAGTGATCTCTGTGTGAACCTCTTTCAATGAAATTTGGTATGGAGTTAGTTCTGATCCTGGGAAGGCTTTTTATTCAGGAAAAAATTTTAATCCTGGGACTGAAATAATATCACAGATAAGTACTTGTATATACTGTCGGATTTGGACACCAAATACCTCTAAATAGGTAAATTTAGCTCGTTAAATCCAATTTTAATATCGAGACTATAGCACTGTAAGGACATTTTGTAATAATCATTTTATTGTTCTTCTATCTGAAGCCGAATATTTCCTTAACGAATGGCCTTAATTTTGAATACCTAATTTAGTCAGTTTTAGTTTTTATATTTGTTAGTGTATTGATCCAATACCTTACTTACCTTAAATTTTTGATGGAGTGCCATTGAGATTTCATTGAAAAATATCTGGATTATTATTACTTTGTTACCTTACAAAAAAGAGAACATTGACCGACCATTGTTAATGCTATGGATTACGAACTTTAGCGCAATGAAATTTTATTGGCATAGATGTTAGAATGACACATCGTGTAGAAACACCTGACCTTCAAAAACGGAATATCATATATTTTGTCTCTACATCACTCTATTGCCAAGCGATCGATTGACGGAAATAGAAAAGAATTTATTCGATTTACTTTGTTGGAACCTCCATAAAATACGTGACCATTTTTAATCAAATTACGAACTGAGATATGGCAACGACAAAATAAAACAAGAAACTGAACCCAGAGCTGCGGGTTTGTGTCACATTTCCTTTGCGCTACTGTCAACCGCCAGACGATGTGCTTCCAATAACGTTACAAATGAAATACATTCGGACGTGTCTGTTCGATTAGAGAAATAATTTTAGTATATTTTTAATGAATTACCTATTTATTATGTTGTTTTATTGTAAGAGTTTATTCTAATTTTTATTATCTATGCTTTAAAATTTTCCAGGTTATAGACTATATATCGTGTAAACTGGCTGGAAAATTATGATCTATTTATAATTTGTTGCTGATGACATGTTTCTATTTTTTGAATATTCCCGCCAATATTTAAAAAAGGAACATGGCATATGCTTTTTTGGTGACGTAATAAATAGTAGTCCATCCTCAGAACAATAGCTAAAGCCAGTTATTATTCTGAGCACAGTTCTGAGAGTCCATCAGAGAATTCAAAAGCATCACGTAAATTCGACTAAACCGATTTTAATGCAGGTTTCACTAATATGTTACACGAATCTCGAGTTTAAAAAGAAAACTCTACACTACGGAATTGATGGTATTCAAAATTTAATTCAAATTCAAAATGTTTATTAAAAATTTTAGACTTACAAAGATTTAAAAATTACACAAAAAAATACATAAATATCACAAGAATCAATTCTTAAATACAATTATATTGCAATTGCGTTTCTGCCTACCTCAAAGATAAAGGGTGAGTGTAAACCATCAAGGACACTTACATCGTTATTCTGTAACAGTATAAGAACGAATCCACTAACATTAATAGTTAATAGGAATTGTTTATATCCAATGACAAGCCACACCGAGACAAAACCAGAATAACGTAACCCTACGCTTTCTTTATAACGTAAAACACTTGCAATATGATACGCAGTGCGTTACTTAGTAGTTCTTGTGGTTTATGCTTGTTTGAATCAAAGGTTCGTGGAATATTCTCGTGTTATATTAAAGTCTTATATTTAGGGTGGTTTTCAATTTACGTGCTTGCCTTAATATTCTATTCGGATCGTATTTGGGCTGTGATATGGGAAACTTTGGGATAGATTTCAATGTCTTTCACTGACGATGTACTCGGTATCTCTTAGAACGGGTTGTCTTCAGGGATCACAAGAATGAAGACAAATAATTTCTGAAACATGATAAGTGGTACTACCTCTGTCAACCCGGACTATTCATGCTGTAACAGCTATATCATTGACTACCTTACCTCTAGGACCAGGGTACCATCCTTCTTTAGTATAAAACGAAGTCGTCCGTCGCCTCTGTACGCGTACTCACAAACTATTCAACAGATTTCTGTGAGATTTGGTATGGAGATAGCTTGAGACCCTGAGAAGGTTGTAGGCTACTTTTATCCGGGGAAAATACATACCGAAGGGCCATGGGCGTAGCTATAACTTTCACAGGGGGGAGGCCAACGATGATAATAATTTTAGTGGATTGGGTTCTTAGCTTGCATGATACCGTATTTTAGAAGCTAGGAGGGTGGGTCCGGACCCCCCGAACCCTCCCCTTATATACGCCCATGCGAAGGGCGAAAGCGCAAGAAAATTTTAGTTATATATACCATAGCACGCTCAGAGGTACCATTAATTAGAGCGTGCCTATTCATATTAAAGCTGACTAGATACAATATATCTTCCCATTCGTACCCTGTCAATCTTCGAACCTCCGGACGGTCTCCTGTTTAATACAGGCTTCAAGATTAACAGCTCACCTTTTATTAAAGTTTTATATTCCTTTTGACACAGTATCCCTGCAGAGTGTCGCGAGATTTCGAATAATTTATCTATGAAATTTCCCAACGGACATTCTTCAAGACAAACGGAATAATTTCACCTTTTTTTACGAAATAAAATAAGAGAGATGTTGAGTGTAACTTGATAGCATTTTAGGTGTTTCGTGTTGAGGCCGTTGAGATAAAAGCTTCCACTCGCGACAATAAGTATCCAAATGGATAAATTGAACGATAATGTTTGTGAAAGTATATTTTATGTGATATACACTTCAATTTGATACGTTGGAATTGTTCGTATTTGGGCAATAATATAATTATTGTATTTGATAAAGTGTAATCCGAATATCGGTATATGGAATTCGGTTTATGGTAAACATTCAAAGTAGCAGTATCTATTCTTAATACAAAGAAATCTGGACCAAAAAACATCAGAATCGGTTCAGTGGCTTATCCATAAAAGTAAAGACAGATTTACTTACAGATTTATTAATATAGATATTAGTTTAGGTGGTATTAATATGTCGTACAAGACACGTTGCGTGATGATCGCCATCGAGATACCGGCCTGTATTAAAGGATTTATACGAGCTGATTCTAGAAGCGTCTCATCTGAATGAGCCACTACTGTATTCACCATGTTTACGATGATTGAGTAGCGATTTTGATATTTGCTGGTAGGTCTCTCATATGTAAGAGTCCGTCTGGGTGGGTCCCACCGCAATGTCTATTTCTACCGCCAAGAAGCAGTGTGCATGCACTGTTGTGTTTCGCTTTAAAAGACATTGTAGCCAGTATAACTATTGGACATAATGAGATTTAACATCTTATGCCTCAGAATGACAAGCGCAGTGGAATGCCATACAGTACTTTGTAAGTCAAGGTGCTGTATGGTGTTGCTACTGGTTATGGGTGGTCGTCTCGCTTATCATCAGGCGAACGGCATGCTCGTCTCGTCATTCAATGCAATAAAAAATAATTGATAACTCGGTAACAGCTTCTAAAGTTTAAGCCGGTAGGGTTTGAAGAAAACCTATTGCGTTGTCCATAATATCCATGAAAGCATAAAAACTTCTTGATGTCTTAAATATAATAAATTATGTACTAAAACCTTCCATGAGAAATATACATTTGAACATCGAAAACCACGTCCAAATCGGATCAGTACTCAGTAGTTTTTGAGAAACTCGCGGCCATACAAATTCACATACATACAAACATACATACATACGGATCGAATACAGAACCTCCTTTTTGAAGTCGGTTAAAAAAGCGGTTGTGACCCTAAAGACTCTGAAAACGAGAGACTAACCTAGTTCACAAAATCATTTTAACAATACTCAATAAGTTCTGATCAGATAAAAAGTTGAATACAGTTTTTTTCACTAAAACCCGTTTGGGACAGGTATCGAATCAAATCATGTACAGGGGTCATCCTGGCGAAACATGTTGCTGTTCTAAAATCAATTTTGCTCTACAGCTGTACGGTTTAAATTCGTTTGGAAAACATTCTCTGTTTTGGAAAATTGACTTTGCTGAAGGTATTATGCGACTTTACCTACAATTTGAGCGGGACCACGCGGCGCTTTTTTAATCTGTTTTGTGATGAAATTCATTTTGTGCTACCTTTGTCCATTTTGGTTTATCTTCATATGTTTTCCTTCACGGATCGTTTTTGTTGGTGAATTATTTATTAGAGTTTGTGTACTGGTTCTTTTTTGACACGACTAGGGTTTTGGGTGTTTTCTAGTACATTATTCGTATAAAGTTGTCGTTAATACAGTTCTATATAGAATTATCTTCCACTCCAATTTGTGGGCAATGGAACACTGTTTTCAAATGTGTGGCAGAATATCATCAGGCCAGCGGCTCATCAGTGTTGCGTCGCTTTTCATCAGCTCAGCGGCTTGCTTATGTCGGTTTATAAAAAAACATAATTTTCGATCCTAATTGTCACTTGCCAGAGCCTATAATTTAGTTAAAATTATTGGAGGTGTAAAGGCGAGATAGTTTTTTTTTTTTATAGCAGTTAAATGACGAGACGAGCATGCCGCTTACCTGATGGTAAGCGATACGAACGCCCTTTGATTAATAATATTAATATATTGAATTTAAGTTTAATACTATTAATTATTAATCAAAGCGAACGCCGCACAGAACTCTGAATTACAAAGTACTGCGTGTCATTCCACTGCGCTCGTCACCCTGAGACATAAGATGTTAAGTCTCATAATGCCCAGTAATTACGATGGCTATAATGTCCTTCAAACCGAAACACAACGCTTGCACACTGCTGCTTGGCGGTAGAAACAAACGTTGCGGTGGAACCTACCCAGAGTCCAAACAGCGGCCCCTCGCATGCGAGAAATCTACCACTGGCTAGTAAAATAATATACCTACTCATAGTTCTCATAAGGCATCGAGACGAAACAACCAGAAGAAATATAGGCCAAAATTAGGATAATTTCGAATGAGTTGTTCCAAATTTTAGTATGCACTACATTATCTTATAATACCTTTAGTACCTATCTTACCTTACGCTTCGACGACAGAATACTGAGGATTTGTACCGTCTAATTCCCGTGTCGGAGATGACACTAACGCAATTCCGATCAGAAATTGAGTAAGGCTAACATTGGATATACATAATTTGGATTGGAAGCAGCGTACTTTTTCGTCTGTGACTTTTTTGGTAGGACATAGACCTCACTGGTTAATTTGTAGTGTATTTCAGTTGTGAATCAAGTCTCAGGATTGATTTGAACCTAATTTGGTATGGTGCATATTGTGCGGGGCTCGGACTGGGCCAACACCCCGCAATGTGTTGTGTGTGTGCTGGATTGCGTGAGTGGGAATATGGCGATACCAGTGACAAAGTAACAAAGGCGTAAAATCGGGAAATAGCGTTTATTTCACACACTGAATCGAAAGTTACAAAGTTCAGCCACAACGGTAGCCAAATTCTCCCGGCGTTAATATTCGGCGCGTAGTCTCTCGTTGCTACGCCGTAGCTATGCGACGTAGCTGGAAGTCGTCCTCGTAGCACCGTGCCACAGCTGATGAGGAAGGATGGTCCACTCTGCATAAGCGCCTGTTTCCTCTTCAAACTTGCAGACTTCTTCTTTCTTGCCGACTACTTGCTGTTTTCTTGATGTCCCGAACTATCTCTATTAAACAAAAAACTCCTAACACGTTTTAACTCGAAAATACAAAAAAACAAATTAGCTTAAGTACTCCGCGGCTATACCGTACGGAGCACTAAGAGGGCCTTCCCTCTTTCTAGGACCTCTTTTTCACTTTCAAGATTACACTTATTTTCAATTCGCGCCTAAGTTAAATCTATATGCCTAAACTATAAGTGTCTTGGTACATAGACACTAAGTGGCTCTATATACTAAACATCATAAAACAACCTTATGTGCATTACAAAGAAAGTTATCGTGATTTACTTACTCTAAGTTTAGCACAAACGATGCACACAAGCAACATTTCTAAAAATAACTATTTAAACTTTATACATACGTTCATCCCGCTACCGCAGCGGGGTAGGCAAAGTTCTAACCTACACTATGACACCGAATGAAACACTACACAGTTCATACCGGGTGAGTTATAAGCGTTCAATGACCCTAACGATAACACGATTTTTTCACTAAGATCACTGACTAAAGTCTATGACGTCACTAAGAGGTCCGAGTTCTATTACGAAATCGCGCATGCGCGGTATGCACTTTACGTTGTTCTCTCTTCGAGAATATGCGTCCTGCACATTCTCCCGCCGTGCATCACCCAGCGTCCAGGGGGTGATGCAGTCACGCTGTCGGGCAGGATGCATCCGCCGCTGGCTGCGGCGCGGCGCTCTCGGTCCTTGTGTCGTCAGCTTGGTGTATGACGACGATCCTCTTCACGGGTCGTCGCAGGACACCTCCGCGGGTGGTGATGTCCACTGTGCGCACCACTCCATCTGGGCCGGGATACATGGCGCAAATGCGCCCCCGCGGCCATGTGTTGCGCGGGAGCGTGCCGTCTATGATGCGGACGACATCACCTATTTGCAGTTCGGGGCCCCGGCTGTGGGCCTCCCGCCGGTTTCTTAGCTCGGGGAGGTACTCCCGGAGCCAACGCGTCCAGAATGCGTCGGCGAGCTGCTGTGTGGCTTTGAGGTCGGCGTGCGCGCCGAAGTCGTGGTCGGCCGGGAAGTTCGGCACCGACCACGGGCCCCGACCGCCCAACAAAAAGTGGTTAGGCGTCAGGGCTTCCGGATCCTCAGGGTTCACCGACACGTGGGTCAATGGTCGGCTATTGACTGTTAGTTCGACCTCGGCGAGTAACGTTGCCAACGTCTCTTCTCGAGGGCTCCTCTCGTGGAGCACCGTCTTTAGTGCGGTTTTCACAGTCCGCACCAGTCTCTCCCAGGCGCCGCCCATGAATGGCGCGCCCGGGGGAATGAAGCGCCATCGGATCGCCCTCCGCGACGCCTCTTCTTCGGCGCCCGCGAGGAGGGTGTTGCGCAGCTCTCGTTCCGCGCCGTGGAAGTTGGTCGCATTGTCGGACCACAGCTCAACGGGGCTCCCACGACGCGCTGTCATGCGCCTGAGTGCCATGATTGCACCCTGCGCACTTAATGAGTGCACCACCTCTAGATGCACCGCTCGAACTGTCAAACATGTAAAGAGAGCTACATAGCGCTTTTGATTGCTGCGGCCCACGGTTACGGTGAGCGGACCGAAGTAATCAAGACCGGTATAGGTAAATGGTCTGTGATGATGAGCCAGCCGACAGGCAGGTAAGTCGCCCGTCACCGGCTGCGGCGGGGTCGCCGCCCTCTGGCGGCACTTCAAGCAGCTCCTCAGTGTAGTCTTGACCGTCGGGCGTAGTCTCAGGATCCATCTCTGTTGGCGGCAGCAGTTGACCACGCTCTCGACGCTGGCGTGATGCAGCTCTGCGTGGACGTGCTCGATCCACAGCCGTGTTGCCCGATGCTCGCCGTCGACGACCGGAGGGTGCTTCATTTTTTCTGTGATTCCCGTGGTAGCTGAAATCCGACTATTTAAACATATCAAATTATTAATTAGTACAATACTCAAAGGATACAGGCGGCTATCCCGTGATACGGGTTTTCCTTGTGCGAGTGCACGTATTTCTTCGGCAAACACTTTTTCTTGACTCATTTTTATAATGAGGTATTCCGCCCGTTCTAACAGCTCAGCTGGGAGGGTCATGAATGTTATGTCCTCCGATTTTCGCGCGCTCCTCTTCAACGGTTTTTTCGACGTTTGAGCGCGTTTCCAATCCGGGTCCTTTTGCGGAGCGGCCTTTGTTCGCTTGTGATTAACGTAATCACACCGTCGCCGGAACATGCGCACTGCCTGCAGAGTGCGAGCTGTAGCTCTCAAGTATCGGGTCCAACTCGAGAACCGATTCACGTCGGGTAGGGCCTCTGAGAGCTGTGGCTCTCGATGTCCTGAGGTGACGGCGCCTACTCTTTCTTCACCGGTCGTGGTGATGATGCCCCTTTCTTCCGTGGGCCATAAGTCGGGTGGATTTCGGAGAAATTCCGGCCCATTGAACCATCGATGTCGCTCATCGAAGTTGTCCGGCACGTCGCGTGTGGCATCGTCAGCGGCATTGTGGCGCGTCGGCACCCATCTCCATTCGCTCGTTTGTGAATGTTCCTCTATTGCCGCGACGCGATGAGCGACGTATGGTTTGTATGATCTGGATCCTGTTCTGATCCAGCTCAGCGTTGTCCGACTGTCTGTCCAGTAGGTCGTTGACTCGGGTTGTCTTCCGTGTTCGCGCTTCACCGCGGCTGCCATCCGTGTGCCGAGTACTGCTGCCTGTAATTCTAGACGGGGAATGGACGTTAGTTTCAGCGGCGCAACTTTCGCTTTCGCTGTTATAAGCGAAACCGTGACCCGTCCGTCTTCATCTTCGGCTCGCCAGTATAGTGCGGTCGCGTAGGCGGACTCGCTGGCATCGGTGAACACGTGCAGCTGCAATCTTCTAGCTCGAGTATAGCCTAGGTAGCAGCGTGGCACGGACACGTGACCCAATCTTCTCAGCTGTGTGACCCAATCCGCCCATCCGGCGGATATGTCGCCGTCAAGCGGATCGTCCCATGCAGTGCCGCGTCTCCAGACCTCCTGCAACAGCTGCTTGGCCCTTACCGTCACTGGGGATGCAAGACCTAGAGGATCAAACAGGGACATTACTATTTTAAGCGCTTCTCGTTTCGTGGGCGCTTCTCTGATTAACAAGTTTGGCGGTATGCGCGCCAAATCCAAATTGAAGGCGAGTCTGTCTTCCGTTGGTCTCCAAATGAGGCCCAAGACTCTCTCCGCCTTTTCTAAGTCCACCTCTTCGCGGTGGGGACTTGCCGATTCGCCGAGTGCTTCAAGTACCTCAGGCGAATTACTCGTCCATTTTTTCAATATAAAATGCGCCTCACCGTGAATGTCGCGCACTTGCCGCGCAATCGTTGTCGCGCTTTCTATGTCCGGATAGCTGTCAAGGTAATCGTCCATATAATGTTTTCTCCTTATCGCGTCGACAGCTTCCGGATGCGTCGATCGAAATCTGTCCGCGTTGCGATTCATGACATAAATCGCCGTCGCGGGAGAGCTAGATGCACCGAAAATGAGTACCTTCATCCTGTATATTTCCGGCGGTTCGTTATCTCGGCGATCCGCTCGCCAGAGATATCTGAGGGCGTCGCGATCTTCCTCGCGCAATCTCACCTGCATAAACATCTCCGTGATATCCGCGGTGACTGCAATGGGATGTTCCCGAAATCGCATCAGGACGGCGGGAAGAGGCTGCAACAAGTCTGGACCTGTTAATAAGTTATCATTCAAAGTGGTACCCTTTGTCTTGGCCGCCGCGTCGTGCACAACTCGCAGCTTGTCCGGTTTCAAAGCATTAAAAACTGCGAAGTGCGGCAAATACCATGTCCTTGTTGCATGGGAGGTCGCGGGGGCTGGCTCGGCGTAATCCTTCTCGATCAGCGCCTCCATCTGTTGGTTATATCTGACCTTGAGTTCGGGGTTCCTATCCAGCTTGTTTTCTATGTTGTGCAGCCTTTTCAAAGTGTTCTCGTAATTGTTCGGGAGCTCGACATTTTCTTTTTTCCACAGGAGAGACGTGGTATATCTTCCGCAGGGTTCTCTCGTGGTGTTGTCCTCCAGGATTCTTAGCGCCTTTTCTCCGGGGTCGCTCTTTGGCCTGCGGGGATCTACAAACAGATTATCAAGCAAAATAAATTCTTTTACGAGCTCCTCAGTTAGGTCGTCGGTTGCTGTCTGGCCGACGAAATTCACCCTGTGTCCTAGGGTTCTGGTCCGGCTCCCGTGTACCACCCATCCTAGTGGTGTGAGCGAGGCGACCGGTTGGTTCCTCCTCCCGGACCGTGTCTTGCTAGATATAAGCAAATGCCAATTATCCTGGCCTATAAGAAGTCGGGGTTTCGCTTCTTGCGTTTGTGATGCAGGCAGGAGGCCCTTCAAATGGGTACAGTCTCGCAGCGCCTCTTCAGGAATACGCTGCGCCGCCAATCTCAAGTTGTCGACGGTGCGGGCTTCTATCTGCTGCCGTCCCCGACTTCCCCTTATCTGAAACTTAACACGACATGAATTATTCCGTGTAGTTTTCTCTCCATCGTACGTGATTATGTGGAGCGGTTCATCCGGTCCCTCCGCGCCGATGTCCTTGGCCAGCTGATGGTCGATCAAACTGACCGTCGACCCGTCATCAAGTAGCGCGAAAGTGTGAGCCTCTCCCGCCGGTCCTGAAATGCATACCGGAGCTATTTTCAAAAATGACATTTGCGACGTCCATGCCGAATTTACCACCTCTTCATTGGTGGCCTCGTCGGTACTCTTACTCCTCCGGTCCGAGTGCAGCATCCTATGGTGATGTCGTTCACACCCGTCCGTGTCGCATTTTCGAGGCTTGCATGTGTGTTGCTTCGATCGAAATTTCAGGCACCTGAAACATAGCCTATGTTTTTTTGCTAAGTCCCACCGCGCGTCAACCGCGGCATCCCGAAATCGTGCACATTCGCCCATCGAATGTACCTCCTGGTTGCATACACAGCATGCGGGCTTCTGTTTGTCGGCGACGGTATGTATTCGTTGCCGGCGTGGTTGTTCGCCGCCGCTAGTCTTCACCGGGGCCTTGTCCGCGATGATCTCTGGCACGGCGAACGGACTGCATATCTCCGCTTCCCTGGCAATGAATCGGCTAAATTTTAATAAGTCGGGCTCACCTCTATGTTGTGCGGCGGCGAACTCATACCATTGCCTTCTCAGCGTCGGAGTCAATTTTTCCATCACCGCCTTCGTAACCTCCGGATTATACAGGTAGAAGGCACAATCGAGCGCTTGCAGGGTTCCCACGACATTTTCTATTTTCGTACTGAAAGTGCAAATATCTCGCGGCGAATCAGTGAGGCGGGGTAGCGCCCGGAGTCGCTCGATCTCGGCTAATGCGATCGAGTCCGGACGCCCAAACCGCGTCTCGAGAGTCCTCAGCACAGCGTTCGGTTCGGCGTTGGTGATGAGCAGCCCTTGTACTGCTTCCTTTGCTGTGCCCCGTAAGCTGCGGCGCAATCGGGACATATTCTCCAACGCTGTAAAATAACTTGCGGATTCATTATAAGCGGCTCTATAAGTTAGCCAATCTTGATGCGCACCGTTGAAAATGGGCAACTCCGTATACTTCAACGGCTGTCTATGTTGTGCAGCTTGCACAGCTTGCGTTATGGCACACGCAAGTTCACTATAATCGGAGTTCGGTCGCGCTGCGACCAATTCCCCGCCCCGCACTTGACGCGGGGTAGGCGGGGGCTGCGGCGGCGGCGGCTGTTGCGAAGCTTCATTTTCTCTTAACCAGGCTGCTACTACAGGCGGCGGTTGCTTCGCAGGCAGCGGCTGCACATTCGGGTTCGATGCCGCAGGGTTACCTGAAAATGTTATGAAATCGAGCGGATTATTTGATGCATCATTTGCCACTGGGTGACACGTTGGCGGGGGCACGGCACTGGCTCCCGCCGGTGCAGACGCCGGGATGTCCCAGGATGCGGCGGTGATCACTGGGTCTATGGGTTCGGGTGGCGGCTGCACACGGGATTGCGCATCTTGCACTTCGTGAGGTCGGTTATCAATCGCGAGCAGCTGACTGGTATGTAACCAGCTGTGAACGCGTTGATCCTGCTCGACCTCGGTGATGACGGAGTTAAGGTCATCCTCGCTATCTTCCGCTTCGATCTCTGCTAGCTTTGCGGTCGCTAGCTCTATTTTGAGTTTTGTGAGTTCGGCCCTGGCCTGTGCCAGGCGACGTGCTTTCGTTGAACGCCTTGAAGAAGTGGCTGGTCGACTTCGGGGCCGCTGTGGCTTCCTCTCTTCCGGTGCGGCGGCTTGAAGCTCCTCCGCAGCGGTGCCGGCAGCGGTATCCCTATCGGTGGTGAAACACGTTTGAACGGTGTCGGCGATGGTGGTCTCGGTGGCCTCAGTCGCAGACGTTGCTGTAGCAGACGTCGCGGTCGCGGACGTCCCCGTTGCGGACGTCGCGGTGCATGACGTGACCGTCGTTGACGCTTCCGTGGCCGACGCCGTTCGTTTCCCGACTGACCTTGTCACTGGCATTTTCCACACTCACGTAGATCCGGCTCGCGAAGGACCAGAAAATGTGCGGGGCTCGGACTGGGCCAACACCCCGCAATGTGTTGTGTGTGTGCTGGATTGCGTGAGTGGGAATATGGCGATACCAGTGACAAAGTAACAAAGGCGTAAAATCGGGAAATAGCGTTTATTTCACACACTGAATCGAAAGTTACAAAGTTCAGCCACAACGGTAGCCAAATTCTCCCGGCGTTAATATTCGGCGCGTAGTCTCTCGTTGCTACGCCGTAGCTATGCGACGTAGCTGGAAGTCGTCCTCGTAGCACCGTGCCACAGCTGATGAGGAAGGATGGTCCACTCTGCATAAGCGCCTGTTTCCTCTTCAAACTTGCAGACTTCTTCTTTCTTGCCGACTACTTGCTGTTTTCTTGATGTCCCGAACTATCTCTATTAAACAAAAAACTCCTAACACGTTTTAACTCGAAAATACAAAAAAACAAATTAGCTTAAGTACTCCGCGGCTATACCGTACGGAGCACTAAGAGGGCCTTCCCTCTTTCTAGGACCTCTTTTTCACTTTCAAGATTACACTTATTTTCAATTCGCGCCTAAGTTAAATCTATATGCCTAAACTATAAGTGTCTTGGTACATAGACACTAAGTGGCTCTATATACTAAACATCATAAAACAACCTTATGTGCATTACAAAGAAAGTTATCGTGATTTACTTACTCTAAGTTTAGCACAAACGATGCACACAAGCAACATTTCTAAAAATAACTATTTAAACTTTATACATACGTTCATCCCGCTACCGCAGCGGGGTAGGCAAAGTTCTAACCTACACTATGACACCGAATGAAACACTACACAGTTCATACCGGGTGAGTTATAAGCGTTCAATGACCCTAACGATAACACGATTTTTTCACTAAGATCACTGACTAAAGTCTATGACGTCACTAAGAGGTCCGAGTTCTATTACGAAATCGCGCATGCGCGGTATGCACTTTACGTTGTTCTCTCTTCGAGAATATGCGTCCTGCACACATATGAAGGATGGACAAACATCTGCAAATTGTGAGTAAATTAGGAGTACTTTTCTCCAACTCTAGCCAAATTCAATCTTTAGCTTATATATACCACGTGTTATAAATTGATTGTAAACTCCAATGCTGAAGTTAAAGTTATGCATTTTGCGTGTACAAGTTAAGTTATAAATATTGCAAGATATGAACTTTGCTTAGCGTTCTCTGCGACATCTGTCGTAGTTGTCAAAGTTTTAAATCTGTGGCATGCGACGTTTACATCCATGTGTACCAGTATTTCAAACTTTGCAAAATATTAGAAATGTTCGTGAGTTTAGTTCAGAAGTTTGTACTTGGCATGTATGTAGACAGACGTCAATATTTATTAACTACGCGAACGGAGCCGCGAGCAATACTGGTATATTGCCCGCGGCTCCGTTCGCGTGGAAAAGTTTTTCCCGGATTAAAATATTTTTCGGGATAAAGTACTCAGGAGTAATGTAGCTTTCTGTTAGTGTAAGAATTTTTATAATCGGTTCAGTACTTCCTGAGATTAGCGCGTTCAACCAAACAAACTCTTCAGCTTTATAGTATTAAGTATAAATCTGTTATGGCAACGATCAAGAAATATCTTTCGTTGGTTAACATTTAAAATAACTCCACTAAACTCAAGTAATGCTTATTTTCGCAGATCCCTAATTTAATAGTAGTCTATTTTTTTATTCTTAGATATTGAAGTTCGGCTTGAAATTGAACATTGCCGAGAAGACTGACAACGCTGACATCTTTCCATGTATTCCCATCACGACAACCACGACTACTCTGCCAAGAGTGTCCGACTGAAAAGAAGATTGAAATTCCTTTTTAACCCCTTTCTTCTAGATAATATTTGACAAAGTATCTATCACATGACGTGTCGGAAAACTTAGATATAAAGTCGGTGGACATAATGTGAGAGTGATTGCTGGGTCTCTGACTAACCATGAAGGGATAAATTTTCAACCATTATTTAACTTGATTACGAAATACCTAAATATCAGGAAATAAGCCTACAGTTAGGGTTATTCTGCATTCAATATTTTATGGACTTTAAAAATTTCTTTTAACTTTAAGATTGTCATTTATTACGATAAAAATTGAACTCGGGCCTAATTAGTTGTAAAATGAACGGGGTTAAAGTGGCTCCAAGTAAAAGTTTAGGTGAATACACAGGTCATTCAGAAGCGACGATAAATCGATACGATTTATCGTATCGTATCCTATACTATAGAAAGGTTTGTACGTATTAAAGTCCCATTATATAACTTTATGGGATAAAAATCCTTCATGCTAATCCAAAGTAGGGTCTGGGTAAGACGAAATTGCATTTAAACCTGTTCAGCGGTTACTGCTTTTACTTCTATCACACAACTTTCATAAATTCTTCCATTTATAACACTAGTCATTTATACATCTATTTATATATATTTATACATCCGACAGAGAACCAAAGTTATCGACATAGCTCAAAGAATTAGCATGCTGAAGTGGCAGTGGGCTGGCCATATCTCACGAAGAACCGATAACCGCTGGGGTAAACGTGTTCTTGAGTGGAGACCGCGACTTGGCGAACGAAGTGTAGGACGCCCTCCGGCCAGGTGGGATGACGATCTGCGAAAGACTGCAGGTAGATGCTGGATGCGGCAAGCTGAAGACAGGGCGCTATGGCGCTCATCAGGGGAGGCCTATGTCCAGCAGTGGACTGATAAAGGCTGATGATGATGATGATAACACTAGTAAGGAGTAAGCAGGTGGGTTATTTGATCGTCAAGTTATGTGCACCGCTCATAAACATTCACCACTTCAAACGAATCAAGAATGTCATAAGTGTGATTTTACCATATTATACTATTATGATTTATATTATACTAGGTGTTGCACTCGGTTTCACCCGGGTAAAAAGCCTCTCCCACTACAAAACACCCTACATCACTGCATCAATACATAATCAGTCTATAGCGCCATCTACTTAAAGAATGAGATTTAAAATATCCATTATTTTCTATGTGAGCGAATTACCGAAATAAAAGTAGGACATTGTCTGTCCGTATGTCAAATTCCATCCAAATTCGTTCACCGAGTACTGGGTTTGCTAACAAACTAAACGTTGTTACAAACATTCGCATTTATTAATTATAATCTTAACACAGTGTTAAACATAGTCGCTTCCCGCTGTCTGTCCCTATGTATGCTTAGATCTTTAAAACTACGCAACTTTGATTCAGTTTTTTAATATATACAGTGCTTTAAGAGGAAGGTTTATACGTATACTACATGCTTAATATATATGTTCTATTGTGACTGTGAGTGCTTTTCTGACAAAACTCGGGGATCTACTTATCCTGGACGGTAAGGCGTTTTGTACCAATATGTCGCTGAACGACCATGTTGGAAGATCTCTCGATCTATATCAGTTTACTGTCGCCTGGTACTTGCAATTATAGCGCATATTTTTATAAATGTATAGTTTGCATATAAAGTGAGTTTTATACAGGAAAAACTCTTTAATGCGGGCAAAAGCAAGTATTACTAAAATAATAGTAAAGATAAGATAGACTTAGTACAAAGCAAAGAAATTAAGTGAAAAGTAATTAAAATAAAGCTCATTAATTAAGTAATTATGTATCACGTGCGGTGTGAACAGACGTTGGCACTTCACTTTAGAAAGTAAGGTCAAACAAATCAACTTAGTTGGCTGCAGTTCTGCAAATTATAAGATGGCGGACTTTGAAAGCGATTTTATTACCTGCTGGGACTCAAATTGGAATATTTAGACTAAAAGTTTAGTGTAACCGTTGAGTTTGGTCTAACTAGGCTGTTCTGTTGTTTCCTACATTATGTTAATATGTCGCACCTTTAGAACTGAAACGACACAATTCAAAAAATAGAAAATTGAGTTGCCTTTTTACAATGACTAAAAACTAGTCCCTTATTTATAAAAATACTAGCTTTTGCCCGCGGCTCCGCCCGCATTAAAAAGTTTTTCCGGGATAAAAGTCCCAGTTTATATTTTACCGGGATAAAAAGTAGCCTATGTGTTAATCCAGGACATGATCTACCCGTGTGCCAAATTTCATCGAAATCCGTTCAGTAGTTTTTGCGTGAAAGAGGAACAAACATCCTTACATCCATACATCCAAACATCCAAACATCCATACATTCTTACAAACTTTCGCCTTGATAATATTAGTAGGATAATAAAAAAGGGAACGATATAACAGCTTTGTCCTTTTCCTGCTCGAATATGGCTGTGTTTGAACTATTGTTGTATTGGGTACTTCGTTTTAAGTAATTTTATGACGATAACCCAATTTTCTATCTTTTTGAATTGTGTAGTTTTCATCCTAAAGGTGCGATGTATGGCACGTCAAGAATTATATTATGTTTGTATTTTTTATTCTGTTGCAGGGCACACGCGTCTTCTACTACTGTGAGGGCTTAGGTCTTGGTCCACCACGTCGGCATACGTGCTGGTTGGCAGACTTCATATACTTTCGAAAATCTTGTATGAAATTCTAAGCTATGTACGTTTTCTTATGAAGTTTTTCGTCACCATTAAAGCTAGCGATAATTGCCAAATAAAATCATCATACGTATTATAAAACAAAGACCCAGCTGTCTCTATCTGTCTGAACGCGATAAACTCTAAAACTACTGAGTACCGACCGGATTTCGACGAAATTTGGTACTTATTGACATTGTTTGAAACGTTGGGAAGGACAATGGTTTTTTATATCGGAAAAATATGCAGCGGGGATTTTATGCCTGAAATACACTTTCTCACGCGGGCGAGCCAAAGAAGCTGTCAGCAAAAGATAGTCTATAATAAGACGATATAATCTTACTAATATTATACAGGCGAAAATTTTTAAGTATGTATGGATGTATGGATGTCTGGATGTCTGGATGTCTGGATGTATGGATGTTTGTTATTCTTTCACGCAAAAACTACTGAACGGATTTCGATGAAATTTGGCACACGCGTAGATCATATCCTGGATTAACACATAGGCTACTTTTTATCCCGAAAAAATATAAACTGGGACTTTTATCCCGGAAAAACTTTTTAATGCGGGCAGAGCCGCGGGCAAAAGCTAGTGTAATATAAACAAACAATTTTCGCCTTTAAAAACTTACAATCAAAGATTTATTCTGTGAGTATTATATTAAACATTAGAACACATTAACAAACACTCTACTTATACAACTTTGTGAACGTTACACATCATTTCGTCCCATTTGTGTATGACACAAAATTAAGTAGCAAAACTAATTTTGAGTTGGTGCGGTCCGAAATATCTGTGCGGAATCCAGCCTAGTTTAAACTTGTAGCACCGATGTATGATTTACTGGATGTGATATGGATTTTGGAGTTATTTTGATGCATTTTCTTAGGGTTATTCGATATATTTTATACTTGGTTTAGATCGTGGCTGCCAAATTATATATGAAATCAGTTACGTAGTTTTTGAGTTTCATGCAAAGTTTCGTCCCCTGTTTAAAACCTTAGTGACATGGATTTCCAAAATTCCTTTCTTGGTGATCACTTATGACATTTTAGAAACGTTTGTGTAAAGTTTTAAGCTTTTAGACCTAGAGTTTTTGGCTTTGCGTCTATAAGCCAGTTAGTCCAATTGTTGTTTTATGTAATACTAGGTTTTGATCATGGCTTCACCCGCGAAGAAAAAGTCCGGTATGAAAGACCCACTATATACTGTCCCGGGATAAAAAATTGCCTAGATGCTATTCCAAACTATAATATATCTCAGTGCCAAACATCTAGATCCGTTCAGCTGTTTGGCCGTGATTGAGTAACAAATATCCATCCAAACATTCTATTATAATTGCCTCCTTACTGCTTCGTTACATAGTTTTAATCCCATCTAGAGTACGTACATTCTTGTTATGTAAATATGTGTAGGCATGTCTTCAGGGTACGCGGAATACTCAGCGACACTCGGTTACATGAGCGAATGTTTTTGGTTGTTCTCACAACGTGCTGCGGCCGCGATGGAATTACCCACTTGATATTGCTTTGATTTAGAATACTGCCTGTTTCATAATTATATTTCAACTATAATATCTTAATATTAAGGTATACTATTCGTCAGCTAAAGTCCCTCATTGATCTTACAGTACGCGCTGGACTTAAATGTCTTATATTGGCTTTATACATAACTAGACTTTTGCTTGGCTTCGCCCGCGTTAAGTGTAATGAGTTTTTTCGGAATAAATGTCCCAAAAACAAAAATCCGTTTGGTAGTTCTGGAGTTAATCGCGTTCAAGCATACACACTTTAGGGGCGACTTTGTTTTATATTATATACGACTTTTGGTCGCGATGCCGGCCGCCTGAAGAAGTTTTTGCCGAATAAAAGTAACGCTTTATATTTACCCGGGATAAATGTAGCCTATGTTACTCATATAATGTAGCATTATATTGGTGAAACATTTTTTTTAAATCGGTCAAGTAGTTTATAGTTAATCTTTCCACTTAAAATATTAGTATACATAAGAACTTTGTCATTTCGAAGTTGAAAACTGTGCTTCCAAAATTGTTTTGATTTTGAAGCAATTTTTCATGATTCCCAACATCAGGATTCTATAGTATGCCCTAAGTCTTGAAAGAGCAGTTCTTCAAACTCTCACAAAAGGCTACTGGTATTTGGTGACAAGAATAGACACTGTGACGTGGTACCGCATAGATTCTTGTTGACGTGTGTCCTGCCACCTAGTAAATCTTGTGAGATTATTATAATTATACTTGTTTTGAAATAGAAGTAGAGACCTCCATCTGAGAGAAAGATCTGCAAAACTCTTATCTTAAATTCAGTAAAACCAATATTAACACTTCAGTTTCCAATGTTAATAACGAAAATCGAAGCTCGAAAGCAAAGTCAAATCGGAAACATGCAAATATGTAGTTTCAACGTGCGTCTACTCCAAAGTTTGTAAAAGGCCCTCTGTCGGACAGTTGTCCCAACTTTCCAATGGCAATCCTTTACAGAAATTCTGTGCTCTCATTTCTCAATGCTTGAAAGCAGGCGGTTACTGGGTCGGCACTAATTTTGATATTCCTGAAACTCTCCAACTAACAGGCTTGGTTTGCGTGTGCGATTTTGCGTATTGCGATTATTTGTCGCACTTGTGACGGTGTGGATCATGATAGCTGTAAAATGCTGGATAAATTTTATCATAGGATATCCGTGTTAATGTACGTCAGGCTGGTCTGACGCCTCTGACTTTTTTATACTTTGTCTTATAATATTACTTCTTTTAAAAAAAAAATGATAAAATTATTTACCGTACTCCATGGTTTTGAAATTATTTTCTATCGTTTTAACTTTTAGTATTGATATGTTTACACTAGTTGTTTTGGGATAATATTGGGTGATACTGTCTTTTTAAGCGATATGGACTATTGCTATTGTATTCTAGGGAATTTGCCATTGCTTGGAACTATAATCGAGATGTTTATAGATACCTACATCATATATTTTAACGGATCACTTGCCGATAGGAAAATTGAACTCACAAGCTCTGTATAGCTAGGTAATCAGGTCATGATATGCTGGGCAAGCGAGGCTAACGCGACAAATGCCCTTTAGCTGAATTACTTTTCGCAATATATTATTGTTGGTTCTCCGTCTGCCTCAATGGCGTAGTTGTAGGGCGGTACGACTGCAATACTGAGATCTCGAGTTCTATTCCCGGGTCGGGCAAAGTGATATTGGGTTTTTCTACTCATTATCAGCCCGGAGACTGGAATTTGTACCCGATATGGCGATAGGCTCACCCCCTATCATATCATGGGACGGAATACGCACGGCGTAAAGTAGGTGCACTAGTTGCGCCTCTGTCTATCCCTTCGGGTATGATGCGCATGAGTGTGTGTATGTGGTTCTCCGTCTGATTATTTGTTTTAATATCTATTCCCGCACGTTTCCCACAGTGTCTTAACTAAAAAAATCGTTAGATTTATGGCTGAAGGAAGACATCACGAAGAAGCTAGCCTGAGAAATATCTGTAAGAATTTAGAAAGTATGTAGTCTGCCAACCGGAGTAATTTGCGACTAATCGCAATCTAATGCATTAGTCGCAACCGTTCCACCAGCCTTTCCATCCTGCCCGGCCAGCTACCGCAAAATACCAACCTCTAATACGTCAGCCGTTGACCGCAACATTCTGCTGAAATTAAGGGAATTAATGCTACAATTTTCCCCTTTGCTATACGTTAGAAATTATTATGTTATTAATGCTTCGGAATTTTAGCGCTTAGGATTCAGGTTTTGTGTTCAAGTGTTGCTACCGCAAAAAATATTTGCAATTTAAATTGAGAATATACTTTTACTTCAGCAAATTGTATTGTGTAGGCATTGTCAATGGGAAAAAAGAAGTCCCTCCTGTTATTGTCAGAATTTATAATGACGCCATGATATAATAAATTGTCTTTAATCACTTTTTTAGTTTTTGATGGTCTATACGCGCCGACCGCGACAGCAACAAGCAATATTTTTTTACTATTGAAAAATACCGCAATACGCGCCGCACACACGCAATATTATTGACAATATGCACTTTATTGACAATATTATTGTGTGTGTGCGGGCACCATAAGGACAACACAATGCTATAATAATAAATCTATGTTCAGTGCTTTAGGCATGATCATGAAGTAAAGAGACATGATAGACTCCGCAGCTCGTTGGCAAAGAGGTGCTGTGATTTGTTAATATTGAGATAAAATGCTGTTTCAGTTAGCTGTTAGTTAAAAAAAGCTGAACAAGGCTAAAAAAACTATCGAATTGTGGACAGTATGCATTCGGATGTAATGTGCATTCTCATGATATTGTTTATGGATACGGGTGTAAAAGACCTAAGAACAAGAATTTTATACCCATATGGATTATTCATTCCGTTTAACAAACTGAAGACTAAAATGTGACGTCACAGTTAACTGCTGTCTCTCTCTTTAGAGTGACAAAGGTTTATTTTCAAAACCAGGACGGAACATACTTAACTGTCCATAATAATATGATATGATATAATATGGCTGCCTCGGTGGCGTAGTTGTATTATGGTACGACTGCAATGCTGAGATCTCGGGTTCGATCCCCGGGATGGTCGGGTCGGGCAAAGTGATTATTTTCCATTCAGTATCAGCTCGGAGTCTGGAATTTGTACACGATAAGGTGATAGGCTCGCCCCCTATCACATCATGGAACGGAATAACGGCAAAAAGTGGTTGCACTAATTGCACCTCTGTCTACCCGGGGGATAAGAGGCGTGAGTGTGTGAGTGTGTAATAATATGATATCGCACCATAATATTTATTTTTATCTCTATAAAATAATGCGGTTTAAATTAATTATGAAAACCAACTACAGCGGCTAGTAATAGTTGATATTTAAAAAATATAATTTGAGTTAGAAAGTTTATTCCAAACAAAATTGGCATATTTACATACTTTTTTGGTATGTGTAGTTCGGAACTACTAGTTCCACTTACATAAAAAAAATGCCTCACCACGCGGTGGTGAATTCGGTGGCGGCCGTGGAGGAGGGGGGCGAACCAGGCAACCGCCTGGGGCCTCGCAGTTACAGGGGCATCTTGCAGCTCCTTGGGGGACCGTTTTTTGGCACCTTACTTACAAAGCTGTTAAAAAAAAAAATTTTTGCTTCGCACGGGGCCCCGCGTGCTTTTTTTTTGCTCGGCACACAGCCTCACATTATATATGTTTTACTTTCCCCCGCGACTGGATATGTTCACGTTGTTTGCCGGCCTTTATAACCAAATATGGAGACTGTAAGGTTAGACAGAAAAACATTGGGATATTTAAAAATGAAAACTACAGTTATTGTTAAATTTAAATATAATAAAAAAAAATAAAAAACATACTCATAAAAGTAAACAATCATACATGAACAAAATAATACACATTTAGGAAGTTAATAACCTAATTTTCAGTGAGTAATTTTGAAATATTACGAATATCTATTTTGTGTGATTTTACAATTTTTGCAAGTATTCTGCGAACTTTTTTTCTGTAACTATCCATAATAATACATATTGTGTTTTAGAGATATTCTACTATGAGTTGTGTAATTCATGGTTGCAGAATTATTTGCAATCCAACATCTAGTGTGAAATTCCATAGGTAAGTTGATTGTAAACAAAGTTGTGTAGATATTTATAGCAAAAGTAATAAACACGTGGATGTTTTACAAATTACAATACTAAATAAATTCTTGTTTGAGAGCCATGGAATCAAAAATTAACGCTACATTCTGCGGGTGGGGTTTCTTCCTTAAATTTATTTTTAATATTCTAAAACTTCTGTGAAGAAGCCAACAAAACTATTAAAGTTTGCTAAAGATCACCATAATGTGCTCTCTTTCGGCAAATAAATCTTTGAATTTATAAAAACAAAAATGTTTTCGGCGACTAAAGGTGTAATGTTAAACCAAAAGTCTTTATGTCATCACTATATGTAATTTTTCTTTGCTTGCTAATTGGAATATACTTTTAAAAAAAATCTCAAATGTTAGCAAAATTTCACTGCAAAATATTTTCAATTTCAGACTGTAAAGTATAATCATGAACAACTTTAGTAAGAAATAACTTGTCATTAATTTTCTTCTTTTATCTCTTCATCTTCTGCTGCAATACTTTCTTTTATTTCTTCTAATTTATTTCACGGGATGTCTTCACATTTACTGATATATTGAAATCTTTCAAGTCTTGACGTTTCAATGGTGGTTCATATTCATTTCGCTGACATATAATGTAAAAAGTTTTTATTTATATACCTGTTCTATTTTTAGTATAATTAAATGTTTATAATTCCTATGTATTTTTATTTTCTAAGTATAATTTTATTCATATAATAAATATATAATGTTGATTATCTATTATCCAAATTACTTAGTAACTTCGGGCCAAAATTCTAAAATTTAAAAAGCATAGTGTCATTTGTATCTGCTATTATTACTTGACATTGGCGAAATCACCGATAGATAATCGGTGGAAGCCATAATTTAAAAGAAGAAGAAGAAGAAGAATGTAAAAAGTAAATATCAATCAATAATAATATATTTAAGTACCTATATATTTTAGACAGAGGCAGAGGTGCCATTTAGTACACTCAGATATCACCCAATGTACCGCCGTTATAAAATTTGGTGGGTCGCAAGCTTAATGCCCTATCCTACTAATCTTACTAATATTATAAAGGCGAAAGTTTGTAAGAATGTCTGAATGTATGGATGTTTCTTTCATGCAAAAACTACTAAACGGATTTCGATGAAATATGGCACACGGGTAGATCATGTCCTGGATTAGCACATAGGCCACTTTTCATCCCAGTAAAATATAAACAGTGACTTTATCCCGGAAAAACATTCACGCGGGCGGAGCCGCGGGCAAAAGCTAGTAAATAATAAAGTCTAAGTGGATCATAATTATACCAGTGAAATGATAAAAAATAATATACTTACAGCATGAGTTTCTGGTAATAAATAATTATTTTTGACATCTACTGCCATATTCCGAGAAGTAGAAGACACATTATCACATTCAGAATCATAATCTTCTGTCTTTAAATGTAGACTAGTAATTCTTGCAGACATCAAATTGACCTTTTAATGGTATTTATATTTAACCACGTTTTTGCTTATCTAGATCTTTAAGAAATCTGTAAAGAGAAATACAAACTCGATTTTATTTTAAATAAAAGTTTCAATAAATCAATGCTGGATACACTGAGAACTCGATTGTAACTGTTGATCCTCAGTTTTTATTTACGATGATTATTTAAAGATTAATAAGCTTTATAATATTCATTAGTAAGGCGGCTAGTATTACAAATACTCTAGCACCATCGTGAAACCGGTCCACCAAAGCTTACACCATGGTCACCCTAGCCTCTTGTTTACATATACTATTTACAATACAAAAAATCACATTTAACATTACGTTAATATGAAAAAAGTAGTCATATATAAAGCAAATCACATTAAGCGAGGTTTTTCTACAGTTCATTTATAAAATATTCACGTATTTTATTACGATTCGTATAAATATTGATAAAATTATAATATTTACACAATATTGATTACAATGAACTTAGCTGCAGAATTTCACACTAAATTATGGATATCAAATATTTCTGCAACCGTGAACTACACAATTCACATTAAAATATCACTAAAACACACTTATTATTGTAGATAATTACGGAGAAAATTTCGAAGTGAACATTTATTTGACAACTATATTGACATCGAACTTAACGTTTTATAACAGTGTTGCCGAAATATGTATTCGCAATTACCAATTAAATGAGGAAATTTTGTTTAACTAAAATGTTAATAAGGATAAAAAACCTTAAGGATATCTTATTCAACAAGAATAATTCTGAAATGAAAATAGTACTTATATCATTATATAAGATATGTTGGAAATATTTATATATATATATGATTGAGACGACAATAACGGTATTGATATTTTTTTATGGGTGGGGAAATAATACGTAAGCTTTGGCAACATAGGTTAAAGAGTGAGTGAGATAGAAGACAGCTCAAAAGGTAATTTTTTTGTCTTCACAAAAATGTGTGTACCGAGGCCTCCAGTAGATATATTATAAACTTCTTGCCTAAGAACGCTTTCAATTTCAATTTGAAGAATATTAATGGCACTGACACGAATGAAATATCTGTCTATGGTCTACCCCTCAAATTAATCATGGATTTAGTTATTATTCACTTCATGGGATACCCAAAGATTTAAAAAATATTTGCCGTTATTAGGTATTTCTCAATTTATTTACCTATATGTAATTCGCCTTACCTTGAAAGAAAATAAGATCTTCCTTCGGCTTTGAGTCCGCCTTAATACTCTTTGTGTATAAAGTGTAAATAAATAAATAAAATTAATTTCGCAACCTCATCGTGTTAAAAAACATGTCAGCGGAATTTGATAAATTAACGCCGTGTCAATTTACATTGGTTGATATGCAAACACGGAGACTGAGTAGTTGATAAGCCGACACGACCACCCTCAACAGATCTGACATTGCCGGCTGAATGGAAATGTGAAAATATTTTATATGCTAGGAGCCCGCGCACCACATCTTCCCTATTTCGTTTTATTGACAAGTGTCGGGTCTGTCCTGTTTGGATTGGGTTCGTTTGGGAATTCTTTTTTTTATCGCAAATCAAACCTTTGGCTTCGGAAGAAAGCTTTTTTATCGCATGTTGACTTGTAACTGCCTAGTATTTCTGCGAGGAGATATAAATCGCAAGGCTACAGGTTGGACTGTTAAAAAAAAAACACACACACACACACACAATGCAGTTTACTTTTGGCTAATATAGTATGATCAGGTATTGAGTTATCGACCGTAGAGCCAATTATTATACTACAATAACTAGCCATCCATAAAATTATGTAAATGTATTTTGTATGATAGGTAATAAATAATAAAGCCCTATTTAGTTGACTTTTTTTTTTTTTTTTTTTTTTCTATCCCGCCCTCACACCCACCACTGCAACTCCTGTAAGCCAGGATCAGCAGTGGCACGCATTTTATGACACCGAGCGGTGAAGCTCGGCGAGTCTCAGGGAACACTAATTAGTCTTAACCCGCAACGAAGTTAATCAGACAGAAGAATTTTTTATTTTTTTTTTAACAGGCCACAGACAGAAGAATAGGGAGGAGTTAGAAATATATTTTCCACTTCCCTCCATAGCAAAGCGGGAGACAAAATAATGAACTAAAAAAGGTAATTTAACCTTAATTATTTAGAGTTTCACAACTGGAAAAGCCAGATGTAAAGCACCACGGATAAAATTAAAGGGGTCCTACTTGAGCTGTTAAACTTGATTCCAATAGTAGGTATGGCAAAAACGCCGGAAAGCACGGAAATTCTGCCTAGTCTCCACAAGGTCCATGTAGTATACAACTCCAGATGTTATTTGCATACTATCAAACATAATGTTACGCTCATTTTGCCAAAGACTACACTCCCAAAGTATGTGATGCGCAGATTGTTCGTAGTTGCAGGCATTAGATGAACATGGACACGCAGGCGAATCAACCAACTTAAAGGAGAATAATTTGTACTTAAAATTACCATGGCCTGTAAGGAATTGCGAAACACAATGGTCAATTTCGAGCCAAGATTTTGTATGACGGTCCTGAACAGAAGGAAAAAATTGATACAAATGCCGCCCCTTTGTGGATATTTCCCACCTACACTGCCATTCCTCTAGAAGATCGTTCATAACATCTGGACTCGGCTTAAATAATCTGTTAATTTTTAAAAGTTCGCGCGAACCTATTACCTATTTAGTTGACTAATAAATTTACTTAATTTTTTTTCTACACTTTACAGAGTTCACTAAGTGAAAAGCTAATTATAATAGCTTTTGCTCGTTGCTCCTCCCGCGTCAATTTCCCAGGATAAAAAGTTGCTTATAAAACGTATGGTTATTGTAGATTCTATTAATAAAAAAAAAACAAAATCGGTGCTGTAATTGCAAAGATTAGTGTCAAACAAACTCTTTAATTTTATCATCATCATCATCATCATCAGCCACATGACCTCCACTGCTGTACATAGTCCTCCCCCAAAGACTTCCAGACGCACCTATCTAAAGCGGCCTGCATCTAATTTTATACAATAACCTAATAGAATGAAATACTGTACCAATAAAAAAAAGTCGAAACAAGACCGCACCAGTCCGTCAACGGAGGCTTTCACAAATTGCACCGCACTCCAATTTGACGTTCAGCGGTTTAGCGCGCTCTAGGTAACGAGCAACGCCATGTGTTGGGCCAACCGAACTACCACCGGTTTGTGTTTTGGTTAACTATTGACTGTCTCAGTGTAAAAAATACCTTTTTAGTTCATTATTTTGTCTCCCGCTTTGCTATGGAGGGAAGTGGAAAATATATTTCTAACTCCTTCCTATTCTTCTATTTGATTAACTTCGTTGGGGGTTAAGGCTAATTAGTGCTCCCAGAGACTCGCCGAGCTTCACCGCTCGGTGTCATAAAATGCGTGCTATTGTCGATCCTGGCTTACAGGAGTTGCAGAGGCGGGTGTGAGGGTGGGATAGTCTCCTGTCTCAGTGGTGTGATTGTGTGGGCGACTAATGCTGAGGTCTCGAGTTTGAATATACCTTCCTATAAACAAACTTAAGTAGAGTGGTCGGGTTTTTCTGCTTAATATCAGCCCAGAATCTGTTTGTGCCAGATGTGGTAACTCCTTCCTATCACAATGGGACAGAATACATACAGCGAAAAGTGGGTGGACTAGTTGTACGTCTATTGGTTCGGGGGTAAAAGGTGTGAGAGTGTGTGTAACGTCATTGGGCGGTAGTCTCGACATAGGTTAGCGTCACTAAATGTGCATTGGGAATTTTATGATGGGATGCCTTAATAATGTCAACCGCCTCTGAGGACCCCCCCCGAGGCAATTCTTGTGCACTGGGTCTTCACACCCATGATCCAATGCACGCCCATGCATGGGGGGATATTAGTCGGGCTGAGGCACACAGTTCAGTGTGTATACCTCTTGGTTGGATAACACATTGAGGCCTAAAATGGTCCGCGAACATTTCCTGGCATCCACTTCTCTTTCCGCCTTTCCTGGGAACCTTCCTCCCTTCCCCCACTTTCCCTTCCACCTTCCTCTTCTATTTCTTCCCAGGCCCCTGCAGTCGTGAACCCGGGGGACTTCAGTATCCCATTCGCAGGTTTCCCCCGGTGTTGGCTGCAGGACCGCCTACCTAAAAAAATATTGCCGCCTCTGAGGGATCTAGTTCCGGGCATTTTGTTAACAACCCCACACGAACTGGGGTCGGAACTTCGAGCCGGGCATCGAACCTTATACCATCTAGTTCACAAGCCAAACCAGTCACTAAACTAAAGGCAACAGAATCTCTTTTAATTAAAAAAAAATTGTGAGTTTCATCAAGTAACTCACTCTGTTTCCTTAGCGACCTATATTAGGGGACACTGGCCGAAAGCATTGCAGCGCTGACTTGCAAGCTCGTGGTCGTTAGTTTGTTATTTCTAGTGTTTAGAAGTGAATTTTGTGGCGCTGCTAAGTACCGCTCGAAGGTAAATATCTACATGTAGGAACGTCAGGTGATTATAAAAAACGTTTTTAATGGTCAAAATCTTTAATATAATATGTTAAGGTACTTCGAGGTGTTTAATTAAGGTTAGAATAGCATTGAATAGGTAAGTCACATTAAACCTAGTCCGTATTCACTAACGTTACTTACGTAAGTACGGAGCGATACTGTGAAAAGAGGTCTGTTTCTCAGTGCGTTCAGCATGACAGCTTTGGCTGTGCGTAGGCATAGAGGAGCTACATACACATATATTATAATCTCCTTGGCTACATAGGCTAATCCTACTAATATTATAAAGGCGAAAGTTTGTAAGAATGTATGGATGTTTGGATGTTTGTTCCTCTTTCACGCAAAAACTACTGAACGGATTTCGATGAAATTTGGCACACGGGTAGATCATATCCTGGATTAACACATAGGCTACTTTTCATCCCGGGAAAACATAAAGCGGGTCATTTATCCCGGAAAACTTTTTAACGCGCGTGGAGCCGCGGGCAAAAGCTATTATTGAGATATAACTTTACTTCAGTTGGCTGTCAAATAAACAAAGCTCAACAAATTCACAGAAAACTATGAAATGGCCTACACAATGGCGTTCGGACGCACTGTGCGTGCTCAAAGTATTGTTTGTGAAAACAACCCCCTTATTCTCTAATAGATTTTGCCCGCGGCTCCGCCCGCGTTAAAAAGTTTTTTGTGATAAAAGTCCCGCTTTTTATTTTCCCGGGATAAAATGTAGTCTATGAGTTAATCTAGGACATGATCTACCCCTGCGCCGAATTTCATCGAAATCCGTTCAGTAGTTTTTGCGTGAAAGAGTAACAAACATCCATACATCCAGACATCCATACATACTTACAAACTTTCGCCTTTATAATATTAGTAGGATGACATGTACGTTATTTTCACCGCTTGGAACAAACGCGTAACGAACTCATCGCGTTTATCACTATGGGAATTCGCATACAGAATACCATTTAATGTTAATTAAGCTGTGATTCCGTAGGACGCGGCAGACGGCAGACGGCACGTGCCGCAACGGCAGACGGCACTACTATGCAGTATTAAATTTTATGAGACCGATTTCGCACACGACGGCAAATGACGCCCCGCTGGACGTCACTTGCCGCGCGTCATTTGCCGTCGTGTGCGTAATCGGTCTCATACAATTTAATACTGCATAGTAGTGCCATCTGCCGTTACCGTCTGCCGTCTGCCGCGTTCTGCGGAATTCCAGCTTTAGACGAAGTTAACGTGACGCGGCCACGTTACGAGTTAACGTTATGGAGAATTAGTGGGCTGATGTAAGACCTAGCTATCGGGCCTTACACCTGTTATTGTAACTTTTATAAGCCCGAATTTTTAAGGATTATTAGTACAATTCGTGTCTACAATAAGCAATTGCAAATACTTAATGAATAATATTGTGTCGAACCCATATCAAAGTTAGATAAGGGCAGATAAAAAAAAACAGCATATTATTGAAATAACTTGAATTTGTATATTGTATACAAAATACACTACACAAGGCAAACTTGAATCCCGGAATATTTGGACCAATACAAACATATTTTTCGCTCCAATTGTATAGTGGATGTTGCTGGTAAAGTTGACAAGTATGTCAACATTCATAATGGCTAATTTAAATTACAAAAAAGAACTAAAAATATATTTATCAAGGCGATATTTTTTTGTATTTAAATGTATATTACCTTTAATTTACTTGAGATTTTAACACTATTTATTAAAAAAATAAATTAAGGAGAAGTGAGTAAATAAGCAAAAGGGTCACCTGAATAAGTGATACCACTAGAAAAATAATCAAAATACTGCCGCTATACTAAAAAAGATAATTTTCTTGAAATTCCGGTAGCGTACAATTCATTTTAGGAGTCTCTTTTTTGTCGTGTTTTTTCATGAAGCTATTTTAATAGACTGTTCACCAGCATGACCCTTAAAATTCATACTAGTTCTTCCTCAAACTTTCTATTCCAGCGCAATAACCGTAACATATAAATCTTCATATCATGCAATATTTTAGTTGTAAAGTTTTCATCGGCTAAACGGCAGCGTTATTGCTTGAACGCCGGTTTAAAGTTGGACCGTATGGCCGTCGAAACTTCAACATTGATATGCAAGCCAATGTTGTTCCGATACTCATGCACTGGCTGCGTGTAGTGACACCATGATGGGAGTAATCATATTTTTATTTATTGCAGATAAATGACGAGACGAGCATGCCGTCAAGTGTCAACCTATAAGCGATGCGGCCGCCATAAACAGCAGCAACGGCGCACATAACCTCGAACCAAAGTACTGCGTGGCAGTCCACTTCTCTCGACACCCTGAGATAAGGTGTTAAATTTTATAATGCCCAGAAGAAGGTAGTTTCTTATGTTTGATTTTTTACATATTTTAAATGTAACCGAAAATAATATGAAAAAGAAATTCGTCTACGAAATCAGCATCAAAAGCTATTCAAAAATAATGCAGTAATTCATTTTTTAAATATTCTTGTGAGCAAAAGTATCATGCTAGATTTTACACTATCTCTTTCGCACGCACGCTGCCTTATGGCTTACGGCGCTTGCTGACGTCACAGCTTAGTATTGCTGTTATTTCATAGCTACCCCTTCCACCAAATTTCAAAACGTCATAACTTACTATTGCACCAATTTTGAATATTCTTTTTCCATTAGATTTTGTATAGCATACCTTTTTCATAATTGCATTTAAAAAAAAGTAGTCAACTACCATATTACACTGGCTACAATGTCCTTCAAACCGGAGCACAACAGTGCATGTTCACTGCTGCGTGGCGGTAGAGATAGACATTGCGGTGGCATATTTCCAGGCGGTTTGTCGCATACGAGAGACTTGCCACCGGTGATACAATGTGAGCGCTAAGATGGATCGCTGTTGCGTTCTTGTGGAATTTCTTTTACCGAATAAAACAATGTGCAAAGTCTCGTGGATATAAGAGTTATTGGAACGTCGTAGGGGTAATACGTATTATTATAAGTTATCTAGTTAATCTATATTCTTCCAGCGATATCAGTTCAAAGGACTCTATTTTTTCTCCATAAAAAAATCCAAATATCTTCAAAAGATGCAAGTTGATTGGAGAGAAAGATTAGCATGCCTAGTACTCATTTATTCTAAATAAGTATTTAGTATGTAGGTACATACAATTATTAAAAACATACCATAACCTTAACTAATTTGTTTTTTAAAAATTGTTCTGTTATTTTAATTACACTTTGAATTTAGCTTCTCGCTCTTGTTCCATTAAGGGCCGGAAATATCCTGCGCAAAATATGTCCTTACAGTGTTGAATTAAAGGTAAGTTATTGCTTGAATCCACGAGGCGGTGGAAACAGTTTTCATTAGTGTATTCATGCATTAACCTCTGCTCGCTTTTTTTATGGCATTGAATGACGAGACGAGCATTCCGTTCGCCTGATGGTAAGCGATACGACCACCCGTAAACAGTAGAAACACCATCCAGCAACTCGAGTTACAAAGTACTATGTAGCATTCCACTGCGCTCGTCATCCTGAGACATAAGATGTTAAGTCTCATTATGTCCAGTAGTTGCACTGGCTACAATGTCCTTCAAACCGAAACACAACAATGCATGCACACTGCGGCTTGGCGGTAGAAGTACACATTGCGGTGGTACCCACCCATACGGACTCTTACGTAATATGAAAGACCTACCACCAGTAAAATCCATAAAGTTTGCCACATAGCATAAGCTTTCACGACTATCAAATAAAGATAACATAAAATTGATATAAATTAACAGCTTGTTGCATTTCGTATGGCAAGACGTGCATGTCTAAAAAAACCACATACATACACATTACGCTTTTATCCCCGAAGGGGTATGCAGAGGTGCAACTCGAGCACCCAGTTTTCGCTATGAGTGTCCTATCGCATGATGTGATGTATAGAAAACCTATTGTCATATCAGATATAAGTTCCAGGGTCTGGGTTGATGGTGCTCAGAAAAAGTATGACGCTTCCCCACCCGGGAATCCAAACCCGTGCAGACACCACATCAGACACAGAGACCCATCAGAATTTCCCTAATTCTCTTTTCTTGAAGTCTAACGGCACATTCACAATTTATTAAGGGTGTCAATGGGCGGAGACCACATATTAGGTGACAAATTTGTCTGTTTATTGGATTATTATGATCATAAGCAAATGCACTATGATCATCATCAATCAGTGTTGAACATCCAACGACCTTTGACAACTTATCCAATAAAAATCTGTTTGCTTATAGACCTTAACACATACATACATATACATATACACTCACGCCCGTTATCCCCGAAGGGGTAGGCAGAGGCGCAACTAGTGCACCCACTTTTCGCCGTTATTCCGTCCCATGATGTGATAGGGGGCGAGCCTTTCGCCATATTGGGCACAAATTCCAGACTCCGAGCTGATACTGAATAGAAAAACTCAATATCACTGCCCGACCCGGGGATCGAACCCGAGACCTCAGCATTGCAGTCGTACCATAATACAACTACGCCACCGAGGCAGTCACCTTAAAACATTCCACCAATTATAATAAAACATCCGTAAAATGTTCGCAGTTAACACAGAGCCTTGTCACTGCGTGAGCGAGACAAAGTTCATTCACAATGAAAACGCCTTGAGGCAGCCAGTGACAGCTCGAGATGTGCCACGCAACTTGCGAGTCTTTGTGATGGAAGATAACTTGTTTTTACATCGTGCTTTGTGTAGACATTTGAATTGTATAACTAAGCTTGAAAGAGGAGCTAAGCCAAAAATGATTTAAGTTGACCTCAAGGTGGATACAACAGCCAACAAAACTGTAAAAGTAAATGTAATGTAGTTAAAAGTAAGAGTATATTTATTACTGTCAAATGTATGTGATGAAATTACAGTTTTAATCTACATCAATATACATATAAAAGAGCAGTACCCGATGTCCGTTAATTAAAATAAAAGTAACAAAAAACACCGGGAAACTAAAAAAAAATCTAGAACACGAATCAGCGATTTTTACAATTATTTTCTGTTTGTCCATCTGTTGTTCGTTTGCGCACATCTTCGAAATTACTTAACAGATTTTCATGTAATTTTCACGGGTGGCCATAGTATAACATAAAATAAAATAGTAAAGTCTACTACTGTGACGACTGAACAGTTTTCGATGGATCCACTATAGATGGTAAACGAGACATCATCCCATAAATAATAAATTATAATTGCAAGAATATGATGGACAAAGGTAATAAAATTCTTGCAACAGTAATAAAATCTAAACATTTTACGAACATAGTATTCGAGTTATATTTCAAACGAACCGTGGTATAAAATTACAAGGCGTCCGTATAACGCGGGCACCTTTTCACAGATTTATGAATTTTAATTTTGTTTCATCTACGACGAAGTATTATCTTTCAGTGTTCACATTATTTTAAAAGGTATACTATAGAGTTTTAAGTGTAGATAAGACAATAAAAAATGATGTTAAAGTTTAATAATAACCAATATCTGCCTTTCCTTCGAAAATTACTTTCTTTAAGAACATTGACGCCAGGCAGGCTAGCAAAATGCTCTAATTTGTATTGTGCCTACTTAATATTACAGTGGTAGAAAAGAACAAGACGTATATATAAAAGACTGTCCCTTTGTTCTAAGTTCTTTGTCATGTCGTTGGTAGGGTGAGAAATTTTCCCTCGAAGAATGTCCCACTTCTGTGAATAAAAAAATAGCTTGAAGAGATTCATAATATCCAGAACTAAGTCTAAACAGATATCTAAAATATTCATATGTATCAATCATCATAGGCCTCCCCTAAAGATTTCCAGACGGACCTTTGAAAGTATCTTGCATCCATATGCATAGGAGAATGGAATTTTGCACTAAGTTCTTTATGGAAATTAAATATTAATATTTTTGGAAATTCATACTCTAAGAAGAACTAAAGGTTCACAAAATCCTGGAATTCGAACACTCAATGTCGCATCTACACCCTCCTACATCTGTGAGGGCAGGTAAGCAAGCATCGTATTAAAGGGAGAGCTTAAGGGCCCGCCCTCCTTTATCACGGACTAACAATAGCCCCCCCTGAATGAAATACGCAATCTCAGCAGATAACTTACACGGATTGTTTCCAACTGCGTTATCATTTTTGAAAAATAAAATTGCTTTTTCGATCATTCGGTTTTGATTTTTGTTTTGTTATTTATGAGGAATGTTTTGTGTATATACTGTGTAAGGTTATTTTGAAATTGCGTTAATAAATTAAACCACATACCTACTCGTATTTGCCTCACCGTTTTCACCAAAAATCTCAATTTTACTTTCCTGATTTTTTGATCATTTTGTAGTTTAGTGCGAATATGGAGTATGCGTGCGTGTTTTTCTGACTGAAAATGTAATGTTGCTGCTGTGGCGAATGCACTTAGAGTAAGTAGTGGCATTAGGGCATTAAACTTAATTCTATTTTTTATTGATATTTATTTTGTTCGAAACTTACACTTTTCTTATTTTACATCTATGGTTAAAGATAATGTTATTTTCAAAGAGGTAAGTAGTTATGTGGTTTCATTTAGTGACGAACTGTCAAAATGACCCTGTATAGTGTTCTCGTGATGATGGCGAGGCTGGTTCTAGGATATTTGGATCCGGATAGCGACCACCGTGCCCAAGGTGTAAAATCCGGCATAGGTATAGTTCATATAAGTGTGTCGCGTTCGGGGATCAGACTGTGTATACCAGTTGCAAACGGGCCGGCATAATTGTGTCGACTAGCTGAAGGATGTTGCGCAGAACCTACAAAGTGATACCAGAGTAGGAAAACTGTAAAAATATTAATGTCAGCATCATATTAATCTATAATAATCTTCTTTACCTCTTAAATCCCCATAGGTATATAGCTTACATATTGATGTGACAAATTGGAACATTGACAGGGTTTATCCAAACAGCAGCGGATTCCGCCGGTCAGGTAGGGGTCGAAATGCGCGTGTGTGAATAGGCCCAGTGATTAATTATGGACAGGTCCGGGCCGGCCTTACGTGTGTTTAGCCACCGTGAAAGGGTACCGTGGTGACCATGAGTTTGGATCTGAAGAAAGCAGAAATATTCTCCAATATAGATTTGAGTAAATAAAAAGAACGAAGAACCGATAACCGCTGGGGTAAACGTGTTCTTGAGTGGAGACCGCGACTGGGCAAACGTAGTGTAGGACGCCCTCCGGCTAGGTGAGATGACGATCTGCGAAAGACTGCAGGCAGATGCTGGATGCGGCAAGCTGAAGACAGGGCGCTATGGCGCTCATTAGGGGAGGCCTATGTCCAGCAATGGACTGATAAAGGCTGATGATGATGATGATGGACGATAGCTTAGTTTGGAATGGAACGGTCTGATGAGACGGATGTCCGCAGGCATAAACCTTAGATTATTCGAAGCTATGTGTGTATTGTTTATCAATTATCGTTCGATTTAACGGTGAAGGAAAAATGAAACTAAGGTAACTACATACCTGAGGATTCTCCATAAAAATTTTGAGGGTATGTGAAGTCTGTCAACCCGCACTAGGTCAGCGTAGTGGAGTAAGCCTAAACCCCCTCAGTAGAGGAGGGCCGTGCTCAGTAGTGGGCAGTATATAATACAGGGCTGCTATGGTATGGTTTGAGTAAAGCATTCGCGAGTTGAGGTGGCGGGTAGAGGATGGATGCGGGCTGCTCAAGACTAAGAGGGTTGGCCTTCATTTAGGGACGCCTACGTTCAGCAGTGGACAGCGATAGGCTGATTGAATGATTGAAAGCATTCATCGTCAAAGGTGTGGGCAAAGGCAGTATGGGTGCAGCCACAGCCACAGCAGATTGTCAGCTATTCCATATAACGTTCCATTTTTATTTTTATTTATTTATTAGCACTGCCACGTTGAACATATTATAAAATTTACTTACACAAGAATGAACATAATATAGTTACTGATATGTACATCAAGTACGGCGACATAACATTTGATACAGTACTCAGGGAATGAATATATAAATAGAACATCAAAATAGCAATTCTAAACTTAATGTTAATAAAATCATACACATATTATTTAACTAGAGATAAAATATTGATAAAGAAAACTCTTCAACTCCTGCATACTACCTATACTTACATACGGTAGTGAGACCTGGGCGAATACTCAAACGTCGAACCAAAAGCTTATTTCTTGTCAAAGAAGTATGGAAAGAAGTATTTTGGGGCATAGGAAGTTGGATAAAAAACGCGCAACTGACTTTAGAAATGTTACTAAGTGGGAAGATGTGGAGAGAAAAGTTAAAGTCCTGAAATGGAAATGGGCAGGGCATATCTTAAGAGAAATAAGAACTGAATGGACAAAAATGTAACCGACAGGACACCCCGTGTTAATGCAAAGCAAAAAAGAGGTAGACAACTCAGAAGGTGGTCTGACGACTTAAGGATGATTGCTGGCCTATTGTGGACCTGAACTGCTAGGGACACAGAAAATTGGCGAATGCTGGAGGAGGTTTTTTGTCAAAAGGACAAGCTTTAAAGAGGATTGCTGTGGAAGATAGTAAAAGTTAGAAAATAACTGTAAAAAGAAAAAAAATGCATTATCTTTTTAGTAAATAAAGGCTTTTCATTGATTGATTGATTGAAAATATTGAAAAACAAAAACATAACTTCTACGAATATTAAGAGAGAAATTAAATCAAGCCAAATTGCATGATATTTTGGTGTCTCAATGAGTTACCAATAGTCTGAAATAATTTATTGTCACTATTAAAGAAGCTGTGAGGGTAATTGGCTCATTTTTGAGATTCTTATTCTGTGATCCACCGGCTACTATAAGTCAATAAGTAAACTACATGTTGACAAACAAAAGAAAATCCCAAAACATTTTAATATTACTGAAACTAATAAGAGATCATGGTCACCCCATTATCGGATTCCTGGAAGTCCAATGTTTGCCAATTCTGTTGGACATTTTCAAGTAAGCACACTTATTTGCCGCCGTAGACATTATTTAATATCAGCATTATTTTTTTACGTCTAGAGATATCAAACAAAAACCTTTTTTTGAAATCATATTGAATATTTTATTTCATCTAGCTTTTCTTACTTTTAAGTCGTGTTCTTAAGAATTCTTAGATCAATTTATACATTGTAATAGTTATTTTCTGTCTTGAAAACAGCTCGTTAAATAGTTAATCATGCAGAATATAGATCGCTTCGAGCGTTATTGAGACGATAGGACGATAAGGGTCATACTGAATTCATTGACAATATAATTTGTATATAATATTTATAAGATTTTATTTAAGATAGTTGTACTGTGTATTACCTTATGGTGTTTCGAAATAAAACAAATAAATAAATAATATCTCTTTTGACTTGGTTGAATTTAGTGTAACAAAAACAATTTGCTTATAGGCACGTAGGGTAACCAGAGTATAAAGAAACTTTTAAATCATACAACTCTAAATAAAAAGTAAACAAAGGAGATATCCACTTTTTGTGTGGGTGCTGGGCCTCAAAACCTAACCAGGCTCAAAATTTATAGATATTTAAGGGGTATCTTGGATCCATTAAAAATATTTTTAGACCCCTACATTTATAACTAACTTTTTTAAAAACGTTCATTTTAAGTGTAGTTAAGCAAATTAAAATAACACAAAGCTCAAAATCGGTATTCTTTATAATTATACAATTAAATGCAAAGCCCTAGTTTTTGAGAGAACTATCCAATTTTTGAGAGAACTATCCAAGTATACATAAAGTGTTTTGGTTAGAATCTTAAGCTAGTCTCTAGACATGTCCTTTGCAAAACCACTCCACACCTCAACACAACCATAACCAAAAAAGAACATAAAAATACGGCTTCAATCCTCAAACCAACTGATCCGAAACCTGTAATTCACACCAACCCTACTTCATTTCCCGACCATTAAGTAAAAGTCTTATTTCCTCACACGACCGCAACATGCGGCCACCGTGAGCGAAACTTCCCTATTAATGGGTTATTCAATTATGTTCAAGGACATGTTCCTGTATAATTCAGTGACTTTTGTGTGAATTTGATTGGGTTGTTTACGTGTTCATTGGCAGGGTTGAGTTGTCCTTTGCTAAGGTGTAACGCGCTACGTAGACGTTGTTGAAGTATAATATAGTCCAAAATACCGCTTAGATCAGGGGTCGGCAAGTAATTTCTAACGGGGTCCAGATCATGTTGGTTTGTATTGAGGGCCAAAAAAACTCATAATACTAAGTAAATATAGAGCTAGTTATATAAAAATGTAATTAAATTGAATAGGTAGGTAGAAATATTTAAAAAATATTTGATAATCTAAGGATCGACCTTCCGGTTCACCTGTTGCCGACCGCTGTCTTAGATGCTGTCATTTCATTTTTTATTGTTATAATTGACAGTGGATTCAACTGTCAATGACAACTTGACTGGCAATTGACTAGTGATTATTTATTGTTTTGTATCTGCTATTAGGTATTACCTACTTGACATTGGCGAAATCACCGATAGACAATCGGTGGAAGCCATAATTTAAAAGAAGAAGAAGAAGACTAGTGATTACTGGCTGCCTTGGTGGCGTCGTTGTATGAAGGTACAATTTAGTGCTGAGGTCTCGGGTTCGATCCCCTAGACGGACAAAGCGATGTTGGGATTTTCTACTCAGGTACATCCCGGAGTCTGAAATTTGTGCCCGATATGGCGATAGGCTCGCCCGCTATCATATTGTGGTACGGAATAAGCACGGCTTGACTATGAATAGTACCAATTCAGAATATTGGATTAATATGGAATAAATGGAAAATGAAATTGATTCGATGGCCGTGAGTTCCAGGTGTCAATTGCCATATCTGGTGATATTGAGTGTTTCCGCTCACAATCAGCTTATTGGTAATGTCAACTCAAATACGAAAAAACAATAGTGGCTCCTCCAAAGCAGTTATTATGCTGGTCAGGCTATAGCTTCTACAATCGCAAAGAATCATATTAATGAAAGTACGTTTACATCTAAATGCGATCAAAGCTAGAAGCTTTTAACGGTGGTAGGTCTCTCATGTGTAAGAGTCCATCTGGGTGGGTACCACCGCAATGTCTATTTCTACCGCCAAGCAACAGTGTGCATGCACTATTGTGTTTCGGTTTGAAGGACATTGTAGCCAGTGTAACTACCGGACATAATGAGACTTACCATCTTATGTCTCAGGATGACGAGCGCAGTGGAATGCCACACAGTACTTTGTAACTCAAGGTGCTGTATGGTGTTACTACTGCTTATGGGTGGTCGTATCGCTTACCACCAGGCGAACGGCATGCTCGTCTCGTCATTCAATGCCATAAAAAAAATAGAATTATATTTGGACACGATACGCCACAGAACACGGAAATTCTTCGTAAATAATTAATTCAGCCAAGCTAAATGAAGTAAACGGAACATTTGAGACGTCCAGAGCTAACCAATTACAGATTCCCCACCGTCCAGCGAATATCCCCGAGTTACAACGATGCTTTACAAACGGAATATTTTATCCGCGGAGAACACGAAAGTTATGGAATTATAAGCGTGACTAAATGTGGTAGCAGCGTGGTGTTTTATAGTACCTACTCTCGTGAAACATAAAGATCTAAGTCCTGGCATCTATCCGGGATTAAAGTATTACGGATAGACGTGGTTTATCCATGTACTAAATTATATCCGAATCCATCAATCGTTTTCGTCTTTACTTCTAACAAATATCTTAACATGTTAAAAATATTCGTATTATAACATGAGTAAGAAGTAAGATAAATATCTGTAAACAAATAATAACTTAATTAGCAGTTAGCACAATACACACAGACGACTTGATTAAAGATCGCAAGAACACGCTGGATGCAAGCTGCTTTTGACAGATCCGTCTGGAAATTTTTAGGAGAGAGATATGTTCAGCAGTGGTCGTCATATGCCTCAATTTATTGAAACTGCTTGCCTGATAATAAATTATAATATGATATTTTTTTTGTAATATAAACATAAGAATTTAACTCAATTTTATAAAAAAAAAAAATATAAATGATTACAAGCCTAAACTTTAACTTTAATTAATTACAAATTATTATAAAATTATTAAAGTGGGCACAGACCATGTGATTTGATACAGCCGAACCATTAAAACGGTATGCCATCGAACCATATCGCATCGTGTGGGGCACGGTACGATGGAGATAATTATTATTATTGTTGGTACGGCTGGTTCGATGGCTTGTCCATCGAACTTGGTTCGCTGCATACAAAATCTAATCGTCTGGCGGACGCACCGTACCGTTCGATGGTTCAGTCGCTATTCATCCTTCGCACGCGCAGCATGTTATCTGTCGTCATAAATCATAAAAATTAAATTAAAATTTAAATAACCCCCGACACAAAAAATCTCTAAAAAGTAAAATAATAATAGTGTCTTTGTCGTTTAAGTACCTAGTAATATTTTGACCCAAGCGTCATCGCGTCAGGGGACCGCTAAAGAAGTATTTTCATCTCCCTGGTCCGGAGTTCGGTCCCCCGACGTGAGGACGCTTGGGTCAAAATATTACTAGGTACTTAAACGACAAAGACACTATTATTATTTTACTTTTTAGAGATTTTTTGTGTCGGGGGTTATTTCAATTTTAATTTAATTTTTATTTCAAACTTTTTAAATTACTTTAGTCTCCATCATGGGGCCTTGATAATGAAATATCTAGCACCTGCTCGTTGAGCCCATCCTTATGAGCCCAAACACACTATATCTGCTATAAGTTGCTAAGGAGTTGGGTATCCCGCAGACTACTTGATGCCGCAGCATCAGCTCATGTTAACAAATACATTGAATGTCACAGTACACCAAATTTAAAGTCAATCGGATTTTTTAAGTTGGAAATGAGCTGATAATCCTCAAACGCCTGAACAGATCTTCATAAATTATAGCTAAGAACCATCGCAGTCACATCAGCTTTCAAATAAAAAAAACCGCGTCCAAATCGGTCCATTCGTTTGAGAGCTACGATGCCACAGACAGACATACAGATACACAGATACACAGATACACACCCTAAACTTATAACTCCCCTCTTTTTTGTCGGGGGTTAATAATGGGTTCCGAGCGCGACCTCGTTCCCGAGAACAAAATATAATGAGGTCGAATATAATACACGAAAATTATAATTATAATAAACATTTATTGCACACATTTACACGGAAAAAAAGAAGCAATCAAAATTAGGAACAAAGTAATAAAATAAAACAAACTTATATACTATACTAGCTTTTGCCCGCGGCTCCGCCCGCGTGAATGAGTTTTTCCGGGATAAAAGTCCCGTTTTATATTTTCCCGGGATAAAAGATAGCCTATGTGTTAATCCAGGACATGATCTACCCGTGTGCAAAATTTCATCGATATCCGTTCAGTAGTTTTTGCGTGAAAGAGTAACAAACATCCATACATCCAAACATCCAGACATCCAAACATCCATACATTCTTACAAACTTTCGCCTTTATAATATTAGTAGGATGAACATACTTATATCAAACATACATTCCAACATTTATATATTATTATAGCTTTTGCCTGCGGCTCCGCCCGCGTTAAAAAGTTTTTCCGGGATAAAAGTCCCGCTTTATAGCCTATGTGTTAATCCAGGACATGATGTACCCGTGTGCCAAATTTCATCGAAATCCCTTCAGTAGTTTTTGCGTGAAATAGGAACAAACATCCATACATCCAAACATCCATACATTCTTACAAACTTTCGCCTTTATAATATTAATAGGATTAATAGACCTGTTTGATTTCCAAAGATAAATAAATGTTTTAGCATACCTACTCGATTAGTAGCAATGTAACCACTGACATCATTTTTTTTGCAACGTTTACATAAGGCAAGTTTTCACACCGTCGACGATAATATAGACATGTCGTGTATATTATTATCCACGTAACACCTTATATTAACTTGAATTACATAAACGAAACGTACCTAACATTTTACATTTATACCACTCATCGTCAATCTAATCTCTAAATTACATAACATCATTAAATACGACACTGACACGAAACTCTACGTGCCCTATCGACAATTTGTAATAGATGTCAGAAGATTACTAACGCGCACGCGAATTTGAACTTTATGCAGCGGTAATAAATTACACCATTTTATTTAGAAAACGTTTGTATGGGAAATAGAAAAATGCTGTTTTGAGGATTTTCCCGGCAATTATTTGAATTTTTCCCACCTTTTAAACCTTCCCTAGACCTTCACGAATAATTCAAGACCAAGATAAGATAAATCCGTTCAGCCGTTCTCGAGTTTTAGCGAGACTAACGAACAGCAATTGATTTTTATATATATAGATTATCATCATCAAATCTTTAATGTGTACCATATAACTGTACTGTTGTCTGTATCTATATTGTATATATAATAGCGCTACTAATATTGTAAAGCTGAAGAGTTTGTTTATTTGTAAATATGTGTTTGGTTGATCGCGCTAATCTCACGAACTTTTTTTTTTTTTTTTTTTATATGGCCATCTTCGGCTCATTAGGGACGGCTGCGGGCTTCCTCTGACTCACGTCTAAGTTGTCGTCCGCAACCGCCCCTGCGCGTACCGCTGTTGCGGTCCTTTTCCCTGTTGCGGGGGCTCAGAAGCCCCCGAAACACCGTACCGTGTCCACCTTTTGGTGTCCGAGGAAGCGTGAGACACGCTGCCTCGGACATGTCCATCACGGGGGTCACAGAAGTTGGCTAGACTAATGGGTGGGCGGTACGTCCCGCCCACCCGTGACCCCCGGAGGCCCCTATTAGTCGCCTTTTACGACAGGCAGGGGATACCGTGGTGGAATTCTCCAAACGCCCCCAATCCACAGGGCGGGAGACGTCGGTCAGTCGTCCACCCGACGCCTTCTACGTCTCGTCTGGCGGCGGGAGGGATCACCACTGCGCTGGCGATCCCTCTCGGCACTCTCCTTCCGCGAGAGGACCGCCTCGCAGAAGTGGGCCACCGCCTGCCAGGCCTCCCGGCCGCCGACCATGGAAGCGACCACGGCCGGCAGCGAGAGGTCTTCTCCGACGACTGTTCTGAGAGCGCTGCGCTCCTCATCCCAGGCTGGACAACACTCCAACGTATGTTGGGCCGTGTCCATTGGGCAGTTGTCACAATAGTGACACACGGCCGACTCCTCTACACCTACCACCCGAAACAGGAACTCACCGAAGCAGCCATGCCCGGTGAGCACCTGCGTCAGGCGGTATGTTGCCGCTAATCTCACGAAATGCTGGTTCTAGTTGAAAATATATTTTTGTATTGATGATGATTGTCCATTTATCGAAGAAGGATATAGGCTATATAACATCACGATACGACCAACAGGAGCGTAGCATTTATGTAAAATGTTGCAAAAACAGGAAAAATATTCCTTTAGATAGCTTTCATTTGCGTGCGCTGCCTAAACGGTTAAAGTTACGCAAAAATTATATATCGAGGAATTATTTCCTTTTAAAAGTTCTAAAAAAAGTCCTCGGCAGCATGTGTCTATCTTTTAAGTTTGATTCAGTATATATCCTTTTTGTGGTAGTCAAATTTGTTCTTAAATAATGCATTATGTGCGAAGGTGTTTTTATAAATATGATATTGATCCTTATCCAATCAAATACATTATTCAACGCAAGTATTTCGTTATGAACAAAATTGCCCTCGACATCATTTGATTTCAATGAATATCTTAGCAGATATCATAGTTTCGAAATAACTCCGTAACAAAATAATGATCAAGTACCACGCGCGCATTTATGAACGCGCTAATCTCAGGAACTGATGAACCGATTTTAAACATTATTCCACTAATAAGAAGCTACATTACTCCTGTTCGCTATAGGCTACTTTTTATCCGAAATGCTGGGGGCTTCGCCCGCGTGGTAGGTTTTTTTCCGGGATATATTTTCCGTCCCGCTATATATTTTTCCGGGATAAAAAGTGATCTATGTGTTATTCCAGACTATAATCTATTTCTATGTTCTAATGAAAACCCTCCATATTAGTTTCTCTTCCATAGGCAATAAGGTAGCCTTTTTCGAGAGAATAGAAGGCATACTGTGAGAGGTGTTCACGCGCTGCTAGCACAGATACAACTGGACATCGCATGGTAAGGTTCGATCGTGTGGCGTGAAGACTGTACCGCATGACGAATTGGTACGATGATACCAAATCTAATCATCTGGGGACACTATTACTACAGACAGAGATTCGACACGATATTACAACGACCGTCTAATCCAGTAAATCCAATGCCACGAGTAAAGTGAGTCCGACTGGCGCAGGCGCCCGCTTGAGCTCCCCTTCCACAACCACTGTGACGCCTCTTCCTAGACTATTTTTCTTCTTATTATAAGATATCGTTTCTAGTTACCCTAATTCCATGTTGAAATCTAATCTCTACTTGTGTTCAAACTTTGTCTTTGATCTCACACAAGTGTCTAATGATGGACTCCAAAGTTTTAAGTGAGATTCTTTGTTTTTCAAAACGTCTTTGAAATGTTTTCCAATATGTCGTTGCGCTGGTTTTTGTTCTTTTCACTCTTGAAGAGTTTATCTCTCCGTCTCGTTCACACGCTTATGTTAATCTGCGGGGGTGTAGGTGACAGATTGCCGTCGAAATGGATTTCATTTAAGTTTTGGGACGTCGCGAAAATGGCTTAAGAGTAGTGGTGGCTCAATGACTAAGGTAATATTGCGTAGTTGGTTCAGTTTTGTGGGTAACTTGATAGGATCTTTTTAGAACTTGGTTCTGACGTTAGATTACTGTGTGGTTTTGAACAGACGTTGTTTTTTAGTTCAGGATAAACGTGAAAAGATACGTGGTATCAATCACCGCCTGGCCTTTATGCTTTTTTAGGGATAGACAGAGTTGTCTAATTAACAGTTTCGATGGAATAGTCACTTGTTAACATTACTTAGTATTGTTAATTACACACACACACACACACACACACACACACACACCCACAAACGAATAAGGAGCGACACGCATTTTATCGTCGACGGGCTAGTCAGAGGCAAAACTAATGCATCAACTTTTCACCGTGTGTATTCCGTCCCATAATGTGATATTATTTAATTTCTGGAATAAATTCGTACAGATCTCCTCAGCCTCCTGTTTCTTGTAATGAACGTAGATATTAAAAAGACTAAATAATGAAATGGTTTTTGAAATGCTCAACACCAATATATAGTTCTTTAATCCAATAATTCATTTTATATCGTGTTGTTGCGTTATCTCTTTATATTATGTCTAGTAACAGCATATAGCCTGTAAAATGGCAGATAGGTTCTACTCTATTTCCATTCATTCACAGATCGAGCAATCTTAATTATTCAATTTATACATATAAATAAAATTGGAGTGTCTGTTTTTAATATTGAAATAACCGTTTTTTACTACATGTCTATGAATATATATCCGGTACATACACCAAAATAACATTTTTTTAATTTTTTATCTCTCTGTCTGTCTGTTTGCTCCGGCTAATCTCTGAAATGACTGGACCGGTTTTGACGGGACTTTTATTGGCAGGTAGCTGATGTAATGAGGAGTATCTTAGGCTACGTTTTATCCCGGGAAAATATAAAGCCGGACTTTTATCACGGAAAAACATTTTAACGCGGGCGGAGCCGAGGGCAACAGCTAGTTCAATATATAAATGCGAAAGTTTGTGAAAATGTTTGAATGTTTAGATGATTGTTAGAAGTAAACGCAAAAACAACTAGACGGATTTGGATGAAATTTTACGCACAGGTAGATCATGTCCTGGATTAACACATACGCTTCTTGAGTGCATTAGTTGCGCCTCTGCCTACTCCTTCGGGGATAAAAGGCGTGATGAGTGCATGTCTAGAATTAAATAAATTTGAGAGCATTGATATCACACGGCCAATTAATCCAAATAATTTCCGCAATCTGAGTAGCATTGGTTTATTGATTTTCGCTTCAAGCGGCAGTGTGCTGGCGTCAGGACCTGTTATGTTTAGGTTTTCGTCACTGCAAAGCCAGTGTTTTCACCGGGTATTTTGAGGATAACTTTAATCTTAAGGCAGGCAACGTGATATTCGGTTTTTCTAATGAGCATCAGCTCGGAGCAAAATGTGTCCGGTGAATTGTAATAGATCCGTACTTATATTAGACCTAATATAGCTGGTGAAAACCTTTACCATGAAAAGATAAAACGCGCGATGCTATGTAAAATCAGCTAGAAAAGTAGCTGAAGAAATTAAGAATTTCAAACACCTATACACTTTTGTGTTCTACCTAATTTTTATTTTCTCTTTAGAAAAATAAAATTAAAGGCGTTTACTTTACGTGAAGATTTATTTAAATTAATCTTAATGCGTAATGCCGCTGGGTTATATCCCACTCCTAAAAATACAGAAATCAAATTAATCCTATTCTAATTCAAATTCACTCTGTATAATCTGAGCTATTTACGTAAATTGCATCACCGTTCGTTCAATGCGCTCTTAACTAAACATTTTGGGAGGATTTGGGAATTCCAGTTCCAACATTGATTGAAGATGTTGCGAATGTGACGAAGTTTTAATGAGATGGTTCCGCATACTCACGCCTTTATATCCCAGAAGAGGTAGGCAGAGGCGCAATTAGTGCACCTACTTTTCGCCGTGCGTATTCCGTCCCATGATGTGATAGGGAGCGAGCCTATCACCAAATCGAGCACAAATACCAGACTCCGGGCTAATACTGAATAGAAAAATTTCAATATCACTTTGCCCGACCCGGGGATCGAACCCGTGACCTCGGCATTGCAGTTGTACCGTAATACATCTACACCACAGAGGCAATATGAGATGGATCCGTAAATTACAATACGGTTTATCGGTGTTTAGGTCTTAAATAAAAGCGTTGCGTTAGTTTGTTCAGACATCCAATAAAAGAACGATTGTGCATTTTCTGGTAAGAAAGTACTTATATTCTAGGAAAATAATTTGAGTGCTAAATTACTCCCAAATCCATGTTTTAGTTTACATCGGATAAAAACTTAGTACGTTTTTATTTTTTTTTATTGGGTCGAATGACGAGGCAAGCATACCGTTCGCCTGATGGTAAGCGACACGACCACCCGTAAACAGTAGGAACACCATCCAGCACCTTGTGTTACAAATCATTGTGTGGCATTCCACTGCGCTCGTCATCCTGAGACATAAGATGTTAAGTCTCATTATGCCCAGTAGTTACACTGGCTACAATATCCTTCAAACCGAAACACAACAAGTGCATGCACACTGCTGCTTGGCGGTAGAAACAGACATTGCGGTGGTACCCACCCAGATAGACTCTTACATATGAGACTTACCACAAATAAATCTATCATAATGTATTGCAAAATCGTGAAAATTTTTAAAGTATTTGGTCTCATTCATTTTCGTTAAATCTATCGGTTTTCAATATAATATGTTTTGATATATTACCAACATCTGACGGACCCCTAAAATCGTTCGCAAGAGGCTAACATTAATTCTCCATTTGTCTTTGACATTTGCCTCGGCAGCCATCAATCCGCTCCAAAGACAATTGTTAGTTTTTTACAGACATTTAGAAGCCTTTGTTTGCCTTTTGAGATGTTTTTGCTTTTTCATATAAAAAATGTCTTTACTGTTTTGAGCTTAGTTTTACATAAATATCATTAAATAAACTCATGCCTACATCAATGAAAGGTTAGGCAGAGTTTTACAATGAATTAGTCACCGAGTGTATATCTGTCCCATGGCGTGATTGTCCTCAGGTGAGATTTTATTTCATCGACAAAACTGTTTTTGTTTTATATCTGGAAAGACTGCCTCGGTGGCGTAGTTGTATTGTGGTACGACTGCAGTATTGAAGTCTCGGGTTCGATTCCCGGGTGGGCAAATTGATATTGGGTTTTTCGACTCAGTATTAGCCTGGAGTCTGGGATTTTGCCGGTAAAATGGTAATAGGTCCACCCCTTATTATATGGAAACTAACATAGCTGGGGAAATGTGGGTATGATACAACTCTGCCTACCCCTGACAATGGAAAAAAGCGTGATACTATGAATATAAAAAGCTGTTTTACAAATCATCGAACATAATTTTTAATGGTCTGGAATTCGAACCCAAATCCCAACCAAAAACACCTCCGAGCTATCAACGAGGGAACCTATGCGATAAATATGTTATGCACTACAAATTGCAGACTTTGAACTCCGGCCCTAAGACTGAAACTTTAACTTTTAAACTTGAGCACTATGTATGCATTTTAAGTTGTTGAATCTATTTATCGAAAACTTTTAAGTTAACTCAAATGTTGAGTGGTTAATGCACGTTGTATGTTGTTATAAATGTTGTATGTTTGTAAGGTTATAATAAAAAATAAACTAATAATAATACCAGCTCTGTATTATACACTGCCCACTGCTGAGCACGGGCCTCCTCTACTACTGAGAGGGGTTAGGCCTTAGTCCACCACGCTGGCCTAGTGCAGGTTGGCAGACTTCACATACCCTCGAAATTCTTATAGAGAATTCTCAGGCATGTAGGTTTCCTCACGATGTTTTCCTTCGTTGTAAGGTTACAAGGAAAAAAATATTAAATCAGAAAATACTGAGAATATCAAGACAATTAGTATAAAACTCTTTGTGGCTTTTTTACTGCCTCGGTTGCTTAGTTGTATTACGGTACGACTGCAGTGCTAAGGTCTAGGGTTCGATTCCCCGGTCAGGTAAAGTGATATTGGGTTATGCTACTCTGTATCAGCCTGGAGTCTGGAATTTGTGCCCGTTATGGCGATAGGCTCGCCCCCTATCATATCATGGGACGGAATACGCAAAGCGAAAAGTGGGAGCACTAGTTACGTCTCTGCCTACCCCTTCGGAGATAAAAGGCGTGAGTATGTGTGTGAGGTTGACTGGTAGAGAATGCCTACTGCATTAAGTCCCCCTATACACCTTGTATAAAGTGATAAATAAATAAATAAAATGTGTAGCTTTTTACATAGAAAATTGGTTAACGTCACAACATGAAGGCTTCCTTTCATAAAGAACTCGAAATGTATTGTATTATATCTGGTACCTAATATAGAAGTGTATACAAACGCACATGTAAACGAATATGAAACAATCTCCAATTTCATGTCTACGGGAAATAGACGGTGGGTATTATAATCTAGGAGTTAGACATTTTCGTGGCTACAAGATGCATAAAGTAGATGTCCGCTATTTGCATGAGTACTGGGCCTTAAAATGTAACGAGACTCATACTTAGGGATATTAAAGTGGACAATATGGATCTTGAAACTATAAAAAAAAAATAGACCCCTCCATTCATAACTAACTTTTTTAAAAACGTTCATTTTAAATGTAGTTTTTAAGCAAAATAAAATAACATAAATCTCAAAATCGGAGGACTTTAAAATAAAACAATTTATTGTAAAAGGCGTGTTTTAGGAGTTCTATCCAAATATGTATAAACTGTCTTGATTAGAACTTTAAGCTCGTTTTTTTACAGTCAGCAGCATAAGTACAACATATTCAAAATTTCAAATTGCCTTCATATTTTTGTGATTTTACAAATTTTTTCTCTTTACAAAAATAAAATAGATATAAAATTAATTATCAGAAACAACGGTTTCACTCACGTATGTATTATTGGTCAGAATCGCCGACCAGTTTCGACCTATTACGAAGGTCATCTTCAAAGGCGAGTGCCGAGAGGACGTCGCGTCGCGGAGGCCTCTTGATCACTGTCAGCCGCCCGCCTTGAGAAACGTAAAGCACGGCTCGAAGGGTGGAGTGGGGGCGGTTCGAAGGGTTCTGAAGAACAGAACCAGTTTCAAAAAATATTTCAGTTTAACTTAACGCGTAGGTATATAGCCGATTTGAAATTTTGATTTGTTCAGATATTTATGCTGCCGACTGTACATACCTTTTTTAAGTTTTATAAATAGATTTTGCCCGCGACTCCGCCCGCGTTAAAAAGTTTTTCCGGGATAAAAGTCCCGCTTTTTATTTTCCCGGGATAAAATGTAGCCTGTGTGTTAATCCAGGACATGATCTACCTGTGTGCCAAATTTCATTGAAATCCGTTCAGTAGTTTTTACGTGAAAGAGTAACAAACATCCATACATCCAGACATCCATACATACTTACAAACTTTCGCCTTTATAATATTAGTAGGATAAATGGTGAATTAATTATGTGTATTCTGAATCCGGTAAACATTAACGGACTTATTCACAAACAGTTTACAAACTATTTTTGTTATAGTCAGTTTTGTCTTCTTTGAATGAATTTTGAATTGAGCTTGAAGGAAGAAGACAGGTTTATCAATTTATCAACTGTTTATGAGTAAGTTCGTTAGTGTTGACCAGTGTTGCCAGATGTTTGACGGTTGAAGTCGACGAAAATTCATTGTGAACTAGCCTAAAGTAGCCTTTTCGTATATGGAGAGGTGAAGGAGCAAAATAAAAACCTCTAATTTAAAATTTATAGTGGTCCAACGCGGCGAAAATTCGAAGTAGCCTAAAGTCGCCCACTTGTGTGGGGACGCGGAGAGATAAAAAAAAAGGTCCCCAGTTTTCAATAATTGTGTGTAAGGGGGATCTGAGTACATGTTTTGTACCCTCAAAGCTCTAAATATCCTCAAATTCGACAAAAACAATGCATAAAACACGAACTTTCCGAAGTAGCCTAAATTGGCGACTAATCACCATTCGCGTAGCCTAAACGGCGACCGGTCGCCATTCGCAATTTTTGGTCGCCCCGATACTCTTCAAGATAGCCTAAATGGCGAAAATTCGCCTAATCTGGCAGCACTGGTGTTGACCCTTATATCAAGTATTATCCCAAGTTCACTGGTGTACAATCTATTTGCACTTCTACATATTTCAATGACATGCCAATTTAGATATACCTACTCTACATAATAGTAAGTACTTACCTAATATTTTAATCTTGACCAAGAATATACATGATGTTTCTCCTTATGCATTGTATATGCCTCTAAATTAACAATTTAGCAACCGTCAATTTTATAGTAGTTTAGTGTTTCGTGGCAATAAGTTGACAATTTCCGTGTAATTCTAAAGCCTCATGTCGACGAAACAATCATGGCTAGATATAATCGTACGCAATTATTTCATTCCTAGTTTATTGAATATCTGTCAAAAAATTCGTATGTAAAGTCAGCCACTGTAGGTTATGTTGGTAAAAAAGACACAGCTTCAGAGGTTTCAACTTGCTTATATTAGAAAATGAATAAAACATACAGGGTTACATGTTGACGGGCAAAGAGACAGAACCAGAGAGAGAAACGTCACACTTGACAATGACATTTAAAAATTGCGTTTAGTTTACACAGTACTACAATTTCTAACAGCCACATAATTAGCTGAACAAATTCAAGACTACAAATCGCCTCTACACTTTTGTGTTCTTATCAATTTAAGTTTTCTCTTCACGAAAATACAATAAAAGGGTATTAGAAACTGCAACGGTTTTGATTTAAATAAAAATATGTACCACTGACTTTACAGAAATAATTTCACAAAAAATGTCACCAAGCGAACGACCGGCACGAAGGCAATGACCAACTGATTCGAACTGTCAAACATTCTATGCTTTTATAGCAAAAATTGTAGATAATGTCATTAATACCCGCACAACAAATATTTTTGCCCTAATAAGGGATTAACTTTACTTCACACGAAGAAAAAAATCATTCCAATTAAACTTAAAGCGTAGAGGCGACGTGAAATTTTGAATTTGTTCAACCACTTATGTGGCTGACTGTACTTCAACACGGGCGAGAATTGCCTTGCCATTGTGCATGATAAAACGCCGTTCAATAATTGCGTACGATAATCTCTAGCAAAGATTGATCTATCAAAATGAAACTTTATTGTAAAATCGCCCTTTAGCGATCCAAAAAATTAAAACTTTTCTTTGACACATAATGTCACAAGCTCTCCCCCACCGCGACGACTTTGAATTTTGAACGCCTATTCCGAACTTGAACGATTGAAAATAAGATTCACGTTCCATATATATTTTTATTCGCGACCGGCGTGTTTTCTATTCGAACATTCACAAATAATGTATTCAAATATTTGTTCACTATTTGCAAATGATTCGAGTTGGTTTTTAGGTTTTCTCGTGTGGAATATTTCAAATACAGCGAGTAAATTACAATCGATAACAATCAACGAATGTATTGTATTTTGCGACAGTTGAGCGTAAAAATTGAACCCTCTTAATGGCGTTGTCCTGGATAACTATATTGTTGAAGGTCTTTGTATCAGCTTAATAACTAAGTTTAGTTATTTTTCTATAAGTTTTGTATCATTTATGACAATGTGGCATGTGATGTTTCATGTGAAGTTCTCGGGCATCCGATGGTATTATTAACATCAGAACTGATGATAGAAAGCAGACATATTAGGGTTTAAAAACTCTGCTCCTTTCCCTATTTTTTTCTCTTAAGGCCTTCAAATGGAATACACCACAACGCCTTTATCTACTGTATTGTGTTCCCGCTTGAAGGACATTGTGGCCAGAAACTGTTTCTTCTTGTATTAGTCTCTTTCGAATTGCTTTTCATTCTTTCTCGAACACATAAAGCGACCTGCGTAAATTATTACTTACCTAGCTGTAAGGATTTCGGTAAAGAGTTACCATTCTCCAGTAACCATTCTCCAAGTACGCGTTAATGGTAATAATTATATAAGTAACTCATTTTTTATTCTGATTGGTCCACTTTTGCTTTGAACCAACAGTAGCGAGAAAGACGGTTTATAGGAATCAACTACTAGTAATTCAGGGTAAGGTGGTTAGATTGTCTTCTATAATCGTTTACGCTAACGTTATGAGAAAGGCAAGCAATAGACTTATCGATAGGACATGGGCATGCCTTTTTGGTTTTCTATATATACAGTCGCACGCCTCTATCACATAAGGGTAGGCAGAGACTATGGATTGCCACTTTGCGATCCTAGCACATTACTTTCGTTTCCTCCAACTTCATCAATCTTTTCATGACTTACTTTATTATTTATAAATTACTTTTGACCTGGCATTTTTCATTGTTATTACATTCATTTTAGTTTTCTATTAGCGTTCATTGTAGAAATCCTAATGCTAATGCTCCTAGACTTGTCTTTAGAGAAAATAGATGTCAATAACTTTGAAAACTGATCAGCAATAAAAATATATATTACAGAGATGCATCGCGGGACCGGTAGAGGTATAATCAAAGTACGTAAATGAATATTCATTTTATTCCCCTTTTTCATGCGAAATCTATTTAAATTTTGCGTTATCGAAAACATTATTTGGTACACATTGGCTTTCCCGTTATGAAATAGTAATTTAACAGGCATTTGTACGTTTGAGTACCTAATTATTGTAACTTATTTACCCCTACTATTAGTTTTCGAGAGTTACGAGTGTTTTACTGGCTCATCATGTTAAAAAGTAAATTTCATAACAGAGGTTTTAATGTTCGTAATGTCCTTAGTGTTAGCTTACCTTTAAAATAGGAAATTGAGATCATGACTTTGTCAGTAGTCTGAGTTTTCTCTTGCTAAAATTACAATATAACGTATTCCTTTTGCTCCACTATTAAACAATAAAGAAATCTTACTCAAATATAGTTTATTTTAAAGCCACAGCCCAACACATCTAGTGTTACTAGTTTTCACGTTCAGTGCTCGACAATCGACAATGTTGAACGAATATGATTAAGACGAATCTTTGCATTGTATAATTTATACTTCTCAAATTTAGATATATTCTCTCTTACCAGGAAAAATTATGAAAAGTCATTGATTGACTCATTAATCACACGTTATGCGAATGTAGCACATTAGTACGGAGTGCCTATACAGTAAGTGCATTATAATTATGTAATACTTGGAGCAAATAAGCATTTGTTTGTTTATGTATTTGTCTATCATATCATCATCAGCCATATAACCTCCACTGCTGAACATAGGCCTCCCCCAAAGATTTCCAGATGGACGTGTCAAAAGAGGCCTGCATCCAACGCGTTCCTGCGGCCTTTACCAAGTCATCGGTCCACCTTGCAGCTTCCTTATCATCTCATATTATTATGTATCTTTTTAATCTTTATTTAGGTTTATTTTGCCTCGGTGGCGTAGTTGTATTACGGTATGACTGCAGTGCTGAGGTCTTGGGTTCGATTCCCGGGTCGGGCAAATTGATACTGGGTTTTAAAATTCAGTATCAGCCCACATCGGGCACAAATTCTAGAATTTGTGCCCGATGTGGCGATAGGCCCCCTATGACATCATGGGACGGAATACGCACGGCGAAAAGTGAGTGCATTAGTTGCGCCTCTGCCTACCCCTGCGGGGATAGGAGTGAGTGTGTGTTGCTTTTGTTTTTAATTTGTATAACAATTTACGTCAACTTGTTTTCTTTTTAGTAAACTGTGGTTAATGCTGTGGGCTGCACATGTATGTAAATGTTGAGAGATACTATTGTTTGTAAATTTTGTTATGCAGCTGTTTGTTATATATAATTATGTGAACTTTAATTATACCAAATCTCACGTAATGTGCTTAAAAAAGGGTCCAAAGCTTTTCCTCCACATATTAATATATAGTATACTAGCTTTTGACCGCGGCTCTGCCCGCGTGTAAAAAGTTCTTACAGGAGAAATGTTCTGCTTTATATTTTCCCGATATAAGAAGTAGTCTATAGCACTCAGTGAATTCCTATTAGTGAAATATTTCTTGTCTTTTTTTATTTTTTTCGGTCCAGTAGTTCTAGAAATTAGCTCCTACAAACAAACTTTTTCGCATTATAATATTGGTATAGATATAGATTACATCAAATCACTAATCAACAGATTTGTTTGGCAATTAATTTAAAAAATTCCAAGAGGCAGATGATATTAATAATTGGAAGTACAGAAAGAAATAAGGAATAGGAAGGGACGAAGGATATTAATTGGGTGTCCATAAATCACATTCACCATAAGAAATGCATTAGCAGACTGTCACATCTGTGTTATGTGATACACTAGCAGAGTTGAACATTGTATGCTGATGAAAAATATTTCTACAATGTGGATCAATTTTTTTTTACTTAATGTTGCCACTAAGCTTTTTTTTTTCTTTCGCGGGGAAAAAACGCGTTATCGCTACCACCACTGGGGGGTGAGGGGATCGGCTATGTTGGTTTCACACAGTCTTACAGCCCAATGTCGACACTCGGGAGTATAGCATCATCCGAGCGAGCATTGGACCGAGTTCCTAACACTATGTACACCCTACACTGGCATACCTACCAAAACCCGCGGTGGCCTTCTTCGGCGCATACGAGACGGCCCCGTGGTATCTTGTTGCACTAAGATAGCTGCACGGGACCGTCCCTGCGCGATGCCGTTGCGGCCCTTCGCTATATAAGGGGGGCTAAGATGCCCCCACACTCTAAAGGAGTCCTTTGGCGTCTACGACAACGGGAGACCGACCACCCGCATTGTCGTCCACCTCGGAGTCGCTTAAATTGGACTAAGCAGCCTCCCGCTGCTCGCCCCGCGACTCTCTTGAAGCCCCATTTAGTCGCCTCTTACGACAGGCAGAGGATACCGTGGCGGAACTCTCTAAATGCCCCCAAACCACTGGGCACAAGCTTGGTATATTTGAACAAACATTCGCGTTATTTCTCCAATCCCATTTCAACTTTGTATATAGAATGATAATGCTTTGCTTTGTAGTAGTTACTGGCGATAGCCTAGTTGGGAGTGGAACGGGTTACCGAGACGAATGTCCGCAGGTTCAAATGCAAAGGCACACACCTCTAACCTTTCTAAAGTTATGTGTGTATTCTTTGTGAACTATCGTTCGCTTTAACGGCGAACGAAAAACATCGTGAGGAAACCTGCATACCTGAGAAGTTCTCTATAAGAATTTTGAAGGTTTGTGAAGTCTGCCAACCTGCTTTAAGCCAGCGTGGTGGACTAAGGCCTAAACCTTCTCAGTAGAGGAGGCCGTGCTCAGCAGTGGGCAGTATATAATACAGGGCTGGTATGGTAATGCCACGGGCTTCTGTCTCACACCCACCTCCCCAATTCTTGTAAACCAGGATAGGTAGATTATAAACTGGCTGGATGAAGCTCGGCAAATTAGAACATCAATATTTAAATCTTAACAAAATTAATGAAATATAAATGATAGGGAGGAGCTGAAAGAAAAGAAAACAAATAAAAGAAAAGGAGAGAAAAGAAAAAAGTGTACCGCGTTATAAGAAGAGCTTGTTCAGTAGCATACTTTATAAATAAAGCCTATGGTAGGGGCGCGTGGGTGATACGGGAGTTGGCTTGATTGATGTCAACAGCTCCCCAGGGAAATCCTGGACGCAGTATATTGATTCATTCCGTTCCAATGGTGATTTTATTATGCTCTTTGTGTTGTGTTAATACGGACGAGATGAAGGTATACACTTCGTAGTTTGTGTGTATGTTTTGTCGATATTCTTTGATTGAAGCGTTTATTAGTTATTTGTAATGACTATGTCGATTATGGATTTCATTCTTTGACTAACAGCTTTTGTTTCAGAAGCATAATTTTTCTACATAGTTGCCCAATAATTGTTACTTTAATAAATGATAATGAATCCTCATCGCCTTTATACTTTATCTCACTGTAATTCAAAGGCCCTTTTAATAACATAAGCACACACACATACACATCACAACTTCATCCCCAAAGTGGTAGGCAGAGGTGTAACCAGGGGAATCAAAGATGCACTTTTAGTTAAAAAAAACTTTAAATTGTCACCCGATATAGGATTCGAACTCGGAAACTTCCGGGTCACAGACCATTAAACTAGCACAACTCGCGAGCCTAACAATCCATAAATCCAAAGATAACCTCAAAAGTATCGGCAAATATTCAACAATTCAAATTACCATAATCAGCGGGCTATTACGGCTGGGGCTGGCGTGAGGCCAGCCCCCAGGCCACCCGCTTCTTGCAATTTGTGCGCAGCGATGGTATCTAGTGTTGCGCTTTAGTTTCGTGTCGATCGCGATAGTGTTGCGCCGTGATGTACGAGTAAATTCGTTTCCGAACGGTAGGCTTGTGCCTATTATTCGGATTACGAAAGGTTATAAAGGTACTTACATGACATCATTATATATTGAGAGACAAGTGTAACGATCATCGCTGCTTAGTAACTTCCAGAATATATCATGATTTGGGATGCGTGGCTGGCTATTTAAAGTAGTGCATTTTCTGAAATGCGATGCTACTGTAATGCTACTATAACATTTATTTCTATCGTCAAGCAACAGTAAGAGTTGCTATGTTTGAAGAACATGACATTCTAAGACTAATGTATGTAAACTCACCGAAGATCGCACTTGGAGTCAACGACAGTATGACCCCTAATTAACACACGATCGTTTACCCTGAGCGACATACGAGGGTAGTTGATACCTATTACAGTGTATTACACTTATACAGCGTGTTTTATAAATTAATCTATGTGACCTCTCGATGGCACGAAAAAGTTTCTTCCACTTACCACTAAAATCAATAGTTGATTAGTTGACAGTTGTATTTACTAATTGCTAATTAACATTGATCATTACGACTTCCTGATCCATTCATTTAAAAAGTTGTATATGTAACAGAGAGGGCGCCGTTTCATTGGTATGCTGAGCAAGTGTTATCGCAACTCGTCAATCTAAAAACTTTCAACCGACTATTATCCCCAAACTCTTTGACTGAAGGTTTAAAGTAGGAACTGAACGCGAGCTTCTTGTAGGTGATGTGTTAATGCGTATCAGAAGGTAAAAAATGTCTTATGTCTTAGAAATAAGTTACAGTTTTAACTTGCGAGAATGCTGCAGAAAAGTTTCGTCTTAGTTCTTACGAGCAGCAACCTGTTTACCGTCAACTCTATGTGAGGAATTAAATTTATATCCTTTCTATTTTTGCGCCTAGTTTTTGTATGTCTGCACCTCACAAACCGGCTAGCTTGAAATTAAGTCTGCTACATTAAATTGGTGAAAATAGAAAAAATTTAAAGAAAAAAAAAGAAAAAAAAAATATTATTTAAAGGTTCAATGGACAATTGATGGCAAAAAATTAAGCCCGTAGTTTCTTTCTGCCTTTCTTCTTCGGGTAGTCATCGCTTAGGTAGCTAGTGAAAGGCTGGTAGGTTAGCTAGGCTAGAGCCTGTAGTGTCCTCACTGGTGAGGATCGCGACGCGTGCCTCCCATTAATTTTCATAAAAAAAAAATTTTTTTTTAATCTCTTTCCTGCCAGCCCGAGCTTGGCTTCTTTATATTTAGCTTACATAGATTTTGCTCCCTTTAAAAATGTCTTTAATTATATAAGTGACTATTTGTAATAATAATTATTAATTGAATGTATCTTGACATATCATAAGTGCAACTATGTTCGCCTACGTGATGAATAAAGTATTTTATTTTAGAAGTGCTAGGTCAACAAATTACTTTCCAAAAATTTTGTGGTATAAAAAAAAGATGGCATTACACCACTTCTGCCTACAGATTCCCAAATCCCGCATATCTCTCTCCACTCACACCACACGCAACCCAGAACATATTGAAAGTTGTCTGAAACATGTTTGCTACATCTGCGTTATAGCTAACTGTTTATTGCTACGGACTTGTTGAACTCTATCGTTACTTCGTTTTTAAAAGTTCAGCGTTTAACATCTGTTGCTGTTCAATGTTTTTGTCGGATTTATGTTTTCCTTCCTTAGTCTGTGCTTATTTAACTAACTATATCAACAGTCAGTCATAACAGATTGAGGATTAAAGTTCCATATCGTGAAGTATTGAAAAAAAAATACGTTTACTAATCCCAGGAATTTGTGCTCGAAATAATATTAAGCTTACGAGACTATCCCGCCCTCACACCCACCACTGCAACTCCTGTAAGCCAGGATCAGCAGTGGCACGCATTTTATGACACCGAGCGGTAAAGCTCGGCGAGTCTCAGGGAACACTAATTAGTCTTAACCCGCAACGAAGTTAATCAAACAGAAGAATAGGGAGGAGTTAGAAATATATTTTCCACTTCCCTCCATAGCAAAGCGGGAGACAAAATAATGAACTAAAAAAGGTAATTTAACCTTAATTATTTAGAGTTTCACAACTGGAAAAGCCAGATGTAAAGCACCACGGATAAAATTAAAGGGGTCCTACTTGAGCTGTTAAACTTGATTCCAATAGTAGGTATGGCAAAAACGCCGGAAAGCACGGAAATTCTGCCTAGTGTCCACAAGGTCCATGTAGTATACAACTCCAGATGTTATTTGCATACTATCAAACATAATGTTACGCTCATTTTGCCAAAGACTACACTCCCAAAGTATGTGATGCGCAGATTGTTCGTAGTTGCAGTCATTAGATGAACATGGACACGCAGGCGAATCAACCAACTTAAAGGAGAATAATTTGTACTTAAAATTACCATGGCCTGTAAGGAATTGCGAAACACAATGGTCAATTTCGAGCCAAGATTTTGTAAGACGGTCCTGAACAGAAGGAAAAAATTGATACAAATGCCGCCCCTTTGTAGATATTTCCCACCTACACTGCCATTCCTCTAGAAGATCGTTCATAACATCTGGACTCAGCTTAAATAATCTGTTAATTTTTAAAAGTTCGCGCGAAGTTAAAAAGCTTTTGTCGACATCGTCTCTAGCAGAGTAATACATCGCGGCGCGACGCTGTACCTCCAGATCGACTGGGAGTACACCCGCGAGGACAGGTAAAGCTTCTGTACTAACTGTTCTATACGCCTTACATAAGAATATCAACGCCAAGCGCTGGCTCTGGAGCAATTTTCTTCGTACGGCGCCGATAGTAGCCCTATCAGCCCATACAGGTGATCCATAACAGATACACCCCAAATAAGTGGCTCCATAAATGATCTTTAGTGTACTGAATGACAGACCCCACGTTGATGTGGATATCCTCGTCAAGGCGTAGAAATTTCTTTTAGCCTTTTCCCCAATGGTTTTAATATGCTCAATAAACGAAAAATTACGCTCTAAAATTAATCCAAGGTAGCAGACCGATTCTTTTCTTTTAACTGTAACATTATTGAATTTTACTCGCGGTGGTGACTTTAAAATTCCCTTTAAAAGCAATTGATACGTTTTTTGGGGCGCAAAAGTAAGGCGGTTGCGTTCACCCCATTCCGAAATTAGTTGCAAACACGTTTCAGCCAAATTCTCGAGACCCGATCTACTATTTGACTGAATGAGCAAAAGACCGTCGTCGGCGTAGCCAGTTAATGAGCAACTCGTGGGCAAAGGAATTTCAAAAAAGTCGTCGAATCCTAAATTCCATAAGTATGGACCGACCACCGAGCCCTGCGGACACCCCATCGTTAATGACTTCGACACCGCATGATGGCCAAGCTTTAACTTGGTTGAACCTACAGAAAAATAGGAATATATAAGCGAATATATATTCTTAGGACAACCTCGATTTTTTAACTTTAGAAGTAGTATTGGCCACCAAGCGTTATCAAAGGCACCGGAGATGTCTAAAAAGATTCCTAATACGTACTTATGTTCTGAATTACTAATTGTTTTTCTGACCGATATTGCCGCGTCAATAGTAGATTTACCTACAGTAAAACCGAATTGTTTGTCGTGAAATTTGGGTCCACCCGGCAGTAGCCGTGGGACAATAAGACGTTCAAGTAATTTACCTAAAGATGGTAATAAAGTTATAGGGCGATACGATTTGGGGTCCTCGGGTAACTTGTCCCCACTCTTTGGTATAATCCGAATGAAACCGCAGCGCCAAATCCGGGGAAAGATACCTGCAGCTATACATCGAATAAAAACCGTTAGTATAGATTGACCCGCTGTTTTACACGCTTCTTTTATCATTTTGTTTGATATTTTGTCCTCTCCGGAGGCTTTGTTTAGAGGCAAAGAATTAACTATATTAATAAATTCATCGAATGATGGGAGATCTGAATACGGGGTATTTGGTGGCTCCGACGCCCACATTCTAATTTGCTTATGGTAAGCGGTATCACTTTCTACTGTATCATAGGGTATTAGCGAGTGTAATAGAGCTTCCGTTGTCTCCCCAATACCAGTAGTATAGGTGTTATTAATTTTAATGTTTTGTATATAGGCCATATTAATAGACCTATTTGCTTTGAACTCGTGGTATAAGGGAGACCACGGCCCCTCCTTGTCCAACCTTTCAACAATTTTACGCAATAGATTTCCCTTAGATTTCTGTACGGCCGCTCTATAATGTGACCTGGCAACTCTCAGCGCATTAAAAGCAGATGTGAGTGCTTCTCCTGTTATACAGCGTTTTTTAAGTTTGTTAAACCGCCTACGCGCCCTGCGGAAAGTGCGACGCAGATGGACCAGGCGGTCGGTCCACCAATCACACCTACGAGTGTTAGTGATGGAAGTTCGACCGATAACGATATCCGCGCAGTATGTAAACGTGTCCGACATTATTTCGGCACAAGTTTCAGGTGAAAGATCATTGCGAGTAAAGTCCTTGGCATGTTGAGCAAATAATAAGGCAAAAAAGTCCCAGTTGGCCCCCTTCGTCTTATATCTATAATTGAATTTATTAAAGACTGGACCCTGCATCAATCTAGGCACGAACTCGTACACTATCAGGCGATGGTCACTACACGACGCGTCCGGCAGGACGCGCCACCTATCAAGTCGGACGTCTCCACTAGAGAGTGTGACGTCAATAGAAGACTCGCCCGTAGGGCTGCAGTAAGTTGGTGGTGCATCGGGGGTGTTATGAATAATGAGATTCATCTCTGCGATGAAATCTTCGACAGCGCAACGTCGATCGGAATATTAAGCTCGGAATCGAATATTAAGCTTGCAATAAATCATGTTATCAAATTGATGTTTATTTTTTTGTGGACGGTTAATCATCAGCTCTGAGGAGTGTAAATGTTACCGTGGAGCTACCATCAGAGGATAAGTACGAAATTTCCTTGTAAAAAAAATAATCGCAAAATTTCGTAAGAGAATTTGTAAAAAAATATTTTTAATATTTAAAATTGGTGCAATAACAACCGTTTCTGAGATGTGATCAAAAAATAGAGGTCATGGCACGTGAATCGAAAAAATAAGTCGCGACCTAAGAAAAAAACAATTTCAGCGATAAGGCACAGGGAAAATTGGCTTCCGACCTTCTTTGCCCATATTTGGATAGCACCTACGATTTGTTCTCGATTGGAACTCGATAAGGACGTTAATTAGATTGATACAATTTAAGTAACAAGCTTATTATGTAGATTAGGTAAAGATTCGTAAATTAAAATTCAATTATACATTATTTATGATTATAAGCAAAACTAATGTTATTGAAGTTATGGACCAAAAATCAAGAGAATAGGCTATGGATCCATCATAGTTCGCATTCCACGTTATGTAAAAATTCAACAATTTATTTTCAGAATAGTTTTCGGTTTTTGGGCGCAAAAGTAGGTATCAATAATAAAGCGCACATTGCGTGTTTTGAGCGGATTTAAAATGAGTTAAATTACCCATTCTTTCGAGTTCCCTTTGAGAAAACATAGTAGGGTCCAACGGACCTTCATATCGGCGATTCTTTGCTAAGATTATGTCTACCTTCAACATGAAAAAGCAAATTTTCTGATTTTGACCCGAGCGTAAGAAAATAATTGTCTATCTGTTGGAAGAAATGATTTCGCTTTGAGAATTGTCTGATATATTTTTTATTTAATTTATATGTGTTCTAGGGTTTCGAATGAAATGATTATATTCTAGCCTAAGGCATTACTGTGGTGTCTATTTATTATTGCCAGACGCAAAGAATGGCATCGTATAGTTATCAATTCACAATTAATAGAATAATTGATAGTTACAGTCTCTTACACCCGTTTTTATATTATTTTGTTTCTTTTTATTTTTGATTTTGATGCGCAATACACAGGTGCACTCGATATTCCTTCACTCTCATAGTCCGGTGAGACGACAGTCCGACATGACATGAGAGATCGGGCTCAAGACCAACAGCTTTACGTACTTTCCGAAGCACGGGGGTATCACACCGCCAGCTTCCTGACTCCGGGCTGCGAGTGAGTAATTTTAATATGGAACAACCCTAATGTTTATACCCGACCCGAGATTCGAACCCAAGACCCCAGCTCGCAAATCGTACTCGTAACGCGTACGCAATACAACTATGCCACAGAGGCAGTCAATCTTTATACACCGCAAACATAAAAGCTCTTCACACTCAATATCTAAAAGCTCCCATTGTTCGTTACGTGATTTAAAAAATCGATAAAGCCCAAAGGTCTCCTAAACAAATTTAATATTGTTTAATCAGGTCTCTCGTTTAAGTCTAATCACGATTGTCAAAGCCATGGGGCTAAGTGACGAGCTTTGAGCGTCCACCGTCCAGACTGGCTGATTCAATTTAGTTATAGCTTTTTTGGAAAGTCTATGGGGTAAAAACTGGGAATTAAGTTTTCGTTTGTGAAGTATTCGGAATAGATTTGGGATGTTAGGTTCATTTTCTTTTGTAATGATTCTGGTTGCGTTTATTTTTTAATAGACCAATTTATAGGTGATATAGTCTTTGGATAAAAAAAATATTCTAAGTTCCATTTAAATTGATAGCACATTGTCAAAGTCTTCTATAACACATTTTTTAACTAAAAATAATAATAATAAATTGAATGGGGTTTTATAAATTATTGTTACTAACAAAGTCGTTTAGTGCTTTAAAGGTTGTATAACTGAACTATTACTACAAGTAAAACTCACTAAAAAAGTATCAACTTTTTTAAAACAAATTTATAAAATTTTGTTTAAATAATTGCAACTTTAAGGGCAAATAAAATGTCTTTCTTCTTTAGCCTTTAGACGTGCTCTTCCTAAAATAGGCCTCCCCAAATATTTCCAGACCAACCTGTCAAAAGAGGCTTGCCTCTAGCGGGTTTGCCTCTACCTTTACAAGGGCGTCTGTTCACGTTGTAGGAGGAGAGCTCACGATGCGCTTGCCATTACTTGGTCTCCACTCAAGAAATTTTCTACCCCATCTACTGTCTGTTCTAAGAGCTATGTGCCCTGCCCACTGCCGCTTTAGTTTGCTAATCCACTGGTCTATGTCGGCGATATTCGTTCTTCCACGGATCTCTTCATTTCTGATTTGATCGCGTAGAGAAACACCGAGCATTGCCCTGTCCATAGCTTGCTGAGTGACAATGAGCCGTCTTAGGCGGCCCATAGTATAAATGTATTTATATTTATAAAATACAAATATATTTCGTACCTCAAGAATTACGACGATGGTCGTCAAAAATCTACTACTTACATCATGTCGTTTCATCCGTTGTCAAGTAAAGTTAATGGTATAATTAGACTGGACGACAGGACGAGCGTGGAGCTTTGCCTCGCTGTGAATTCGCATGCTATTCACCAAAGTGATAAGAGCCTTACTTACCTGATCAAGAAACAATACGCTCAAAGTACGTTTGTTTGTAATTTTTTATAATGCTATATTTGAAAATTTTCATTTATATCAAAGTAATTCATAAACGCTGTGGCACATAACTTAACTTCGGAAGTTTCCGAAGGTCGTGTAATCCCATTACAATGACAGTACACGTAGCTCAAACATTGTTAAGAACCTGCTATCTTCCTGATGCACTGCGGGACATAAATATGGGGCATTCTTTATTTTTCGTGTTATTATTTTTTTTTATTGCCTTAGTAGGTAAACAAGCAAGCGGTCCGCCTGGTGGTAAGCAGCATCCGCCGACCACGGAATAAATTAATGCCAGAGGCACAACTAAGCCTTTAAAGTGACTGTATTGGTGGTAGAATGCGAATAGAATGTAAGTAATGGTTTCTGTTTGTTTGTCAGGATGAGGGCAAATAATAATTTAAGATCACGGGGTATCGTATAGTGTGGGTGGACCGTAGACACTTGTGTGATTTTATTAAAGTGTGTAGTGTCTATCTATATTGTGGTGCCGTCCTAGAAGCTAAGATTTTGGTGGCCACATATCCTGGCCTGTTTTACTGGATGTCCACGGACTAACCTTTAAGTGATTGGTAGTTTGAACTACTGAATGAGCCTCTACGAGGCTAAAGAAACTCCATTTTCTTTTTCTGAAGTCAAGAGTGTTACACCAGCGAGTATTGTAACTTTACATCTCGATGTTTAATGTTCACTATAATAACTGGCAAAGAATTTAAGCACACTGCCGCCTGGTGCGTCTTTTTTGTAATTTAGTGTAGGTACATACATGTACATGGACGTTTTTTATACATTAGTGTAGCTACACTTACGTATAAAAAACCACTACAGTACAGTAGCTTGCTCAATTTTTTTGCCGGCTATTATACTGAATGCAAAAATACTTGATTTTTTTGCAAGCCACTGTAACTCTCATCCTAATGAATGTACTATCGGTCATCTGAATAAATTAATTCACATTACATTTTGTTAGGAGTCTCTTACAAGACGTCCCACAAACGCCCTGCGAATAAAGATACCATCTTAGCTCACCCCCATCCCGAATTTAAGGCCTATTCGCTTCTCATTATCTTCAGATTTTATCATATAATAGTTTTTGTTTACAAATTGAGTTTTGTTTTTGCTTTAAAAGTAATTTAAGTTTTGTGTTTTTTGTGTTATGTCTGTTACTACATTTGTGTGCCCTTGGGCTGTGGGTTGTGTCGCGATTTATTATTTAGGAGATAAGAAATATTGTGAATAAGCTTCTTTTGTAAGGAATGATGAAGAGAGGAGGTGTTTCGTAAACGAAATGCTGATATAGGTAATACCATACACGATGACGCGCCTTATTTTCCTAATCGCTTCTAGTCCAAGTGGCCAACCTTCCGCTTAGTGTTTTTAGGTCTCTCATATGTAAGTCCATCTGAGTGAGTGCCACCGCAATGTCTATTTCTACCGCCAAGCAGCAGTATGTATGCACTGTTGTGTTTCGGTTAGAAGGAAATTGTAGTCAGTGTAACTACTGGACGTGATGAGACTTAACATTTTATGTCTCAGGATGACGAGCGCAGTGGAATGCCACACGCTACTTTATAACTGAAGATGCTGGATGCTGTTGCTACTGTTTATGGGTGGTCGTATCGCTTACCATTAGGCGAACGGCATGCTCGTCTCGTCAATCAAAGCAATAAAAAAAAGTTTAGTTCTATAAATAGACACTTAATACTTAATATGGTTTCACGAGAACACTAAGATGAATAATCTAAGCTCTTGACCCCCAAACTTCCAGTCCAAGAATTGTTACCGCGCGTCATCGTGGATGAAATTATCTATAGTAGCAATTCCACAAAAAAAAGTAGTAAAGTACTAGAAGTATTATACTGTGTTGACGTACTATAGTGACTCATCTTAGCGTATTTTTATTTTATTTGTTTTAACACTTTGTACAAAAGTATAGTACAGGCGGACTGAATGCCTAAGGGCATTTTTTCCCAGTCGACCTTAAGGTGGTGCAGAGAGGATTACAAGTCGGGCCAGCACACTTTTCAACACAATCGAAGGTGCCACGCGCGTTGCTGGACATTAATTTGGCCAACACTATCTATACTATTATTATAAAGACGAAAAGTTTTTGAGCTTGTAGGCTTGTAGCGGCTACTACTGATTCTCTGGAACTACTGATTTTGAAAATTTCACTGGTAGGAAGCTACATTACTCCTGATTGCTGTGGGGATTATAAGTACGTATTCTTGTGTTCTGCATGTTCTTTGTAATCCTTCTTCGTACTCCTCCACTTGACTCAAAAGTTTGCAAATAAAAGTTCAGAAGTGGTTTCTTTAGTCTATATTGATTACAAAATTAAAATCACTTAACACTATAATTTGTCCGGTACTGTTTACGGTTACATGGGCTAACGTAGCGCGTGATGGGGAACGACTAACGAACGCTGGCGAGCGCGCTGCTACAAAATGTACAATATAAATTCTAAGAAATGCATACAGTGTGTATCTAATTAGTGCTCCTAGAGACTCGCCGAGCTTCACTGTCGATCCTGGCTTACAGGAGTTGCAGTGGCGGGTGTGAGGGCGGGATAATCTCGTCAATACAGTGTGTCCCTACAGTACTATAGGCTACTTTTATCCAGAGAAAATAGAAAGCGAGACTTCTATGCGGGAAAAACTTGTACACGCGGGCGGAGCTGCTGGCACTTAGTACTTAAACCTCATTTGTCATGATATGAAAAATCATCAAATCGCTAAACAACTATACCCATTAAATATTAAACAGTGATTACAAATAATATCAAGTAATGAGTCCCGTCGATGGTACTTGTAATTCAGTTAATTAGAGCCTATGTTATTGTTGAACAAATGCTCCAACGTGAGATACTGTGGGCTTTAAGCCGCTGGCGTATCGCCAGGTTGCGGTCGGCGTTCATACAACTGGAAGGGTCATGATGAATTGGTTTTTATTGCTGAAGCTGGCAAATAGAGGTAGACTGCCTCGGTGGCGTGGTTGTATTATGGTACGACTGTAATGCTGAGGTCTCGGGTTCTATCCTGAGTCAGGCAAACTGATATTGAGTTTTTCTATTCAGCATCAGCTCGGAGTCTGGAATTTGTGCCCGATATGGCATGGCATAGGCTCGCCCCTTATCACATCCTTAGACTCACCTTCACATCATGGGACGGAATAATAGCGAAAAGTGGGTGCACTAGTTGGGCCTCTGCCTACCCCTTCGGGGATAAGGGGCGTGAATGTATATGTATGGAGGTAGACTTGTCTCATAAAGTAGGCCGTCGCCTGCAGTGACTCTTGTAAAATAGGATACCTTGTTTGTAAGCGTCATGATCACCCAAACTGTAACCACTCTAAATTACAAAGCAAAGTGCTCCTCCCTCAGGAGTAATATATCAATATTACTATATTTTAAGTCACAACCTCCCGTAATTATAAGGTCAATACCCTTCAAACCGAAACACAACAGTGCTTGCAAATTACTACAAGAAATTAATATTCAAGAGTAGCTTAAGCAGTCGTACAAAGACTAGATTAATAAACCAATCTCAAGTTTCAGTTACATCTCAAGTAGACATAATGTATTGAACTATTCATACATTACGTTTAGTTGAGATGTAACTCCAACTTGAGATTGATTTATTAATACCGCCCTAGGGGGCGTATTAATAAGTCAGTCTCACGTTTGAGTAGAATCTTAAGTAGACATTTGATGTATTAAACTATTTAATATACCAAACTTAATTTGTAATATAAGAGCTTGTTCTCAGCTGAGTATGCGCTGTTACATAAATAAAGTTCAGCTGGCAAAATGCGTCATATACTTATTGTGACTTAAGATGCCATTTCTGGTGATGTTGATATGGCTTTTTTAAATAGCGACTATCCTAAGATGCCGACCTTCATTTGACAGCGTCTCAGCTGATATATTACTTGAGAGAGAATCTGATTTGCATCTATTAAGACTAATTTAGGATACGAAACCATCAATTTGAACAAAACAATATTAATATACATACTAATGGCCGTTTTTAATAAACGACCTAAATCTCGATCTTTGATCCAATCCCGAGAATACGTCAATCCAAATGTCATTTATATGTCAAAAATAACTTTTTCCTGATTGGTCCATTGTCGCGATGGATTGAAAACCGGTGAATCAGCATAGGTCTCATCTAGTAGCATCCTGTATCAGTGTACACAAATTATGGCGCAGCGCACTCCGTGGCCCCGCATACGCGACGTCGCTCGCCTAAATAGAAGTTTTTGCGTGCATTCAACACTTTTTGACACACTATGTAGTTTTACCTATGGAGTTCATATTAAACCCTCTGGACCTAGTCAGCAAACGTATTTTACTAAAGTTGTGCCTTAGTTTGCTTGGCGTTAAAGTGTTTTATAGCAGAGCAGTTCATTGCACCTAGGGTTACCATTTATAATGGAGGAATGTCTGTTTAGGGTGCCTAAAATGCTTGATTTTTTAAACTTTCCTGTCTGAAGTAAAAAACTATAAACAAAAGACAATGAACAATTTTTATTCAAGATGAACATTGAAATTCTTAGACGGAATCTTTTTTGAAAATGCCTATCCCAGATTTACTACGGCCACGCGCCTTTCTAAACTTTAAAATGAATGACAAATGCGGTAAACGCTTGTCATATAGTCACCTTAATTGCACCTATTATAGGAAGTAGTGACGTTATATCACCTGATGAGGGATGATTGGCTCTGGCAATTATACAAATACAAATAATTTTTATTTACAAATACAATAGTTGTTACAATATGTTCATCTAAATATAAAAGTTTCCTAATAGTTCCAATTGCGAATTGCAGTGAGACCCAAACTAGGTGTTTAGACCTGTATTTTGGGTTTCATGGGTACGGAATAACAGAGAAATGTTTAAGAACGAATAATTTACTACTAAGATGAAGAAGTACGACAGCGTTATAATAATAATAAACATACATAGATTTTTACTTTATGTTATGCTGACCTGCTTGATATATTATAGAAGAATAAGATACATTAGTGAGCTATTGTGAGGATTTAATTGTGCGTATCCTGGTACATACAAATAATATTAACCGAATTGTCGAATAAGGCGTGTCAAGATCGTATGTGACACTCAACAGTAGAGGCTATATGCAGAGAACTAACCGTTTTTACACGGACTCGACATTTTATTCCTACTGCACATGATGGTAAGTTAAGTGAGATTCAGATATTGCTGACAGACAAGAGACGTTTATCCCTTGCTTGTTATACCGGCATGTGTGAATCGATATACACAGACTGTTTCCGGAACGCAGCACTGACGTGGGTCACTATGAAGGGTTTCAACACCTTGTGTATTGTGGTCACCGCCTCTGCCTACCCTTTCGGGGATAAAAGGCGTGAGTGTATATCGCACCTTTAGGGTGAAAACGACACAATTCAAAAAGACAGAAAATTGAGTTATCGTCATAAAATTACTTAAAACGAAGTTCTCAATACAATAATAGTTCCAACACAGCCATATTCCAGCACAAAAAGGACAAACCTGTTATACCGGTCCCTTATTTATTATATTTTTATAAATAAGGGACTAGTTTTTAGTCATTTAAAAACGACAACTCAATTTTCTATTTTTTGAATTGTGTCGTTTTCATTCTAAAGGTGCGAATTATGTATGTATTATAATATATATGTGTACCTATCTATATTATACACTATTGTAAATAACTTAACACAATCAATTAAGAAAGAATCTTTTAAAAGTTCATCCATCAGTCAACTTAATCGCATTTTACAATCCTAAAAGTTATTTTAATTAAACATCTGGTTAAAATAGCACTGAAAAATAAATACAAAATTTCACAGTCGAATAGTTCGCGAGATAATCATGGACTAACTTGATAAAACTTTTCTTATTATAAGAGTATTATGAAAAATTGCAGCGGGCATCGAACCTGCGACCCCCACCCTTAGCCAATGTAACGAAGCTTTCTCATTAGGCGACATTTTGAATTACGGGGTTTTAAAATACCGTTTTTTTTCATCACAATTATTACTTTTATATTGAGTTTTTCTATTCAGTATCAGCCCGGAGTCTGAAATTTGTGCCCGATATGGCGATAGGTTCGCCCCTTATTACATTATGGGACGGAATAACGGCAAAAAGTGGGTGCACTAGTTGCGCCTCTGCCTACCCCTTCGGGGATAACAGGCGTGAGTGTGTGTAATTATTGCTTTTACTGGCGGTAAATCTCTCATATGTCAAAGTCCGTCTGGGTGGGTATCACCGAAATGTCTTTTTCTACCACCAAGCAGCAGCAAGAATATTGGCCACAGGATGAAAACTACTAAATATAGACTCCCTTTAAGATTTCCAACCCGACTCATATTATTTTTTTATGATTCAAATGGAGTGTCTTGAATTGCTTTATCTACTACTATGCACTCGTTTGTAGTTCGTTTTGCGTGCGTTATAGCAGTGCGCAGAATTTTATACTGTCTCATAATTTTATATTATGATTTTTTATACATGTGAATGGCCATGTAGTGCCTGGTTAATGATTTTATATTTTTATAGAATCCTGAAAAAGAAACAGTCGAAAGCGGGACTCGAACCCACGACCTCCGGCGAACCGTGCCGTCGCTCTTTCCAATTAACTTTATTCAATATAAAATCATTAACCAGGCACTACATGGCCATTCACATGTATAAAAAATCATAATATAAAATTGAAAAAAGTTTAGCGACTCGTTTCGGTTTTACTTGCTCCTGTAATAGGGGTGGTGCTGAGTTGGTAGTTGTAATAACTGCTGACAGATGTCGCTAGTCATCTCCTTTAAGAGAATTAAGTACGGATCCTGAATTTGGCAATCGAAGGCGAGGTCGAAATAGCTCAATTGGAAAGAGCGACGGCACGGTTCGCCGGAGGTCGTGGGTTCGAGTCCCGCTTTCGACTGTTTCTTTTTCAGGATTCTATAAAAATATAAAATCATTAACCAGGCACTACATGGCCATTCACATGTATAAAAAATCATAATATAAAATTGAAAAAAGTTTAGCGACTCGTTTCGGTTTTACTTGCTCCTGTAATAGGGGTGGCGCTGAGTTGGTAGTTGTAATAACTGCTGACAGATGTCGCTAGTCATCTCCTTTAAGAGAATTAAGTACGGATCCTGAATTTGGCAATCGAAGGCGAGGTCGAAATAGCTCAATTGGAAAGAGCGACGGCACGGTTCGCCGGAGGTCGTGGGTTCGAGTCCCGCTTTCGACTGTTTCTTTTTCAGGATTCTATAAAAATATAAAATCATTGTCTCATAATATTAGTTTTACGAAATTCAAGGGCATAACTTTCTTTGAGCATGTTTTTTTATTTAAAATCGGCAAATCTCGTAAAATACGCGACGTCTGGTCACCCTAGCAAATGTGCCAGTTTAATGAGCAAAAGAAATTTATGATACGTGTTACTTGTGATGGAATGTTAAGAATTTTCGTTCATTATTTTGATAAATTAACAGTCATTGCAGAAATGAAATGTCTTTACAAATTCAGTATCCGCCTGGAGTCTGGAATTTGTGCCCGATATGGCGATAGGGTCGCCCCCTATCACATCCTGGGACGAAATACGCACGGCGAAAGGTGCACTTAGTTGCGCCTCTGCCTACCCCTTCGGGAATAAAAAAAAATAGGCGTGAGTGTGTGTGTGTGTGTGATGTAAAAAAACCTTAAGAAAAAGTGGCCCCTATCACATTTTTACTTCAAATCACAAAGAGTGGAAAGAAAAATATATTTACGCTACGCCACCGAGGCAGTCCGAGTTTTTTTTACATATTTAAAAGATATACCGCTATTTGGCTACATTGTTCATTTTTGAGTAATCTGATACTATAAAAATCAAGTTTACGATATTTTTTGATATACAGCTTTTGAGCTTAGAACAGCAGTATCTACATTAGCTTTTAAATACAAGAACTGTCGAATAAAATTTACTTGAAACCAGTGAAACTGGCCGTTAGTCTTATACTGTTATTATTTATTGTTCACTAGAAAGCACGCAACTTCAAACGCCAAGAACAAATCGATTATTCCAAATAGAAATCATTTGCCAGTAACTCGCGCGAGTTCTGTATACTAGTGACAGTACAATCAACAGAATCAGACGAGTGGCACAGGGATAATAAATTACGTATCCAATACTCAGCCTGCTAGGAGTTTCAAATTGATTTGCCAAGTTCTTCCGTACATAGATTTGGGGCGTTACTATTGGTTGGTTTGCGAGAAAGTAATGAGATGTGTGTGAACGGTTGTAGATTATATTAACATAATTTGATGTAATATTAATTAATCAATGACCTGCAATGATTCGTAGTCGAGTTACTATGGTAATCATTTAGATCTAATTTCGTTTATTTTAAACAGCATGAATTCTGTTATCCTTTTTATCAATACCCTAAAGGACCAATTATAACCAATTTCATTTGGTAAACTTAAAACATTGCTTAAATTACATTAATCAAATGTTGATTTGGTTTCTGTACTTTTATAGATGTGAACTTAACCTCTAAAACTATTCAGGTCCGAACTGAACCTCAGGCCAAGCTCTACAAAAATGCGTTTTGTTGCTCAGCTTAAAAAGTATCCGATACAGTACTTTGACTTGCTTTCTCTCACATCGTGAAATATACAAGTCACGAATTGTGTGCACTTGTTGAACCTCTATCCCATGGGCAATACATCTCTGAATTGATAGTAACAATTCACTCTCGAGTTCTGCGAATTCAAATCGACTTCCATTCGAGTACCCGTAGTACCTCACTCAATATTCCAGCATAAGTAATACGCGATCTTGATTATTTACTCAGAAAATAGGATGTGTTAATTAGCATCTACGCTCCGGTAAACATGTTGTGAGCCATAGAAGCACACTTATTAGCAAACTATTTGTGAGGGATATATAACTGTGTATATTCTTTGAACATTTTTTGGGAAAATAATAGGGTAGTTGACTCCTTTTTTTCAATAGACTTATCAAAAATGTATATGAATTTTCAAAATCGGCGCAATAACAATTAAGTTGTAAAGCTTTGAAATTTGGCGGAAGGGGTAATCGTCAAATAACAGTAATAACATACTGTGACGTCACCGGGTGTCACCGGCCGTAATGCTGCCTGCGTGCGAAAGAGAGTGCGATATCCTCACCAAGACCCCACTTTTGCTCACAACAATATTTCAAATTTGAATAACTACTGTGTTTTTTTTATTTTTTTTTTACTATTTTTGATGTTGATTTCACAGAAGAATTTCTTTTTCGTATTATTTTCTGTTAGATATCATAAATAATAAAAATAATAATACCAGCCCTGTATTATATACTGTCCCACTCCTGGGCATGGGCCTCCTTTACTACTGAGAGGGTTTAAGCCTTAGTCCTAGGGGCGGTTGCGGACGACAACTTAGACGTGAGTCGGAGGAAGCCCGCAGCCGTCCCTAATGTGCCGAAGATGGCCACCGCGGAGTTTTGGTTGGTATGCCGTGCGGTGTACATAGGTTAGGGACTCGGCCCGGCGGTCGCCCCACGTTTTCCATCTCTCCGGGCGGCTCAACGTCGGGTCGTAAGGCACGGTGAACCCAACATAACCGCTCAGTCGTTCCCCTTGAGCACTGGGCGGTAGTAATAAGTCACTTTCTCCGCGTAACAAAAAAAAAGCCTTAGTCCACCACGCTGGCCTGGTGCGGGTTGGTAGACTTCACATACTTTCGAAATTCTTATAAAGAACTTCTTAGGTACGTAGGTTTCCTCACGATGTTTTCCTTCACCGTTAAAGCGAACGATAATTGATAAACAATACACACGTAACTTTGAAGTCAGCGGTGTGTGTCTTGGGTTTCGAACCTCCGGACATTGTCTCGGCAGACCGTTCCATTCCCAACTAGGCTATCGTCCACTTAGATATCATATAGTGTACGAATTCAAACATAGGGAACTACCCTATTGTACAGCGTTTCATCGGTGACTGTCGTAGTGACTAGTATTGTTTTTGCGGTACGACACCGCTGCGAGGTTAAATGGATTTTTCTACTGTGACAGCCCGAAGTCTTGAATTTGTGACAGATATGGCGATAGGCTCACCCTGTATCACATCATGGGACGGAATATGCATGGCGAAAAATGTATGCGTTTGTTGCGTCTCTGCCTACCCCCTCGGGATACAGGCGTAATGTGTTTGTTATTTATACATTAGTTTAGTGGCGGCAGTAAGGGTGTACCCGTGAAAATCTCGATTGGATTCTCAGGCGGGGCGAACAAAAAAAAGCGTTTTACAATTTGAAAAATCTCAGTCGGAGATATTCTTTCTCCAAATACTATTAGAGATGGAAAATATTTTCAGATGCTAGTGGATGCAACTCTAATTCGTAGATAGCCATTGCATGTCATTATTTAAATAATAACTTAGATGAGAATCAATTATAAGGTGATTGCGCGGCGTCTTATCAGACTTAAAACTATTGTCTACAGGTTACAGTCTGCTTAAATTCGCCACATTTCCCATCCAGTTCCCTAACATGAGCAGGAAACGAGCAAACGCTAGTATATCACTTATCATTACTTCTCAAATTGCCCCAAATACCGCCATCAGAAACGATCGTTCTTAAGAGAGAAAGATATAGCGATACAACCAAAACATTAGACAGAAAGAGACGGCAACAGGAAGAATGTGTGCCGTAAATTGGCTCCCGATATTGCATTACATAATAACAAAATATTGCCAGATTCTAAAGAAAAGCAATTATAACGTCCATTGCAAAGAGATAAACATGGACATAAATCTCATAGAAAATGCTCAAATGTTGAGGGGTTACTTTTAATTTCGTTCTTTCGTTCGGTCCCTCGTAAAAACGGTTAAGCACAAAGAAATTAGGGTACCGTGTTTTTACGGAATTGTAGGTAAGGTTCTGTAGTACTGAGATAGAAGAACCATAGTCCTAGAAGCCCATTCCATTAATTTTTACGCATACGCACATACGCCTTTTATGCCCGAAGGGGTAGGCAGAGGCGCAACTAGAGCACCCATTTTTCGCCGTGCGTATTCCGTCCCATGATGTGATAGGGGCCGAGTCTATCTCTATATCAGGCACAAATTCCAGACTCCGAACTGATACGGATTAGAAATATCCAATATCACTTTGCCCGACCCGGAGATCGAACCCGAGACCTCAACATTGCAGTCGTACCGTAATAAAACTACGCAACCGAGGCAGTCTTTTATTATTGATATTATATAAAAGTCTTGTACATTTTGATTGTGGTTGATTGATTTGATCAACCATAATATGATTATGGTTCATTTATAACAGTATTCAGCAGTGAATATCACACATTGGCTTCAGAAAGAGATAACCCGTTACCTTCGGCTTCGTAGAGTGTTGTCTCTGTCACTCACTTTTATATCATTGTCTCTGAGTTGCCAATTATTTTTCTATAGATATGTAACATTTTCTGCAGACAATCTATGGTTGTATTTATTAAGTAAATGTTTTCAGTTAGAATTTGTGCGCAATATAATAATAGACTTGAAGCACCTTTCATTTGTATGAAAAACCGTCACTAGTACATTATACATGATCGATTTAAAGGTGTCTAGCGATTAACAGTCTATTTGTTAAATTCATTCACTCATTCATTCATATTTATAATGTATTAAATAAACATATTGTGACAATAATTACCTGAACAATGTTTATTCGCTTACTTATTATTTATTGAATTTGTTTGCAAGCTAGTTTATATCCTCGGTTTTACCCGCTTATGAGCGAATGATCACTTGATGCCTAATATTGCGACGCATGAAGATACTCTATATATCTTAGTTTTATTGCGAGAATTCAAAAGATTTTGGTCTCCGGAAATGCTCGAGAATTTCCTAACTAAGAGAGACTTTGCTTTGATTTGAAAATTTAACTCTTCTTGTAGGAAGTAAATCCAGTGGTAGGTACCTACTCAATATTTAAAAAGATATTTCAAGCTTACAATATTGTGTCAATAAAAATTAACCCAGATAGACGATTGTATTCATATAGGAATAAGGACACACATTGTTAAACCATAATAATAATGCGCGATACACAAACAAACATCTAACTCATATAACATTAGCGAGTTCGACAACGCGCGTGCAATTGGTTTTCATTACGTATCTCATTTGTTCAAAATAGATTCACTCATTCAATAAATCGTTCAATTCATTCAATTCGTACACCTAAATCAGTCCAAATGGAGTTATAAGCAAATCACATTAAATAAATTCGATCGTTTTATTTCAATGAAATTATGTTACTAAATCTGCTGGGAACGGCATTGTCATTCCAAATTTGAGCTTTGTTTTATTGTAGTTACGAATGAATTTCGTAGATAAGTGATTTTTTTTCTTCTACACTAGCTAATGAAGGCTCTTGTTTTAGTGAGATAACGTTTCTAGTGCGTCTTAGGGAATTGAGCCTTAATGGAATCGACATAAGCTAGAGAATGTAAAAATTAAGCTACCTACACTTTTGCTAAGATTTCAATAAAATTTGTTTTAGATATATACTTTAAATATAGAAAATTTCTAATAAATGTATTTAGCAATTTCAGAACCAGAATACAACAGTTCATGCACACTGCTACTTGGTGGTACAAATAGACATTATGGTGGTATCTACTGTCTACCCAGACGGCCCCTCGTATTCGAGAGACCACTAGTAAACAATTGCGACAAACGCGTCAAATAGTAACCCCACACGGGCATCGCACTATCTTCAACCTTTTGTTTGACAGCCATGGAAAACTATCATTTGACAAAGTGTTTTTGAGAGTTCTCGAGTCACGAACTTCTGTAATTTGAAATGGGATGCTTTGTTACATGCACTTGTTAACGGTACAAAAGTGTATAGAACTTTTGATACGATTGAAGCGAATTTTGCTTGATGGATCAAAGTCTACAAAAGTCATACTATCTTTACTTAGTAGATATAGGCCATGAGTACTATTGCATACATACGTAGATTCACGCCTTTTTATCTTATCAAGGGTAGGCAGAGGAGGCACAACCATATTTTGTCCGTTATGTCAGGTCCCATGTAACAGAGGACGGTCTTGTTGCCATTTCCGGGTACATTTCTAGACTTCGGGCTGTTACTAAGTACTGGTGGTAGGTCTCTCATACGTAAGAGTCCGTCTGGGTGGGTACCACCGTTATGTCTATTTCTACTGCCAACAGTGTGCATGCACTGTTGTGTTTCGGTGGAAGGACATTGTAACCAGTGTAACTACTAGACATAATGAGACTTATCATTTTATGTCTCAGGATAACGAGCGCAGTGGAATGCCACACAGTACTGGAAAGTGCCGGATGGTGTTGCTACTGTTTATGGGTGGTCGTATCGCTTACCATCAGGCGTACGACATGCTCGTCTCGTCATTCAATGCTATAAAAAAAGACAATATCACTTTGCTCGAATCTCGAACCCGAGACCTGAGCGTGATAGACGTACCGCACACGCAACACAACTACGCCACTGCACCGTGGCAGTCACTATTTACACTGTAGTGTTTACGGATTATTGGGTTTATTAAATGTTGTAAAACACTAAAGTAAAGCGTGATTAGATTTTATTAATTGGGTATTGAAAATACAAGTTACATAGTGACCTAAAGCATACGTGGCTGCATAAATATCTGTACAAATTCAAAATTTCAAATCGCCTATATACGAGTTAAGTTAAACTGAAAAAAAACTTTCTTTGTATGAAGTTAAGCAAACCTCTTCTATTTTATTTTTCTGAAGAGAAAAAATTATTAGTAAGAACATAAAAGTATGTAATTTGAAAATTTGAATTTGTTCAGCCATGCTGGTGAATGTACAAAGTAACAGAGACAAGAAAAAGTAAAGTTCGATTCAAAGATCAATTATTATAAAAGAAAGAACGGGCACGTTAAAAAAAAATATTTCTGGAGGTATATCATGAAACGCTTTAAATATGACTGGTCTAGACAGAATAAAAAAGATAATCACAATTTATAAAGGTATTAAACAATACAAAGCCAAACCTAGCCTAACATGTTAATTAATTATTATTATTTCAGTGCTCTTATTACTTAAAAACATTTACCTACTTCCATCAACTTTTTTTAACGGAAAAATTGGGTAGGTAATCTAGCAACTTTTTAATATATAGCTACTTGATGACGGTACCAGTTGGCAACACTGCTTATTGGCACCTTTTGACAGTTAATGATGAAATGATGAAATAATGAACGTTAAACTCAACAACGTATTGAACGCAGCCCCAAGGAAATAGAATGTTAATGTCAAATCAAATTGATCATAGATTACTAAATTTGTCTCTGAATAATGTTTCAAAAGTCTAAATTGATTTGACAGCGCTGTAAAATTGACACATGCGTTAGTAGAACAAAACTTTGATCAGTCTATCAGAAACCGGGCGTTAGTATAATATTTTACAAGGAAACACTTTAATTTATGGTCGACTGGCTTTTGCTCTTGGTTTCTTGTGAAGGAGTTTTTCCGGGAGAAAAGTCCTGTTCTTTATTTTTCTTGGATAAAAACTATCTCCATAATCAATTTCATTCAAATCGGTTAAGGCTTACAGCCGTGGCAGGCAGAATTACTTTTGCATTTAAATCATGAGTACGGAAGTATGGTTAACGTAATTTATGATATTATTAAGTTTTCGTGAGAATCTCCAACAAACACGTATTACTCATATACGCGTAGAATACATAATCTCACTTTGAAGGTTAAAGTAACTTGTTGTGACATGAATTCTAAAAATAAATTAGCTGGTATTACTTCCATGTGAACACTTGTACAATTTTTTTATGACCGGCAATGAGAGTCATTAAAAATGATCAGTAGTCGCCTACACTCAGTCCTGCGTGGGTTGGGGGTTACGACCCCCATAACCATCCAGCACCTTGAGTTACAAAGTACTGTGTGGCATTCCACTGGGCTCGTCATCCTCAGACATAAGATGTTATGTCTCATTATGTCCAGTAGTTACACTAGCTACAATGTCCTTCAAACCGAAACACAACAGTGCATGCTCACTGCTGCTTGGCGTTAGTGGTAGTGATCCAATCAACATCCAACAGCGCACTATAAAGTTTTATACTTTGATAATAAACACCTAGCATAAATCTAGTACCACACATGTCACTACCAAAAACCCCATCGCCAACAAATTTTCTTTTCAAACCACTCGAATTGTAAGCCTTTGCAGAATTTAAAAAAAGAAGTTAGTAAGCACAGCTATAATTTTAGGTCTTTCAGTAACGGCGGCGGTTTCCGAGGGTTAAATGACCTTTTAGAAAGGCGGTGGTCTGGACTCTTTTGAGAAGGCACGATAAAGGGCTTCCTTGTGCTCGGTAGCCATTTTGTACCCACGTTGGCAAGTTAATTTCTTGCTACCGTAAAACACAGTGTAGTGCAGATGCCAGTGATGCAAGATCGTATTTTATTTATTTATGGACAGTTCCTTCACTCACAGTAACAGTTGAAGTTACTATTTTTTGCCTAAACGTTGTGGCTCTTATGACTTGCATTTTAGCGTAGTTTCTATTTGGAAATTCTAGTGACTAGGAATTTAGATGTTAATTTTACTTTTAGCAATAATGAAAAATCTGGCCGATAATAATATTGAAAGTAAATAATGTTATACATTTCATTTTGAGGAATAAGTTCATTATAAATTTATATTGTGATGGTCTACATTACTTTGTGGGCTCTAGATAAATGTCGAAATACTATTGTTTTTTACGATTTGTTAAATTCTATAGGATTAATATATAAATCATTTTAAAGCTGACATATCGAAGTTGACCTACGGAATTATGATATTGTCATAAACCGATAATGATTTTTATATTTTTTTTGGAATCTTGAAAAAGAAACAGTCGAAGGCAGGACTCGAACCCAAGACCTCCGACGTACCGTGCCGGTTTCTTTTTCAAGATTCAAAAAAAAAAATATATATAAAAATCATTATCCAGGCACTACATGGCCATTAACATGTATAAAAAATCATAATATAAAATAAACCGATAACTTACTTTGGACATTGAACTTAAGGTTCCGGATCCTAGTAAATAAGTTTCTTGCCATAGGTATTAAGCAATAAACTGTTTATTTCTTTATTTTCTGTGTTAGCCTATTAATATTTTCAAGGCATTCGTGCTTGATATTTGATCTAACTTAAGTAATAACAAATTTGCAATTAAATAATCCAGTAAATTAAATACAATCTGGCATGTGTATTACTCAGTTCTCATCAACTGCGTTACACATACTTCCGATAGAATTGTGAAGGCGGCGGCAGAAATTAAAATTGTTTCTTTGTTTTATAAGCAAATGTAACTGTATATTTCTTTTTTAAATGTATTGTTGTTCCGAGATTAAAGGCATTTCAGCGCTAGCTGATAAATGCTACTCGTCACATAAATGTACAGTCACCAGTATAAGTAGCTGAACAAATACCAAATTTCAAATTACCTACATACTTTTGTGTTCTTACTAATCTTTTTTTCTTCACAAAAACAAAAGAGATTTGCTTTACTTTATACGAAGAATTTTTTTTTCAGTCTAACTTAACGCGTATATAGGCGAATTGAAATTTCATTTTGTACAGATATTTATGCTCCTGACTGTACAAGCAAATAAAAAGTCACACTCTAATCTATGCTCACAAATAAATGATAAGTAATATCTAGATTAGCTGTTTAATACGATACCTGTTACATAAAATACATTTGAAACCTGTGAAACAGACACTAAATAATATAACCCTAATAAATTGTATATCAGAATTGATTTCCGGGTTTGATAACTTTGAGCTATGTCTATGAAATAGGATTAATATCATGGATCATTCTAAGATGCTTAGTTTTAAATCCTGAGAAAATTAGACCAATCTACGACACTGTTATTATAAATAATTAAAGTTTGAGTTAGTTAGTTTCTAATCTCAAGAACTAATAAACTGATTTTTAAAATTCTTTACTAATAGAAAGCCCGAGTAACACATTTTTTCTTAAACACTTTTATGAAAAGACTGCAAGTAGAGACGCAAGAAAACCCTAATATGTATTTTCTATTACGTAGTTCATGTAGGACTCATATGAGGCTATGTTTCTTTTTGTTTCATTTAGCTTCATTCTAGGTAATTAAGGTACGTAAACATTACCAAGGAATTAATTACTGTGCCTAGGTAGAGCTAGCTTTAATGAAATGCCAGCTTTAAGCTGAGCGCTACGCCACTCCAGCTTTTAGTGAAGAACATTTCTGAGATAACGAGCTGTATGCTGTGACTTTACCCGCTTTTATATACATTTTTTATATTTATTTGTACTTTGTTCAATCGATGTTTCAAAGGTATAATAATATATCCTACTAATATTATAAACGCGAAAGTTTGTAAGAATGTATGGATGTATGTATGTTTGTTACTCTTTCACGCAAAAACTACTGAACGGATTTCGATGAAATTTGGCACACGAGTAGATCATGTTTTGGATTAACACATAGGCTACTTTTTATCCCGGGACAATATAAAGCGGGACTTATATCCCGGGAAAACTCATTCACGCGGGCGGAGTCGCGGACAAAAGCTAGTAGTTTATAATACGAGCCCTATGTTATATACTGCCCACTGCTGAGCACGGGCCTCTACTACTGAGAGGGTTTTTTTTTTTTTTTTTTTTTTTATTTTGTGGGACTCTACGTCCCACTCCTGGTCCCCCTATCCAGGACAAGGGATTTTATTTAATATTTTTATAATGTTTTTCCTTTCATTTTTTACACTTTTGAAGCTTAGTTCTATACATATTTACTAATATATCTTACACTTCTATCTATATATTTAATCTTTATATCATCTAGCTATTATTATAATCTATATACAACTACTTTTATCTTACTTATTTCTATTTTCTTATTATTTACCCTTATCCGTACATATGTTCTTACTAATTACTTTAATTACTAATACTATATAATACGAAATTATATATTTAGTAACTTATTATCTACTTATTTCTATTTATCACCTTATTTCCTATGGATCTACAATATTTTACGAACTTATGTACTAATCTTTTATCGACTATTATCTTATGTATATTATCTATATCTAGCTTAAAATTTATCTCATTTTCTATATCAAACCTCTCTTTGGCATGGATGGGACATTCGAGCAGGAGGTGTGGGATCGTCTCCTCAACGTCAGGGTCACACAAGCACGCCGGGCTCCCCTTGCACTTGAACCGATGCAAGTACTCGGAGAACCCGCCGTGCCCAGTGAACACCTGCGTAAGGACAGGATCCAGGACGATCTTCCTGACGACCCTGTGCGCCTCGACTGCGTCCGGAAAGAACAGCTTCGTTACCGAAGCCGTCTCTCCGTCCGCATATCTCCGGCTCCATTCGCCAATAGACTCCTGACGGATCTGTCTCTTGACGAATGAAACCGGACACTTGTCGTAGTGCGCACGGGTCTTCAGGCGCTGTGCGGCCTCTTTAGCGAGCACGTCCGCCCTCTCGTTTCCCTCCAACCCCACATGTGCCTTCACCCAGAAAAATTTAATTTTCTGGGTGCGTTGCTCGGCTTGTTTTAGTAACTTTTTAATTTCGAACGCTATGGGGTGGAGAGAATCACCTCTGGTGATGACGTCGAGGGCAGACCTGGCATCGCTAAAGATGCCGCACTCAGGAAGCCCGCTTCGGAGCGCCTCCTCCACGGCGTTCCGGAGGGCGAGAAGTTCCGCCTGGTAGACGGAGCAGTAGGACTCCAGCCGCAATTTTCTGGTACTCGTCTCGGCGGCGCCGTTCCATATGGACAGCGCCGCTCCGACTTTCCCATCAATTTTGCTTCCGTCGGTGAAGATGCTAAGACCTTCACCGACGTGCTGGGCCAATTCCGCCCCGTCCACCAGGCATTCGAACGTCCCGCTCCTCCGTTCCGCCGGGTGTTCTAAGCTGGCGAAGGCCACAGGGGCCTCTATCTCCCGATCGCCCACCACCCGCTGGGAGTACCCCCTCTTGACCTCGTAAAGGAGTGCGGTTTCCCTCACTCTGATGTCAAGGGGGAGTATTCCCGCGAGCAGTAGGGTCGAGTTGAGAGAGGCGGTCCTGTAAGCCTTCGTCAGCTTCTGCGCAAAACTGCGCTGGATCGCTCCGAGCTGCTTCCTGATACCAAGTTTTTGGCTGGCGGGAGCCCACGCGCTAGCCGCGTAGAGGATTACGGGCTCGACCGCCGCCGTATAGATCGTCCTGATAACCTCCGGTCCCAACCCCCACTGGACTTTGGCTGACCTCGCGAGCATTTTGTAGACGTTGGCGGCCTTCCGACAAGCCTGCGTCACGTGACTGTTAAAGGTGAGTTTCCGGTCTATCGTCAGGCCGAGCATCTTTATTTCGTCTGACAGACCAATGTCGACGCCTCCCATGTGTAGGATTGGGGTATCGTACTTTAATTTATTGGTTATTACCATTGCCTTCGTTTTGTTCGGCGCAAATTTGAGTTTATTTCGGATACCCCAATCCCGCACATAGGCTAGTGCCGCATTGGCCTGCCTTTGGACTTCTCCTGTAGAACCCCCGTCAAACACCAGGACGACATCATCGGCAAAAGCCTGACAATAGTCGCCCCGGCGCTCGAGCCCCTGTAACAGGGGGTCGAGGAGGAGGTTCCACAGGATTGGCCCTCCGATAGATCCTTGAACGCAACCCTTAACAGTCCGTTTCGCGGCTTCGGCACCCGCGTACCTGACCCTGACCATCCGATCATCCAGATAGCTGGCGATCAGCCTCCGGATGTTCGGTGGGCATTGCTCTTCCGCCAATCGGACTTTGATAGCGGGCCACCAGGCGCTATCGAAGGCCCCCTCTATGTCTAGCGACACCAATATTATTACTTTCTTCTCACGAAGTTTCTGCCTAATATAGTTAACCAAGACATAGAGGGAGTCCTCGGTGCCCCTTTGTGGCATAAATCCGAATTGGCGGTGGCTCATCCTTGGTAGGAGGTGCCATTTGAGTCTGCCCACCAGCATCTTTTCCAGTATCTTTCCCATCACTGGCAACAGTCCTATCGGTCGGTGCGCTTTGGGAACCGTGTAATCGTCTTTACCCGGTTTCCGAAGCACAACGACCGTGGCCTCCTTCCAAATCTTTGGAAAGTAGGCCAGTTCTAGGCACTTGTTGGCCAGCGATAGGAAAGATTCCGGATCTTGGGCGATCGCCTGCGAACAGATGTCGGAGGTCAGGCCGTCGGAACCGGGTGCCTTTTTCGGGTTGAAGGTCACCAGCGCAGCAGTGAGCTCCCGCGACGTGAACGGTGGGTCATGTACCTCACCATGGACCCAGTCGTTCACTCGCGAGGCGAGCTCCCTGGTGCGCCGGTGATCCTCATTGTCCTCCTCGTCAGGGTCGTCCGGGTAGAAGGTCTCGGCAAGAAATCTTGCCGATTCCTCCTGACCCAGAGTTGTCCCGTCCCTGACGAGTGGCTGGTCTTCATGCCGCTTGGTCAGCCTGCCCATCACCCGATATATCCCATCCCATACCCCTTCTTTATCCTGCTTCCCACAAAACTCCTTCCAACTTTTGACCTGTGCTATCCTCGCTTCTCTTTCATACTCTTCCTTAGCCTCTCTGTACTCTCTAATCACTTTTTCCTTTCTAACAGGAGCCGCCCAGCGAGTTCGTCTCTTTCTCCTCATCATCTCCTTTCTCAGTCTTTTGAGTTCACCGGACCACCACGGTAAGCTAAATTTACTATTGTTTTTCTTCCTAGGTAATGTTTCCTCACAAGTTTGAATTATTATGTCTGTATATTTAACTGTTTTACTCTCTAAATCTACTATTGTTTTTACATTATCTATTTCTACTTTATTAATTTTGTTTACTACTGCTAAATTTTTTATTTTACTTCCAAATTCTGCCCAATTTGCTTTCCTACTATTAAATTTTCTCGTTGTCCTAAAAATGTTTATACCTTTATCTCTTTTTAATTTTATATCAAATGTGATGGTATTGTGGTCTGAACTCGTCAGATCCTCTCTGACTTGCCAGTTCCCTACTTTATCCAAGAGGTCGACCGAACAGGCGGTGATGTCCACCTGGCTGGAGTACGCCCTTCCTCCTCTGACCGTGAAAAACGTCGGCATGTTGCCTTCGTTGAGCACATGGAGCCCGGCTTCATCCAGCCAGCCAGACACCAACTCGCCTCTTCGGTCGATCTCTCGGCTCCACCATAGACTCTTTGCATTGGCGTCTCCACCAATTAATAGGCTACTCGAACCCAACGTCCTAACGATTTTCCTCAGGTGTTCGAGGTATTCGTCAATCGGCTGGTCCGGTTCGAAGTATATCGAGACCATCACGACCTCCCAGGCGCTAGAGCGGATTCTCACCACGACGATATTCGTTGTGGTGAGCTCTGGGCAGATCAAGGCATCCAGATCGGCATCAAAGACTGCAATGGCTGCCTTGACCTGGCCATCCTCCCGCTCCGCGCATTGGAAGATCCTGACGGTCCCGTAGTCCTTCATCCGGCCAGTCCCTCCGACGTACGGCTCCTGAATTAGGGCTGCGGCCAACCTTTTTTCCACTGCCCATGCCATCAGCTCTTGCGTGGCCAAGTTTTTCCTTTGAAGGTTGGCCTGCGCCATCAGGTATGGCCTTCCGTCGGAGTCAGACGTTGTTGGGTCCGGAGCTGTGGAGACCACCTTAGCAATACGCTATGGTGGAGCGAGCTAACGAGTCCCACTTTTTGCGTATTGGGCAGTCCTGACTGAACGCATTGTGCCTGGTGTCTGCCATTTTGGCCTTTTGGCAATTGCAGCATGTTGGTTGCTCGGCTGCCATCCAGTCAGGACATTCGGCCCTTAGATGAGGGCCCCCGCAGTGACTGCAGACATCCAGAGTACTTCGGCAGAATCGCCTTCCATGACCATAGCCCAGGCAACGTGAGCACTGGACTAATGGCGACTGGTCCGCGACTCTGACCCTCTGGATGTCTACATGCACCGCACCGGCCTCCGTAAGGGTCCTCCAAATTTGCGGCGACACTTTGAGCACAATGTGCGCCATAAGTGGGTTCCTCGCTCGTCGCCTGTATTTCACTTCCATGTTATCCTCCTCTTTCTTTATCCTGTCCAGTAAGTTCTTGTTCTGCATCCTTATCGCTTTAACTAGGTCTTCATTGGAGTGGCAGTTGAGGACGTCCTTTAGTACGATGAGTGGGTCCTTATTTTTCACTTCTTCAACATTCAAATTTCCGGCTTTATTTATCTTATCCTTCACTTTAGTTAACTCTTGTCTGTCTTGAAAACCTACTATTACTTTTCTTTCCTTTCCTTTCCTGATGTTGTCTACTTTAATTCCTTCTTCTGCTGCATTAACCACTTTCCTTAATTTCTCTACCACTTCATCGCCTGTTTCCTGTTCGTCCCTTGACGTAACTACTATGGAATGTAGTGCCGTAGCTACACTCGGTGATTTTCCACTTTGTGAGCCGGCAGCCACATTCGCGTACGTCCTTTGACTCCTCCATTCCTCTACTCCTTTGGTTATTAGTTCATTTATCTTTTGAATTTCCTTCTTATTCTCCTTCAGTAATTTCGTGTTTTCTTCTAATTTTTCCAAAATATCCTTTTGTCCTTCCTTATCCCTTCTGGTTTTGTCTTCCTTCGATACGGTCTCTTCTTCATCATTTTTCCTTTGTTCTCCTGTCCTATTCCTTTGTATTTCTTTTCCCTTATACGATCTTCCCTCTTCCGCTTCCTTCACTAATCTGTACAGTCTTTCTGCGGCGTTTATAACTTCTGTCTTAATTTCAGTTTTCAAGTTCCTGCTGTTGTTTATCTGCAGCTTCGTCTTGATAAGACAAGCCTTTGCTTCAGCTGTCCTGCTCGTGTATTCCACTTCTTTTGTTGGTGATTTTTCAATCACCGTCAGGTCAACATTTGTTATAGGCTTCTTCGCCAGAGTGGTCATGCCAACGGTTCCAGATTTCTGTTTCGCCAACCCGGCGGTCCTGGGTTCTGCTGTACTATCCAGCTTCGTCTCAATACTCCGCCGGGCTTGCGCAACAGTAGTTCTGCTCGTTTCCTGCGAGCTTGCCTCGGGCGATTTAGAAGCCACTCTGCTGCTGTCTTTAGCCGGCGTGCGGAAACCAAACATTGTGGGAGGGGAGATTGGGACTGATAGGGGGACTCGTCAATCAGGTATATGCCAAGTGTAAATGGCTTGGTCGTATAAAAGTCAATTTAAATCAATGAAATATAAAATATAATATATAAAGTCCAAAACAGATTTTTTTTTACTGAGAGGGGTTAGGCCTTAGTCTACCACGCTGGTCTTGCGCGGGTTGCTACAATTCACATACCTTCGAATTTAGTGGAGAATTCTCAGATAGGTTACCTCATATTTATTTAGGTTTAAAGGTGCTACATTCTAATGTATGTTTTATTAATGAAACTTATAAATAACCGTTTGATCGCGTATCCACCTGTATTAAATGTCTCGAGTCACATAAAAATAAAACACGTGACTTAAGAATAGCAAGATTGCAAATTTTATCTTCTAACATCTGTCATGAATACTTTTAAGCATGTAGCGTAAGTATTAGCAAAAGTATTTGGTGGTAAATGTTTTACGACTGTTTTGGCATAAATCCCTTCTCGTAGATAAGTTGTTTTAAACATCTAAATTAAGCGCCTTATCTGGAAATTAAAACCGATTCAAGAATCTAGAATACACCTCTAAAATCTAGGCCATTGTTGGAATAATCATCTCTACTGTAATATTTATAGGTCTCTGAAATATTACTTTGAAAATTTTATTTCAAACGTCAAACTGACTAACCGCACCTTTTAATTAGTGAGGATTCAAAACGGAAAATTAAAAGTTTGCGCCAAGTTTTTTTTCTCAACGCCAAAACCGAGCGAAGACGGTCCAGAAGGAATTTGAAATTCATTTAACATTGATATTTAGTTCTTGGTATATTTTTGGGGAGTATCAGAATTTTGGGAAAGAAAGATAAAAATTAAACAAAAGAAATGCGCCCCAACTAGTTTTTGTTCGCGACTTCGCCTCTTCGGAAATAAATTTGTATATATACTAGCTTTTACTCGCAGTTCCGCCTGTTGGCCCGTTTTCCGGGAAAAAGGCTTCGCTATAAAAAAATTCCGGGATAAAAAGTAGTCTTTGTCCCTAGGGTCTTAATATATCTCCAAACCACATCGAAATTCGTTAGGTATTATTTGAGTTTATTACGTTCAGATAGACGCAGCGGGGGGACGTTGTTATAATATGTAAGAATAAGAATTTTGTGGATATCTCGGACATCATCGGGTTTGATCAGTAGTTCATCAACTATTTCTATAAAACATACCTAACCCTAAAAAAAATCAAATGATACATCAAAAACGATACCATGATTTTAGAATCTATCATCACTATCATCATCAGCCACACGACGTTTACTGTTGAACAACCTCCCTCTCCTGATGATATCCAGACTGATCTGTCAAAAGCTGCTTCCAGCGTGTTCCTGCTCTATCAATACATACATACTCACGCCTTTTATCCCCGAAGGGGTAGGCAGAGGCGCAACTAGTGCACGCACTTTTCACCGTGCATATTCCGTCCCATGATGTGATATGAACCTATCGCCATTTCGCGCTCAAATTCCAGACTCCAATACCACCAGTCGTACCGTAATACAACTACGCCACCGAAGCAGTCGTGCTCTATCAAGTTGTTGTAAAAACTATCTACGAGTCAACAAACTAAGCTTTAATCTCACAGTTTATAACAAGGAAAGTAATTATCCGCAGTTCTGCAACAATTACTCTCCCGGGAATAGTAACGTTAACTCGCGATTGGGAAAATTTCTTCCAACTTTTCAGGAACAAAGCACCTATCACCATTTCGATTTCCAACTTGTTCCGGGCTGGGTTATGAGCGAAGGGCGATTGTTGTATCAATTACTCGTATTATTCAGGTCTATTGAATCTGTTCCATAAAATGATGAACCCTAAACCAAGATATATTGAAATGGGACCACTTTGCGATCCTTATTTAGAAAATAAAGAAAGAGTTAAGGAAATACGCTCACAATTTTCAGAGAAATCAGTGTACATACATAAAAATAAAATATAAACACAGGAATTGAGAACTTCCTCCTATTTTGGAAGTCGGTTAAAAATTACTTGTTCGCTCATGTATAAAATATGGCTTGTTATAAAAACTATAGAGACAACCTGAAGATTTTGCTTGCTTGGTAAGCGCCATATTTGTTTGTAAATAGTGCAACAGTTCATTACTTTTATAATATGACACTGTACAGAAAATACACTCTGAGAATGTATTATCGATCTGTTTAATAAGTTTCAAGTAAATTTTATTTGTCAGTTATCGTATTAAACAGTTTATGTAGATAGTACTCGTTTTATTACCTAGGGAGCATAGATTAGAGTGTGACTTTTGAATTCGGTTGGCTTATACATTAATATGACGAGTACCATTTATCAGCAAGCGGTGAAATCGGCCTTAAATGTCATAGTGCCGAGTAATGCTGTCTCTTAATTAAAGAATAGTATTTACTGGTGCTTGCAGAAATATACAAAGTACTTTACAGGCTCAGTGGTTAAAATAACTACATAACTACATACTATTAATACATGATTCCGGAGAGGGTTATGCACTCATATAGGATTTTAAAATTTATTACCTTTTTTGCGAGTATATAAATGAACTGCTCTAAACAAAAATAACAAATAGATTTATATCATGTTATTTTTTTTTTATTATTGTATTTTTTACCTTGAACTGATTTTGAAAAGAGCAACACTAGAGTTTCTTGCCCGTTCTTCTCTAGTGAGAACTGCTTTCCGAACTGGTGGTAGAGTTAATATTGACTGAATCTAAATAATGTATAACATTTTATGGGTTCGAATAAATTTATTTCATTTCATTTCATTTAACTGCCTGTTTCTTGAAGGAAAAACTTACTGCATCTGCGGAGGAAGCAATATGTAGTATTTACCAGGACTCACATATATGAGAGACCTAATATAAGAGAAGAGATGATAATAATACAAGAGATACAACACATATTCGATTACAAGCTTTAGTACTTCAATGTAAACTATAAGCAAACAACTGTGAACAATGAAGATTATGTTATAAGGCAATTTAGGCAACAAATTTTGTTTGTAAAACGCAAATGTTTACTTAAACAACGTAGTTTGGATTCAATAAACTTTAGTCACATAAGTTCGTGTTAATCTAAGAGGAACTAAGTAGAAAAGCAGTTATGTTGTAAATTTTTTTTTTGATACCATTTGTTAATACTGTTGGAGGAAATTTTTAGAATCGAAATATGTCTTTCTCAGGACAAGGTTTAGATATGTCTAAAACTCTTATATGTGTTTATTATTTATAACAATTACTTTAGGAAACTATGCTAAAAAATCTATATCACGATATAAGTCCCAGTGAGGATCGTGACGCGTTCCTCCCATAATTTTTGTAATAATAATGATCTTTTATTTTTTATATCCCCTTTCCTGCCAGCCCGAGCTGGCTTTTTCATTTTTAATTTTCATCATTGTTTTTAATCTCAATAAAATTGTCGGTAGTTATATAAGTGACCTTTTGTATCAATAATAATTATTACAAACAATTTATTGTATGACTTATCATAAGTGCAACCATGTTCGCCTACGTGATGAATAAAGTATTTATTTTTTTATTTTTTTTATTGTGCACTTACTTACTGGTGGTAGGTCTCTCATATGCAAGAGTCCATCTGGGTGGGTATCACTGCAATGTCTATTTCTACTGCCAAGCAGCAGTGTTCATCACTGTTTTGTATCGCTTTGAAGGAAATTATAGCCAGTGCAACTACTAGACATAATGAGACTTAACATCTTATGTCTCAGGATGACGACCGCAGCGGAATGCCATATAGTACTTTATAACTCCAGGTGCTGGATATTGTTACTACTGTTTATGCATGGGCGTCTCGTCATCAAAAGCAATAAAAAAACTTTTGCGGGACAAAAGTAGGTTTCCGGGTTGACTAAAAAAAACTAAAGAGGCAAACATTAAAAACATTAAATCGTAACAGTGACGTAGGGAATGGAATCGGATTTTTGGATTTTATTTCTAAATACACAATGTAACATAAACCTGCTGTAAGTTCATGCCTTTACCACACGTGGGTAATAGTTGGCATCGAGTTATGAAATAAGGCACTCTGTATGCAAAACTTTGACGCCTTATTGTACAATAATAATAAATAACGTAGACAAATGTTCGTAGGTGTGTAACGTGCTCGCTTGCGTTAGCGCGAACTTTACAATACGCGTTTGAGATGTTGAATTTATTGAAAATGTTTTGAAGTGGGACTAATGTTTCATGTCAGCGTGTCGTCAAACCGTTTAGATTCGATTCTTTGGCTCTGACCCCATTACCCTGAAACGTTGTATGCTATTGTAATAAATAAATTAAAAAAGAAAAACATCAATCGGCGATAGCCTAGTTGGGAGTGTAACGGACTGCCGAGACGAATGTCCGCAGGTTCAAAACCCAAGGGCACACACCTCTGACTTTTCAAAAAAATTCTGTGTGCATTCTTTGCGAATTATCGCTCGCTTTAACGGTGAAGGAAAACATCGCGAGGAAATCTGCATACCTGAGAAGTTCTCTGAACTTCGAAGGTATGTGAAGTCTGCCAACCCGCACTACGCCAGCGTGGTGGACTAAACCCTTAACCCTCTCAGTTGTAGAGGAGGCCCGTACTCAGCAGTGGGCAGTATATAATACAGGGCTAGTATGATATGGTATTAATCAAGTAGACTTATTTACAGCATTTATGACAAGTCATCACAAGAAAGAGAATAACCAATTTACAAAGGTAAGTATACCAATTAAATAATTTAAAGTACCTACATTAAACAACGAACAACCGTAGCGGAGGTTGCATCGGCATATATTAAGGCACCTTGACGCTGCTGCTGCCTTTAAATTACACTACTATTCGGCGTTTGTCGTTTCATAATGTTTCTTTGCAACAAGTTGACAGCACCAGCAACACCTTAGTGTTTAATATTCATAAAATATATTTCCATATGTTTCCGCACTTACAATAGCATATCAATAAAATATTTATTAACCCTTACAGTATTTTAAGGGTATAAAACCACTACAAATCAAAAAATAATAAAAAATTGTATTCGCTTAGTATATACTTATATTTGGAGCCGATGCCTAATTTGTGGTTTTGAAGCCGGTTTATTTTTGTTAAAATGTTTTTATTAATTGATTTTTTGTTAGTTAATTATGAAATTGTGTAAACAATACATCATGGATATACGATTGGAGCATTCGCGAGTCATCTGCTGTTAGTTATTGAAGAGTTCCATTGTGTGTCTCCGAAGATCTTCATCAGATCTTCATAAATTATGTACTAGAACCTTCCCTGAAAAACATACATTTGAATATCGAAAACCACGTCCAAATCGGATCAGTAGTTTTTGAGAAACTCGCGGCCATACAAATTTACATACATACATACAAACATACATTCATACATACGGATAGAATACGAAACCTCCTTTTTGAAGTCGGTTAATATTAAACTATCAATAGAACTTGCGTGTCTTCTGTGCGTGCAATTCGCAACGCTTCAAACTCGCGTGGTCTATTAACAGTTTAGTTTGAACTGGCAATAGACTTATTCTTCCTCCTTTATACCACTTTATGGTTATCGCCTGGTTGAATGAGACGGGCGCGTTTACTTCAAAGTTGATGTAATTGAGTTTCAGCACTTAATTGTCGGTAGTTGCCGGTTTTGCTATAAACTTATGGGCTATTTTGGGTACTGGTAGAGATTTCTGTGATTTTATGTCGATAGTTCTGTTGAAATTCGTAATTAATCGACGAATATGCACAACGAAATAGGAATAACGTGTGTATCATTGTGGCATTTCAGGCTTTCATGCCTACCTTATAGACAACATTTATTCGGTAATCACCACCTAAATGAAAGTGGTGTTTTCAGAAACCCGTTTTCTCATATCATTCTATCACTTTTGGCTAGCAGAACTCCATATCAGGCATAAATACCCCAGGCATCTTATATTAAATGGAAAACATAATTGACTGCCTTGGTGGCGTAGTTGTATTACGGTATAACTGCAATGCTGAGGTCTTGGGTTCGATTCCCGGGTCGGGCAAAGTGACATTGGGTTTGTAAGTTCGGTGTCAGCCTTGGAGTCTGGAATTTGTGCCCGATATGGGGATAGGCTCGTCTCCTATCACATCGTGGGACGGAATACGCATGGCGAAAAGTGGGTGCACTAATTGCGCCTCTGTCTACCCCTTCGGGGATAAAAGGCGTAAGTGTGTGTGTGTGAAGAAAACAATTTAGATTACCAGACTTGGAAACCAATCCCAAATTCCATGGCATTAAACTGAATCGTGCGATCTTTCTCCGTTCGACATATCACCGAACAGCATATCGAGCGCATCAGCAATAGACTCCGTGCAATAATTCTCGCCGGCTAGAGGCGTCTGCATGATTGCACGCCGTTGCAAAGCGCCGTCAATTTATTGTTTTTCACCTTAGCATTAAAGGGTTAACGTTTTATAATATTGCGGTCTTAATACTTGTCGTTCACTTTGTAATTTTATGAAATGTTTGTAGTTTTAGGTATGGCCATGATGTATACAATATTATAGTATCCGTCTTAATAATGTTACAAAAGTGATTATTTAAAGAGGTTTGGATGTCGACCTCTTAAAGAAGGGTCTAATAAGGAGTTCTCGTAACCGACGAGCATGTATGAAGAGACTGATGACTGTGGAAGAAGCGAAAGAGGTATGCTTGGATCGTAGCATCCGTAGTATCTGCCTACCCCAGTGAGAGAATGGCGTGAGTTTATGTATGTATGTATGTTTGTTAGGAACTAAATCTTTAATCCCAAAACTAATTTTGATGAAGTTTGGCACACTTATAGAATAAGCTGAAGACAGGGCGCTATGGCGCTCATTAGGGGAGGCCTATGTCCAGCAGTGGACTGATAAAGGCTGATGATGATGATGATGATGATGATAGAAATTATATCTATACTAATATTATAAAGCTGAAGAGTTTGTTTGTTTGTTTGAACGCGCTAATCTCAGGAACTACTGAACCGATTTTGAAAATTCTTTCACTAATAGAAAGCTACATAACTCTTGAGAGCTATTATAGGCTACTTTTTATCCCGGAAAAATATTTTTGTCCCGGAAAAACGTTTTCACGCGAATGGAGCCGCGAGCACTACTAGTCAACTATTTGTCCTTTTACATATAAACTCACGCTTTATCCCCGAAGGGGTAGGCAGAGCCACAATTAGTGCAACCACTTTTCGCCATGCATATTCCGTCCCATGGTGTGATAGGGGGTGAGCCTATCGATATCTGGCACAAATTTTAGACTCCGGGCTGATACAGAGTAGAAAAACCCAACATCACTGCCGACCCGGGGATCGAAACCGAGACCTTGACATTGCAGTCGTACCGTAATACAACTACGCCACCAAGGCAGTGAACCCAATCTAAAAGAAACCCTAGTTGTTTATAAAAAATACTGTAAAGTAATGCTAACTAAAAGATTTTTAGAGAACAATAACATCTAACCCTGAATTCAGGGTTCAATGGTATTTTGAATTTTTAAGTGATAAAAGTTCTACTTTTATCACGTAAAAATTCAAAATACCATTTCGTGGCAGTTTTGCAAAGTAAAAGAATAAATAATTAGACTCGAGTTAACTAATTTAAATAACAAATTTACGAATTGAAATTCTTTCGTGCTACGTTTTTGGAGACGTTTTTAAAATTTATAAGATCAAAGTATAAGATTTCTCCGATAGATGGCATTGTACAACTCGTACCGGGTGCTTATTATTTAGGTAATTTTTGGCAATTACTTTTTTTTTTTGAGGTCGATCGTTTCAATTCTGATGGATACATTTTTTTTTGTTGTCGCATTATATGCGTTATTCATTTATGACATTTCTCAACGAAATAACCGATGTTTTCTGAGATCGCTTTTTGTATAAATTAACACATCTATTTGTACAACTTATTTATAAAACAAATAGCTACACTTAACGGTGGTACAATTGTTACATCTCATAATCATCAGTCATCACTATAATGATGTTCTATTCCTTACTCATTATAAAACAAAGTCCCCCGCCGCGTCTATCTGTGTGAACGCTCTAAACTCAAAAAATGCCGAACGGATTTCGATAAAATTTGGTATGAAGATAGTTTAAGACCCTGGAAGAGACATGCTACTTTTTATCAGCTAAAAAAAGCAACAGCTAGTGTATATTTTAAGTGCATTTTTTTATTCCAATTAAATGATGAGAGGAGCAAGCCGCTCGCCGGATGATAATCAATACGCCCATAAACACTAGCAACACCGCACATAACTCTGAATTACAAAGTACTGCATAGCACTTCACTACGTCACCCTGAGACATTAGATTGTTAAGTCTCACAATTACCAGTAATTATCCTGGCAACAATGTCCTTCAAAACAAAGACAACACTGCATATACTGCTGCTTGGCGGTAGAAATAGACATTGCGGTGGTACCCAGACGGCATATGGGAGACCACCAGTGAAGTAGTTTAAAGTAACCGCAACATTTTTTATATGTATACATGAGTCCATTATTTCATGTTGTTGGGTGTTGGCGCGCCGCCAGTGCATCGTTCACCAGAAATCTCCAGCAAATTGGTGACCCCTGACACCGTTGTCACTGAATTCAAAGCTGGCTTTAAAGGAAATGTGCGCGAACCCGGCTGTTTGTTTAGGCCGGAGTTATTGCGAACGACAATTTCTGGTTTTCATTGTTTGGTTTTTGAACGTTTTGTTTTTTGACGAGCTGGTGTCGTATACTGTCAGCACGGGCCTTCTCATACTGAGAGGGTTCAGGCCTCAGACCACCATGCTGACCTAGTGCGCGTTGCCAGGCTTCACCCTCTAATTTTTTCTGTAGAATTAATTAATTGTAATATCGAGAACTAAAGTTATGACTCCTACACGACGGACAGATGACCTTGTAAAGGTCGTAAGAATACGCTGGATGCAGGCCGCTTCTGACAACTTGGTCTGAAAATCTTTGAGAGAAGTCTATGTTCAGTAGTGGACTTTTAGAGGCTTGAAGAAAGAGAAGAAGAAGAAAGTTATGACTGAGGTACACCATGCTGTTTTTCTGCCATTTTTGTACTTACACGGCAGAAGAACTCCATTAGAACTGATGGTAAGTTAATTAGGGTCCAGATGGAGTGTCGACTGATGAGAGTTCAACCCTCGCCAGTCGACGCAATTATGCCGGTCTGTTCAAAACCAGATAGATACTTAGACTGATCCCACGGCATACGTGGACTACAATGGTTTTACTCTTTGTACGGTGGTTGCTCTCGGGACGAATGCAAAAATCATACCACCTGCAAGTTATTACACGCATACCCAATTTTGCTATGAATCCTATAAATGAGTTTGCTACGCCATTAAAAACCTTTCAGCGAAAGGCTATAGAAAATGCTTTCAAGCGAGTGCATTTTTCTAAATAAAGTCACATGTGACGACACTTTGTATTGATGTACGCTACAGATGTTGCTATTTTGATTGTCGATCGCTGAATACAATTTGATATTTGGAGTACTGCAGTAGTTTGTTTTATATTTGGTATTGAAACATGCCAAAGTTTCTTTTCAAGTGGGAGACGCGTACCTATGTAGTTTTATCGTGAGCTCTATGGATAATGCTTTGTTGTATACATTGATACTGCTCACAACTGTATTGATCGTCTATATATTAGTTAAATCTCGTATTATCTGTAGATTTTAGTGCTTGGTGATGGATGATAGAAGAAGATAGACGAACCAAGCAAGTCAAGTTGAGTCGTGTGAGCATAAATCACAAAACCTAGTCAACTTTGTTTTCGCAACAAAATCTCTCGTATATACAACTCTCTCCTGTTATCCCAGAAGTGTTAGGCAGAGGCGCTACTAGTGCACCTACTTTTCGCCGTGCGTATTCCATCCCTTGATGCGAGAGGGAGCGAGCCAATCCCCATAATGTCTGGTATAAGTCTAGATTCCGATCTTATATTATACTGAGCAGAAGAACCCAATATCACTTTGTCCGCCCCAGAATTCAAACACAAGACCTCGTAGTCGTTTGCCTTGGTGTGACTGCCTCGGTGACGTAGTTGTTCTTACGCGGAACAAAAATTTCACCCAAATACCTTGTATAATTACCTCTTTTATATATTGTATCGCTCCGAACTATATAACACAAGGAGCAACATGAAAAAATAACATTTCTAGATACAACCGACGCAGTTGTTTTGCGACCAACCTCCACGGCACATAAACGTTGACAATTTACTTTTTATTTCAAAGGCGACATCCGAAACTTGCGCGCGGTTTGCCAAATGTAATATCATTATATCATAACGTTGTTCGGAAGTAGTCAATGTTTATTGTAGGCTCCGGGCCGTATAGCAGATTGCTTTTACAGATTTGGCACGATGAGTCCAGATTTGCGATGCTTATCCTGACTATAATGGTAATGTTATTCTTTGCTATGGTTTAGTCTTAAGGAGCTGTGCAGATGTTGAACAACACCCTAGAAACGAGTTCGCATTAAGATTTAAAATGTGAAATGACTTGATCATGTACTAAACATGACAAACAACTTTGTTGAAGCAACTGCGTCTGCAACGCCTTAAGATGGCAGGGACATTTTATTCTGTAGTATTGGACACGACGGTTCATCGGCTTTCAAATAGGTACAATGTCCCGCTGAAAAAATTAAGTCGCTTTACTGTTGTATGGGACAGGATAAAGTGGACAGACGACCTTGTAAAGATCGCAGAAAACCGCTGGATGCAGGCCGTTTCTGATAGGTTGATCTGGAAATCTTTGGGGGAAGTCTATGTTCAGCAGTGGACTTCGAAATACTGAAGAAATTGTTCATGTATTACGTCGATTGTGATTGTCGTAGGTCTTGATTAATTTCATGACCTATAACTCCAGTATTAACAACTCTTTATCTTTTAAATAAATAATACCTTATAAAATTAATTTCTAACGAAACACTCACATTGTAAACTAAAACAACAAAATCATTAACGGAATACAAAAAGCCGTGAAATTGCGACGGAATATTAATTGCCTAACTACAAAATACAGGAGCTCATTTATTTTACTTACATGTTGGCACGTAAGCCTTGCTCTTGACGTCTATCTTCGACGGATTAGAGACGCTAAGCTATATGCGATTAGCGTACACATTGTTTTGGCTTATAAAAAGGTTCTAGAATATTCTACACTCTTAGTAGAGGAGGCACGAGCCAAGAGTGATAGGCTTGTTGGGAGTGGAACAGATTACCGAGACGAATGGTCGCAGATTCAAAACCCAAAGGCCCGAACATCTGACACTTCTAAAAAAATATGTGTGAATTCTTTGTGAATTATTATCTCTCGCTTCAACGATGAAAGAAAACATTGTGAGGAAACGGGCATACCTGAGAAGTTCTCTATAATAATTTTGATGGTATGTGAAGTCTGCTTACCCGCAATAGGCCAGTGTGGTGGACTAAGGCCTAAACGCTCTCAGTTGTAGAGGAGGTCCATGTTCAGCAGTGGGCAGTATACAATACAGGGCTGGTATGGATCGAGAGGTCCTGAGTTCGTATCCAATTAAGCATGCATAACAAAAATGCAGGATAAATGGCGGTAGAATATTTGTATCCGAATAGATAGCGACCATTGTACACAAGGTGTAAAGGGATCAGCCTATGTACATCCCAATCAAACAGGCCAGCATAATTGTGTCAAATGGCGAGTCAGAAGTGGTCTCTACCCAGCGCGTTCCCGTGACCTTTATCAAGCCATCTCATCTTGCCAGTGATGAAATGAGCACGCACGTGACGTCATACCTGCATGCTCGCACAATGGAAACGCGGCTTTAATATTTGGTACTTTTGATGAAAGGTTTGTTGACCTATTTCCTCGTTCTCTCGTGCTTTGGATCACATTACAAACGCAATTTTATATAAATTATTCGCAAACGGTGCTAATTGCAAGCGTTTGCAAAATATGGTGCGTCGAAATAAGATGGATTAGAAACGAGGCCACAGGTAAAAGCATGTGTAAATTATTGATCCCATCATCAAGCTGGCGTTAAACCGACTCCAAAAAGGAGGTTCTTAATTCGTATTTTTAAATACCTAATACTTTTACCCCTAAATCAATCAAGATCAACTGACTGCATGAAATTATGAGAATCATGATATTTTTTATATCCAAAAGCAGTACGCAGCATTGTACAAGTACAGTGTTGTTTTTTAAAGTACCATGTAAACAAAAACTAACACACACTACGCCTTTATCTCCAAAGGGGTAGTCAGAGGTGCACCCAGCAACCCACTCTTCGCCAAGTACGTTCAATCCCATGATGGGATAGGACGCAAACCTTTGCCATATGGGGCATAAGTTCCAGTGTCCAGGCTGATAGTTCGTGGAAAAAAAACAACATTACTCTGTCCGCCTTGGGAATGGGACACATGCGGCATCAATTAGTTATTTAGTGGTTAAGATATATGCCTTTTAACAATACTAAATGATGAGAGTTAGCGCTGGTTTAATTAGAATCGTAACCAGAATCAGTAGTTTATTAAGTGTTAAACTTAAATCACTACAATTTAAGTTACAAAGTGTACTGCCTGATAACTACCCTCAGTTACCTCAAACAATAATTTTTCAAAATGAAACTTTTAATGTAACACTGAAAGAAAATCTTTATATCCAAATAAAATTATTCTTATAAGAAAAGCGCTTTCCATAGCGGAGACAATTATCTGATAGTACCCGTTTCCGGATGCTCGTGGTTATCGCTTTAATATATTGTTTTCTGTCTACCCCGCTGCGACCCCTGGTGGAGCGAAATGTAAGCTACATATTACTTACAAAGAGTTACGAATGTTTATTACAAGGAATTAAATATCAACTTAATGACAATATAATTAACTGTAAAGTTCGCGTATGCGTTATAACGGCTGGATTTATTTTGATGTAGTTTTGAGGTTGAGCGAAACTCCAATAAATATATAGGGTTAAAATATAAATTCTTTACAACTTATCATAGATAATTTTTTGCTAAATATAGGCATTATCGGAGTCTGTAATAATAATTTATTTTTTACTATTAACACACTTTTTCCCTTGCAGTTTACGTATATTGTAGCCAACTTACGAAGTTTATGTTAATACTTAAGTAATTAACTCACTATTAACTTACGTATAACGCCCATAGATAATAAATAGCAAAACAGGCAAGGAACACAGCAGCATTACAATAATTACGGGCAGCGGTACCGATCCCAATTTGCATCATCGTTAAATGGCTGGACGTATGGGAAACGCATTATTAGCGCTCAAGTGAATTGAACTTTATGCTGGTGTCAGGTTGTATCCAACTAGCTTTACAGCATCATGCATAGCATCACGCGTTTTCTCCTTTTCAGGTGTAGGCAGAGATGTAATACACACATTTTGCCAGCCATTTTAATACCATGTAATATTTAATGCCATGTACCGGATATAATGTTAGATTTGGTCAGTATCAGTCCAGAATATATACTTTTGACTTTGATAGTGTTCTTCTAACACTACACGCTGTTGTGTGTCATTTTTTCGTGAATAAGAGACAGTTAATTTTACAAAATTCTGAAACAACACGAGTTCTACATCGCAAAACGAATGAATATCCACATTTTACACGAAGAAGGCAAGACTTTACACTCTACATAAGTAGAGGTCAGTTTCACTGACCAGAAAATCCATCATTACTTAAGCCTCATGTAAAATAAAAAAATCTCAGTTGTCAGAATCCCTCATAATATGCTGACTTAAGATACATTTGTGATATTGGTATCTGATTATTACAAAGTGATGATCTTAAGATGCTGGTTTCAACTAGACAGCGTCTCAGCTGAAATCGCACTTCAGAGCAAAACTGAGCTGCATTTATAGGACTCTAGTTCCTATTTTTTTATTTTGTTTAAAGACTTCAAAGAATAGCGGACAGATAGCATTCTCTACAGGAAGGACTGAACAAGAGATTCTCTAACAGCCAACCTTTAGTCTTTGCCTATTCTTTTGGGACAATAACATGACATTAACAAATAATATTCTAGAACAGGCGGTAGTAAACGAGTGTTGGTAGTGCGCCAGACTATCGCACACGGTCTGAAAGATTTTAATCACTTAGATGGGCTGCCAAGATGTCGCCTCTTCGGCCAACTTCTTTAACACAGATTTCATTAGCTCATTTTTTTATTTTACACTAGATTTTGCCCGCGGCTCCGCCCGCGTTAATGAGTTTTTCCTGGATAAAAGTCCCGTTTTATATTTTCCCGGGATAAAAAATAGCCTATGTGTTAATCCAGAACATGATCTACCCGTGTGCCAAATTTCATCGAAATCCGTTCTGTAGTTTTTGCGTGAAAGAGTAACAAACATCCATACATCCAAACATCCATACATTCTTACAAACTTTCGCCTTTATAATATTAGTAGGATGCATACAATGATAAATTTTAATGTTTTAACTCAAAGCTCTATTCTGGGAATTAAAGTCTACTGTGAACTTTTTCTGAATATAGTATTCGGGACTTGATCTATTTGTGTGCAGAATTTCATTAACATATTTAACAGCATCTGCTTTTAAGAAATATCTGCAGAGAAAAACTAATTTCTTATTAGATTAGTAGATGTTTTAGGAGTTAGTGGTCTGGTTTTTAATTTAAGACGGGCCAAGAAGTTACTGAGCCACCTGTCCGTAAGTGATCTTCATCTATAGATACCCATTAATAAAATATAATGCCGAGACCGTAGATAGAATTAAGGATTTTCTCATTTACACCGACCGCGTAATGCAAAAGGAGAGTTTTATATATAAAGAAACGGCACTTGAAGATAAATGGAGTGGAGTCCAAATAGAGTGTCGATTGATGAGAGATGTATTTCCTTCGTTATTCGACACATTTATGCCGGCCTGTTTTCTGAGGGATAGTATGCACTCCATTTAAACAAGCCTTCTTCAGCTGTCTAAAAATGTCTTCATCGTAGCTCCCTTTTCGCCGTGAATTCCGTCCCATGATGTGATAGTAGACAAGCCTATCACCGCATCGGTCACAAATTTTTGACTTCTGGCTTATACTGAGAAGATAATCCAATATAACTATACCTGGGATTCGAATCCGAGACCTCAGAGAGCTGCCTCATGTGAAAAATCCAATTCCTACAGTAGAATACACTCATAAGTCTCTCGTAATACACAATACACTCAATGACTCAAGTCTCATATAATGTCTAAATTGTTTATAATCCAGTCTAAGGTTAATTCGGATGTCGGATATTATTCGCCCATTGACAAATCACCGCGGGGCCAACTCTTGATAAATAGCCGCGAAATAAAGCAATGCCAAATTTTCCTACCGTTTACACAATCACAAGACGGGCTACGTTGTGTACTACGCCTACTTTTTTAGGGTTCCTTTGAGAGAATATTTTAATGAAATCCTGCTAGCCAGTTTCGGTCATGGCTGCCAATCTCAACGGAGATCAGCCAGGTATGCAGGAGATATTATAGTGCACAAGTGTGTGCGCAATACACAGGTACATTCGCTATTTCTTCACTCTCATAGTCCGGTGAGATGGCTATCCGACATGACCGGGGAGAGATCAGGCGCAGGACCAACCACTTTACGTGATTTCCGAGGCACGGGGGTATCACACCGCCAACTTTCTGACTCCAAGCTGCGACTGAGTATTTTTTTTAAGATGGAAAAACCCAGTCACAAAGATTTTTGGCCCGACCCGGGATTCGAACCCAGGACCTCAGCGCGCGAATCGTACCCGTAACGCGTACGCAATACAACTACGCCACCGAGGCAGTATAGAACCGAGAGAGAATATTTTAAAAGACAACTAGACACGGTAGTTTATGACTCTTGAATAAGAAAGACCATAGGTTCCACTGCAATATCTATTTCTGTTAAGATTCTCTTAAGAGTTACTTCAGCATACTCCTCGCTCAAACCGACTCGTGCTTGACGGAAATTTCTCTTTTTTCAATCGCGCTACTGACGATAAATCTCATAACTTATTTATGCCGCCCCCAGACCTTACTGAACTCTGTCAAAATTAACACATAAATCTCAGCTCGTTTCTGGCCCTTTCCGAGTTTTTCCCGATCTTTATATCTTATGAGTGTACAAATTCACTTGTATTGTGAGATCTTTCTATTTGTGTAATGCTTGAAGAGGCCGTTCACAGATAATTCTGAATAATTCCTTGTTACTAAAGAGGTTTGTGGCTGTTGTGTGAACTTTTTGCCCACTTTGGATGTTTTTTTCATGTGTGATGGATAATATTATTTGTGGGTAAAGTAGTATATATTATACATTCACGCCTTTTATATCCAAAGGGGTAGGCACAGGCACAACTAGTGCACCCACTTTTCGCCATCCAAATTTCGTCCCATGATGTGATAGGGGGTGAGCCTATCGATATCGGGCACAAATTCCAGACTCCGGGCTGATACAGGAAAGAAAACCCAATATCACTTTGCCCGAATCGGGGATCGAACCCAAGACTTAGACATTGCAGCCGTACCGTAATGCAACTACGACACCAAGGCAAGGTAAAGTAGTGTTTTCGAAAATATTGAAAGCGGTATAATATTTAGATGTGTATACCTAATAAATTTATAAGTATGTGGGTCAAGTGATTGTTAATGACCCGTTTATAATATGCACTTCGTGCCAGCACTTGTACCAATGTTCCTTTGGTAACAAGCCGATCAACAAGCATGAAAATACGTATATAATATCAGCCCTATATTACTTATATACTGTCCCACTACTGGGCGCGGGCCTCCTCTACTACTGAGAGGGTTAAGCCCTTAGTCCACCACGCTTGCCTAGTGCAGTTTGGCAGACTTCACATACCTTCGAAATTCTTATACAGACTCTTATAGATTCTTATAGAGACTTGTTAGTTATGCAGGTTTTCTCGCGATGTTTTCCTTTACCATTAATCTGTCAAGGCCCGCGACGGACACCGGTGTCCATATATATAGGGTTTTTCCATACATCTACATATATAAGCGGGGCTTGACGGGTTAAAGGAAGTGATAATTCACAAAGTTTACACACATAACTTTAGGAAACTCAGAGATGTGTGCCCTTGAGATTTGAATCTGCGGACATTCGTCTCGGCAGTCCGTTCCACTCCCAACAAGGCTATCGCCGTTTTTTTTTATACAATAGTACATAAACATCCATAATTCCAAAATCATTATAGATTCGTTACTGTTCATAAAAAGGAGGTGTTGAGGTTAAAGAAGGCAGGGAGATAGAAAGTATTGAAATATTACAATATCAAGCTCTCAATTCAGGGTAATTTCCTGAGAGACGGTGGTAAAATCCTAGTTAAATCGGCCCTTACGTGTACTATCATCACTACATAGTATAAAACAAAGTCGTTTCCCGCTGTCTGTCCCTATGTATGCTTAGATCTTTCAAACTACACAACGGATTTTGATGCGGTTTTTAATAGATAGTGATTCTAGAGGAAGGTTTATATGTACTTTTATCCCGGAAAAACTGATTAATGTGGGCGAAGCCGCAGGCAAAAGCTAGAATGCAAATATAAAATGATATAATTTATTAGGAACCACAAAATATTAAACATTTTATTAATTTCCTCAATATTATATCGGAAAGCAACTTTCACGAGAGAAGAACGGGCTAGAGATTATAGTGATACTACTTCTTTTCTTTAATCAGTCTGTGCTATTTCCTATTTCGCTATTGCTTTTTTATTTTAACTAGGTAAAACTCATACCAGTTAAATATTACGTCTACATAAACAGAATTGAATAGAGATGCGCCAATCAAGTGCAGTCGCAATATATTTTTTTACAGTCTAGCGTCTTAGCTGAGTATTAGGGACAATTGGAACATTAGAAATAAATAATTGCCAACATTTTAAAACAGACGACGGTGGACTAAGAAAGCTCATTTTAATAAGCAGTAGGTCCATTGTCTCCAGTCCGTTTTATTTCAACTTGTTCCAAAGAAAACTAATTTCTATCTAGCATTAACTTCTTAGTTCCTAGTTGGACGTTTAAAAGTTGCAAAGTTTAAATTAAAATCAAAATACTTTTAAAAATAGGCCTTTATTTTTATCGTTTGAGTTTTCCGTTGTTTGTACTTTGGTAAATTGGTTTTTGTGACAGTGTAGTAGGTTATAATGGTTATTGGTGGTCTTAGTCTTGGTGGTCACCAAGCAGTATATGAGAATTGCTGTGATTGGTTTTGAAGTTGTCATAATTAATGGTGATTTGATAACTAGTGTCTAAGGGGTACGAGCGTATTGTGTTGTCATGGAAAACCTTCTATTTAAAGAAAATGGCTAGACTGCGTCGGTGGCGTAGTTGTATTATGGTACGACTGCAATGCTGAGGTCTCGGGTACGATTCCCGGCTCGGGCAAAGTGATATTTAGTTTTCTATTCAGTATCAGCTCGGAGTCTGGAATTTGTGTCTGGCGATAGGCTCGCCCCCTATCACATCATGGGACGGAATAACGGTGAAAAAAATTTGTTTTTTAAGTACTTATCCTTTTTTTTTATTTTGTTCCCCGTACTGTTAGACTTAGTATTCACCGCCATTTGGTCCTGTGATCAAGGCTAAATAAAAGGATTTTCTTTCTTTCTTTCTTTCAAAAGTGGGTGCACTTGTTGCGCCTCTGCCTACCACTTCGGAGATAAAAGGCGTGAGTGTGTGTATGTGTAGCTAGAGTTGCTATTTTTAAGAATTTCTATAGTCGATGCTTGTACTAAACTAGAAAGACGTGGTGGTGGTTGATAAAAATTAAGCTATAAAGAAAATTCTACACATAAACTACATTTTTTATTATTTTAACAGGAAATCTTAATCTGGAAATCTTTAGGGGAAGCCCATGTTCAGTATGGGCTTCACGTGGCTGATGATAATGATGATGAGTTTTCTTATTCAAGGAAGGTGGACAGACATTTTTTATTTCTCTCTGCGGCGACTGAGTGACATTACAATAACCACTAACGTTGATTCGTAACACTCTACACCGCGCGTAATTTCCTGTAGCTCCCCAGCAGCTTACAGCCTTCCTGTGCAGGACTCTCTGGATGGGATGAGTTGTGAGAGGAGAGCGAGGAAGCGTAGTGAATATGATGTATTTTGGATAGGGGAATTTGAAGATTCGAAACTAAAACGTAATTGGCAATTTTTTACAATATTAGGACTAGCCGAAAAATTTCAAGGCGAATAATGAACTGGTGGTAGGTCTCTCATATGTAAAAGTCGTCTGGGTACCACTGCAATGTCTATTTCTGCCGCCAAGCAGCAGTGTGCATGCACTGTCTTGTAGCCAGTGTAACTTCTGAAAATGTCGAGCTTAACATCTTATGTCACAGGGTGACGAACGCAGTGCCAAAATGGAATGCCACACAAACATTTGTAACCAAGGTGCTGGGTGGTGTTGCTACTGTTTATGGGCGGTCGTATTGCTAACAAAATGTAGCACTATAATTAAACATAATATTGTGAGTGAAATATATCAAAAGAAAAAAGTGGAATATTAACGTTAAAATTAACGAGCCGCTGAGGTATGTTTATATTATGTAGGTACTCTCGCTATCCAGGTGGATACGAAATATGTTCAAACAAACAAGTACTCACTCCAAGCTAAGCCACATTCTCCTATCACTCACTCCCCACTCCGACTTAGCCATTTGCGAACTGTGTCCGCTTTGCAATTTGGCCTATTGAATTTGGTGGCACATACAACGCCGTTTGCTCTGCACTATTGCGTAGTAACTTCAGCCACCGCTGAATGATTATATTCATGACAGTTGTTTGTTGGATTCGATTGTTAAAGTTGATAAGATGATTTCAATACGATAAGATGCCAACTAGTTTATGAAATGTTTTTTGTTTTTGGAACGCTGCTATTTTTTTTTTCAAATTTAGTCCAAATTGGTAAGGGACCATAAAAATTGAGTAGATGAAAATTTTAAAACGGCAATAGAATGGGTTAAACTGGAAGTGCTTATTATTATTTCTTAAAATAAAAAAGCTCCCCGGTCTATTACGTCACCGCTGTTAGCTGCGAGTGTGCGAGAGAGATAGAAATCTTCCCGACTTCAGCATTTTTGCTCAAACCAATATTGAAATAATAATTACTGTTTCAGTCTTAGTCTAATATACTGAGTGCTTATAATGGTGATTGATGAGATATTTTGTATGTTCTTTGTATTTCTATAATAAAATTCAAAATAGAACACAAGCTAATCTATCAACAAACTTTGTACACTAATGAATAAATTCCATTACAAATCACATTATCCTCCCAAAACTATCACTGCTATTAAATTACTTCACGGAAAGCGACACTGAAAATGGTAAAAATAAACATAAACCAATATCTGTTTTAAAGCCTCGTTTAGACGGTGCAATTATCGCTAGCAAATATCTTCTGGTGATTATTGTATCATACTGTTCAGACGTGTATGTGTTTTTTATGAATGCCTTACTGCTTACCTAATTTTCTACCTCCGAACGGCAGTGTGGCGGCAAGTTTGAAGGACATCGTAGCCAGCGTAAATACTGGGCATTATGAGGCTTATCATCTTTAATGTTCTTAGGGTGACAAGGTCTGTGAAATGTCACACAGGACTTTCTACTTAAAAGTTATATAATGTGGTGTTGCTACTGTTTATGGGCGGTCGTATCCCATTTAACACCAGGCGAGCGGCATGCTCGTCTCGTTGTCAGCAATAAAAAAACATGACAAATAACTGTTTATGATTATTGCTTAGGCCAGGCGAATATTGCCTCTCAACGCGGGCGCAAATTGCTTCGCCATTGCGAATGTTCCGACGGGACACCTTTTTACGTAATTAATTGCATACGATTATTGCTAGTAAGAATTGGTCACTCTTAATTACGCTTTCGTTTCGTATTTCATATTTCGATGAAAATCAATGCTCATTAGTTTTGAATGGGCCGTTGATTTTATATCGTATACAAGAAGATTCGAGGCTAGTAACCTAGTTCTTGACTGATAATTGATTTGTTTGCTTAATTATAGAAGTCTACTTAGAAGACCAGAGAGACTGGTATGATAGAGAGGAGGCCTATACTCAGCAGTGGGTGGAGACGCGCTGAATAAAAAAAGTCGACTTCGGCAAGAAATTTTTACAGTGGAAGCAATCACGGCAATTTTAAGGCCTACGAGTTTTGAAGCTTGCAGGACTTGTGGCAAGTCGCATGTGTATAGAAAAATTAAAATATTACCGCTGGTGTTAACGTATCAGTAAGTTATTGCGCCATATGCTGCAAGAATTAAATAACTTATACTTAGTATATCTGGGGTCGTAGACGAAATACCTTTCTATAATCGTTACTGGTAATAACATGTATGGGAACGATATATCGTAGCGATAACTCTGTCGTTAGCGTATGTTATTTGAATACAATTATTTTTTTATTTTCTACCAGCTAGCACACGCGTGACAAAGTTTTTCCGGGATAAAAGTCCCGCCTTATATTTTCCGAAGATAAGTAGTCTAGCCTATATGTTAATCCAGGTCATGATCCACCCGTGTGCCAGATTTCATCGAAATCCGTTCAGTAGTTTCAGAGGTGTGCAGTAACAAACAAACAGACAGACAGAAAAAAGTATAAAAATCGCTCATTTGTTTTCCATTGCTCTTCTATAGACATTAGTAACCCTCTTTATTTTTTATCACATTTCTTTAAATGTACAAACACACCGGCTCTACTGCTTTTTTATATGTATAGATTCTTAACGATTGTAGTAAGGCAAATTAGCTACAGCCCACATATTCTGCTAGATAGAAAGAGATGCATGACTTAATGAAAAAAGTTGTATGTCTCTGACATTAACATCTGTTAACTTACGATAGTTTAGTTTGCACATGTCCATTCCATTTCCCGCATAATGTATCTTGCGGTCGCAAGCAACAGTTGCATAACATCTATTTCGTAATGTCTTAGTGAATACTTGAACGTACAATGGTTAATTCTAACTAAATTTTGCTTGTGGTTTCGAGTGGAACTATACTTTCTCTTAGGGTACAGGCGTACTTTATAAGAAATTTTATCACAATCAGCTCAGTGGTTTCGCGGTCCAAACTTTACAGACAGATTTACATTTATAGTGTTAACATGGACGTCAAAGGTGAATGTCTGATTGTCCCCCTTGGTTTTTAATACATCAATGCCCTTAGGGGATAAATATACCAAAATCCTTATTTAATTGACTGAATATAGTTTTGAGTAATACTGTCTTAAGTGGTGATAATTTTATTACAATTAAAATATCTTTAATGTTATAAAAGATTTTCATAACCATAATTTCGTATTCAACACCACTCAACATGGACATCCACTCTGTAGCGAGTACTAAGTAAAATTAAACCATAACACAACCATTATAAACCTTTACAATCCTCATTAAACATTAACAAATAGTCTTAGACGTACGGACTAGTTGCCGCACAAGTAATCTGCATCTCTAGTAAGCCCGCTTACTCGTCTAGATGTAGCGCTTAAGCATTTTTTTATGATATTATAGGGGCAAACGAGCATACGGTTCACTTGATGGTGAGTGATCACCGCCGCCTATGAACATCTGCAATACCAGGGGGCATAGAGATGCGTTGCCGGCCTTTTAGGTGGGAATATGCTCTTTTTTTGAAGGTCACCAGGTCGTATCTGCCCAGAAATGCTGCAGGCTGCAATTGGTTCTACAGTTTTGTAGTACGTGGTAAAAATATCGGCTGAAACGTACTATGGTGGATTGCCAATCTCTGAGGTGATGTGGATGGAATTTGGAGTTTTGCCACGTGTTGGGTTGTATATCCGGTTGAACATGCCGGCATAGTTGTGACGACTGGCGATCATTATCTCTCGTCAGTCGATATTCTATCTAGACTCCACTACGTTTGTCATTATAACTGTCGTAGTTGTGTGTGTATTGTTATATTTTGTTAGTCGTATTTACTGTTGGTAGCTCTCATACGCAAGGGGCGGTCTGGGTAGGTATCAGCGCAATACCTATTTCTACCGCCAAACAACAGTGTGTAAGCACTTTTGTGTTTCGGTTTGAAGGACATTGTAGCCAACATAATGACTGGGCATTATGAGACTTAACATCTAATGTCTGGGTGACGGAACACAGTGGAGTGCAACGCAGTATTTTGTAATTCAGAGTTCTGGATGGTGTTGTTAGTGGTCATGGGCGGTTGTATCGTTTACCATCAGGTGAGCAGCATACTCGTGTAGATTCAAGAGCAATAAAAAACAACTTCAAATATTTTTGCTTAGCAACTCGAATCGACCTATAGAGTAGTACCTTTATAATAAAGTAGTACCTTTTGTAGTTATATCTGGAATAATAGTTACATTTCGCTCCATCTAGACATGTGAAAACAGTGCATATATAGCATCGCGTGAATATTTTAACCGTTAACGTTACCGAGGCAAATTGTGTTACTCGGAGGCAACTTCGTCAGCAGTGCACTGACTTGGTTTGACGAGTTGCGACAACATTACGGATTATGTTTTGTTCACTTAAATTGCGACTTTGTTTGGTAGGGATGAGCCTAGATGCAGAATCGAATTGAAACGAAGTCTCATAAGTTATTGGTTTTGGAGGTTGTCACTTTATTGCTAGTTTTTATTTTTAGTACGTAAAATTATGGTCAAAGATAAATTGTGCTTGTAACTCAGGGGTAGCAGTATTGCTTGATACAGGTAAGGTAATAAGTACTTCTTATAGCATATTTTATCTATATCTATACTAATATTATAAGGCTGAAGAGTTTGTTTGTTTGAACGCGCTAATCTCAGGAACTACTGAACCGATTTTGAAAATTCTTTCACTAATAGGAAGCTACATACTACTACAAGCTACTACCTTTTATCCCGGGAAAATATTTTTGTCCCGTAAAAATTTTTTCACGCGGACGGAGCCGCGAGCACTACTATGTATTCATTAAAGCGAAGTCACTTACTCATCACAAAATCTCAGAAACTACAAGTGAGTGAAATTCTGCATGTGCGTTTTAGGATTTAAGTACTCATTAACGGGATTTTGCGATATTCAACCCCTGAGAGAGTAAAAAAGGGTGGCAAAGTTTCTACGCGATAAACTAAAAAACTAACGAACAGAATTCGATGAAATTTGGTATAGAGATAGTTTGATACCCTAGAAAGGTTTTAGGTTACTTTTTATTCTAGAAAAATGTATAGCGGGACTTTTCCAGGAAAAACTCATTCGTGTGGGCAAAGCCGCGGGCAAAAGCTAGTATTACAGAAATAAGATACAAAATATACATTTTCATTCAATTTTTTCTTTGGTGAGCTTATCATCAGATCGAGATATCAGAGACTTTTCAATCAAAATACAGACTTTTGACGAATGAAAAATAAGCCCTAAATCAATAGCTAATTATTTGCCGTTTACACAAATAAAGCAAATAAAGTTCCAACCTACGTAAAACTAAAAAAAAATCTAATTACCCGACGCCAACGAAATGTAATAAGTTATTAATAATTAACAAAGTTGGCATTGAATGTCGCTTTTGGATAATAATTATCATTACCATTAAGGAAATTGTGTTGGACGTTAAAAATTTACGAAATGGAAAATTGGTGTTTTAATTTTTCATCATTGTGTGACTCTAGGGGCGAGTGGAAATGTGCTTTTTTCACGCGGGAATTTAATTCTTAGACGCAATCCGAATTATATATTTTTAGGATGAAATATTTTAAGTCGAGTGTGATTTTTTTCTTTTTTTATGGCATTGAATGACAAGACGAGCGTGCCGTTCGCCTGATGGTAAGCGATACGACCCATAAACAGTAGCAACGCCATCCAGCACCTTGAGTTACAAAGTACTGTGCGGCATTCCACTGCGCTCGTCATCCTGAGACATAAGATGTTAAGTCTCATTATGTCCAGTAGTTTGTCCTTCAAACCGAAACACAACAGTGCATGCACACTGCTGCTTGGCTGTAGAAATATAAATTGCGATGAAAATAACACGAGTGAATTGAGGTTTATACCAATACAATGTCAAATTTATAGTCCTTTTTTAAGAAACGTGTCAAGGAAAATTTGGCATTTTTTTTAGCTACGCGATATAAACAGATTTAACGCGAAAAAACCGTATAGTAGTTTTATTTCAATACGCGACATATTTTTGTTTGCAGAAAGGACCAGCTCAAATGATGGAGTAAGGTTACCTACTTCAGAGTTACAAAAATTAAACATCAAGAAACAACTTGCTGAACAAGTTGCATTTCGTATGGAACATGAGATTTCCGGAGACCTTACCAGTCTTCTCTAATTCCTATACATTCGTTGAGGCCGTCAGCATTCAAGAATCTTCTAGTTTTGGTACTCATAAGTGATAGAATTCCTTAATATCAAGAATCTCTTTTAAGCCAATGCATTTTATTAAAACATAATTGAAAGAAACGTATCAAAAGCTACTTTTTCCAAATGTATGACAAGATAACACAATACTGAAGACATTTACTATCAAAACAAGTTTACTAAAGTTTTAGTACAGTCCATAATGAAACACATAAATTTAAATACTCATGAAACATATTTAGGCTTATATGAAAATATTACTTGGAAGATAAACGCTCGAAAGGGTATATAGTAGGAGAGGGTTACTTTAGTACGTTTTTAGTAGCTCCTAACGCTGTTTATGAAATGTAGGGTTTTAGTATCGGTGGCTTAATACTGAGTTTTAGTATCGAGTCCGCGGTGACTTAATAAAGCAATTGTGGTACTTCTGAACTTAAAAACTGTTGTGAGAAGGATTTACTAACCTTTTGCTACTAGATAATGGTTTATTGCAGATTATCTGATCTTACTTATTGCTAATAAAATAAATACTTAGACTAAAACACGACGGAAGTGTACAATGTTATCCTACTAATATTATAAACGACTAATATTATAAACGCGAATGTTTGTAAGAATGTATGTATGGATGTATGTTTGTTACTCTTTCACGCATAAACTACTGAACAGATTTGCAAGAGAATTGTCACACGGGTAGATTATTTTTATCCCGGTAATTTACTTACAATAGAATGGAAGTTTTCATTTGTATTTTAATATATTAAGATGGCTACTCTTGTAAGATGGACACGTAAGCAAAATAGAAATGCACTTAGTAAAATTATGTGAGCCCACTAAAAAGATTATGGTAATAATGATGATAATTAGAACCCTGAGTAAGGAACGAACGATTATCATGTTATTGACTATTTTTAAATTTGATTTATTTTGTGTGTGTATAAGCTTCGTAAATGATACTATTAGGTATTAATAATACTTTCGTTATAAGGAGTGGGTTTTAATCCTACTATAATAATATTATAAACGCGAAAGTTTGTAAGAATGTATGGATGTATGGATGTTTATTTCTTTTTCACGCAAAAACTGCTGAACGGTTTTCGATGAAATTTGGAACACGGATAGATCATGTCCTGAATTAACACATAGGCTGCTTTTTATCCCGGGAAAGTATAAACCGGGACTTTTATATCGGAAAAACTTCTTAACGCGGGTGGAGCCGCGGGCAAAAGCTAGTATTTAGATAATAAAGGCTATTTAAAACACTGTAGCTAAGAAAATGGTAAGGTCTGTCCTGTTTATGGGATATTTAGAGCTATATCTAAAGGCTTTAGATGTAATTGATAAAATGGGAAATTTGGACTTAAACTATTTAATGATAATCAAAATGCTCCTGCAAAATCCAAATATTTGAGTACTCTCAAAGTAAGAATTCTCATAAAGATTTTTTTTAATCTTAATGTAAAAAATACTCTTAAAGATATGAAGTTTAGTACTCTTAAGTCAGACAACACTTTAAGTTTTCCCATACATTTATTTTGAAATGATAGTCACCTTCGTCTTCTACATAAACAGTTCCGTTATGAATCAACGGGTACTGCAAACCTACGGACAACAATGGCGCATTAACAATAATTTTAATGTGGGCGCACACGGTCCGTTTCACTCAAAATGTTTGTACATCGTCGCTTCAACATTAATGACCGAACAAACTCGGCATGTACAAATTAATTTCATAACGAATACCGTTTGTGTACGTGACACTTATTATTGGGTGCATCATTTCGATAATTTAATTAATTGTTTATCTGAATGATGGAAACATTTAACATATGTACGTAGAGGGGTGAAATATGACGCCTTCATTATTAACAATTTTTGGAATCGTCACTTTAATCATTGTATTTTATTAAATCTGACGATTTATTTGGACAAGGAATTTTTGAAACTGTTATTGCGATTATTGTAAACTCTTACTTTAGATTGATAGACATTCTCAGCCCAGGCATGATTCTCTATGACATTGTCAACTCGTAACGCGGCCGCGTCACATTCACTTCGTGTAATGTGCGTAAAATGGTATTCTGTATGCCAATTTCCATAGTGATAAACGCGACGAGTTACGTTACGCGCTTGTTACGAACGGTGAAATTAACGCGTGTCATAGAGAATAAGGGGGCTGGAATAGATTTTCATGTGATATAAACGTGTCAAAAATTTTGAGTTTTAAAGTCTTTGCTATTAGGTATGATTTGAATTGAAATGTCATTGTTTTATACCATAGACCATCAGGCTGTATGTTCGTTGGCATACTATATAGTTTAATTTGACAAGATCAACGACGGTGGCCGTAGTGACATATACATTTTTATATTTCTATTTAAATCTTTTATAATATCATATTTTTACAATACCCACTTTATTTTGTACGATTATCTTTCTATACAATGATTACGGTATTTTTAAACAAATACGTAGGAGTTTCTCCAAAGTCTGCCAGACTGGATTAGTTTAATAAGCTTAGATATTAAGAACAATTTTATTTTCATTTGGGGATTAAGTTATAGGCGGGGATTTTAAAAATTCCACTGCCTAAAAATGGTTATATCGATGGAAAACTTCATCGCAGTATTTGCCACTTGGTAGCTATTGCAATAAAATATGAAATGTAAGATATATTTGGGAATGGAACGGTCTGCTGAAGCAATGTCCGGAGGCTCAAAACCAAAGGCTCACACCTCTGACTTTTCGATGTTAAGTGTGTATTCTCAATTATCGTTCGCTTTGTAGGTGAAGGAAAACATCACGAGGAAACCTACATACCTGAGAATTCTCCATAAGAATTTCGAGTATGTGAGGTCTGCAACCCGCACTCAGCCACCGTGGTGGACTTAGGGCTCTTAGGAGAGTAGGCCCGTGTTCAGCAGTGAGCAGTATATAATACAGGGCTGATTGCAATGCATTGCATGGTATATGGTAGCTTCTACGCTACCTTTCATTATAAAGTGTTTTTTTTTCATTGATATAAATTGCAAATATTTTATTTTACTGGTGGTAGGTCTCTTATATGTAAGAGTCCGTCTGGGTGGGTACGACCGCAATGTCTATTTCTACTGCCAAGCAGCAGTGTACATGCACTGTTGTGTTTCGGTTTGAAGAGCATTGGCTACAGCCAGTGTAACTACTGGACATAATGAGACTTAACATCTTGAGTATCAGGATGACGAGCGCCGTGGAATGCCACACAGTACTTTGTAACTTAAAGTGCTGGATGGTGTTTCTACTGTTTATGGGTGGTCGGTCGTATCGCTTACCATCAGGCAGATGGCAAGCTCGTCTCGTCATTCAGCGCCATAAAAAAAATATTTGAAAATCAATATTACTTTTTTTTATCTGTTTATTACAAGAAGCGCGCCGCCCATGGTTGCTCACGTTTGACGTCACATTTTTCATTTTATGTCAAATTTTGTTTCGATTGTTAGATACTTCGACTGCCTCGGTGGCGTAGTTGTATTGTGGTACGACTGCAATGCTGAGGTCTCGGGTTCGATTCCCGGGTCGGGCAAAGTGATATTGAATTTTTCAGTATCAGCTCGGAGTCTGGAATTTGTGCCCGATATGGTGATAGGTTCGCCCCTATCACATCATGAGAGGGAATAGTGGCGAAAAGTGGGTGCACTAGTTGCGCCTCTACCTACCCCTTTGGGGATAAAAGGCGTGAGTGTGTATGTATGTATGTATTGTTAGATACTTTTGTTTTGTTTAATATGTCACAACTTTAATGTCACGTGACTATTTTCGTGCGATATTTCAAATCAATGAAATAAATTGTGTTAATATTGTATTACTTACGTTTATTTTTAAGTTTATTGTAAGGGATATAAAATTATGTGTGATTTTGTAAAATAATGTTCAGAGTACAGTTACGTAGCCATTTTATTTACCGTCCCTATTCCAAGCGATATCCAATCATTAGTCATAAATTATTTGTCCCCATTCACCCCACTTTGTAATAATCACAGATCACGCAGCATCTCCAGAGGTGAGAGGCTCGATGCCCTATCGATTCGTGTGTACAAAGGGCTCGTAAATTAATTTAAATGAATTTGCATCGCTGACTTGCTTTATCTATCACGGTCCGCCCGGGTATACAATTGGGTGGCTGTGGTCGCGACACACTGCTTTGTAGTACAGCGAGCTTGTTAGCTGTGTGATATTTGTATGAGAAAATAAGCATGTTAAAGCCTATTGATTGAAATTATAATCGCTTATTTCTCCAGGCATATTATCTCATATTATGTTGTGGATGAATCTGCGCTCCTAAATATAGATATTAGACATTAGACGGCTATTTGCTCAGGTGGAATATCGATTGAGGCAGCACTTTTATTTATGTTTTTTTTTTCAATTGGCTAGTTTTTTATAAGCTTAAACGGGCGGTATTGTCGCGACAGTTTTTGAATATACGTCTGATTGCGAAGTTACCGCTTCATTACTCGACCTACTATTCCTATTCTAATATTCCTAGCAACTACACTTATTTCTTACTAGAACCAAAAAAACATTATATTTTGTTTTTTATAATTTTTTCAAACAGTAGATGTCGCCCGTTTTTGATACATGCGATCATATGTTTAAAGTAACCACTATGTTGCGTATTTTTCTTCGTACAAAACTTAGAGCATTTAACCAATTAAAAACGCAGTATATTCTCCCCAACATTTTCGCTCGTCACTCTTCACGACAGTGTGCCTCTTGTGACGTGCATTCGACACTCCGCTCGAATATAGGTGTTCTGTGGTCTAATTAATGACAGCCGGGCCGGCTTGTCTAATTCCTATTAGGGGTCGAGTGAGAGACTGTTTGTGCCTATATTCGCCACTTTGTAAACATGGTAATATATGTAATTGGTATAAATGGAAATATTGATATGGGTTATTACCATAGGTGTTGCCTGCGGTATTGCTCGGAACTTGCTGATTGTCTCGGTGGCGTAGTTGTATTGCGTACGCTTTACGAGTATAATTTACGCGCTGAGGTCCTGGGTTCGAATCCCGGATCGACCCAAAAATATTGTGACTGGGTTTTTCCATCTTAAACATTGCTCGTTCGCAGCTCGGAGTCAGGAAGTAGGCGGTGTGATACCCCCGTGCCTCGGAAAGCACGTAAAGCCGTTGGTTCTGCGCCTGATCCCTCTCCGGCCATGTCGGATTACCGTCTCACCTAACTGAGAGAGTGTAGGAATAGCGAGTGCACCTGTGTATTGCGCACACACTTGCGCTATAATATTTTCTGCCTACCTGGCTGATCTCCGTTGAGATTGGCCGCCGTGGCCGAAACTGGCTAGGAGGATTTCATTGTTTGGAAATTTTAGGTCGTTATGTTGTTACTACCCTACACTACCCTAATGCAGCTTTCTATTTGCCTAAGAATTTTAGAATAGTTTCGAGTTGTTCAGTAGTTCTATAAAAATATATAAGGTTCTGCTTTAATCCTCGAACAGATTTTCTTTTGGTATCACTACAGTAGGTTTTTGCTCTACTGAGTTTTCGAAAAAAAAATTCCGAGGCGCGGTTCCGCTATTTTATGTGTAGCTTACAAGCAACTCACGTTTTGCATGGGTATCCCACGAGTCATTCGTAATAAGCCGACATACAATTTCAATATCAAATGTGTTGTCGACGCGGTGCCTCGTGTTTTTTTATTGCTACTGAATAACGAGACGAGCATGCCGCTTGCCTGATGGTAAATAATACGACCGCCAATAAACAGTACCAACAGCATACAGAACTTCTAATAACAAAGTACTCCGTGGCACTAGATTGCACTCGTACCCCTAAGACATTAGAATATGTTATGTCTCATAATGCCCAGTAATACGTTGACTACAATGTCCTTCAAATCGAAACATAACAGTACATGCACACTGCTGCTTGGCGGTAGATATAGACATTGCGGTGGTACCCACCCAAACGGACTCTTACATATGAGAGTCCTACCACCAGTAAGATAAGTTCAGTAATTTTTGAGTTTATCGCGTATAAAAGCCGCGGGTGGCTTTGTTTTATACTATGTGTTAAAGGAAGGAGGACTATTATCTAAGACAGAGTTCATTTGAAACGGCCAAGCCTCATATTTTAATTAAGGTGTGACGTTAGGGATTGTAGAGTTAGGGCGTGTAGAGTTGAAAGCTTTGCTCTATACTGATAACTTTTTCATAATGCAAGCCATATGACCTCGTCTTAACAACATTTTACTTGAAAATGTTTTTGGTGGGATAATCACTTTCATTGAGTATGGATTATAACTTTTTTCAATGTTATACACGTTATAGTCATATAGACCATTTTCTGTTGAATAATGCGGATATTATAATTTTTGCCTACTAAAATATATTAAATAATTATATATAGAGATAAAAAATTATCAAAGCTATTAATATTGTTTACTAAAATGTTGCAGTTTCACTACAGGAATACTTTTATTCCAGGGTAGCTAATGGTTACCGAAGGACCGTACGGGATTTCAAAGAGAGTGTATTGACAGCACATGTATTGATTAAAAATAATTACGTTGTCAGTGAAAAGAGTTTATGTCTGGTATTCTGTATGTCGTACAATATTTGGAGATGTTAGATAATGATTGCAATTTTAATTAGTAATTAATTAGTAATAAAGTGGACGATAGCCTAGTTGGGAATGGAACGGTCTGCCGAGACAATGTCCGGAGGTTCAAAACCCAAGGCACACACCTATGACTTTTCAAAGTTACGTGTGTATTGTTTATCAATTATCGTTCGCTTTAACGGTGAAGGAAAACACCGTGAGGAAACCTGCATACCTAAGGAACTCTTTATAAGAATTTCGAAGGTATGTGAAGTCTGCCAATCCGCACTAGGCCAGCGTGGTCGACTAAGGCCTAAACCCTCTCAATAGTAGAGGAGGCCCGTGCTTAGCAGTGGGTAGTATGTAATACTGGACAGATTGCATTGCATTGCAATAAAAAAAATATTATAGCCAAATAATTATGTCACTCTTCCTTAGTCCTGGAAAAAACTATAAAAATAAAATTATATTTAAAATAAAGTGGGAAAGCTCTACATAACTTCATGAAATTATTTCCAAGAGCGAAAAACAACAGGGCCTGTAGCCAAGACACTTTTGTTGCAATTGCAGAGGAAGCCCGTGCTTCGCAGTGGGCAGTATATAATATAGGGCTGATTGCATTATAGACGAATTTATCATAATCAGGTATATAATTATACACGCACACACTCACGCCTGTTATCCTCGAAGTGGTAGGCATAGGCGCAACTAGTGCACCCACTTTTCGCCGTTATTCTGTCCCATGATGTGATGGGGGCGAGCCTATCGCCATACTCGGGCACAAATTCCAGACTCCGGGCTGATCCTGAATAGAAAAATTCAATATCACTTTGCCCAACTCGGGGATCGAACCCGAGACACCAGCTTTGCAGTTGTATTGTAATACAACTACGCCACCGAGGCAGTATAGAATTATGACAGCATAATATTACTTAGAATACCAAAATTCAAATTCATTCCAACGACATAAACGATACAAAGCAAGAAAACGCACACGCTCTCGTCTGCAAACAATAAAAGGGTACAATGAACCCGCGACACAGAATATTTGATATATTCCCCATTTCACAGTTGAAATGTGACTCGAGTGGTGGAATAACGGGCTTTCTAATTGGAGTGTGCTCGGTATGCGCGGAGTGACAGTGGCACGCTTGTTTCGCTGGAAACAGTTAGGTAATGGTGACATAGAATGTCCTTCAATAGCATCTTAATATAAAGCTGGATGGGGAAATTGCCATACAATACCAGCCTTGTATTATATACTGTCCACTGCTGAGCACGGGCCTTCGCTACTGAGAAGGTTTAAGCCTTAATCCCTTATGCTGCCCTAGTGCGGGTTTGCAGACGCAGAGCTGGATACCTTTTTTTTTTTTAAAACGGCCATCTTCGGCGCATTAGGGACGGCTGCGGGCTTCCTCCGACTCACGTCTAAGTTGTCGTCCGCAACCGCCCCTAGAGCTAGTTCTCCCTAAGAATTTCGTAGAGCTGGATACCTACGAAATTCTTAGGGAGAACTTCTCAGGTATGCAGGTTTCCTCACGATGATTTTCCTTCACCGTTAAAGCGAGAGATAATTCACAAAGAATACACACATGACTTTTATTTCTTGTTTTTGGAAAAGTCAAAGGTCCTGGGGAATTTCGACTCGGCAGTCCGTTCCACTCCTGACTATCGCTGCTACAAACCACAACTGTGAAAACTACAAAAAGTTAAATAGTTCCCACTGCCACTACTGGAGCTACACTTAAACACATAAATAAATCCATAGCAATAAAAACGTATCTCAGTTTACAAATTGCCATAACATTTAGGATAGTCCGCAAATTCTTATCGACTGACGTTAACGGACAAACTAAGAACATTTATGGTCAAGTTTAAGAACATTTATAAAATAATACAATACACACGCTTGCCTAGGACCTTGTGTAGTATTTATATCCAGTTCGTAGGGCTGTAATATTAAAAATTCAAAAGCTTGTGAAAATATTTGTGTGTTTATTAGAAGTAAACGCAGAAACAATTGAATGAATAGATGATATTAAGCACACGGGTAGATCATGTCCTTTTTTTTGTTTCGCGGAGAAAGTGCGTTACCACTACCGCCCGGCCTTCGTGGGAGGCGACCGAGCGGTTATATTGGGTTCACCGTGCCTTACGAGTTACGACCCGGCGTTGAGCCGCCCGGAGAGATGGATAACGTCGGACGACCGCCTGACCGAGTCGCTAACCTATGTACAGCGCACGGCATTTCAACTAAAACTCCGCGGTGGCTTTCTCGGCGCATTAGGGACAGCTGTGGGCTTCCTCGGACGAAAAGTGGAATAGGTCATGTCCTGGATTAATTCATATGCCACATTTTATCCTGGAGATTTATTCCCATGAAAAATAATGGATATTTTAAATCTGATTCTTTTAGCAAACGGTGCTGACGCCGTACTATCATTCAGTGACTTTTGTAGCGGGCGAGGTTTTTCACTCAGGCAAAGCCGCGAGAAGCACCTAGTAAATAATAAAATATTATATTTTTAAACCCTCGAGAAAAAGAGGGTCGTTATAAGTTAAGGGTGTGTATCTGTGTATTTGTATATCTGTCTGTGGTATCGTATCTCTTAAACGAATGGACCGATTTTGATGCGTTTTTTTTGTTTCAAGGCTGATGTGATAGAGATGGTTCTTAGCTATAATTTATGGAGATCTGTTCAGGCGTGTGAAGATTATCAGCTCATTTCCAATTTTCACAACTCCGATTGATTTATAATTTGGTGCACTGTAACTTCGGCAATATTTTTAAGACATGTTAATCTTGATCTGATGCTGCAGCATCACATAGTCTGAGGGATACCCAACTCTTTAGAAATTTGTAGCCGATATTGCGTGTGCGAGCTCATAAGAATGGTCTTAACGAGTAGGTAGGTGTTAGACAGTTGATTATTAAGGACCCATGATGGAAAATATAATAATTTAAAATTTAAATAACCCCCTACACAAAAACCTCTAAAAAGTTAAATAATAAAAGTTTCTTAGTCGTTTAAGTACTTAGTAATATTTTGACCTAAGAGTCCTTGCGTTGGGGACCGAACTCCGGACCAGGGAGATGAAAATGCTTGTTTAGGGGTCCCCCAACGCGAGGACTCTTGGGTCAAAATATTACTAGGTACTTAAACGACAAAGACACTTTTATTATTTTACTTTTTAGAGGTTTTTTATTTTTTTTACTTGGCAGGCATTCCGTTGTTTCAATCGATAGCCCAGCAATCGGTCCAGCTAGAGTTCACCCTTAAATTCAGTATGATTTCTATCTACTCTGCGATAGTCTTTACACCTTGCGGGCGCTGTCTTTGGCTGTATTTCCTCCACAAGGATGGCAGAGAGAGTACCGTCAAGATGAATATATCACAAATACATTAATGTATCTTAAAGGGCCTCTATGTATTGGATCCATATCCCCACGCAAGCCGTCCAAAAGGACCGGCCTTTGCGCCGTGATTTCCCACAGGAAAGATAAACCATAATAATATTGTTACTAAATAATAAAAACAGCTTTGTAATAGGATGTAGTGTGTGTAGTGATGTGCTGTCATTTCTGCCTACCCTTCGTATTGGATGAATAGTTCCTCGCTATAAAGTTGCCGCTATTCAGTTACAAGTACTCTATGTTGGAGAACTCTTGAAACCCTTCAGTCGAATGTTGATGCAAGTAAAGCCTGATTTGCACACGAGATTCTCACGCTAGGTAAAAATTTTATATCTAACTCAGTACCGAGTTATGCCTACATTAAAATTGTTCACAGATAATCGCAAGTAGAGTGTAGTATATTTAAATATTTACAAAAAATATTTACATATGTAGTGACATCACAGTCTTTGCATTTCGGACGTGCGAAGAAGATAGCAATATCTTGCATATACGAAGATTTCAAATGTTACTATATTATCGGAAAACAACATAGAAAATCATCCTATTCCTATCCACATAATGTGGTATGTAAAATGAGATAATATAACTGTAATATTCACCTACGTCGTACAAGAAACTCGACTCCAGTTTTAACATGCACACTTTTTGCTACCTAATCTGCAATGCGTAACAAAATATTTTAATACATTACATTCGTGCAACAAAAGCCGCGCTAAATTGTTTTAATTACAACAAAGAAAGCTAATTTTCATAATTAATTAACATTCAAAATGGAGCGCAGTAAAATTGTGTGACAAAAGAACGTTTGTTCTAGAAAAGGGCGGTTCAGTCCACAATATACATTAGGAAAGCATAATGATATCATATAAATATCTGGCGCATTGTGGATCGGATGCAGTTTAGCGGCACGCAATTCTGGCTTTTAATTCGAACGCGTTAAGAGCAGGATTCCATTGGTTAATCTAGTGGAAAGTTAGTTAAAAGAGCTTTAGGGGCCGCTAGTTACATAGAAGCGATTGTTTTCAATTTGGTATATTTATGTGAGTATAAGTGAAGAGCATGCGATCGCGTGACATGATTTGACTTCATCCAATTAGTTTTAGTGGATTTTGTTGGGTGTGAACGTTGCATTAGTTTTGTCATCAGTGTAACTCAGCGTTATGATGCTTAACATGCAATATTAAGGGTAACGAGCGCTGTACGTTGCCATGTCTTTTATAATTCAAAGTAGTGGGTAGTGCGGCTAGAACTAACTTCAAATGAAGGCTCTCTGTCTATTTTGTGATATAGTAATGAAAACCTTAAATTATTTTTTAGAATCCTACTAATATTATAAAGGCGAAAGTTTGTAAGAATGTGTGTATGGATGTATGGATGTATGGATATTTGTTACTCTTTCACGCAAAAACAACTGAACGAAATTAGATAAAATTTGGCACACGGGTAGATCATGTCCTGGATTAGCACATAGGCTACATTTTATCCCGGAAAAATAAAAAGCGGGACTTTCATTCTGGAAAAACTTTTTAACGCGGGCGGAGCCGCGGGCAAAATCTAGTTGACCATAAACAAGAAAGCATAAAAACTGAGAAGTAAAATGATATGTGGCACAATTTGAACTTATGAAGTAAGGACGTTTTTAAATGTAAGACGGCAAACGACCAAGTCGATCAACTGATCATAAGCGATTTCCACCCATAGTATCGGCTTCAACAGCAATTCATTACTCGCCTTAAAGGAACAGAGATTAGGGAATGGAGGGGATGTTTTAAACCTTCATAAATCTCACTTACTGTAAGAATTGCAATAAAATTTCCTCTCATATTGGTTTTATGTAATATATTGATGCCTCGATGGCGTAGTATTACGTGGGCGGTATGACTACCGCTCCTGAGATCTTGGTTCGAATCCCAGGTCGGGCAAAGTGATATTGTTTTTTATTGAGTACTAGCCCGGAGTCTGGAATTTGGGTCCGATATGGCAATAGGCTCGCCCCATACTACATCACACATATTGAAAGAAAGCGCCTTAGTTGCATCTCTGCCTACCCCTTCGAGGATAAAAGTGTGATGTATGTTTGTTTGTTTTCATCGACCCATTCATACTTAGAAAATGGATATGTCTAATACATGTAAAATGATTAAACATTTTCTAAGTAACAAGCATTAAGTTCGGATAGACTTTACATAATTACGCGTCGGTGTAATTGCAGCTACATAGTAATGGGTTGTTAAATTTGTTGGACGCCTTATGGCTGAGAAACGCTGAAGTTCGAGCAAATTTATGCAACGGATAATTTTATTCCCATGACTCAAAGACGGCGAATTAGGTTTCTTGGTATTCTCTAAATATTTTATGTGTTCACGCGGAATAACCACGGCGAGCTATTTTTACCCCTATTATATTTAGTATTGAGTTTAAAATGCATTTTTGAAGATATATGCATTATATAATATGTACATTAACGATATAGTGGAGGACAGCTTAGTTGAGAACGGAACGGTCTGCCGAGACAATGTCCGGAGGTTCAATACCCAAGGCACACACCTCTGACTTTTCAAAGTTACGTGTGTATTGTTTATCAATTATCGTTCGCTTTAACGGTGAAGGAAAACATCGTGAGGAAACCTGCATATTTTTTTTATTTTTTTTTTTTCCCTGACTAAACTCTTGTTAGCCTGACGAGGGTCGGCTTATACAAGAACACCGGTCCTGTGGGTGAGCGCAGAAGGCGCTCGCAACCCTTAAATTTAAGCGACCACGCTGAGGGCGACCCACTAATGGGTCACGACCTCGGCTCAGGGCGGCCACTGAGAGGATAAGACATCAACGTTTGGGGAATATGGTTTTTAACCTAATCCTATTTTACGTGTTGATTGTAGTCTTCGGCACGCGGGCCGGAACTGCTACGAGAGGGCAGGGTTATGGGGAACGCGACGAGGTCCTCGACGGCGAGGACGGTACAGCGGTCTTGTGGAGTGTATGAGCTTTAAATGCTCGTTCTTTTCGCGTAAAGCTAGAGTGATTTCGTCCTCTGGATCGGTCAGGACTGATCGCGGTCGTCTCCATTTGGCGCGGTCAAATGGAGTATATATAGACGCTTTACGGATAAGCGTGTTCGGGTGGTTTACCGCCCTGTCGAAATAGCGTCTGCTGGCGCACTGCATAAAGTGCCTGATGGTCGGCATATTGGTGTCCACGTGGAGGTTGCGATTACGAACGTACCACGGGGCACCAAGTGCATGTCGTAAGAATCGATTTTGAAGCACCTGCATTCGCTGAAGGCGACCGGGCGGTAAATGAGCGAATACGGGCGACGCGTATGTCATTATCGGACGGATGCATGTTTTAAAGATCCTAATCTTGTTGCGGATTGACATCTTACTATTTTTGTTTAGGAGCCAGTGAAGCTGGCTCATCGCGAATGCGGCTCGCGCGCGTACCGCATTTACGTGTGGGATGAAGGTCAACCTCTGATCAAGGGTTACTCCTAAATATTTGGCTTGGCCCTTCCAGGGAATAACCTGGTCGGACATGCGGACTGAAAAGTGAGGGACATGGACTTTCCTTTTCCGAGTGAAAAGGATGGCCTGACTTTTGGTGGGATTGACGGTGATTCGCCATTTGCGGAACCACTCACCGAGTTCATCGGCGGCGGTTTGCAAAGTGCGCACCACTTTGTCGGGGTCTATACGTGAAGCGTATATTGCGGTATCATCCGCGAATAGTGCCAGATGGGCGTTTTGTGGTCTAGGGATGTCGCTTGTGTACAGCGAGAATAGAAAGGGGGACAGGGCGGAGCCTTGCGGGACTCCGGCCGTGATGGTGTGTCGGGAAGAGAGAGTTCCCTCCACGCGATATCTGAAACCGCGATTCGACAGGAAATCTCGTATGATGTGCACGAGTTGTGTGGGCACGTTGAGAGTGTACAGCTTGAAAAGCAAGCCGTTGTGCCACACCCTGTCGAATGCTTTTTCGATATCGAAGAAAATAGCACCGGTAGGCATTCCTTTACGGAATTGTTCGTGGACGTACTCCGTGATGCGGAGCACCTGATTGACACAACTGTGTCTAGGGCGAAAGCCAAACTGTTCTGGAGGGATCAAATTTTGGTTAAAAGCTACTATTTTGAGGCGGTCGAGGACGATCCGCTCGTAGATTTTGCCCAGAGTACTGAGCAGACTGATGGGCCTATAAGAGGAGGGTTCGAAAGCGGGTTTCCCCGGCTTGTGGATTCCTATCACAACTGCCTCTTTCCAGACCTCTGGGAAGATGCAGTTACGAAACGCGGCGTCATAGATAGAGGTAAGAATTTGAACTAGATGCTCCGGGAGCATCTTAATCATACGAGTAGGGATTAGATCGCCCCCGGGGGCTTTCCTACGTTTGAGTGCCTTGATCAGAGTGGTGACTTCTTCGATCGTCACCGGCGCAAGGGGATCGGGCGGCGGGTCGACGTCCGGGTCGACGTTATCGTACAACGGTCGCGGTATAGAGACTGGCGGTGGCCGGACCGCGTTCCTATCTTCGACGAAGGTGTCAACCGCAACAAGAATGTCGTCATCTACGGGTACGGAGGTGAGCGAGCATTGAGACTCCAGGCTGCCGGCCAGTAGTTCCGCTTTCTCGTCGTCATCAAACGCCGGGCGTTGATTCGGACGATTGAGCGGAGGCATGGAGGCCACATCGTTTCTCTTGAAGGAACGAACCAGTTGCCAAAAGGCGGTATGTGTCGGATCGATATCGGCAAGGCGAGTGTCCCACCTCGAATCGACGACCTCTTTTATGCGACGCTTAACCTCACGTTGGAGGTAGCGCGCAAGATGTCGTCGTTCCGGGACGGGTCTCGTCGCGCAGGCTTTGAGCGTAGCGTTACGCAACCTCACCCACTACCGAACGTCTTCGGGAAGTTGCCAGTGACTGTGAACAGTCTCTGGCACCCTCTCGGAGCTTTCGCTCAAAACGTTCTGAAGGTGAAGACGCGTATCGCGCTGGTCGTTTCCTCAGGAGTCACGATGTTGGTCGGGATCGCGGAAAGATCAGTGGATGAGGTGTCTGCGGAGGTGCCCAAAAGGCGCCAATTCGTTTTCACCTTCATCGGAATATTAGGACCTGTGTCTGTTGGACTGTTTTCGGGGACTAGATCGAGGATCACAGGTCTGTGGTCAGAGTCTAACTCTTGTAACACTTGCATGGAACGCACGCTAAGGCTTACGTTCCGTACAAGTGCCACGTCGAGTATGTCCGGTCGGTGGTCGTCATTGTAACTATAGTGGGTAGGTTCTGAAGGAACTAATAGGCTTAGATTGATTGTGTCAAGACAACTCTCTAGGACTGCACCTCGCTCGTTGGTCGAGTTGCAGTTCCAGAGAGTGTTCTTGGCATTGAGGTCTCCCGCCAAAATGACGGAATCCCCCAGATCAAATAGGGTTTCAAGTTCGTTGGAGTGAAGCTCCTTAGTGGGCGAGAGATAGGCCGATATGATGGTGATCGGCGGGTGTCCGGTCATGGCTAGCCTGCAGACCGAAGCCTCAATGTTGCTCAAGCTTATCGGTGATTCTAATGGAATACAATGAAGGGACCTTTTGTAATAAATGAGAGTGCCTCCTAAACGGCCACTGGTACGATCATTTCGCACCAGTTTGAAGTTTGGGATGTTGGGATCGCGGTGAGAGGGCTTAAGGAACGTTTCCTGGATGAGGAAAACGTCAATTTGGTTGTCGCGGACAAAAGAAGAAATTTCGGCTTTTTGGTCCCGAATGCCGTTACAATTGAAAAACCCCACTCTGAGGGAGCGAGGTTTTGTCCGCTGGGGGAGTTGTCTGGCGTTGGTAGCCATTTATGAAATTAAAGAGGGGAGACGCACAGCGTTAACTGTAGCCTCGAAGATTTGTTGCTGGATCAGAGCGATCTCAGCGATTAAAAGGGGGTCTTCTACTCCCGTACGGGTGAGTAGACGAGAACGCTCGAAAAGTTTCCCGTGGAGAATCATTATCTCCGGGGAGCCTAATAGTGAGGCGACTGAGGAAGAGGCGTCGCTTGCCTTCGCCGCCACCGTCGCCGACTGAGAAGGGGTGGGAGGGGTGGTGGGTTTGGGTTTGGGTTTGGGCTGGGCTGCCTTTGAAGAAGGAGCCACAGCTGGGGGAGGAGAGGGTCGAGTAGAGGCCGGGGCAGCGGGAGTGACTCCGCTGGGGGCCTGTGAGATGGGTTCAGCGCGCGCCGTGGGAGGAAACCACGGGTTGCGCACTGGCGCAGGTGCCAGTTTGAATGTGGTGGCCTGAGGGGCCGAGGGAGCCGCAGCTTTAGGAGCTTTGGCAACTCTTTTGGGGGCGCGAGGGCATCCGCGATAATTCGCTGGATGGCCGGTTTGCCGGCAGTTGGTGCACGAAGGCGGCTCCGTGCACTGAGAGCGGTCCTTAGGACGGGGGCACGCGGATGTGCCGTGTTCGCCGAGGCACTTGACGCACCTGGCGGGGAGGCGACAGCCACGAGAATTGTGGCCGTATTTCTGGCAGTTGTGACACTGCCCTATCTGGGTCGATTTGTGTGGGGCTTCGACGGTGAAGCCGCCTAGCCCCGAGATATCTTTAATCTCAAAAAGTCTTTTGACGTCGGAAGGGGACTGGAGGATGGCGAGAACCATCTCGTATTGTATTCCCGGCCGGGAGGCGCGGGACTGTCTGTGCATCCTGTGCACTTCTAAAGTGACTATGCCTTTCTCTTCAAGGCCTTCTTTGACCTCGAGAGTCGACATTTGGACGGGGATACCGCGAATGACGTAGCGGAAGCGCCGCTCGTTCGGAAGAGAATACGTAAAGTAGTGCCAATGTTTGGCGTCTAAGAATTTAGTCAGCGCCCTGTGGTCCGCGATTGAGGCGGGCTGCAGGGCAAGAAGTTTGTGGACTTTGTTCCACGAATTAGAGGAAATGGTGATGCGCTGTTTGCGCAGTTCCTCAAATATGTCCCTCATGGTCATATTTGAGGGGAGTTGGAGATTTAACCTCGGGGGTTTTTTAGGCCCCTTTGGTTGAGTCGGCGGCGGTGGCGGTGTCGACGCAGACGCGGACGCGGTTGGCGCTGAAGGCGCGGAAGGCGCAGAGGGCGCGGATGGGGAGGCTGGTGCGGGAGCAGCGACGCTTCTCTGCTTCTTCCTCCGGCTGTTTTTCACCGTGGTGAAGCCGTCCTCGTCGCGTTCCGACGAGGACGACTCCTCCCCGGATTCGCAGGCGGAGGAAGAAGCAGATATTGGCCGTTTCTTAGGGTTATTGGAGGCTGTGGGAGTGCTGGGGGACGTGTCCATGTCCTCTTCAGACTCCGCGGAGCCGCCCGAGGTTTCGGTGGTCTCCGTCGAGGTCGTAGCCTCGGACGACTCCGAGGTGTCTGAGGACGCAGACGGTTCCCTGGCTTCCCTAGCCATAGACATAATTTCTTGTCGGACCGCGTTGTCCGACCGGAACATCTCCCTCACTACTCTCATTATTTCCTCCTTGGAAATAATGGGAGCGGCGAAAGGGGTGCTATCTATGTTTGGTTGAGCGGCGACGACAGGCCGCTCGGGAGCCAAATCCATAGGCCCAGAATCAGCCATATTGGCGGCTGAGTCCGAGCCTACGGTGATATTAATTAGGGGCCGCGTGTGTGTTCACTAACCCCGGGTGTGCACCGCCTGTAAAGAACACACAGAAGAAACCAGGCGGGTTCACACAAAACGAAACGAGCGCGGATCGCGACGCGGTATGGGACGCGATGAACTAAGTCCCCGGGTAGGAACGCCCGGGGGTGAGTGAGTGCGTGTCCCTCCCCGCCGGGTATAGGCGAGGGGGGGTGTACTTAGAATTAGGTGTGCCCTAAGCTTGTATCCCTTTTGCCAGTCTTATTGTGCAAAAGGGTTCCTAACAGTCCGTGTACCGTAAACGGTATTGGCCGGAGGCCGCACGCTCAACCGATACACGGGATGGATTTTAAGGAAAGGGTAGGGTTGGGAAGGTGATATACGGGAGAGACTGCGGTGTGCCTCCGCAGCCTCCGGATCCGTACCCGTCGGCTTTGCCTTGCCCTGAGGGGGCGCAGCGCGTTGCCGGTGACGCGACTCGGCTTGTTAGCACCGTTAGGTTTCCGCCGAGCCAACGCCCTGAAGGGGCCAAACGTCGATAAGAAACAAATTGGGCTAAACCCTGTCCTGAAAAGGACGCGGCTTGGCCCGAAATAGGTTAACAAAATAGCAAAGGGTTGCCCCTTTGCTACCTGTGTAACCTTGACGGCAGCGAGGTCGCTGCGGACGCACCGAGCAGGTACCCGGGCGGAACAATGAGAGTTGTAGCGAGCGCTACAACAAACAATAGGTCCGTCCGAGACGGCTGCTCAGAGCGGAATGAAAAAGAAACCTGCATACCTAAGAAGCTCTTTATAAAAATTTCGAAGGTATGTGAAGTCTACCAACCATCACTAGGTCAGCGTGGTGGACTAAGGCCTAAACCCTATCACTAGTAGAGGAGGCCCGTGCCCAGCAGTGGGACAGTATTTAATACAGGGCTGGTATTATTATTATTTATTAACGGTATTAAATTTTCAAAAATATTATTCGTAATATGCATTGCTTTAGCTTAAATAGAGTACAATAAAATATTTTCCATATATTCCAATAATCTATACTAGATTAGAGTTTACATCTATTGTTTGGTCGCTTAATATATTTATGTGACATCCTTTATCAGCAAGCGGTGAAATTGGCCCTAAAATCTTTCATGACAATTATTAATAATATTCTAGTAATGAGTAAGGACACAGCTCAAACACAATGAATTCATGACTTATGATCAACATTATATACATCAATGAAATAAATACATTGTTTCAAAATTAATAATTGCACAGAGCTCATTACACGATTTTTTTGCTGACTCTAACAGAAATACGGTACATAAAGCCGCACTGTATATTATATTTCTTTCTTTATCTTTGTGATATTTTTTTATCTAAATTCGTTCATCGATTTCTGCGTTAAGCATTATTTATATTAGTACGTTGTATTAGTTTTTTATTGTGTACATTTTTTGGCACATTCTTTACATGTAGATTTTGTATGGTTATTTTACATGCATTATTAGAAGAAGTCCTGGCGCCTATCTGTCTGTCAGCGTAATGTTAGCATCTAAAGCCTACTTCATTTTTACCCGACTTCAAAAAGGAGGTTCTGTATTCGGTCCGTATGTATGTATGTAAATTTGTATGGCCGCAAGTTTCTCAAAAACTACTGATCCGATTTGGATGTGGTTTTCAATATTGAAATGTATATTTTTCAGGGAAAGTTTTAGTATATAATTTATGAAGATCTGATGGAAACCTTCGGAAATACACAATGGAACTCTTCAATAACAAACAGCAGATGACTCGCGAATGCTGCAATCTTATATCTACGATGTATTGTTTACACCATTCTATAATTAAGTAACAAAAAAGCAATAAATAAAAACTAAAAAAAAACCGACTTCAAAACCACTATAAATAAAAAAATAGTTAAAATTTAAATTAGGCATCGACTCCAAATATACGTAAATACTACGCGAATACAAATTTTAATTATTTTTTAATTTAAAGTGGTTTTGAAGTCGGTTTATTTTTTTTATCAGTTTATAGGTTATTGAAGAAGATTATAGAAGAGGTTATATGTTTATATTATATTATAGAAGAGGTTCTAGCGCCCCATCAGTCTGTCAGCGTAAGGTTAGCATTAACGTTGTATTAGTAAGTTGCTCAGAAAACTGGAGCCCAACAGCCTTCAAGAATAACGAAATCCAAACCCTCGAATACCGAAACAAGCACCAAGATTTAAACAAACAAATGTTAGGGACAAATTTTCTCTAATTTTAACACGAGTTATTACAATTCGAAGTTTTAATTTTGCCGAGAGACAGCGCTCTGAAGTGGATGGCCTTTTTTAATTAATTAAAAGCGTTGGATCAGGTTGGGCGGCTGTAATGAACCGACTCCCCCCCCCCCCTTTATGAAAACTTCTCGTCTAATGGGATATTTGCTGTCTAGGCTTGTTTTGATATTATTAATTATTGAAAAAATCGAACAATGCCTATTCAAGTAAGAGTTTCGTTTGAGACTTACACGCGGACTTTCGGTCCAGACTGAAAAGTAATTGAATTAATATTTTATGGATTGAGCGTTGAAAACTTCAAATGGTTTTCTGACGTCTGGCAACCATGACAGATATTACGTTTTTTATTTACTGCAAATATCATTTCAAAATCAAATCATTTATTATGTAATTAGGCCCCTAAGGGCACTTTTACACGTCATTTTTAACAGTGTTTTTTATAAACTAAAAAATTCTACCAGTACTTCGGAAAAGCGCACTGAGAAGAAGCACCAAGAAATTCAGAGTAGGTCTTTTATTGTAAATTGCAAGTAAGTAACAATATAAATTCAAATTATGGAACATGTGTGAATGCGAGCAACCTAATCCCAAGCATTTGTATTTTGTAGATTAGATTCTAGATTGTAACCGGTAATCACTTTCTAAATATGGCATTTGGAAATAGTGAGGTTGATACACACTTGCGCCTTTTATTCCCGAGAGGGTGAGCAAAGGCGCTAGTTTACCCACATTCTGCCATGTCTCCGTTTACGTTGATATAGTTGGTTTTAGTTGGTAGTTTATACCAATAAAAATATAATTTTTCAAAAAATTTACAGTTTTGAATCCAGCGAGATCGCAAAAATCTGTCTAAATCTAGGCAAATACCCGAAATTTTACGGCCTTTATCAAGGGTACAAAAACAGTCGAACCCTTCCAGTGAAATTCTTGCCACAACCAGTCAGGGCTGACGCAATGCGTTTCGCTGACGTGTTACTGCGACTGCAAACACTGCGTTGTTAGCGTCGTGCAGAGCCGGAATTAGGGTGATGGGTGGGTGGGTCCTTTGTAACGCTCGTTACTGCTAGGAATGTAAATCTTAATAATGTTATAAATGCGAAATTTTTTGAAAATGTTTGTATGTTTGTTAGAAACAAACGCCGAAATAAATAAACGGATTTGGATGAAGTGTGGCACACGGATAGAGCATAATATCCTAGATTAAAAGCTAGCCTACTTTATCTGGGTAGCCTAGTACTAGCCTAGTAATTTGCTCCTATGGGAAATATTGGATATTTAAAATCTCCTTCTATAAGTAGGTGGCGCTGATTTCGTTCTGTTTTTAGGGATTTTTGTAGCGGGAAAGGCTTTGTACGCGGGCGAAGCCGCGAGCAAGACTTAGTATAATATCAGGTAAAAAACATATTGTTTACTGTAGAGGTTTATCTCTGAAATTACTGAAGCTATTTTATTAATTAAACTAATATTTGTACTATATGTTTAATTTATTTAATTTAGAGAAAATATTTTTTTGGAAATCGAGACGCGAGCAGATATAGCTCCAACAAAACATATTTGTCTCCAACTCAAACGAAGTTTGAGACAAATATTTTATTTAATCCGTTTGTAAAACCTACTCCTACTAATATTATAAAGGCGAAAGTTTGTAAGAATGTATGGATGTGTGGATGTCTGGATGTATGGATGTTTGTTCCTCTTTCACGCAAAAACTACTGAACGGATTTCAATGAAATTTGGCACACGGATAGATAATATCCTGGATTAAAACATAGGCTACTTTTCATCTCGAGAAAATTTAAAACGGGACTTTTATCCCGAAAAAACTCATTCAAGCGGGCGGAGCCGCGGGCAAAAGCTAGTAATATATAATAATATTGTTTGTAAATAATATAATACTGACTGCCTCGGTGGCGTAGTTTTACGACTGCAATGCTGAGGTCTCGGGTTCGATTCCCGGGTCGAGCAATGTGATATTGAGTTTTTCTATTCAGTATCAGCTCGGAGTATGGAATTTGTGCCCGATATGGCGATAGGCTCGCCACCTATCACATCATGGGACGGAATAACGGCGAAAAATGGGTGCACTAGTTTCGTCTTTGCCTACCCCTTCGGGGATAAAAGGCGTGAGTGTATGTGTTATGTGTGTGTGTAAATAATAAATATATTCTACGAAAGGATGATTGGTGCTGGTTTAAAAGGTTCAAATGAAATTGAATAAGCAAGACAACTATAATAAAATGGTGGTCATTAAAATACGTCACTGTCGCATATCATTTTGCAATTTATAATTATAATCTCTAATTTTGAGAAAACAACGTGTTTCAAAGTATTTCGTGTAAGATTAATGCACGGGGTATATATCCCACAGCCGCACCCAATCCGGACCCGGTCAAGCGACATTTGTCGCGCGGCCGCGCAACGCGACACGTCAGCGACAATGTTTATGGTACTATTAGTCAAAACTGCCTCGTTGAAATCTAGCATGTGCAAATACTCAGCAACGCGAGGCTTCAGCTTGATTGTACGGTAAAAAAAACTGCAGTAAAAAAGCAAAGCCTTTTGTATACATATTTGTAATGCGTAGGTTTTCATTGTGTACATTTTTTTTTGTACATTCTTTACATGTAGATTTTGTATGGTTATTTTACCTACACTATTAGAAGAAGTCCTGGCGCCCCACCAGTGTCTCAGTGTAATGTTAGCATTTAAAAGCTCTTTACCTGTTTCATTTTTATTTTGTACTCAAAAGTAGTTAGGTGCCTAGTGACATTAATATGCACAAAATGAGTGAAATCGACATTGAGGAAAGTAAGAAAATAGGGAAAGGGACATATGCCTTTAAGAATCATATTCAAAGAACTTACCGATCGCAACAGCATAAATTTCAAGATGGTTCTTGTTACAGCGGGCTTCGAGTCGTGCCGGCCCATCTACAATTTACAAAAAAAAACTGTGCCCGTGAAAAAAACTAGCATCACAGATAAAATAATTTATGTCCTAAAAATTGTATTTTTTATTTTTATCCTTTGTTGTAAGAACTAGGTTCTTAGCAATAAATTACAATCAAGTCTATAAGACTAATAAGAAATATTATTCTAACTTAATTTTCTAGGTGATGAGTTTACTACAACTAAGAATAATGTTCAAGGCACTCTCCTAGAGTCTGATAACATAAAAAAAACACTTTGTTCGTGTGTTGTATAAAAAATACTTTATTCGTGTGTTATACCTATAAAAATAATTCGTAAAAATTTAAGTTCAAACTAAAAAGCCCGTATTCTATTACAAGACAATCTAACCCATCAGTACAGACGGGGTCAGGACTCCGGAGCAAATCGCGTCAGCAAATAGTCTGACGAGAGGTAGGCAAACTGCAGCCGTGTCTTCAAACACGCCACGTCGCTACGTTTTACCAACAAGCAAGTAAACTTGGCGCACAATTGAGGGTTAAGTGTTTTCGAGTGTGATTATGGCGGGTTAACGTGCTTTATATGGTTTCTGTGCTTATATTTGTAGCTCGGTCTTTTTAATTTATCGTATTATTTATTTCGAACACCATTAGGTAATACACAGCACATACGCTTGTTTAAACTACAGGTATAAACTATAAACGATTGTGTTTAACTCTTAAAGGTATTTACAACTTACTCAAGAAAAAAATGCTAAGGTACTTAATTGGATAATACAGGCTTATGATAAGAACAATTTAAAGTGCTAAAACATGTTATTTTTTATATTCTACTGTATTAAATGAATATGAAAGTTATTGTTGGTTGTGAGTTGTAGAGCATACATTACTGTGTTATGTTAATGTAGAAGAGATTTTAAGTCGAAGACTTTTTACAAGCATCGCCTGTTCAATAATATTAATGCTAGGATAGTTCATGAATTGTATTATAAGCATTTTTGTTACTATATAAAAGCTTAAGCCCACGGCTCCACCCGCGTGATAAAGGTTTCCCGGGATAAAAAGTAGCCTATATTACTCACTGATAATGTTGCTGTATATTGGAGTAAGAATTTTTAAAATCGATCCAGTCGTTTTTGAGCTTGTCCATTACAACCAAAGAAAAAAATCAATACTTTTCTCTTTATAACATTAGTATAGATGAGACTTGCTAATTAACAATAGCAACATTAACAACGATAACAAAGTCTGCCCGTGTAGATTTACGCTCGTATGAGACATTAATTACAGTATTGTGTTACGTTTTCTAATATCTAATCACATTAGCTATAATGTCTTCCAAATGAAACCTAACAGATAATTTTTTGAGCGTTATAAAAGCTATATTCAACAAAATCCAAAACCTACCATTGTGGGAATGTATCAAATATATTTGATCTCAATTAGGCCATAATAAACGTGTTAAAAATTTACCACACTGTCTTGTACGAGTAATTTACATTACATCAGTCACTCATTTAATAAAATATGACTGTAAAAATATGCGATATTATTCGACAACTTCTTTTATCATTATCGGCCACATAAAGCCCACTGCTGGACATAGGCCTCTCCTAAAGATTTCCAGACGGACCTGTCGAACGATTTCATTTAGTTTGCGTTAACACAAAGTGCAGTGAAGGGTATCAATGTCAAAGAAACTGTATAATATATTTATTATTCGTTACTTGTTCGCAATATTCCTCGTATTCTACGATAAAAATATGAAATAACCCTTTGACAATTTGATCAAGTTCGAAATAACAACGCTCGATTAATTTCGTGTTCAGTCTTTGAACACTAAAAATGGCATACAAAATTCAGTATAGTTCGTAACAAAAGTTTCAAAATCTGAAATCGTACGTAGTAAGTGTAAAAAGTTAAAAAAACGCAACCAAACCCGCAGTCAATAGTTGGGATAAAGCAATAATTCTCCGATACTGTTGGGGAAAATTACCGTTGAATTTTTCATAACTACATTAAGATTAGTTATTTGATTTTTAAGTACTAACTACGGTTGTAAATTGACATACACTCACTCCTTTTATCCCCGAAGGCGTAGGCAGAGGCGCAACTAATGCACCCACTTTTCTCCGTGCGTATTCCGTCCCATGGTGTGATAGGGGGCGAACCTATCGCCATATCGGGCACAAATGCCAGACTTCGGGCTGATACTGAATGCAATGCAATCAGCCCTGTAATATATACTGCCCCCTGCTGAGCACGGGCCTCCTCTACTACTGAGAGGGGTTAGGCCTTAGTCCACCACGCTGACCTAGTGCGGGTTGGCAGACTTTACATGCCCTCGAAATTCTTATGGAGAATTTTCAGGTATGTAACAATACACACGTAACTTCGAAAAGTCAGTGGTGTGTGCCTTGGGTTCAAACCTCCAGACATCGCCTCGGCAGAGCGTTCCATTCCCAACTAGGCTATCGTCCACTTTTAATACTGAATCGAAAAATTAAATATAGCTTTGTCCAACCTGGGGATTGAACCCGAGACCCCTGCAGTCGTACCGTAATACGACTACGCCACCGAGGCAGTCGGTACGGTTGTAAGAACGGCTAAAAATGAAAGATATTCCATGTCGTAGCCGCGGGCAAAATCTAGTGTTCAATAAAGTCAATCTTTATTGAACACTAGATTTTGCCCGCAGCTCCGCCCGCGTTAAAAAGTTTTTCCGGGATAAAATGTAGCTTATGTGTTAATCCAGGACATGATCTACCCGTGTGCTAAATTTCATCGAAATCCGTTCAGTAGTTTTTGCGTGAAAGAGTAACAAACATCCATACATCCATACATACTTGCAAACTTTCACGTTTATAATATTAGTAGGATTAGCTTTCAGGGTAAACGTCCAATTGCGCCAGAAAATTTAACATTCATTTAAAGAAGAGCGACGAAGAATTTCTGAACTATATGTCCACTCTTATTTAATTCTTTCCATTAAAGTCAAGTAATAATCCGTTTTTTTTCTTAATAAGTGCTGTTTATGCACGGTGAGCATTTCATTTGGTGCTCCGTCAGCTTATTTGCCGGCTTCTTCATCATCATCAGCCACACGACTTCCACTGCTGAACATATGCATTACTCAAAGATTTCCAGACGCACCTGTCAAAAGCGGCCCACATCCAGCGCGTTCCTGCGACCTTTATCAAGTCGTCTTTCCACCTTGCAAGTGAACAGCCGACGCTGCGCTTGCCGGCGTACATAAAACAAATTACAAGACCGGCATAAAGTATAAACGCCATTCCCCAACCATACCCGCATTCTAGAAACAAAAAGCAGAAGCGATGCGCGGTTGTGCGGTACCTGTATATTTTCCGAAGAACACACCGGCGTATCCGGTATATTGTTTACAACGGCGCATCCGTACTAACCGGAAAAGCCGGTTAAACCGCGGGACGAGCGCTCGCTGTACTAGCAATCTAATGATTTTTATGACTTAATTCGTATTGTTCGAAATTTGAAGTTGTTTTTGTATTGTATACGAAAGAATAACTCGCTTTTCAACTCGAATATATTTGTTGAAACGTCTCAAAATTGGGCATACTCAAGAAACAAGAGCCATTTGTAATCTGAAGGGCTTTTATACAACTTTCTGTGTAAAATTCTATTTCTGTCCTCCTTACACCGTTTAAACTTCTCTGAATCTGAGTCATATTTGTAGATTCATATTTGAAACAATTTTAATACGCGTAAGCAGCTTTATATTAACACTGAGATGTTCCATACTGAGTGATATTTAAAATATTATGAGTTGGTGACGCAATTCACTAAATTAATTCCAGCGTTTAAAACTTGTACCTTTTTTGGGATTGGACACCCACGTTTATCCTACTAATATTATAAAGCCGAAAGTTTGTAAGAATGTATGGATGTTTGGATGTTTGGATGTTTGGATGTTTGGATGTATGGATGTAAGGATGTTTGTTCCTCTTTCACGCAAGAACTACTGAACGGATTTCGATGAAATTTGGCACACGGGTAGGTCATGTCCTGGATTAACACATAGGCTACTTTTTATCCCGGGAAAATATAAACCGGGACTTTTATCCCGGAAAAACTTTTTAATGCGGGCGGAGCCGCGGGCAAATGCTAGTATTATTATGTTCTTGAACCTACTGTGTTTTTTCAATGTAGCCTACAGCTACGAGTTATTGATTCATTATTTTACTATTTACCCACTCAATTGAGAAATGGAATTGTATTTTTATTTCAACTCCACAAAAAACTGACTACATTTTATCAAGACAAAGTAATTCAAAATAAACATTTGATATATTGACGTAGCATTTATGAGACTATTTCAGAATGTGCTACGGTTTAGCTACGACGCGTTACGAATACACGTAGCGCGTACGAGCGTCGGATGTCCGGTCGGCCATCTTGCGCCGGAGCTTTCTGATATTGCTCGCGGAGATAACCGGTTAGTGGGACGGTTGTAAGTCGCTACAACTACTGTCGTAATTTTGCAGCCTGTAGTTATGAACATTTCATCTTTGTCATAAAAATAGGCCAGTTGGGTAATCAGTGGTTAATATTTAGCATACTTTACTGGTGGTAACTGGTAGGTCTCTCATATGTAAGAGTTCGTCTGGGTGGGTACCACCGCAATGTCTATTTCTACCGCCAAGCAGCAGTGTGTATGCACTGTTGTGTTTCAGTTTGGAGGAAATTGTAGCCAGTGTAACTACTGGACATAATGACACTTAAAATCTTATGTCTCAGGATGACGAGCGCAGTGGAATGCCAAACAGTATTTTGTAACTCAAGCTGCTGGATGGCGTTGCTGCTGTTAATGGGTGGTCGTACCGCTTACCATCAGGCCAACGGTATTTTAATTTTTTTTAATTGCATCGAATGACGAGACGAGCATGCCGTTTGGTATGTTCGTCTTGTCAAAGAATAAAGTGATTTAATACAATACAATAATGATTAAAACATTGTATTAAATGGTGCTAAGCATCAGCATTTGATTGTTTTTGATTTTCACTATTCAATTGAAACGTAAACAGATTCTCCTGAATTCATTGTTAAAGTGTTTGTGGAATGAACGCGACGATTCTATCGTATCAAGTCTTGCACGCCAACCGGTCGCTCATTCATACTGTGAAAACCGGTCGTAAAATAAAAAAAGTACAGGTAAGAATTGGGGAAATTGATTTTGGTGTCAAAGAGTTTATAATGACCAAATTTGAATTGATAAAATGATCCGAAGGGTGAACTACTTAGATCAAATGTTATGTGAAATATTATGTGGTTTTTATAGTTATGTTATTGCTAGCTATTGTTTGTGGTTTCGCTTGCGCAGAAGAGTTTTTCCAGAGTAAAGTCCCGCAATATATATTCCGGGATAAGTTCCTACTAAATTCATCGTAATCTGCTTGGTAGTTTTTGAGACACGGTGAGAAAATTTTGTTATAGAATATTAAAGATAACTGTGTTCCATCTAATGGGGTCAAAGTACTTTATGACTGTAAGCTTGAAAGTGTTAACTAGTATCTCCAAATCATACTCTGGTCTCCATTAGTCCCTTTAGTTTTAAATTAAATTAAATAACACACTAGGACAACTTTTCTTGTAAGCGCCATTTTTGTTATTATTGAGAAAAAATATGTACCACAGTAAAGATATATTGAACTTAGATTAATAACGACATCTTGATGAATTTCAGACCAAATTAATACATGATTCCTGAGAGGGTTATGCACTCGTATAAGATTTTAAAATTTATTACCTTTTTTGTGAGTATATAAATGAACTGCTCTAAACAAAAATAACAAATATGTCTATATCCTGTTATTTTTTATTTGTTATTAATTGTATTTTATACCTTGAACCGATTTTGAAAAGAGCAACACTAGAGCTTCTTGTCCGTTCTTCTCTAGTGAGAATTGCTTTCCGAACTGGTGGTAGAGTTAATATTGACTGAATCTAAATAATGTATAACATTTTATGGGTTCGAATAAATTTATTTCATTTCGTTTCATTTTATTTCAAAGAAATATCGTATCTACAAAAAATACGTACCTACACATCTGTTATCCAGAGTGGGTCATGGCCACACAACCTCTAACTCCATCTCTGCAGAAATCCCCATGAAACTGGCTCACGTCGGACAATGGCAGTTTGGGGTAATTTTTCACGCGTGTTAGGGTATTACGCGTTCACTCCATGAAACTATTATGCGATGTAGGTCGGTAATAATGTTCTTTTGTATTGAAAATCGACGCTACCCCCTTTCATGTTCATGACTTGTGTTTTTGGAGGGAATTGGGGTAATGTATTTTATGTTGAGATTTTTAGTAAAAGACTTGGTGCAGCTCATGGTTTTGCCCGCGTTATAAGCCTTTCTTCTTTGTAAAGTAGTCATAGCGCCACCAGTACGATATAGCGCCATCTATTTAAAAATCAAATTTAAAAAAGCCATTATTTCCCAATGAAGCATTTTTTAGGATAATTATGTGTCAATCCAGGACATGGTCTACCCATGTGCTAAATTTCGTCCAAAACTATTCAGCGATACAGGCGTACTACAAACAAACATTCAAATGTTTTTATGGTATTTTTACCATCAGTCGCATTTATAATATTCTAACTATACTGTTGAATGTCTTCGATAATATTAGTACGATAAGATAGTGAGAATAGTATTAATATATAGTACTTGCAGTAAAGGCTTGGTATGCTGCGGCCTGGTTGAACTAAAGTCCATAGGCAGGAGCGGCTTGCCATTAGGCCGACCACTTGCTCCTTTGCCTACTGAAGCACTATAAAAAAAACGGAGACATAGATTCGACATAACATACTACAGCATTCAACTTAGCGAGTCAACATTCACTTAGCCTACTTTTTTAAGTATTCAAATATGTACAGCATTACTTGACGATTTCTTGAAAGATTTATCTCTGTCCACCCAGATAATGTCTTGAAGATAAATGAAGAGACCGTTGCGACGTCCGTACCGTTCCGACGCTTACGTGTTTGAAGTTTTGTTGAATCAAACACATTTATTAGTGTTTGAATGTTACATAGTCATCTGATTGTTTGCTTATGAATATTTCGTGGATGTAATGAGACAAGTTTTTTGTTGTATATAATGACATGACTGCCTCGAATGCGTAGTTATATTACGATACAACTGAAGTACTGAGATCTCGGGTTCAAACCCTGGGTCGGACAGTGATATTGCGTTTTTCTACATAACATTACACGAGCGTATTCCGTCCCATGATATGATAGGAGGCGAGCCTATCGCCATATCGGGCACGAATTCCAGACTCCGGGCGAATACTTAGTAGAAAAACCCAATATTCGGCAATAGGGTAGTTGGCTACTTTGTAATGTTGAGGACTGCCTCGGTGGCGTAGTTGTATTGCGTATGCGTTACGAGTACGATTTGCGCGCTGAGGTCCTGGGTTCGAATCCCGGGTCGAGCCAAAAATGTTGTGATTGGGTTTTTCCATCTTTAAAATTACTCAGTCGCAGCTCGGAGTCAGGGAGTTGGCGGTGTGATACCCCCGTGCCTCGGAAAGCACGTAAAGCCGTTGGTCCTGCGCCTGATCTCTCTCCGGTCATGTCGGATTGCCGTCTCATCGGACTATGAGAGTGAAGGAATAGCGAGAGCACCTGTGTATTGCGCACACACTTGTGCACTATAATATCTCCTGCGTACCTGGCTGATCTCCGTTGAGATTGGCCGCCGTGGCCGAAACTTACTAGGAGGATTTCAATGTTGAGGATTGATTGAGACGTGTTGTTGGTTTAAGGTTCTTTATAATACTGGTTAACAACTGGCTTACAATATATCTTACATCTACTTATATACTACACCACAACTTATTTTTAAATGCAATTATGGAAAATGTATGCTATCCAAAATCTAATGGAAAAAGAATTTTCAAAATTGGCACAATACTAAGTAAGTTATAAAGCTTTGAAATCTAGTGGAATGCGTAGCTGTCAAATATCAGCAATAGTAGGCTGTGAAGTCACCAAGCGCCGTCGGCCATAACGCTGCCTGCGTGCGAGAGAGATAGCGCGATATCCCCGCCACGCTCCCATTTTTGATCACAAGAATATTTCAAAATTGAATAACTGCTTTATTTTTCAATCGATTTCGATGCTGATTTCACAGGAGAATTTCTTTTTAGTATTATTTTCTGTTACATCTAAAATAATGTACAAAATCACACACAGGAAGCTATCCTACCGAACCCGTGACCTTAGCATTGCAATCGAACATAATACAACTACACCACCGAAGCAGTAATTCATTACTCAATTTAATTTATGAATGAATGAACGCGCAGATAGTAGTACAACAGAAGGACGAGGAACTTATTATCGGTGTTATTTAGTTACTAGTGCGTATGCTGTATTGTTGCTCTAGACACACGTTACAAAGTGACGGTAACGAGTAGCAATAATTCTCTTTCAGTTCGATTATTACAAATTATTGTTAAATTAATCAATTGTTTCAACTAATTACGCTATTAACAAAATATTGTCAGCTCATTTCTCTGTCGTTTCGACGTGTAAATTTTTTACAGCAATTTTGTAGCGTCTGCGCAACGCCTTAGGTGCCTCAAATTCATTTACCTACAGGAGGATTAACTGGTGGGGTAAAACGAGAAAGCGGTGGTATTAATAGACACGCGGATAGAAAACTTGCATAGTGTTTTGGTTCTTATAACTTTGTCAAAATCATTATCTTTTAATACGTGGAAATCCACCAACTTCTAATTAAAGTCGAATTCACAGATTTATTTATTTATTTATTTAACACTTTATACAAGGTGTATAGGCGGACTTAATGCCGTAGGCATTCTCTACCAGTCAACTTGACGGGGTAGTGCAGAGATATCAGGAAGTAGGTGCGTAAATAAAACAATTAAAATGGAATGATGAAAGTGACCGACTACATAACTACAAAAACGATACTACTTAAATACTTATATAGATACATATTAAAATGAATAATACAATAAACTAAAATATATAACTACAAGAAATAAATAATATAATATGTACATACAAAAATAAATAAATGCAGTGAAGATAAATCCGCCAATTTATCTAAGGACAGTTTCTGAACCCTCATTTTAAACGCATAACGATTCGCACTTATTCTGATCTCCAGGGAAAGTGCATTCCATAACGCTTTGCACTGGAAAATATTTACATCAGCACCATCTTAATCGTCTTACTAAAACACCATATTATTTGCTTCTTCTATCCCTTTAATATCTTTTTAGGGTTTCGTACCTGAAAAGGAAAAAAGGAACCCTTCTAGGATAACTTTTTGTTCATTTATCCGTCTGTCTGTCAAGATCTTTTTCTCAGGAACGCGTAAAGGCATCAAGTTGAAATTTATATGAAATATGTCTACGGCCTCTTTCAGCTGAGAAAAAATCAAGCTTGTAAGTAAACGTGGTTAAAAGATATAACTGTCTATGCCGCATATTTTGTGATTTAATAAGAAAATCAAAAGGTATAGAGTACTTACTTCCCGTTGACCTAGAATCATGAAATTTGCCAAGAAGCAAGAACTTATAGCACATGTAAAGGAAAAAATCTGAAAACGTGAATATTTACTTTAATAATAAAAAAGGGAATACACTATTTTTTTAAATTTTATTAATAATTTGGCGAACTATTGGACGTGTATACTTACCTTATCAACAAGTGTGTACGGAACTCTCGTTACGCGAGTCCATCTCACACTTAACCGGTTTTTATATTATACTACTATTGCATCTTAAATTTCTTCTATCGAACGCAGCCAAAGCATCGAGATCAATGAAACAACAATTTTGTCTAACAAACAGAGTGGATTGATCCCGGGACTCTGCATGCAAGTGCAATCAATAGCCAGCATCCGCAACAGCCGGCCCATTGTAATCTCGATTTGCTTATGAATATAATACGCCAAACAATTGTACTATCTGATACATACATAGCGAAAATGGGTTTGTCTGTCGAATGTAATTGAAATTATTTGTTTGCTAAATGATCGGTTGTATTTGAGAGCTCGGCTGGTTAGATACCACGTCTATGTCTGTCGCCAAGCAACATTGTGTAGTACAGTGTTGTACATAAAATATTATGTAAGTATAATCACTGGCCATTATAAGACTTTGCATATAATATCGCAGTGTGACCAGTGTGCAATGTAATTCGAAAGTCAGTATTCCTACTTTTAACAGGTGTTATTTTTGTTAAGCATTTCAACATATTTCTATACTTATTTCGGTAGACTATACAACTCGTAATAGCAAGGTTTATATGGTAGCTTTCATAAGGCTATAGAGCCTATGAAGCTTATTCAAACCGTAAACAAAAACTCATCTAACAAATCGTTCTGAAATCTATACTAATATTATAAAGCTGAAGAGTTTGTTTGTTTGTTTGTTTGAACGCGCTAATCTCAGGAACTACTGGTTCGAATTGAAAAATTCTTTTTGTGTTGAATAGACCATTTATCGAGAAAGGCTTTATGCTATATAACATCACGATGCAACTATTAGGAGCGAAGAAATAATGGAAAATGTGAAAAAAACGGGGAAAATTATTCATCCTTGAGGGCTTCTATTGCGTGCGCTGCGAAAACGGTTCAAGATACCAAAAATATATGTATGAAAGAATTATTTCTCTTAAAATGATCAAAAAAAATGTCCGCAACAGTATATGTCTATCTTTTAAGATTAACTCACTAGAACCGTTTTTATGGTAATCAAATTTGGTCGAAATTAATGCATTATTTGTTAAGAGTTGTATCAACGTCATAATATTAATCTTTATCCAAATAAATGTGTTGGATAGAGTGATTCAACGGGAAGGTTTTTATGTACTTTTAACCTGGAAAAACTTATTAACGCGGGCGAAGCCGTGGTCAAAAGCTAGTCTTTTAATATAGCCAAATATCGCAAGCAAACCCGCACATAAAGCATAGTTTATCGAAATCCTTAGAGCAGTACCCAGCAAGTCATATGCAAATTTTGGTTTCATACTCTAACGGATTGCTTCCACGCAGTAGATTTTGTTATACAACACTCCGTTGGTATTATGAATACTTGCACGTGGCTTCACTCGACAGCTCAAGTTGCTGTTGTGAATTGTAAAATGATTTGGATATTTTGTGACTTTGTATCAAAGATTAAGAGTCAGTCTCACAATGTTCAAGTAAGTTTAATTTGACAATTGTCGTAAATGTGGATAGTACTCCTTTTATTTCTATTTATTTGGGAGCATAGATTTGAGTGTAACTTTTGAATTTGGTCGGATTATATATTTATGTGACAGGCAGCATTTATCAAAATCGGTCCTTAATGCAAAATACTCTCTTGTTTACAATTTCTTTGGGAGGCTTATATTATATGATATGACTACCGTTGGCTCAAATATCATAAAATAGGCCCAAGAATAAGTTGGTTACTTGAACACCACCAACTACTGTCAGAAACGGGGAAAAAATTAGACTTGTGAATTAGAAAGACTTTATTTGTAACACCCAATTGATGAGAAAAGTACGTCGCTCGTCCCAAATAACAAACAAGGGATAGGCTGAATGAAATAAGAGACTTACTACGGCGCGGCGCACTGCGTTTTTCTAGAAGCTTCCCCGGAATCCCTGTTGCTGCGGTGTTCAAGTACGGTGGTGATATGAAGATAGACGGAAGGCGAATGTGTCTAATAATCATTTAAGCACAGAAAAATTATGTATGCCCTTGGAACTATTTAAAAGTGACAGCGACTTTTCCATATTCTCTAGCTTGACACAAGCTTGAGGGAATGAGATTGGAAAAAAGAATAGTATTGATCATAACACAATGTCAATAGTTATAAAAATACCGACCATGTTCTTCAAAATGGTGTCATAAATACCCACAAATTAATACCTTGTAATCGAAATGGGTTCTAAGACTTCCCAGCCTACAAAGTCGGGCAAGCTAACTCTAGACTTCTATAGAGGCAAAATCAAGGAAGCAAACGTTGAGGCATACTCTGACCACATCATCATCATCATCATCAGACACATGACGTCCACTTCTGAACATAGGCCTCCCCCAAAGATTTCCAGATAGACCTGTCAAAAGCAGCCCGCATCCAGCGCGTTCCTGCGGCCTTTACTAAATCATCGGTCCACCTCGTAGGTGGACGGCCGACGCTGCGTTTGCCAGTACGTGGTCTCCACTCGAGAACTTTTTTGCCCCATCTGCCGTCAGTTCTTCGAACTATGTGCTCTGCCCACCGCCCCTTCAGCTTGCTTATCCGTTGGGCTATGTCAGTGACTTTCGTTCTTCTACGGATCTCCTCATTTCTGATTCGATCGCGTAGAGAAACACCTAGAATAGCCCTTTCCATAGCTCGCTGAGTGGCCGTGACTCTGACCACATTTATGTTAAAAGAATCTAAGCCGAAAAACCTGGAATATATTCATTTTTTGTTTCTTTTCGTACATCCGTACAAAGTCGGGAATCGCGTCTCGTGATTAATTGTTTCAAAATTGGATAAGCCTGCTTTTGCCGAGCATTTCTTTTTGTCCCTTGTTATAAATGCGATGTTTAATACTTACGTTAATTCGTTAGGTGTTTAGTCTATATATTATTATAGTGACTGCCTCGGTGGCGTAGTTGTATTACGGTACGACTGCAATGCTAAGATGCGGGTTCGATGCCCGGGCCGGGCAGTGATATTGGGTTTTACTACTCAGTATTAGCCTGGAGTCTGAAATCTGTGCCCGATATGGCAATAGGCTCGCGTCCTATCACATCATGGGACTATATACGCACGGTGGAAAGTGGGTACACTAGTTGCGCCTCTGCCTACCCGTTCGGGGATAAAAGACGTGTGTGTGTGTGTGTGACTGCAGAGCGGTGGTTGTATCTCGTGCACGATACAACTACGCCACCGAGGCAACCAGTTACATTTAACGACTAGAGTTAATTGTCTTGCCTTGAGATCAAATGCTGATTTTCAATAGCCCATAGTCTGATTGAACAGATTAATTGTTTAATAGTCAATTAATAGAGCAGGAACTAATAAAATTAGTTCAAAGAGAGTATAATGTTTCGATTGATTGAAATATAAGGTTTATGAGTTGATCATTCCTGTAATTAATTAAATCTTAATTGGTACCCAGTTCCATACACGTATATACCGGGTGGAAGGGAAACGCTCTCTATACCGGAACGGTAAGAGAGAAGAACCATAACATTAACGAAAAACTATATTCATTTGCAAAGCTAAGCGATAATACTTACGATTTTAGTATTTCTGTAATTCATGCGCACGCAGTGTAAAGCGTACAAAAAACTGCGTAGGGTACAAACTACAAAGCAAACGCCGACAAGGCGGCGGCCGCCGCGCTGCGCCGGCCACGCGGTCGTTAACCCGTCAGCGGATGTAAGTTGTTTAAAAAGAAAGCGCTATTTCTTAATAAGGAAAACCATTGAAATATAATAAAAACTATCCTCATTTTAGTTATTATTTAGGTGCACCAGTTGCGCCTCTGCCTACCCCTTCGGGGATAAAAGGCGTGAGTGTGTATGTATGTATCCTCATTTTAGCTTGAAATGTTCCGCTTTTTATTATACTGAATGTATTAAAATTATTTCCGCTCATCTACAATGAAACAAGGGGAATAAAAATTCCTTCACTTTAATTTCTCTTTGTGAAAAATAATAGTGTTTAATGGCGCTTCATCTAAAGCAAACTACAATCGCTACACGACTAGTTTTATAACGTAGCCAGGGCGTAGCCGATAACAGCTTTGTAATATTCCAAAGCTATTTACATTTCTATTGGACGTAGCCGCTTCGTAACCGATAAAAGTTCGTAGCTTCTCAACGGGTTACGCCGTAGCAAATACTTTGTAATAGAATTGTGAATTGTATTGACAGTGGAATTTAAATATGTGTGTATTAATGATTAAATTGAGATATAAATGACTACATCCGATATTCAAAATCCTTGCCATAGATTAACATACTACGTTTAGTTCACGGCTTCGCGTGCAGAGTTCCCGCTACACAATCGCTGTAGCAATCCTTGGCGCCACCTGTATGAGGCCAGCGCTGTCTAATTAAAAATCAGATCGGTTGCCATTAACGAGATAATAAATAGACATGACGTGTTAATCAAAGACATCATCTACCCGTGTGCCAAATCTCATCCAAATCCATTTAATAGTTTCTGCACTTACTTCTAACAAACCTACAAACAATTTAAAAAACTTAGGCTTTTATAATATTGAAACAAACTTTACACATAAAAGGGAAACGTCACTCTCTCACTCGTCACGAAATCTCAGAAACTATAAGTGCTAGGACTTTCAAATTTTGCATGGGCGCTCCTTTTAGGATGTAGGTACCCAACAAAGCGGAATTTTACGAAATGCACCAAGGGGATAAAAGGGGTGCCAATGTTATAAAATGGTGGTAGAGTTTATATAAAACAGATTTCGTTGAAACTTAGTAGAGTTATAGACCCTGGGAAGGTTTTAGGTTACTTTTTATCCAGGAAAATATATAGCAGGACTTTATCTAGGAAAAACTTTTTCGTGCAGGAAAAGCCGCGGGCAATAGCTAGTAAGTAATATTCGTATTATGTCATGAGTAGTAAGTACTATTTTCCGTCCAACACCGGAATCCAAGTAAATATTTACGGATCACACAAACATTTATCTTGGCCCGGAGTACGCGTGGTTATTCCGTTGATAGTCGCCTCATCGCCCGCTGTGCTAGAAGCTGCCAAAATGTCTAAAAGTGTGCCATGACGTAGTAATTGAATTTATCGTGTAATGACAAAAAAAATTGTAGTCGTAATGAAGGTTGGAAAAGTAACGTTTATAAAACTTTATTTGCAATTATATTGTAAAATAAAATCTTAATTTAAAAAAGAACTTTATCGCTATCTTTATAGAATACATAATTACAAACTATATACATAAAAGCATAATTTAAAATTGAGTGGGCTCAGCTTATGTTGACAGCAAACAGCGTACCCTAACACTGGTCAACGCTGGTTTTCAGCCCGCCCCATTTTCTACAGTATAAAACGCTGTCTTGAAACTACTGGCTGTTAGACAAAGCAGTAATTTAAACTTAAACTCAAATCATGTATTATGTAATTAGGCCTCTAGAGGCTCTCTTAAACGTAATTTTTAACAATGTTTTTTTAAACTATAAGATTCTACCAGTGCTTCGGAAAATCCCACAGACCTGAGAAGAAGCACCAAGAAACTCAACGTGGGTATTTTTTTGTCATCTTGTTTTTTTTTAAATATACACTAAATAAATAAGTAACCTCCTCAGAAACTCTTGAAAAATTTTTCTGTTGTCATAAACTATGTTTTGAACCTAATATCATATATCTTAGAACACTGACAATAAGTTCTGTCGAAATGAATTATTCCACTTTCAGTTGAAAAGTGAAAACTGCAAAGACGTCTGAAAATGATATATTCTCAGATATTTGTTGATAAATCAAAAGTTTTATAGATTCAAATAAAAAACATGGATAATAAAGTATTTTCGTCAAATACATCGTTAAATTTTCATCATAATTCTCTATAGCCAGAAGGATTACACCACAGGAATAGGCCTTCTGTATACCCTTATACTAAAGCCCAAACACTCTCAATAACAGAATATGGGTCATGAATAGAGTGGGTCAGTAATTAGTACACATATAATAAAAGCCTGTCATTAGATACTATATTTTAAGCTACTGAAATACATAGGTAACGACATTAGAATATTTTATGGCGTATCATCTGCCATTACCACGAAAAAATAGTTTTTAAATATCTGTAGTAAGGAGTTTCTCCTCAACTCAGAATTTGCGTAAATTTTTCCTGATTTAAATGTAATCAAATCAACGGTAAACAGTCTGTTTGAAAGGAACAGTGAATATTTTTATTTGTGACTAGCTTTGCCCGCGGCTTCGTCCGCGTTACAAAGTTTTTCCGGGATAAAAGTCCCGCTTTATATTTGCCGGGATAAAAGAAAATGTATTTGACCAAATACTGCTGTACCTACTTAACTCAAAAGCCGTATCTCAAAAAATATCGTAAACTTGATTTCTATGGCAGATAGCTTAAAAAATGCACATCCAATGAACAATATAGCTAAATAGGGGTATAATGTTTAAAACATCTAAAAAAACATCAAGAAAAAGGTCTTACTTTTACATCAAATCTCAAAAAGGGAAAAGAAAACTATATTTACATAACTTAAATTTTCTCGAAACTAGCGTTCCTTGACATAACGCTTTTGCGCTTAGAACGGCAAAATAGTTCTATTAGGTACATCTTACAAACTTTTACCTTTGTAAACATACTCACATTTTTTGTAAACACTGCAGTATGAAATTACAAACGTAATACGACGTTGGTAGTATGTTTGTGCACCCGCATCCATATCGAGGCAATAAACTTGAGATACGGGTAAATATTATTGAGCCCGTCGTGGTGCCTATCAAACGCAATATCAGACATGTATTCGATACGCTTTAGAACTCTGTTTCGTATTAGTTGAAAGGAACTCTGAGACGAGGTATCTACGGTGTATTTTACTCTGTTTATAAATAAACCGCTGATTAAATTATAGTCTACGTAAAAAAAAACAAAGTAAAACTTCTATCTATATCTATCTATTATATAAAAATGAATCCCTATTTTCCTTGGTCACGGCATCACGCGTGAACGGCTGGACTAAATTCGTTATTTATTTTTTTGATGTATTTATTATTGTCAGGAGAAGGTTCTTATGAAAGAAAAAATTAAGAAAATTGCGCGGAAAAACGGCTGGACCGATTTTAATGAAAATTTTTTGTGTGTCTCCAAGAGGATTCGAGAATGGTTTGTAGCGCTGTACTCGGGTTCTAGGATTTTATTTCCGTTTTAGGGCGGGACAACGTCTGTCGGGGCCGCTAGTAGATTTGATAAAATCTTGTAATATTTGTTGTATTGTAACTTTTAAATTTGGGACAACCAACACCTCAGTCCTCCCCGTGGCCACGAAGGCTGCTGTCTTCGAAACGTTGCACTGGCAGAAAATATAAATAAAAAAGTCGGCATGCACTGTTGTGTTTCGGTTTAAAGGGCACTGTAGCCAGTGTGACTACTGGACATAATGAGACTTAAGATCTTACGTCTCAGGATGACGAGCGCAGTGGAATGCCACACAGTACTTCGTAACTCAAGGTGCTGGATGGTGTTGCTACTGTTTATGGGTGCTCATATCGCTTAACATCAGGCAAACGGCGTGCTCGTCTCGTCATTTAATACCGTAAAAAAATAATTTTGTTTCAATGTTTGGCACTCGCGTAAACATAAAAAATCATAGATTTGATATAAGTGTAATATGAGTGAAATAATTTACTTAGTTCTGCATGATGAGTTGCGTATTGTAGTGTACCTAACCCTAGGCGGTTAGTAATATTGTTAGTGTTGGTGATAGATTATAAAGGATACAGCCTATAATATAGGATATAGATATATAAGGACGATAGCCTAGTTGGGAATGGAACGGTCTGCCGAGACAATGTCCGGAGGTTCAAAACCCAAGGCACACACCTCTGATTTTTCAAAGTTACGTGTGTATTGTTTATCAATTATCGTTCGCTTCAACGGTGAAGGAAAACATCGTGAGGAAACTTGCATACCTGAGAAGTTCTTTATAAGAATTTCGAAGGTAGGTGAAGTCGACCAACCCGCACTGGGCCAGCGTGGTGGACTAAGGCCTAAGCCCCCTCAGTAGTACAGGAGGCCCATGCCCAGCAGTGGGACAGTATATAATACAGGGCTGGTATTATTATTATCATAAATGATATCATTGTAATATGTCAGTTTGGAATAAACCGTGCTATCAAATACACACTGCGTCTCCTTACGCTCCTAAACACTAATAATAGATTTTAATGTTAAGGATAGTCACGATTATAGGACGATAATTTTGTTAAAAAAGGTTTACGACAAAATAATGGCTTATTTTCGAAACATATGCTGAATGGTTTTATTTGAACGCATGACTCAATATGTATTAAAATTGAAAGGCAATATCCATAAGTATTAAACATGATGTAATCTACAATGTATCGCAAACATTTGGTGCTACCGTTTTATTATAATTAATAACAATGTCACCATAACGTATCGTAAAAGATGGCGATTTTAAATTTATAGCGTACTTCCAGTCTATTGTGCCGGCAATTTCTGATTTCAATTAAAATTTCAATATATGGTAATGAATCATTGGGAATATTGTAAAAGCTCGCGCGTTCCATTATTAATTCCTAGTTGGACAATTAAGCGGAAGCGGTATGAACGAAGGAATGGCCGAATCGGTTCAATTTGTGCCGAAAATGGTGGCAGGATATCGAGATTAACTATTGAAGATATTTTTTTTCGTCTACGTATACATTGATAATCGAATAAAAAAAATGTTCTTTAAAATGTTTGTTACCTTAGAACTCAATCATTAAATAACAGATTTTGAAAATATTTTTGTTATTTCAAAGAATATACTATTCATATTGGTCTCAAAACCTAAAGACCAAAAATTCTTAACGCGTATGAAAGTAGTATTAAATGTTTTTTTGTGTTTAAGTGGTCTTTGAAGGCGGTTTAATTAGTTATAACGGCCAGCGATATTTTTTTGAACTTGTGTCTCGCGTTCGATCCCCGGGTCGGGCAAAGTGATATTGAGTTTTTCTATTCAGTATCAGCTCGGAGTCTGGAATTTTTGCCCAATATGGCGATAGGCTCGCCCCCTATCACATCATGGGACGGAATAATGGCGAAAAGTGGGTGCACTAGTTGTGCCTCTGCCTACCCCTTGGGGGATAACAGGCGTGAGTGTATATGTATATATATATATGTATATAAATTACATTAATACAACTTTTGGAAGCAACTTAAAACGCAAAAAATAATATATCATAGTGAGAAATGAATGACGAAAGTCGAAATATAACATCTTATGTGAACTTCTGCGAGGCGGTCCTCTCGCGGAAGGAGAGTGCCGAGAGGGATCGCCAGCGCAGTGGTGATCCCTCCCGCCGCCAGACGAGACGTAGGAGGCGTCGGGTGGACGACTGACCGACGTCTCCCGCCCTGTGGATTGGGGGCGTTTGGAGAATTCCACCACGGTATCCCCTGCCTGTCGTAAAAGGCGACTAATAGGGGCCTCCGGGGGTCACGGGTGGGCGGGACGTGCCGCCCACCCATTAGTCTAGCCAACTTCTGTGACCCCCGTGATGGACATGTCCAAGGCAGCGTGTCTCACGCTGCCTCGGACAGCAAAAGGCGGACACGGTACGGTGTTTCGGGGGCTTCTGAGCCCCCGCACAGGAAAAAGGACCGCAGAAAAGCGGTACGCGCAGGGGCGGTTGCGGACGACAACTTAGACGTGAGTCGGAGGAAGCCCGCAGCCGTCCCTAATGAGCCGAAGATGGCCATATGAAAAAAAAAAAAAAACATCTTATGTCATAATATGTGGTTAGTGAGCGTGATTAAATATAACTTATGTTAATTTATTTTATATTATTTTATTTTATATATATGTTCTTACTAATGTTTTTTTTCTCTTTATAAAAATAAAATAATAGAGATTTGCTTTAATTCATACGACGATTTTTTTTTCAGTTTTACTTAACACGTACATAGGCGATTTGAAACTTTGACTTTGTAGAGATGCTGCTGACTGTAAAAACCTCGTAGACTTCAATCTTTTCTGTGGCGTAGCGGGCTGGAGTATGTAATGTAGAAGGCCACAGGATTGATTTCTGACGTGAATTAGGAACTCCTTGTAGATCCTCTCGATTGAAGAATATTTTGTTTAATCAGAATAATATACGACTATAAATTGAAGTATTAATTAAAATTAAGTGTTTCTATGTCCCTGATTCAAAGATAACAAGAAAATTTACAATATGAATATGTTATGTGCAATTATTCCTGTTCATAATAATATAATAATATAATAATATAATAATATTATATAGTAATGTGCCAGAATCGAGCAAAGTGGCGATCCATAGTCTCTGCCTACCCCTATGGGATAGAGGCGTGATACTATGTATGTATGTATGTATGTATAGTTAGATGCATGGCTTAATGAACTTTTAACTGCAGCTCAGTGAAACGTTCAAATTAATCTCGTAATTGAGATTGTGGGTAATCTAGTGATTAATTTAATTTCGGCTTCAAGAATCGTTGTTTGCGATAACCTTTATTGCTGTAATCATTGCAAAATACTTGAGATGCATTTGACATTGAAATATGTGGGCTTTTAGTTTTCTTTGGTGTGATATGTGAGTTGGTTTTATGCTCGATTTGACGATATCATTGATATTTATTAGAAGACTAGCTCGCGGCTCCGCCCGCGTTAATAAGTTTTTCCGGGATAAAAGTCCCGCTTTATATTTTCCCGGGATAAAACGTAGCCTAAGGACCCCTTATTAGATGTAATAATTAATAGCTGATGAGCTACGTGCCAATAACGTGCATGTAACCCAACGAGTGATGAATTTGAGTGTTGATGGATGGCGAGGACGAGGACGACCAGGGAAGAGGTGGATGGATTGTGTAAGAGATGATATGAAAGAAAAGGGCGTGAATGACTTGATGACGAAAGATAGAGGAGAATGGATGAGAAAAACATGTTGCGCCGACCCCAAGTAATTTGGGACCAGGGCAGGAAGATGATGATAATGATGAGCTACGTGCCAATAAAAGTCCCGTCGAAATCGGTCCAGCCATTTCAGAGATTAGCCGGAACAAACAGACAGACAGAAAGACAGACAGACAGCCAAAAATTGTAAAAAATGTTATTTTGGTGCATGTACCGTATATATACTCATATACATGTAGTAAAAAACGGTTGTTTCAATATTACAAACAGACACTCCAATTTTATTTATATGTATATGTATAGAGTATAGATATACATATATACATATACACTGACGCCTGTTATCCCCGAAGGGGTAGGCAGAGGCGCAACTAATGCACCCACTTTTGGCCGTCATTCCGTCCCATGATGTGATAGGGGGCGAGCCTATCGCCATATCGGGCACAAATTCCAAACTCCGGGCTGATACTGAATAGAAAAACTCAATATCACTTTGCCCGACTCGGGGGTCGAACCCGAGACCTCAGCTTTGCAGCCATACTGTAATACAACTACGCCACCGAGGCAGTCTCAGTATAGATGTATAGATAATATTTTAGTTTTACCCCTCCGCCTAACTTGGATGCATGCGTACGGCTTCCTATCCCGCAATACCGAGATCCCGGTATTCCAGGCTATTAAGCCGGCATAATTATGTCGACTTGCAAGGCGCAATATTCTCCCATCAGTCCGACACTCTATTTGTACCCCACTCCATTTATCATCAGGTGCGGACAATCTACCGTGTCGGTATGAAAAACATCGTCTATTAAAAATATTGAAGAATTAAAACCAAATATCATACATAATACAATTTTTTTGTATTCTACCAGAATAGAGCTAACCCTTAACGGAACAGCTGCTATATTGAAAGAATGGTCGGACACAAGTGTTAAATGGGAGGTGCCGTCCGATGGATTGACTCAAGCCACCTGCGACGTTCCAAGATTTACCGTGCCACTAATGAAAGTTTGAAGGTCAACTTTTAGTGCATAATTTACTATTTTCTTTAATGAAAAATGAAATCCTCCTAGCCAGTTTCGGCCACGGCGGCCAATCTCAACGGAGATCAGCCACGTACGCTGGAGATATTATAGTGCACAAGTGTGTGCGCAATACACAGGTGCACTCGCTATTCCTTCACTCTCATAGTCCGGTGAGACGGCAATCCGACATGACCGGAGAGAGATCAGGCGCAGGACCAACGGCTTTACGTGCTTTCCGAGGCACGGGGGTATCACACCGCCAACTTCCTGACTCCGAGCTGCGACTGAGTAATTTTTTTTAAGATGGAAAAACCCAGTCACAAAGTTTTTTGGCCCGACCCGGGATTCGAACCCAGGACCTCAGCGCGCAAATCGTACTCGTAACGCGTACGCAATACAACTACGCCACCGAGGCAGTCATGTTATTTTCTTTAATAACATTTACCTCTAAGAAGTCGGTTAAAAAGATAATACAAAACATGGTTACAATGGGTGGTCTTATTAAAACTAATTTGACCAGACGGTCTTTGGATAGACAGAAATGGATGTAAAAATAGACGGCGATGTGCAATAAATAAATAGTGGGAAGAGGAAAGCTACACTATACTTGATTATTGTATATAAAATACTCATTTATTCATTTTACCGGTGGTAGGTCTCTTAAATGTAAGAGTTCGTCTGGGTGGGTACCACCGCAATTTCTACCGCCAAGCAGCAGTGTACATGCACTGTTGTGTTTCGGTTTGAAGGACATTGTAGCCAGTGTAACAACTGAACATTACGATACTTGACATCTTATGTCTCAGGATGACGAGCGCAGTGGAATGCTACACGGTGCTTTGTAACTCAAGGTGCTGTACAGAGTCGCGCCGACCCAAGACAGCGCCTGTGTGCGAAATCTATGAAGCGCCTCTGATTTTTGTCGTCCTGTTTCGACTTTAATATTTTTTTATTATTATAATATTTTTTTATTATTCAACGTTAAACTTTCTTGGCTCATTGTAATGCGCAGATAATTTTTATAAGTTTTAATTTAGAAAATGACCTTTTGTAATATGTTTTTAATAAGATATGTAACTTGGCTATTGTAGCGACTGCGGTAGTTCTTTTGATTTTAGTGTAAGGTTAAACCACAGGTATGGGTATTGTCTTCAGAGACTTGTACCTACTCACCCATAAAGAATATTATGTTGGTAGTATTAAGTATAATAAATATAACGTATCATCCTGATTCCGTCGCCACTATTACCTTGGCGCCTGTGTCCGCCGCACACCTCGCATATAGGAACGGCGCGGCCCTAGTGCTGTATGGTGTTGCTACTGTATGGGCGGTCGTATCGCTTACCATCAGGCGAACGGCATGCTCGTCTCGTAGTTCAATGACATAAAAAAAGAAATCATCATCATCAGGCACATGGCGTCCACTGCTGAACATAGGCCTCCCATAAAGATTTCCAGAAGCACCTGTCAAAAGCAGCCTGCATCCAGCGTAAATACATACGTGAAATCTATACTAATATTATAAAGCTGAAGAGTTTGTTTGTTTGAACGCGCTAATCTCAGGAACTACTGAACCGATTCTTTCACTAATAGGAAGCTACATAACTCCTGAGTGCTATAGGCTACTTTTTATCCCGGGAAAATATTTTTGTCCCGGAAAAAAATTTTCACACGGGCGGAGCCGCGAGCGCTACTAGTATAGTAATAAATATTGATAAAGCACAAAACAATACATATACAGGCTTGTTTCGCTACTTTTCAGTAAATACTACTCGTCACATAAATCTATAAGCCAACCAAATACAAAAGCGTACTAAAATCTTTGCTACCAAATTAATATTGTATTCTGTAGTTAAGTACAACATATAACCTGTAATGTTAGATTAATATAACCATATAGATTTCTCTGAAACTTACATATGTATCTACGTTACTAAAACTAATCATGTAACATGTTACTAGGGACATTATCTCAAATATATTATTAATAAATTATTAATATAAGCGACGATAGCCTAGTTGGGAATGGAACGGTCTGCGAGACAATTTATCAACTACCGTGCGCTTTAACGGTAAAGGAAAACATCGTGAGGAAACCTACATTTATCCGAGAATTATGGTAAGGTATGTGAAGTCTGCCAACCCGCACTAGGTCAGCGTGGTGGACTAAGGCCTAACCCCACAGTAGTAGAGGAGGCCCGTGCTCAGCAGTGGGCAGTATATAATACAGGGCTGATTGCATTGCATATTATTAATAACAGTTCTCAAGTACCTGCCTCGGTGGCTTAGTTGAATTACTAAGGTCTCGGGTTTGATCCCCCGGTCGCAAAAAATTATACTGGGTTTTTCTAGTCAGTATCTGCCCGGAGTTTGGAATTTGTGCCCGTAATGGCGATAGGCTCCCCCCCTATCACATAATGGGACGGAATCTGCACGGCAAAAAGTAGGTGCACTTTGGGGATAAAAGGCATATTGTGTGTGTGTGTGTTTACTAGTTTATAGTATACAATGTAAGAAAGAAAGATGTTTAGGAATCCTACTAATATTATAAAGGCGAAAGTTTGTAAGAATGTCTGGATGTATGGATGTTTGTTCCTCTTTCACGCAAAAACTACTGAACGGATTTCGATGAAATTTGGCACACGGGTAGAACGTGTCCTGGATTAACACATAGGCTACTTTTTATCCCGGGACAACATAAAGCGGGACTTTTATCCCGGAAAAACTTTTTAACGCGGGCGGAGCCGCGGGCAAAATCTAGTTAATAATATTTGTGCGTTATACACTTTCCAAAAGGTCGGTTGAAACTGTCATGGTGAACAGAGGTGAACCAATTGAATTTAATAAGCCCAAGATCAGCGAAACTTGGGGACGAACTTTACTTTTTATCAATTTCTTTTTCTTGTGCTTTTTTTGGATAATTAGGGTGCCTTGTTGAAACTTTGTACACCTTATTATGAGCTAATGGTAAAATGGTTTTTGACATTGATCGTTACTTCAGTTACTGGAAGTGTACCAAATAATATATTTTTAATTAGAGTGAGTAGGAATCACTGTATATGCTAATTATTTATTTATTTACATATATAGAAATTATATAATTACAGGTAATACTACACATATTATACACTACATATATTATGAATAGTAGTAATTGATGGTTCTAAAAAGTCGTCTGACAGAACCAGGCAAATGCCCTTTGAATGACGCAGGGTAAATCAACAATATTCACTCTCATAATGTGCAATGTCATTTCGTTATTCCAGGGTAAAAAAAAAAATACAGAATATGAGATAAAGTGGGATAAAGGAAGATAAGCCGTCACCACCGACACAGCTTTCAAAGTAAGATATGGTGTGGTCTTATGAATCTTTTAGCATTGTATTTGCAATAAGCATACAGACTACATTTTTGGAGGTTTGAAGATATGAAAATTTTGGATTTCGACGATATAAGGCAAAATGCGATGGTAGAGGACCTGATTTTAAAGAACACTAACTATATGAATACATATATATATATACATATACACGCCTTTTACCTCCGAAGGGGTAGGCAGAGGCGCAACTAGTGCACCCACTTTTCGCCATTATTCCGTCCTATGATGTGATAGGGTGCGAGCCTATCGCCATATCGGGCACAAATTCCAGACTCCGAGCTGATACTGAATAGAAAAACTCAATATCACTTTGCCTGACCCGGGGATCGAACCCGAGACCTCAGCATCGCAGTCGTACCATAATACAACTACGCCATCGAGGCAGTCTATATGAATAATAAATATAAAATACGCAAGCTTGTCAGGATCCCTATTGTAGAGGCAAGCAGAAATGTAACTAGTGCATGCGGGGGTCGTTGAAGGTAATTCTTGCCATATTGCCTCTATAAGGGATGGTTAGTACCGGCTAAAGGAGAAGAAATTCAAGGGTCATAGCCTTTTAACAATTGTTAACGTTAGCATTATGTATGAAAGTGACATATCCGAGCGATAGATTAAACGATTTCATTAAAAAACAGAGTACGCACTAAAAAAGCTACATAGTCTCGCCAACAACAATGCTTAAAAATCCTACTAATATTATAAAGGCGAAAGTTTGTAAGAATGTCTGGATGTATGGATGTTTGTTCCTCTTTCAGGCAAAAACTACTGAACGGATTTCGACGAAATTTGGCACACGGCGTGTCCTGGATTAACACACAGGCTACTTTTTATCTCGGGAAAACATAAAGCGGGACTTTTATCACGGAAAAACTTTTTAATGCGGGCGGAGCCGCGGGCAAAAGCTAGTTATGTAATAAAAGTATTATTTAATACTATCTAAATCCAAACATCCAAACATCGAAACATCCAGACATTCTTACAAACTTTCGCCTTTATAATATTAGTAGGATGGTAGTAGGTTTCTCATATGTAAGAGTCCGTCTGGGTGAGTACAACTGCAATGCCTATTTCTACCACGAAGCAGCAGTGTGTATGCACTATTGTGTTTCGGTTCGAAGGACATTGTAGCCTGTGTAACTACTGCACATAATGAGACTTAACATCGTATGTCTCAGGATAACGAGCGCAGTGGAATGCCATACAGTACTTTGTAAATCAAGGTGCTGAATGGTGTTGCTACTGTTTGTGGGTTGTCGTATCACTTACCATCAGGCGAACAGCATACTCGTCATCAATGCATTAAAAAAAACTCGAACAATTATATTGCGGGATTCACACATCACAATATTATGCTGGGACGTATAAGTTTAAAGAATCATGAATGCAACTACACTACTGCTTACCTTCTCAGATGTTAAATAGAAAGCATAAACTTAAGACGTAAAAAGCAGTAAAACCACTTCAAATGCCGCCTTTAACACGAGCTGTTTTGCGCATAGTAAATTTCCAGTAGTTTAGTGTGAAACTAGCCAAAATTAGGTTAATATTTGTAGGCCATTAATTCTGCGGTGCTACGAGTCCTCTTGGAGCAATACTTAGGTGACCTGGATGTGGGAACGAGAGGGAATATTCCTTCTCTTTCTTTCTTACGGGAGGCATGGCTTTCAGATGCAAGGAGTGTTTCAGATGTACTGTTTTCAAATATCTTAAGATAGTCGGGTGAAGTCAATTGAGAAATTCGTTGGGTTGTAAAGAAGGGAAGTTGTTGAGGTTTTCAAGGACTATAGTAATTTTATGTACAGATAAATGATAGTGTATAATTGGGATTGTGAGACTAATGTGTACCACTTCAATAATCATATATATGTGAGAGAACATAAATTTAAAATTATTAAACACTTGTATCCGTTTTCCGATTTATGAAAACAGTATTGCATTTGACTTTTCGCTACCCGCATTTCCCCTACTTTGCGGTGACATCATTGTATAAAAAGGGGGCGCGCACCTGTCGACAGATCAGACGCTGTCCAACAGTGGATACGGCACAACAAGGTGCTCTGAACTGTCAGGTAACGATAAGTTAAAATATAATGCTTGTGGTTTAAGGAGTCACTCTGATACTTTGTTAGTGTAATTGCTGATTTGATATTACATATTGTTTTAATGCTTTAGTTTATTATATTGATTTATGCTGTGTGTATAAATGTGTTTGTTTTTGTTTTGAGAAGTATAATATTTTTGGTGAATCAACCTACTCGTATCATTTCTCCCACATCAGAAGTGGGATCCATAACATCTACTACGCCTACAAAATTACTGTTTCAGGTTTACTTCAGATTTTCAGATGATCAAAAATGGAAGAGTTTAAGGCGACCGAGGCTGGGCAGTTTTCGGGCACTTCAAGGGCTTTGCCAGGGTGTCAAGAAAGAAGTACTGCCGGATGCCTGTCACCAATTCTGAATCAAAGAACACCCCGCATTTTGATTGGTCATCATGAAGTCTCTAACGGTGAAAACTGCGGATCAACTGACAGCCATGATCCAAGGGGAGCTGAAACTGTTCCTATTAGTTTCATGCAAAATATGATGCAGGAAATGATGACTCAGTTAATCCGCACTACCGCACAGGCATTTAATCCATCTAATGTACAGCCTGCTCTACGAATGCGAAGTCTTGAGCATATTTATGTTCCTGTTTTTGACCCCGATGTTCGGACCGATACTGTACAAATCTGGTGCCGAAATATTGAAGAGCTAAAGACTGAATATGAGCTAACTGATCGGGAAATTCTTAATTTAGCTCGAAAGAACTTAAGAGGGCGAGCTGCTGACTGGGCACGCCGCAATTATTGTGTTTTAACTAACTGGTCTGAACTTAAAACAGGCCTCATTGAAACTTTTTCAGATGAATCTCGATATTATGATGATTTAATACAGTTTATGGAAAATACCAGCGAACAAGCCGGTAACCTCGTCGAATATGCAACTCGGAAATGGGAATTGGCAAAAAAAAGTGATTGGTGTAGAGATGACTGAACAACGCCTCGTCGAAGCAGTTTTTTCTGGTATGTCTGATTTTCGTATTCGCTCTGATTTGCTACGGCTTACACCAAAAAATTTACGACAGTTAATTCAAAGCCTTAATTCGTATAAACGTAAGAAACCTACTAGAGAAATTGATCACAACATTCCATCTAAACGTTCTAAAAATATTGTCATCTCTGATGTCCCGTCTAGAAGATGTCATAAATGCCATAAGCTAGGACACATACAAAGAGATTGTCGTTCAAGCACATCTAATCGCAGTCCACATAACTCTGCTTCTACTTCTGATAATCCGAAACCTACGGAACAAAAACTGCCTAAATCAGTTGTCACTTGTAGTTTTTGTAATAGGAAAGGGCATGTTTATGAAAATTGTTTTCAGTGTCTTAATAAAAAAAATAAAATAATAAAGATGAAAAAATGTCTAATGTGAATAGCTTGGTTTTGAGTAATAACAAATTGCACACAGTTCAAATAGAAGGCCGTGATTTCTCATGCCTAATAGACAGCGGTGCAGAATGCTGTCTTATGCGTGAAAGTATAGGTGATTCAATTAAGGGGAGAATCACTTATGAGACATTCGTTTTGCGAGGTGTTGGAGATAATACTTTTCGTTCATCACGTAAAAAGCAGTGTATGCTGTGTGTTGATGGCCTTAACATTGAATTAGATTTTATTTTAGTCCCCGATAGATACATGCAGTATGATGTATTGCTTGGTCAAAATCTTTTTAATATACCTGGGATCCAGGTTATTTTAATATTTCAAAAGATTCAGTTTTAGTTTTGCGTAATTCTTACAATATTAACGCTGTTCAAAAGGATTTTGATTCAATAGATGTGAATTCCAGTATAAATGAAGATTGTAAAATTCTATTGCGTAATTTGTTAGAATCATATTCTGGTATGTTCACGTCTGGTAACATGGTTTCTCAAGTAACAACTGGTGAATTAACCATTCGTTTAAAGAATCCGGACAAAATTGTTCAAAGACAGCCCTATCGGTTAGCACCGGCCGAACGTGATCATGTCAAAAAATCTCATTCAAGACTTGAAAGATAATAATATTATTCGTGACAGTAATTCTCCCTTTGCAAGTCCCATACTACTGGTTCGTAAAAAGGATAGTAGTGATAGAATGTGTGTCGGTTATAGGGAGTTAAACAGTAACACCGTTCGTGATCACATTCCACTTCCCATAATCGATGATCATATAAGTAGATTATTTGTAGCTAAATATTATACAGTACTGGATATGGCTGCTGGGTTTCATCAAATCCCCATAGCTAGAGATTCTGTTGAAAAAACAGCCTTCGTTACCCCTGATGGGCAGTACGAATTCCTGCGTATGCCATTTGGGCTTTGTAACGCACCTTCTGTGTTCCAAAGGACCATCAACACTGCACTAAAACAGTTCATTGACAAATTTGTTTTAATTTACATTGACGATGTTGTGATATTTTCGGAAACTGTTGATCAAGGTCTTGAGCGCTTAAAATTAGTCCTTGACGCTTTACAAAAAACAGGGTTCTCGCTTAATGTCAAAAAAGTAAATTCCTACAGACTGAGATCGAGTATTTGGGTAGAATTGTTTCCAACGGTCAAGTAAAGCCAAGTCCGGGTAAGGTACACGCATTATTAAATGCCCCCATCCCAACAACTGTAAAGCAAGTTCGACAGTTTTGTGGCTTAGCGAGCAATTTTCGGAAATTTATTCCATATTTTTCTTTGATCATGGTTCCTTTATATAATCTCATCCGTAATAATATCAAATGGGACTGGACATCTGAGCACGAGCTTGCTAGGAAGAAAGTTCTTGATTATCTGTCATCTGAACCCGTATTAACCTTGTTTGATCCTACGAAATCCGTAGAACTTCACACAGATGCCAGTTCCATTGGACTAAGAAGTATCCTTTCTCAAAAACGCGACAATCAATTTAAAGTTGTTGAATACTTTAGCATGGATACTACTGGCAAATTGAGTGGCAATCGACCTACTAAGCAGTACGCGGTTGTTTTTATTAATGCATTCACTAAGTTTGTATTTATGAGACCGGTTGCTAATATAACTGCTGCAGCTACCGTAAATTGTTTAAAAAATTTAATTTATACCTTTGGCACCCCCAAACGTATTATTTGCGATCAGGCTGCTTCCTATACTGGTAAGGAATTTTCAAGTTTTTGCGCGCATTGGTCTATAGAATTACATTTCATAGCTAGTGGTGTAAGTCGAGCAAATGGTCAAGTGGAGCGTGTAATGAAGGTTTTAACAAACTGCTTCACAATCGTTGAAAATACATCCAAAAGAAGCTGGAAAGATGCTGTTGGTGAAGTACAATTAGCTATCAATAGCACTTTTAGTAAAACTACTAGTCATACTCCTTTCCGAATTCTAATGGGCTGTGATCAGTCGCCTCCTGCTATATCCGCCTTGATAAATGATGTAGAGCGCTTGGACCTCGACACTTGTCGTCAAGAATCTAAACTCAGGATGGACGAGCTTTCCGAAACAAAAAAGGCTGCTTTTGATAAAACAAAAGCCAATATTGTCCCTTTCAAATTGGGCGATGTGGTATTAGTTAAACAAAACCCACGAGTAATCAACAAACTTGACAGTAAGTTTAAAGGTCCATGCGTCATTACCGAAGTAAAAGATAATGATAGATAGGTATGTAGTTAGAGTTCATAAGACTGGGAACGAATTGTACGTTTCCCATGATAATCTACGAATTGCCAATCCCGACATGGGACGCGAATTATCAGAATCTTTAGATTCCTCTGAGGAAAATTAAAATACAACTTTTGTATCTGGCTAAATTATCTTGCATATTATTGGCCGTCTGGCCAACGACCATGTATATGCGTGATAATCATGCCGTTGCCATGTGATTTGGCGTTACATACGGTTGCCATGTGATTTGGCGCTACATGCCGTTGCCATGTGATTTGGCGATACATACGGTTGCCATGTGATTTGGCGTTACATACGGTTGCCATGTGATTTGGCGCTACATGCCGTTGCCATGTGATTTGGCGATACATACGGTTGCCATGTGATTTGGCGTTACATACGGTTGCCATGTGATTTGGCGTTACATACGGTTGCCATGTGATTTGGCGCTACACACGGTTGCCATGTGATTTGGCGCTACATGCCGTTGCCATGTGATTTGGCGATACATACGTTTGCCATGTGATTTGGCGATACATACGTTTGCCATGTGATTTGGCGATACATACGTTTGCCATGTGATTTGGCGATACATACGTTTGCCATGTGATTTGGCGCTGCATACGTTTGCTATATGACTGTTGGTAATTGTGAGGTCATGAGATTTGACCATCGCATGTACAATATGATTTTATTATATAAATTATTGAAATTTTCTATTATGTTAGCAAACTGAGAAATTGATTTGTTCGCGAGCCATTTTCTGGCTGCTCGTCAGAATGGCCGTGTGAGAGAACATAAATTTAAAATTATTAAACACTTGTATCCGTTTTCCGATTTATGAAAACAGTATTGCATTTGACTTTTCGCTACCCGCATTTCCCCTACTTTGCGGTGACATCATTGTATAAAAAGGGGGCGCGCACCTGTCGACAGATCAGACGCTGTCCAACAGTGGATACGGCACAACAAGGTGCTCTGAACTGTCAGGTAACGATAAGTTAAAATATAATGCTTGTGGTTTAAGGAGTCACTCTGATACTTTGTTAGTGTAATTGCTGATTTGATATTACATATTGTTTTAATGCTTTAGTTTATTATATTGATTTATGCTGTGTGTATAAATGTGTTTGTTTTTGTTTTGAGAAGTATAATATTTTTGGTGAATCAACCTACTCGTATCATTTCTCCCACATATAATTTGTCAAAATTAATATTAACCTGAGAGAATTAAAAAAAATGCTTTATAGAAAATCCAACTAAAAATAGAAAATAAATTTTAATAAATTTGAATTAAGAACAGTGCACCAAGGCCTAAACCCTCTCAGTAGCAGAAGAGGCCCGTACCCAGCAGTGGGACAGTATATAATACAGGGCTGGTATTATTATTTTTATAAGAATAGTATAATAAAGAAAAAAAATTTTTTTTGTTAAAAAAAGGGTGGGGTGCTTTTTAAGATATTATCGTTCTACTCATATTATCTGTCAATAAAATATTTACAACTATTTGCACCATGCACTCCACGATTTTATTACCATAAAATATTTTTTTCCTTGTTTACACTATTCTTAATTCAAATTTATTTTCTATTTTTAGTTGGATTTTCTATAAAGCGTGTTTTTTGTTTTTTTAATCAGTTATTTTTTTTACTACATGATGCTGCAGCATCAGCCTATGTCCAGCAGTGGACTGATAAAGGCTGATGATGATGAGGATTTATTTTTAATTTTTTAGTTCTGTTCTACTACTGTCCAACAGAGGTCACATAAAAATAAATGAAAACGTCATCTCGTGACAAGTAGGATTTTTTTACACATAAGAGTAACCAGTTTAGTTATAATTCCACTATGGTCTACCAGATGCCACTAAAAAAAACAAACGATTATTTATTAATTTTTCCTCTGTTGTTATTGATCACCACATATCAACTCATAATTTTATGTTAACAACATTTTTCATTACATTACAGAATTTATTTGATTGATTACGTTTAATTCATTTCGTCATATTGCACAGCGAATTTAATTACCGTATACTCGGAAATAAGCTGATTTAACTATGATAAATTAATCAAGTTACAATAATTTTTCAACGAACGGTAATGTCATTTCAGTTAATGTTTTTATTTGTTTTATGTATTATGGGATATCACATATGTATTTATTGTACAGGTAGCCACGTAAGTAGCTGAACAAATTAAAAACTATAAATTGCCTCTACACTTTTGTGTTCTTATAAATTTTAATTTTCTCTTCGCAAAAATAAAATAAAAGATTAATCTCTTTTATTTGCTTCACACGAAAAAAAAAAACCATTTCAATTATTAAAATTAATGTGGCTGGCTATATGTGGCTAACTGTACACTACGTGTTGATAGCGACTTTTCTCGTGTATAAAACCTATTATGTACTTTTCGGATAAAAACCAGCCGGTCGACTACAGTTATTCAGGCGCCCCATTCTTCCAGCAACATTTTTTTTTTGTTTAGCTTAGGCCCTCGACCTTCTTAGGACCTGGCGAACCTGGCGACCCTTCGGCCCGCCTTGCCCTAGAGCCGATACTGATGAAGTGAAATATCTGCGTCCTTTAAATCCGTTCAACATGTCTGGGTTTACGTAATAAATATCCAAACATCATTTTAATATGTATATTACGAAACTAAATATATCAATAAATATATCTATAATATTTTTTATATGGCATCGAATGACGAGACGAGCATGCCGTTCACCTGATGGTAAACGATACGACCACCCATAAACAGTAACAAGTAAAAATATCCATTATTTCCCATGGGAGCAAATTACCTGGATAAAAAGTACGCTATGTGGTAATCCAGAACATGATCTACCCGTATACTAAATTTCATCCATATCTGTTCAGCAGTTTCTGCGTTTACTTCTAACAAATATCCCAACATTTTCACAAACTTTTGCTTGCAGCTTCGCCCGCGTGAATGAGATTTTCCAAGATAAAAGTCCCGCTTTATATTTCCCCGAGATAAATTATACATATAAAACTTCCTCTTGAATCACTCTATCTATTGAAAAAAACCGCATCAAAATCCGTTGCGTAGGTTTAAAGATATAAGCATACATAGGGACAGACAGCGGGAATTGTATTTATACTATGTAGTGATTAAACAAACACACTTGGTGATATAAAAAGATTCTGGTACTATTTCTCAGGTAAATTATACAATCTGTCGTATCCAAAAATCTTCATTCTAGGATCTGCAGCAGACGCATAGCACAAATTCTTTGAATTATTTATCCAAGAGCGTAGCTTAAGCTTAGCGTACGTATTAAAGTCGCCGGCGTTCATAAAAGACTCTTTAATTAGTTAACTTTAATTATAAACTTCAAAGTTAAATATGATGCGTTATATTAGATAACACTGTTTCTCGTTTTAGTTTTGTCGCCGGTTTATAAATGAGTTGGGATAAAAATTATAAAAACTAAAAAACACGCTTTATAGAAAATCGAACTAAAAATATAAAATAATTATTAATAAACTTGAATTGAGAATAGTGTAAATAATTCGATTTTCTATAAAGCGTGTTTTTTAGGTTTTATAAACTATTATTTATTTTTCATTTTTTAATTCACTAATAAACAAGTAGGATTTTTTAATAGTTTCGCTTGCTTGTAAACCATGGCGCAATCTTATTCTATGCTGCAGCCATTTATTGAAGCACAAGGAAAACTTAAGTATTATTTATTTAGTTGGATCTCTATAAAAACGTTTTTTTCTTAGTTTCAAATATTGTATTGCTATCGGTCCTTGATAAGTATGCAAAATTTAAATTTAATCCGACGTTTTGAAGTGGGTCAAAATCATGTTCAAAATGTAAGTTACATACATACAGACATACATACATACATACGTATGAAGCTAATAAAAACGTGTTAATAATAATTATGAGTTGGTTGACTGGTACTAATAAAATTTATGTTTAAGTGAACCGCATTTTTGTGGGTTAGGGTAAAGTAGCCTATGACTACTTATAGGGAAATTATATTCATGTCAGTTTCTCCATTGCTACAAAAAATGATGAATCAACAAACATTAGTTTTTGCACAACAAGTACAAATATAGAAAACGAATGACTACAGACTTTTTATCATAAAAGGATATTTAGACGGCGAGTGGATGCTGTCAGCTTGTTGCACTCGAAATAAAAAACACCAACCAAGCAAATATTTCGTTGTTATACAAAACTATGACACTAATAGTTGCGGCAAGTAAATTGCTGTGATCATCCACAAGCTGTAGGGTCGCCATTTTGAGGTGCCACCTTAGTATTCTTGATGTTTATAGATGTTAGAATTTATTCTTTGGTTTCCCATTAAGAAAAGGTGATAGAGCACTTTTTGTCTTTTTTATACACAAGTGAAAAATTTTACGGAATATTCCAAGAAATAGAGACTGCCTTCACAATGTGTACGAACTAAACGAGAGAAAAGCGCGAGAGAAAATTTGAGCTGGCCTGCTTAAGGACACCTCGGGGTCTCAAGTTGTACTGAAAAACCAGTAAGCTACCGTGTAGAGTTGTTTGGCTTTTCTGCTTATGCAATTGATGTCAGTGCAATCTGTTTTAATAACCAAAATTAGATTAAAACGTTGGATTCAGTAGTTAACGCATACTCAGGCCTTTTATCCCCGAAGGGGTAGGCAGAGGCGCAACTAGTGCACCCACTTTTCGCCACACATGTTACTTCCCATGATGTGATAGGGGGCGAGCCTATCGCCGTATTGGGCACAAATTCCAGACTAATACTGATTAGAAAAATCTAATATGACTGCCCGACCTGGGGATGCCACGTCGGGGAACCTAACTCCGGACCAGGGAAATGAAAATACTTCTTAAGCGGTCCCCCGATGCGACGACGCTTGGGTCGAAATATTACTAGGTACTTAAAGGACAAATACATTTTTTTATTGTTTTACTTTTTAGAAAGTTTTTGTGACGGGGGTTATATAAATTTTATTATAATTCAGATCAACGTATCTTAATAATACAATAGTAAAACTTAATTCTAGTATTTGATATTTTTTTATATAGGTACTGCAGATCTGTTTCTCAATCGGCAAAGGCCTCCTCCAACTTTTTTCTGAGCCATTCTGTTCCACGTCACGCCATACTTTTGTGTGGGAATCTGGTTTATCCTACTAATATTATAAAGGCGAAAGTTTGTAAGTATGTATGGATGTATGGATATCTGGATGTCTGGAAGTATGAATGTTTGTTCATCTTTCACGCAAAAACTACTTAACGGATTTTGATGCAACTTGGCACACGGGTAGATCATGTCGTGGATTAACACATAGGCTATTTTTTATCCCGGGAAAATATAAACCGGGACTTTTATCACGGAAAAACTTATTAAGGCGGGCGGAGCCGCGGGAAAAAGCTAGTAATAAATAAATAAGCAGCACGCAGCAGATGGGTAAACTTGTAAATGTCGCAGGAACCCGCTGGATGCAGGCCGCTTCTAACACATTGTAGCGCGTGCAATTCCATAGGCTGCAATTCGCATTCGCCACCTCCCCCGTTCTTGATCTCGCTCCCGCTCTCGCTACCGCTCCCGCTCTCACTCATGTTCCCGCTCTCGCTCTCGCTCCCTCTCCCCGCCCTCACTCTCGCTCTCGCTCCCGCTCACTGTCCCTCTCCCTCTCCCGCTCCCGCTCTCGCTCCTGCTCCCGCTCCCGCTCCCGCTCCAGCTCCCGCTCCCGCTCCCATTCTCGCTGCCGCGCCTTGTCCCGCTCCCACTCCCACTCCTGCTTCCTGATCCCGCTCTCGATCCCGCTCTTGCTCTCGCTCCCACTTCCGCTCTTGTTACCGCTACCACTTCCACTCTCGCTCTCGCTCCCGTTCCCACTGGCTCCCGTTCCCACTCCTGCTCCCAAGCCCACTCCCGCTTCCGGTACCTTTCCCACCGCTGCCCGGCCTTCGCTCTCACCTGTGTTCTCGCCACCGTCATCGCCCCCGCCCCACTATTCTCCTTCTACTCTTTCTTCTGCTTCTTTTCTATCCCTATCACTATTTCTACTTCTATCTCTATCTATCTCTAACTCTACCTCCATATTTATCTCTGTCTCTATTCAATCTCTATCTCTGTTTCTATCTATTCTATATCTATCTCTTTCTCTATCTCTATCGCCTTCTCCGCCTTCTTCGTTTCGTCCTTACCCTTAACCTTACCATTGCCTCCCTTACCCTTACCCGTACCCTTACCCCTCTAGCTCTCGCTCCCGCCCCCGCTCCGTCTTCCGCTCCCACCCGCACTCCCACTCCCGCTCCCGCTACCGCTCCCGCCCCTACTACCGCTCCCACTCCCGCTCCCTCTTCCACAGCCGTTCCCACATCCGCCCTCGCGCCCGCGCCACACCCGCTACCGCTACCGCTCCCGCTCTCACTCTAGCTCTCGCTCTCGCCCTCGCTCCCTCTCCCACTCCCGCTGTCTGCCCTCACTCCCACCCGCGCTACCGCTCCCACCAAAAAAGAGGGGAGTTATAAGTTTATTGTGTGTATCGGTGAATACAGATACACAGGTATATGTGGTCGAATGGACCGATTTGGACGCGTTTTTTTTTGTTTGAAAGCTGATGTGATCGCGATGATTCTAACCTAAAGTTTATGATCTGTTCAGGCGTATGAAGACTATCATCTCATTTCCAACTTAAGAAGCCCGATGGACTTGAAATTTAGTGTACTGTGACATATTTTTCAACATGAGCTGATGCTGCAGCATCATGTATCATCATATTTAAATTTATATATGAAAATAGATCTAAAATAAGAACACCCTTTTTTCATTTTCAAAAATATTTAGTTTTTATTAATAAATTTGGCTTTTAACTTCGTCTTATCCTCAACAGACGTAAGCACTATGCGTAAAATGACGTCAATTATACAGTTGAATAGTGATGTCTTTGTTTTACTATAATCCGGCAAAACTTCTAATAAAATAGAAGCGGTGACCTATTTTGACAATGTTGACTTAAATAAAAGCATTCATTCATATCACCATCATATAATTACAATCGAGTCAAAGGTGAGTACAGCCTTCAGCCGTTAAATGACGTCAGCGCCTGTTTTCTGGTTTTATTTTTTTCTTCCTAACGAAGTAACTATGAAATTTAAAAATTATGTATTTGAACTTATGAAAAGATAATGACGAAAGGGTATTTTATTCTTTGGTATCGCTTTGATCCTTCTCAGGGTTTCTCCACTTAAATCCATTCGTTTCTTAAGAAGGGGTTTATTTTATTATATTTTTATTTTTTGAATTTACGCCTGTAAAGGAGTAGCGCTGAGTTAGTAATTGTAATAATTGCTAACAGATGTCGCTGGGCATCTCCTTTAAGAGATAAAATAGGAAACTTGAGATTGGGCAGACGAAGGTAGGGTCGAAGTGGCTCAGTTGGCGGAGCGCCGGCACGGTGCGCTGGAGGTCACGGGTTCAAGTCCTCCTTTTGACTGTTTCTTTTTCAATGTTTCCATAAAAATATAAATCATTGCTAAATCATTGATTTAGTCGAAGTGATCAATATATAATTAATCTCCTCCAAATTTGTACTTTGTGTCTGGGTTTTGAACAGCGTCTACACGGCGCTTATCAGTAGCGTCAGTTTTGACTGTAATCAAATAAATGTGATACAGAATTCTGAAAAAAGAAAACCATTGCGCCCCGTTAAGCATCAGGCCGGCAGAGAGATATCTAACGGTTACAACGGTACGTTGACTACAATATGAAGCAATTTCACGTTTCGCCGAGTTATAACAAAATGATTTGGAATATAAATGCGATTCACTCTTGGAGTAAAGTTTAATGAATATTTCCATTTACTGGAGAGCAATAAACGTTCGTCGGTTAGACCGAGAGCTGGCTACGGATTTAATTGGCTATTATTATTAAGTTCTCGTCACACGAATCTACTGACAAGGTATTTTGTATGAGGTATAGTGATTGAGTGAGTTTTTAAATAAATTAACTGATATAAGCTTCTTGAAGCTCGAATCCAAATTTGAAGCAATAGGATTTAGCAAAGATTAAGACATTAGTTGCAATTTGCAAGTAAACCTAGCAAAAGGTTATAGCATATATAGTTAGGGTTTAAATAGTACATACATATGTACTTATACACTCACGCCTTTTATCCCCGAAGGGGTAGGCAGAGACGTAACTAGTGCACCCACTTTTCGCCATTACTCCGTCCCATGATGTGATAGGGGGCGAGCCTATCGACATATCTGGCACAAATTCCAGACTCCAAGCTGACACTGAATAGAAAAACTCAATATCACTTTGCCCGACCCGGGGATCGAACCCAAGACATCAGCATTGCAGTCGTACCATAATACAACTACGCCACCGAGGCAGTCTAAATAGTAATAATATTGATACATACATTTATCTTATTCTTGCAATGGCTCACCAACTAGTGAAGGTTGCCATCAAGGTTGTCATCTCAGCAAATCATCCCTTATCTATTTGCCATAACACTTTTTTAATGATTAATGTTTTGTAACCAGCTCCTGGCTTAATAACTAGTGTTATTGCTTTACTTATTCCACGAGCGGCATCGCAAAGCTTAATTAAGTGTTCAAACTCAATTAGTTCGGCGCATAGCTCAAGCGAACGGTTTACTTAGCTTATTGCAGGTTCGATATCAGAGTGATTACGGGTATCACATATCAATCGATATTGGTATTATACGCAGGCTTTTGTTCACGGCTTTGTTCGTTAGTTTTGAAGATTAGCACTCCGGAGTCAAGGATACATATATTATACACATATTAGTGAAAAATATAAGAACTGAATGACTGGTGACTGCATCGGTGGCGTAGTTGTATTATGGTACGACTGCAATGCTGAGGTCTCGGGTTCGATTCCCGGGTCGGGCAAAGTGAAATTGAGTTTTTCTATTCAATTTCAGCTCGGAGTCTGGAATTTGTGCCCGACATGGCGATAGGCTCACCCCCTATCACATCATGGGACGGAATAACGGCGAAAAGTGGGTGCACTAGTTGCGCCTCTGCCTACCGCTTCGGGGATAATAGGCGTGAGTGTGTGTGTGTGTGTGTGTGTGTGTGAATGACTGGTTTCAGAGATTACACAATACATTAAAATACACATACTTAAAACTCATTGGTAGGTATATATCGTAGGTATCTGTATGTATAATATGTACTGTTGGAGATATCAAGAGCTTTCACCAGCCAATTAAAATAACAACTATTCTAATATTATAAAGAAGAAAGATTTTATTGTTTGTTTGCATTGAATAGGATCCGAAACTAATGAACCGATTTGAAAAATTATTTCATCAGTATAAAGCTACATTACCAGCGAGTAACATAGGCTACTTTTATCCCGGGGAAATATAAAGCGGGACTTTTATCCCGGAATAAGTCAATCACGCGGGCGGGGCCGCGAGCAAAAGTCTAGTCTAGTATAAAATATCCCTTGACACCATAAAAAGAGATTATTTCAACAATAAATAAAAATTAATACATTCCTCGTTTAAGCGTGCACTAAAAACAAAATGGCGCACGCATTCATCGCTTCAACGATCTCTTACACTTCAAAATAAAGCCTTTCAGGCGTTCTTTCAGGTCATTAAATTACTCCTTCCTTTTTTACGAGTCTACAAAAAAGTTTTTATTTCAATCCAAGCGTAATTAATAACGAAATAAATAGTCTGAAACTCTGAAAAAAGAAAACAATTAAAGTGTTAAAGTTGAAATACTTGTTGTTTTTGTACACGTCACTTAGTAAACTATTGGAGGAGATAAAAAATATATAGAGGATACACATAAGTCGTGCATGTCGTCGGAGCGGTGACCATGAGTTTGGAAGAGTTTGGTACTTTTCGGGAAATTTTATTAGCTGTTAATTTTATTTAGGTTTTTTTTTTATCGTAGTAAAAACTATCCAGTATCACTCTACAACATTATGACGCCATGACTTAATATTTTTTACTATGCAATAATACCTCCAAGGGGGATGTGGCCGTACTCTGTACGTTACAGAGGTTGTCTCCAGTCTTTCTATAATTCCAGACAGGATCATTTTCACATTAAAACCCCTTAAAGTTTTAAAAAGATTTTAGGTTTTGTTTTTCACAGATTGGATTATAAAGTATTCTTTAAATAGGATTTATGAATAAAATTAATGGACCGTAACTCCTTGACAAATTAGAGATATTTTCTAAAATCGGCTATTCGTAAATACGTTAAATATATTTTTAATTTCATCTAATTCTTTAAGTTTTTATGCGAGTAAGATTTACAACCAAAAAGTCGTTTACATCAGCGAGTTACTGTGATAAATGGGATCAATTTACATTTTTGAGTAAATTTATTTTTTGAAACTGTATGGGAGTTAATTGCTTTTAGGTATTATAGGCTCGCTTAGGTTTAAGTCATTTCATGAGAGAAATACTTTAAACAGGTGAGTGCTGATACATTTACAAAAGAAGAAGAAAAACACAAAACGAAAAATAAAATAAAAATAGTCACCGTTCATAACGTACAAATGACATTGCCTGCAAAATAGTTTTCAAATACTCGTAAATCACAGTTTGAAAAATATTGTGTACATTGCAATCACTAAAAACCAGAGTTGTGATTTACCTTTAATGCATTTTATGCATTGCACCAATGAGCCACGCGAGTAACTCATCTATTCATTTATATATATAAAACTAGCTTATGCCCGCGGCTCCGCCCGCATTAAAAAGTTTTTCCGGGATAAAAGTCCCGGTTTATATTTCCCCGGGAGAAAAAGTAGCCTATGTGTTAATCCAGGATATGATCTACCCGTGTGCCAAATTTCATCGAAATCTGTTTAGTAGTTATTGCGTGAAAGAGGAACAAATATCCAGACATCCATACATCCATACATTCTTACAAACTTTCGCCTTTATAATATTAGTAGGATAATACAACACAAGCCAAATGTACATTACAAATTCTCATATAAATCTATAAATTCCTAACCCATCGTCACACTATAGTCCAGCTGAAACTCTAAGGGTATCGAGCAAACTAATCTACGGCACCTGCGTCAAGAAAAATGTCCGCTTTACACGCAACAGGGCTTCACCCAGTACAGGCACGAGTTTGGAATTGGATTTCAATTATGGAATGCTATTAAAACTGGAATTTCGAGTTTTTAATTCTTGCGTTGGGTTTTAATAAGGCGACACGCAGATATATCTATTGTCATCAATGCCGAATTAAGACAACTTGATGCCCTAAGCAATTCACGCCTGTGGGGCCCCTACCGTAAGTAACTAACATCAGTCTTTAATCGCGTGGATTTTCAAACAGCTTTACTTTTATGTGCTAGTATTTGGTGTTTCTGGTGCCCCCCAAGACGTGATGCCCTAAGCAATTGCTTAATTTGCTTATGGGCTAATCCGGCACTGATTGTCATCATACTTGATACAAAATGTTGGCAATGATAGATTAGGTGACGGTTGATTAAATTAAGAAAAAAATATATAAGTTGTCTCAACGGTCAATTTTATGATACTTGTATGAAAATTATATTTTGACAGCTTGCGTCAGCGTTTGTTGCAATTAGTTGACAGTTTCTACAACAAGAGAAGGTCACATGATAACCAGTTAAAACAAAATTCTACTAACCAGAAATCAAAACACGGGAAAACCACACGAGTAAGATACAAAATTCCAAAAACTTATAATAATACACTCAAACATACTAAAAATTCGACTCGAGGTAAAAATCAAAACGCCGATTCATCCATAAATTGGTACGCAAGTCAAACAATAAGTACCAGAACGAAGACAAAGTTTCGATCGAAAGCACAAGCGGCAATTTTGTTAATTAAATGGCTCTACATTAATTTGTACTGTAAACAACTTGTATACCAAATGTAACTTGATTTCCAATTAGGGTTGGGACACACGCAATGGTACGAAAAAAGTTTTTTGAAAATATTTTTCATGTGTTCAATATTCAACCAAAAAATTATTTTGGAACTTCATATAAAAATATTAAAATTGAAACAAATTTTAAATTTTGAACAAAACTTGAAACGTATAGCAAAGAACGAGGAGAGAATAATAACAAAAAAAGTGACTGTATCATCGTTGGGAAAAGTAAAAAAAATATCGATATTTTGTGAATTGCGAAAACCAAAATAACAAACTAGAGGCCTCTATTCAAAGTGATAGCTATGTTGATGGTGTGTTGGGATTAGCTAGTCTTTGTCACTTATAATATCATTGGTGGAAGGAATCTCATATGTAAGAGTCCGTCTGGATGGGTACCGCCGCAATGTTTGACGGTTCCATAGAACAAAGTCGTATGTGCAAAATGTTAGCTTTTCAGTAGAGCGCTTTGAAAGTCGTAAGTTTGTATTCATATGCGAATTAGTGCTAGTTTCACACATTAGGTTCAAAGTTGTTACTAAACCCTAATAGATAATGTTTCCTTCATGTATAACTTGTGATTTTCACAATTAATTTAGACTTTCAAAGCGCTCTACTGAAAAGCTAACATTTTGCATATACGACTTTGTTCTATGGGACCGTCGATTTTTTTACCGCCAAGCAGCAGTGTGCATGCACTGTTGTATTTCGGTTTGAAGGACATTGTAACTGCTGGACATAATGAGGCTTAACATCTTCTGTCTCAGGATGACGAGCGCAGTGGAATGCCCCACAGTACTTTGTAACTCAAGGTGCTGGATAGTTTTGCTACTGTTTATGGGCGGTCGTGTCGCTTATCATCAGGCGCACGACATGCTCGTCTCGTCATTCGATAGAATAAAAAAAATGCTACGTTAAATCTTTGAAATACTTGTGAATTCTATATTCTCTGACATGGTAAAAACTACAAGATAGTATAATATCGACATTGTTTAAAGGAACCCAGAACCCCGTTTTTCAACGATGAAGACAATTTTGTCTACCTGTTAACGTATAAGATAGTTAAAGGTTATTGCACTTTTATGTTGGAAATTTATTTGGGAGCTTTATTTTTGTTTTTTCGCCCTATATTATATTTATGGACTGGGAATTAGTCAGATATCATGAAGTATACCCTAAGCAAAACGACAGAACCTAGAATAAGGCCGAGATAAAACCACGGAAAAATATCAGTTATAAAACTGCGAGAGCTCGTTCCACTTCTCAGTTAAAAATAGTCATCCTATTTGTTAAAAAAACGATAGCGTCAGCGTACAATAAACAACAGCTTGCTTCATTTTGTCTCCTCTAGCCGTTCTATAATATTCCTCGACTTTCATTATAACCCCTGGCAAAGTAACCATATATAAGCTCAAGTACATCTGCTTCAGTTTGACTGGCAAATTTAACAAAGACTGAGTATTTTTTCAGAAAGGTTACAAATTGTTACTTATGTTTTCGATTTTCTAAGCGATTATGACGTATGAATATGATCTTTATGTATGGACTGCATTCTCTTCATACTTCCAACCTGGCTTAGGAAAGGGGCGGTTGCGGACGACAACTTAGACGTGAGTCGGAGGAAGCCCGCAGCCGTCCCTAATGAGCCGAAGATGGCCATGTAAAAAAAAAAAAAAACCTGGCTTAGGAAGTCAAAAATAGATAGGTGTTTAAAGTCCCGAAAAAAAAATGTATATACACACTCACACCTTTTATCCCCAAAGGGGTAGACAGAGGCGCAGTTAATGCACCCACTTATCACTGTGTGTATTCCGTCTCGTCATGTGATAGGGGGCAATCCTATATATTAGGCACAATTCCAGACTTCTGTCTGATACTTAAAAGAAAATTCCAACATCACTTTGCCCGATCGGGGATCGAATCTGAGAGTTCAGCATTGCAGTCGTACCGTAATACAACTACGCCACCGAGTCAAATGTTTATAAATGTTTACATTACTTTAACAATTTACACTGTTTTTAGTTTTGATTACATTAAACACTCTCAAAGGTTTTTTCATATTTTATGCGTTTACCATGATTCCCACACTAAGCTAGCTTATATCGTGGGCAAAAATTAACAAAAAAAAGTACTTTTATAATTTATACAGTGTATTAGGGACGAGAATCATTGACTGAATACCCTCCTTAAGCCGGTCCCTCCAGTAAATTTACATGTATAATTTGGTCATTTTTAGTTGGCTGTAATTTTATAACCGATACCCCACCCCTTGGTTTGCCTAGTTGGATATTCTTTGTGAATTATCGCTCGCTTTAACGGCGAAGGAAAACATCGTGAGGAAACCTGCATACCTGAGAAGTTCTCTGAATTTCGAAGGTATGTGAAGTCTGCCCACTCGCACTAAGCCAGCGTGGTGGACTAAGGCCTTAACCCTCTCAGTTGTAGAGGAGGCCCGTGCTCAGCAGTGGGTAGTATATAATACAGGGCTAGTATGGTATGATGGTGTTAGTATTATTTCAAAAATAACCAGACTTGCAAACAAAAATAAATTTCCATCTGTATACCAAACCATACATGCCTCTAGTGTGTACACACCACAACGTATAACTCAATTTAGTCTAATTCTGTTACCGTTGTTTTCGTTCTCAATTAAAACATTAGTTTTTAATGATTGCGTACACGAAATTAACTGTTAATTTGGGAACTGTGCCTACATATTAGGTGTCCCGCCATTTCGTTCTGGTTTGGATGAAGAACTTTATTTTGAGGATAGCTGAAGTTAGAATCAAATGTACTGAAGATCTGAGTTTGTCTATCAGGAAGGTATATTATAATTCGAACTTGTTGTAAGAAAAATACGATGTAAGAGTGTTTTGACAATGATGCTATGTGAAGCCACCAAACTAGATATATAGTTACACAAATCACTAAAGATCTTAGACGATATATAAAGGACGCAGATTGTTCGATCTTTTCATCTGTCAAAGGTATAATATCAAATGAATACGTTAATAGAATCATATAAGAGTAAAACGAGATTTATTTATGTGGGCGTTCATATCGACAAAATACGGTTTGACTTTGCGTATAGTACTTTCAATGCAGTAGTGATACTGAAGATGACAGAATTTTTTGATCGGGTTGATAGGCACATGTCGCGTCCATTAAGATGGTCTAAGCTAATGATATACGAAGCAATAAATTAAGAGAGTGGTCGTGAACTGTTTGTTCGCAGTCACGCTCGGCCGCGCGGTAGACGCTATCGGTATGCGACGCGTCGCGATGCGTTCATTTGTTGGTAAAATTTATAGGAACTACCAGCTAAAGGTGGAATTGTATTGGGTTTTAAAATAAAACTATTTTGCAGATTTTATCGCGGTTTTTTAATTTATATTTTCTCCCGACGTTTCGAAGGCTTTTCAGCACTTCGTGGTCACGAGGGGGATTACCGCGATAAAATCCCCAAAATAATTTTATTTTAATGTATAACATTCGCGTAAATAGAAGAAGTCATTTTGTACTGGGTTATTAATATAATAGTTTAAAACTGTGTTTTTGAGAAGTTGTTGATTTTATTTGTTTAAGATTCTTTTTTTATATAATGTCAAATAGAAACCAATTTCAACAAAAGAATCAATAAATTCTTGCACAGACTATAACATGAGTATTTATCAGCTGCTGGCTTAGCATGACACAGCAAAGTCCACGGAAAAATAATGTTTCATAATAATATTTCATTGCAATTATATTCTTATCATTTTACTTAAATTAATGACGTATTCTTTTTTATTTTGTATATATCACTGTTATTATGTCACTGTTTCTTTATATAAATAACACTAAAACTTAATAGAGGTATTATAAAGACGTATGTTTCGTCACGAACTACACTGAAATTCTAATAACAGGAGTAACTCAACGCTTGTCAGTAATGGTGTCATAGCTCGATGTGTCTCTCAAAATAGACTGTTGCAACATCTCTAGTAAATGTAGGAAATGTTCTTGTAATATATGAACGTATCTCCATATTTTGAGACACAGAATTTGAATTACTGTTTAGTTTGAACGAGGGATTCGCTCAAAGGTTGTGTGGATATTTTTTTAACGTTTTTTGTAGTATGATACTCATATTATAAACGCGAAAGTTTGTAAGAATTAATGTTTGTTATTCCTTCACGCAAAAACTACTGAACAGATTTCGATGAACTTTGGCACACAGGTAAATTATGTCCTAGATTAACACATAGGCTATACTTTTTATCCCGGGAAAACATAAAGCGGGAATTCGATCCCGGGAAAACTTATTCTCGCGGGCGGAGTCGGGGGCTAAATAGTGAAAAAATAAATACTTTATTCATCACGTAGGCGAACATAGTTGCACTTATGGTAAGTTAAGATACATTTAATTAATAATAATTATTATTACAAAGTCACTTATATAACTACAGACATTAATGACAGACATGAATAATAAATGCGAAAGTTTGTGGAAATATTTTGGAGGGTTCCATGTTTGGATGTTTTTTAGAAGGGAACTCAGAAGCAGGTGAGTGGATTTGGAACATACATAGACCATATCCTGGAATAACATATTTTTTTATCCCGGTAATCGGCTCTCGTAAGAAATATTTGACTTTTCTACTTAGTATCAACTAGTCTGGAATTGTTTACTGTTAATGAAAATAAAGTCACGCTAGATTACATATTATTGCATAGAATGTCGAGACGAGCATGCCGTTTGCCGGATGGTAAGTGATACGACCACCCATAAACAGTAGTAACATCCAGCACCTTGACTTAAAAAATACTGTGTCCACTGCGCATGAGACATAAAATGTTAAGTCTCATTATGTCCAGTAGTTACACTGGCTACAATGTCCTTCAAACCGAAACACGACAGTGCATGCAGACTACTACTTGGCGGTAGAAATATACATTGCGGTGGTACCCACCCAGACGGACTCTTACATATGAGAGACCTACCACCAGTATCATATATGTATATATATTTGACCTAATATACGTAAGAAAAATATAAGTATGATACACTGCTATCCACCCCTGAAAACGTAATAAAGCGTGGCACTGTGTAAAATAAAATATCACATCTATAACCCAAAAAAACCTTAGCAAAAAAGAAAATGGAAAAAATAAAAATGATTCTAATTACAAAACATCCAATAAAACCTAAAGAGGATTTTACACGACACTAATTTATACAAAATCCGAGGCAAGGCGTATAAAACCCGCTGAGGGCTTTCAAAGCGCCGCGCCGTCTCGTTCTTTGTGGTGGGTAATGATTTTTTTTGATACCCGCCTCGTGTGTGGACGGCTCATTAATGTGAGATAAGGTTTGTGAACACGCATGCCCGTGTTCGAAAAAAGATGTTATTATATATTGTGTACTAGGGCTTAATGATGGTAAAAGTACATTCAGGGAGAGAGAAAACTAGTTATTTATGGTAACAATCAAGTTTTTTTGTTGCCGCCAAAACTTCTCGATAAAGTTTTGGTAAAGTGTATGGGCTGTATGGGCTTGAACCCTTTGCCTTGCCTATAAGAGAAAATTATTAAGCATACATACATATACACTCACGCCTATTATCCCCGAAGGGGTAGGCAGAGGCGCAACTAGTACACCCACTTTTCGCCATTATTCCGTCCCATGATGTGATAGGGGCGAGCCTATCGCCATATCGGGCACAAATTCCAGACTCCGAGCTGATACTGAATAGAAAAACTCAATATCACTTTGCCCGACCCGGGAATCGAATCCGAGACCTCAGCATTGCAGTCGTACCATAATACAACTACGCCACCGAGGCAGTAAATTATTAAAATAAAAAGTTATGGTTATAATACTCACAAATAATGCCTTTGTAGAAGGTATCTATGTAGCGACAACGTCGCACATACATGATACACGTACTTAGATAACGTCACGTACGTCATGTATCTCATTAGTATATAAGCAACCTTTGTACATAGAATAAATCAGACCAAAAATCACTCGTGTCTCATTACCATGCCATAATATATATGGCATACATTACATTCAATTCTTTAGAGATAATTGACATATTGCCTTCTATCCCAGAAGGGGTAGGCAGAGGTGTAACTAGTGCACCCACTTTTCGCCATGGGTATTCCGAACATAAATTCCAGACTGCGGGCTGATACCGTATAGAAAAACACAATATCATTATAGATATTATTGAATATCTATAATTTTTGAACGTAGTTTGATGTACGATTAAATCTCGCAAAAAAAAAAAATATTTTATTTGTGTTCGATCCCGAGTGATCTTAAAGTAGTTTTATAAACATAATAAAAAAAAACTGTAACAAAATTAAATTCACAAACATTTTGAATTAACACTTCAAACACGTTAAAGAAAAACAAGTCTTTGTGTCTACTTGCAAATGAAATGCCTCAGACAGCCTATATCCTACTAATATTATAAAGGCGAAAGTTTGTAAGAATGTATGGATGTTTGGATGTATGGATGTAAGGATGTTTGTTCCTCTTTCACGCAAAAACTACTGAACGGATTTCGATGAAATTTGGCACACGGGTAGATCCTGTCCTGGATTAACACATAGGCTACTTTTTATCCCGGGAAAATATAAACCGGGACTTTTATCCCGGAAACACTTTTTAATGCGGGCGGAGCCGCGGGCAAAAGCTAGTATAATATATGTATAGGTATAATATAAGGATTCGACACCCTTTACGTAGTTCAAAAAGGTAATTTAATGTAAGAAAAGCTTTAAAGTTGCATATAACAGACTTTTGAACACTAAAAGATAAACAAAAAAGAATCAACGTGACTGACTCTAAAAAATACTTTTTATGGATTTAAAACATTTTTAGATTATATAGTAATTTGTAAGTAAAATAATCAAATATTTAAATACATTTAATGATGAATTATTTTAAGTTATTTAGGTTTTATGACTATTTCTGCATTAGTTTGGAAAATTGTGTCATCATCATCATCATCATCATCATCAGCCCGTTGCAGTCCACTGCTGGACATAGGCCTCTCCCAAGATACGCCGCAGAGCCCGATCTGCTGCTTTATGCATCCAGTCGCCACCGTTCTTGTGCAAGTCATCCCGCCATCTTGTAATTTTTAAAAATATATTTTAGAAAATTGTGTAAATCTGTTGAAATAACGTATTTTTTTCACTCGAAATACAATTTAAATTGTATCAAGTTCTTAATAATTAACCTGAAACGTCTCAAGTTGATCACACTATGCAAACATGACCACCCTTTGAACTTTATATGCACGACAAAGCTCGGTGTGGGTGCATATAGGGTTAGGGACTCGGTCCAATGCTCGCTCAATGATGATGCTATATTAAATACTCCCAAGTGTCGACATTGGGTCCTAAGACCGGTAAAACCAACACGTTCCGCTCACCCCTAGTGGTGGTAGGAATAACGTGAATTTCACTGCGAAAAAAATTAAACATGAGTTACTCGCAAAATAAACGAGCGGTAACGGTCCGAATGCTAATCACGCATATTAATTCTCCAAATCATTTTGTCGTAAAAGCTCACAAAAACGCAATAAATATCAACCCTTTGATTTTACAACCGTTAGAATATAAATGGGGGAATAAATCATACCACTTTTGTCCGTTACCACAGGTTCGAATGTCACTCAATTGTCACGGCTATCTCACTCTCGCCGATTACTCGAATCCGAATTTGACGTTTGAAATTCATTGAATATTCTACAGAGTTTGACGTTGTTATTTTTCTCGAGTAATGCGAATTGCTTTTCTTGTGAATTGTTTTATTTGATTTTGTGTCGGTTGATTGGATGTTTCCTTCGAGGTTTGTATTGGATTTGGAATTTCAGAATCTGTTGTCACCGGATTGCATTTTATTCCGTTTTGTTTAAATTTGCAATCAGCTAGAAGTAAACTCACTGGCTTTGTTTCTTATTCATTCAGTAATATATTTAGTACTTTAAATATCCAATATATTTGTTAATTAAGTAGATTTTCAACAATGTTCATGAATAATATTTGAGTCAGTTTACTTTGAGCCAGTTTTTAAGAAAAACACTAACGCACAAAAGTGTAAACAGAAATTTTTATCATCTTATACCTGGGGATACTTATTATTTCATTTCCTTCAATTTACAGGATGCTCTATTACAATTAATTATATAGAAACCTACAGAAACACGAAACATTCTCACCTAATAACATTTAAACATATAGTAATTAATAAATCTGAATACCGGTTTTGAACGGAACGTGGGCCAATTCTGATCCATAGAAATCTTTGTTTCGATTCAAAAGCTAACGGAGGGTCGACAATTATTTGCTTGTAAACATGAATAACGTCGACAATCCAACTACCTCCCGCAAAGATCTATTATGATTTCAGTTTGAAGATAATTCCGTTGCTTGAAATTAATTGTTTACTTACCTGCCTATTGTAGATTTTCGTTTTGATTGTATTCAACAATGGTGTCGTGATTTTATGAGGAATCACGGGAATAAGGATGGACGAGGGTTATGTTGTTATTGAAAATAGTCAGACCTTGGGTTGTGGATGCTTTAGGTAAGGTTTAATACTTAAATGTTTTTAATCTATTAATATTAGTTATAATAATACCAGCCCAGTATTATACTGTTTTAGTTCACTACGCTGCCCTGAGTTAGCAGATTTTGACATGCCTTCGAAATTCTTTTTGGAGAATTCTCTGGTATGTAGGTTTCTTTACAACGTTTCCTTCGCCGTAAGTTGGGAATGCAACGCACTGTCAAAACCCAAGGTACACCTTTGAATTTACGAAGTTACGATAGTCAATCAATTAATTATCGTCCGCTTTAATGGTGACGGAAAACATCACGAAGAAACTTACATACCTGAGAATTCTCCATAAGAATTTTTGTGGTATGTGAAGCCTGAATTATCTGCACTAGGCTAAAATGGTGGATCCACCTTAACCTTCTCAGTAATAGAGGATGCCCGTGCCCAGCAGTGGGCCAATATAATATAGGTATTATATTTACGAGACGTAAGATGAAAAATTAAATTCTATATATTTTTTTTGTAAGTTGTTATTTGAGTTTCTTGTAGTTTCGTAAATAAATTCACATTTATAAATGAATCATAGCTATGATATCATTGATGTACTAAAAAGCCCATCAATGTGCGATATCCACAAAAAATATTTAATAGACATGAGACTTTTGAACATTCATGAGTTCCCAATTTAAATATTTACTTGTCTGTCATTCAAAAATGGAACACCTTTTTAAATATAATATTAGCAACATTTTAAAACACCAGTAAACATTACTCGCTGTGATGTATTCCTGCCGCGTTAATGAAACTAAAAGACGACGATGTATTTAGTAATTTGTCTCACATTTGCAGTCGGCGGGCGGTTGCATAAATTTTCACCAGACGTCTGTTCCTCACAATGAGCTTTTAATGCTCCGTGATGCAGTACGCTGTGGTTATTAGACGAGTGAAATAAAATGTACACATTTTTGAACGTATGGAGACGTATATTGTGAAATATAACAATCGTTGTGTTAATTCAATAAATTCAAATTTGGAATTTTCTATTTTTGAACTGATTTTACGATGTGATGTCTCGTTTGTGAATTCTCCTCCTACTGCTTTGGTTATTGTTAACGCCAAGTAGCTGTTCATAAGCGGTATTGTGTTCCAGTATGAAGGAAATTATAGCCCATGTAAGGTGCCGAGCGTTAGGAACCTTTACAATTCTTTTCGCCGTAAAAAACGCCTTATCACTACCACCACTGGGGGTGAGTGGAACGGTTATGTTAGTCTCGCCGGTCTTACAGCCCAATCACACACCCTAACTCTGGCTTAATTTAAAAAAGAAATTAAAAGATGGCCTTCTTTTTTTCTTCAGGCTTTGGAAGTCCACTGCTGGATATTGGACACCCCAAAGATTTCTAAACCAACTTGTTGAGTTGTGATTCCGTAGGACGCTGCAGACGGCAGAGGGCTACGGCAGACGGCAGAGGGCAGACGGTATGTGCCGCGTTCTGCGGAGTCACAGCTTTAGACGCAGCTTGTATTCAGCAGATTCATGCGATCTTTATGAGGTAGCCTTTCTGTTAAATTATAATTATTATTTGGGAGCAAGCATAGCATAAAAAATGCCTTTATTGCTGTTTGCCTTTAATCTGACTATTTATGACAATCCCTATTACGTAATATCGGCAATCGGATTCTTTTTTGCAAGCTTGTCTTACGACAACGACCTTCTCGAAGAATTTCCAAGCAACTCGATTTTTGGCGAAACGGGTCCACTAAGAGCCTGCTTTTTGCTTTACTTCTTTTGATACCCCTAGGGTAACACTCTGTTACAGCACTCACTGCCAAATTATTAACTAATCTAGGCACTCAAATAAGATAAACCACTGTCCCACCATAAATAACATGATTTAACAACAACCACCATTATCCAAAACACCCAAAATAGAAGCGATTTCAGGCCAATGACTCCTGAAAGGACGGCGTTTAAGGTTATAATTATAGCGCAGTTTGTATCCATTAAAAAAATTACATTCGTTTCAAATAATGATAAGGAAAACCATGGCCTTGAGGGGACTCCCTTCGAGGTAATGACACAGTTTATTTTTTACCAACATGATGATGGATGGGGTACAGATTGCCAGAAATGAGCGAAATGAGATTTTAATTTTTATGATATTGTGGTATTTTTTTGTTCTCAAAAACGGGGTTGTTGTTTGTCCCATTTTTTAAATTTCGAGGACGTTTAAATTTGCAATCCGCCGTTATGAAATTAGGAACTCTAATTCGTTCGGAAGTTTGTATCTTACAGTAAGATAATTTTATAGAGTGCTGATACAACTTAAGTTTATGCCTTGACTCTAAAGAGGTTTTTTTTTTTTTTAATGCCTTAGTAGGCAAACGAGCAAGCGGTCCGCCTGATGGTAAGCGGTATCCGCCGCCCATGGACTAAAGCAATGCCAGAGGCACAACCAAGCCGTTATCTACCGGGAGGTGAGAACTCTTTTTATACCTCGTTTAAAGAAGGACAAGTCATAGCGTTCGGGAAACACTGATGCAGGGAGTCCATTCCACAGTTTGCACGTGCGCGGCAAAAAAGACCGTTGAAAACGCACCGTGCTACTACGGATGGATTCGACGTAGTACGGATGAACTCCACTGCGATGGCGAGTGGTGCGATGGTAAAAAGGCGAGGCAGGCACCATATTAAACAGTTCCTCAGAGCACTCCCCATGGAAGAGGCGGCAGAATATACAAAGAGGACCAATGTCTCTCCACATACCCAGGGCCTCCACTTTGTCCGTGAGATTGGGATCATCGACGATGCGAAGTGCCCGCCGTTGTAGGGAGTCAAGTGGGTTTAGCATGTGTTTGGGGGCCCCTGCCCAGAGGTGTGAGCAGGTAGGCAGAATAGCAACTATTGTACATACTATCACAGGAATTGAGCGTATCGAACAGAAATTCCAATCATATACAACAACGCCTATGACCAAACCAGTTCATCGTAAAGAAAGAGATACCGATCGGAAAATCCCAGCTTAAACGAATCACAAAATCACAACAACACAATCAACAAACATCCGAAAACCGAACTAACGAACGCCTTATCTCTTCTTCTAATTAACACCTATGTTTAACCCTTGCCAAGGGATCTCCTACCACTCTATCATGACCCACAATCATGCGAAAATCAACCCTATTCCAACGAGATAGGATGGTATTAAGGTTTGATTAAGTTGGTGGTCCTTGTGTCCCACGTCACAGAATGGGAATAAATTAATTACTCCAGGGTCGGTATTATTTACTCAGGTTCGTTTGTCTAATTGCGTATCATTATTAAATCAGTTCATACATATTTTTTGCTTGGCAACGGTGTCGTGATTTCAATTTTGATTAAATTTATGTGGAACGTCCATATTATATGGTAGGTGAGCTTGGTTAGGATCTGTACTGTCCTCACGGGTGAGGATCGCGACGCTTGCCTCCCATTCAATTTAATGAAAAATGTTCTTTTTTTATCTCTTTCCTGCCAGATCGAGCTTGGCTTTATTTTTATTTATTTTTCATTGATTTTGCTCCCTTTGTAAATGTCTGTAGTTATATAAGTGACTATTAATTGTAATAATAGTAATTATTAATTGAATGCATCTTGACATATCATAAGTGCAACTATTTTCGCCTACGTGATGAATAAAGTATTTTTTTATAATGTTTGGTTCCTTTTATATCCACACTAAAATTAATACGAAAGTAATTCTACCTTTTACACTGTAACACTTAAACTACTGAACCGATTTTGATGAAGTTAGGTACGGAGTGGGCTTGAAGAATACGGAAGGATATAGACTATTTTTTATTTCGGAAAAGTAAGTAAATATTAGGGCTCTCATCTTTATCAAAACTTCACACGAGAGAAACCGTGATCAACATCGCGTGACTATCAAACTGTAAACTCGTCCACTACGACATTAAAGAAACACATCTCACGCCTTTATCCACAAAGGGGTAGGCTGAGGTACAACCACGGCACCAACTTTTCGCCATGTATGATTCAGTCTCATGATATGATAAGACACCATTACACCATACCAGCTCTGTATTGTTAGGTCTTAATTTAATATTTGTATATGGTAATTTATAAAATTGTCACTAAAACCTTAAAATATTGTTGATTACTGGCAATACGGAAACTAAAAAAATAAAATGTAACGTTGCTATAGCACTTGCTCGGGAGACTTTTGTGAGAAACTGTTGAAAAAATCCGCAGCATTTGCCAGGTTGGATTCCTCTAAGTGCCCTGGGAGTGATCGAAGGTAAATTAATAATAAATAATAATAATACCAGCCCTGTATAATATACTGCCCACTGCTGAGCATGGGCCTCTTCTACAACTGAGAGGTTTAAGGCCTTAGTCCACCACGCTGACCTAGTGCGGGTTGGCAGACTTCACATACCTTCGAAATTCAGAGAACTTCTCAGGTATGCAGGTTTCATTACACATCGGGCATAAATTCCATACTCCGAGCTGATACTAAGCAGAAAAACCCAACGTCACTGCCCTTTTTGGATGTTTTAATGTGAGTCTGATATTATTCTAGCTTTTGCCTGCGGCTCCGCCGGCGTGAATGAGTTTTTCCGGGATAAAAGTCCCGCTTTATATTTTCCCGGTATAAAAAGTAGGCTATGTGTTAATCCAGGACATGATCTACCCACGTGCCAAATTTCATCGAAATCCGATCAGTAGTTTTTGCTTGAAAGAGTAACAAACATCCATACATCCACACATCAATACATTCTTACAAACTTCGGCCTTTTATAATATTAGTAGGATTAGTAGGATAGGATAGTAGAATTCAGTTCTAATATTAAATTTTTGAGTACAAAAGCCAATTAACGAAGGATAACTAAAAATAAATTTAAAATGTAGGAGCGTGTGTTGTGGCTTCCGCATATTACGAGAGGTAATAACCGACGTAGTTTTAATTAAGACTTGCAAGGAGATAGGGCTTACAATAACTCGGGAATATTTGATGGCAGGATGTGCCAAGGAGCTATGAACGTTGTTTTAATTAGTTTCGTGACTATTTAAGTAACAGACTTTGAAAAAGGATCCTACTAATATTATAAAGGCGAAAGTTTGTAAGAATGTCTGGATGTGTGGATGTATGGATGTTTGTTCCTCTTTCACGGAAAAACTACTCAACGGATTTCGATGAAATTTGGCACACGGGTAGATCATGTCCTGGATTAACACATAGGCAACTTTTTATCCCGGGAAAGTATAAAGCGGGACTTTTATCCCGGAAAAACTTTTTAACGCGGGCGGAGCCGCGGGCAAATGCTAGTTTAGCATAAAATAACATAGGAATATAATTTTGTATATTCTTTTTAGTTATTTGAAGTTTAAGCATATTATATTCCAATTAACATAAGCGACTAAAGAAATTGTATTCAACTTTTAAAATCTATCTGTGGTAGGTCGTAATTGGCTTATAGTATTTTACTTTCTAATGTTTATTGTATTACGACATGACTGCAATGCTGAGATCTTGAGTTCAATTCTTGCGTCGGGCAAAGTGATATTCGGTATTCTTAATTTCATTATCAACCCGGAGTCTGGAATTTGTGCCCGATATGGCGTTTGGCTCGCCCCTTATCACATTATGGGACGGAATAATAGTTGCACTAGTTGCGCCCCATCAAGCACAATATTCTACATACATTGTATCTTTGTTTTTTTTTTTTATTTTTATTTATTTATGCAGTCCTCCATCAGCATCTACCAGGACTTCGAGATACATTAATTAGTGACTAGTATTACCATCACAGATATAGGAAAGAAATAGGTATAAGTTAAGTTCTCTTACTTGCTTGCCGGCCTATGGTATCCTAAAACACTGGTTTATAATAATAAGTATACTCTTAAAAAGATACTATGAATGGTAAGGCTAGGTAGGGAGGAGAACGTATATACCACCACCATACCAGCCCTATAATATGTACTGCCCATTGCTGAGCACGAGGCTCCACTACAACTGAGAGGCTTTTAAGCCTTAGTTCACCACGCTGGCTTAGTGCCAGTTGGCAGACTTCACATACCTTCTAAATTCTTCTTAGAGAACTTCACACATATGCAGGTTTCCTCGCGATGGTTTTCTTCACTGTTAAAGCGAGCGATAATTCACAAAGAATACATACAACTTTGTTTAGAAAAGTCAGGTGCGTGCCCTTGGGATTTGAAGCTGCGGACATTCGTCTTGGCAGTCTGTTCAACTCCCAACTAGGCTGTCACCGCTGTGAACGCACATACATCAGATTAATCATCTCTTCCAAAAATGGCAGTTCTCTAGTACCCCTAACTGGCGAAAATGTATGAGAAGAACAATAAATATGAAAAAGCCGAGTGATGTGTCAAGATCATGCATGTGGTACTCAAGTATCTGTTTACGCTGATGGGATGAGAGCGTAAGTGTGTATATACCTATATATGATTGTTAATTACTTCTTAGCTTACCTCACCTACTTACTTTACATACTTCAAGAATTGCGAACAGTGCAAATTCAATATAAATTCAGTTTAAAGCCACAATACCTTCAAACAGAGTCTTTGTTGCTATTCGAAGAAAATACAACTTAAAATCTAGACATATTCAATGCCTTTGATGTCTCTTACTTTGCACAGCAGACGCTTACAAGTGCCCTCGAGACATTTTTCAATAGGTTAAATCACTCTCCTGTTCTAAGAACTGACGATATTTATCGAAAACGTTTGATTCTTGAAAGGTTTGATAGATTTCTTTATTGTCTAATGTCTCAATTAATATCAAAAGATATGTTAGAGATCTGATATTATAGATAGGGACTGGACTTTGATTTATATTTTATCTTTGATAGTTTTTTATAATTGTAATGTAGTGCAAGCAAAAAATGTAGTATCCCTTAAAGTTAGATAATTTACAAAATGTTGTTATCCTAAAACCGTTGACTTTTGAATGGTATTTTAGCACTGACTTTGTACAAATGGATCTCCATTCCACAATCCTCATACTTCACTCATGTAATAATTCAAAATGGCCGCAAGTGGTAAATGGATGATGCCCAGACATTGCTACAGGATATTGCACAATATCGGACTATCATTTCACTTGAGAAGCTCATTGCTATTCCAAGATGCTGGCTTGAAATGGGTTTACTTACCTTTGAAGTGTGGAATGGATTATCCGTGTTGTAAATGACTACGTACCTCAAGTATACTCATAGGAGCCCTTTTATGGCAAACCACTATATGTAGGTGTCTCGTATACCAGGGATCGCCTGGGTGGGTACCACCGCAATATCTATTTCTACCGCCAAGCAGCAGGGTGCAAGCGTGCATGAACTGTCCAGTTTGAAGGACATTGTGGCCAGCGTAATTACTTGATATTATGAGAATTAACTTCTTATGGCGCAGGTTGACGGGCGCAGTGGAATGCCACACAGTACTTTGTAACTCAAGGTGCTGGATGGTGTTTCTGCTCTTAACCTATGGTCGTATCGCTTACCATCAGGCGAACGGCATGCTCGTCTCGTTATTCGATGCAATAAAAAACAAAATTGACGGGCCCAGTGGAGTGCCACGCAGTACTTTGTACTTGGTTTATTGGCACAAAAAATTACAATAAATTTACACTAAAAACATAGGCTGTAAAGATTGTGACATTAAGCAAAGTTAAGCCTCCATATGCCGAACTAGGTTTAATACCTGTATCTCAGCAGACAGGGTTATGTGTAGTTCAAAGTTATGTGTAGTCGCTTCTGTTTATGGGCGATCGTATCGCTTTCCATCAGGAGGACGGCTTTTTCTTCTTTAATTTTTTGTACGAGCACGTAGTAATACTGACTTGATGATAAGAGAATTGGGTCCAAATCGAGTATTGGATGAGAGACGATTATTCCTCGCTAGTCGGAACAATTATGCCCGTCATGTTTTAACCAGATATATAAGCTGATACCGAATCACCACACACTAAAGTTAGCCAGCATGGCTGGCGGGTTTAACATGTTTGTGATGACCGTGCAGATGGATTCATGTATCTTACCACTAAATAATATAGTAAATAATCCTATATTATGATTTTTTATACATGTTAATGGCCATGTAGTGCCTGGATAATCTATCCTAATATAAATATATATAATATTATTTTATCTATATATATAAAAATGAATCCCTATTTTCCTTGGTCACGGCATCACGCGTGAACGGCTGGACTGATTTCGTTATTTCTTTTTTTGATGTATTTGGTATTGTCAGGAGAAAGTTCTTATGAAAGAAAATAAGAAAATTGTGCGGAAAATTAGAAAACTTAAGAATACTTAACCACCATATTAAACATGCATGTCACTGAACTCCTAAACGGGTGGACCGATTTTAATGTAATTTTTTGTGTATCTTCAGGTGGATTCCAGAATGGTTTAGATTACAATTCTATCCGGTAGGTAGCGCTGTACTCGGGTTCTAGGATTTTATTTCCTTTTTAGGGCAGGACAACGTCTGTCGGGGCCGCTAGTGATTTTATACTTTTATGGAAACTTGAAAAAGAACAGTCGAAGGTGGGACTCGAACCCACGAGATTTAAGAGATTTAAATATGGATCTTGAAATTCGACGGCCAAGGTGGGAGTCGCGGTGGCTCAATTGGAAGAGCACCGGCACGGTACGCCGGAGGTCGTGGGTTCGAGTCCCACCTTCGACTAATCTTTTTCAAGTTTCCATAAAAATATAAAATCAATGTAGTAAATATTTAAATAAAAAGAACAAATCCGTGTCTAAAGTCAAGACTGCGATCATTTGGTTTAAAGGGAAAAGATAAAATATAGTAATATGTTCTGAAACTTACTCGGCAGAGTGCGATGTTCAACGTCGCTTTATATTTTTCTGAACTTCGCCGTGTGGTATGTAGCTGTTGGAAAAACAATGAGGACGGCATAATTGTGTCTACTGGCGACGAGCAATTATTTCACAGTTGACGGTCTATCTGGACCCACTCTTCTTTCTGGAAGGTACTTTGACGTAATCGTCAAAAAAGTTTTTATAAATGTCTTCTTCCGACTGTACTTATGTCACTGCAATGTAGGATCGACACAAAACACATTTTTAAGCATGCCGCAGATCTTTTTCCGTAGTGTTGTACAGTCAGCCACATAAGTAGCTGAACAAATTCAAAACTTCAAATCGCCAATACACTTTTCGGTTCTTAGCAATTTTTTTCTTTAGAAAAATAGCATATACACTCACGCCTTTTATCCCCGAAGGGGTAGGCAGAGGAGCAACTAGTGCACCCACTTTTCTCCATTATTCCGTCCCATGATGTGATAGGGGGCGAGCCTATCGCCATAGAATTAGAAAAAAATATATATACAGGGTCATTTTGACATTGCGTTAATAAATGAAACCACATACTTATATGATTGAAAATAACACTTTCCATTAAGTTATTTTAACCATAGATGTAAAATAAAAAAGTGTCTTCTTCTAAAATTATATACTACAGACAAAGAAAAAAAGGGTTTTAATTGAACTGAACGCGTATAGGTGGTTTGAAATATGGGATTTGTTCAGCTATTTATGTGGCTGACTGTACCTATGCTTGATTTCAATCCTCTTTGAAGGGTACAGTCCTAGAAAAATCTTGCAAGATAAACCCCTAAAAATGTGTTGTTCGGCCTTGGATTCGTATCCGGGATCTCTCGGCCCATCATGTAGGGCCACCACGGACAATCTGCATGCTCGTCTCTGCATTCAGTTTTTTAGATATACTCGTATTTTGTAGGAATTAGGCCATGTAAACAATGACAGTTATTAATTAATTTCCTTCAACGCTCTAGAGCTTTCTATGCGAGTGGAAAACAAAAGCTCTTATTTTCGTTATAGTCAATTTATGACACAAAAAAATATTAAAATATGCCTTGGTAGCGTTGTATTGCGTACGCGGTAAAACACCGGGTTTGAATCTAAGGTCGGAAAAAGTGGTATTCAAGTCTTCAGTATTAGCCCAGATTTTGGAATTACTTCTCTATATGGCAATTGGCTTACATCACATCATAGGACGGAATAAATTACGCAACAAATGGGCGCCCTAATAGCCTACCTCTTGGATAAAGGTGCGATGTGTTTTTTTTTTGTTATAAAGTTAATAAATTTCATAGCATTAACATACCACACGCTACCATACCTGCGCAGCGCACACATTCATTGTGAGAATGACAAACTACATCAGACGTTTAATAGAAGCTACGTTGAGTAATACAGCATCTTTAGGTTGTTTGCTGGGCGGGTTTTGTGCATTCCACTATGTTAGATTTAGGTATATAGGGTGTGTACACATTGAAGATAATGGAAGGATGAGATAAAGGTCCGCAGGTTCAAAAAACCCAAGCTAATCCCAATGACTCTTCAAAGTTAAGTGTGTATTATTTATCAATTATCGTTTGGTTTAATTGTGAAGGAGAACATCCTGAGAAAACTTACGTACGTGGGAATACTTCGTAAGAATTTCCAGGATATGTGAAGTCTGCCAATCCCTACAGGCCAGCGTGATGGATAAACCCTCTCAGTAGTAAAGGAGCGCGTGCTCAGCAGTGTGTAATCCTACTAGTCCTACTAATATTATAAAGGCGAAAGTTTGTAAGAATGTCTGGATGTATGGATGTATAGATGTTTGTTCCTTTTTCACGCAAAAACTACTGAACGGATTTTGATGAAATTTGGCACACGGGTATATCATGTCCTGGATTAACACATAAGCTACTTTTTATCCCGGGAAAACATGAAGCGGGACTTTTATCCCGGAAAAACTTTTTAACGCGGGTGGAGCCGCGGGCAAAAGCTAGTATATTATAATACGGAGTTGGTCTTATTATATTATACTTAGTGTTGCTCGCGGCTTCCCCTGCGTGGAAAGCCTTTCCCGCTTTAAAATCCCTTAAACACAGTACGGTGCCAGCGCCATCTTTTTATTATGGCATTGAATGACGGGACGAGCATGCCGTTCGCCTGATGATAAGCGATACGACCACCCATAAACAGTAGAAATACCATTCAGCACCTTGAGTTACAAAGTACTGTGTGGCATTCCACTGCGCTCGTCATCCTGAGACATAAGATGTTAAGTCTCATTATGTCCGGTAGTTACACTGGCTACAATGTCCTTCAAACCGAAACACAATAATGCATGCACACTGCTGCTTGGTAGTAAAAATAGACATTGCGGTGTTACCAACCCAGATGGACTCCTACATATGAGAGACCGACCATCTACTTAAAGAATCAGCTTAAAAGTAATCATTATATAACTTGGGAGCAAAATACTGCAATAAAAAGTAGCCTATATGTTAATCTAGGAAATGGTTTACCCGTTTTCCAATTTTCATACAGATCCGTTCCGTTTCTCGTTTATTTCGAACAAACATAAAAACATCCAAACATTTTAACAAACTTTTGCATTTATAATGTTAGTAAGATATAATATTACAAATATGCCAAAATAGATATTAACATTCTCCAAAAACAGGCAGCAGTTCATACGTCTGTAATATTGAACAAAGTGTTAAGGGATCCACTTTTCGTACATGGGGAATAACGGGAAGACTGAACCATCTTTTCCCTGAGGGTTTCAGGGCGGGTGGTCGGTTAATCCGAGCAAAAAGCTCGAGTCAGAGAAAACTCTGGAAGAAAGTAAGATAAGATATACACCATATGACTTGCAGCGACGTATACACGAGTGACGGGTATCCAATTTCTAGACGTTGACATCAAAGACATTGTTTTTATTTTAATGTTTCTGAGTATTCTTTATAGCTTATTCCACATTCGATGTAAGAATTAGTACTTTTATTTTCTGCCAAACAAAAGTGCCCTGCTACGCTTTGATCGGAGTCTCTCTGAAGGACAAAATTCGGAACGAAGTGATCCGTCAGAGAACCAAGGTGACCGACATAGCTGTGAGAGTTAGTAGGTTGAAGTGGCAATGGGCTGGCTACATATGTGGCAGAACAGATAACCGCTGGAGTATTCTGGAGTGGAGACCGCGTCTTGGTAAGCGTAGCGTGGGACGCCCTCTGGCCAGATGGCAGGACGACTTGCACAAGAGGACCTGTAGCAACTGGATGCATAAAGCAGCAGACCGGGCTCTGTGGCGTATCTTGGGAGAGGCCTATGTCCACCAGTGGACTGCAACGGGCCGATGATGATGATGATGAAAAGTGCCATGTGTTTGAATCGAATTCAAAAAGGGAGTGCTTCTTAATTTGATACGTTCTTTCTAATAAAATAAGGAATAGGATAAAAGCTAATTAACATATAAGCATTAGGTTTTCAATAGAATTTAACACACACGTTCACAAACAGCAACTATGATCTCTAATTAAAGGTGATTTTAGTCGGATATACCGGCGCCGGGCACACGTTGCCTGGAATTTATGAACTGGATCCTTTTCGACAGTATCACGTTGATGCACGTTGCACGCATCCTTTACTACTTAAGTTACTTATTTATGTTGTAAATGTTTGTGTGTGTCCCAGAATATTATGCGAGTAAATGTTTCTTTCTATATAGGAAACTCAAAATCCCCACCTACAAACCAAAACCAGCAGAGCAACTGAATAGTTGTGATAACATCGATTTAGTTAATTTAGCTTGCTCACTGACAAAAGAGTGATCGCAAAATAATTACACACCGTTTCAAATGCTCGTTATACGCCGTAAAGCTGTCAGCCGAAGCCTTCAATCAATAGTTTTTTTTTATGAACATTTTTTTTCTGCTATAGTAATTAAGCTTTGGGAGCTCTTACTTATTTTTCTTTCTCTAAACTAAATTGGTAAGAAAACTCAGGTGGTAATCGCCACTAAACTTTACTTAGAAGATATTTTTTGTTCTGCCTCGGTGTAGTTGTATTACGGTACGACTGCAAGGCTTAGGTCTCGGGTTCGATCCTCGGATCATGCACTGTTGTGTTTTGGTTTGAAGGAAATTGTAGCCAGTGTAACTACTGGACATAATATCTTATGTCTGAGAATGACGAGCACAGTGGAATGGCACAGTACTTTGCACCGCAAAATTTACGGTTTCCGCAAATTTACCTTTATCTGTGCTATAAGATGTTGCCTCGTACCAAAATTTTGAAGATTCTGGGTTCACGGAAAGTACCCTGTAGGTTTTGATTACCTTGGAAGTTTATAAAAATTGCGGAAATTTACGGCATAAACGGCTGTATCTGTTGATTGCGTTGGCTTAGAAGTTTGATTTTTTCACAGCTCCAAGGGACAGTAGACCTGAGTATTTGATATAAATTTCAGCTTAATACCTCTACGCGTTCCTGAGAAAAAAGTCTTTATAGACGGACGGACGGAAGGATAACAAAGGGATCCTATAAGGGTTCCGTTTTTTCCTTTCGAGGTACGGAACCCTAAAAAATAACAATATGCAAGAAATCCTCTCAGTAGTACCGTGTGTTTGCACCATAACGAAGAAGATCAATAATTCATAATCCACATGAATGTCATTAAATCTATTGCGGAACATAAGCCTCAGCTAAATATTTCTAGATGGACCTGTCAAACCAACATTAAACGTGTTCCCGTGTCCTTTAACATGTTATCTGTCAACTGTGCAGGTTATCGTAAAATGAAAAAAAAAAAACAAAAAGATAGCATTTTGGCCAGTTTCACAGGTTTCAAGTGAAGTATATTTATCGGTTATCGTAGTAAACAACTAATGTAAATAGTATTCATATTATTACCAATTATTTAGAATGGGACTTTTTTATTTGATTAGATTATACAATTATCTGACGACTAGCATATTTCAGCAAGCCATGAAATCGGCCCTGATACTACTTAATTGATATTAAAAGTGATCCATAGACAATAAAGGTATACACATACACTTACGCCTTTTATCCCCGAAGGGGTAGGCAGAGGCGCAACTAGTGCACCCACTTTTCTGCGTTATTCGATCCCACGATGTGATAGGGGGCGAGCCTATCGCCATATCAGGCACAAATTCTCAGAGCTGATACTGAATAGAAAAACTCAATATCACTTTTCCCGACCCGGGGATCGAACCCGAGACCTCAGCATTGCAGTCGTACCACAATACAACTACGCCACCGAGGCAGTCAATAAAGGTATAAAGCTCTGAAATAGCGAGGTCGCACGTACCATACAATAGCCAACAAAGATTGCTAATAGTCATTAGTCGACATCACGCCCGCGGTTCCCAGTCTGTTTTAATCACGGTTAATAACGTCGCAGTCCTGTTATGGCAGGGGCATTTGATCCAATTACAAAAAATGTATTATGTAAACACAATTCCTACATTATCAATTTAGACTATTTTCTTTGCAAACCTTTACAATAGAAATTCCAATAGTCTAAATCTTATGTTAATATCCTGGCTTATTGCTGATAGTTATCTCTTCATCACGTCTGTGAAAATGATAGCACAATGGTATGATTTGCAAGGTGTTTTATCATAGAACGTCTTTGAACTGCCTTACGGTGTTTTCAAAATTATATATTTAATTATCTTTCACTTTCTAATACTCAGCATTACATTGATCTGCACGTCTTGAAACATTAAATCCTAGGGCGCGACGCCTAATCCTCATTTTATTTTATATATTTAGCCATAGCTACAGAGTATAAACTATGATTATACAAAAAAGTTGCATATAATATTTAAAGTGCTAAATTAAAACTCCGATAAAAGCTACGCACAACATTACTCATCTTCGCTTATGTCTAATCTGGCTATAGTGTTCAAATCAGAACACGATAAATATTATAATGCTTGTAAATCATGCAGGTTTGTTGACATGTATACAAATTAAAATAGATGCTAATCTGCCTTGGTGGCGTAGTTGTATTACGGTACGACTGCAGTGCAATGAGGTGTCAAGTTCGATCCCTGGGTCGGGCAAAGTGATATTAACTTTGTCTACTCAGTATCAAATTCAAATTTCAAATTTCAAATCATTTGTTAAGTAATTAGGCCCCTAGGGGCACTGTTACACGTGATTATTAACAATGTTGTTTTACTAAAAGATTCTACCAGTGTTTCGGAAAAGCCCAATGACCTGAGAAGAAGCATCAAGAAACTCAGCGTAGGTCTTTTATTATATATTTTTTTATATATATATTTTACAATTTGCAAATCACAATATAAATTCAATTTCAAAGATGGATATTAAATGCGAAAATTAACGGAGATTACCTAAGTTGAACAACCACCTACATGTTTAAGTTTATTAAACAATAGAGACCACCATCAAACAGAGCAGACCAGTCCACGCAATCAGCACCCGTTCACGAGTATGACGCATGTGCCAGCTCTCAGCTATCAGCTAGAAGTCTGAAATTTGTGCCTGATATGATGATAGGCTCGCCCCTATTACATCATGCGATGGAATACATTATTAAAGAAGTAATCCGCTATTTTTACAATTTTAAACATCCCACATACATGTTACATTATTTAATGACAACAGGATCTAATACGCATCACATAACGCGAATACCCCGATTGTGTTGTGATATCGTTTGAATATCACACAATGGCATGTAAACGTGAGGTGCCGTTTGCCCTCGCATAATAACCTTTATAACAGGGATTAGTTGATATACACACTTTGGTTACCTGGTTATTACGTTTTTGCTGACGTTATTATGGTTATATTTTTGGCAAACGGCCTTGAGCTTTCATTTCATACATTTCAGCGCACGATTTATGGGCGGGAAAATGCAGATCTAAGTACTTAACAAATCAATTTTAGGTCTTTTTGAAAATTTTAAACTACCAAAATGTTCTTTATTAAATTGTTCATCTATTAGTGTTAGTTGCAAATTAAAATGGTGGCACTGTGAATAAAAAATGTGGCATTTTAATTAGAAATTCATGACCCAATATCCGCATTATAAAAAAATTACTACCAAAGTAAAAATAATATGTTTTAGAGATATGAGCATTATTTTTTTTACAACATGTAATTTTTTTAAATAAATAGCATCCAAAAATAAGATTAAAAAAACGTTGAGTTCACGTTCCAAAAGATTTTAGATCCGACAAGCAATGAGCTAATTAGATTGCTCAAATTAGAGGGAAGCAGCAGATCAGAAGCTGTAAAACAGACCTAGCATTTGCATAGGATAGTGCTGGACAGAATTAGATACTGCGTATGAAACTTAACAATTGTCTATAAATGCTATATAATTTAACATATATACTAATTAATTTATCTCTATCATCTTTATGCAGTGCATTACAATCAGCCCTATATTACATACTTGCTCACTGCTGAGCACGGGCCTCCTCTACTACCAAGAGGTGTTACGCTTTAGTCCATCGCGCTGTCTCAGTGTGGGTTGGTAGACTTCACATACCCTCGAAATTCTTACTCATCTCTACGGCGTCAGATAAATCAAGAGTAAAAAATAATATTTACAAAAATACTGGTTACATTTTTTTATATTTGAGTATCAAGAATTTTCAGTTATTTTAAACCGACTTCAAAAAAGGAGGTTCTGTATTCGATCCATACGTATGTCTGTAAATTTGTATGGCCGCGAGTTTCACAAAACCTGGTCCGATTTCAATGGGGTTTTCGTTATTCAAATACATTTGAACCGTAAATTATATACTAAACATAAAAATTATATATATAAAAAATATACATATTTTTCAGGGACGGCTTAGTATATAATTTATGACAATCTGATGAAGATCTTCGGAGATACACAACGGAACTCTTCTATAACTAACAGCAGATGACTCGCGAATGCGGCAATCGTATATCTATGATGTATTGCACCATTCTGTAATTAACTAACAAAAAAGCAATAAATAAAAACTTTTTAACAAAAAATAAACCGACTTCAAAACCACTACAAACCAAAAAATAATTTAAATTTATATTCGCTTAGTCTATACGTATATTTGGAGTCGATGCCTGATTTATATTGCCAGCTAAGCTAAGGAAATACGCGAACAAATGTACGATAAGATTGTTCAATTTAAATTATGTACTCCAAATATACGTATATACTAAGCGAATATAAATTTTAATTATTTTTAACCGACTTCATTTGGTTTGTAGTGGTTTTGAAGTCGGTTTATTAATTCAACGTTCTCAGCTGTGTTACTATTATATATGGGCAATCGTGAAACTATACAAGTTAAGGCTTTGCCGTAACGCCTTTAACTGGTGGTAGGACTCTCATATGTAAGAGTCCGTCTGGGTGGGTACCACCGCATTTTTTATTTCTACCGCCTAGCAGCAGTGTGCATGTACTGTCGTGTTTCGGTTTGAAGGGCATTGTAGCCAGTGCAACTACAGGACATAATGAGACTTAACATCTTATGTCTCAGGATGACGAGCGCAGTGGAATTCCATACAGTACTTTGTAATTCAAGGTGCTGGATGGTGTTCCTACTGTTTATGGGTGGTCGTATCTCTTACCATCAGGTGAACGGCATACTCGTCCCGTCATTCGATGCCATAAAAAAAAAAGAAAATGTGGCTATACGATATTTAGACTAAAATTACATTTTATTGTATTTGATTATAATAGATGATCATAGATGAGAGTGATAACTTATATGTGTCTCGCGTTCTCATTTTCCATTAGAAATGTAATCACTACAAAAAAACAAGTCAAGTCACATAGCCTGAAGAAACTCAGCACATAAATCACCCCTCTTCCACACTTTGGGCCATAAATCTTTTTCATAAACTCATAAAGTGCGCCCATTCTTTACCATAAACCGCTATCACTCCTTATCACCGTGAGAAAAACAAAATAAAATTTACGATAACAAATAAGCGCTTACGGTAAAAAAACTCTCCTCCCTTTTGTTTTGCACATGCCCTTACCTGGGTGGGAGGTAAATGAATGCAAATTGCTCGGAGCACTCTCTTTGGGCCCCCTCTAAATGCTGACACCCCCGCCCTCTCGGACGTGGACTTTAGGCTCTTCCAGTTTATGTGTGTGGTTTGGACGCTAATTTAATTTGTGTACTTCGATTATGTTACATACGTAATATTATGCCGGTATATGCAAGGTAGATAAATTTAGCTTCATCCATTTTTCGAATCACTTGACGATATAAAATATTTTATCGCATATATCGAAAAAGTGTGTTGTTGTCATTTTCATTTCGTATGTGGCAAGATAGGTTTATGATAAATAAATTACTATAATCACAAAATTATACACAATCGTACAACAAATGGCACAACAACATAGACTCTTTGCCCCTGATGGTATGTAAAGTCCAAAAAAATATCGACTGGCAAGAGATAAACATCTCTTCACCCTCCAAAAATACCTACATTTAATTTGTAGGTCTAAGATTTATACACTCCATAGCAAAACAAACATAAAAACCAGCCATTCCGCAGATCACACGCGATGAAAAAAATCTGTAATGTATATCCAGCAATTTGGCCGCTCATTTCTTTTTCAAGAAATTGCCTCATTTACTTAACGGGCTTAATGCGGATCGGGCTGTTTTGCAAAAAAACCGAAGCAATCATTTCAATTGGTAATGGTACTAATGCAGCGACATTAACCAAAGTGCCTCTAAAAGGGTGTTGGCATGAGATCGTAAATTTTGACCACTACGCGCTTTTGTATTGAATACCTCACTGAATTCATGGAGAAAATTGTTTTGTGGACCTAAAAAAACGAGCGCTAAACGACTGTTTATCTACATAATTAGGAAAAGAGCGTGTTTGTTTACCGTCGGAGTCTTTTGTGCGATTTTCGTCTAAGAGAACTATTATGGTTGGATTTTGTTTTGTTGCTGGGATGTTTTACTAATTCAAAACTACGATTTAAAGGTTTAGTTTAGGAGAATAATATAAACAACTTAGGCCTAATTCTCTTAACAAATATTAGGTTGAACGTGTGTTGATTTATAAAAGGCATGACAGTGTTTTTTTTAGATTCGTTCTATTTAGCAAATACCTTTAGAACCTCTCTACAAATTATAAGGCAGAACCTCTTGCAAAGTTACTAAGAGTAAACAACTAAGTGTTCTTTATTCAAAGTGGTTACTATTTAAAGGCTCAAATATAGTCGTATTTCTTTCAAGAGTTTTAACGCTTGACTCACATTACATAATGCTTGCAAATGGCGCTTTCAGGAGGTTGAGCATTTATTTTATTTAAATCGTTTAAACCGTTCCTGTACTATGTTTTATTCAACTGTGCCTTAACTTGGTAACTTGAACTTATTTTGTTGTGTTCCTGAAAACTTGAGCTAATTCTGTTGCGTCAGTTTAAAGGACTTTGTAACCAGTGCAATAAATTGACTTTAATGAACTAGAGTGTCATTATGTGCTTTGTAATACAGTGTTCTGGAAGGTACTGCTATTGTTTATGGGCAGAAGTGTCGCTTACTACAACGCGAACACTTTGTTCTTTTTGTCGTATCGAAAGAAACGTGGACTACTTTCTTAAAGTCGGTTATATCATGCAAATAGTTTATCACAATCCAATCCCACCCAATAACCTAGCAAAGCATTGTTTTACGGGTTCAACACGCGATATACAGCATGTTTTAGATAGAAGACAAATGACACGTTATCAGTAGAGGTAAGAAACTAATATGCAATTTGATATTTTAACGGGGAGTGGTAAAATAACACCGCATTACAGAAATATGGTAATTGCAGCGAAATCTAAGAAAAGATCGAGAATATTTCGATATAACAATAGAAATATTTTTGCCCTCTATTAAGTATCTTGCTTAACAAAGCTGTCGAAATTTGGGTGTGGTAACACCTCTGCCTGCCCCTGAAAAGGGAAAGGCTTTAATCATATGTAAATTTGATTATCCATTTAAAAACCATGTTTACCGGTTACCTTACCAAATAAGTTCACCACCATCCCCCCCTTTCTATAGCGTTATGCCACTTTCTTGAAGCACTCTGTATAATCAATGCATAGTAATTCAGTCGATTTATAGTCTGCCACTTCATATTCCACTCGACAGGCCGAAACTTGAAATTGGAATTCGGCGGTTTTTAGTTGCACGAATTTTCGAATTGAATAACGATCTCGAACTCCTAGTCGAAAGTGTTAAGGTATTTGTATCTTTATCTCTATTGAAATAATGTCGATTTTCCTTTTATATTTCGTATTAGTCTAGTGGTGAGCGAACAAAAATTTGCGTGACTTTTTGTGTACTAAAAACACACCCGACATAATATGTTTATTTGGCCGGGATTGGAATGTATGCCTGTAATATGGTTGTCACTTATCATATCATGGGACAGTAAAAAATTCTGCGATATCTGAATGCGCTTTTGCCTAAAGCCCCAATTAGACGATTTTTTTTTAGCTAGTGTTTTGAATATCTGTCAAAAGACTCGTATAAGTCAACACGGTCGAGAGTTAACTTTGCGCATGTTCAGGCGGAATAACTTTTTTAAGCAAGAATTGCATAGGATTATTGTTAGTAATAATTGATACGTCTAAATGAGACCTCAACTCTTTGAGCTAAAGGCATATGACGTAGTTAATGATTTTCCAGGAGGGGGAGGGATAGATAATTATGATAGTTTTAAATTTTATAGCCCTGCCAGGTGATGCTCGTGGCTCCGCACGCATTAAAGAGCTTTTCCGGGATACAAATATTTTCCCGAGATAAAAACTAGCCCTTAGTACTCAGGACTTATGTAGCTTCCTCTTAGTGAAAGAATTTTCAAAATCGATTCAATAGTTTCCGAGATTAGCGCTTTCAACCAAACAAACAAACTCTTCAGCTTTATAATATTACAAGTACAGATTAGTAGACTGCTTCAAAATCTAGTGAGTGGGCACAATGCAATTCTGGGGTGGGCTTGGCCCATCCAGCACCAGCTCGATATACGTCTATGACTAAAACCATGACCTCATGAATTTAATATTGGTAATCATTACTGACAATTTCGGAATGATTCATAAAAATAAGCCCAAAGATAGCGTAGTTCACAAGTTTGATAGGATTTGATAATTGCAGCCAATGAAGTAACTAGACGTTATGGGACAGTTGGTTGGGATGACGAGTACACTGTATCATGCAGCACTTTAACATAATTTGAAGTTATGAGTGTTCAACTGTTTATCGGAGTGGTAATACCATCAGTCGAATGATTTGCCCGTTTAATAGAGTTATTAACAGTATCTGGGTTAAATAATCACTAAACTATTTTTGCGTGAAACTACTTTCGTGGACCATGAGATATAAACAAGCACATACTCGCTCGCGCTTTTTTCCCCGAAGGGGTAGGCAGACGCGCAACTAATACACCCACTTTTTGCGTGCGTATTCCGTCCCATGATGTGATATGGTGCGAGCATATCGGGCACAGATTCTAGACTCTGGGCTGATACTGAATAAAAAAAACCAGTATCACTTTGTCCGACCGGGGGATCGAACCTAAGACCACAGCATTGCAGTCGTACGGCAATACAACTACGCCACTGATGCAGTCGATATGATATTAGATATGACAAACTTTTTAACAAAAAATTAAACCGCCTTCTAAAACGACTCAAAAAACTAAAAACAAAAAATTAATTAATAGTGAATAAACATACGATAGCATTACTTATATACTGGTAACCAATTTTGGAATCGGTGCCTAATTAAAATTACTAGCTAAGATAGATAGATACATTAATAAATATGCGAAAACAAAGTTTAATTTTTTTTTAATAAGTTTTAATTTTTTGCTTTTTAGTGTTAGTAAGAAATATACCGCCTCGATGGCGTAGTTGTATTGCGCACGCGATACGACTATCGCGCATGTTACGCCTCTGCCTACTCCTGAAAACGTAAAAGGCGTGATGTTATTTACGCGAAAACACTACAGAATAAATTACTTTATAAGATTTGCGAAAAAACGATATGTGGGCCTATTAAACTTGAGGGTTGCCCTCGATTTCTCCAGGATCCAACCATCAGATCCTGATCTGGTGACTATGGAACCACTTCAGAAGTATCTACTTTCGAACAAAAAAGAATTTTGAAAATCGGTTCCCAATTGGCGGAGTAATCGCGTAACATACACTCGAATTGATAACCTCCTCCTTTTTTGAAGTCGGTGAATAAAACAATTTTTTGTGAATTAAAAATAACACACTTTTGGATTTTCACCTCAGCCTTTTCGAAAAGGAGAAAATATATGCCACATCAGTTATAGTATAAAAGGATTTGGATTCTGTAGACCCCTACAAAATCCAGATATTACCCAGGACCGACTGGGTAGTATCGCGAATCAATCGTTATGCGCTTCTTAAAAAAGATAAATCCAAAATAACGTAGAATATAATTGCTGAACTGCATAGATTTGGATCTATGCCATTCAGAAAAAAAAATAATGCAATATCATTATTTTGGACGATATTATGTTTCACATCTATTGTATAAATCAGAAATCAGCTTATAAAAATCCAAATTAACAAAACACTCGAATATCAGTTACGAGTAAATGCACATTGCAAAAGAACCTCATACTAATGTGCAGCTAAATCCCGGCTTAGTGGTGGAAACGGAGAACAAAAAACGATAATCCCCGGATCAGTACTGCCCTCGGTGAGGTTTCGAGATATTTCTGAGGGTTACCGTATTTCGACGATACAAACTCTTACTGAAGGATTTTAAATTTTTTTAGACTCTTTTAACAGAAAGACTGTATGATATGACTTATATGTATATGAATGACGTGACAAACGTGTCTCTATTCATATCGTCGGGAATAGTTCTATACCGCGTCTAGCATTGGTAAATATCGTGTAAGTAAAAAAAAATATATAGTATTATCAATCACAAGTTTAGTGTCGTAAGTATCAATTTCAATTAAACTTTTTTCATCACTTACGCGGTATATATCAGTCGAGATACACGCTTTTGTATTACCCCCGACGATATGTGTTATTAGAGATACAATGATAATGTAACCGCAATTGCAATTATTTTAATTTTTTTATTGTAATCCCTGTTGATGGTCCTAAATAAATATCGGGCACAAATTCTAGACGCAGTATCAGCTTGTAGTCTGGAATTTGTGCCCGATATGGTGATAGGCTCGCCCCCTTCATTGTACGGAATACTCATGGTGAAAAGTGGATGCACTAGTTGCGCCTCAGCCTACCCCTTCGGGGATAAAAGGCATGTGCGTGTATTGATAAAGAAGTAGAGAGTTGCATAAAATTTATTTCTATCCGTTGATGTAATAATTTACTTACAAAATTACCAGACCAAGGTATCGAAAACAAGATATCAATAGTTACTTGTCTAGATTTATTTAAAGTTACATTATATTACAGGGCTTACTAGTGAAATTCAGCATGTGACTGGAGCAGCCAACCAAACCGATTAGCATACCATAACCGTTGAGGAATGTCCCATCAGAAGCTACGAAGGGGGTTTACAGGGCCTACACCAGGTGTCATCAGAGGCCGAGGAATAACTGTTAAAAGTTGATATTGAATTTTAACTGTAATAACTTATAGGTACCATAAGGTGATGCCATACGATGATGATGAATGAAATGCAGATAAGGAATACCCTGAAGCAATAGTATTTAGACAAGATGATGTAATATGAGCGGCGATACCTTAGTTAGAAGTGGAACAGAGTTCTAATACGAAGTTCTGAAGTTGCAAAACCAAAGGGTATGCAATTCTGACTTTTCTAAACAGCCATATGTGTTTTCTTTGTGAATCGAATTTCTTCTTGTCGAATCATCAGTTGCTTTAACGATGAAGAAAAAGCCTTGAGGTAGCCTGCATACCTGAAAAGTTCTCCATAAAAATTTCAAAGGTATGTCCAACCCACACTAGGCCATCGTGGTGGACTAAGGCCTAAACCCTCTCAGTAGTAGAGGAGACTCGTACATAGTAGAACAGTATATAATACGGGGCTAATATTATTACATGCACCAAATAAGTGAAGTGAAACACCATAAAACATTTGCGAATATTTCCATTTATTTTCGTTTTCCAATAGTTTAATGAAAACATTTCGACAATTAGAAAGACTTGTTATTTACATTGCAACGTATAAACCGATTATTATAAAACATATTAATAAAATTATTATCTAGCAACAAAATTGGATATCTCATATCCGTTTAACTGATAAACGCGAGTCAAATTATTTACTATCGTTAGAATTTCTTAATAATTGAGTAGGTATGCCTACTTACAACTTTCGATGCTTCACTCGCAACTATACTATACCTTGATACTGGGGAATAGAGTTCAGTGTTCAATAGCAATATAACAAATACAATAAAATAATTCCTAAGTCTACAATAACAATTAATCACATTTTATGTAAACAACTTATGACCAAATCATTGCACTAATATAATTATCTAGGAAAATTGTAAATACCAACATATTTAGAAATATATGCACATGTAAATGAACATGTTCAAAACAAAACATTAACAATATAAAATTACAATCATTATTTACTGTTATTTTTAAAGTTATGGCTTTATTTTATACTTGTACAGTTAGTGTCAATTATATATGTATAGAAGAGTGTGAGAGAGATGAAACGAGTGTGCGGCCTGTAAACAAACAGAATGTCTACGCTACATACTTTAAGGAAAGAAAAATGTATAAGCCGCATAATCACTTTGTCACTCTTTAAAGATGTTTAAATTTATTGAGGATATTGATCTGTCTAGTAAGTATTTATGTATGCTGATGTTAATTTACTCCACAACTTTAACACCATAATTAGGCGAATGGCATGCTAGTCTCGTCGTTCTATGCCATAAAAAAAATCAGTACATTAAAACTTTATCGTTAATTAATACATAATATCAGTGGAAATACATAAAAAACTACAACCACGAATTGAGAACCTCCGCCTTCTTGGAGCTCGGGTACCAAACAAAAAGCAGTAAATAGAGAACTAAATGACATACAAAAGGCATTTCTAGTAAAGCAATATTATTTTACTGTGTTGAACTTTACAGACTGCGCAAAGCCTTGTCATCTGTCACTTGCAAACAATTGCTTTGAACGTTTATAATAAGCTTAATGTACATGAAAATAAAGGTTTCTCGTATTCGCTGTACAAAGCGAAAAGTTTTCTTAAATGCAGTTTTATTAAGATATTTTTATTGGATGTGGTTTTGAAATCATTCTGAAGCAACAAGTGCTTCGTTGAAAATTCAACGGATTTATTTTTGCACATTATTAAGGGCTGTTTTCACACTGACCGATGTTGGTTTGTAAGAAAATCCGACTTAAAATATTATACAAGGCTTTTGACCATCACAACGAATGTATTTTTTAGGCAATTGCATAATACGTAAGGTTATTTTTAAAGTTTCTCTGATTAGTATGTGTTTGTTAGACAATTTCTTTGACGCTCAGTGGTAAAAGTAAATCGATAGATTCAACTGCAAACGATAAAATCTTAGTTTAGTTAACTAAGACTGGATACATGTTGTTGCAAAATACAAACAGGGCGGCTGATAGGCATTATAAAAATGATATACGTGTCCGACTGTACAAAGGTCGTTGGGGGAAACATCCTAAATATGTATAGAATAGCCCAGTTGAAACCGTTTTTACACAGTCGGGCTTTGTACGGAAACACCTTTTGCAAAGAACAAAAAAACAGCGAACAGCGAATAGAACAAAAAAAAACATTTCATTGTTTATGACAGCCGACACAAATGACATTTACGTCTCATATTTATCATTCCAAAATGAGATCTATGTGAGGCCAATGAACTTTAGGACGAAACTGGTATTTATCATGTCACGCGAGATAAGACTCTTCTGTGAAATAAAACTATTTTGCGGATTATATCGCGATCTTTTAATTTATATTTTGTCACGACGTTTTGCGCGGACACCGCCCCGTGACCATGAAGGCTGTAAGGTCTTCGAAACGTCGGGAGAAAATATAAATTAAAAAACCGCGATAAAATCCTCAAAATAGTTTTTTCAATGTCTAAAATTCGCGTAAATGTAATAATGATAAGACTCTTCTTATCCATGAATAAGACTAAAATATAGAAAATGTTTTGACATACATTTCTTACATTTTGTTTCGTCCGTTCGAGAATGACCTTTAGACTATCCTCACACCCGCCACTGCATCTCCTGTACGTCATGATCGGCAGTGGAACGCATTTTATGACACCGAGTGGTAAAGCTCGACGAGTCTCAGGGAACTCTAATCTGTCTTAACCCGCAAATAAATAATCTAAGGTCCTTATTATCTGCATCTGGTTTTGAAAATTAACCAGTACGAACGAAACAAAAGTCTTCGCTCCACGCTTCAAAGTCAGCTGCGTGCTTTAGATCAGCTATTTTTTTATAGTGCACTTTAATGTGACTACTGCACCTGATGGAAGCAGAATGGGGTGAAGATAATGTATCGAATGACTAGACATGATTATCCCTAGCCAGTTGACACAGTTACGCTAGCTTGGTTGCAACCAGAAATATACAGGCTAATCCCAGAACGCGAGACACTTACCTGGGCCACGATGGCGAGTACAAATATATTACCATGAGAAAACAATTGGAGCGATCCTTTTGGCTACTAACTCCGCTTACTTGTCCAATATTACGTTCAACCCTTATGGCTCATTTACACTCACACCTTGTACCTCGCCTAGTGACTCGTATCGTGTTCGCCTTGCAGCTCGCGGGATTCGAATTTCTGTGTATACTTTCGCTGTGGATTTATGCTTCAGGCGAGTGCCGCGAACCGTGTAGCGAGTCGCGTGCACACTGTTTATACTCTTGTCTTGTAGTTCACCTCGCGACTTATCTAACCGGACGCGCGAGTGTGTAAATAGACCATTAGAGTAAAACAAAATATTCATAATTCTGAACTCAGTTCCCCAACTTCGATCCGTCAAATTTATTATAAGACACAAATAGGATTATAGCCGTATTATACAAAACATTATTTACATGTCCATGTTATGTACAAACTCCTTAACGGACAAATTAATTTTAACTATGTCGGAACCTTTCTGTTCGTAATGTGATTAGTAATAGTTATCCATTGTCATTTAGATCACGTTTTGTAATATAATACGGGATTAGAGGGGAATTAAGGTTTTAAAGCTGCTCGGGTGGCTGTATTATTGATTTGTAGCCAGTATTGTATCTTTGATGACAGGTGGCCCCTTAAATATTAAATTATTGATTTGTATGCATATGCAACAAACTCTACTCTGTTCTATTTTTGCTGTTAATTTTAAGGTAGCGGTTGAGATAACTCATTTAAATTGGTCGTAAGTAAACCTTCTAGAAAACAGTGGTATTCAAAGCGATGATACGTTGCAAACAAGACTGGTAGTTCTATAAACCTGAGCACACAAAGGAGATTTTAAGCATAGCAGCATCAAAAATGAATTACAAAGTGAGTTTGGTTCAGTTTGAAGGACATTGTAGCAGTGTAATTACTGGCCATTATGAGACATAACATCTTACGTCTCAGGGTAACGAGGGCAGTGGAGTGAAACGCAGCAGTTTCTTATAAAAGTTATGTATGGTGTTGTTATTCTATGGGCAGTTGTATCTCTTACCATCAGGTCAACGGTATGCTCGTCTCGTTATTCAGAAGTAATAAAAAAGAGTATTTTAAGAATCTTGACATATGTCTTGCGCACTGCTCTAAGTCGAACAAAATGGTTCCAACACCGGTTTTTATCGTATTATCACATTCGTGATTGTAACTTCTAGAATATACTATATTACATTTAGGAATTATTCGTAGTCCCGTGTAGCCGCTCGCACATCTACTTACGGATAATGAGATTATGATTTAGGTATTTGTATTACAATAATAATTCTTTTTAATAAGTTCAATCCTTTTGTATATCTATAAGAATTTTTGCATTTGCTTTGTTTATTAGTGTTGGATAGCTCGGAGGAGTTAGATTTTTCTTCCATTTTCTTACTTTTTTGAGGCTTTTGACAGCTGTTGCCTTATTATGTCAGGTCACTATGTCTCATCCTAAGGAAATTACATATTAAACTGTTGTTCGACATGCAAATGGCAATATCTATCTTCTGTTAGACTAATTCGTGGTGTAATAAATCCTTAACTATGTAATTAGAAGTGCGAACGGCATACCTTCCAAAATTTGCTTTAAAAATTACAAATGTTAATACCGACAGTATCCATAACATTGTATTATGTATACAAAACTGGCCAAGTTAAAATTTCTCACAACCATTTCAAACTAAGAGGAAAAGATAAAACAAACACAACATCGACAGTAAACACAACACTTGAAATTCCCAATAATATTGTATAACATTGTAATTAGGTTATATTGATGTCAAACACTAGAATCGAATACGTTTATTTACAATTTTACAAACAAAACGTAACGTTTGGTTAGTATTATCTAAACAATTCGACCGCACCGCTAATTTCAAGTGGACACTCGAAACCCAGTCCAATAAAAAATCGTTGAGCACTTTACCAAGTCACTTTGCGTGTTTATTTACACTGGTCCTAAAGTTGCGTCGTTTGTCAGAGCGGGGTGTCGCGCGGAGGCACTCGCGGCGCGGGCGCGGGCGCGTGGGCGTGCGCGGGGGCGGGCGCGTGTGCGGGCGCGGGCGCGGGCAGCGGGCGCGGCAGCGTGCGCAGGTGCTGCAGCGGGATGCCGCAGCGCGCCTCGCCCGCGCCGCTCACGCTCGACCCGCGCGGCAGCGTGCACGAGCCGCTCGCGAACCGCGCTGGCGGGGGGATGCCAGACGACGCGTTCTACACACATAATGGTTTTAAACGCGTCTCAATTGGATCACGAGTGTCATTCATATTGTGCACCGTGCGTATCAGAAAATTGTTTTCAACAGTTTGTACGTCAAATGGAACACATGGAAAATCATCATGAATTTTCAACACGTCTCATTCAATATTCACAACATATTTCCAAAATATTTATGCTTTTCTGCATCTGTCGATTTCACCAATTAATGAACACATTAGTTGTTACCTGCCCTGATTAAATGTAGATTCAATCATTATTATAGTTGTATCTTCAACTTAATACAATTCAGAAGACCTAGCGAGAATCTCTAGATAAACAAAATTAACAGGCTTGAAACTTACAGTCTGCTCGTGTATGGAGTGAGAGGGGGGTGGGGCGGTCCGCAGGGGACAGTATGCAGGCAGCCCACCCCGCACCCCGGCGACGCTACCGCGAGGCCGTCCTCCCAGGGGAGGGGAGATAGTAGACACCTGCTGCTGCCGATAGTAGTCCATCTGCAAAAAACAAGTCATGATCTATCTACCTTCACTCAACACTATCGAGTGATTAGTGGTATCTACGTCCTCCATTATGGAGACGAGTTAATGTTCTCTTCTTGGCCTCAACCTATACTTGGGATAAGATGCCCTTATCCCAAGTATGTCAATATTAAATTTTAATGTCATGCGGAATTTCTTGGTTAATAACATGATAGCTAAGATATAGGTGACTTGTACAAAAACAATTTTTTGATATCCAGACAGAAACCACGCTTCACTTTTACATTATTCTACCAATGTATATTCTGCGACCAGTGCATAGGATCATAGATCCAAATCTTCATGACTACACTTCTGAAACATTTCTTATAGTACGAATGCTAAAAATTCTTACCTGCATCTGATCAGTATCCGAGGGTATGATATCAGGATTCCTATCATCACTTTCGCTATCGTCCTTCTCCCTCAGCTTGTCAGGCGACGCGGGCTGGGAGGATGGTGGAGGAGCTGACCTTGGCTTACGCTTCGCACAGCGCTGTCTCACCGCTATCATGAAGAGTACCAGCACAACCATAAGTACTCCGCCACCTCCCACGGCCGCTGACATCGCCCCTGACATTTGGAAGGCGGTTCTTGGAAGATCTGTTAGGATTAAATGAATAAAATTTTACTAGCTACCTTTTTGTGGAAGTATATATTGTCTCTTTGGTGTAGTAGCAGCGTCTATAGTTTGTGGACCAGGAGCTTTTAAATTCAACTCCTAGTCGAACAACATTTGGGTTTCTTTAAATAATTTGTCCGGGATGGTAAAACCATTAGAGATAAGTTCCAGGATTAATCAATAATACATCTAGAAAAGCTAGCAGAATTCTGGTGGATGTTAAGACAAAAAATTTAAAAGGATGTTATGACAAAAAGTTGAAAAGTCTCCCGTTGTTTCATGTTATGTTTAGACTAAACTAAACTTACTACTTAAGTAGTTATTTGACCTTTACTCAAACTTGCCATCAATTTCCAAGAACAGAATGCTGCGGTAAAGGCGGTAGGGAAGGGCTGGGAAACAATTATTTCCTTTCAACAAGTCTATTTATATCTCACACTCGCCTTTAGAGCGAAGGCTTTTTAGATACTTGCTATTTTTAGTTCAAAAGGCTTTAATATAATATAGGCTCAAACCTTAGTCCATCAAGATAGATTTAATTAATTTCACGCCCTTATACACACCCTCGCTTGTATATAAGGTTGAAAATTGCAGAAACGATATAGTTAGTTTTAACGGCTTCTTTATTGACATCCTCTCTACCTCACTAGATAAGTAATCAAATGTAGGATACAAATTATCCAACTTGGAAATTCTGTTCAGAGCATTTTGACACACACCCCTTCAACATAAAACAATAGCTAGGAAATTATAATTATAATCCCATTGTCAGGATTAGTAGATTTTATACAGAGCTTTATGTCAAACATGGTACCATTGACATAAATAACAGCAGGCCGGGACCGTTTTTAGGTAGTATTAGAAAACTAAGTAATATAATATTTATTTATTTTTATTTATTTATTTTAATTCAATCAATACGGTAACACACCATTTACATTAATTGAACATGAGCTTTAAAGACATTCACAAAACTTTAAACATGCATTAAGTAATAATACTAATATTAATATATTACTATACCTATATTATAGGTAGTACAAATAGTTTCCATATATTTTTGTTTATATAACTCACTTAAGTATAAGCAGATGTAAACTTTGTTAATTGTTTCTTGTAGATTTCGTTTCCGCAGATTAATTTCAATTAGGACATAGGACTAAGGAAGACAATCTAGACTTAATGTAGTTTAGTGCACAAGTGTTACTGATTGATGATTGTATTCTGTATTATACCTTTTGTTAAATAAAAAATTGTGAACTAAAACCAAAAATAATCTATCTTGAGAACTTAGTAAAGAACATCTCGAAGCATGATACATAGCTTCTAAACACTGACATTAGACTAAGTAGCGTTTACAAAATAACGGTATAAAACGTACCCAAACTCTTATCATGAACGTGGTGCTTCTCCGGCGGCCTTAAGGTCCCAGCTCTTAAAGGGTAAGGATCTCCTCGGCCTTTAGCATTATACGCCAAAACTGCTGCAGCATAAGTCCTACCCGGTGCTAGTCCAACCGCAGTAAACCTCGGCACTGCACTGGATACGTTGGCTACTATTTCCTGGTAAAAACAAGATTGGGGTGAAGACGAATTTATTGTTTTAGATATTTGTTGTAATGTTTTATGCTTATTTTACGATATGTTTCGCTTGGTAAAATAGTAAAATATGCATGTGCATATTGTTGATTGTGTTTTACTAGTTTCAAAACATGTTTTGACAATATGCATGCATATTCATATAAACGTGAAAATGAAATGCAATATTTTGTCTAAGTCATTGTTTGCTACAATTGTCTTCGCCTCGTTGATTTCTACAATAATCTTACCTGAGTAATGATTTCCCGTACTTCAAGCAGGAATGACTGTGGAAGACCACCGTTGAACCCTTCCGAACATCGAACTCCAAATGAAGTCAGAGATGCGTTAACTACTGTGCAGTTGTGGACTTGATCCGGACGACCTAGGGCAAAAATTGTCACTTGAATACCAGTCTTCAACAAGCCAGATTACAACAGTTTACTTAAAAAAAATGTAGTTAAGAACTGTTTTTAATTTTTTCGACACGTGATATTAGATATTAAATATAATACCTACTCTTCCGTTCTCTTTAAAACGCGAGTGTTTATAGGTAGTAAAAAAAAAGTAAAGCAAATTTTATTGTCACATCTAGTGCATGCAATGCATAACGCATATGAACATAGTTAGATATTATTATTTTTTTTGTACAGCTTTACACGCTTGCGATGTGACAATAAGTGGCCAGCTCAGCATAATGCTGTGTTGTGTAGTAGTGGTTCGAAGGTATGTGAAGCCTACTAGGCCAGCGTGGTAGACTACAGCCTAAACCTTTGCAGTAGGAGGCTCGTACCTAGTAGCAGGAGAGAAAAAAATACAGGGCTAGTATTATTATTCTAGACTAGCTTTTGCTAGCTGCCTATCGGATGCCGTCATACAAAGAAATTTCAGGTCTCTACGAACAGTGGTTTAGGCTGTGCGTTGATCCGTCAGTCATTCAGGATAAAGCATTTTATATGTATAGATAGTAGAGATACCAGAGGCCGTAGCGAAGAGGCTTGTCAAGTCATTAACGATAATAGCCAACAAAAAAAATGTATGGGGCAATATGTCATCATTATCCTATCGATAAATTTATCGCTAGAATAGGTTACTGCCATATGCCATGTGCCATGCCATGCCATGATGTTAGCGCCAACGATTGTAGGAAGGTACTTGGCTACGGTCCCTGGTGATCTACTTATTCGTTTATCGGCCTATGCTATAAACTTTATCATAATCTATACATACAATAAAGTAGTAGAACCTGGTGTAGTACATTGAAAGAAAAACAATAAAAGAGTAAGGGGACGACTAAAGAAGACTGATAGCACAAATATTTTTCTCTCCGTTTATCGGTTTATCTGTTTGTTAGCGCATATCTCCGAAACTGCTAAATGGATGTTAAAGAAAGTTGGTGTGGAGATAGTTTGAGATCCTGGGAAGGACATATGCTACTATAGTACTATACTTTCTATCCCACAAAACCTCTTACACGTGAGCGACGGCGCGAGCAAAATAAATCAAATAATCATATGAAATAGTATGAAATTGGTGTGATCACATTACTACCTATCTAATCGTGGTAAATTAATTGAAATGTTACGTTGTATTACCACATTAATTTAATTAAATTTATAATCTCGAATAAATGCGTTGAATATTTACATGATTGGTTACGGCTGCTCAAAAATTGACTATTGTAACGTATTCAATGAGTGTTCGTTAATTGTGTAAAATATTTTACACGAGAATTAACCAGTATTTTAAAGAAAACATAAGGTTTAGCATCTATATTATCTAGGTAAGAAATAAATAAGACCATCTCTTTTCCTAATGTTCTTTCCAGGCCCACAAAAAATCTCCATGATTCTTGCAGTATTTTGGGTTATAGGCAGCAGAGGTCACCGAAAATCAAAAAAATCATTGGCTCATTAGCTGACGTATTCTAACTATATTTTACTAGCCGTTGTCCTACTCCAATGAGGAATATAAAACTTTAACAAGTATGTTGCAGATGCGTACAGACTTATTCGTCCAGCCGCCTGATTGACGTCAACCTCCACTAAGAAGTCCAGTTTTACCAGATCTATTTGAACCCGAGTTATTATAAACACTGCTACTAGACCAAGAAGAAATCGAATCCACAGTGAGGAAACCTACATACCTGAGAATTCTCCATAAGAACTTCGATGGTATGCGAAGTTTGCCAACGCGCACTAGGCCAGCGTGGTGGACTAAGGTCTAAACCCTTTCAGTAGTAGAGGAGGCCCGTGCTCACTTGGCAGTATAATATAATACAAGGTTGACTGCATTGCAATGCAGACCAAGAAGGCATGTCTACATGTAGTACTGACACTTACCAGCAGCAATAATATGGTAGACACAGGGAACCCGCTGCTTCCCGATGCGGTTGTGAGCCCAGCAAAGTAAGGTGCCATAGTCCATCTCCGTATGAGGAGTGTAAGTGACGGTCGAGCTGGTGCCAGCTCGGGAGACGTACGTCTCACTGACTTCGTTACTATTGGCTGTGTTGTTAAAGGTCCAACGAAACTAGAAAGGAAAAATTTAATGGAGCTGTTACGTAAACGAGATGCCTGATGTAGTTCTTTTTATGTAAAAAGAGCAACCCGCTCGCGTGATTATGCGCAATGGTTGAGCATAATCAGTTGTAACGGCGAATTACAAATTATTAAACTTTGAATTACGAAGTACTGCACAGCGCTCACCACTCTGATAGATAAGGAACTGCTTCACAACAGCGCTCACCACTCTGATGAGGACCTGCTTCACAAGTTTCAAGTAAATTTTATTTATCAGTTATCGTATTAACAGCTAATGTAGACATTACTTATTTTAGCACCATTTGTTTTCGAGCATGTATTAAAGTGTGACTTGTGTATTTAGTCGGCTTATACATTTAATACAAGAGTAGCATTTATACAGAACTATCGAAACGGGCCCTAAGTCTTATAATATTCTGTAATGACGCACTTCTTCTTCATTAGCCTTTTTCAACTTTTTCAGTGTAGGCCTCCTTTAACATCTTCCATTCGTTTCTATTTACGCACTATCTAATTGGAATACATCTTAATATTGCTTATAGGCAGAAATAGATATTGTTTTGGTACCTAACCAGCTAGAGTCTAGGATAAGGGAGACCTATCACCAGCACTAATAGTTCTAAATAGCTAAATTTACAGTCATTTGATGGTAGCTAGTATCCCAGAATAGACGATAAGTAGTATCTGTTATAAGATCACCAAAATAGGTATATATCAGTAAAGCCGTGTACAAAATCTGGTCACTTGTAAAATAGAGGAAGCTTAAGAAACACCACTATTGCTGAAACAAGGAGCAAAGAACTTTAGAAAGGCGATGAAGTTAAAATAAAACGAGGAAGGTAAATATATAGAATTCTTCCGATATCGTAAATATAGATTGAAATTACGTATAAGAATAGCAGTGGATATACAGTGGACGTTTTGTGGCTGATGATGATAATGATGATGATGATAAGAATAGCCCTCATTTTTATATTATACTAGCTTTTGCCCGCGGCTCCGCCCGCTTTAAAAAGTTTTTCCGGGATAAAAGTCCCGCTTTATATTTTCCCGGAATAAAAAGTAGCCTATGTGTTAATCCAGGACGTGATCTACCCGTGTGCCAAATTTCATCGAAATCCGTTCAGTAGTTTTTGCGTGAAAGAGGAACAAACATCCTTACATCCAAACATCCATACATTCTTACAAACTTTCGCCTTTATAATATTAGTAGGATTAAGGGTTCTGAAAAATACGAAATTACATAAGCACTTTCATATTCTTATATAGTTTTGCTGGGAAAAGAGACACAAAGTTGCGACTAAAAACTTGAACCTCGTAAAGCCGTAATTATAATATTTAACATTCGAAATATATAATTGACATTTGCCGCATTCATGGAATGCTATTTAATATAAATGTTAATATTAAATTAACACGGCTATATAATAAGTTATTACACGTGTTATTTCATTAATTCACAAATAAATAGCGGTGTGAAACGCAATCGACGAAATAAAAAATATATTGAAAAATATTTGGTGGTTTTCCATTATATTACGATGAAAGAAAACATCGTAAGGAAACCTACATACCAGATAATTCTTTTAAAAATGATTCGGAAGGTATATGAAGTCTGCCAAATTCACTAGGCCAACGTGTTGGAATACAGCCTAAATCCTTACAGTAAAGCACGTAAAGCCGTTGGTCCTGCGCCTGATCTCTCTCCGGTCATGTCGGATTGCCGTTTCATCGGACTATGAGAGTGAAGGAATAGTGAGTGCACCTGTGTATTGCGCACACATTTGTGCACTATAATATTTCCTGCGTACTTAGCTGATCTCCGTTGAGATTGGCCGCCGTGGCCGAAACTGGCTAGGAGGATTTCAAATTCTTACAGTATTCGAGGAGACACGCGCTCAGGACTGGGCTATAATTATACATTATACAAGGCTTGTATTATTATGCTTATAATATGTAAGCATACATATAAGGTCTTAATAAGTACTACCGCTTTGTCTATTTGCCGCAATGTAGCCTCGGTGGCGTAGTTGCATTACAGTACGACTGCAAAGCTGAGGTCTCGGGTTCGATCCCCGGGTCGGGCAAAGTGATATTGAGTTTTTCTATTCAGTATCAGCCCGGAGTCTGGAATTTGTGCCCGTTATGGCGATAGGCTCGCCCCCTTATCACATCATGGGACGGAATGACGGCGAAAAGTGGGTGCACTAATTGCGCCTCTGCCTACCCCTTCGGGGATAACAGGCGTGAGTGTATATGTATGTATGTATGTATGTAGCATTGCACAAGCATTTTTGTGTTCCGTTGGAAGGAAAATTACACTGGGCATTATGAACTTTATATTTTATTTATTTATACATATATTATATAATATACGAAACCATTACATAACCATTACAGATATACTAAAGCGGTGTTGACAAAGTTATTTGTTAATTGCTACTGATCTCAATACACATGTAGGCCACTTCTATGAATTCCTGCAGGTTGCCGATACATGTTTGTTTCGTGCAGGTTTTTTCTTAGGACAATAAGCGCTGAGTCGTGATGCTTACCAAGAAATTATTGGCTTGCTTGTCCAACACTTGTTTTGAAAGGGTTCTAAGTTTTGCGTATTTAATTTTTAAAATAAAGCACTTCCAAGTGCGTAGCAAGCTTGTCACAAAATTATTGCTTTCACAATACTTTAAATAACAAAGGAAAATTTTACGCCCAACGGTATTTATAAAGAAAATTGTATTTTATGAAAATAGGTCAACTTAGAAGATTCAAACGAAAGATTTTCCACAGTAATGAAAAACTAATTTGGAGCGAAAGAATTTTAGGTGAAATTAGGTTACAGCAGGTAAGACTTTAAGCGATGTTTCTAAATACTAATTTCATTTTAATAGTGAACAGTTTTTTGTATCATTGTTTGTTGTTTTTTTGTTTTTTGTTTACCTACACAGTGATCTACGTAACTTCTACAATTCTTTATAATCTGTTTAATAACGACGGACAATAATAATATGAACCTGAAGGTTGTTTCTTTCTTCGAACACGATTATCTTTAGTCTCTGGAACTAATATTTTGATCCTTTACTGTGAGCTACTTTTATTGCTGGATTAGTATAATATGTATATAGGATTTTGTTATCAGTCGTATAATTTAAAAGTCCTCCGATTTTGAGATTTATGTAATTTATTTTCCTTAAAAACTACACTTGACATGAACGTTTATAAAAAGTAAGTTAGAAATGCAGGGGTCTAAAAATGTTTATTTAATAGATCTAAGATCCATATTTATCCCTAAAGTTTGAGCCTGGTTAGATGTTGAGGGCCAGCACCCACACAAGAAGTGGACATCTTCAATAATGTCACAGAATGGCGATCGTTGTGCAGTGCTTTTGAATTCAAAATTCGATTTGATAATTTTCATGATGACTGTGTTGTCTGTGTCATCACGCGAGCTTTTATCTCGTCTCGACGATAAGTGGTACAATTTGCCTTATAAAGTATCTAGTCATGGAATGACTTTATTACTTACTGTCACTTCGGGTGGATTAGCGTCAACGTGGCATGTAATATGTGCACGCTCTTGCTTGGCTACTCCGTGAACTCTCTGCTGGGAACTCCTGCACGTTGGCGCGTCTGCGAACAATGGTATTATTTATTTATACTTCATACATGATAGGTGTACTTAATGATATAGGTATTCGCCATCAGTCAAGTGCCCTTTATATCAAAATAATGATAAATAGGTCGCGTTATAAGATCGGAAAAAGTCTGGAAATATTAGTTAATATTTAGAGGAAATTGCCTAACTTCTTCTCTAACTTTTACTTGTGGTAGGTCTCTCATATGTAAGAGTCCGCCTGGGTGGGTACTAAGTACCACCGCAATGTTTATTTCTACCGTCAAGCAGCAGCGTGCACGCACTGTTGTGTTTCGGTTTGCACGGACATTGTGGTCAGTAAAACTACTGGACATAATGAGACTTAACATCTTATGTTATTCAACGTAATCTGCTTTTAGTAATACGAATAAAGCGTGTCGAACGGTTTGGTATATTTTTGTAGTAAACCGAAGTCGTTTACTACAAGAAACTACTACTCCCAAGAAATATATAAAACAATTTATTTTTCATGGGTATATTATTAGATAACGTATTTTAACAAAGTGTCATGCCATATTTAGTCGAATGACTTGAAAAAAATATAATACTTTTCATTAAAATTACATCTAACTAATGTATGAGTACTATAAGTACATAATTACTAAAATACAATATATTCAAACAAATGTAAAATCAAATCGTTCTATTAACCCATATTGGTGTCGCAAAGGATACTAAACTGGGTCAAAAAACTAGAAAATGAGGTTATCACATCCTTGAAACGCTACAGAGCACACGCGATAAACCAGTTGTGAAAACATTCAAACACTTTTACCATTACATTTTGCTACACGTCAACGTTATTATTTCAGTATTTGTTTTTGTTTGACTGCTTCGGTTGCGTACTTGTATTGCATGCGCGGCCATCGCTCTGAGGTCCCGGGTTCGAACCCTGGGTCAGGCAAAATATTGGATTTTTCTGCGCAGTATCAACTCGGAGCTTGCCGTATCACATCATGGGACGGAACATACTTGGCGAAAAGTGACTGTCTTGGTGAGAGAAGGTGGAGAGGACAAAGGCGTGATGTGTGTTTTTTTGTTTCAGTATTGATTTATCTCAGGAGAAGTTTAATGACACTTTGAAAAACCTATATTTAAAAGCTTGCTAATCTTTAGCAAAAGAGATCCAAGAAGGTGAGTATTTCCTAGTCTTTAGTAATCATAATAACTACACTAAGACATAATATACATTATGTAGCTTCCTGTAAGTAATAAATATCTAGGTAAAAGTATAAATTCGTTCCCCATACTGAATGAAAAAAGTCATAATCGAAGGAACTCCACAGAAAAGCGCGTTCAAAATATACCTTTATAACAAGATGCATAATGTCGGATTAAGTATAATTTTGCATGACATCACCTAATATACATAAACCACACGATTCGATAACGAGGCATATAGTTACATATTTACAAAGCTCACAACACCCGAGTTTCCTGATAAATGCAAAAATGTTGTGACATGGCACGCGACGGCGTATAGTCTGGTTACATGCCAGCGTTTCTATATTTTTTAGTATTGAGTTAAGGGTGAACTTTGCTGATTAATTAGAAATATTAAAAAGATGAGGTGCATGTTTTTATTTTTATAGTATTGAATGACGAGATAAGCATGCCGTTCGCCTGATGGTAAGCCATACGACCACCCATAAACTGTGTGTGTAAATAATACTGTGTGGCATTCCACTACACTCGTTATCCTGGGACGTAAGATGTTAAGTATCATTATGTCCAGTAGTTACACTGCCTGGGTGTGGTCGGTGGAGTATGTATATCATGTACTGTATGTATTAGTAAGCAAGTAAGGTAGGAATTCATTCACACTTTAATAGGATGAATGTGGCCCTATCTGATAGAATTTATCACTAAGTAGTAAGAGATTATATGATCATTATTCCATGTAGACGAATAAAAAAAAGCAGTATGATAGATTTTTTATTTATTTTGTAGACTATTACTTTACTGACTATTAGAAAAAATCAAAATAATCAGAATAAATTGATTTCAAGTGTATTTTCTCTTTCTCATTCTTTAAAAAAAAATTAATAAATACTAAAATACCACATTGACAACTATGTATGTCGGAATTTGAAAAAATCCTCCTAGCCAGTTTCGGCCACGGCGGCCAATCTCAACGGAGATCAGCCAGGTACGCAGGAGATATTATAGTGCTCAAGTGTGTGCGCAATACACAGATGCACTCGCTATTCCTTCACTCTCATAGTCCGGTGAGACGGCAATCCGACATGACCGGAGAGAGATCAGGCGCAGGACCAACGGCTTTACGTGCTTAAAGTCGTGCTTGTGTCGGAATTTAAAACAATTCTTAAAAAACACCGCCATGTAATCCAACCTTGCCTTGGCCCACTTACCCGCACTTACCATCGCATGCACATCTAAAATTCTCGTATTGATTACATAACATGGGCCCGTTCAAGTCATTGTTGGTAATTGCTTTAATCCTTATCTGGAACTTTAATCTTGCGAACGTGGTTAACCTGAAGATGCGGTTTTGTTTGTCATGACCACAAGTACAGGTCAGCGGTGTAGGGTTTTCTTTGAAAGCGACGAGATAAATAATATACATACATATATGTATATTATATATCTCGTCATGATGTGATAGGGATGTATTCAGTATCAGCCCCGAGTCAGGAATATGTGTCCGGTATGGCGATAGGCTCGCCCCTATCAACATCATGGGGCGGAATACGTACGGTGAAAAGTCGGTGCATTAGTTGGGCCTCTGCCTACCCCTTCGGGGATAATGGGCGTGTATGTATGTTGGTTATTGTATGGTATGTATGTATACTAGCTTTTACTTGTGGCTTCGTATACGTAATTTTTTTTCTCATGTAGCTTTATAGATTATTCATATGCAAATCGGAACAAACAAGTTAAAAACTGCTTTCTGGGTTACAGAATATGAACCATATAAACTCCTCAGTTCTAATCATGGTTGTTATGGGTGGTAAGTTTTGTATGCAAGGAGCCGTCTAGTGAGGTACCATTACGCAGTCTTACTGGTGGTAGGACTCTCATATGTAAGAGTCCGTCTGGGTGGGTACCACCGCAATGTCTATTTCTACCGCCAAGCAGCAGTGTGCATGCACTTTTGTGTTTTGATTTGAAGGGCATAGTAGCCAGTGTGACTACAGGACATAATGAAACTTAACATCCTATGTCTCAGGATGAGAAGCGCAGTGGAATGCCACACAGTACTTTGTAACACAAGGTGCTGGATGGTGTTTCTACTGTTTATGGGTGGTCGTATCGCTTACCATCAGGCGAACGGCATGCTCGTCCCGTTATTCGGTGCCATAAAAAAAAATCTGCAAACACTGTTGTGTTCGGGTTTGAAAGACAATGTAGCCAGCGAAATTATTAGGCATCTTGCGACTCAGGGTGTCGAACGCTGTGGTTTACCATGCAGTATTTTATAATTAAAAGTACTGTCCGTAGTTGCTAGTATTTGATGTATTGCTTACCATCAGATGAGCTGATTATTTATTTATCTTAATCCTCACCATGATTTTCTCAAAAAATCTGTCACTTACAAAGCACATCTAGCGTGAACGGCTTGCTCTCGCCGTCGCCCTCAGCGTTGAACCCCACGCAGGTGTAGTTACCAGCGGTCTTCCTGCCCACCCCCTGGAGGACCAGGGATTGGTTGCTGATGATGACTCCTTGCCCCACGTTGTGGAGGAGGGTTTTGCTCTGTTGACAAGAAAAGAGGAGTAAGCATGATGTAATTTTAGCTTCCTTCTATAATATATAGAGCTGCAGCAACATGACCCCACTGCAAACGATGATAAGTGATGTGGAGTCCATATAGTCTCGACAGATAAGTGATGGTTATCCCTTGCCCGTCGACACAATGATGTCGGCCTGTTTAAAACTGGATGTGGCCAGGCTGATCCCAGAATGCGATACACCATGTGATCGATCGCAATATTTCTAGTAATATTACCCGTTTGTGTTAGCAATTTGGTTTGGGAAAGACTTTTTCTTTCCTTGATTACAACTTCAAGTTAATTTTATTCCTTATTAAAATTTCAATAATCTGATTATGTCCCTAAAGGATTATTCTGATCGATTACATTTAGAACTTATTCCGTAGATACCTATTTAAGTGCATTTTGATTTTACTTACGTTATGCCTCCATTCGACTTTGTAGACGTACGGATGTGCTTTGATGATGCAGTCGAAGTACACGTCGGTACCTTCTCGAATATTCTTTGGGTCTAAATTAGTTCCTAATCTAACTACTGTTTCTGGTACATCTGTAACAAAAGAAGATAAATCTGCTGAAAAAATAGTTCGAAATGGAATTATAAGACCATTATAATCCTACTAATATTATAAAGGCGAAAGTTTGTAAGAATGTATGGATGTTTGGATGTTTGGATGTATGGATGTAAGGATGTTTGTGCCTCTTTCACGCAAAAACTACTGAACGGATTTCGTTGAAATTTGGCACACGGGTAGATCATGTCCTGGATTAACACATAGGCTACTTTTTATCCCGGGAAAATATAAACCGGGACTTTTATCCCGGAAAAACTTTTTAATGCGGGCGGAGCCGCGGGCAAAAGCTAGTAATACATAAAGATATTAAAATGAGATGTCATGAAATAGTCGCACTAAAGTGTATCATAGAATGAAAATAAATAAGCTCAGTATGCCCTGAGTGCACTAACTGCACGTCTGGGTACCTTTTCATAGAAAATGCATCACACACTACTTCACACTAGACACAAGTGTAAAACCTGATCCAAATCAGAAGCATGAACTTACATTGTATATCCAAGGTCCAGTCGTCTTCCAAAGCCGGTACTGAAGGCATCTGAGGGTTGGACGCTCTGCACGCCAGCTTCGCTCCAGCGTCAGCCTTGGTTAACTGAAGAGACACTGTTGAAGTCGTAGTGTTTCCGTCTGTTGATAACTGTTGACAAAATAATTGAAAGTAGGTAGATAGTAACCTTTCATGTGAATGACTTCGTTTCAGTTATTCTTTATTTTTTTTACAATCGCAGCAAAGTGACTCCAAAGCACCTGTTGGTAGGTGGAGTGGAGACAGGGCAGTAGCTAAGCCGGGTTTTGGGGGGCAATGCCCTACCTTAATAATCAACTAGTAATAAGCAAAGAACTGTAAAGCAGATTATGACGTAAAATAAATATAATGATATAATAATACCAGCCCTGTATTATATACTGCTCACTGCTGAGCACGGGCCTCCTCTACTACTGAGAGGGTTTAAGGCCTTAGTCCACCACGCCGGCCTAGCGCGGGTTGGCAGACTTCACACACCCTCGAAACTCTTATGGAGAATTCTCAGGTATGTAGGTTTCCTCACGATGTTTTCCTTCACCGTTAAAGTGAACAATGATTGATAAACAATATACACGTAACTTTGAAAAGTCAGAGGTGTGTGCCTTGGGTTTCGATCCTCCGGACATTGGCTCGGCTGACCGTTCGATTCCCAACTAGGCTGTCGTCCACTTATATAAATATGGATTGACGGATTTAAGGTAATTTAGATACATCTGTATATTAAACAAACAATTATACAAGAATTAAACTGACTCTCACGTGTTCATAAATCAAGAAAGCCAAAAATCTATTGACCAGAACATGACCAGAACAGATCAAGTGACATTTTTACTTCAGCCCTACCTGTAATCTCAGCTACTCTACCTTATGATTTTATATTTTTATGGAAACTTGAAAAAGAAACAGCCGAAGGCGGGACTCGAACCCACGACCTTGGGCGTGCCGTGCCGATGCTCTTCCAATTGAGCTACCTCGACCCTACCCCCGGATGTCCAATTTCAAGATCCCTATTTAAATCTCTTAAAAGAGATGACCAACGACATCTGTTAGCAATCATTACAATTACTAACTTAGCGTTACTCCTTTACAGGAGTAAGTTACCGAAACGAGTCGCTAAACTTTTTTTTTCTAATGCTATATTATGATTTTTTATACATGTCAATGCCAATATAGTGCCTGGATAATAATTCTGGAGGTCGTGGGTTCGAGTCCCGCCTTCGACTGTTTCTTTTTCAAGTTTCCATAAAAATATAAAATCATTATCCAGGCACTACATGGCCATTAACATGTATAACAAATCATAATATAGGATTACTCTACCTTATAATCAAGACTAGCTACGGCCCTGAGTGGGGTCCAGGTAGTGTCCACTGATGAAAGATGTTTGATAACCCCTCGCTAGTTGACACAATTATGCCGGTCTGTTTGAGTATTATGGGACTAAATGTCTCAGGGAGACGAGCGAAGTCCAATTCCAGTGCTTTGTAATTGGACATTATGTAAAAATTTACCACAAGCTCATCAAACTGGAGTTACTCATTAAGGGTAGGTTGCACAAAATCTGACGTTAGTGTTACCGTTAAAGTTAACTTTAGCAGTGACAATAACAAAGACTATTGAAATTGACATGTCGTTTGTTGCACCATTGTCGTAATTGTTAAAGTTGAAGCTAAACGAGTGACCAGTGAAATGATTATATTACCCCAAAAACTTGCACGCGTAATATTTTAGCAATGGCAATGATATAACTATCTAATCTTGATCAAATATCAATTACTTGTTAAAATTTCTATTATTACGTAGATACCTAGTATTTACATTCTCTTTGTTCCTATTCATTCGTAGAATTTCAGGGGAATTTTTTGCTCCTCCAAACTATTTGGATAGAACCATTATAAGAATCGCTACCATCCCGATAGCTTCAAACAATATTTCGCATACTAGACATTTTACGTAGGTATTTAATAGAGTATTTGTATATTTAAAATAGGGCATTGGATGTTATTATTGCAAATCGTTTCACAAATGACAATTCACTATACAGAGTACCACACAGATTACGAAAACTAACCGTAATTTTAACAATATTAACCGCCCGAAACTGAGCGGTTAATGTTACTATTATTTGTGACGTCATTTTGACAATTGTTAATTTTATGCAACCCGAAAATTGCTTAACCGAAGATTTAACAGTTGATTAGGGCTTTGTTATGGTTAAAGTTATTTTCTACAACCCACCCTTAAAATATCATTAGCAAATTTATTATTTTCAAGTACAGGTGGCGTAGTATTATTTTTTTTTCAGATGGCGTTGATATTGTGTATGGGCGATGACATTTACTATCAAGCAGACGGATTTCCGTCCTTAGTTCTTTTGAAATCCGTATTTTAAAGATACATTTTCAGATCACTAATGGGCTTTTAAATAGTCAAAGCTTTCCGAACTGTTGTTAATAAGTACCACAAATAAAAGTTTTGAAGTAACATTAAAATCTTGTTATGACAAAAAGCAACCTTTCATAAAAAAAGAAATTTCATTCTTTATCTCCCTAAATAAGACTATAACCAAAATAAATTACGACTTGTATTTCATAGAAAATGCTAATACGTGAATAAAGTGAAATCCGCTTAACGAAGATAAACTGAAAAGATTTACTTATAAAAACGAAACTCGAATCTTATTAGACGTAAAATAAAAGAAAAGAGTGGGTGCGGTTTTGGTTAAAATATTTCTACAAGTACGCTATGTTGATGTGTAAGCCAAATCTGCGTTCCCAAGGCGCTTTAGGGTGTATCCTAATATGGCGAATGTGGACACGACCGTTGCTGCGGTGTATTTTTCCACAGGCATGATGAGACTTTACATCTATGTAAGGGTTTTTTTTTCAAGTGGAAAACCAGCACTACCACCATTGGGAGGGAGGGGGGGATAGAAGATTTATATTGATTTCACCAAACTTACGGCCTAATGTCGACACTCGGGAGTATAGCATATTCCAAGCGAGCAGTGGGCTGAGCCCTAACCATATGTGCACTCTATACCGGCATAAAAACCAAGACCCGCGTTGGCCATTTTCGGCGCATACGAGATGGGCCCGGGGTAGTTTGCTGCACCATGAAATCTCCGCTGGACCGCTCTGATAGTAAGTGAAGCATTGACATAGACTATCGACTGACAACAGCTGTCAAGAGATGATTATCCCTCGACAGCCGATAATTATGCACCCAACGAAACTGGATAAAAACTAACAGTAAATAGTTACAGTTTGGGCGCTTCCTAACTAGGCGTCTCACAGAAAAGCGTGTACTAATCGATCAATTCCTTGGAATAATTGAGATTTCAATAAGGGTATTATCGCTTTAAGGCTCGCGATTGGTAATTAAATTACTATGATTGACTTCCTTAATGGCGTAGTTGTATTACGTATGCAGCACGAGTATCACACTGAGGTCTCGGATTCGAATCCCAAGCCAGACTGTGGGTTTTTCTAGTTGGTTCAGTCCAAACTCCGCAGTCTGCAAAAGTGTCTGGTTAAATCGATAAGTGAGGCAACATAGGTTCAGTAGTGGAATTCTTAATATGGCTGATGAAGATGAAAGGAATAGACGCGCCCCATACTAAATGGGATCTAATATAGCTGACAAAATGTGAGCGAGTTACACCTCTGCCTAGCCCCGAAAAACGAAAACAGTGTAATGATAGGTATTTATTATTATTCAATCTCACTCTCGCATACAAAAAGCAATACTTGCAGAAACTCACAAAACTAATATTAAAAGCAATTTTAATACTGATATGAAATACAAAACGAGTTTATCCCCAGACAATAGCGCGATAACAAAAGTTTGATCTCCAAATTATTAGTAGAGCGTGAAAGCATTTCAACGCCTTTGAAGCATTAAGAAGATATTAATTTATTTAAACGCAGTTCAGTAGTTTTATATTGTCCACTCGTTTTCTTCGCATAATGGTTTTCCTGAATGGTTTTCTTAATCGATGAACTTTACGACTGTTTTTTTTTTCTTGTACCATACCATACTAGCCTTGTATTATATACCGCCCACTGCTGAGCGCGGGCCTGAGGCCTCCCGCCTCCTCTAAAACTGAGAGGCTTTAGTCCACCACGCTGACCTAGTGCGGGTTGACTTCACATACCATTGAAATTCAGAGAACTTCTCAGGTATACAGGTTTCCTCACGATGTTTTACTTCAACGTTAAAGCGAGCGATTTTTTTTTGTGCCACAGTTATATTAAAAAAAATTATACATTTTGTTTTTTTTTTACTGCAAGCCAAGATGCCGTTTTAGATACCAAAAAAGATTTACTATTGTACCAGCACGCTTTGATGACTGTTTTGCCATGTTACAATATTGAGGAGAAATCTCAATTCATTATCGAAAAAAAAATATACTAGCCAGCGATCTTATAAGATTGCATTAGATTTCATTTTTCGAAATTTCAAAGAACATATTCCATGTTTTGTCTTAATATTATAAATTCCAATAAATATTATAGTGACGACTATTGACAATAATGGACAGCAATTAGCTCCTTCAACGTAGTTATGAATTAATACGAAACTTGATGAGCGGATAAACGTCAAAGCGGTCGTCATAGCGTGCCGGTACCATAATGGCATATCCTAAAGATAAGTCTATAGCTAGGATATGTACATCCCCATACAAAATGTTAGCGTTTAAGATTGTAAAAAAACATATTGGTAGCGACCTCAGGTCTTGTTACATCAAAACCAAACTTTACTAGACCCGATTTTAATAGAGTTTGACACCTTAATCCACCAAAAACAGATAACAAGCTAATACTATCTTAAAAAAAAATCGGAAAATAATCATCAAAATCCAATTTTATCTCAACAAACAAACGAAGAAAGAAATTCGGCGGAATGGCTGTGAATAGGAGATAAATGATCTTTGATAGTTTATTACGCACTGTTTTATTGAGTTTCGGCTGAACGGGATGGGCGAACACATTCTATCAATTGCGAGGAACATTACACTGATATACGTTTCTGATTTTCGCTTGGGACAAGTTTCTAGATGTCGCGGGTTCAATGAACTGACTAAATTTTATCTGACGGTACACCCAGATATCTATGTATGCTTCTAATATTATAAATATGAAAGGTTATGAAAATATAACGGATTTGAATGCAATTTACTGGAAAGTTCGATGAAGCAACATGGGCTTAATTAAGTGCATTGTGACCAATATAATTCTTTTATTTATTTTGACAGTTTAATGGACAGTTTCAATTGCCATGCTAGGAAGATGATGCCATAACGTAACAAAGTTTTATACACGCACTTTAGTAGTATCAAATAATACAAAAAATATGATTATAAACAACTGTTCAAGTGTGGTATGTTTGACCTTTATACCTTCGTTATTTCCGTCGTAGCCTCCCTTCTCATCATTGTTTTAATTCTTTTGTCAAGCACAAAACAATTTTCACAATCCAGTTCCAAACAAAACAGCGACATTTCGTAGACAATAACCCAAATTCTAAATGTCTACACCAATACCCAAAATGCCAATCAATTCAAAGGGTCCACAAATGTGAATAAATCATCCATTCATAGTTCAGTTTGATTTTGATTATGTCTTGTTAATATTAATATCTGGTTGGCATACGGCTCGGTGGGGGACGCCGGAGGAGAGAGGGGGAGAGGTTGGGAGGGTTGTTTAATTAAATTACACATTACAATCCGGATCCAGGCGTCAGTAATATAAACTATGGGTTGATTGACATACCACGGTTTGCGTTAGTCAATAATACGAGAGATATTTGGAAACTTTGGTGAAAATTGTTTACTGAGATATTTTGTTATATTGAATGTAAGCTGAATAAATTGTATGTAATGAATGGCAGCTATATTTACATTTAAGAAGTATAGAATATGGTAATTATATTCTATTAATAATTTTCTTTTATGTAAATATTACTTTTAGTTCCTTAATTATCGGAACTCTAGCATGAAGAAATTAGCAAAGAAGAAATTATCGGTTATGAAAAATCTATCAAATCATCTCTTTCGATAAGTAGATAGACAAAGGAAATTTTTGTATCTCTTTATTTTGTTATTTTATTACATCGAATGACGAGTCGAGCATGCCGTCCGCCTGATGGTAAGCGATACGACCACCCATAAACAGTAGCTACACCTTCCAGCAACTTGGGTTACGAAATACTGTATAGCATGCCACTGCACTCGTCATCCTGAGACATAAAACGTTAAGTCTCAGTATGTCCAGTAGTTACACTGGCTACAATGTCCTTCAAACCGAAATATAACAGTGCATGCAAATTGCTGCTTAGCGGTATATAAATATTTGTGTGGGTCTGTACGAATGAATGTTTCTTTCTTTCTTTTCTTCTCTTGAGAATAAAATACGACAGTTGTGGAAAAATTAAGGGCCTATGTAGGGCCCTGATTCCCTTTGCCACACGTTTTGACAGTTTGACGAGCACGGGACACACCTCATCGCGTTTGCGACAATTGGTATTGAAGAATACGATTCCATGCTAATTTCATGAAATTAAATTGACACGGCCGAGTTACTGGTTTACTAACATCCTACACACACACTCACGACTTTTGTCCCCGAAGGGGTAGGCAGAGGTGCAACCGGTGCACCCACTTTTCGCAGCTATTCCGTCCCGTGATGTGATAGGGGGCGAGCCTATCGCCATATCGGACACAAATTCCAGACTGACATCCTACTAATATTATAAATGCGAAAGTTTGTGAAAATGTATGTTTGTTAGAAGTAAACGCAAAAACCATTAAACGGATTCGATGAAATTTGGCACACAGTAGGTCATGTTCTGAATTAAAACATAGGCTACTTTTTATGTCAGTAATTTGTCATCGGAAATAATGGATGTTTTTAATCGTACTTTGTTGGAAGGACTTTTGTTTTTTTTTATTTTTTTTGATGAGAAAGGCTAATTTACGCAGGAGATGCCACGAGCAGCACCTGATAGAGAGTTAGGGTTATTTTTTTCGTAACGATGATGCAACTAACTTGCCAAATTAGGAACTACCATCCATACGATACCAGCCCTGTATTATATAGTGCCCACTGCTGAGCACGGGCCTCCTCTACAACTGAGAGGGTTTTAGGCCTTAGTCCACCACACTGGCCTAGCGCGGGTTGCCAGTTTTCACATACCTTCGAAATTCAGAGAACTTCTCAGGTATGCAGGTTTCCTCAAATTAAGAACTACGTGCTCATACAAATGTTTGCTGAGTCCTGAAAATACACATATTACAAAAGCGCGTCACTCATCTAAAATGCGCCTGCACCCTTTAGTGTTACAGATAGAAGATATTCCGGCTACAAAGCTGTTGGTTACAAAGGATGTTTTCCACAACACTATCCATTGTAAGCGGCTTACGCTGTTCCGTTGTTGGAACTCCAGTGAATTGGGAAATTAGCAAAAGTTCCGAAGAAAGCGCTTGGAAATTTTGTTTTCAGAGTAAAACTATGGTCTTTAATCTGGTTCTTCAAATGAAAATGTATACTAAATGACTACAGCATGTTTGATTTTTCATTTAATAAGTTCACGATATACTCCCCGTGGGGTTAGACAGAGGCGCAACTAGTGAACATGATTCGTTTTAAATAAAAGTGTAGCCGTTGTAGTTAGTAGTAATTTAAAACTGTTTTTGCCCTGGTTTTTACCCGTAAACCCAGGTCCTGTAGGTTCAGTTTAGTATACTATATAAATATTGTCACTGAAAACGTGTCGATACCAACCCAGAGTTATTGTCACTACGCTAACTTATTCTCCAAGAAAACTGGCTGCTATCAATTTAAAAACATATGGGAATCACGAAAAATACCTAAACGTAAATCTTACTCCGACAGCAACAAGGAAGTTTAATATAAATCCTTATTTCATATTGAGATGTTCTTTGAATAATAAGATTATTGCTTCGTCAAATTTTTCCTTGGCAACTCGGACCATCTGGTTTTTATTGTTTCAGCTCTTGTTAATAATCGGATTAATAGATTAATGTTTTCTTGAAGAGTTTATTATAAAGCTACGTTTGGTGTTAGCGTTTTTTTTTGTAAAAATAACTTCTATGTTATATTCGAATTACGTTTGTTTTTTCTTAGCTCTTTTGATATTGCAAATATATTGAAAATGAGCTTTATAATGGTTTTTTTTACGTCAATGTTCATAATACCAATTACATTATTAAAAAGTTAAGCTTTATAAATGAAATTCGAACTAGAATTCGAATTTCAAACTTCACTTCCAAAGGAACCCAAAAGACAACACAAAATTTTAAAACAATAAAATCTAATGGTCGCCTATCACTTGAAACAGGCGGCTCGGGGGTCCCTTACGACCGTTTTGAGAACCTCCCAAACGAGTACTGTCCCATTCAATCTGCATTTATTACTTTTACGTGATTTTGTTCTTGTCTCATGTTGTAGATGAATTGGCTGTAAATCTTGCTCAGACGAATTGGCTTCTCAAAAGTTGTTAATTTACGAGATGAGTTCGAATATGCTTCATTTGGTTTTTTCCTGAGAAATGGATTCAAGATAATCCGTCGACTCTAAAATGATATTTTTAAGAATTCCGCTGGCTATGGACTATGGCTATAGACGTTGGCGTTCATTTAAGAACGACCTTAACTGGCATAAAATAAAGTCTATATTTGAAAACTTTTTGGCCGAATCCTGAAAGGTTAAAGGAAACAAGCATTGCTGGTCAACATTTTTCTTTGGTATAACTTCCCCTAACATCAAATGCAGTGGAGTTGATGGTTCGGGCTAGAATAAAAATAATTGCTATAAAGAATAAAAATAATTAGTATAAAGTAACTGCTATTAGCTTGCCGGTTTTTCGCGTAACCCAATTTTTATTTATTTATTACGAAGCATTGTATCTACATGGTATGAGATATAAGATGAATTGAAAATTAAACTTTCTTACCGTCTCCTTTGCGTTGTTTATCCTATGTCCATTCTTCCACCATGTGATCGAGGCTGGAGGTCTGGATCCTGAACTTTGGCATAAGAGGTCATATCTTCTACTCGCTGATAAGGGTTGATTTGAACCTAATATGTGGACTGTTAATGGCGGGACTGTAAGAAACATTAAATACATATTTATTCCATTCACGCAGAAACATAGTATTGTATTGCCATTCTGTATAATATTTTATTAGAGTTTATTAAGCTGATTGTTGTCATCAAATCAAAACTGGACACCCAAAATAATATTAATAGTACTAAAAGAGTAAAATCTCCTCAAAACACAGTAATTAAACTTCACAATATTAATTATACCTATTCCTATAGATATAAAGGGTATAATCTTACATAAATACACCTTACTAAACTTACAATTCATATCTAGAGTAAGTGTAGTTTCTACAGGATGTGCCCGTGGATGGTTTGACGCTCGGCAGGTCAGCGCGGCTCTGACGTCAGCTCTGGTGAGAGGACCCACTCGGAGCACCCCTCGGACTCCGTTTCCTGATAGCGCTGTTGCTGGAGTATCAGTTTCTACTTCATCTCTGTACCATTTCACCCACGGCCTAGGGCGACCTGACAAAAATAATTCAAATTTATTTTTAAGTTATTTTTACGACCAATTGCCATTGTAGACTTGAGCTATAAACATTGAAGCTTTGGTTAGATTAATTGGTTTGAAAATCTGTTTATACAAAATTAAATATTATTATGTATGTCCCCTATGGAACGATGGGGTGATTTTAATGAATAGAGGTGTTATTATGATGTTTGGTATGGGTTCGATTAAATTTTTTTGTCTTTTTTCAATTTTGTATCATCATCGACGACGGCCATAGATTATAATTAATGAATCCGGAGTCACGTTTGTTCGCTAGAATTTTATAAATTTGCATTAAATTTCGGTTTACAATATGAGCTTCCCAAAATTTAAATTTGTGTTCGATATCGCGACCAGCTTGCTGTCACATCATGGATCCAAGTATGTCGAGACGCGGGTCCATTGGTTGCACCTGTGCCTAACCCTTAGAAGAAATCAAGCTTATATTTATACTGTGTTGAGAACGCTAAAATGTATATAATTTCTAATAACGATTGTCCGAAACCTCTTAATTAATTGTTAAAGACCAGAGATAAACCAAAAGCTGACAGCAAGATTTAAAACTTAGATGCTACTAAAAAGACAACTCGCTTTGTTTTAGATCTCTCTATTCTACAGTAATAAATAATTGTCGTGTCTTACAGTTAATGAATAAAATGTTTAATTTCCTGCCTCCCCTTATGAATTTAAAACAGGAAAAAGGGCTCAGAAAGGACTGGCTTTTATGGACAATTTATATCTGAATTCGAGAAGTTTCGACGTTCCATACTGGAAAGGATGGAATTAGTGGTTTCGAGTCTATGTTATCTATTGAATTAATGGAAATTCAATAAACTTTCCAATGGAAATTGGAATCAATGTTTTCTTTGTCAAGGATTTTTGTTACTGACACGATTTCTGTTTTGTATTAACTTCGAAATATATGTATTGTTAGAAACTATAGGAGCCGAGTATCATTAAAAAAATAAAATAATACGAACAATCAAGATACACTATAATTACAATTACTGCCTTATAACAAACATAATAACCACTTAATTATAATCTCTAGATGACTAGTAGTACTAGCATAATAACCAGGTACTAATTCACAGAATACTGACCCAAGTCGAATGGCGAGGCGCCATTTTTATACACCCAACAGTCACTCCCACTATTAATTTGACATCTATCCCTGTATCGTACAATTATTATACTATTATTACCCGCCATAATATTCTTAGATACCTTTAACTACAATTAATAAAAATAGAACACCCTAACACTATTATGACTAGACCAAATTGTATCTACATTTTTCACATTTCTGTAGTATTTACATTAATCACTACATAGTATAAAACAAAGTCGCTTCCCGCTGTCTGTCCCTATGTATGGTTAGATCTTTAAAACTACGCAATGGATTTTGATGCGACTTTTTTTTAATAGACAGAGTGATTCAACAGGAAGGTTTTGTGTATAATACATGCATAATATAGTACAGGAACACTGATAATTTTAGAGGTGTGATGTCGTAAATGAACACATTTCTTTGCGCCTCGATTGCAAACGCTGGCTAAACCTTAGGAGATAGATTAAAATAATGTACTACAGTATTGTACACCTTAAAAAAGTCTACAAAAAAGTCCGCGATGTTTATCTATTAGGGATAACCCACAATAACCATTTTTTATACTTTACTTTTTACGAGAAATTTTATTTACGAAGCGATTTTATGTAATACAACATTAATCATTATCCAATTAAATACCTTAAATACACTGTGTAATTAATATAGATAAATATAGCCCTTTGCAGCATGTAAATTAAATAAATATTTTCGAAGATATTACAGATTTAAAATGCAGGGACGGCCGGCGGGTGCCTATAAATAGCGCGTCGTAGGCCACGCTTCTCGAAAATATATTATAGTCTATGTTAATATTATAAATAGGAAAATTTGATTGTTTGTTTGTTTTTAATAGATAACCTCCAAAAATTTTGGACCGATTTTGAAAATTCTTTCACTAATAGGAAGATACATTACTCCTGAGTGCTACTTTTTGTCCCGGAAAATTCAAACCAAGACTTTTATCCCAGTTTTTTTTCTCACGCGTGGAGCTTTCATGGCCAGACTACTAAACCAATTTCGATTAAATTTGATAAGTAGATAGTTTAAGACCCTGGGACGGACCTATGCTGTATCTTATTACGGGAAAAAATAAACCGGGATTTTCATTCCGGAAAATCTTTTTCTGCGTGTGGACCTTTCACAAGAAAATAAGTATGAAGATAGTTTGAGATCCAGAGGAGTACATAGGCTACTTTATCCCGGAAGAACATAAACAGACAAATTTATCTCGGATTTTTTTTTCTCACGAGTGTAGCCGTCTCGGTCAAACCACTGAACTGATTGCAATGAAATTTGAAAGAGAAATAGTTTAAGACCCTGGGAAGGACCTTTGCTACTTCTTATCTCGGAAAAATATAACCCGAGACTTTTGTCCCGGGAAATATTTTCTTGCAGGTGGGACTACGAGAGAATACGTATGAAGATAGTTTGAGATCCAGGGAAGGACAGACTATTTTTTATCTTTTTATAAACTCAAAACTACCGAACGTATTTTCATATGTCTTTCACCAGTTGACGAATTGATCCAAGAGGAAGGTTTATGAGTATACTAGCTTTTGCCCGCGGCTCCGCCCGCATTAAAAAGTTTTTCCGGGATAAAAGTCCCGGTTTATATTTTCCCGGGATAAAAAGTAGTCTATGTGTTAATCCAGGACATGATCTACCCGTGTGCCAAATTTCATCGAAATCCGTTCAGTAGTTTTTGCGTGAAAGAGGAACAAACATCCTTACATCCAAACATCCAAAAATCCATACATTCTTACAAACTTTCGCCTTTATAATATTCGTAGGTTTACATAAATGTTTTTTAAGAGAGAAAAATAAATTTCGGCATATAATATTATGCTTTGCTACCTGTGCGAAACCAGGGCGGGCCGCTAGTATTAACATAAATTACTTCACCAAGTTTTGGAATAATCAAATCGATGAGCAACATCCGTTCTTATACATCTGCTCGATAAATAACGCAAATAATTATCCCATCAATAACATAAATGTGAAATGTGGAAGCCAAGTCTAAGAATAAGAATATGCGTGCTGGTCGACTTCACCGACAAAAGAATTGAAATCTTAATGGTTGCCAAGCCCTGTAGATAATCCTGAAAATTATTTATAAGAACACACTCCATTCTAAAATAAATTTAAACTAATATTTCTTTGTTTTTCTGCTACGACAATGTATGATATTTAAAAATATAATTTCTTAAATTTGAATAGTCGAATTATTTAAACAAAGCAGATAACTTAGTATACATTTAAGCTCAAGATTTGACTTAGCTAGTCTTCACATACAATTTTCTTATATTTTGCAAATAAACTTATCTTTATGTTACTGTTTTTATATTGTAAAGTCAACATATCCTACTCTTCGAAAATATTGTTTTCTGATAAAACTAGCCAAGACAAATCTCGAGCTTAAATGTATACTAAGTTATCTGCTTTGTTTAAATAATTCGACTATTCAAATTTAAGAAATTATATTTTTAAATATCATACATTGTCGTAGCAGAAAAACAAAGAAATATTAGTTTAAATTTATTTTAGAATGGAGTGTGTTCTTATAAATAATTTTCAGGATTATCTACAGGGCTTGGCAACCATTAAGATTTCAATTCTTTTGTCGGTGAAGTCGACCAGCACGCATATTCTTATTCTTAGACTTGGCTTCCACATTTCACATTTATGTTATTGATGGGATATCATTACTTTTTGTAAAGATATTACTTATTAAAATATTGAGTTAAGTAATTAAAACAATTACACAAGAAGTTACCTTTGATCAATATTTATGAAGTTACTTATTTTAGAAAGAAAATAAACAATGTATTAAAATCCGTAAACCACTTCATCGTTCTGCTATGTGCACGCGATGAAATCCTCTGGGTATAAAAACCTCTATGTTAATTACTTAAACTCTATGATTCGCAAGTATGATAGAACGTCCAATGTCATCTCATGTCAAAATAATAAACGTCATAAGATGTAAATAAACATTGTAGTTTTTAATTTGAGCTCGAAACAGAAGTCAATATGTAATATAAAAGACTGAACAGTGGGCACGAGTTGCTGATGCCTATAACGTATCTATAGGAACATACTGCCGTATCCCACAACAGCTCTGTCTAAAGTAAGAAAATTTATAGAAAAATTCAAGCACAAGTGGTGCCCTAATGCGGAGGGAACGTAATTAATGGATCAAGGTAAATAGTATTTAAATTAAAATAAAGCATCAATGGACGTGTACGCCTAAACGTCCATGATTCTAAACATAATTTATAGATAGTATGCAGATTTTCCGATTGCTTGGAAAATGTTTCAAATCTTAAAAAAATATTGTTTTCAGATTTTTTCCTTTGTATACATACAATTACCTATCTGGACACCAAATTTCAACTTTCTAGGTCATCTGGAAGTGGGTTAGGTTTTTGATCTATATGTCAGTCAGTGATAAAAATGCCGATTTTTAGATGATAGTATCTCAATGACCGTTTGAGCTATATTTATGAAATTTGGGATTCTAGTTAACTTAAGGGGCTTTAATATATAAACCAAATCTCATGTATTTACCTTAAATAGATTTTGAGTTATAGAGGCGTCAAAAGTCGCTTCAAATGGTTCGGGTGAAACTACACTAGGCAGCTTTGACAAGTTTTTTTTTTTTTGCTTGGCTTGACACGCTGCCGCGTGTCTCGATTTTGGTTACGAACTTGAACTTGTTTGTCATTTAGACCTTCGAAAGTCAAATATCAACACTCACATTTACTTATTAAGAAAAATGCTTGATCAGTCGTAACTTACGAGCGAGGTTTGCTGGCAAAACTTAAGCCGTGCTGACGTGGACCTTCGATATATCTACGAGTGACTTATTTGAAAAGTTTTTTGTATGAACGATCTTCAATATTTACTTAATTTGGCTAGTGACTTAGCTCAGTGTTAGCTTTAGCTAATGGCTTGAGCTGAAAGTCAGTCTGAAAGTTACTTGGGTAGACGATTCATATATTTTTTTCTGGTCTTTAATTTCCAAAGGGGTAGCCATAGGCTTTTTGGGTTCCGTAACTTAAATGGAAAAAACTAACCCCTATAGGATCACTTTCTTGTCCGTCTGTCTGTCTGCCTGTCTGACCGTCTGTCTGTCAAGACCTTTTTTCTTAGGAATACGTAAAGATATCAAGTTGGAATTTTTAACAAATACTCGGGTCCAGTGTCTCTTTCAGCTGGAAAAAAATCAAGCGTCGATCAAAAGATATGACCTATTATGAGGGAATCAAGACCTATAGGGTACTTCACGATGATCTAGAATCATGAAACTTGGCAAGAATCAAGGTCTTCGAGTACATATAACGAAAAAATCTGTAAACTGTAAATATGTACTTTAATAATAAAAAAGACGGATTAACAAACTTTTATTAATTTATTTTGGCGAACTATTGAACTTATATACCTTATTTACAAGTTTGTCGGAACCCTGGGTACGCGAGTCCAACTCGCCCTTGTCCAGTTTTCTATTATTTATCCAGTTAACAAGCAAGAGGGTCATCATATATTTGATATTGATGTTAAAAGTATTTTCTCACTTGAGAATATATTCTATTTATAACGCAACTTGATCCTTATTTAGTTCATTTATAAGTCCATAAATTTTTATGCCTGACTGCCTCGGTGGCGTTGTATTACAGTACGACTGCAAATCTGAGGTCTCGAGTTCGATCCCCGGGTCGGGCAAAGTGATATTGAGTTTTTCTATTCAGTATCAGCCTGGAAGTCTGGAATCTGTGCCCGATATGGCGATAGGCTCGATCACATCATGGGACGGAATAACGGCGAAAAGTGGGTGCACTAGTTGCGCCTCTGCCTACCCCTTCAGGGATATCAGGCGTGAGTGTGTGTGTGTGTGTGTGTGTGTGTGAGAGATTTTATAACAGTGAATTTAAGGTTGACTATTGACCGCCTAAAGCTGGCTTCCCACGGTCCGTGATATCGCGGACGGACGCGGACGCGGATACCGGCGCACCGCCACAGACGCGTTCTGCGCTACCACGGACGAGACCCTTCCCACGATGTGTCGTGTGAGCTGGTCAGCGTCCGTCCGCGATATCACGGACCGTGGGAAGCTAGCTTAAGACGGTTCACTGTCACTCACCGAGTTATTGAAAGGGCAACGCTCGACGTTTCTCTACGCGATCAAATCAGATATAAGGAGATCCGTAGAAGGAGAAACGAAAGTCGCTGACATAGACCAGCATATTATCAAGCTAAAGTGGCAGTGGACAGGGCACATAGCTTGTAGAGCTGGCAAAAGATGGAGTAGAAATTTCTCGAGTGGAGACCACGTACTGGCAAGCGCAGCGTGGGACATCCTCATAGAAGGTGGACGGACGACTTAAAGACGAAGTAAAGGTCGCAGGAACCCGCTGGGTGCAGGCCGCTTCTGACAGGTTGGTCTGGAAATCTTTGAGGGTAGCCAATGCTTTGCATAGGACTTCTAGAAATTAAAGAAGAAGAAGAAGAATGTAAAGTTCTAATTATATTATTTTTTATTCGCTTACCTCCAGAAACATCGCATTTGAGGGTAAATACGTCTCCTTCCACGTACGGTCCGACGATCGCTTGCTTCACATCACCTTTATCGTCGGTGATCACCATTTTGTTAGGTGGAACTGTTGACAAAGAAAAAAAACAGATGACGCTAGAAGTATAAAGGAATAACTGTACATCATCTGGTTGACATCAACCGTAATATTAAGGATTTACTGATATATTTCAAGTAAAAGTGGCAACAAGTTAGTAATGATTGCAGGTAAATGACGAGACAAGCAAGCCGCTCGCCTGATGGTAAGCGATACGACCATAAACAGTAGTAAGGCCAAACATACAAATTACAAAATACGTGACTCTCCACTACGCTCGATACCCTGACACATAAGATGTTAAGTCTAATAAAAATATTTTTGGAACGAAGTTCCTTATCGCACGTTGTGAAAGGGGGCTAGACGCAAAAAAATCTTACGAAAAGTTGTTACGACACTTTTATACTTGCCCTGTGAAACCAGCCAGTAAAAATAAAGAACTGTCCGTAAAAGTGACATTCGAAATTTAAATAAAAAAAAGACAATTTAAATCTTAGAGTAAGTATAATTACGTATACATACTCTAAGATTTAAATGCTTTTTAGAGTAGTTTTTTTTTAATTATATTAATAATAATTACTATGGCTACAATGTCCTTCATACCCAAACACAACTGTGCATGCACACTGCTACTTGGTGGTAGAAATAGGCATTGCGGTGGTACCTACCCAGACGGTCCCTCGCATGCGAGAAACTTACCACCATACTATCATTTTGGTTGTCTTTTGTGTCGATTTTTCGAAAGTTAAACCGATAGAAATCTTATTGTATAAACTTATCGCTACTGCTGAATACCTAATTGGCCTTAAAATTTACTGTTACCTAATTAACGGAAAATAATATTAAAAACAAAACATACTATGATATTCAATTCGAATGCTATCGAAAATGTGTGGAATTAGCAAAATAACAATGTAACACTTCCCCTCCCCACATTATGCTTAAGCATAAGGCCCCATAACGAATATTGAGCTTTAATTATAATTTTCATTGGACGATATTCCGCCCCTGCACCGAAATGGCTTGGGCAATTTGAATGCAAATTCATTGAATTTAATTAAATTTGACTCCCCATTGTTACATAAGTCTCTTTTTATTGCTCATTATTTTTAACGTCTTTTAAAATTTTGTAATCTGTGACAGCTTTGATGCTGACTATCTTTAAAAATAAAACATCAGGATTTGATAAGTGATCGCTTGCTTTTTAATTAAACCCTGTTAGTTTTAAATGCTAGCCTGTTACAAATGTACAAAAATAAGTTGTAGTCTAGTTTTTAAATGATTAAATTACAGAGCTTAGAAAGTATTTTATTATACACCAATGGATTTAAAAAAATGACTTAAAAATATGTCGATGCAGCATCAATACAAGCGCATTCATATAAAACCTTCAACTTATAGTCAATAAAAGTAATACGAATGTAACGTACTATTTACTTAATAAAGAATTTACCGGTTTCTCATATCTGAAATACCTGCTATATAACCATTCGATGTCTAGAGTCCACAAAGAACCATGCATTGTAAATATTTAAGTGTGCAGAGTCGATTCTTCAGGATACACTGTGATGCAATAAAAGTGGTCTGCAAGCAAATCCATTTAACATTAAACAATGACGTTGCTTGCTGAAGTTTCGGCTGCTAGGGAATCAGTAAATTGTCTAATAAATGAGTAAGATTCCCAAAAAAAGCAAGGTCGATGTTGCTGTTAAAGTATATCAAATCATACAATTAATCAGCCTTACTAAATTACAATGATAATGTTAATAAATAGGCAAAAACGTAGATAACGTGACAATAATAATCATCATTATAATATACAATTAAAAATAAATTTGAGAATAATTCCTTTATAGTAGTTTAATTTCAATGTCTAACATTCGCGTAAACATAAGGAATTATTATAAAAAAAATGTAGCTGTATTTCAACTTTATATATTCAAGGATACATATAAAATTTTCTTTATTACAAATCACTTTATGACAAAATAATGTTCCCTACATTCTGCTCCGAAACTAATGCGTTTTGCTTCAGATTAATCAATGATTCAAAGCATCGGTAGATAATTGGATTTTTCCCTTCCCTTACAACAAAGCCTTCTAATTTATTCCCCTTTGAAGGAAAGAAATTTAAAAAAAATAGATACGTCTCTCCAGGTGGTCGGCAGTGTATTGCAAATCCTTTGTGTGACCAAGAGTCTGTACTTTGAAGACAGTGAATAGGATTATACTTCGACCCCTGAGATGTGATAGTGCATTCCGTAAAGGAAGCATAAAGGCATGTACTCTCGGTGTATGGTTGAGGAAGCTAATATAACAGCGCATATTTAAAGGAATTGCGAACGATCAACGTTTTCAGGAAAATGTTTAGAGGATTGTATCCACTACTATTCTATTTCTCATTAGTTGATGTGCAAAGTAGCTTAATTTTCTTAATTTATATTAATAGCTAATAATTCTCTTAATATTGCCCAAATATCGATATATATTTCATTTCATACTTAGACGTATTCATTCACTCGTCAAGCCCCGTTACGGATGCCGGCGTCCGAGTATATATCCGAGTATATATTCCCCATACATCTACCTATATATAAGCGGGGTTTGACGGGTTAAAGGGTTGCGAGCGTCTAAAGCGTTCACCCTAAAGACCGGTGTGGCCAGAAAAGCCGACTCGCGTCAGGCTACTGGCCGTAGGGACGCTAGCAAAAAAGTATTCCAAGAAAGCACTTTTATAAGCACAGAATCGCATGCAGAAGCTGGTAAAATATAAATCACACACGTCGACTACAATGGTCATTGTTTTTGAGTCGCAATTCTCTCGACCATTTCTTCACAACTTTATTCAAATCCAGCTTGTTCGTGGCATTTCTTTGTTGATTCAAAATAAGTTTTAAGAATATGAACTTTGAGACTGCCATTTTAAACATTCTTCGTGGGATATCGTGTTTGTTCTTTTGCAAGTTGTGTGAGTAAAAGACGAAGCTAATATTGTAACAAGTTTTTTTGCTAGATATAACGATGACGATCTTCGAAACAAGAGTTGAAATATTACTTACCGACTTTTTTAAGATTTTCCTTACTTGACATTGTTAAGCATTTTGTGTTAGACGTATTCTTAATTTTGTCACCGTTTGGATTTTATTAAAGTTGGCTTAAATTTTTTCTCAGTCGACCAGTATAAGGAACGCTCTCACAGTTTACAACTAAATTTTAGTTGACAGTTATCGTATTAAACAGCTAATGTAGATAGTAAGTACTAATTTTATTATCATTTTTTTGGGAATGTAGATTAGCGTGTGACTTTTGTATTTCGTCGCTTTATACATTTATGAGACAAGCACTTGTCAACAAGCGGTGAAATCAGTCCTAATTGTTATTATAGAATAAGTTCATGCAGTGCTGATGTCTGGGGTTCTGAAGGTACTGTGAGGCATTCCACTGCGCTCATCATTCTGAGACACAAGATGTTAAGTCTCATTATGTCTAGTGATGTGATTAATGGTTAAAAATTATTAATGGTTAATAGTTAAACATTAAAAAAAAATAAAGTGTTAAATTAATAGTTAAGTTATAACGGTCAAGAAGTAAGGAGTTACGTCAAAAGCATTAGCGATAACATGTTCAACACGTCTCTTGCGTCGTTTATTTTAATTAAGAAATTCACAATGGCGGCCACTTTTTTCAATTCTAACATTGGATCCGTCTTTTGTACCTACAGGCCTACCCAGATATCGATTTTGTGGTCGATAGGCCTTAAAACAAAGAAATTCAAAATGGCGGCCACTTTTTTCAATTCTAACATTGGATCCGTCTTTTGTAAGTACAGGCCTACCCAGATATCGATTTTGAGGTCGATAGGCCTTAAAACAAAGAAATTCAAAATGGCGGCCACTTTTTTCAATTCTAACATTGGATCCGTCTTTTGTACCTACAGGCCTGCCCAGATATCGATTTTTAGGTGGATTGGCCTTAAAACAAAGAAATTCAAAATGGCGGCCACTTTTTTCAATTCTAACATTGGATCCGTGTTTTGTACCTACAGGCCTACCCAGATATCGATTTTGAGGTCGATAGGCCTTAAAACAAAGAAATTCAAAATGGCGGCCACTTTTTTCAATTTTAACATTGGATCCGTCTTTTGTAAGTACAGGGCTACCCAGATATCGATTTTGAGGTCGATAGGCCTTAAAACAAAGAAATTCAAAATGGCGGCCACTTTTTTCAATTCTAACATTGGATCCGTCTTTTGTACCTACAGGCCTGCCCAGATATCGATTTTGAGGTGGATTGGCCTTAAAACAAAGAAATTCAAAATGGCGGCCACTTTTTTCAATTCTAACATTGGATCCGTCTTTTGTACCTACAGGCCTGCCCAGATATCGATTTTGAGGTGGATTGGCCTTAAAACAAAGAAATTCAAAATGGCGGCCACTTTTTTCAATTCTAACATTGGATCCGTCTTTTGTACCTACAGGCCTGCCGAGATATCGATTTTGAGGTCGATAGGCTTTAATACAAAGAAATTCAAAATGGCGGCCACTTTTTTCTATTCCGACATTGGAATGTTCTTTGGTAACTAGAGTTAAACACATATACCGATTTTGAGGTCAATTGGCCTTAAAACAAAGAAATTCAAAAGGCGGCCACTTTTTTCAATTCTGACATTGGATCAGTCTTTGGTAATTAAAGTTATACCCACATACCGATTTTGAGGTCAATTGACCTTAAAACAAAGAAATTCAATATGGCGGCCACTTTTATCAATTCTGACGTTATCTAAATAAAATTATTTTCGCAATCATTGCAAGTGGCGATTTTATTGTTCACAAATCACGACAAGGCATAATTTAAGTCTTATCTAAAGAAAAAATATAATTTTTGTGCTTATTAGTAGTATTAAATTTCGTTTAACAAATAACCTATAGCGGCGTTATTAGCATTTTTCTATGATTAACAGTTATCAAGTTTAGTTGATTAATAAATTAACGGATGGCATTAACTGCCTCCGCAGTCCGTTCATTAGTTTAAACGTTTAATGAATATTGCAATAGTAGTTAATAGAATTAACAGCTATTTTTTTATAATGAGTTAAATTAACAGTTATAACGTTTAATGATCACCTCTAATTATGTCCCGTAGTTACGCCGGCTACAATGCCCTTCAAACCGAAACACAACAGTGCATACACACTGCTGCTTGCCGGTAGAAATAGACATTGCGGTGGTACCCACCCAGACGGACTCTTACATATAAGAGTCCTACCATCAGTAAATAAGAGTCTGGAATTTGTGCCCGATACGGCGATAGGCTCGCCCCTATCATGGGACGGAATACACACGGCGAAAAGTGGTTGCACTAGTTGCACCTCTGCCTACCGTTTCGGGGATTAAGGGCGTGAGTGTGTATATATGTATGTAGAATAGATTCATATATAGTTTTTCAAACTTACCAATAACAGTAAGATTGACCCTGGAGTTTCTGGTCTGAGCCTGCTTGAAATCCACCCTGCAGCGGTACACGCCCTGGTCGGAGGCTCGCACCCTGTCTACTCCCAGCTCTGCAGGTCTTCGCTCAGGTAAGAAGTAGGCGCGAGACGCGAACACGCTCTCGTCTGACCAGCGTTCTGCTACTCCAAAGTCGCGTTCTCGAGCGTCGACACTGTTCGAGACAATAATGTGATAATTAGTCAAGGAAGTGGTAAAAAGATATAATATTTTAACCATGAGTATATTGTGGTACTATCTGTTATCTTATTTCATACATAAAATTATATATTCCATTTTGAAACAAACGTGTAAAATATTGGTTGTTGTCAATGCCATATTTTCATAACAGAATTTGTGAGAAAGTAATTTATATTTAAAAATTAAGGTAATTCTCACGAAGAAAAGAAGAAGAGCGGAGGTGTGTCAAGCCAAAATCTCTTTAGAACGTAGCGTCGCTAAATGCGGGGGGTCGGGGGATGAAATATAACGATAGCTCCTCCCCCCAATCAAAATCCATCTAGCGGTGAATGGCATTATTACAGCGTAACAGAGCTAACTTGTCAATAATTTAGTTCGTCTTTTCACCCCTATGGCGTAACAAGCAAAAGTGTTTGTTCCAGACGATTCTATGTGCGTTAGTATGGCGGACCACATTATTTATTATTCTACTGGCGCTTAGCCGTTTTTTCAGCATATAGGTACATTACATAGGTGACACATATATGATAAAATAATTATATATGTCTATAATTATTTTATCATACGTACAGGAAAATTAGGGAATAAACAAAATAAAATAAGTTGTTAAAGTTGTTGATAAAAAATCTTTATTGATTAAAATTAATAATTACGATAATCTTACTAATATCTACTTCAGTATCCTGTGATGATATTATAAATGCGAAAGTTCATAAAAATATTTGGATATTTACATGTGTGTTAGAAGTAAACACAGAAACAACAAAACGGATTTAGATGAAATGGCACGCGAGTAGACCATGTCTTAGATTAACACATAGTCTACTTGTTATCCCGGTAATTTACCCCCATGGAAATAATGCATATTTTTAATATCTTCGTAGGGACTTTTTTTTTGCGGAAAGGCTTTACACGCGGATGAAGCCGCAAGAAACACCTAGTATTATGATAAAAATGAATGTATTCCTTATTGGCCACTGAACAAACCGCATCATGCACATAAAAATCAAATTCAACCGAAACAACGCAACCTTTACGCCCAGGTTCCCGCCAAAGTCCGTATTATAGTTGCGATCAGAAATTGTTAGTTGTCAACGTCAAATGTCAAAAACAAATAAAAAAACTAAAGTATTCTTTTAAATTTAATTTATTTCTAAACGATGGGACGAATATTAAACGTTTGACATTCAAAACCAAAACAAGAAGAATAAAACTCCACTTTTAGTAATATTTTAACTTGTAAATTTAATTGATTTCTAAACGACGGGACGAACATCAAATGTTTGACAGGTAGGAATATTTTCTAAAGAAAAGCGAAATTGTTGTTTTTACTATATTTCAAGCATTATTTTATATTTTCGAATATTTTGTTGGTGTCCAGTTGTTGCGTCTATTCATAACACGTATTCATGCATTTCTATTTTCTGTATTTACAGCATCGGTAGTAATAAGTTACTTTCTCCGCAAAAACAAAAAAAAAATGGGGAATCTAAAATGATAACAAATAAATCAATAACACGAAAAAAACTTACAAATACAACGAAATTAATAAAAATAATATCGACGCTTGAAAGGCAATCATATCTAAGCGACATTTAGCTAATTTTTTCAGTAGAGCGTTTTAAAGTTTTGATTTTGACAAAAAAAATCATAACTAAACTATTTGCTGCACAAAAATAATTGTTTTAGGAACTTCTTAATTTTTGTCATTTTTTGACCTAAATCAACAGCCTTGACGATTATAAATTAAAAAGTTACTGTCGCTTAGTTAAAAATTACCTTAATTTACAAACAGGTAAAATCATCTAAATGGATAATTTTATGGATACCGTAACAAGTAAATTTAAAGAAATATCAAATATTTAAAAATGCGCAGTTGGTAAGAATCGTATAAGGATAACTAAACATGTTAATAAAATCAATTAAAAATATCTATAGCTAAATTATTGGGTCGCACGAAAGTAGAAAAACATAAATACGTGCACAATATTGTAAATATTGTTATTCGCACCAACATTAAACTATTTAATAAACAGCAAATTTTAATGAAAATCAAATTTTATTGTTAGATAAACATACTTACATCCAAAATATAGCATATTGATATAGAATTTGTTAATAGTTAACTAATTTCGTTGGAGGGAGGTTCTCGCCTCAAGCAGAACTAGAAAACAATAATATTATCATTTATTCATTGTGTTGGAAACTCGTAATTTTCACTCAAATTTTATTTTTGCTGAAAGCACACTCATACAACCTAACGCCCTTATCCCATACGGGTAGTCAGAGACTATGGAGCACCACATTCTACGATTTTGACATACGTCTTCCACAAAGGATTTTATAGTACTTTGCAAACACGAGAAAGAATGTGGGACGATGTAAAAGAGGCCATGGAATATAAGAAAAGTACATGGCTAGATGAGAATAGCCAACGACACTTTCAAAACACTAGGTGATTCGCAAGCGGGTGTATTTTCTTTATTACGAACAGGTGAATATCTCCTAACAATAAGTATAACCACCTGAACATACCCGGTAAAATTACCTATGCGACATCATTGAAGTTAAAGGTTGACAAGTAAAAATATCTAAGCATAAAAAATTGAAATGAAATCCTCCTAGCCAGTTTCGGCCACGGCGGCCAATCTCAACGGAGATCAGCCAGGTACGCAGGAGATATTATAGTGCACAAGTGTGTGCGCAATACACAGGTGCACTCGCTATTCCTTCACTCTCATAGTCCGGTGAGACGGCAATCCGACATGACCGGAGAGAGATCAGGCGCAGGACCAACGGCTTTACGTGCTTTCCGAGGCACGGGGGTATCACACCGCCAACTTCCTGACTCCGAGCTGCGACTGAGTAAATTTTAAGATGGAAAAACCCAGTCACAATTTTTTTGGCTCGACCCGGGAATCGAACCCAGGACCTCAGCGCGCAAATCGTACTCGTAATGCGTACGCAATACCACTACGCCACCGAGGCAGTCAAACATAAGCATAAAAACATAAGCATAAAAAATAGAACTTATATTATTCAGGTAAAACTATCTAACCGATTAATCTCTTTTTATTTTGTTTTATGTAAAGTTGTATATATGTACTATTAACAAAATATTTTATTAAGCTGAAAATATCTAAGCACATCAATATGGTGAGTATGGGTGCAGGCAAATATATATCTACGCCAATGCTATAATTTTGTTGTGTAGGTAATAAACAACTCATTAAATAGTGAGCATTTTTTTTTATTTCAAGTAAACATATATTAATGCAAAACAGTAATATCACGATTTCAAGTGAGACACGATAAGTTCAAAATCAATTTCCTTAAGTGTACCAACTACTATAAATCCGAAAAGTCGTGAATTTCTTGTCGGTAAACGAGAAAAAAGTTGTGAAATTTACCGGAATCATCTAATATCTAACCGCCAAAAAAGTTGTCCTAGAGCTACGAAACCCGGATCAATCGACGCAAAAAAATTTGGCGATTCCAAATATGTATATAACTCATTTTCGGTATATTTGTCGCTTAGATATTATTGCCTTTCAAGCGTCGAATTATATTCGATGTTGGGTGTCGCTCGCATGACGCACATGTTTTTCGCTATCCGTTATTTCTGAATACTTACCCACAGATGTCACTACATGTTTTAATATATTTTTTCACATTTTATGTAACTAAGTAATAAATCTTTGAAATAATTCATATATTAGCAGGCAGAATAAGCTAAATTTACTAATTTCTGCCGAAAATTCGTATGACATGCGTTTATAACGATAAAATCATGATATCAGTGAGAAATCTAAAGAACCAAACTTTTTGACGACAGATGTCACTTTGTAATAAAACAATAAAATGTGTTTTAAAAAGCAAATAATCATAAATTTAAACGACTTACAAATGAAATGTTATGCCATCTTGTTTGATTTGTGATCCTGAGCAATTTCTACACCCAGCAACAGCGCACTTCATGGTTAAAAAAAAATTATACCTATTTAAACGTCAGATGAATCCGATCCGAACGCACTGACGACTCACTCGGGACTACAGTTTTAGGCCCCGCCTACTGTGACGTCATGACCTTAGTTGATGGTGACATGACCTAATCGCCTTGCGGCACCTCCGCTCTTCTTCTTTTCTTCGTGGTAATTCTATATTCGATTTATCTTGACTATAAATATTTTTATGGATTAAAATGCAAATTTATGAAGACTTATTTTCGTACACTACTTCAAATTTGATAACCCGTTACTAATAATAGTAGCGTTTTATGTATGCAATATTAGCAAGTAAAGAATTATAAGAACAAAGAAGATACCAGTTAATCCCTTTATATATCTAAGTATATATAATCGATTGATGTATTAAAAAACCCATAAAACCTAACAAATTGAAGTGTTCGTGTCCCAAGCCATTGCTGCTCCCGACGGGACGCTTCGAGCGCCTTCGTCCTAAGTAAAGCAGTGAAGTGAAAAGTTTTATTCTCATGTATTGTGATATTGCTTTGAGATAAATCCACTTACATTTGAACGGTAATAAGCAAAAGGGTGGGCATGTGTCGGCTCAAAGCATCAATTTATGCAACGCTTGTCTTTGTTACTCAAGACACTCAAGTTATGTTTTTCACACGAATTTATCCGAGGTATATAAAAAAACGACTGACTGCCTCGGTGGCCTAGTTGTATTACGGCACTACTGCAATGCTAAGGTCTCGGGTTCGATCCCGGGGTCAGACAGTGATATTGGATTTTTCTAATGAGTATCAGTCTCAGAGTCTGGAATTTGTGCCGCATATGGTGACAGGCTCACCCCTTATCACATCATGGTACGGAATCCGCACGGCAAAAAGTAGGTGCACTAGTTACGTCTCTGCCTATACCTTCGGAGATAAAAGGCATGAGTGTGTGTGCATAATAAAACGCAAATCTGTAGTGAAATATTTTCTCAATGAATATTCAAAGTACCTATTGCTTTTTCATAATAAACTAGCGGCCCCGACAGACGTTGTCCTGTCCTAAAAAGGAAATAAAATCCTAGAACCCGAGTCTAAACCATTCTGGAATCCACCTAAAGACACGCAAAAAAAAATCATTAAAATCGGTCCAGCCGTTTTTCCACGCAATTTTCTTAATTTTTTCTTTCATAAGAACCTTCTCCTGACAATAATAAACACATAAAAATAATAAGGTAATCGGTCCAGCCGTTCATGCGTGATGCCGTGACCAAGAAAATAGGGATATAGAAATATAATATGTAATCCAATGACATAGTACACACGTCAAATAATTTACATTCATGATAAGAATATTTTGTATATTCTCAAATAATTACACTTTATCATTTAAATATTAATATCTCTTCTTGCTTGTTCAATGATCACAGTAACTCAGTATTCATCACAAATACTGAAATCAATCGTTGATTTCGCGAAAGGATTCCAACGTCAATACGTCAATATTTTCAATTTAATTAGTAATTTATCAACAGAAATTCAGTGGTAATGCCACTTAGTTGTGGATACAACACGTCTGATGAATTCAGTGACGCCCGTAATCTCGGTGAATGTCCGTCTCTGAATTCAAAGGATTCGATACTTTTTGTGTCATGATGCACTCAAAACTTTTTCGTATGCAAAAAAACGTCCGAGTTTAGTAGTCAAAGGGTTGGATTCTTTCAACGGAAGTCTTGGACGAATATAAGATACAAACTCATTTATTTTTCTTTCATTAACTTCGAGCTTAAGTTTTAATGCAAATCATTGAGATCTTTAAAAGTATCAAGAGAATTAATTCGCTTTCGTTCTGGTTTGAAGTCTTATAATTGCTTTACCATCGACTATAAGTTTTAAAAGCGACCTTTTAAAGCAATCAGGTTTAATAATTACTTTAGTTCTACTTCGCCCGCGATTAATTTCTCTATCTCAAAAGTTTAAAGTTAAACTATGCATTGCTTGGTAGGTATTACTGACAAGGTTTCTTTGATTTTCTGAGATATCGCTCCTTCGTTTTCAAATAGTCTCTGAGTAAGAGAATCCACGTTTTAGGCATTCACGTTACTCTGTCCTAGATTTACTTCTACTATCTTTTCTCTTAGATATGACATCTACAACTTCCAGTTCAAAAATACACTACTTTTACAATTTACTAATTTTTCTCATTATAGTCTTCATATTCTCTCTACTTACAATAATATAAAACGAATGGGTTGTACCTGTAAATTGGCGTGCCCAAGTCTTCCCTGTACCAGAGTACCAGCAGCACCGCATCATCGTCGTCTTGTGAGGCAATGTCGCACGGCAGGTACACCGGCTCCCCAGCCACCGCTACCACTTGCGTCATTGGCACTGGAAAGAAGAGGATCAATTTTAATTACTGGTGCAATGACACTTCATAAATATCATCTACTAAAGTATTTTTGAAAAATTTCCCAACAAAATACTACATGATACCTTTGGTCCATGGTTACCATGGTCTTGCGGAACTTTTATTAATACTAAACTTCAAATTTCCAAAAGAACAAATTATTAAAAAAAAATCCACTAAGAATCCATCAACATCTACTCTCATAATATACAAATTACATACAGTATCTATATCTTTTGAAGAAACAAACTCAAAAGAAAACGTTAAATTCAACAAAGAACAAAGGTAAATCCAATAGAAACAAACAGAAAGAGAGCGCAGTGGGCGTTTTCGCTATATTGTCTTATTTTGTCCGTAAGAACTGGATAAAGACGGACGTCCGGCCCGCCCCGGACATATCAGTTATCCGGCTGCATGTGCACTTGCCTGCAATGATACATGGCGCAATTATGTTTTATTCAACGGACATTTTGTACATCTGTGCGATTTATTCTAAGATGTTTCGCTTCAGGTAACTTTTATGGTGTATTAGCTTTTGCCCACCCGCGTCAATAAGTATTCCGCGATAAAAGTTCCGCTTTATATTTTACCGGGGTAAAAAGTAGCCTGTGTGTTAATCCAAGACATGATCTACCCGTGTGCCAAATTTCATCGAAACCCATTCAGCAGTTTTTGCATGAAAGAGTAACAAACATACATTTTTACAAACTTTCGCGTTTATAATATTAATAGGATAAAATATGTTTTGTCTAGATGTGGTCAAACAATATTCATCATCATCATCAGCCACATGACGTCCACTGCTGAACATAGGCCTCCCCCAAAGATTTACAACAATATTACGACCCATATATTGTATACGACTGCAAAGCTGAGGTCTCGGGTTCGATCCCCGGGTCGGGCAAAGCGATATTGAGTTTTTCTATTCAGTATCAGTCCGGAGTCTGGAATTTGTGCCCGATATGGCGATAGGCTTGCCCCCTATCACATCATGGGACGGAATGTCGGCGAAAAGTGGGTGCACTAGTTGCGCCTCTGCCTACCCCTTCGGGGATAATAGGCGTGAGTGTATATGTATGTATGTATGTATATATTGTATACTAGTTCTCTATTGGGTAGACTTCCTCCACTTTTTAGAAGATTACGTCTAACACCTGGTGTAGGTAGGTAGCCGTCATATGTATTAGTAGATACATATGACGGCTAACAGAAAAATATAGTAATCGAAAATCAAATTTTATTCAACAGATTTAAATGATAAAATCCTTGATATCTCAAACGGATATTCTTGATACAGCTAAGCTATTGAAACTGCGGAATCAACGTCTGAGAGTCGTATATTATTGAAAAGCGAGCGGCCAATGGAAATCGCATCTCAAATGGGTTAGAGACGAGGAAATGCTATTAATTTCCGAATGTCATGTTATGCTCCGTGTCCGTTGAGAAATAATTTCTACGCAATTGCCTCGGGTTGTGGTGACCAAAATGAACCTTTTTGCTTGTGACGTACAAAGGAAACTTCGGAAGGTTTTAGCTCAAACTAGTTAGAATAACAAAATGTATTATATGCAGATGTTAGTTTAGAATTTCTGGAACTGTGGAGTTGATAATAAGCTTATAAACGGACGAAGTTAGCTGCAGTTCTGCGCTTAAAATTGATTATGAATGTTTTAACTGTATAACTTTAATACACTAGCAATACACATGGAATCTACAGATAAAATTGTTCTACACAGTTTTATGCAGGTTTATATCGAGGTCATTGATTTTGATTTGAAAGCAACCCTGTTGAAATAAAACTACTAAATTTAAGAATGAATGAAATCCTCCTAGCCAGTTTCGGCCACGGCGGCCAATCTCAACGGAGATCGGCCAGGTACGCAGGAGATATTATAGTGCACAAGTGTGTGCGCAATACACAGGTGCACTCGCTATTCCTTCACTCTCATAGTCCGGTGAGACGGCAATCCAACATGACCGGAGAGAGATCAGGCGCAGGACCAACGGCTTTACGTGCTTTCCGAGGCACGGGGTTATCACACCGCCAACTTCCTGACTCCGAGCTGCGACTGAGTAATTTTTTAAGATGGAAAACCCAGTCACAAAGTTTTTTTTGGCCCGACCCGGGATTCGAACCCAGGACCTCAGCGCGCAAATCGTACTCGTAACGCGTACGCAATACAACTACGCCACCGAGGAAGTAAATTTAAGAACTATGTACATAAACTAACACTTATTCTGACAATTCCTAAAAATACCCCAAATTCCCTTAAATTTGAATAATAACTTTGAAAGAGATAAAAATCATTGAACGCATTCAACTCCAAAGTTCCACCCACAAGCCGTAATCTTATTGAAGCTCCTTCGTAGACCGTCCATGTTGGAATAAATCCTATTCCAAGCTCCGAGCATCGCGCTGAGTACGGAATAGCAAAATTTCACTACATACGCCACGCACGAGAATTTGATTAGGGCAAGCTAATTCGGCTTTTAAACATTCATGTGTCTGTTTTCTTTATGCTATTAAATTCAATTGTGACATTGTTTGAATATATGCTTGCATGTTTTTGGGCTTATGCAAAGGGTAACTTTCGTATTCACAAAATTTATCTAGCTAAGTACGATGTTATGATAAATTAATCTGTTCCTCAGTGTTTAGAGAACGCAGTGACGAATATATTTATTTATGGGCGTATCTTCGGCAATAATTTCGATGCCTCCGAAAATGAACCAAAGTGATGACAGTTCGAAATGTATCAGGCAGTATAACTTTTCAAAAGTGTTAAATTAAACATACAACAAACATGCGGGCATCCTAAAATTTCCATAAAATAATATTTTGTAAGTCACACGAATCTTGTAATAAAGTGTTAAGAAAAGCAATTCTTTATCCTATAAAATATTCTATAAGAAAATAATAAGACAGGCATGTTCATTGACCATGTCTTTCAATGTTGAGACACGAAGAAGTAATTGGCAATATCATCAAAAACAACGGCTACAAAAGTTTGAACAATTTCCACACATTTATGTCAAAACGCCTCTACATGGGGATTAGGGATCATAATAAATAAGTCAAAGCATCTAATTAGTTTTTGTTACTGCACCAAATTGCTCAAAAACATTAGTAGACACCACTGCAAGCGCAAACTGGCAAAAACACTAATAAAGTACCAATATCGCAAAGGAAATGGCTCCGTGTTTTATTCAAAAAACTTTAACTTCAGTCAAATTGAACCCCTAATGGTGCAGTAACAACGGCGCATTTAGAACGGGTTTAATTGAAATTTCAGCTCAATTCGGGTAACGGCAGTGGGACATCATTTGAATAATTAAAAAGCGGCTTTATCTATTTATTCAGGTTCTACCATCGCTACAGTTTGAGAGCTGCAATTGGGCCAACTCCAAAACGTCTGAGTATGCTTCACTTGCAACTGTGGATTTAAATATTAACCTGCTTGTATAGCGTATCAATGCAGCATCGATTATTTGCATAGTTATTGGATGTTTGGTCGATGTTCGTTTATTGACTGGTCTTTTAAGGTCAGTGCGTTTTACTTGCGAGTAATATTTTAGTTAACAGGAGTGGGTCTATGTGGCGCTGCGCCTAAATATTTAGGTAAATTTAAAAAAAAATTGTGGCGTCGATGTTTTAAAATAGCACTCAAAAATCCTGGGATTTTTACATTACAACATCATAGCAATATATTGTGAGATTGCTTGTTGAACAGATGGTCTCTACCCGGGCTCTTCTAAATATTATATTAGGCCTCATAGAAATCAATAATAGCAAAGAAACTAATCAAGTATTTACATTTTTTTACTTCTACTATCATCTTGGTAGTTGATACTCTGTATTTTTTTTACATTGATCTCAATGGTTGGTTTTACTTTGCCTTACAAATCCTATCTTCTAAAGTTGGAGTTTTAGTACCAAAGCTTGCCTTTTGAATATAAAATGCTCGCGTCGCCAAACATCGGCGCGTACAAACAAATCTATTTGGGCACGTAAGCAAACAATTTGTGGACTTACACTCGTTTCACTTGCACCAAAGCGATATTGCCTAACTTTGCCAGTGAAAGGACATCGTTGTAATTTTGCATTTGAAATTTACTGAATGCTATAATCGGTTCTTTGCTTTTCGTTTTCCTGTTTAGTTTTGCACTTTGAGCAATAATTACATTACTTTAACCTTAATGGAGTTTTTGACTGTGTCATTAGTTTGATTAGTATTATTAGTTTTATAACATTAATTTTGCTAAAATGTGTATTGTTTGACGTTGTTAGAATCTGCACGAATCTAGTTTGATTGGGTAAGGTGAGGTTTTCCAATTTAAATAATATGGATGAACACTGTGTACCAATTTTTCTATTTTTGTCTCCAGGTTTCAAGGATAATATAAATGCTAGTGCTAAGAAGATGGGCATCATTAGCCCTATCACAATATTTCAGGGTGACGAGCTCTGTGCAGTGTTAAATAACGCATGGAATGCTAGTAAAGAATGCTAAGTTTTACATCAAAGAAAAGATAGGCCTATAGCCTACTTTTTTAATATTTACATAGCCAAATCTACGCGGGTGAAGCCGATGCATAAGCTATGTCATAAGTTAGGCTAACCAGCTTAAGTTCCGAAAGACTGTATATTTATGGGACACCTCCACAAAATTAATTTATAGGAGGCACAAAAGGCACAGATATTTTCATATTCCACATTATTCAAATCAAAACATAAGCTGCGTAGTCTCCGACGTCGCGTTTTATCAGATTTTCTAAATGAAATTTAAGGAGATACATCACTTGTGACGTCACAGGAGCAATAAAGCGCCTCCTTACCCCCCTTCCGTAATCTGCACAATCCTTGCCCTCATCTGGATGAAACAAGCATAACTCAGCGGTCCTTTTATATCTCACGGCTGAGTTAGCCGGGCCACTAAGCCAGAAGATTTTCTCGTTGTCAATGAAATAGAACATGAAGATATGAAGCAACTAAGGCGTTAGACGCTGTCAGCTTGTTTTGATAATATAATACCAACCCAGTATTATATACTGCCCACTTCTAAGCACGGGCCTCTTATACTTAGAGGGGAGAGAGAGAAGAGAGAGGAAGAGAGGGAGGAGATGGTTTAGGCCCTAGGTACTCCACCACGATGACCTATTATTGATTAATAATACACATGTAGGTAACTTCGGATAGTCAGAAGTGTGCCTTGGGTTTGAAACTGTATACATTCGTTTCGGCAGACCGTTCCATTGCTAACTAAGCTATCGTGCGTCAGGCCATTTTCAGCTTCTTGTCTAAATATTACTCTATTATGACAGTTGGTAAAGCAACTATTGACAGAGTCTAATCTGATCCAGAACTATTCACTATAGGAGCATAGAAAGTGACTTGTGGAAAGCGACTATAGTCCTTCACCACATGCTTCAAGCGTTATTTTCATAAAATTTAGTATCATACTAAACGAAGACACAAATCGCTGTCGCAAGTAAATGAGAGTTTAGATCTCACATTTTGTAGCCTGCGTCTATTTGAGGCGTGAGACAAGCGGAGATTTCCCCCAGGACGTCACGACAGTACAAGGTCACGTTTCCCCATTTTGTACTCAGATTATAGCTGGCTTCATTGTTAAAATATTTTGATATTTATTTCTGTTGGTTATTTTTATAAACAGTAGCAGTAACTTCTTTTTCCAGTGGTCGTGTATGGGATACGGATCGAGAGGTCCTAGGTTCACAGCTGAACAGTAATTTAAACATGATCATCCAGAGGGAGCCGACTTCAAGTAGGCGTTAGGTAGTAAAAAATAAACCATAATGTTTCTGCAACATGCTTGGAAAAGTGTGTTGCACCGACATCAGTGGGGGCCTTAACTGAACCAAGGCTCCAGACGGCAGATCTTTGCGAGGCGTTTTTTCTTTGCGCGCGCCCCAGGGGTAGCAAAAAATTGATCCGCGATTTCCTCAATTTTATAGTTGAGATACCCACGATGCTTTGGTAAACAGGGCGAGGACCTAAAACGTTACATAACCATCTAATATATTGCGTGCGCGTCCCGGGTTCGAACCCCGGATCAGGCAAAGTGATATTTGGTTTTTCTGCTCAATATAAGCCCGGACTCTAGAATTTGTGCCCGATATGGCAAGGCTCGCCTCCTATCATGGGATGGAACACACCATAATACACACATCTGCCTATCCCTTTGGGGATAAAGGCGTAATGTGGTTTTTGTTTGTTTCTACAATAAAATGGTTTTCAAATACACAGCTGTGAATTCCGAAACACAATAAGATCTCCATTTGATGTTAGTAATTCTATCGCACATACGAATATTTTAAGATCCCTTATGTTACCTGATATTTCATTATAATTCGAGATACACCGACATTAATTAAAGCGTAATACATATTTTTACGCTCACGAAACTTTCGTTCTGTGAATCACGAATTCGTATAATTTATTCCCTTTTTAATTTGTTTTGATTTTCGCAATGCTATTTTGGGAACGAAGCCTGATTTAGGCGGATTAATTATTGCTGAAACAATTAGAATAGTAAATATAGAATATACTTATACTGTGCAATTATTGAGCCCGTCTGAATCTGCGCAATGGCGATGCAATTCTCGCCCGCGTTTACGTACAGTTAGAAAAGTGTATAGATTCTAAATTCACTTGCGTGTCGTCTGTACAACATGCAATTTATAACTAAAGTAGATAATAAGAGCTATCTGCTGTTTCCTTTGTACAGTCAGCCATATAAGTATCTGAACAAACTCAAAATTTCAAATCGCTTATACGCGTTCAATCAATTCATCAATTCAATTAAAACATCATTTTTTCTTTGTGGAAAGTAAACTAGCTGCCTCGGTGGCGTAGTTGTATTACATTACAACTGCAAAGCTGAGGTCTCAGGTTCGATCCCCGGGTCGGGCAAAGTGATATTGAATTTTTCTACTCAGTATCAGTCCGGAGTCTGGAATTTGTGCCCGATATGGCGATAGGCTCGCCCTCTATCACGTCATGGGACGGAATGTCGGCGAAAAGTGGGTGCACTAGTTGCGCCTCTGCCTACCCTTTCGGGGATAACAGGCGTGAGTGTATATATCTATGTAATGTATTTAATGTAAAGTAGTAAATATGTAATATCTATGTAATGTAAATATCTATGTAATGTAAACTCAATCCTTTTAATTTTATTTTTGTGAAGAGAATACGTAAATTGATAAGGACACAAAAGTGTAGCGGCGATTCGAAGTTTTGAATAGTTCAGCTCCACTGACTCCACTGTATCTGATCTTAAGTGGTGAAGAAGACAGAGTGGCGACTGAGGAGAGATGTTTGCCCGTCGTCAGTGGATACAATTATGCCGGCCTGTTTGAACTCGATATACACAGGCTCCCGAAACGCAACAAATTTACATAATTGTTTTGTTTATAAATATATATATACATATACTATTATAAGTATTACCAAAAATATATTTGTTGACATAGTGTTTACCTAATATTTAAGTTAATTTAATTGTATCGACACTATGATGTAAATTAATTTCGTGCACCTACTACTATGTTTTTGTCTCTGCACCACTCCAGGTTGACTGGTAGAGAATGCCTTCGGCATTAAGTCCGCCTTTACATATTTTTGTATGAAGTGCAAATAAAATAAAAAAATAAATAAAAACAAACTTACGTGGTTCACTGTAGCGGGTTTTGTTTGTTGGTTTTAACATCTGTACGGTGGTGACTATCCACCAGTAAAAAAAACCCGTTATGCAAGTCACATAGGTTTTAATAAAAGTGTATGACCAGCTGCGCATGTATGACCAACGAAGGGCTCGCCTGGTCATCCCATCTCCTTTGCATTGCTAGATACTCTAAAGTTTAATCTTGTCAAGTTTAAGACGTTTGAGTTTAAGCTTTTTTAACAGGGCTTGTAATCAAGATGCTTTTCTACAGGCGTTAATGCCCATGGAATAGAAAATAATGTATCCGAATATATATCTTATCGACAAGTAGCGCAAGGAAACGTCATTTCCATATTGGTTTCTATTCTATATCGGCGCTAACGCCGCGCTGGTAGAATAGTATTTGGCCACAGCTGAAGACGTAGCCAGAGTTCACACTATAATATTGAAAGCCCTTCCAACAAACATGCAACATTTAGTTGTAGAAAGAAAAAATCTTTATTTCCATTAGCAGGATGTACAAACACTAAAATAAAGACACATAATATATACGTAACAACTTAGAACCAAAATGTTAATGAACTAAATAAAGATTTAACTTGTGTTATGGACAAAGAGAAGTATCAAATGAAACATACATATTTCCAACGAATTATATTAATAGTATGCGGGCATGCCCGTCGAGTAAAGGGAAAAGAAAAATGGTCACAATGTTGGAAACCATCATGGCGCCGACATACTCGGCCGATTATTTAATCCTTATGACGGCCGAAACGCTTGACTTAGGGTCCCGCTTACGGATATATTAAACCCATAACTTTTGGTTTCAGTAGAGCTGTTTTATAATAGTTTTATGATGTAACTTAATGTTGCTCGCAGCAGCTACTCGATGAATATTTGCTAATAAAAAAACAGTATTATTTCGGAACGAAATGTTGCACACACACACTCACGCCTTTCATCCCCGAAGGGGTAGGCAGAGGCGCAACTAGTGCACTTTTCGCCGCGCGTATTCCGTTCTATGATATGATAGGGGCAAGCCTATCGTCATACCAGGCACTGGATACTGAATTAAAAAAAAAAACAATGTATCTTTGCCCCACCCGGGAATCGAATCCAAGACCTCAGCATTGCAGTCATACCGTAATACCACTACGCCACCGAGGCAGTCGAACGAAATATTACGTAAGGAGGTATGTTCATTGTAATTTACAATTATGGTTTGTTCGTGAGCAATATTCCAGACAAATCCATTGAGAAGATTCAGTTACTTCTAAAATAGCTGGCGGGAAATAATCTCTGGTCAGTCAACACTCTATCTGGATCCATTTCGCTTACCATTAAATGCAGTGCCCGTATAACATCTAAATATCTATTCTCATCATTAAGTATTTAAGAAGTATACACATAAACAATACCTACACTAAATTTTGTGTAACATACAGAACCCATAAAGTAACAGGAAAAGTGAAATATAGCCCGTATCTATCAATCAAAACGCATGTAAACCCTTCGCGAGATACATAACTTATGAGCAACTTATGTTTGCGTTACTTCGCCTGAGGCAGACGTTGAAGAACTGTATTACCCTAAACATCACACTAATATTTTGCACAAAGAGGGTTTCTAAAATATATTGTTAAATTTAACAATAAATAAAAGACATATTGTGAGTGCTATGTGAGTGAATGCCTTAGTCATGAGAAAAATAAATCCTGAGCCTAGCAAACGTAGTCTAGAGTTATGTTTCCTATTTTTATCATGTAAATTAAGTAAGAACATAAATACATAATACATTAATTAATAGTGAAGTTTATAGTCTCTAAACTTATTTTAAGATTCCATAACCAGGTTCGAAGGACCACTGAAAATTTATGAGCGAAATTATGATATCGTAAAATGTTCGTCGTACACAGAGAATAATTTATATAACGTGGAATTTGATTCAGCATAGTTAATATTAATTAACATAGCTTTTAATTATAAATAAGCATACTTATCAATATTTTGAACGTATTACGAATCCATTAGAGATTTTAGTAACTTATTATAATTTACGATTACTGATTCCTTTTGAAACCATTTTCAAAGTAATTTAAGATTTTAAATTAAAAACAGAATGAATGTCATTCATATAAAAAAATATACTGATAAATTCAGTTTTAGATTCATAGTCTCCATATTTACGAGCAGTATATTGTATGGCCAGCCCTACATACATATTGAAGGAAGTAGCAGTAGCGATCTGGCTAAGTTATCAACCACCTACCTGACGCCAAGTACCCCAAAGTGTTGCCTATTTGGCATAGAATACAAGACCTCACACCCGCAGCCTATATACGCTAGCACAAAGCCGAGGTGCCAACATTAAACATCTTCTATAAACAAATCAGGAAACAATTGCAATTAATGTCCCTAAAATCAGTTCCATACCACTAAATATCAGGAAAACATACACTGACAGATGTCACGTCAAACAAGCAAATATTAAAGTAGAAACATTAGAATCTTTACACAAAGAAGATGTTGAATAATACAGGAGGCAGAGGGCCTTCCATAATGGAATTACCCGGGACGTGTTTGCCCAACAAAATAAATAGCCCCCAAGTATTTATATATTGTAAATGTTGGATCTCGTCTGACACTTTTGTGTTTGCTTTGATGAAGGCCGTCCACGTGTGTTTGACGTTAGGGTCTAGGGTTAGTAAACACTTGGATGGCGCTTGAGGGCTTTAGTGTGTAATGAAGAAATTGGTGTAATTTTCTTAGTTGATACATACAAATAGGCATAGCAGTATTAGTCTTCAAAGGGATAACTTAATCACGAGATAGGTATCTCGTAACTGAGATAGAGGTACCGTGGTCTACTTTAAATAGAAATGTGTGAATAGGTCAGTAAAAAGCGGCGATAGCCTATTTGGGAGTAGAACTGACTGCCGAGACGAATATTTGTAGGTTCAAAACCCAAGGGCACGCACCTCTGACTTTTCTAAAGTTATGTGGGTATTCTTTGTGAATTATTGCTTGCTTTGACGGAGAAGGAAAATATCGTGAGGAAACCTGCATGTCTGAGAAGTTCTCTATAAGAATTTCGAAGTGTGAAGTCTGCCAACCCGCACTTGGCCAGCGTGGTGGACTGAGACCTTAACCCTTAGTTGTAGAGGAGGCCTGTGTTCAGCAGTGGGCAATAAATAATACAGGGCTGGTATGGTATGGTGTGAATAAAAATAATTGTCTCATACTCTCCATAATATAAATATAAAAAACCAAAACCGGACTGCAATAAAAAAATAAAAACGAAGTGTTGTCATAGTCTTTCATAACAAGTATTGTTCTAAATGTCCTTAATTGTGTTGTGATAATTTGCACTAAGCCAGCGTTGAAGACTAGGGTCTAAACGTACTCAGTTGTAGAAAACGCTCTTCCCCGCGACAGTACGTACATAACACAAGACTGTCCTTATTATAATCTCAGACATAATAATTTTTTTTTTTTTTTTTTTTAGATGGCCATCTTCGGCTCATTAGGGACGGCTGCGGGCTTCCTCCGACTCACGTCTAAGTTGTCGTCCGCAACCGCCCCTGCGCGTACCGCGTTTTTGCGGTCCTTTTTCCCCTGTTGCGGGGGCTCAGAAGCCCCCGAAACACCGTATCGTGTCCGCCTTTTGGTGTCCGAGGCAGTGTGAGACACGCTGCCCCGGACATGTCCATCACGGGGGTCACAGAAGTTGGCTAGACTAATGGGTGGGCGGCACGTCCCGCCCACCCGTGACCCCCGGAGGCCCCTATTAGTCGCCTTTTACGACAGGCAGGGGATACCGTGGTGGAATTCTCCAAACGCCCCCAATCCACAGGGCCGGAGACGTCGGTCAGTCGTCCACCCGACGCCTCCTACGTCTCGTCTGGCGGCGGGAGGGATCACCACTGCGCTGGCGATCCCTCTCGGCACTCTCCTTCCGCGAGAGGACCGCCTCGCAGAAGTGGGCCACCGCCTGCCAGGCCTCCCGGCCGCCGACCATGGAAGCGACCACGGCCGGCAGCGAGAGGTCTTCTCACTGTTCTCTGTTTCTGTTTCTCACTGGTTCTGTTCTCGACTGTTCTGAGAGCGCTGCGCTCCTCATCCCAGGCTGGACAACACTCCAACGTATGTTGGGCCGTGTCCATTGGGCAGTTGTCACAATAGTGACACACGGCCGACTCCTCTATACCTACCACCCGAAACAGGAACTCACCGAAGCAGCCATGCCCGGTGAGCACCTGCGTCAGGCGGTATGTTGCCGCTCCGTGGCGCCTGTCCAGCCATTCGGCAAAGACAGGACGCACTGCCTCTACGACCCGGTGCCCCCACGACGGGGCCTCCAGCCTGAGACGCCACTCCTCCACGGCGGCTCGCCGTAAGGCGGCCCTCTTGGCCTCCACCTCCTTCAGGGCCGGACGCTCCCCGCGACTGGACGCCTCCTCCCGCCAATGGAATACATCGGCAAGGGATTTGGCGTCCAGGTCCCAGGGCAGAAATCCGGCCAATAGGCAAGCCGCCTCGAAAGAGACCGTGCGGTACGCCCTGACCGCCCGCTGCGCTAAAGCTCTCTGCGGGGCGCGCAGAAGGGCGACGCAGGGGCGGCCCAGGGAGTCAGCCCAAACGGGGCTGCCATAAAGGGCTATGGACCGCACGACTCCGTGATACAGCCTCCGGCAAGGGAAGCCAGGACCTTCCAGGTTGGGCAGCAGGCGGGAAAGAGCGCCCGCTGCCCGGGACAATTTCGTCCTCAACTCCTTAAAGTGGGTGCGGAATCGCCATCGGCTATCTAGGACTAAACCTAGATACCTCATGCTAGAGCCGATGGGGATCCGCACCCCCCCAACGACGATGCCGGCACCGGCCGGTGGCCCTCTCCGAGGTCCGTGAAAACACACGGCCTCGGTTTTCTCGAGGGCCACCTTCAACCCTAAACGTTGGATTCTACCAACTACTTGGCCGGTGCCCGCCGCCGCCAGAGTTGCGGCGTCCCGGAAGGTCCCAGCAGTCGCTGTGACTAACGTATCGTCGGCGTAACAAGTCACGCCGACGCCCCGGAGATTGGAACCACGGAGCACCCAGTCGTACCCGATGTTCCACAGGAGAGGGCCCAAAACCGAGCCCTGTGGAACACCGCACGACATCGCTCTTCGGTGCCACCCATCGGCGCCCGGATACACCACGTGCCTGTCAGACAGGTACGCGTGCACCAAACGCCGGAGATAGGGCGGCACCACGTGGTACCGCAGTGCCTCGTGGATGCAGGGCCAGGGCAGCGAGTTGAAAGCATTGGATATATCCAATGATACAGCTATCACTACACTGCCTCTGGCCACTGCATCCTCCGCCTGTGCCTTCACCCGCAGAATCGCGTGGACAGTGGAACGTCCCCTCCTAAATCCAAACTGTTCGTCGGCCAGATTTGGTCCGACCCTCTCAAGATGCTCGACGAGGCGGGTATGGATGATGCGCTCGAAGAGCTTTGCCACCTCGTCGAGCAACACGATGGGCCGGTAGGCCGACGGCGACTCTGCGGGTCGTCCTCCCTTCTTCAGCAGGACGAGCTTCCCGGTTTTCCAACGCACCGGGAAGACGCCCTGCTCCAGGCAGGCGGTGAATAAGCTGCGGAGCCTCGGGCCCAGGTACTCGAGGGCTAGCACCCAGAGACATAATAATACAAATACATTACAAATACTCTTTATTGTAACCATTTTTAAGCAAAAATATAACAAAATATCAGGTTGATACAATTTCCTTAAGTCTATGGTGTACAATGGGCGGCCTTATCGCTATAAGCGATCTCTTCCATTAATAATATAATCTCATACAACAAATGTATCCTACTTAGAAGTCAAAGACGTACGTAGATATCTGAATATCTGCGACATTAATATCCGATTCCATATCCGCCTGCATCGTGGCAGATGTATCGCGGATATGTCTCATTCGATTAGTCATTATATAAGTCACGTCGCGATTCCGAACGCAATTCAATATGCTCGGAAGGTATTACTTCGGTTTATTTTCCTTTAAGGCGACTTTTTTATCCTGACTAAGCAGTAACCCCACTCCAACTGATGATAATTGAAGTGGGATCCAGATAAAGTGCAGACTCACGAGAGATGATTATCCCTCGCCAGTCGATACAATTATGCCGGTCCGAGTGAACCCGAACTACATTCATTATTATAGTGTGATCCACTTAGTAGTGATCTTTAAAATTAAGAAGTAAAAATAAGATGTCCGCTTCTTGTCTGGGTCTTGGGCCTCCAAATCTAATCGGGCTCAAACTTTGTGGATATTAATGGAGTAAAATCGCGGATCTTGGATATAATCCTACTAATATTATAAAGGCGAAAGTTTGTAAGAATGTATGGATGTTTGGATGTTTGTTCCTCTTTCACGCAAAAACTACTACTGAACGGATTTCGATGAAATTTGGCACACGGGTAGGTCATGTCCTGGATTAACACATAGGCTACTTTTTATCCCGGGAAAACATAAAGCGGGACTTTTATCCCGGAAAAACTTTTTAAGGCGGGCGGAGCCGCGGGCAAAAGCTAGTAAAAAATATTTTTATAACTAACATACATACATACATATACACTCACGCCTGTTATCCCCGAAGGGGTAGGCAGAGGCGCAACTAGTGCACCCACTTTTCGCCGTTATTCCGTCCATGATGTGATAGGGGGCGAGCCTATCGCCATATCGGGCACAAATTCCAGACTCCGAGCTGATACTGAATAGAAAAACTCAATATCACTTTGCCCGACCCGGGGATCGAACCCGAGACCTCAAGCTTTTCAGTCTTACTGTAATACAACTACGCCACCGAGGCAGTCATAACAGGTAGTTTTATAACTAACTTCTTTAATAATGTTCATTTTATAAGTTGACAGTGGGATACCCCCCCTCGGAAAGCACGTAAAGCCGTTGGTCCTGCGCCTGATTTCTTTCAGTCATGTCGGATTGCCGTCTCACCAGACCACGAGAGTAAAGGAATAGCGAGTGCACCTGTGTATTGCGCTCACACTTGTGCACTAAAATATCTCCTGCGTACGAAGTTGATCTCCATTGAGATCTCCCGCGTACCGAAAATTTCATTGTTTTCATACATACATACATATACACTCACGCCTGTTATCCCCGAAGGGGTAGGCAGAGGCGCAACTAGTGCACTCACTTTTCATTGATTTCATTTTAAACAAAATAAAATCACATAAATCTCAAACTCAAGAACTTTAAAATTATAGGATTTATTGCAAAAGACTAGTTTGTCGGTGTTATACCCAAATACGTATATAAGCGATCCTGGTTAGAATTTTAGGCCGTTTTTGAACATGTCCTTTTCTAAATATAATGATCCACTTGCTCGATTATGCTGATGAAATTTGGCTGCTCATAAACTACTTTTAGAAAATACACATTCGCGCTTGAGAAAATATGCTAAATAAGGTCGCTTTTTATATGGAAGCCGACGTTCAGGTGATAGCCATCGTAAATAGGTTAATCTGACAAATCCCTCTTAATCCTGACGCGATTAAAATCGTAGTCGAAAGCCAATAATTTCCAAAATAAATTACTCCAAGTCGCAGATGTAGTTGAACAAGCAAACGCAATTAGCAACTTAGTGGTCTGTAATACAGTAATCGGTCGCCAATCGCCTTGCACGTGATTACTTGGCCGTAATGAATGGAGCCGTGCTGCTAGCCACCAATCGTAATTTAATCTTGATGTGTAGCATAATTATACACCTGCGGGCTGCGTGATATGGCGAATTTTGGGAGATTAGGGTTTGCGCACACTTATCGGCAGCTTATCGCCTCGAAATATAAAAAAGATGGAAGCCATAAGAAATATTTTTATGGTAATTCTATACATCCAACATAATAGACTGCCTCGGTGGCGTAGTTGTATTGCGTACGCGTTACGAGTACGATTTTCGCGCTGAGGTCCTGGGTTCGAATCCCGGGTCGAGCCAAAAAGTTTGTGACTGGGTTGTTCCATCTTAAAAAAAAAATTACTCAGTCGCAGCTCGGAGTCAGGAAGTTGACGGTGTGATACCCCCGTGCCTCGGAAAGCACGTAAAGCCGTTGGTCCTGCGCCTGATCTCTCTCCGGTCATGTCGGATTGCCGTCTCACCGGACTATGAGAGTAAAGGAATATATATATAAAGGAATAGCGAGTGCACCTGTGTATTGCGCACACACTTGTGCACTATAATATCTCCTGCGTACCTGGCTGATCTCCGTTGACATTGGCCGAAACTGGCTAGGGGGATTTCAATAGTCTTTCTTGTAGTCAGATGAGTATAACATACTTGTAACTTTATTATTGTATCTACACTTGATAATAACGCTATACAAGATCTCTCACGTGAACGAAAAGCTGTAAAATTGTCAATCGGATGATATAAGCCAGTGAATATTTAGACATCGATTTCGTCACTAAAATATGTAAAACTAGCTCTGCTCGCGGTTCCGACCGCGTGAAGGAGTTTTTCCGGTATAAAAAGTAGCCCATGTTATTTAAATGTAGTTTTATATCGGTGACATAATTTTTCAAATCGATCCAGTAGTTTCGGAGCCTATTCAATGCAAACAAACAAATAATCAAATTTTTCCTCTTTATAATATTAGTATAGATAAAGGGGCAATAAGTCCGCGTCCAAACTAAATCCCATAATACCCATTGGAAAAGGTTGTCCCAAAAACACTATGCAAATTAAAAGAAGAAAAAGGGTAAATTTTAAGGTCTGTCGAAAAAGATGGATGAAATGTGCGAAAGGAAAAACGTGTAAAAACAACAACATAAAGACGAAGGAAAAGCACTCATTTATATTCACTGATATTCTTTCATCGAAATTAAATATCGAACATATTATGTATTCTGTAACGAGGCTTCTAAGAAACAAACAAGATGTTCATGTACGTCTTCATGTTTTCATAAGGGAATGTGGAGACGAGCATATATATCGCCTGAGGGTAAACGAAATGGTCATAAATTTATTATTGATACAACGGAAGTTTGATTCATGAAGATTTGAATGGTCTTGAATTTGTCGCCCTAATACTTCAGATGTAAAGTTTTCGAAATAGTAATTCGGTAAGCAGACCTTAGAATACGTAACTTACTCATATGCAAATGATGCTAGATGAGACAGGAAGATTTTTAAAAACAAACTATTGTCTTTATTCGTACTCTATATAACCTAATTCAAAAGATCCTAGGCGCTAACGTGATATTAGAAGATAGTACGGGGACACAGTTGGACAGCGACTCACAATCGGAAACGCTTTGTTTGCAAGAAATAGGATATAAATTTAAGTCCCGGGCCGCGAGAGATTGCGCGTAAAGGGCCAAGTTAAATCGACTTCTGAAATTGCCATGCGGAGCCAGATAGGTTCTATCGAAGGGGATTTTTAGACACCAAAGGGTCCGGAAAAAAGGTCCGTTAGCTATAATCAGTTTTAGTAACTTTCAGTTTGATCGGTGATATGTAAAATGGACGCCATATTGTTTCAAGAAGCGTTTATATATGAGTGACCTTTTGCAATTTTTGTATTCTTTTTCACCTTTGTTTTGAGGTTTTTAAATATATGCGACCCTTTTCTATTACATGTGAAAAGGAATTATGAGAGGTAATCTAGGTTTCAAAAGGTTGCGTGGTATTTGAATGAATGTAATACTGACTGACCCTACATCATTGTGTATTGTATATAAAACAATTGTTATGCTTTCTCTGAAAGTAAATTATGAGCGTAAACACAGGCTTAATTTCAATTAGAAAACACGTAATACAAGGAACGTAATTATATTGACCATAATAAAGAAATTCTGCAATGGTACTTTCCATTTCATGTAACTTGAAAATTGAAAATTTATGTGATAATTGTTATTTGTGTGATGCTGGATGCGGCAAGCTGAAGACAGGGCGCTATGGCGCTCATTAGGGGAGGCCTATGTCCAGCAGTGGACTGATAAAGGCTGTTGATGATGATGATGATGATGTGATAATTAATAATATAATTAATGGCAATGTAATAGTATTCTCGTGAGATTATGTTACGATTATGAGATTATGTTTCGTTTGCCTAATGATTTCTTATATGTATTTATGCGAATGTTCGACATTTAATAAAACTATTTTACTTCATCGCGAAACAATCCGTAAAGTTGTTTTATTTTAATACGTTTGATTGTTATCATTATAGGTCGAAATAACCTATCACAAGTGTTAAATCCAAATTTAAGTAGATTACAGATGAGAGTATCAAAATCAAATCAAATATCTCGTGTTATGATTGTTTTCGACTGCCTCGGCGGCGTAGTTGTACTACAGTACGACTGCAAAGCTGAGGTCTCAGGTTCAATTCCCGGGTCGGGCAAGGTGATATTAAGTGTTTCTATTCAGTATCAGCCCGGAGTCTGGAATTTGTGCCCGATATGGCGATAGGTTCGCCCCCTATCACATCATGGGACGGCATAACGGCGAAAGTGGGTGCACTAGTTGCACCTCTGCCTACATAAAAAGGCGTGAGTGTATATGTATGTATGTACTACCTTTGCAATTGTTTTATAAACGCTGCTATCCACTTATACACCGTCTATGCCATGATATCAGGGACTAAAAATTTAATCAAGAATACAGCTTGCCAAAAACCGACACAAAATTTAAATAAACAACAATATATCTAGTTAGAGTCGCGAAATAGAAAACTTAGTGTTTTACCCACCATTGATTTTATAGTTTGAACATCGTTCTGGCAGACCGTATTGGCTCGTCAAAATCTATGGGCCGATGTGGGCGGCCATCCAAAATCGGCTCAAAGCGAGCCAACGACACGGGAAATGTCGCGTTATGTTCCAAAGCATTCAGAATTTATTTGTTTTTAGTTACTTCAAATGTGCAAACAGTAATAAACTTAGAAATGTAGGTACTTGACTGGAAGTTAATAGGCTTATATGCTACGACATGAAGAAGCTCTTAGGAAATTCTTACTTCTTCACATATCGATTTTATGAGATTCCGTTCTTCGTTTTGTAATGAGAGCAGTGCATTACCGAGCACTTCGTAAGTCAATAAAAAAATATATGTCATCATCATTCATCATCATCAGCCACATGACCTTCACTGCTGAACATAGGCCTCCCCTAAAATTTCCTGACGGATCTGTTAAAAGCGGCCCGTGGCGTGTTTCTGCGACCTTGTCATTATTTGAGTTTATAGAATCGAGTGTAAGTTTTGTATTTGGTCAGCTTATAGATTTATGTGACGCGAAGCATTTATCAGCAAGCCGTGACATCGGCCCATACAATATTATTGATAAACTTTTATAAATTTTCTGCCATGCCATTTGACTGCCTCGGTGGCGTAGTTGTATTGACTGCAATGCTGAGGTCTCGGGTTCGATTCCCGGGTCGGGAAAAATTATACTGCGTTTTTATAATCAGTATCAGAAGTCTGGAATTTGTGCCTGATATGGTGCTAGGCTCGCCCATCACACCATGAGGCGGAATACGCACGGCGAAAAGTGGATGCACTATTTGCGGCTCTGCCTACCCCTTCGGGAATAAAAGGTGTGAGTGTGCGTAATTTATCATTGACCTACCATTCCAGTCATTATTTTTTAATCAACTAAGTGACAAGACTAGGCTCTCTTTATCTTAAGCGTCCCAACCCATAAACAGTAACACCTCTTAAAACTTGAACCACGAACCACTGAACTAATAAAAATAAATAGAGTCATCCTAAACAACGCAATTCTCATACAGCAAACCTTCGAAGCATAAACACAGTTGAATTTACATAATACTATCTATCAAGCTGCGTTGACCGCTGCTCCTGGTTTGGGAATCCAGCAATAAATTTCGACTACGCACCCTTATATTACTACGTAGGCCGATAGATGGATTGGATTGTGTAGGAAGATTTTTCATTTTGATCGTCTAACAAAACGTTTGCCGATTTCGAAAAGATATCGTTGTTTTTCTTATTCCTATTGCTTTTTTATGACGTTATTGAGCTGTGACGGGTATTCTGTGCCAGCTAACGAGCAAGAGTTAACTCGTAACTGAAAAAGCTTGCGAATATTTTGCTGGCGGCATAAATGTATTGCATTGACTGTCTTGGTGGCGTAGTTGTATTACGCTACGACTGCAGTGCTGAGGTCACGGGTTCGGTCCCCGGGTCGGGTAGTGATACTGGGTTTTTCAACTCAAGCCTGGAGTCTGGATGTGCCCGATAAATGACAATAAGCCTCCTATTACATGGAATTTAACATAGCTGGTGAAATGTGGGTGTGTTACACCTCTGTCTACCCCAGAAAAAGAAGCGTGATGCTATGTATACAAGCATTTGCTGGTGGTAGGTTATTTGTATCATCTCGGATAGCAACCACGGTAGACAAGGTGTAAAGCCCACCATATGGCTCACATGTGCCGCGTTCCGAGCCTGTGTATATCCGGTTTTGAACAGGCCGGTATAATAGGGTAGTTTTCTATGTTTGATTTGGTGCATTATTTTAGATGTAACATGAAATAATACAAAAAAGAAATTCTTCTGTGAAATCAGCATCTAAATCCATTGAAAAATAAAGCAGTTATTCAATTTTGAAATATTCTTGTGAGCAAAAGTGGGGGCGTGGCAGGGGGTATCGCGCTATCTCTTTCGCACGCACACAGCGTTATGGCTGACGGCACTTGGTGACGTCACAGCCTAGTATTGCTGTTATTTGACAGCTACCCCTTCCACCAAAATTCAAAGCTTTATTCTCTCGTCTATCGATTTACCATAAATGCAGTGTATTATTCACATTGCCGTATCAGTATGAAAAATACACAGAAAACAAGACAAAAGATTTACAGTCATGACAGAGAAAGAGTGAAATTATTTTCTGTCTCATCTTAGTCGGCGAGATGAAAGTGCTGAGCAAAATTATTTATTCCCTAAAAAATACAAAGAAATGAGTTATGTTTTTCATTTCATTGTTATTATAATTCAAATTGCTATTGTAATGTTAAAAGCTAGTAACTCGAATTTTCATCGAGGTACAGTCAGCCTCATAAGAAGCTGAACAAATTCAACACTTCAAATCACCTCCACGCGTTAAGTTTGATTGAAACATTTTTTTTTTCTTTGTGGGAAGTAAATTTAATCGTCTTTATTTTATTTTTGTGAAGAGAAAATAAAAATCGGTAAGAACACGAAAGTGTAAACGCGATTTGAAGTTTTGAATTTGTTCAACTACCTACTTATGTGGCTGAGTGTACGTTACCCGAGTGTTACGTAAACATTGTAGAATTTAACATTCGTCATTTTATGATTGGGCTCGGGTTGTTTTTTTTTCATAGTTAGGTTAAGTTAAGGGTCTCATCACTCTGGCGTATTACAAGTGTATTCATAGTGAGGTGAAGGCACTGCGCGCTTGTCCAGTGTAGCAAGACCGTTAACTTTACTTGGCAACGTATGAAACAACACGGCATAAGAGTTCCAATTTCGTTGGTAAGAAATTATAATATCTTTCAATTGAATTCAAAAATTTATAACACACTGATGTTTTACAATTAAATAATTGCAATACAAGTAGATTGATGAAATATACAAACAGCTCGTGGAAAATTGTCAAAGATAATACCACATCATACCAGCCCTGTATTATATACTGCCCACTGCTAAGCACGGGCCTCCTCTAAAACTGAGAGGGTTAAGGCCTTAGTCCACCACGCTGGCCTAGTGCGGGTTGGCAGACTTCACGTACCTTCGAAATTCAGAGAACTTCTCAGGTATGTAGGTTTCGTCACGAGTTTTCTTTCGCCGTTAAAGCGAGCGATAATTCACTAAGCATACACACATAATTTTTTAGAAAGTCAGAGGTGTGTGCCCTTGGGTTTTGAACCTGCGGACATTCGTCTCGACAGTCAATTCCATTCCCAACTAAGCTATCGCCGCTCAACGATCATATTATGCTTGAAATATAAGACATTCTTATTATGTCACTGTAACATCACTGCTGATCACGGGCCCTATACTAAGAGTAGTAGACCTTTCATCACGCTTACTGCGGACTGGCAGACTTTACATACCTACCGAATCCTCACGTAGGATCATTATCTACTTCTTACTCACAAAAAACAACCATATCTACAGACATAAAATTGTAGGTACGCAAGGACAAAACAACTTGGTCGGTTTGTAACTGCAATGAGGTCGTAAGGACAAAGTAACTTGGTCGGTTTGTTACAATGAGGTCAAGGAGGCAATAGTACCGCGACCTTTTAGCACACAACGCCAAGTGTTTGGCAACAAGGGGCATGAGGTCGAATGCTAGGTCAACGCGCTTATTGCCAGAAAGTAAGAATTAAAGGCGAAAGATTAAAGAATTAAAGAAAGTTTGTATATCTATTGCTTAATGAAAGAGTTTTAGTATCTAAAATTGAGTGATAAATATTACATGTAATCAAAAATAGAATAAATATTTAGATTTTATTTGATGTTTAATAATAAGCTACCTAAGTATATAAAATAATTCTGAAAATTCTAAGTAAATTTAACCGCTATTTCTTGTTTTGGTACAAACTTAACCAACTATGCAATTGGATTTGTGCGTTTCAGCGCGTATTCTATCCAATGATGTGATAGGGGGCGAGGTTTTCCATTGTAGACTTCGTGCTCGGCGGAATTTTAGTTTTATATTATAAATGCGAAAGTATGTGAAAGTGTTTGTTATCTATTTATACGTAAACCTGAATCAATTTCGATATTCCACACAGACAGATTCAGTATTAAATGAACACACAGCCTCATTTATCTCAAAAAAATGCAAAACAGAACTTTTATGTGGAAGATTTTCGGGTGCAGTCGTTGGCATAATCTAGTGGTATAATAAATCTTAAGCTGATTTGGGTAAAATTTACATTTACTGCTAATAACTAATTCCTATAATTCAAAGGTATATTATCAAGGGACTGTATAGCTTTCCACCGCGTCCATATCTGCATAATCGTGTGTTTCTAGTTAAATATGCTTTCTACAGAGTATTAACTAACGTCGCTTCGGTAATTTCGAGTTAGTATGCATGACTTAGGTACGTAATTTCGACTTATAAGAGTCATATTAGTAAAGTCTTGGTGATGCAAGTCTATGGTTGTAGTCATGCGCGTATATCCGCTATTGTTTTGTGTGGGATTGTATCCCATTGAGGTGTGAGTCTTTAAGTGAGATGAGAACTGTCCTTTAAGTGGGGTGGGATCCCCCAGACAGTAGACGTCAAACAGGCGACTTGTAAAAAAACTATAATGAGATCTATAAATTAGAGCACGAGATTCTTAATTTCACTCTTATAAAAGGCTGTTATGATGTTTTGAAGTAAATACAAAGACTAAATGAAATTGGATGGAATTTGGCAAACGGGTAGATCATATCCTGGATTAGTATATAATCTATAGGCTATATTTGTCCCAGAAAAATACTCAGTAGGTATGTTTATTCCAGGGGTACCGCGAGCTACACATATTGCACTCCATACTTATTTCATAAATTCGAAAATAATTATATCTGTCTGTTACGCTTTCAAGTCTGAACCACTAAAGCGATTTCGATGAAATTTAGCATAGAAATAGTTTAAGGACCAGGAAAGGACATAGGCTACTTTTTACCCTATAAAAATATATAGCGGAATTAGTTCAAACGAACACAGCCGAGACCAAAACTAGTAAAAACAATATTCCACAAAACCAATACAATAGTAAATAATGAAACCGCAAAATTGCTCCGATATGACTGAAACAAGGCCCAAATGATGCGTGGAACCAGTTGAGCGTAAATTTGGGACTCAGATGGGTCGTTAGAGGGCAGTGAATTGTTTGTAACTAACTATTCGGTAGGCATTACGGACCCGCGACGAATTTTAAATGGAATTTAGTGTTTCGGTTCGCCTGGCTATGTAAAGGCCAGGGATTGTGTATTTTATATGTGGCAGATTTTGCCCGCGGCTCCGCCAGCGTTAAAAAGTTTTTTCTGGGATAAAAGTTTCGTTTTTTATTTTCCCGGGATAAAATGTAGCCTATATTGTGTTAATCCAGGACATGATCTACCCGTATGCCAAATTTCATCCAAATCCGTTCGGTAGTTTTTGCGTGAAAGAGTAACAAACATCCATACATCCAGACATCCAAACATACTTACAGACTTTCGCGTTTATAATATTATAGTAGGATAGGATTGTAGGTTTATAGATATATTCACTACGTGTTTCACGAAAATACAGAAAACATCATTAAGCACATTCCCAGCAACGTTTAATAACGTAAATTTTTTTATAGCATTGAATGACGAGGCGAGCATGCCGTTCGCCTGATGGTAAGCAATACGACCACCCGTAAACAGTAACAACACCATCCAGCACTTTGACTTACAAAGTACTGTGTGGCATTCTGCTGCGCTCGTCATCCAGAGACGTAAGATGTTAAGACTCATTATGTCCAGTAGTTACACTGGCTACAATGTCCTACAAACCGAAACACAACAGTGCATGCGCACTGCTAATTGGCGGTAGAAATAGACATTGCGGTGGTACCCACCCAGATGGACTCTTTCATATGAGAGACCTACCACCAGTAAAACTAGCACCTTAACTCAGCTACAAAAACATTGAGAGAATATTCGCAGCAGAAATTCCATGAAAAATAGAATACTGCACTTAAAAAAGTAAAAGAAAACCGATAGAAAATTGTAAAGTAAAACTGCGGGAATAACTCGGATTTCTCAGCAAATAACATCTCTTTGTGAAGTGGAAACGATGCCTGGGATTAAAAAAGTTAGATAAAAATATATTATGAACAAACATCGGCATTGGTAACAGATTTGTCTATGGTTTACACATAGCTACATTTAGGCTATTTTCACCGCTTGCTGACAAACGCTATTCGACACATAAATGAATAAGTCGCACTCTAATCTATGCTCCAACATAAATAAATCAATCTTGCGTTTGGGTAAAGCACATGTAAAATCCCAATTAGTCATTTAATATATTGAACTATTTAATAAACAAAGCTTAAGAGTCATTTAATAGCTTATTCTCAGGTAAGTAAACGCTGTTACACAAACAAAACTTAGCTGTAAAAATCCATCGCATGTAACTTAAGATGTCATTTGAGCTGATATTAATATGGCTTTAATTACATACATATATACACTCACGCCCTTTATCCCCAAAGGGGTAGGCAGAGGCGCAACTAGTGCACCCACTTTTCGCCATTATTCCGTCCCATGATGTGATAGGGGGCGAGCCTATCGCCATATCGGGCACAAATTCCAGACTCCGAGCTAATACTGAATAGAAAAACTCAATGAAATCCTCCTAGCCAGTTTCGGCCACGGCGGCCAATCTCAACGGAGATCAGCCAGGTACGCAGGAGATATTATAGTGCACAAGTGTGTGCGCAATACACAGGTGCACTCGCTATTCCTTCACTCTCATAGTCCGGTGAGACGGCAATCCGACATGACCGGAGAGAGATCAGGCGCAGGACCAACGGCTTTACGTGCTTAAAAACTCAATATCACTTTGCCCGACCCGGAGATCGAACCCGAGACCTCAGCATTGAAGTCGTACCATAATACAACTACGCCACCGAGGCAGTCGGTGGCTTTAATTAAAAATTTAATAACGACAATCTTAAGATGCTGACCTTAATTTGACAGCGTCTCAGCTGATATTGCACTTCAGAGCGAAACTGAGTTGCGAAACTTAGATTGTGACTTTTGTGTTTGGTTGCCTTATACATTAATGTGACGAATAGCGCTTATCAGCAAGTGATGAAATTAGCCCTTAGCTCAGTTAAAAATCTGGGACTGTTCTCAACCAGGATCAGTTACTAAATTGATTTTCTCTGGCAATTTTCAAACTTGAATCATGGTGTTTACTGAGACATTGAATACCTTTTTCAAGTTAATCGTGAAGTCTCGATCTTTCGTTTGTATAAGTTTTTTGAACTGCCTGAGATCCATTTAACCGTTCATTACAATACATGTTTTCAATAACGCAGAATTCCTTTTTAAATCTCAACTTCTAGTATTAATGGGAACTCAGCCTTGTACTTAAAAAAAACTTTAATCTACAGTACGAAATTGCTGAAGATTAAAGAATTACAAAACAAATTAAGTAATTTATCTGAAACTTTCGAATTCTTTGGATATCATTAATATTTTCAATAATCAAATATCTCCACAAAAATGCGTTACAAATTGGTCTTCATAGCCGGATCGTATCATTTTTTTTTTAATTTTCCCAACACATCAACCCGCGTTAGAGAGACCCCCTGCCGTATTAATTTGCGTGGCAGAGGCACATTATACGAGAGGTCTGCGTTTAACTGCCTCAATACATATTTATGGGCTGGAACACCTACCATCCGATAAATATTTATAAAGACATGGTTCTCCGTGATCGATTCGGTTTACGCAACTCATGCCCACTTTTGACGGTTTCCTAAATATGTAATTAAGGAACGAAGCTTCTATTTGGTCTATGTATTGTTGATGATCATTAATGGTTCGTTTATCTTTGCACTAATCTAAGACTTGGAGAAAATGCCTATGGTATTAAGTCTGCCTGTAGATATACTTTTGGTTGCGAAAATATTTTTCTGATTTTCGTGCAACGATAACTTGCAGTGTAAGATCATAAAGTGTAATTTAATAATGACGAATAACGAGAGAAGGAGTCTGTCACTGGTCGCAAAACTTATGCCGGCCTTAATTACAGAATCAACAGTGAGAGCACTAGGGTTGAAGTCAGTAAGCTGATCCTATATATCCCGTTTTACTATGGAGCCTCATTATTTACAATGGCTATGTGATAGTGACAAATAATATCAGTCTATGATCCACACAACTCCATTTATTTTTCTCGCGGGGAAAAACGCGTTATCGCTGCCACCACTGAGGCGTTAGTGGAATGGTTATGTTGGTTTCACCGATCTTACGGCCCAATGTCGACACTCGGGAGTATAACATCATCCGAGCGAGCATTGGACTGAGTCCCTAACACTATGTACACCCTACATCGACGTACCGCAAAACCCGCGGTGGCCTTCTTCAGCGCATACGGGACGGCCCCGGGGTATCTTGTTGCACGAAGATAGCTGCACGGAACCGCCCCTGCGCAATGCCGTATTACGGCCCTTATCTAAATGAGGGACTAAGAATTCCCTGAACTCCAAAGCATGCCTTTGGCGTCTACGACTGCTGGAGACCGACCACCTGCAATGCCTTCCACCTCGGAGTCGCATAAGTTCGAGTAGCAGCCCCCCACTGCTCACCCCGCGACTCTCTCAAACCCCGTTTAGTCGCCTCTTACGACAGGCAGGGGAAGCCGTGGCGGGGGGCGGTTGCGGACGACAACTTAGACGTGAGTCGGAGGAAGCCCGCAGCCATCCCTAATACGCCGAAGATGGCCACCGCGCAGTTTTGGTAGCCCGACGTTTTCCATCTCTCCGGGCGGCTCAACGTCGGGTCGTAAGGCACGGTGAACCCAACATAACAGCTCAGTCATTCCCCTTGAACACTGGGCGGTAGTAATAATTCACTTTCTCCGCGTAAACAAAAAAAAAAAGCCATGGCGGAATTCTCTAAATGCCCCCGGACCATATCATATATCCGGGCATATCCACACAACTCCGTCATATGAATAAATACCCCCATTTCGAACGTTAAATCCTAACAATAAAACACCGTAGTATAAAATGCATTATAACAGTCCGACAAAACGTAGGTTTTAATATATCAGCTGATATTAAAATCTATTTGAAACCACTCTTGCTCGATTAGCTCGGAAAGTTACACTTGGCGCTTACGTGCTGGAGACTTGCCAAGTCCAACCAACTCAAATACGACTCCCAAATAAGCCAATAAATTTATAAAAATGTATTGGTACTTGACTAAGTTGTACTCAAGTGACTTGAAGAATTGAAAATCCTAAAGATTTGAAGTGGTAGGTTATCGGCCTGTATTTAATGATAGGAAAATTTACTTTTCAGTTGTTAGGCTTGAAACTGTATTTTACTGTGTAGTACGGCAGAATCCGCCTCATGAAGGTACCATCGTAATGTGTATTACTGCTGCCAGGCAACATTTTGTGAGCACTGCTGTGAAGAACATTGTAGTCATTCTGATGTCTAAGGGTATCGAATAGTGTAGCTGTTTATAGATAGTCATGTTACCAAGCATCATGGAAGCAGGTTCGTCTCGTTTAATTGTTTAAAATCCACGATAGATAATAGATATAGTGAAAAACTTCTTATGTGAAAATCGATCCCACACCTCCGTTACTAATCTAAATGTCTATTAGAAAAGCGATAGACGTTATGTTAGTTCGGGCTCGTTAGTACTTATCGTTAGTTAAACAGACGCTAGTTAGATTGAAATTAAATGCAAATTACATTAACCTACATGATTACAATCCCTATGTGACGCGGTTTGGTCCGAATTTGATGGCCTAATTTGATTACCGTTATAATAATGCTGGTATTATTTTGTGCGTTTTTATGTTAATATTTGACTGCCGTAGTGGTATGTCATAGTTCTGAAGTTCTGGGTTCAAATCCCGGGGCGAGGAAAATGTATTCGGATTTTTGCTTAGTATCTGCATATTCAGCTCGGAGTGTGTAATTTGTACCTGATGTGGCGACAAGTTCGTCCCCTATCACATCATGAGACGGAATATATATGACGAAAAGTTGATGCCCTAGTTTCACCTCTGCCTACGCCTTCTGGAATAAAATGGTGGGGTGTGATGTGTATGATTTTATATTTTTATAGAATCCCGAAAAAGAAACAGTCGAAAGCGGGATTTGAACCCACGACCTCCGGCGTACCGTGCCGTTGCTCTTCCAATTGAGCTATTCCGACCTCGCTTTCGATTGCCAATTTCAGGAAGAGCAACGGCACGGTACGCCGGAGGTTGTGGGTTCAAATCCCGCTTTCGACTGTTTCTTTTTCGGGATTCTATAAAAATATAAAATCATTAACCAGGCACTACATGGCCATTGACATGTATAAAAAATCATAATATAAAAATGTGATGTGTATGATTATATTATAATAGTTCAAGAGTATTATAAGATTTATGAAAGTAGACGAAACGAAAATATGTCAAGATCGTGCAATGTAGCAATTTATCTGTGCCTACCCCTATGTGGGGAGGGAGTGATTTTATGTGTCACGCTATGAGCTGGTCGCACAATTAGTAACAGTTGACTATTTGACACCTTAATCAACAAATTTATGCATTTAGCTAGCTAGCTAGCTAGTTAACGCAACTCCTAGTTTATTAAATATTGTATACATTGCCTTTTATGTCGTATATTATATGATCAAATTTATGCATTTAACTGTTTAGTTAACGCAACTCCTAGTTTATTAAATATTGTATACATTGCCTTTTATGTCGTAAATTATGATCTGAGACTGTATATAAAAGACGGCCTTGTTAGATCTTAGCCAAAGCCATAAGATCAAATGATCATGTACACGTTTATAGTATCATATTAGTGTGCGTAAAACGGACCAGCATTGACAATTTATTTAAGTATGCGTCCATATCTACACAAAATGGTTTGACTGTGCGAATTGTAGTTTCAATGTGGTAGTGAAACTGAGTAACAGATTTTTTGTTCATGTTAATATGAACATGACGCGTCCATTCTAGAAGGTCTAAGATTATCATACAACATTTGATAATATCGTGCTGCTTTACATTGGTACCTCTCTAGTTTCAATTTGATAACGGCTTGGAATGAGGTGGTTTCGCTCGGGAAGCGACGTTGGAGCTTGAGTGCTAAGTGCACATTAAGCCGTCGATCCGTGTTGTCAGTAGTTATATGAGAAATCTTACTTGTATGTACATTCAGATACATTTCTAAGTTCCAAATTAATATATATTAATCTATCGTTTTATTTGGTAATAAATTAAACCGATTTTTTTTGCAAAAAATAACGTTCTTTCAACCATATTATTTTGTGTACATATAGCAGTGTACATTTTAAATTAAGCTATTGTTTACATGCATCAATACCAATGTTCCATTTTGTAACACAATATAATATCCAAGAGTTAGGTTCGCAGTGTCATTATGCCAGTTGAAGGCCTGAGAAAATTAAACGTAGTACGTACCTTAGTTCACAGTTTACTAGCACACAGTGTAAAAAAGATGTTAGCTATGCGAAAGAAGCCAAATTAAGCGTAATTCATGGTCTGCAACCAACGTGAGAACCAAAAATCTGGTCTTAGCAACCATTTATAGCCATATTTTTTTAAACAGCCGGTTATAGCATACAAAATGTCTTAAGGCCATCGCACACGACAGCTATAATATCATCATACCTCGGGATGTATAGCATTACATTATCTTAAGGTATCACACAGGGCAGATAAGGTAATGTATCTTTGCACTCATTCCATTGGTACACGTCTCGATTAACGCACTAGTGTCGATATTTAAATGTATATTTTCGTACCCCTCTGTACCTTAAGATATGAAGATGTAAAAACATATGAATATACTAGGTGCTGCTTGCACCTTCACCTGTGCGAAAACCCTTTTCTGCATTTTTTTTATCCAAATCTGTTTAGTTGTTTCTGCGTACACTTCTAACAAACATACAAATATCCACATTTTCACAAATTTTCGCGTTCATAAGAGTAGTAAGAATAAGATAAGAAGTAAAATAACGTGTGCGATCTGACACATCTTTTTAGAAAGACGTATTAAAAAATATCATGCTACAGCATCTTTATATTAAAACTGCCGAGTGTGATACGCTTAATATTTTCGTAACATCTGTGATTTCAAGGAAGTAAATAATACTCCACTGACAAACAGAGCTTCAAATTGGACCTGGTATAAACAGTATGTGAGCATGGATATAATAAAGAACCTTCTTAGAACGTTTCGCACAAAAAGGAATTCATTGGAACGGAAAATAAGGAGACAGGCGGCGGAAGTCTCTAAGCTATTTTAGTTGTCAATACAATGTCTTGTCATTAGAATTGTGGGATGTTTTAACTGTTTTTGATTATTGGCGAATATGTTGATTCTTACAACTGTTATTTCTTTATTTAAGAAGTAATTAAGAGGTATTGATTGGTTACCAAACAAATCATAATATGATTTATTAACTATATCAAATTTAAACTGCCTGACTGACTGCCTCGGTGGCGTAGTTGTATTACAGTACGACTGCAAAGCTGAGGTCTCGGGTTCGATCCCCGGGTCGGGCAAAGTGATATTGAGTTTTTCTATTCAGTATCAGTCCGGAGTCCCCTATCACATCATGGGACGGAATGTCGGCGAAAAGTGGGTGCACTAGTTGCGCCTCTGCCTACCCCTTCGGGGATGTCAGGCGTGAGTGTATATGTATGTATGTATCAAATTTAAATAGTTATATCTAATTAATTATTCTTCATTAGCCTTTAGAAGCCCACCACTGAACACAGGCGTCCTCTAAAAATTTCCAGACCAGCCTGTCAGAATCTAACTAATTATAATTGACTAACTTAATAACAAAAGTATGAAGTTAACCGTCATATAAAATACTTGATAGCCAGCAATAAATTTCCCTCGTGTTTGTACAAACAGTATTTCATTCATTCATTCTTCACAACAATCGCCATATCATTCACTCGTTTATTCGCATCTCGAACCGCACACGCGTTGTAAGATATATTCGATCGATATTGTATTCATGGTTCGCACCCAATCATCGTCAAATCATTCACATCTCCCTCATAAATATTGTAAGATAAACGGTAGTATTTCTAACATTGCCTTTTATATACATATATTACAAAGCATCACGCCTTTTTCGTTTTTATGGGTAGGCAGAGGTAAACGCCCCTACATTTCCCGAGCTATGTTAGGTCCCATGTTAGGGCCTACTGCTATTTACTGAGCTCATTTCCAGACTCCTTGCTGATACTAAGTAAAAAATCCACTGCCCTGAGATTCGAACCCGAGACCTCAGCGCGATATTCGTAATCGCAATATAAATCCGTAGTACGCCACCGAAGTAGTCCTTTCGTATCATGCGCAAATCTAATTAAGATCCCTTCGTGCCTTGGGGCACGGTGGGTAGTCACTCGACCGTCCCATCAACTCCTATGGGATGTATGTCCAACACCAATAGGGACTTTATGTGTAAACCCGTGATTTTGGCTGACCTCTATCTACCTTTGGGATATGAGCAATAATATTATAAACGAGAATGTCGCTATGTTTTAACTGATCAACTGTTATAGTTCGTCCAACCATTTATTTAACTTTTGTCAGTTTGGTTTCTAAGCAACTGGGGATGTACTAATGCGTTACCGATTCGATTTCTTGTAGCAATCGATTTAATTTATGCAGAAGTTTTGATCGATTAAACACACTGAAATGTTATTTTTGCTCAACATTTTGTATTGCTTTATAAACATGCCTAAGCGTTTAAATGTGTATTATTGTGTATATTTTCTGTTTATAAATTTATTTTGCAGGTATATATTCTATATCCAATATCATTTTGTCAAAATTTAACTTGAATAGTTTATTTTATCGGTTATTATATACTTACGCATACATAAAAAGATATTTTAAAATTTACACTGCGACATTTTATTTTTCAATGCAAAAGTTTTGAAATACTTTTGTTACACAATCAGTGGGCTTAACGTTTATCGACTGATAATTAATATCGGAGCTGAACAGCAAGTCCCTTCACTATGGAAAGCAATAACTGGCGTCCATAAAGTATTCAATTATTTTGTTTCGATTTCTTGTCAAGAATTATAAAATTTCATAGGCGTGCTTATGTCAAAAGTTAAATAAATGGTTGGACGGAATATAATAAAGATTTTTGAAAAGCAAAACAAAGCCAGACATAACAGGCCATTCTTTAATTGAAATTTGTAATGTCATGATTTTAAGTTTAACTACTGTTCTGTTTCTGGTAAAAATATCATTAAAATGCACTTTAAAACGGGAAACACTTTAACATGAAATTAGTTCATAAATATTTTTCGTTACCCTTGTCTGCAACTGTAGAAAACGATCTATTTTTTCCCAGAAAAAAAAAACCTGGTACCAGAACCCGATCTAGGTATACAACAAGCTCAGTAAATTTAAATAAAGAATGCTCGGACTGCGAGAGACCCCTAACCCTTAGTTTACAGCCCCTAGCTATCGTCACGTGTGTATCATATTCGTATTACTTAAGACCCAATGCCTCTGGGTACATCAACAATGATAAGGGTATCAGAGGATGTCATGTTGAGCCGGCCCTTTGCGACGCCACTGCTGTCTAATGTCGCGTTCACAGAATTTGTTACTAGTATTATTTTGTGGATTTGTCTGTGATTTGTTTAAGCTCTTGGAATAAAATGAAGTCACAGGTTTCCTCACGGTGTTTTCATTCGCCGTTAAAGCGAGCGATAATTCACAAAGATTACACACATAATTATTTAGAAAAGTCAGAGGTGCGTGCCCTTGGCCTTTGAACTGGTGGAAATTCGTCTCGGCAGACCGTTCCACTCCCAACTAGGTTATCGCCGCTTGTCGTCGAAAATATAGGTGTAAAATATTTTCTCCCCCTACCTACTAGTCCGAGCTGAATTTCTTATTTGTTTTTAGTGTGTGTGTCACATTGTGCTTTGTTTTTTAATTCTACTGCTATCATGAAATGTCTGGAAATGGCCGTAGTTATATATCAAGCATCTCTAAATTAAAGTAATTTTTATTATAAAGTATCTTGACCAGTCGTAAGTGCAACTATGTTCGTCTACGTGATTAATTAATTTATTTTTATATTCCTATATTATGATTTTTATACATGTTAAGGGCCATGTGGTGCCTGGACAATGATTTTGTTTTTAATGGAAACATTGAAAAAGAAACAGTCGAAAGCAGGAGTTCAACCCGCGACCTCCAGCGTACCGTGCCGTTGCTCTGCCAACTGAGCTATTTCGACCTTACCTTCATCTATCCAATTTCAAGTTCCCTATTTTTATCTCTTAAAGGAGATGCCTAGTGACATCTGCTTAACAACTATTACAATTGTAAAACTCAGCGTTATTCCTTTACGGGCGTAAATGCACTGAAACGATATCACCAAACTTTTTTCTAATCCTATATTATGCTTTCGACTGTTTCTTTTCAATGTTTCCATTAAAAATAATCATTATTTTTATATTTTAAACCCAAATTCTGCTCATGTGACGGCGTCCTTATACATTAGGCCTCTAGGGCGCTTGGGTCCTCAAGTACTGATGTTTGCTGCGACCTAATAACATTGCCCAACTATAACTTTATGTCTAAGATATTTCCTTTACAAAGATACGCAGGGATTCGCCTCCGGGGACGCGGAGGAAAAATTTAATGCTTGTCCAATGTATTTCTATTGTCTTTCATTTTGTTTGTGTCTATGCTTACAATGAACTAGAAATTATTGCCCGGGGAACATTGTCCTCTATTTTAGGCAAATTATGATGTATAAAAACATGTGTAGTAATATTTCTTAAAATTTGGCGTATTTAGTTTGTTATAGAATGTAACCATTCGTATGGCTGTGTGATTTTTAAGTCGTATATGTTTATAGGTATTTATTTGTTTTTCTTGCATAGTTACCTCCAAAGAGTTCTAAGATAACTATACTGTTTAATGTCTTTGGTTACCTCACTTTGAAATAAACACTCGTGTCAGTAAAACAACTTTTTACTTTTACTTACAGCAATTTCATAAACGAATGATTAAAATTGGTATATTCTTAACGGAAAAATCTACAAAATGATAACTAATATCAATGCGAATGATTGTGTTTTTTTAGATTCATTAGGGCAAATGATAGCGTGGGGTGAGAGTCATAATGAGCAGAAAAAAACAATATAACACGCCAAACTCGAGATTCTAAAGGCCTGAGAACATTGGTCATACATCGCACCAATACCTAAGCGACCGAGGCATACACAAGACCTGAATCTCTCTGAAGCGGTGATAGCTTAGGTGGGAATGGAACGGATTGCCGAGACGAATGTTCGCAGGCTCTAAACCCAAGGGCATGCATCTCAGACTTTTCTAAGTGATGAGTGTATTCTTTGTGAATTATCGCTGTCTTTAACGGTAAAGGAAAAACATCGTGAAGAAACCTGCATATTTGAGAAGTTTTTTATAAGGATTACGATGGATGTGAAGTCTGTCAGCCCGCACTAGACTAGCTTGGTGGACTATGACCTAAACCCTGGCAGTTGTAGAGGAGGCCCTTCCTCAGCAGTGGGCAGTATAAAATAAGGCTGGTATGATTGTGGTGGAATCTGTCTGAAGGAGGCTCATAGCAATAGGGCATTTTTTTTTTGCATTGAATGACGAGACGAGCATGCCGTTCACCTGATGGTAAGCGATACGACCGCCCATAAACAGTAGAAACAACATCCAGCACTTTTAGTTTCAATGTACTGTATAGCATTCCACTGACCTCGTCATCCCGAGACATAAGATGTTACTTAAATCTCATTATGTCCAGTAATACATGGCATTCACAATATTGAGAACAAAACGCACTCAACACTATCGGATAACGGTTAAGATTAATCACTCACACGTACGTAAGCGTAACGAAATTAATTTACATCACCTGCGACACACCCGTCTAATTATGGACGTGTTTATTCCATCTCGTTTGTCATCCGGCTAATCCGGAGCGCAGCTGTGCTGGAACGGTTAAAAATGTTTGACTTAACTCGTCAGCTGTCAGTAGACATATGTATGGTAAACATAGTTACAGGAGCCTCGGTGGCGGGCGTAGCTTTGCGCGATATACAGAACAGAGATAGAGAGATACGCAACCACTCTGAGGGGTCGAATACCAGGTCGGGTATGATGAGGTTTGTCTGCTCAGTACCAACCCAGAGTAATTAGTGCCCGATATGGCGATAGGCTCGCTCCTTATCACATTATGGTACGGAACGCAACTGGCGATGATTGGGTGCCCTGGTATTTACCAACCTCTACGAAGATACAGGCTTAGTGTTTGTGTATTTTTGATAAAATTTAATACATTTAGCTCGTTGAAAGATATTGTCAAGTGAATGAGACGAAGCAAACCTCTCACTTGATGTAACACATCCACCCATAAACAATGGAAAACACACAAATATTGCTCTAGAAGCTCACAGTAAACAGGCACCCGGCTATATGCAAAATTATGAGTTAAAATATTATTCTTCAATTTTATTTTACGACATTCTATGAAAAACTCTTCGTGGAAATGTAGAAAGAGGTAATTTTATTGTAAAAATAATATTTAAGGTTAGAGAGTCTGCTAAGAAATTTGTATGTAGCGCAAAAGAGTAATGTTTTCTTTGCTAGATGGCTTGACTAATTTCGATGAAATTTGCGGATGATATAAGAGAATATAAGGTTTCTACATAAAGAAGGACTTGAGCAAAAAATAATAGAATAGATAAAACGAAAATAACAGAGAAGAATCACAGGAAAAAATTGACAAAAATACGTAATATTTAATTTCGGGCAAATGTTTTTCTATTCATGACTAAATTAAATATCAGAAAATGTGAATGAAACCTAAATAAATGAAAAATGTTTTGTTGCCAAAGCCCGCTTGCCTGCCATTGTGGGATACGGAAATGCCACCAACAGATCTCAGTGTTCCAATAAATGTTGTTAACGCTTCCTTTGTGATATTCTACGAATCATTTTGTAATTTAGTAAGCAATTTGCATTACGATTAATTTTTTGAAGACCTTTACTCAAATAACAATCACATCGTGTATTTTTTGGGATCACAAATAGACTTTCATTTACTTTTATTACTATCATATTAAATAATAATACTATTATTACTATCATATTAAATAATAATAAAAATTATAAAAACTATCTTAAATATTTGCACGTCAAAAATGACAGATTGTGAGAGACTGAATATGAAATAATGTAATTATATTACTTATGCTAACATCTTTATGTACCTAACCACAATCATGTAAATAAATTTTTCATTTCATTTCATTTCATTTCATGGTCTTAGGGTAAAATTTCATCCAAATCCGTGACGAGTACTGTGACGAATGTTATATACGCCGTACTAGTTGTACATATCAGTGAATATATTATTATGTTCATTGCAATGTAATTACATTGCAATGAATTTATAAAAATTATATTTCAGGTAATTACCTGAAATGTAATTACATTCGCCACTGGTTGTAATATTCGCAACTGGTTGTAACTGTTTGTAACATACCCGAGAATTCTCTATAAGAATTTCGAGGGTATGTGAAGTCTGCCAACCCGCACTAGGCCAGCGTGGTAGACTAAGGCCTAACCCCTCTCAGTATTAGAGGAGGCCCGTGCTCAGTAATGGGCAGTATATAATACAGGACTGATTGCATTGCATTGATTATATGAGTAAAATGCTTGCTAAATATCATACTACGGATAAATTTTGTAGAAACTATTATATTGTATCTTTGAGTTTCAAATCTGCATGGCATTTTGCTTGTCATCCGGATATTAAATAAGTATTATTTATTTAGTTGGATTTCTATAAAAACGTATTTTTTAATTTAATAAAAAAATACAAACACACGAATTGAGTTTTGGATTGAATTCTCCTTTTTTGGAAGTCGGTTAAAAATATTGTATTGCCATCGGTCCACGGTAAGTATGCCAAATTTCGATTTAATCCGACGTTTTGAAGTGGGTCAAAATCATATTCAAAGTGTAAGTTACGTACAGACATACGTACGTCTGAAGCGAATAAAAGCGTGTTAAAAAAGTTGCATGTTCAATGAGAGATACCATATTAATACCTCGTGTCCAACACTGACTTCCACGTATTAATATCGCCACGAATATAATTGCATCCACATCAAGTGCGTCTGCATTCCAACTGCCGAGATTAATTAATCAATACAAGTCAATTAATTTTTTATAACAATTAAAATCGATGAGAAATGAGTTAAATGTCGAAATGTCGTCGGTGCAAAATCGACCCTCCGTGTAAATTTATGAGATAAGTTTGGATTCTGTGACCCCTTTCGGGTGGGCGCTACCCTGCCCGGTTGCCATGGCGACGCCTCTCCTGGGACCGCGAGCTTTACGCCGATTGGATTGTTCCGCTGTGAGACTCGATATTTTCTCTTTTTTACCAGCACGTCAATGTCTCGTGATTTCGGCCGATCGGCTATAAATTAGAGCATAAATCTTCCGGAAAATCATTTAATTTTTCCGGCCTATTGTGGAAATTTTGAAAATAAATATTTCATAAATTTATATGAGTTCAGATTTTCTGAAAGTGGCATTTATTTTAAATGTTTTTATATTCACTGACTTATGTACTTGCTTCCGTCCGCATAGAGGTAGTGATAAACCACATAATTCACTCCGTACTTAATTGAGATGACATCACCCTATAATATTTTATAAAATATAATTTGGCTTCCTCATAGACTTATTAGGAACGGAATATATTCGAAAATAAATAGTAAACAGCCCTGTAATGATTGGGAAGGGTACTTCTAACCGTATGGCCCATCCATAAATATACCTTAATATTATAATTTTACGACACTATTCAAAACAGAGCATAATCTTGATAAAAAATGAGCTCTTATATTAGTCTTACCGAGGTAGTTTACTCCGAGCGTAATAAAGAAACTTTCATATCGTGAGTGACACTTAAAACGAGGCCAAATTTTATTAAACGAAAGCTACATTCCCATCCTTCGCTTACGCATAAAAAGGCGAAAAATACACGCGTTATAAACGTCTGGTGCAATTATTGGCGTACTTGAAGCTTTGAATGGCGGAATTTGAAATTCCAATTTGGAGATGACGAAAAATATATTCCAGCCAGTGAGTCTTCCGACTTTCACGTAAACGAAACGCAAATAATTTCAACGTTTCGAACGTTTCTAATTCGAAATTTAAAAAAATTCGCTTGTGTTTTAATTTCGTGAGATGAAAACGGTTTTAGGCGTGTTTTTTCAGGTTGCGAGCGTTTTATCATTAGTCTGGTGACGATTGCTATTACAACTTATTATGTAAAAATTTGAATGTTGATATTAAAAATCTATCCCACAGGATTAAGAAAATAGATAAAGACAATACACGTCAGAAAAAACACTACTCACCTTAAGATGATGAATCTCGTGTTGCCATACATGTTTGGTAGGTCTCTCACATGTAAGAAGTCGGTCTGGGTGGGTACCACCGCAGTGTCTATTTCTACCGCCAAGCAGTTGTGCATGCACTGTTGTGTTTCGATTTGTAGGACATTGCAAACACTGTAACTATTGGTCCTAATGATACTCAACGTCTTATTTCTCAGGATGACGAGCGCAGTGGAATGCCATACAGTACTTTGTAACTCAAGATGCTGGATGGTATTGATGGGTGGTTATATCGCTTACCTTCATGTGAACGACATGCTCGTCTTGTCATTCAATTGCAATAAAATACTGCGAAGCCTATGCGCTATATTTACCTTTAAAGCGGGACACTCTTGTGTTGGCACTGTGTGGCTTCGATCAGTCCTTGCTAATTTGCCAATTTACGTATCAACTCACTGGAAAATCATTTAGCCCGGCACGGTTTATTATTCATTATTGTCAATTAATCTGCTAGTTAATGTTCTTAGCATTAAATACGACTGGCGGTATCGATCGGAAAGCAAATATCAACCATAAAAAATGCAATAAAGTTCTAATCGAAGTAACCAGGGAAGTATTTTGTAATACAATTGTTACTACATTTTATTTTATCAACCCCTATATTTTACTGCCCTCGAGGGGCCTTCTTTACTAATGACATTGGTTAGACCTTTCATCTCATATGCTGACCTTCGGGGTCAGTACTTCATATAACCTCGTATTTTAATTGAATACTACTATGTTGGATCGTGATTTCTACTACAAAAAAATTTCCTAGAATTGAAAGCCTACTGTACTCGTTTTTAGTTTGAAAAACGATTATCAGAGACGTGATGTACCTATGTTCCTTTTACTTTAATACGTTCAAAGCTTCGCCATAAATTTTAACGAACACCTTAATATCACAAATTTCCGCAGTTTTGTTATAAATACGAATTGGGATTTAAATATATTTTTACTGGAATTATTGAAAAAAATCAAATAAAGAACACAATTACATAACAGATTTATTTTAAAAATCGCGGTTTTTCTCAGATTTTCATGGGGTTTTAACAATGGCCTAGTTGGGAGTGGAACGGACTGCCGAAACGAATGTCCAAAACTCAAGGGCACTCACCTCTGACTTTCCAATAAGTTATGTGTGTATTCTTTGAATGGCCTAGTTGGGAGTGGAACGGACTGCCGAGACGAATGTCCAAAACTCAAAACTCAAGGGCACGCACCTCTGACTTTCCAATAAGTTATGTGTGTATTCTTTGGTAATGATCGCTCACTTTGACAGTAAAGGAACACATCGTGAGGAATCCTGCATATCCGAGAAGTTCTTTATAAGAATTTCGAAGGTATGTTCAGTCTGCCAACCCGCACTAGGCCAGCGTGGTAGACTAAGGTAAACCCTCTTAGTAGTAGAGGAGGCCCGTGCTCATCAGTGGGCAGTATAGAATACAGGTACAGTATAGTATACAGTAGAATACAGTATGGTATATTATGGTATGGTTTACATTGGACTTTTTCCTTTGCGATATTCCGAAAAGGTCATTTCAGAGGCGTCCAATTGGAAACATTTCCTTTCGAGAAATGGACGAAAAAGTCAAAAACAGATTCAACAAAGGGTTGGAAGCGTTAAGTGGCGTGGACTGCGAACGAAAAAATTGTCTTTACTGTTATTATTATTTGTATACTCAAAATAAATTGCTTAGTTTAAAATTCTTCGCAATTTGAATTTGCTTCCTCTTCATTCGCTTTTTTAGAATATATTCTGAGTTATTAATAATATACGCTTTTCATATATTTGTCGACAGTAACTTGCAAAGACAATCATAATAATTGCAAAAAACTCGCCCCCTCTTATATGGGACTTTACTTTGCTAGCAAAATATGGTTTCGTTGTACCTCTGTCTCCCCCCGAAAAGGGAAAATGGCGTAATGCAGTCTTATATTACATAACGCACTAATTATATATAATTATACGCGATATATTTGCCTTGTTTGCCTAGCGCACGAGAATACGCCGCGTAACTCTTAGGTTGGGAATGTGGAATGTTGATTACAAAAATGTCCTGATTATTTTTTTATTTCAATAGCGACTTTATAGCAATCTTGCCGCAGCTATGAGCTGCGTCTCTATTAATCCTTTTTTTAATAACAACCCCCCTTTTTCGGTCAGGGATTAAAAAAAAATTCTCCAAAAAAATTTTTTTATTTCTATAGCGACTGTATAATTATCTTGCCGCAGGTATAAGTTGCATCTCTATCCACTCTCTAGAACTTCGCAAAGAGCTTAAGTTATATTGAATCATTGGCAGTAATTCAAGCTTTAAAGGGATTTGGGGCGGTATTACACCGGTCTGAGCCTGGATAGGTCATTGCCCTTCCGTAAATTATTGAGTGTACCCTGACGACGGGATGGCTTAATAGATTCCCCGAAACAAGGCTGTTTTTCCGTTAAGTGAAATAAACTTTGGTGGTGATGTTTGGAGTTTAAGTTTTGAAGTCTGGTTGATGAGTGCTTTGTCTCGTTTGCTACTAAGGAAAAGTAGGTTGTATTTTGAAGGGAATGTATTATTCGAAATTGTTGTACTGTTAATCAATAGGAAACATCGTCAATGATAATTGTATCATCATTAATTTGTGCTCAAAGCTTCGATACAAAGAAACTTATCTAACCCTCTTGAAAAATTCTCAAACTCAGCACTGACTCACAAGTAATTAATTGGGTCCTTAAAAAATAAACCTTTCTGTAAATCACTATTTTAAATCGATAAAAAAATATTTCCTGCATCTAACTACACTGACTGGCCTGGTGGCGTAGTTGTATTACAGTACGACTGCAAAGCTGAGGTCTCGGGTTCGATCCCCGGGACGGGCAAAGTGATATTGAGTTTTTCTATTCAGTATCAGCTCGGAGTCTGGAATTTGTGCCCGATATGGCGATAAGGTCGCCCCCTATCACATCATGGGACGGAATAACGGCGAAAAGTGGGTGCACTAGTTGCGCCTCTGCCTACCCCTTCGGGGATAACAGGCGTGAGTGTATATGTATGTATGTATGCTAACTACACAGTATTCAACACCTTTACAAAATTAACCCCCGAATGCAGTATAAGTTGAATTCAGCATTTGTATGGTACGTTTATATAAATTATACAGTAATATTAGCACACGAATATTTGCGATGCAACCGAGGCACTGCCACGGTTCTAGTGAGAAATGAGCGTTTACCGCACTATATTATGCAGTATTCACGAGTAATACGATGAGACAGTTAATAAATTCTCGTGCGAGATGCCCTCGGTTTTGGGATATTGCAGAAATTTTAATTTTCTCGCAATTTATTATGTCAGTCTGTCATGAGCTAATAGCTTGGTCATAGTGCATCCCACTCCAATGTAGATTAAACATCTATTCCGAAAATGTTGCATATAGACTTCGACTCATTTTTTAACGGCTACCTGCTCGACGTATGACAAAAAACTGACATAAAATGTCGCCCTTCCTGCGATTTGAACCCACAACCCTGCGGTCTACAACTACGTGACAGTTTGGAGTAAAGGTATTAAACTGGTGGTCGGTTAGTTATAGAACGCGTATTAGCGTGTTAGCGTATAGACGCTTAAATACCTACCACCGAACACAAGGTGCAAAACCTTCTATAGTGACTTGTATTGCATACGCATTACGAGTACGATTTGCGCGCTGAGGTCCTGGGTTCGAATCCCGGGTCGAGCCAAAAAAATTGTGACTGGGTTTTTCATCTTAAAATTTACTCAGTCGCAGCTCGGAGTCAGGAAGTTGGCGGTGTGATACCCCCGTGCCTCGGAAAGCACGTAAAGCCGTTGGTCCTGCGCCTGATCTCTCTCCGGTCATGTCGGATTGCCGTCTCACCGGACTATGAGAGTGAAGGAATAGCGAGTGCACCTGTGTATTGCGCACACACTTGTGCACTATAATATCTCCTGCGTACCTGGCTGATCTCCGTTGAGATTGGCCGCCGTGGCCGAAACTGGCTAGGAGAAAATTTCATAGTGACTTACGTAAATGTGTCGCGTTCTGGGATCAACCTGTGGGCTTACAATGTGAAAAAAACACCAAGTGTCTCCACTTCGTTTTATTGTGATTGGTTGAGAGACTGACGTATCGGTCTCTCGATCAAATCACAAACATCAAAATACCGATACATCAGTCTCTCAACCAATCGCAATAAAACGAAGCGGAGACGCATCGTGTTTTTTTTTCACATTCTAAGCCCCCTGTATACATAGTTTATTTCGAACAGGCCGGCATATTTATGTCGATTGGCCAGGAGTAATCATCTCTCGTTAGCCAACACTATCATAACCCTACTCCTACCATCAGATGCACTTGACATGTTATTGCCCCGTGCCCGTACAAGAAAAATAACACAATACTATAAACACTATGTGAAATCAATTCAATACAAGAAAAGAGTCAAGTTAATAATTGATTCCGTAAAAGTTGGAATATTATCGATGGTTTTTTTCATATGTTCCCACGCCCCCGTATTCCTGGATAAATTCTATCACAGCTTGGTATTATTCAGGGATCTAAAGCCTAATAGACACCCAGAAACCTATAAAAATATTGAAATAATAGCATACTTTAAGAATCGTACGCTGAAAACGAAATTTATGAAAAAGGGCACAAGAGGAAAAAGCTTTATACATAAGTTTTACATAACTCTCGAAACTGAAGTTATGATAAAAAACATAAATTATCATCCGGTAACACGAAACGGCGGAGTACACTAGGAATTTTCCCTTTTCTATATGCATAAAGGTATATTCAGATTGGCGTGTTTTAAAAGCGCGGTGATGCTATTGCGCAAGTCTTTAGTCCGTATTACCTATGCAATCTAAGGCTATTTGATATTCGAAGTTCTCTACAAAGAATTTCGAAGGTATGTGATATCTGCCAATCCGCACTAAGCCAGCATGGTGGTCTAAGGCCGAAATCCCTCTCAGTTGTAGAGGAGGCATTGCTCAGCGGTGGGCAGTATATAATACACCTGGCTGGTATGTGGAAGAAGAATTCACGTAGCAACGCGCTTTGAAAAAAAGAATTATTATTAGTTCAAGAAAATACCTTCAAAATTATTGCTATTAAAACATAATCCTTTTCACCGAAAATAGGCTTACAGAGCCTAACTTTTACAAATAAAAATCCGCGCGCACTAATTTAAGTAGCGCGTTAAACGCGTTTGAAGTTTGTCCAATCTGGACACACCCTAGACACGTGTACCCCCGTTTACTGTCGGTAAATGGAACGAAAACATTTTTGTTAGTTCTGCGCTGAGGCCGTATCAACGTTGGAAATTTGATTCCAAAACCGTACAGAATATAGAATTTCCTTTGGAGTTACCTTTTTTCTACGAAGAAAAATGGTTTTAAAATTAACGTTGGCGGGGTCTCGTCTAGGCGGGTTTTTCTTATTCTAAGTATTGGATTTTCATGCTTTCGTCTAGTTTTTCTGGTTGGATTTTTTTATTATCTATGTGTATATTTCTGAATATACTCACGTTATGGATGAAAAACCTTTTTTATTTCACTCGGAATTTGTATGTTAAAGTTTATTAAATAAATTGAAGTCAATGTGATTTTCAACTTTTTGAGGATTTACATATTAATTAAAACTTATTATGTAATGATAGATACTACTTATATATTCTGCTCTGTTACAGTTATTGCAATCAAGAATTATCATAAAATATCTACATAATTTAACAGTAGAGGTACCTTATAAAATTGAAAATTAACTGCAATCAATGCAATACTAAATTATCATTACCTACTTCAACACCCATAAAAAGGACGAAAGCTAAAAGAAACGAAGGGAAACAGAGATCCAAAGGCAATAAGAGAGAACAGCGATAAAGAATAAAGACGATGACAACTGCCCAAATTGTCTCAGCGTACACCAAGATACTCAGAGGCAATCTTCCTGTCTTCAACAAATTATAAGGGAACTAAAATATTTGTGCAGCTAGACAACCAACTTCAGTGTTCGATCGGACTAAATATGCATGCAACTTGGTAAATATAGGACATGTTTTTGTTCGTGGGAATTACCAAGATAAATATAATGAAGCAGTAAATGAGGGCATTGAAAAATGCAGGAAAAATTATATGCTCATATATTTTAACATTTACCTTTATGTCAAATCAAGTGAAGCGAAGGAGAAGGGATTCCCAGTGAAAAACTTATTATTATTAAAAAAATATCAGAGAGTAGGTAAGGCAGGGTATGGGGGATTCCGTTCAAAGTGACGACCTCACCAATAATGTTTAAAATAACTAAGGAAGACTGAAATATGGTAGAGTGGCCTAAGCTTAGTGTTGAAGTTACATAAATGGCGATTATTTAATAAAAGAAAAGACCTCTACACGGTCTGAAGCACGAACAACTACTAGCGATTCTAATAGTTTAAAATAAAGAACTTTGTAAAATAAAGTCCAATAAAAAGAGGTTTTCGATAGAGTTACGGCATACTAAATAATGCAAATAGTATTGTATTACATAAATCGTGTCATATATAGCGAATGTTATTATTTACAATATCACTTTCCGCTTTAAATCGTACTTAAATATATTATTGCAACCGTATTCAAAAACTTTTGAATACGTTATGTACGAACATTACTTTGTAATCAGTACTAAAAGTGAATGAACAATAAAACAAAAGCCATGTCAACAGCAATTTCTTTTTTAAATTACCTTCCAAAAGGAAAGCGGTTACAAAAACATCCGCCATTTCAACTTGATATTTGAACAATTTAATTTACCGCCATATTGCGGCTAGAGAGGCCAAGGAAACTTTCCATGGTGCCAAAGCATAATTTTATTGTAGTTTTATGCTAAAATAGTGCAGGGTTGCCAGCTAGGACGGTGTCGGATTTTATGGGGATACGTGGTACGAAATTATTTCGCTGACTTATTCGTTTTTGAATGAGTTATTTTATTGGAACTACGGTCACGTTTCTGATGTATTTTATTGCGTTTTTTTTAGTCTCCAATTTGTTGCCAACATGAAACCCGTATTTTTTAATGCCATTTTATTCTACCACAGACGTGTAGCGTGGTTGAAAATTTATTGAAATTCAGAGTAACCTATCGATGTAGATAAAACACGAACTTTGTGTTGGCTTCCCTAACCTCATTGCTTCTCTTGAAAGCTGGTAGCTCATTCACGATTATGGATGTTTATGGACGATGGAGATCCCTTAACAGCTGACTTGCTCGTTTATTTCCGACAGCAGATGATGTAAAAAAAACAACCTTGTCATTTATTAGTCGTAGGATTATATCACAATTTCCTAATGGTTAGGTATACTTTGGCTCTGAAAAGTGACTCCTGCAACATAGCTGGTCATATGCTAAATCTCCTACTACTACTGCCATGAGGTAAGCCGAAGACGGGGCCATGGGAACAGCTCGTCATCGACCCCATCAAAGAATTTCAAGACGAACACGACGTTCATTGATGAAGAAAACGATTATGATGATATATATTGTACCCTGAAAGCGGGCATCTCACACAAGGTGGCGTTAAAACCACCATAGGAGCCTAAGTAAGTATCACGTTTGGGGATCAGCCTTTACATATCTGGTTCAATAACACACACTCACTTATTTTATCCTCGAAGAGGAGGCAGAGGCTCAACTAGTGCACCTACTTTTTACCGTGCGTATTTACTTCCATAATGTGATAGGGAGCGAGCCTATCGCCATATCAGGCACATATTCTAGACTCTGGGCTGATACTGAGTAGAAAACATAATATTTTTCCCGACCCGGAGATCAAACCTTAGACCTCAGCACTGCAGTCGTACCGTAATACAACTACGCCATCGAGGCAGTCAAAAAGGCCGGCATAATTGTAAACTGACGTGAAAAGATTATTCTTCGTCAGTTGCTGGTGGTAGGACTCTCATATGTAAGAGTCCGTCTGGGTGGGTATCACCGCAATGTTTGTTTCTACCGCCAAACAGCAGTGTGAATGCACTGTTGTGTTTCGGTTTGAAGGGCATTGTAGCCAGTGTAACTACAGGACATAATGAGACTTAACATCTTACGTCTCAGGATGACGAGCGCAGTGGAGTGCCATACGGTGCTTTATAGTTCAAGGTGCTGGATGGAGCTGCTACTGTTTATGGGTGGTCGTATCGCTTACCATCAGGTGAACGGCATGCTCGTCTCGTCATTCGATACCATAAAATAAAAAAAAGTTGACATTCTATTAAAGCTGTGATTCCGCAGGACGCGGCAGACGGCAGACGGCAACGGCTGATGGCAACGGCATGTGCCACAATGGCAGACGGCACTACTGTGTACTATGCAGGTGACGTTACCTGCAGCGCGTCATTTGGCATCGTGTGCGGAATCGGTCTCATACAGTTTAATACTGCACAGTAGTGCCGTCTGTCGTCGCAGCACATGCCGTTGCCGTCTGCCGTCTGCCGCGTCCTGCGGAATCACAGTTTTATCCACAGTCATTAGTCATGCCACTTTTTTTCTTGCCATGCCTGAGTAAAATAACTCCAAGAAACTAAATACTATTACGAGTATTTTACCAATGGCTTTGTATATCTGACTTAAATTTTATTCGCTGTCCTCCACCTAAAAATCTCAATCGAGGCGTGGTTAAATTCTTTTAAGAGTAACATTGAAAAACTTCGTTCGTAAAATATCAACTTTTCACTAACTGTTAACTTTTAATTATGATCGTTAAAACTCAGAAGACTGAAACATATTTTGTAACTTTTATCAGGCCCACGGTTACCGGACTTTATTAAATCAACAAGTAAGAAGATTTTTTTGTTAATTATAATCCTGCTTAGTTGCTGACCGGGGTTGATGTGCGCCTCATTATTACTAACAACGGTAGGTACTGTATTCACATCATTAATGTCTTATATTAAGACATTTATTTAAATCATTTTGATACAGGAGTTTCAGTGGCAGATGAGAGTGGGTCTTCATAATAAGAAGAAGTCATAATCGAAACCGATGACCTTGATACTAGAAGATTGTTCCAAGCATTGGTGATATTCAAAATGATAATAGTGACTTTAGAGAAAGAAAATACGTTTCCAAAATAAATCTAATGATAATGTCAGAGACTTCGATCGTGAGTTCATTCATGGTCTTTGAAAAAAGGGTAGGTAGTGTTCTTTAAGAAAAATATATTACGTCCTTCATGATAGCTTGATATGAGACATGTCCCATAGTGCCGATCTTAGCTTAAACTAGTTACATTCAACGAGAAAATATTACAGAAAAGCTTGGACGAGACAGCCATCACAATTAAGCTTGCCATGCAAAAATGACAATTATTACCACCCTAAGCGTGACAGACGCCCGGGGCTGGATCGTGCGAATACTTTAATTATGAAAGGCCGAAGCCTTATTTTTAATTAAAAAAAATTTAAAGTCCAACGAAAGCCGTTAACGTTGTTACGTTTGCGTGACGGAATTTTATGAGGGTGCTCATTTTGCGTGATTAAAAAACTTTTTTTCAGGGGTTAATACCAACCCCCAACGGATCTGGAGCGTGAAATCGGTTTGTGATTTTATTCGGTATTAGCACGCTTGTGTCATTGGTTTTTGGTTTGAAAAATTTATATCCGATGATAAAAAACGAGATGGTGATTGGTGACCTTCGTAAGATCTCTCGTATCTCTTATTGGGGAATACTGGTAGAGTTCTTGTATGCGAAAGGCTGTCTGGGTAGGTACTCAATGTCCATTTCTACCGCCAAGTAGCAGTGTGCATGCATTGTTGTGTTCTGGTTTGAAGGAAATTGTATGCAACATAATTACTGGACATTATGAGACTTATCTTATGTCTCAGGGTGAAGGGCGCAGTGGAGAACCAAGCCGTACTGTGTAATTAAAAATTCTGTATGGTGTTGTTACTGTTTATGGGCGGTCGTATCGCTTACCATCAAGCCAGCGGCATGCTCGTCTCGTCGTCAAGAAGCAATAAAAAAGCAGAATACATCCTGCTGCACTTAGTAGTCGTCACTAATGTAATTAACCTATTTCTTTTTCTTTGGAGGCCTGCAGTGCAATCCTGATTCTGTTATCATAAGTGTGAAAGAGTCATGTGACTCACCCGTTTTCTGGTTTAAGTCATAAAAAAAAAGTTTCCACATATATAAACTAATATTTACCATTATTTTTGAAGTAATATGTATGTTGAAGGATGATGTGGTGGACTAAGATTGAAAGACGGACCACGAAAGGTATTTATCGAGCGAATGTGGATGGTACGGCTGGAAGGGGACGCCCGAGGAAAACGTTCTCTCACCAAATAAATAATCTTCTCCGAAAAGGACAGGTCAGGAGTACCCTTTTCTGACGAAATTATATGAAAAGAACGATGAATAGTGGACGATTGCCTAGTTGGGAATGGAACGGTCTGGCGAGACAATGTCCGGAGGTGCGAAACCCAAGGCACACACCTCTGACTTTACAAAGTTACGTGTGTATTGTTTATCAATTAGCGTTCACTTTTACGGTGAAGGAAAATATTGTGAGGAAACCTACATACCTGAGAATTCTCCATAAGAAATTCGAGGGTGCGTTAAGTCTGCCAACCCGCACTAGGCCAGCGTGGTGGACTAAGGCCTTAAACCCTCTCAGTAGTAGAGGAGGCCTGTGCTCAGCAGTGAGCAGTATATATAATACAGGGCTGGTATTATTATTATTATATGAGGAAGAAGCGAAAGAGATGTGTCAAGATCGTAGCATGTCGCGCTCAAATGCCTACCCCTATGGGATAAGGGCGAGTGTATGTATATATGTATTTTTGGAGTAATATCCTTTCAACAAATACCGTGACAGCTACAAAGCGGTGCAACGTGTCATTAATCAATATCATATTTAGACACACAAACAGGGTATGAGATATAATATTGCCGTATCGGAATAAAAAAATATTACATAAATCATTATGTTCATCAAACAGAAATAAACCCTTGAAGTCACGCAACAGAATCATTAGCTATGACTGGCAAAGTGGACTCCAACATCTTACGATAAGATCAATACGTTCAAGTAATCCTACTAATGGGCAGGGCACGTAGTTCGAAGAACTGACGGCAGATGGGGCAAAAAAGTTCTAGAGTGGAGACCACGTACTGGCAAGCGCAGCGTCGGCCATTCACCTGCAAGGTGGACAGATAACTTGATAAAGTCAGTAGGAACGCGCTGGATGGAGCCGCTTTTGACAGGTCCATCTGTAAATCTTTGGGGGAGGCCTATGTTCAGCAGTGGACGTCATGTGCTGATAATGATGATGAAACCTACTAATATAAAAATGCAAAAGTTTGTGAAAGTGGATGTCAGAAGTAAACGTAGGAACAGGTGAACGGATTTGGACGAAATTTGGCACATGTTAAACCATGACCTGGATTAATATACTGGCTACTTTTTAAACAGATAATTTGCTCCCATGGAAAAAATGAAATTTTATTCATCAGGTCTTCAACTAACTAGATGGCGTTGGCGTTTTACGGACTTTGTAGCGGGCAAGGCTTTTTACGCGGGCGAGCATCACCTCGTCAATAATAATGATTAAAGGCTTTTAATGTATTTTTGTTTAAATTACGAAAAATATTGTCGTTGTTTCAAGTAAAAATACTAATATTAAAAAAGTTTCATGTTTAATTGGTTTCTATATTATGACTAATCTCAGGGACTATCTCGAATCTTCAGGTCTGAGCGATAACTTTATTAGCAAACTATATTCGTACCATCGACTACTTTTTATCATCCGAACGGATTCTTAAGTGGACTAAGGTGGAAACACGAACTAGTATACTTTTAAATAAAATTATTAAACTATTAATTCTTCTATTATTGCCGTCTTTGTAGCAGAATAACGTTCAGTCTCCCGCCGTATCTAACCAACCTTAGTCGACATTCACCAATGTATAGAATGTATTCTACTTACAATACTGTCATCAGTCATAGCATAGATAATATATTTAGTTCGTCGATTTCTTAGTTCAAAAGACAGTTAAAAAAGGTAGAAATAATATAATTTAAAATTTAAAATAACTAATATTGCACATTAGTCTTAAGCGTCAAAGTTCCTAACTAGTTATATTTCGATTATAGTTTATAGTAGACACTATTATTGTAGTTTGTATTTTCGGTGTTATCTCACTTCGTCGACTTCATTCTTTGTTAAATTGTAAGGATTTATGTTGTAATTTTATATATTTTTTTCTTACCCAGATTTCTGTTTTGTTTTGAATATTAAGTATTGTGATTAAGCCGAAATTTTGATACTTTTGTGCATGCCGTGTTCACACCAAGAAGGTTGCTCACTTTTGTAAATGAACTTAATGTACTTAATTTGATTTTGTGAATCCAATACTGTGTACAACTAGTTCTGTGAACCTAATAAAAAAAAATCAAACAGTAATCAACCACGAATAAACTTCGAAAAGTCTCTTAAATTTATTCTATGACCTTAATCATTCTGCTATTAAAACCAACTGTTAACCGTAAAAGTGTGCATCACCATAAATGAATTTATAAGATCAATCCAGCTCAAAATCGTGCGTAAGTGATTGGCAACATTTGGTGCAATATTTAGCGGCGCGCCCCTGCTGAATAATGGATGGGCGAGAATACATCAAGCGTTCTTACGCCTTCCACTTTTTACATTTAGGTTCTAATATAGTTTCTAGATATATTATAACATCTTGAGTTCAGGAAAGGTTTATAGGAACTGGTTTTGCAGTAATGGTCTTCTCAGTTTAACAGTTTTTTTTAAATAAATATTATATTTTATATATTTATATTAAATAAGGATGACAAACTTATTAGCCGTCTTCTGTATAGTTAATCGCTTTTTTTATCATATAAAGTATAATATGATCAAATCTTTTCTTGATGAAACATAAAAACAAGAATCTAAGAAATTACGAACTCATGTTCTCGCAATTCCTAACTCCCGTTTTCTAGTTTTAGGCATTTTTAATTTCTAATTTCATGTAACGAAGAATTTTTTTAATTAGCTCAACTGCAAGTGTATTCTCTAGAGTGTTCTCTACTCGTAACCCGTAAAAACAGCGCGCTAGCTAGAAACGCTCATAATATTTTATCAGCAATTTGGCGAAAAGCCTAATAGTCTCAACTTACCATGTTTTTTTTTTACAAGTAACTAGACCATCGTTCGCCTGATGTTAAGTGGCTGGTCGTAAACAGTAGTAACACTATCCGAAGATTTGAATTATAGGGTGCCATTATAGACTTGACTCTTTAAGTTTCAACGCGTTTAATTATTACAAAGATTTATAAATACAAAGACCTTTCAAATAAGAAATAACTTTCGGGTCAGAATGCTACTATGGCTCCTTGTATTTTATAATGAATTACTATACCACAAGATTTATATCCGTTGGGTTAGTTAAGTGCGCTTTTATGAAAAAGTTTTTATCTCTTACTAGCTTTTGCCGGCGGCTCCACCCGCGTAAAAGTTTTCCGAATTAAAAGTCCCTGTTTATATTTTCCCGGGATAAAAAGTAGCCTATGTGTTAATCCAGGACATGATCTACCCGTGTGCCAAATTTCATCGAAATCCGTTTAGTAGTTTTTGCGTGAAAGAGGAACAAACATCCAAACATCCATACATTCTTACAAACTTTCGCCTTTATAATATTAGTAGGATTAGTTCGTAGTTGGTGGTAGTATAGCATTAAGCGGCGATAGCCTGGTTGGGAGTGGAACGGACTGCCGAGACGAATGTCCGCAGGTTCAAAACCCAAGGGCACTCACCTCTGACTTTTCTAAAGTTATACTATGTGTATCCTTTGTGAATTATAACTTGCCTTAACGGTGAAGGAAAACATCGTGAGGAATCCTGTATACCTGAGAAGTTCTCTATTAAAATTTCGAAGGTGTATGAAGTCTACCAACCCGCACTGGGCCAGCGTGCTGGACTAAGGCCTAAACCCTCTCAGTAGTAGAGGTGGCCCGTGCTCAGCCGTGAGCAGTATATAATACAGAGCTGATAGTATTAGTAGAAGTAGTAGTAGTTTAAGCTGAGATGGGACCCTTTGCAGACTCACACGGCTGTTCAATGGGTTCGGTACGCATTGCTTGGTATACCTGTTAGACTATTAGTGTCCTTTTGTTCTTTCTTTCTTTCTTTCTAGTAGTGGTAGGTAGTATAGTATTAAAACAAACCATATTGGCCCGCGTTCCAGGATCATTCTGTATGTATCCGGGTCAACCATGCCGGCATAATTGTGTCGATTGGCAAGAGATATAAATTTCTCGTCAGTTAACAATCTATTTGGAAAGCACTCCGCTTACAATTAGGTGCAGTTAGGTTGACAGGCCAACCAATAATCGTGTATCATTAAATTATTCTTCTGCCACTTAATTACTATATTCTTCACTTTGACTATACTTTATAACGTAAATAAATACTGCCTCGGTGGCGTAGTGGTATTGCGTACGCATTACGAGTACGATTTGCGCGCTGAGGTCCTGGGTTCGAATCCCGGGTCGAGCCAAAAAAATTGTGACTGGGTTTTTCATCTTAAAATTTACTCAGTCGCAGCTCGGAGTCAGGAAGTTGGCGGTGTGATACCCCCGTGCCTCGGAAAGCACGTAAAGCCGTTGGTCCTGCGCCTGATCCCTCTCCGGTCATGTCGGATTGCCGTCTCACCGGACTATGAGAGTGAAGGAATAGCGAGTGCACCTGTGTATTGCGCACACACTTGTGCACTATAATATCTCCTGCGTACCTGGCTGATCTCCGTTGAGATTGGCCGCCGTGGCCGAAACTGGCTAGGAGAATTTCATTTTTTCATAACGTAAATATTATAAAAAAACACTTATAAAACACATAAAAAGTTATTAATAATTCTCATCTTGTCTCGTAATTTCTAGGAAATGAGTTCGAAGCGCCGCGAAGATATAAAAAAATATTATAATATCTATCATAGTTCATCTCCGCAGTTTTGTAGGAACAGACAGTAGATATTATCTACTTCAGTATACTTTAATACGGAATTACCATTGACTGTTTTTGAGTAAACCTTCTCAATTGTAGGTATTTTTATCGTTATAATTTGTTTCATTAGTTAAGAACGCACGTCTGAAACTTTGGATTGTAAAATTAAAGGTCAGGTAAATTATTTAAGTGGAATTATTTGCTATTATCTACCTATCTACTAAACAACAGCCACTTTTCATGTTGTAATCACCTAGTAAAGTCAATACTAAATACTATGAAAAGTATGGTTGGCATAAACGTCGCCATCTTGTCGCTAAGAAAACTACATAACTATGAAACGTATGGTTAGTGAAACAACTTTAATTTAATTTCAAATGTTATGTTCTCAGGTTCACAGTATCTATGCGGCGTCTAAACGTCTTATTTAGTACTAGCTTTTGCCCGCGGCTCCGCCCGCGTTAAAAAGTTTGTCCGGGATAAATGTCCCGCTTTATACTTTCCCGAGATAAAACGTAGCCTAAGTTACTCCTTATTATATCAGCTACCTGCCAATAAAAGTCCCGTCAAAATCGGTCCAGCCATTTCAGAGATTGGCCGGAACAAACGTACAGACAGAAAGACATACAAAAATTGCAAAAAAAAATATTTTGGTGCATGTACCGTATATATACTCATATACATTATACATGTAGTAAAAAACAGTTATTTCAATATTCAATATTACAAACAGACACTCCAATTTTAGTTACATGTATGTATAGATGTATAGATTATGTGAAAGACAACTTGATACAGATCGCAGGAACACACTGCATGCAGGCCGCTTTTGTCTCAGTCCGTTTCGTCCGTCAGGAAATCTGTAGAGGAGGCCTATGTTCAACATTTGACTTCGTGTAGCTGATGATGATGATGATGATGATGACTTTAAGGATTCACAATATTATTACAATTAGAATGATTTAATCTCGCCATTGCTCACATAAATATTTACCTCTTTCTGGTCAGTGTTTCATTAAAAAGCATTGCAAATGTTACTCCTATGTATTTGGTCTGTGTGACAAAGAGAGAAAACATTCGAGTCTTCACCTCACGTCTAAACACGATAAATATTAGCTTAAGAGTTGGAAAAGAATTCCAAGCTCGAAACCATCTGTCCGCCATTTTTACCGTTCAAGACCTTAGAAGTTTAATTTAATAAAAGCAAGACCGGTATCAAATAAAAGATTACAGTGAAAATAAAAACGTGGAGTGGTGAAAAAATCTCACATCCACTCCTGAAGGAATGGGGGTGACCATGTTTTCAGGCTAATACGGGACGTCTTGGGCGATAGATACAATTTAGTGACATTTAGTATGGTTCTTTGTATACATTAAATTTTGTTTACATATCATTATAGTATGGAAGATTATTCTGACACGGCTAGTATTAGATTTTTTATGTTGGTCACAAAACACAGATTTGTTACTAAATATTATTGGGCTATAACGGACTTTATTAGAAAAAAACCATCGGATGAACGAAAGAGTATTCTGATCATAACAAATCAACGCCACTCATACTGTTAATCAAAGGTAAAATTAATGTTTTTCGATTATTCCAGTTATGAAAAGAAGATTTAAAAACACAGGAAAATAGGTAAATCCTTCTAACACCTTATCGAATTAGTCATAAGTTTATATAAATTCAATAGAAAAAAAACACTTTATTTTAAGACATATGGTCGCCCTACGAAGGGAAGGCCACAACACTAATTAAGGTAAAAGGCTGGAACCTCCGTGGAAGAGATAATCCCTCCTTGTACGTACGAACTTTTAATAAACGCTGCCTTATTTTATTTTAATTAAAAATTCTCATGTCTCCCGCCACGGATTTACTGCATTACATAGGATGATAAATTGAGTTGAGAAATGGCGCTTCATTTGATTAGGTCTTTTGTTATTTTTCTTTGAGCTTATTAATGAGACTTGAGCTTTTGTTTTCATTTTTGTGTTCGGAATGTGTAGTATAGCTTTTTGTTTTGATTTCTTGTTCTAGTGGTAGTTTTCATAATCTTTAGATTGTGTGTTCCCAAGTTCAAATCCCAGGAAAACAATTTGATGTCAGTTTTCTGATAGCTCTAACTCTAATTTATGAGACCAGAGTTAGGAGAAGCAAACGTCAGGTCCAAAAATTTTTTTATTTTTATTTTAGATAGTCTCTTACAACACAATTTAAAACTAATTTATGTCTTTAACCAGAATTAATACGTTACTCATTCATTATTTCTGTATCCTTCAACATCTTGAGAAATTGATGTAAGTTAACAGGCGTTATTGCATGAAACTAATAAGTTTTTGGACGTCATCCAAGATTCGCTGCGGGATTTCATAACCCTTTCTTGTAACTTACCTTCTTGAGACTCTTTTTACAGCATAAGTCAGGCAAAGAGTGTCAACTAGTAGGTGATATTTATTGTCCTTCAACGATAAGAATAAGGATTTATTATAAAGGAATAATTGCTGTCGACCGTTAGAAAAACTAAAGGGCAATAATGGAGAGGTAATCTAAGACAACTTGTAAGATGCTGCTGGATAGGGTTTGAAGACCAGCCTGATCGACGTAGTTTTCATAAGGGGTTAGTACTGCAATGAATATAGAAAGAAATTTTATGTGTCACCATGCTGGCCATATCAATCAATATTTTTTTGTATCATATTATTTATGGCCTCGGAAAAGTCACCCCACTGTTCCTGATGGTCGGAGTAGGTGCAGATAGAGTACCAACTGACTAGAGATGATTAAAGTCCACAAAATTATGCCAGCTAGTTTGAAATCGAATGTACAAGTTGGTAGGACTCTCATATGTAAGAGTCCGTCTGGGTGGGTACCACCGCAATGTCTATTTCTACCGCCACGCAGCAGTGTGCATGCACTGTAGTGTTTCGGTTTGAAGGACATTATAGCCTGTGTAGCTACAGGACATAATGAGACTTAACATCTTATGTCACAGGATGACGAGCGCAGTGGATGCCACACAGTATTTTGTAAATCAAGGTGCTGGATGGTGTTGCTACTGTTTATGGTTGGTCGTATTGCTTACGATGGTAAGCAGGTGAACGGCACGGTCGTCTCGTCATTCAATGCAATAAAAAAAGTTGATCCCGAAACGCAACATACTTAAGACGGGTTTTACACCTCGTGATTGGTAGTCGCTATCCGGCCAGATACATATGACCAACAGGGTAAAGCCTGAATTTTGTTACGAATACAGGCTGATGACCCAAACCTTCACTTGTTAACCTACATAATAATATCTTTTCACTACTTTCATTAATGTTCAACATAAAGTGTTAAGTCAGTACATAAAACTGGTTTTTGTGTGTCCATTAACATTTTAATTAATGTTTTCTGTTTACGACACACTCGCGCCATTTGTGGCGGTTGCAACAAAAAATTTATGTCCATACAAGGTAAAGTTTCCGGCTTAGCTTACTTCTTAAATTGTTTTTTTGCGGAAGTACACAAATACGAAACACGGACCTCCACTACTACTGAGAAGTTTTAGGCCTTCCACTACGCGGACCTAGTGCGGGTTGGCAGACTTCGAAATTCTTATGGTGAATTCTTAGGTATGTAGGTTTCCTCACAATATTTCCCTTCACCGATAAAGCGAACGATAATTGATAAACAATACACACGTAACTTCGAAAAGTCAGAGGTGTGTGACTTGGGTTTTGAAACTCCGGACATTGTCTCGGCAGACCGTTCCATTTCCAAATAGGTTATTGTCCAATTATTAAATTACACAATACGTATTATACTAAAATAAATTTAATACGTATTATATTAAATTACAAAAAAAAATCGGAATAATTAAGTAAGTAATAAAAAAAATTTTGATCTTAAGAAAACATGATTTACATTTCAGCTGACAATTACAACGCTAAATCAAAAAATAAACAAACACACACAATGTTATGATGGATTAGAGGTCTGAAACGACGTCGTTAGCTAGAGGTCACTAGAATGCCGGCAAAGTGTTAATATTGCGTAAAAGTTAATTAAAATTAATCGCACACTAAACTGTTGCTATTAGGTGTAAGTTATAAACGGGTTTGTTGACACGCTACGCCGTAGCTCCCGCGGCTACGGGCTACGGCGAAGATGTGTAGGATTTCGAGTGTAGTATTTAGGAGCGTGCGTGTTCTTTGAATGTTGGCTTAATATATAAAAAATCAGTATTTAATTGAACTTATATCAGTCTTTGCATATGCGAGAGACTATGGCCTATTGGGTATAAATTTTAATCCTGTGCAATTCAGGTCTACGCTATCATTGTAGTAAAGGCGATTGCGACAAAACCGAACCTAATGGCCCATGTGTACCTATGTATCGCCTTGCGGGATTAGCCTAAGAATGCATTTTCAAGAAGAGCATCATAATCATGTATATTATGTAGTAGCTTTTGGCCGCGGCTCCGCCCGCTTTAAAAAGTTTTTCCGGGATAAAAGTCCCGGTTTGTATTACTCCGGGATAAAAAGTAGCCTATGTGTTATTCCAGGACATGAGCTACCTGTGTGTCAAATTTCATCGAAATCCGTTCATTAGTTTTTGCGTGAAAAAGGAACAAACATCCATACATCCACACATTCTTACAAACTTTCGCCTTTATAATATTAGTAGGATATAAAAGATTTTATTGCCATTATCAGTGTTTTTCATTTATCACTTTCACCAAAGCCAATAAATTGTTATTAAATAAATTCTCAACGAGTTGCCAAGGTAAATAACACTAAAAATAAACTTATCGGACACCAATAAAGTACACATGTCTCGAAGCTCGGTCCAAGGTTGTTACACATCGACATCTACTTCCGGTTCCGGTGGGCGTTTACCGACGCCTCTACAGCTGACCTCTACAAATAGATAAAAACGGAAAGCAAACGGGACATTTTAATTGAAAATGTAACTTTAGTATTATTGATTTATTGATTGTATGAGGGTTGTATAACCAATATTTATGAGATCATAATTATATTCTAGTAACCAAAATTTGTGCATATTTGATGGGACCTAATATATAAACTGTCTTGGTTAGAAGTTTGGGCCCGTTCATGGATATGCCCTTCCGGTGATGTTACCATTTATGAACAGACCTGACATAGTTGACCAATATACCTATTTGTCAGTATAAACGTAACAGCAAACAAAATATAATATATAAATTAATCAACGTTTTCGAAGCTTAGAAACAATCGAAAAGATAGCCTTCCCCAGAGCCTTAAAAGATTCCAATACAATTTCAAATTACTCGTTATTTATTAAAATCTAAAGTACCAATACCTTTACAGTGAGTTGAGTAATTTGAAAATAATTGTACTTTGAATATTTAATACGGCTCCAACTTAGTTTGGATCAATACTTAAGTTGTAACCTTGAGTTACTGAAGGGTCTGAATCGTATTTAATTTGGTTTCATTTTGAAATTGGCTTTTGTAGTTGTTAGGCAGGTTTTTCGTTGCAAGTGTCTGGGTAGTCACCGTAATATATATTCAAATCTTTTCCTAGCCGATTTCAGCCACGGTGGCCATTCTCAACAGGGATCAACCAGATACACAGAACTCAGAAGATATTATAGTACACAAGTGTGTGCAAATACACAGGTACGCTCGCTATTCCTTTACTCTCATAGTCTTGTGAGATGGCAATCTGACATGACCGGAAAGAGATCAGCCGCAGGACCAAGGGCTTACGTGATTTCCGAGGCACGGGTGTATCGCACTGCCAACTTCCTGATTCCGAGCTGCTACTGAGTAATTTTTAAGGTGAAAAATCCAATCACTATTTTTTGGCCCGACTCGGAATTCGGACGCAGGACCTCAGCGTGCAAACCGTACTCGTAACGCGTACGCAATACAACTACGCCACCGAAGCCGTAATGACACCGTAATATCTATTTCTGCCGCAAAGCTACATGATGTAATCACTGTTGTGTTCCAGTTTGAAGGACGTTCTAACCGGTAAAATTGTGTATTGTGGGGCTTAATATTTAGTACCTCAGAGAGATGAATGCAGCGAATATATTATTAATATAATGTAATTATTACTGCATTCATATGCACATGCATAGCACGATAATTCTTTGATAATTTGAAGTTTTTGGTGTTGCTGCTACTAGTTCTAGCCACTCGTATTATTTACCTGCAGGAAAACAGCTTGATCACATCATTTAGTTATATAAAATATAAGTTGTAACTGAAAAATAATTTATAAATACATAAAAATAACGTCGCAAAGTAATATCAATTTCTCCACCGACAAAGCTTATACAAAGATGTCCCGTACAAAATTACCCCTGTAAGTCTTGTCGGGGACTGGGGCTCTGCAAAATTGCAAGCTATATGTAAACGTTAAATATTCACTGGATGGTTGGCTCGAATGAATTCATGAATGAAGTGTGTAAATTTGATGGCGTGGACTAGTGGAACTTGAATGTACTTAATTGGGTATTGGATTTATGTGTGGTTAAGACGAGATTTTAGTCCGTGTTTTACTTAGAGCATTCAACAAGGAGATGGGATGACCAGGCCAACCCATCGTTGGTCATAAATGCGCAGCTGGTCATAAACTTTTATTAAAACCTATGTGACTAGCGATCGCTGTCATTACATTCTACAATAATGATATTAAACGGTGCTCCACAGAAATTGTGATTTTTGCTATGTTATTGTGTAAAAAGCAACCTTATATTCAGCCCTGCACGTGGTTTTATTTAGTTAAATGTGTGCTATCCATGTCTACCTCGCCCCCCGTCAGGGTTGGCAGAAAAACATGTTTGCGTATTATTGCCATATCCTCTCCATTGGATAAATACTCTAAGGTGTTTTATGTTACATCAGTAGTAATTACATGTTCATCGAATCGCAATACAGTCAATAATGTTAGTTGTAAAGTCAATGACAGATGGAAATAAAACCACTTTGGAGATTTTTTCGCGATAAAGTTTTACTCCCGACATTTAGAAGACTTTATAGCCTTCATAGTCACGGGGCTCCCTAATGCGCCGAAGATGGCCACCGCGGAGTTTTAGTTGGTATACCGTGCGGTGTACATAGGTTAGGGACTCGGCCCGGCGGTCGCCCGACGTTTTCCATCTCTCCGGGCGGCTCAACGTCGGGTCGTAAGGCACGGTGAACCCAACATAACCGCTCAGTCGTTCCCCTTGAACACTGGGCGGTAGTAATAAGTTACTTTCTACGCCCCAAAAAAAAAAAAAAATAGTCACGGGGCGGACTGAGGTGTTGGTTGTCCGAAAAGTTAATTGAAGTTAAAAATCCGTGAAGTAAAATTCTATTCATTATTAAAATCTTCCAGGTGATGCCCGCGGTTCCGCCCGCGTGAAAAAGTTTTTACACATACACACACATACACATACACTCACGCCTGTTATCCCCGAAGGGGTAGGCAGAGGCGCAACTAGTGCACCCACTTTTCGCCGTTATTCCGTCCCATGATGTGATAGGGGGCGAGCCTATCGCCATATCGGGCACAAATTCCAGACTCCGAGCTGATACTGAATAGAAAAACTCAATATCACTTTGCCTGACCCGGGAATCGAACCCGAGACCTCAGCATTGTAGTCGTACCTTATACAACTACGCCACCGAGGCAGTCTTTATGTCAAAGTTTTTATGGGATAAAAATATTTTCCCGGGATAAAAAGTAGCCTATAGCATTCAGGAGTAATGTAGCATCATATTAATGAAAAAATGTTCGGAATCGGTTCAGTAGTTCCTGAGATTAGCGCGTTCAAACAAACAAACTCTTCAGCTTTATAATATCACTAGTAGTGGTCGCGGCTCCGCCCGCGTGAAAAAGTTTTTCCGGGACATAATATTTTCCCGAGATAAAAAGTAGCCTATAGCACTCAGGAGTTATGTAGCTTCCTATTAGTGAAAGAATTTTCAAAATCGGTTCAGTAGTTCCTGAGATTAGCGCGTTCAAACAAACAAATAAACAAACTCTTCAGCTTTATAATATTAGTATAGATATAGTAGTATTTGAAGTAAAAACGATCTATCACTGATTTTACATAAATATATTTAACAGGAATATTTTTACAAAGACCAGCATGAAAGTCAATGATCAACTTACTTAACTGCCACTAAGACTACTATAGAGATCGACTAGAAGACTGAGCGCGAATGAGAATGCACATGGATACGACAACCTTTTTATACACCCTACTGTCACTTCCACTATTAGTTTGACATCTCAACCAAATTCTTGCTCGCTTTAAAGTCTGTGCCTGCGGCGGCGTCGTGTGCCGGGTCGGTTACTTCCCCGCAACATGGTTGAGGAGGCCGATAGCTGGCACATGCGTCATACTCGTGAACGGGTGCTGCTTGCGTGGACTGGTCTACTCTGATTGGTGGTCGACTCTATTGTTTACTTAAAATTAAACATGTAGGTGGTTGCTTGACTTGGTACTCTCCGTTAATTTTCGCGTGTAATATCTACATTTCAAATTGAATTTCTATTGTTACTTGCGATTTGTAAAATATATATAAAAAAATTATATGACCTACGCTGAGTTTCTTGGTGCTTCTTCTCAGGTCAGTGGGCTTTTCCAAAGCACCGGTAGAATCTTTTAGTTAATAAAAAGCATTGTAAAAAATGACGTGTAAAAGCGCCCTTAGGGGCCTAATTACTTAATTAATTATTTGATTAGAATTGAACTGATTTTCATATTTGGTCAGTACGCTACAAATACCCTCACAAAACTTTTATCTTAACAATGTGTAAATTTGTTTTTTCAATGGGGAAATATATTGATAAATTGGCCACCTACGATGCAAGTAGTGCACGTAGAGACCAAGTTAATGATTTATTTCTTTTCCTATGATTTAAATTTATGTTTTATGTAACCGTATTATTTATTGTGAAGGAAAATCATAAGTTTGGTTAAAATAAAATAAAAAATGTAAAAAAGACGTCAAGTAAGGGGAAATCTAACTAAAGGGATTTGCTCTGAATAAAACTCATTGCTTTCATATACTATAATTTATTACTATTTATCTTCAACAAACAAAAATACAGACAAATCCAAAACAATTATAAAAGAACTATCAATATCTCAAAAAACTGACGATATATTGTAAGATCACAATTAAACAAACTATAATCCCAGACAGCTTAACCTAAGATTCTCATCTTATAGACGATATCTAATTCAGCACACACGAGCATTCGCCCTCTATCAAGAGGTATTAATACGAAATACCTGGATTTTGACCTAACAAAGGAGTCTAGACACATAAACAGCATATTTATAAGTACCGTCCGTAGCATGGTCTAATTAAAAAGTAATGGAGTGTTTGCGAAAGATTTTAAAACGTGTGAAATGGATGCGCGTTAGTTTAAGTTCGCGTTAACCAGACTTAGGCTCTTAGGGGTGGACTTGTATATTTAAATTTCAAATATGTCGATGTTATTAAATTATTATAGAGCAAGAAATTAATTAAATCATCATAAGGCACGTGACGTCCACTGCTGAAAATAAAGGTGGTAGGTCATATGTAAGAGTCCGTCTGGGTGGGTACCACTGCAATGTCTATTTCTACCGCCAAATAGCAGTGTGCATGCACTGGTGTGTTTCGGTTTGAAGGACATTGTAGTCGGTGTAACTACTGGACATAATGAGACTTAACATCTTATGTATCAGTATGACGAGCGCTGTGGAATGCCACACAGTACTTTGTAACTCAAGGTTCTAGGTTGCTACTGTTTATGGGTGGTCGTATCGCTTACTATCAGGCGAACGGCATGCTCGTCTCGTCATTCAATGCCATAAAAAAACATAGGCTTCTCCTAAATATTTCCAGTAATTATATAATTAGTACATTTTCTCTAGAATAGGGAACAAATAATGACGTTTAATGTAGGTTCTGTTGATAATAAGTGATGCATTAATTTGTAGACATTATTTTTCTAAGAAAAAAATATTTAAAACCTTTAGAAAAACACATTAAATTTCACAACTATACGAAAATACCTCATAAAGCCACGATTGTATCGATAAAAAAATCGATACCACGTGCATCCCTAGTGGTAGTTATAAAAGTCTGTTTTAAATTTAATTTATCTTCCGAGCCGCGTTTTGTGGTTTTATTATATTGCTTAATTAAATTGTGTATTCACGCCGTACGCTACGGAACGAGTAGCGGTATTTTTAAATCGGCTGCACTATAGTACTATACTATGTCGTATATGTGTATAATACACATATGTTACATAATGTAGTTTTTAAAATGGATGGTAGGTCTCTTCTACACGAGGTTATGTCTAGATAGGTATAAAAAGTCTGTTCTCTCGTCGAGCAGCAGTGCATATGCACTCTTGTATTTCGGATTGAGTCTTAACATCTTCTGTCTTTAGACGAGCGCAGTCAAATGCCACGCATTGATTTGTAATTCAAAGGTCTAAATTGCTGCTACTATTTTTGTGTAATCGTGTCATGTGCCATCAGTCTAGCGGTTGGCATCGTATGGATATTAATTAGTAAAAAGTAGTACTTCTAATCTATTATAAGACTAATGTGGTGCATTGGTGTATTTGACAAAATATTTCGACGGTCCCATAGAACAAAGTCGTAAGTGCAAAATATTAGCTTTTCAATAGAGCACTTTGAAAGTCGTAAGTTTGTATTCATGTGCAAATTAATGCTATTTTCACACATTAGGTTCAAAGTTGTTACTGAACCCTAATAGATAACGTTTCCTTCATGTATAACTTGTGATTTTCACAATTAATTTAGACTTTCAAAGCGCTCTACTGTATAGCTAACATTTTGCACATATGACTTTGTTCTATGGGACCGTCGATTTGCTCTTTCCTTTCGGGCAAAGAAATATCGACTATGTTCTCTTTATGTACAAAATTAATAATCCATTGACCATTGGACAATAACGCAAATATATCAAATACGCCAAATGTGGTGCCACCATTACACGTTATCTAAAAATCGTTTCACACATCGAACAAGATTGATATCAAAAGTAAACAGCAATCAAAGGGAATGTTTACAAGACAAGCTTACACCGAACAAAGAACGAGTTGGAGCCGGTGCCTCGGGTGGTTTCATTTGTGCCTTTTGTTCAGCCGTCTCTTCATTAAACGGCGAAGCGGCGATATTAGCCCTTCAAACAGCGTTCAATATTATTACAGAAACAGTTCTTTTATATGTGTTTGCTGGATGCAGGCTTTTAATATGTCTGGAAATCTTTAGGGGAGGCATTTCTTTGGACTTCCAAAAGCTGAAAGATTATGATGATGATGTACTGTATCTGGTAAGTGGCGTCCAGATTGTTTCGGTTGATGAGAGATGATAAGATACAAGCAAAGTCGCGAGTAAGATCTAGTAACTATGAGATCAGAAGATGGTTGAGCCACTTTTTGTGAAATGTTAAAAGTTAGCTAAATGAGAATTCAAGGAATATGATATGCACACAAAATAAATCAAAAACTGTAAATTACATTGTAACAAAATAAAAGATGATGGATGCATCCTAAGCGATGGCATCGCTGCTGTTTCGCTATTATTTATACAAATATTAAAATGATTATATTCCTTTCCATTATCTAAGTTTTTAAATTTCATGCTGTTTTCATAGAAGATTTGCTTTTGAACTGTTGCCATAAAATCTTATTGACCTTACTATTTTATGTTATAAATGCGATTGATGTTAAAATGTTTGGATGTTGTTAAAAGTAAATGCACACTGAACGGGCTTGAATGAAATTTAGACATTTAGATCATTTCCTGGATTAACATATACTTTTTATCATTGTAATTTTTTTTTTATTTCTTTATGGTTGTACAAACATTTCCTGTTTTCACTGTATAAGTTGTGGCTTCAATTTGAGGGAGGCGGGGGGGGGGCAAGGTTCCGCTATTTGATACGTAACTCACCCCCCTCCGTCCGATAGTACAACGGTACGGGAAGATACATTATAAATTAAAATTAAAATTTTGAAACTATATACATGGCAACGCTACTTAGCTTAAGAACACAGAGAGATGACAGTGACAGGTTACACTTATGCTATGTATACGAGTAAAAATCATTGTAATTTGCTCTTGTAGGATATTTGCATTTTAGTCAAATTATTTAGGTAGATGGCGCTGGTGTCATAAAGACGTCATTGTGGGCCGGAACAGTGATTTACAAACTTAGTAGTGGGAGAGATTTTTCAACCAGGCGAAGCCACGAGCACTCAGTAAAGCATCAAATCATACATGAATCAACATAAACAGGAAGCTCTCCTAAGGAAATTTTCATAATCTGATCTCATAAACCGATTCATACATTGTGTATCAAGCGCTAAGAAAAACAGATCATATACATTTTATATGAACATAAACGAGTGAATATTCTCAACGTCTCAAGTCAGGGGATTACGAAGCTCTGAGAAGCCGGAAATTAAGCTTTGGATGTCAGCAACGTAACAACCTCGCCCACTTATGTTTCAAATTAAAGGCGAAATATTTTATTCTTTGAAGTTAAGACTTTTAAACCACAAACCAAAATTAACCAAACTCGATTTTAAACCACAAATTGAGTTTGATTATTTTTGGTTGGCGAATCAATATTAAAAGCTTGGTTTCATGGAAATCTTGATCGATGAAATTCGAGGTTACCGTCTCTTCAAAATAACGAAAGAGAAATAAAGTCAAATGTCGCAAGATAATATCAATAAACAACATCAATGATATACAAGAAGTAATTACCAAAATCGAAGCACATTTTAGCACATTCAAACAAGCATAGCATGTTCACAAGCTTACATTTTAACATGCTTTTATTTTTATTTGAGTACTGCATTTATTATTAAATTCAGTATCAGCCCGCAGTCTGAAATTTGTGCTCGATATGGCGAAAGACTCGCCCTCTATGAACATCATGGGACGGAGTACGCACGGCGAAAAGTAGGTGGCACTAGTTGCAACTCTGCCTACCCCTTCGGGGATAAAAGACGTGAGTGTGTATGTGAAGGAGGAAACAAGCATTTTGCTCGCCTCATAGTAGGCGATACAACCCATAAACAATAGCAGCACCCTACAGAGCTTTTAATTACAAAGTAGGTACTACGCGGTACACCACTACGCTCTTTACCCTGAGACACTAGATGTTAAGTCTCATAATCCCCAGTAAACACGCTAGCTACAATGACCTTCAAACCGGAACGCAACAGTGCATGTACACTGCTGCTTGGCGGTAGAAAAAGACATTACGGTGGTACCTAACCACCACTTTGAGCGTATTAAGTCGATTGATCAATATAAATCTTGAGATTCAATACAAGTACGTATTCTTTTGTCGCCAAGAAATAGAGCCAAAGAAACTGCAATAATCCAGTCAAAGGAATCAAGAATTGTTTGCCGGCGACTGATTGTGACGTTGCAGGTACACATTTTTTTTACATTTTGAAATATAAATTAAATTTTTCAATGCAATGTTTTTCATGTGCCGCAGATATTTATATGTTAATGCCTTTATCGTGTACTAGATGTTGCCCGCGGCTCCGCCCGCGTTCAACAGTTTTTCCGTGAATGAGTAACAAACATCCATACAAACCCCCGTGATGGACGGCAGCGTGTTTCACGCTGCCTCGGACGCCAAGGGCGTCCTTCGGTGTACGGGGGCTTCTGAGCCCCCGCAACAACAGGAGAAGGACCGCAACAGCGGTACGCGCAGGGGCGGTTGCGGACGACAACTAAGACGTGAGTCGGAGGAAGCCCGCAGCCGTCCCTAATGCGCCGAAGATGGCCATACAAAAAAAAAATACATCCATATATCCAGACATCCATACATTCTAACAACTTTCGCGTTTATAATATTAGTAGGATTTATACTTTTATGGCATTAATATCATTACATTCATTGAGACCAAACGTGCGGCAGCAGCCCGAGCACAAGTTTAAGAACTATTGTATAGTTAATGTAAGGGTTTCGTTTAAGTTAATTTTTGAAGATAAATTTGAACTGCGCCCCATCAGCGTATTTGGAACTAAAATACGGCAGCATGTGTAAATTTCGAATAATAAACGTGTAACGTTAAGAATATGTTTTTGTAAATAAAAAACAATTATTTCCTTCATCAATTACACCAACAATTCTTTATAAACTCAAGCAATCAGCTTAATGCTTGGTTTATCAGAAAGCTAATTTCGAAAAGGAACAAACTAAATTTAATTACAAAATGAAAGACTATGTAGTTTTTAACAAAGGGGAAGCAAGAATCAAACGAACTAAGCTAAGTTAAAAATAAAAGCCTCGATTAGAACTTCGAAGGCTGAAAAGGTCAAGAAGAAAGAAATGGGTCAAGAAATGTGTGTTAAACCACAGTTCTTTTGAGCTTTAGCAAATGTCGCTTTTCCAATATCAGCCGTCCTCTTGATGTAGATTTAAAATAAGAGGATTTCAGAGTTGCAAGGACTAATTGGCTATACGATTAGAGCTTACCGATACTTATTAAAAGAGCCAGTCTCTGACTTCATGGCAAGCGCCTGGCTACATATTATCAGGATAAATAAAATCTAAAATTATTAGATAGCCATGTAAAGGAAAGGTAATTTTTATAAATTAAATAATAAAATTGTAAATTTACCGTGTCCATGCATGCATGCATTACATATTTTGGAAAGAAATACCTGGAATGGATAACATAACGAAGTGCATTTTTTTTTTGTCTGTTTGCTCAAATGTTCATTGGCGTATCACAAACAAACCAATCATTGGCTTCAAAATTGATTCACTGAAAAATATTAAGCGTATGTGTCACATACAGGATAAGTTGGGGACAGGTGGACATACGGGCCACAGGCGTCGACTGTTTTCTGTGTATCCAGTGGGTTACAATAGACGGAGATAGATCTAAGTACAGTAAGTAAATTTTATTATATCACAGTTAAATTACCAACTGAATATGTTGCAAGCAAATACGTCATTATTCCAACTCCTCATAATAAAATTTGTTTTTATAATAGGACATCATGAATGTATATTCCAAACACAGCGCACTAAATTCATAAACCTAATACTTCATGGCATTTCTATTCTTTATGGGTCGGTATGGCGCTTAGTACTATTCTGTTCGTCTCATCATACAAGTAAAATTAAATCCCCATTCTACCATTCATCTCGTCATTTAAATAAAATACCAGCTACGATATAACCTCACCTTTACAGTCTAGTGCTCAGGCATGGAGTAAGTGAGCGGAATTAAAATAAACATGTGGGTACAGTCAGCTACAAAAATAGTTGGACAAAGTCAAAGCTATAATATACACTTTAAATATCTGTACCCTATCTGCACGACCTTAAGGTCTAAGTCCGCCTGTACTATATCTTTGTACAACGTGTTAAATAAATAAATTTTATTGTACCTTTTTACGCTTACTTAACAACATCATTCATAGTTTTAAAAATGAAAATGAATTGATATATTGATAATGTTAAACACGAAATAAAAAGACGATTTAAAATTTTCTATTTAATGATCACAGATAAATTTGCCGTCTTTAAATTTGCTGCCCAATTCTTATAGATTTAGAAAGCAGCACAGCTGAAGCACTGCGGCCGACACGAAGCGGCTAATATAAGTCGCGATTAGAAATTCACCTTCAATTCACCTCAAATAGAAGACTTAATAAAACCCGCTCTGAAAATCATCGACGAAATTTGTTTTCAGCAGTTTGTTGTTGCTGATGATGATAATAAAATTTTAAATTTGTTACCACATTTTGTGACTGACTGTACACGAGAGCTTCCATAATCTTACTGAAATAAAAACTGGTTGCGTTCATACCGCACTGCTAAAATATGGCTATTCATTTTATTCGAGCAATTAACGTACTATTTTTGACTTTGAATAACTAATAGGACCTAGAGTTCAAGTATGACATGAAAGCTTTTACGATAATTATGGCTTTCAAGTTTTATTTTCAGCTTGTGATTGTGGGGATGATACGTACGGTTTTAGCAATAGAGTTGAAATTACTTTCTATATTTCTAGAAGGCATGGATTTACATTTTATAATTATTCTCTATTATTATCTATTAATAATTATAAATCTAACATTAAGCATTTTCATGTAACTGCTTGACGAGCAGTCACGACCGTTCATAAATAATGGTAACACTATCCGAACTTTCCGGAAAGGTAGAGGGTAAAAAAGCACGTGGACGCAACCCAACACGCTGGACCGATCAGATCGGCACCGTACTTGACACCACTGTATACGACGCCATACAGGTGGCCAACAGTCGGGATCGGTGGCGTAGCATCATATGGCGGAAGATGGTGGGAGGAGGTCACGTCCCTCAGAACTGAATAAAACGACGCAAAGAGAAGGATCCGAACTTTGAATCAGCAAAGGATATTCGTCTGAGATTAGTCGACACTATATGAACCCAACTCTACTTGAAATCCTAGCCAGTTTCGGCCACGGCGGCCAATCTCAACGGAGATCAGCCAGGTACGCAGGAGATATTATAGTGCACAAGTGTGTGCGCAATACACAGGTGCACTCGCTATTCCTTTACTCTCATAGTCCGGTGAGACGGCAATCCGACATGACCGGAGAGAGATCAAACTAAACCAACTCTACTTACCTGTTTAACAATACACTGCGTGGAACTAAACTATGCTCATCACTCTAGTCATCTTACCCTAGTCCACTCTAATACTAAAAGAGAAAAATCGAGATGGTTTCACAAACAGACATCACTATTTTAATGTTATCGTTCTTATTTTTATCGCCGCACAAGCCAATTGCACTTCCGTAGACCATAAATAACTCTGATACTTTTCCTGACGGTTGCAAGCATTATGCCGGCTTAGACATGCCGATAGACCGGGCAAAACCCCGAGAGAAGTTGACGTCAAACTTCGCACATAAGAATCTATTGGGTAACTTTGTGTCACGTAGATTTACCGTCGTACTTATTCTCGATAGCATTTTACAGGAGTTTTACTGGGAGTTGAAAGCGCCTTTCTCTTTAGCTCTCGTTCGAGCTGGTTTGACAATGGAAGTCGTCTCATTATTATAGTGCGTTATATGGTTTTCGGAACGTATATTGTTGCAAGTAATTAATAAAGTTTAAAAATGTTTTATTGACACGATTGTTTATTTCGAAGTGAGCTTGTGTGTATGGGAGTGTGAGCTCTAGCTTTGTAGTAATTAAAACTTTAGAGATGGCACTTGTATAGGTTTATATTTGAAGGCTTCAAAGTATGTATATACAGTGGATACTTAGATGGTAACAGTAATAATTTGTCAGACGTACTCAAAGAGAATATAACACTACGTTATGATTAAACAAAGGCGTACGTCGCTTATATATTATGGGAGGCATGGTGTGATTCAGCGTTCCTGCACAACTACGTACGTGCTTTTACATAGCTGCGCAAATGTGTGTGTCCCTACACCATTCCCCCTTTTACAAAAAAAAAATCAATAATTTTCACAGTGTATAAAAATAAGTATAAGAAAAGAAGTTAAACATGTAAGTATAACGCGCTACAATATGTGACGAGTAGTAGTTCTTCGCTGACTAATGATAACACTAGGTACTGGACACTGATACTGGTGTTGGTACATTGCGCTAAGCTCAACGCGTCAACAGGATGCAGCTCTAATTACACGTAGCTGTCTGCAGGTGGAGAGGTATTCGCTTTCATTGCAGCGATTAATATCTCTTTTCTTAAACGATTTTCAACTCTGTGTCCACATTGTAACAATGCAGTAACTAACACGATGACTAGCAGCGATGCTATGTCAATCAATGTTATATTAAGTTGATAAATTTTATATTGCGTAAGTTACGTTTCTACAGCGCTATTCTGGGCCATGACTACTTCTTCTTTACTATAAGTTTTGCCCATGGTAACTTTTATTCGTATTTAAAGTGTGGCTAGTTTGCGAGATAAATACGAATGAAGTTAAACGCAATAAATGTTTCTTATAAATGCTTATGGCAATGTCCAGGAAAGCAAATAAATTGTTACAATAACAACTTAAAATCTAGAGCATCGTAACGCATTTTGTTGGCGATGGAAATGTGTAATAAGGCGATTTGCTTTTAAAATCATTGAAGGTACTTCTTAGAATAATGGACATAAAATGTGTCCAAAGATTTTCCATTGCGAACGCTTTGCTGATCGAGTAGAAACATGAGCATGCATGTGCTCGGATCGACAACCGTGCGTTGGTTACATGATGCAATTTGCTCGGTTAACAATATAATTTTCATGTTTTGTTACATATCGACCATGTAACAAAACATGAAAATTACATTTATGAAGCAAAACAAAATTATAAAACACGTAAAATTAACAATAGTGCTCCTAAAAACATAAATTGTGAAATATTCTGCCATGTGCGAAAATATTATCGCTCGCAAAGATAGAACACATAACAATGACACGGCCACAACAAAGGTTACATTTTCCAACATCTATCATCTAATCTAACAATATCAGCCCTCTATTACATTATTCCACAACAGGAGCTGTAGACAAGATTCCTTTCTAGAATCGTCGACGCAAATAGAATCAAGAAAACTGTATGAGAATCCTACTATCCTACTAATATTATAAAGGCGAAGGTTTGTAAGAATGTATGGATGTTTGGATGTATGGATGTAAGGATGTTTGTTCCTCTTTCACGCAAAAACTACTGAACGGATTTCGATGAAATTTGGCACACGGGTAGACCATGTCCTGGATTAACACATAGGCTACTTTTTCTCCCGGGAAAATATAACCGGGACTTTTATCCCGGAAAAAACTTTTTAATGCGGGCGGAGCCGCGGGCAAAGGCTAGTAAGTCATGTTTTCAATTAGTCTATCGAAACGATAAGTCGATGGCTAGGATATCTCATTATATTTTTTTGTATTCTATACTTAAGCGTTAACGAATATAAAAGGCATCTTGTTTTCAACCCCTGAGCACGGAGTAATATACTTACAGCTTAGGTCTTTGAATTAAAACATGCCTCACTCCTTCGGAGTCATTTATTTGAATGCCAACAAACTTATTAATACAAATCAATACTTAAACTAATTGCGTATCACCTAATTATAAGTTGCAGTCGATGCAATCCATAATATCGGAATACATTACATTACAACGGTTTCCTATACTATTGAGAGTAGTATCGTAAAGTACTCACTGGTCAAAGGCAGATGCGCCTTCGACATATCCTTATATTTGTACTTGACTGCCTCGGTGGCGTAGTGGTATTGCGTACACATTACGAGTACGATTTGCGCGCTGAGGTCCTGGGTTCGAATCCCGGGTCGAGCCAAAAAAAAAAATTGTGACTGGGTTTTTCCATCTTAAAATTTACTCAGTCGCAGCTCGGAGTCAGGAAGTTGGCGGTGTGATACCCCCGTGCCTCGGAAAGCACGTAAAGCCGTTGGTCCTGCGCCTGATCTCTCTCCGGTCATGTCGGATTGCCGTCTCACCGGACTATGAGAGTGAAGGAATAGCGAGTGCACCTGTGTATTGCGCACACACTTGTGCACTATAATATCTCCTGCGTACCTGGCTGATCTCCGTTGAGATTGGCCGCCGTGGCCGAAACTGGCTAGGAGGATTTCATATTTGTACTTAGCTTTAGTAAAATTTGTGTTCTTTAGTTTTGTCGTTTCGTACTAGCTTTAGTTGAATTTGTGTTCATACCGACTTAGTGTCCGTACGTCTCTTGGGTCCCCATTGAAAATCAGAGCTGCAGTATCAGTCAGGCTGATGCTGCAGCAAGAAGCTGAATTGGGGTTCCCGTTGTTGGCACAATACATATAACTATGTTGTATATTTTGCTTGTATTTAGTTTTTTCTTCTTTTTTTTATATCCTACTATAATAATATTATAAAGGTGAAAGTTTATAAGAATGTATGGATGTTTGGATGTTTGGATGTATGGATGTTTGTTCCTCTTTCACGCAAAAACTACTGAACGGATTTCGATGAAATTTGGCACATGGGTAGATCATGTCCTGGATTAACACATAGGCTACTTTTATCCCGGAAAAACTTTTTAAAGCGGGCAGAGCCGCGAGGCAAAGCTAGTATGTTATACTGTTATTGTACCAATAATAAGTATAATTCTTTATTTCTTTCTTTCTTTCATATCCTGCTCCAACCGGACGGCGCAACACATTTTTTACGAATTTTACTGAAACGATTTAAATCATTCATGGCCTTTTCGTCTTTTAAGGGGTAGGCAGAGGTGTATCACACTCATATTTCGCCAGCTATGTTAGGTCCCGTGTAATGGGAACCTAGTGCTGTTTACCGGGCACATTTCTAGACTCCAAGCTGATACTGAGTAGATGATCCCAATATCACGAAACAATAAAACGATTTGAATTATTTTTATTATATTATAGCTTTTGCCCGCGGCTCCGTCCGAGTGAATGAGTTTTTCCGGGTTAAAAGTCCCGCTTTATATTTCTCCGGGATAAAAAGCAGCCTATATAATCCAGGACATGATATACCCGTGTGCCAAATTTCATCGAAATCCGTTCAGTAGTTTTTGCGTGAAAGAGGAACAAACATCCATACATTCTTACAAACTTTCGCGTTTATAATACTAGTAGGATTAACTTTAAACCCCAGTAGGGTTAAACAAAGGAAACAGCTACATACCATTGAGGGCCAGATTAGTTCTAAATTAAAAAAAGATAACTATTGGTCATACAGTCGTTTTGGTTATCTTTACAAGCTTGCCAGTAGTTTTATAAGAAGAGATTGGTACCTTTGAGTACAGTCTCTTAGTCCTTTTCTACATTGTTCATTGTCTTGATTCTTATCTCACTAATATTATAAATGCGAAAGTTTGGGAAAATGTAAAGTTGTTTGTGTGTTTTTTCGAAGTAAACCCCTAAACATCTAAACGGTTTTGGATAGAATTTGACACTCGGGTAGGTCATGTCTCGGATTAACACATATGATACTTTTTATACCGGTAATAGGCTCCCATGGGACACAATAGATATTTTTAATCTAATCCTTTAATTAAGAAGTATTTTCATCTCCCTGGTCCGGATATCGGTCCCCCGACGCGAGGACGCTTGAGTCAAAATATTACTCGGTACTTAAGCGACAAAGAATTTTTTTTTGTTTTAGAGATTTTTGTGTCGGGGGTTATTTAAATTTTAATTTGTTTTATATTTCAAACTTTTTAAATTACTATATTCTCCGTTATAGGTCCTGGATAATTAACTATCTAACTCGTTGAGACCATTCTTATGAGTCCACACACGCTATCTGCAATAAGTTGCTAAAGAGTTGGGTATCTCGCAGACTACTTCATGCTCAGCATCACATTAAGGTTAACCATGTCTTAAAAACATCGCCGAAGTCACAGGACACCAAATTTAATTCAATCTGAGTTTTGAAAGTTAGAAATGAGCTGATAATCTTCAAACGTCTGAAGAGATCTTCATAAATTATTGCCAATAACCATCTCGATCATATTTCAAATCAAAATCGGTCGATTCGTTTGAGAGCTATGATGCCACAGACAGACATACAGATGCACACCCTAAACGTATAACACCCCTCTTTTTTGTTGGGGGTTAACAAAAATATGGCGATGGCGTCGTCGTACATCTTTATACGAATGTCGCAATTATGTATGAAGATCACTTTATGAAGCTAGAGAACACTCAAGACATTTGTTTTTAACTTTCGTTCTAACTTCTGATAGTTCCAAGTCTTAAATTTTCCTTTGTAGATAAGTTGTTCATGGAAATAATTATGACGTTCATCGTCTACTCGTCCGTATAGCGTACGTACTAATGAGATAGTTCTCAGGTGGGACTATCAGAACATTCTTAAATTACCGAATGTCTTTTTTATCTTAGGTTGTAGATTACTTTCAATTGAAAATACATGTAATAAACCGTTTTATTTAAATGTTTTAGACGTAAACACATAATTGTATAAATCAAAGACTCTAAGGACCAGTTTCACAGGTTACAAGTAAATTTAATTCGACAGTTAGCGTAGTCACTGGTAGTAGGACTCTCATATGTAAGAGTCCGTCTGGGTGGGTACCGCCGCTATGTCCACTTCTACCGCCAAGCAACAGTGTGCATGCAATGTTGTGTTTCTGTTTGTAGGACATTGTAGCCAGTGTAACTACTAGAGACAATGAGACTTAATATCTTATGTCTCAGGATGACGAGCGCAGTGGAATGCCACACAGTAGTTTGTAACTCAAGGTGCTGGATGGTGTAACTACTGTTTATGGGCGGTCGTATCGCTTACCATCACGCGAACGGCATGCTCGCTTCGTAATTCAATGCCAGAAAAAAAATAAACAGCTAACGCAGATAGCACTTATTTTATTACAATAAACTTTATTCTCAAGTCTTAATATTTAAATTTTCCAAGTGATTAATTTGTCAAAACTTTTATCAGTAAAAAGCTCAACTCGACATAACCTAACCTAAAACGTTGTAAAACAAAGCTTTCGTGTCGAGTTTGAACAACGCAAATCTAATGGTAATTATCATGGGGTTATCGCTACTGGTTTTATAATATATAATGAAGCACGTTAGTTGATCGAGTGTGCTGATTGCACGCGATTTGGGCGGGTTCATATTATAACTAGATTTTACTCGCGGCTTCGTTCTCTTTTTAACACGCTTTTATTTATGTATAAAATTTATTCAAATATTTTATACTGGCTACTTATTTTATTGAATATTATACACAACTAGCGGCCCCGACAGACGTTGTCCTGCCTTAAAAAGGAAATAAAATCCTAGAACCCGAGTACAACGCTACCTACCGATCCACCTGAAGACACACAAAAAAATTTCATTAAAATCGATCCAGCCGTTTTTCCGCGCAATTTTCTTAATTTTTTCTTTCATAAGAACCTTCTCCTGACAATAATAAACACATCAAAAAAAGAAATAACGAAATCAGTCCAGCCGTTCACGCGTGATGCCGTGACCAAGGAAAATAGGGATTCATTTTTATATAATAGAAGATTAAGAATTTATATGAGTATAGTATGGTATTTATTTTCGTATTCTTTACATTTTATTATGTTAACTGTTTGGACATTATGATTGAGTTCAGTTTCGTGCGCTTAATATGATTTTGTCTGTACACTGCCTCAGGTTGACTGGCAGAGAATGCCTTCGACATTAAGTCCGCCTTTACATAACTATGTATAAAGTGCAATAAATAAATTAATAAATAATAATCCCTCCCTAGCCGATTACGGCCATGGCGGCCAATCTAAGCGGAAATCAGCCAGGTACGCAGAAGATATTATAGTACACAAGTGTGTGCGCAATACACAGGTGCACTCGCTATTCCTGATTATCATAGTCCGGTGAGGCGACAATCCGACAAAACCGGAGAGAGAGAAGGCGCAGGACCAACGGCTTTACGTGCTACATAAGTATAATAGACTGCCTCGGTGGTGTAGTTGTATTACAGTACGACTACAAAGCTGAGGTCTCGGGTTCGATCCCCGGGTCGGGCAAAGTGATATTGAGTTTTTCTATTCAGTATCGGCTCGGAGTCTGGAATTTGTGCCCGATGTGGCGATAGGCGCTCCCTCGAGACGGAATAACGGCGAAAAGTGGATGCATTAGTTGCGCCTCTGCCTACCCCTTCGGGGATAACAGGTGTGAGTGTGTGTGTGTGAGTAAGTTTAACATTTTATAGTCTTCTACTGCTCACGGCTATACCTGCGCGAAAGAGTTTTTCCGGGATAAGAGTCCCACTATATAAAGAGCCTATGTGCTTCCCAAGGTCTCAATTTCTCCACACGAAATAGTGCAATAGTTTTTAAATTGATCGGTGAGTTCAGAGAAAAAGACTGCAGGGTCTTCGTTTGATAACATATAAGGATAGTACTCATGGATGATATTATAATAGGTTTAACATGTGGCTTCGTTCCCAAAAGATCTCTAAATATTTCTTCATTTACATACAAATAACTTAAAACTGATAAAAGTAGACTATAGACCTCAAGAGTGAAGTATTATAACTTCTTAACAGTAATGTTCAAACCACAGCAGTAATTCCAAAGAATAGCACATTAAAACAACTTTTGCAATATTGTACATAATAAGTGTAGACTTATATTATAATAAATTACGATTAAGTTTACCGATTGTTAGTCTTCGTCGTATTCTTATTGTTCACTTTTACAACGTCAAGGAAAAATAATAATGTAGATTGGCAAAACTATTTAATTCGCTTACTTATTTTTTGTATAATGGAAACAAACAAGCTGTTTGCCTGAAACGCCACGACGAGCGATAAACAACACCACCTACAATTTTAGGTTACAAAGCCCCGCATGTGACCAAATTAAGTTAATGAATCGGCATTACGTAACAATGTTCTTAAAGATATTGGGAATGACAAACAGGTATGCACGTCATTAAATAGTAAAGCTGCGTCCACAAGCATACATACAGACCCACCTTTAAGCGGCACAGGTTATAATTGTTTACAACTTCATATTTTTTACTGCCTCGGTGGCGACACAACTAGTATTGTGGTACGACTGTAATGCTGAGGTCTCGGGTTCGATCCCCGGGTCGGGCAAAGTGATATTGAGTTTTTCTATTCAGTATCAGCTCGGAGTCTGGAATTTGTGCCCGATATGGCGATAGGCTCGCCTCCTATCACATCATGAGACGGAATAATGGCGAAAAGTGGGTGCACTAGTTGCGCCTCTGCCTACCCCTTCGGGGATAAAAGGCGTGAGTGTATATGTATATGTATAACTTCATATTTTTGTGATGCATCGTTGCTGGCTATGTGTGCGGTCGCTTATTGGCGTTGGTTAGATAACAATAATCTAATAAAAGTTTGTTTCATAGCCAGTAAATGCCGGGTTACTCCTGTAAAAAGGGTTACGGTACCTAGACTGGAATTGCAGGCGGCCATAATGGCTGGTCGGTTGGCGAATACACTACAGTCCGCTCATCGAATAAAAACAGCTGATCGATATTTTTGGTGCGATTCCACAACTGTTTTGCAATGGATACGTAACAATACGCGTTGTTATAAACCATATATCGCTCATCGCCTAGGCGAACTTGATGAATTAACCCAAGTTAAGGAGTGGAGATATGTACCTACCGCTTTGAATGTTGCCGATATAGCCACTCGGGAAAACTTTGATAGGTTGAATCTGGAAGGTGAGTGGTTCAATGGTCCTCTATTTCTGTACGAGACTGAAAGCTCATGGCCCACTAGTTCATGCATAACGCCGTGGAGTCCGACCTGGAATATTCCTGTAAAATTCCTGTATTAAATTTAATATTCCTGTATTAAAGTATAAGTTGTGTTGTCCTCTTATATCTGTGTATCAGCGCTAGGGTTCTTGATGTAATTGATTGTATCTAAGTTAAAATAATGACAATTAATTTTCTAATCTCATCACTAAAATATTATATTCGTTTAACCTTCTAATTTAATTAATGCAATTATTGTAATCACACACTGTCCTTGTCTATTTGCATACTTTTGTCCTAACGAATGCTCTGCGTAGTTGTAGTAAGGACACAAATTTACATTTAATCCTTATTATTTACTGTACTGTTGATGCATATTGATTTGTGTTCTGTAACTGTGCCTATTTAAATAAATAAATATAATGGTCAACCTGATCTATGGGGCATGAGCGGGGTGCAGGTGGCACAAGTTGCTAGATCGACCAGTTTGGACGGTACGCCGACGTCCACGGACATCTACTCATAAGCGATAGGTCTTGTTTGCTGACAGTTATAATCCTGCAAGACTTACCACGAAATATGTTGGATAAAATTGGAATGCAACGACCCTTGCACAGCTGATTGATGGCAAAAATAGACAAATGGGACGGACCAATACCCAATAATTTTCTGCGAATTACCTACCATCTGAAAATAGACTATAAATTACAACAATAATAAGCTTAACATACAATAAATCAATATTTAATTCTCACTGTTCCACAGCGCGTTCGTATTTTCTATTCAATTCCATGCAAATTCAAACATTACGAACAGCGCTCCTTTGTGTTAAAGAAACATATTCTCTTTAAGTATAATTCAAAGCAAATTAAACCATAACATACATATTTATGAGTGAATTTAATACAGCGAATATACGTATGAGCAAAATGCATAAAATGTTGAACTCTTTTGAATTTCTTTACGAAAATTGAGTTGTCTTTAGAGGTTTGGTAATTTTATGATTAAATTTAATATCCATGGATGTATATATCACCATACTGTGTTTTTTTTATTGTCTTCGTAGGCAAATGAGCAAGCGGTCTGCCTGATGTTAAGCAGCAGCCGCCGCCAATGGGCTAAACGCACCGTGCTACTACGGACGGATTCAACGTAGTACGGATGAACTCCACTGCGATGGCCAGTGGGGCGATGCTAAAGAGGTAAGGCGGGCACCACGAAACAGTTCCTCAGAGCACTTCCCATGGAAGAGGCGGTAGAATACACAGCGAGATCCAATGTCTCTCCGCATACCCAGCGCCTCAACTCTGTCCGTGAGATTGGGATCATCCACGATGCGAAGTGCATCATCTGTCCTGCACATTCTATGCCAGGTGTTGCGATTATGCCCGCGTAGTATTTTTCCTGGACCAAATATCCCAAAGGGTAATGTTTCACCGTAAAAGCAGCATACATTAAGCTGCGAAGTTGTCTACGTGTTTGCCAACTTTCACCCAATTTCATTCAGCAGTTTACTTCGAACAAAAAACCAAATATGTAACATTCTGACATCGACTTTCACAAAGATAAGTAGAATATAATAAATTTAGCAACTCTCTTAAGACCCCTTCACATGCGAAAATACATCGTTATGAAATGTAATCCTATGAGATTATAGGGGCGACACTTCACCGCGCGAGCATAAAATGGTAATTATGAATTTAATTACAGAATTAGGGTTGAATTTGATTGATCTCTTGAATTTTGAGTTTGTATATGAATTTAATTTACTGTTCTTTCGTGTGGGTAATGTGGTTTTAGTATGTTAGAAAATGTTTATTTAAGGCCTTGCCCAGACTTAAGGCCAGCGTGGTAGACCTAAACACTCAGTAGAAAAGGAGGCCAGTGCTCAACAGTGAGAAGTTATATTATAATACAGGGCTGGGTATTATTGTTGTAAATGTAAGTTGTTACAGTTCATATTTCATATAGTGATATAAAGTATTGCATTTTAAGCTTACTTAACAAAAATAATAGCAAAACTTGTACAACGCAAAATGCAAACATACTATATACTTACAATCAACTTTAATGCAAATATTTCTTTAAACTTAACATAATTGGTGTGAACCTAACGCTTACAAAGGATATAAATGTTAAACAACTTATTTGAAATGCAAAAATGGCCGGCAATGTCCGGACAAGTTTAAAAGTGATTCGGTATGAATTTAGAAACGGTCAGGTTGAAAGGGGAATATATCATATTTTAAGTCCACCATTATGCTACTCAGGATAAAAGAGATGCTAGAGTATTTAAAGTACATGGTTGTTGTCTTTATTTACAGGCACGGAAAAGTGATTCCGCTTCTCCTGATGCTAGCGTGACGTCCAGACCACATATTGACATGGTGAATAATTATTGACCTTCGTCAGTCTATACGATTATGTAGGCCCGTTCTAAACAGTTCATTTTACAAAGCCGTTCGGAAATCCTTAATAGAGCCCTATGTTCAGCAGTGGTATTCATATGAAAGATTTCAAGGTGGGTCTGTCAAAAGTGGCCCACATAGCTGAATAAATAACAATAATAAATTATGTAGTAATGCAGAAACCACTTAAATTCCAGACTTGAACAAACTGTATCAGTGGAGCCCGGAGATCGACCTATATACAGATTGACTGGCTGTGATGTCACGCCAAAAAAAAAATGTTTTTAGTTTATTTTATTCCAATAAAAAATTACAATCCCTCCAATCTATATTTCATGAAAAGTTTTTAAAGTCAAAAAATGGTTTGAATCGTGTGTGTTTTGTGGTCTTATTCTTACACATCTGTATTTTTTACACCACCTTAGTATAAACATTTCGAGAGTCAAAGAGATAAAACATCGATTAACGACATTAATTTAATCACTTTTTACTAATGCTTTACAAAGAGTGTCACAACATACAAAAATTTCTATACGTAGTTCACGTTTACAACGGTTCAAAACCGGCTAAGAAATCCCCGTTCTAGTGTCACGCTACGAAAGTTCGAAGTGGTTCGTCACGCCTTTTTGCTGTTCGGCGTCGGGACAGTGGTATTAACACGTTCGACATCCGCGTGACGCCTTCAACGCCTGTTACTGAAATTGGGGTTTGAAGTAAGTAAGTAAGTAAGTAAATCACAGTTTAAAATAGAAATATAGTCTTTTGTTCTGTAATTTGTGTATTATATTCTACTAGCCTTTGGTCGCGGCTCGGCCCGCGTGATAAAAGATTTAGCGAGATAAAAATCCTATATATTATCCTGTGGTAAAATGTAACCTATTCTCTGAGTTATAAGCTATCTCCATGCTAAAAATCATCGAAATGTGTTCATCGGTTCAGTCGTGAAAGCGTAACGAACAGATAGGCAGAAAGAGTTACTTTCACATTTATACGTATGGAAGTATGGCTAGATTATTCTGACTGTTGGCGACGCGCCGGCTCCCATTAGCCGCGTGCCGACCCCTCAGAACAATAGTGTGTGATATTATTATTAAGTGATTAAGTGTTGTGCCTACCCCTTAGAGACTATAGGAACATTATATGAACGATACGGACGTTATATGTGAAAGTGACATTATGTAGTAAATAAGTGCAATGTGTTTTTTGATCAGTATTTTGTGAATAACTTTTGATAGTATTAATGTGTAGTGTTACTTATTGTTTTGTTTTATAGAGCTAGTTAAGAGCTACAATTTGATATATGACTTGTGTATGTGTGTTTTATGGTTTCTGAATAAATCGCCGAAATTGTCGTTTGCCATAGTAAAAATCTTATTAGAAATTGGGTCAAATAGGACTTGGGTCTCTGTACGGTATAGCCGGCGAGTACTTAAGCTCGCGCACTATGCCGTATCGTCGGGATCTACCGAAGAAAGAAAAACGGAATCAAGACTGCAAGAGCGAGAAGGAAAACTGCAAGAACAAGCGAGACAGAAGACTGCAAGAGTGAAAAGGAAGATTGCAAGAGCGAAAAGGAAGATCGGAAGAGCGAGACGGAAGACTCGCAGTATCGAAGGCCCACAACGTACGGTGGCTTCGATACGGTACCCGGGGGTGCTTAGGGACGTAGGGTTAGGTGGTTGGCAAACGACAACGTTGACAAGCTTCGGCAAAGTTAACAAGTATACTGTTTCTTATTTTTGCCATCCCCTACACTTCACCCTTACACACTTCGTACTTGGCGCTGTTGCAAGTACGTCGTACACACCCACAGTACAGACAAGATTGCAATCGCACTCGCTTCCCTCAGAAGCTTGTAACATCTCGATAGTGCGGGGATCATTACGGGCTGGGTACCGGCGACTGAATTTATCAATTCAGATTCACGCCCAGCACGTCTGTGAGTGCCGAACGGTCTCACAGGCACCCCAACAGCTAGTCCTTCGAGCCGGATATATCTTCGCACATCAAGATGCCGACAACACGAAGCAACAAGAGCGCTGCGCAACCAGAAGCAACGATGCCTTCAGTTCCAGTCACCGCGGCGGCCACGACCACGACCGACACGCCATCGGGCTCGACGGTCACCACGACGTGGACGCACGGAACGACGACGACTGCGACGACCGCGACCGAGACTCAACGGGCACCGGGGCAGGGGGTAACCCCTCGGGCCATGTCTGTAAGGGCTGGGAGTTTGGCGCGATCACAGAACAGGAAAAAGAAGAAGGAACTGGAAGCGAGGGCAGAACTGGCAAGAATCGAGCTTCAGGTGGCGCAAGCGGCAGCGGCACAAGCGAGGGCGCAGTTGGAACTTTTGCAGCTTGATGATGATGAAGATTCCCTCGTTGATGAAGAACTCTCCGACAAGGAAGATGACGTGTCACAATGGGTGGAGGCTACGGTGAAGACGCCCGGGCAGGGGCGAACGGATATGGCACCGCCAACCACCGAACCCGCACCCCCGAAGGAACATAAGAGTGACACGCAACATTTGACTGACGCAATCATCAAGGCGATTGCGACCGCGAGGCCCGGAACGACGACGCCATCCTTCCTGCACGACCTACCTGCATTCGACGGGAACTCTGGGGAATGGACCGCATTCAAGACAGTATATGAAGACACGGCACCGCTTTTCACCTGCACGCAGAATATGGCCCGGCTGAGGAAAGCGATCAAGGGACTAGCCAGGGACACAGTGAAGAGCGCGCTGTATTCCGACTGCAAACCGGAAGATGTCTTGGAAGCACTGCGCTGCCGCTTCGGGAGACCAGATGCGCTGGTTTTGGCAGAATTAGAAAAATTGAAAAATCTGCCGAAGTTGAACGACAACGCCCGCGACGTGTGTATATTCGCCAGCCACGTGAACAACACCGTCGCCGCCGTAAGGGGCTTGAAGAAGCCACAGTACCTGCAATCTCCGGAGATGTTGAAGCACATCGTGGACAAGATGCCTGCAATCATCCGCTATCGGTGGTACGACTTCGCGGCCGACAGGGAGCCGGAAGATCCTGACCTGCTGATGATAATGAAGTTCCTCAACAGGGAAGCGGACCGATGCGGACCATATGCAATGCAAGAAGTGGGATCCACAAGGAAGCAAGCTCCGGTGAGGCAGGCGGCCCATACTGCAACGGAACCCGAAGAACCGAAAACAAGAAAAACCGAATGCGGCCATTGCGAAGGGGAACATCGGATGCTCGAATGCTCGAAGTTCGCTCAAGCCCCCGTCAAGGAACGCTGGGAATCGGTGAAGAAGAGCAGATTATGCTTCAAGTGTCTTCAAGGCCGGCATCGCAAGGAGACCTGCAGAGCGCCTGGGTGCAAGAAGTGCAAACGCTGGCATCATCAGCTGCTTCATGAAGATCGTGAAGAGCCAGAGAAGAAAGAGGTCACCAGCAACGTGCGCTCCGCTGTCAACTTCGCTGCCGACAGAAGAGCTTATTTGAAGATCGCTCCGATAGAGGTGTATGGACCCAAGGGGTCACTGAAGATTCTGGCACTACTCGACGAGGGGTCAACGGTTACGCTGCTGGACTCTACGGTGGCTGAAGCGGTCGGGCTCCGGGGGCCACAAGAAAGGCTCACATTAGAAACTGTGGGCGGAACAAAAGTAACGAAAATGGATTCGATGAAACTCGACTTCGAGATCAGAGGCGTTCATCAACAGAAGAGTCGAGCGGTGAAAGGCGCGAGGACGATAGATGACATCCACCTCACACCTCAGAAGATAGAACAGGAACGCGTTAAGAAGTGCGCTCACCTCCGCAACCTTGTGAAGCAATTGATTTACGAAGATGAACCTCCGAAGATGCTGATCGGACAAGATAATTGGGAGCTGATCGTCTCGAAGAGTACCAAGAAGGGTCCAAGCGGTCAGCCGGTGGCATCGTTCACGCTTCTCGGATGGGTTCTGCACGGGTTCGACGGGGGGAGCTCGAGACCGGTGCACAGTTTAACGTGCGCTCATGTCTCGGCTCGAGAAGATGAATTGGACGCGCTTATCAAGAACCATTTTGCAGTGGAATCGCTCGGGGTAATGCCGCGGCGGCCTACAACCGACGCGGACGGACAGGCGTTGAAGATTTTAGAAGAAACGAGCCGTCAGCTGCCGAACGGCCGTTACGAAGTCGGGCTCGTGTGGAAGAGCGCCGATGAGAAGCTGCCGGATAACTTCAAGTCTGCAGAAACGCGCCTGAGAACAATCGAAAAGAAGCTCGACCGAGACCCCGACCTGAAAGAAGATTACGGGAAGCAGATCAAGAATCTCATCGACAGCGGTTACGCGGAAGAGGCGAGTCGCAGCTCACAATCCGCAAGAAAATGGTACCTGCCACATTTCACCGTCACGCATCCGACCAAGAAGAAACGTCGTTTGGTGTTCGACGCTGCAGCGAAGTTCGACGGGAAGAGTTTGAACGACGCGTTGCTGTCCGGGCCAGATCTGCTTCAGTCGCTCTTCGGAGTGCTACTGAGGTTCCGGCAGTGGCCTATTGCTGTGGCGGCGGACATCAAGGAAATGTTCCTGCAAGTAAAGATGAAGGAAGAGGATCGTGACAGCCTACGTTTCCTGTGGAGAGGCGACAGGCGGACAGGACCACCACAAGAGTACCGGATGTCTTCCCTAATCTTCGGCGCCGCCTGTTCACCGAGTGCTGCAATCTTCGTGAAAAACAAGAACGCGGCGCGATTTGAAGAACAGTATCCCGAAGCGGCGCGCGCGGTGGTGCGCAATCATTACATGGATGATTATCTTCACAGTTTCAGAACCAACAGCGAGGCGATCAAGATAGCAAAAGAGGTCGACATCATTCACCGCGCCGCCAAGTTCAAGCTACGCGGATGGGTCTCCAACGATCGGAAGGTGCTGGCAGCGCTCGGACAGCAACCCGAGCGCGACGAAGTCGAGCTGGGATCCAAGGAAGAGAAGACTCTGGGCCTGCGCTGGTTCACTGCTGAGGACGAAATGGGGTTCCGGACGAACATGCGAAACGTGAGCGAAGAGGTCTCAAGCCGAGGGAAAACCCCCACCAAGAGGGAGGTCACGAGCGCTGTGATGTCTACGTTCGACCCGCTGGGGTTAGCCGCCCCAGTGTTAATCCAGGGAAAGCGGCTCATTCAAGACATATGGAAGAGCGGCGTCGGATGGGACGAAGACATCAAGCCGGAAGAGGAACGAGCCTGGGACGCATATCTAACTCATTTGACTCTTCTCAGGGAACTCCGATTGCCGAGGTGCGTCGCCCGCAGCTGCCACGAGGGGGAGCTGCACGTGTTCTGCGACGCGAGCGAGACGGCGTACGCGTGCGCCGCGTATTGGAGGCAACGGCGCGACGACGGAAGCTACGAAGTCGTGCTCCTGGCGGGCAAAGCCAGGGTCACTCCGCTGAAGCCGGTCTCGATCCCGAGACTGGAGCTGCAGGCGGCTCTGCTGGCAACACGGATGGCGCAGGCGGTGCGAGAAGAATTGGACATGACCATCGGCGGGGTGACATACTGGACGGACTCTAGCACCGTGCTCTCCTGGATCAAGACGGACCCCAGAACATTCAAGCCCTTCGTCGCGCACAGACTAGCGGAAATCGAAGACACATCAAAACCGCAACAATGGCGCTGGGTACCTACGAAGCAAAACCCGGCCGACGACGCGACGAGAGCTGTGCCAAAGGACTTCGATAACAATCATCGTTGGTTCACGGGTCCTGAGTTCCTGCGAAGCGGAGAAGACGCGTGGCCGCGGGCGCGCGATTTCAAAGCAGAACATACGGGTGAAGAAAAGGAGTGCCGCGTCGCCGCTACGGTCACCGCAACGGGCGAATTCATCACACCTGCGCCAGAGAAGTTTTCCAAGTGGACACGGCTGGTGAGGGCGACCGCAAGAGTACTTCAGTTCATCCAACTGTGTCGAAGAGGGCAACCGGTCAACGTCAGCCGCAAAACCGAAGCACAAGATCCCACTTGGAAGCGAAATAAGAAAAAATGTACCGACGGCGGGAAGCAAGTTACTACGCGCCAACCCGCGAGAAGCTTCCAGCCTTTAGATCCAGAGCTCGTCGAGGCGGCGGAGCACCTACTTCTAAAGAGGTGTCAAGCAGAAGACTTCGGGCGGGAAATCGGCCTGCTGAAGCAAAAGAAGCCCCTCGAGAAGAGCAGCAAATTAAGAAAATTGGCAGTCTTGTACGAAAACGAATTAATAAGAGTACACGGGCGGATCGACGCGGCAGTGAACATCGCAACACAATACAAGAGGCCGGTGATCCTGGACAGCCGTAACCACATCACAAGACTCATCATACAGCATTACCATGAACACTTCAATCATGGTAACCACGCGACGGTCATGAATGAGCTGCGGCAGAAGTACTGGGTGGTGGGCCTGCGGTCGGCGGTGCGACACATCGTGCGTCGGTGCCAGTGGTGCAAAGTGTACCGCAGTGCGCCACAACAACCTCCAGTGGGCGATCTACCGAACGAGAGGCTGCGTCACGGCGAGCCACCATTCACTCACTCGGGGGTCGACTACTTCGGCCCCATGACAGTCACCGTCGGACGAAGACACGAGAAGAGATGGGGAGTGCTCTTCACATGCCTGACAACAAGGGCAGTCCACGTCGAGCTAGCTTCATCACTCTCGACCGACTCCATGATCCTGGCGCTGAGACGGATGGCGGCGAGAAGAGGTATGCCGAAAACCCTGTTCAGCGACAACGGCACGAATTTCGTCGGCGCGAACAAGGAGTTGCAAGAGGCGGCAGAGACGCTGAAGAAAGAAGAGCTGGCGGGAGCTGCCGACGAGTTGGGCGTGCGGTGGAAATTCATTCCGCCCGGCGCACCTAACATGGGCGGTGCGTGGGAGCGCCTGGTCCGCTCGGTGAAGACGGCCCTGGCGGCGACGCTCCGAGAGAGGCATCCTCCAGAAGAAGTTCTCCACACACTCATCGCGGAGGCGGAGCACGTGGTGAACTCGCGCCCACTCATCACCGGGGAAGAGAACCCGGCGGAAGAAGCACTAACCCCAAACCATTTTTTAATAGGCAGATCGTGTGGTGCTGGGCGCATCGGTGCCTTCGCGGACAATGACCTGTCCGGGAGGCGGTCATGGCGGACGGCGCAACGGCTCGCTGACCACTTCTGGAGCCGGTGGGTGAAGGAGTACCTCCCCACGCTCCTGCCACGGAAGATCGACGGTCGGGCGAGCGACCGCGACCTACGGTGCGGTGACGTCGTCCTCATTGTGGACTCCAGCCTGCCACGCGGCGTCTGGCCGAGGGGCCAGATCATCGGCGCGCATCCGGGACCCGACGGCCGGACCAGAGTCGTCGAGGTGCGCACAGCGAACGGCGTGCTACGACGGCCGAGCTCCAAGGCGGTGCTGCTGGTTCCGGCAGCGTCACCAGGACAGGACCGAAGTGCTGCGCACGAGGGGGAGGATGTTGGCGACGCGCCGGCTCCCATTAGCCGCGTGCCGACCCCTCAGAACAATAGTGTGTGATATTATTATTAAGTGATTAAGTGTTGTGCCTACCCCTTAGAGACTATAGGAACATTATATGAACGATACGGACGTTATATGTGAAAGTGACATTATGTAGTAAATAAGTGCAATGTGTTTTTTGATCAGTATTTTGTGAATAACTTTTGATAGTATTAATGTGTAGTGTTACTTATTGTTTTGTTTTATAGAGCTAGTTAAGAGCTACAATTTGATATATGACTTGTGTATGTGTGTTTTATGGTTTCTGAATAAATCGCCGAAATTGTCGTTTGCCATAGTAAAAATCTTATTAGAAATTGGGTCAAATAGGACTTGGGTCTCTGTACGGTATAGCCGGCGAGTACTTAAGCTCGCGCACTATGCCGTATCGTCGGGATCTACCGAAGAAAGAAAAACGGAATCAAGACTGCAAGAGCGAGAAGGAAAACTGCAAGAACAAGCGAGACAGAAGACTGCAAGAGTGAAAAGGAAGATTGCAAGAGCGAAAAGGAAGATCGGAAGAGCGAGACGGAAGACTCGCAGTATCGAAGGCCCACAACGTACGGTGGCTTCGATACGGTACCCGGGGGTGCTTAGGGACGTAGGGTTAGGTGGTTGGCAAACGACAACGTTGACAAGCTTCGGCAAAGTTAACAAGTATACTGTTTCTTATTTTTGCCATCCCCTACACTTCACCCTTACACACTTCGTACTTGGCGCTGTTGCAAGTACGTCGTACACACCCACAGTACAGACAACATTGCAATCGCACTCGCTTCCCTCAGAAGCTTGTAACATCTCGATAGTGCGGGGATCATTACGGGCTGGGTACCGGCGACTGAATTTATCAATTCAGATTCACGCCCAGCACGTCTGTGAGTGCCGAACGGTCTCACAGGCACCCCAACACTGACACTATTACAATTGTATCCAATTCTATAATGAAATACACTGCTGACCTCTAGATGCTAAAAGGAGCAAGTATGAACTGTTTTTTTTATTATAGCACAGTAAAGTTACTTCAGATGACCTGTTGTTAAGAAAAGCTAAATAAATCCTAACCAGCAAAAAATATTACAGATAATTCAATGATATTATTGCGTACTAGATTTTGACCGCGGCTCCACCCGCGTTAAAATGTTTTCCGGGATAAAAGTCCCGCTTTTTATTTCCCGGGATAAAAGATAGCCTATGTGTTAATCCAGGACATGATCTACCCGTGTGCCAAATTTCATCGAAATCGGTTCAGTAGTTTTTGCGTGAAAGAGTAGCAAACATCCATACATCCAGACATCCATACATCCATACATCCATACATACTTACAAACTTTCGCCTTTATAATATTAGTAGGATATTGATGATTGCATCAAGATACGCAATTATCTCATTGTAAAAATAAATGTATGTAATGTATGTAAACCAAAGCGTATACAGTAAAGTACTACACAGCCAGGTACGAAAAGTCTCGCGAAGTTTACGAGACTAGTTCAAGCAATTGGGTTTGCTTGACATCTCTCTCTATACAATTATCCAAAGTAACAAAATCCCTTCCAATCTTAGCATAACCACGAATAACAAAACAAATGAAGCTATTAGAAATAAATTGATAAGTGGAGCATGGAAAGCCAATTTTTCTGTCCATTGTGGCTAGCGCTGCGTAAAGAACAAAGCTATGGGACAAAGCTCTGGGCACAATGCATCCATTCAAACTGGAATGCAGTCTGGGTTATTTTAGCGGCACTTTATGTAATCGTCCCTTTAGTTAGACGCGTGTTGGCGCTTGCTATAATTCAATGCAGTTTAGAAATTTTACCTACTTTATTTTATAGGGTTAGGCAGAGATGGATTCTTTGACTTGACACTTCCGCGAAGGCATTTTTATTAATCGTGTGTTCTTTACAATTTAGGGTAGGTAATTGCCACGCAAACCTGTCCTTGTTTAAATTATTTTTGCAATATTTGATCCTTACTTATACATAATAATATTATAAATTGTTTTAGACTTGTATTCTGTGGTCATCGTTGAAAAAATTTCATTTCCTCGTCATCGACATTTTGTCTCTGCATGAATGGGCCGTACCCGAATACGATAATATTATACACTATTGCACAAAAAACAGACGTAATGAGACGTGGCTTTACATGATCAGTGTTTCCCAACTCCCAAATATTTTTTTTCCTTACATTGCCTACTCATTCCTTTTTATAAGTAGTAATGTGATTCTACTGATATAGGTTTGTATGGAGGCATAATCGAATTACATTAAAAGAACTTATTCGAATGTGCTTTTCAAGGTAAAAGCAATATTTAAAAAATTATACGCCCAAAAAAGTCCGTGATATAACAAAACTTGAGAAAAACAAAGAAAAAAATATTGCAATCAGCACAACATTTTTCGATAACAATTACAAACGAATGAACGAATTTCTCGTGAAATCCAAATAACAAAGGAGTCCAGAGGGAAAATTGAATGTTACAAAGAAAGTAAATTAATTTCGAGACTCGAGAGTGGAACGAAATGGTCGATTCAAGCCGCTTTACGTGTCGCGGGCATATTTGAATTTAGACAATTGGAGAAATCTCCGCGGATAGAAATTATAAAGTTGAATATCATGTTGAGGTTTGATTGGGTTTTGTTCGTATAGGGCTGTTTTTGGGAATAATAGTATTCGTTTGTGGTACGAGATTACTTATAAATGACTTACACTCAGTTATGTTTCACAACAACAAAATAAATTCAACTATCACAGTCACATATTTTCATTTTCAAAACCATTCGTGTCAACTACAAAAGTAATTAGTCGACAGAAACAATAGAAATTTCAATCTCGTGTAAATACTGCTAACGTTTTTAACTCGCCGCGCCGGGATAAAATTATCTGCAAAAAACAAATTAATATTGTTAACTAGAATAAAAAATAATTTCATATAAAATCCCTTCTGGGAGGGTGCAAACTTCTCTTGACGTCAACTTAAGAGTCATCAGTAGCTATCTAATGATTCAGACTCGAGGAAGGCATCAAATGGGATCAAGAGAGGGCATGCGGTTAATGTGATCGCCCATTATAGATTTGAGATCATAATAATATATTTCAATATAGTATTTGGAATAAGGTTGTACTATTTACATTGGTTCAGGCAGCATAGATACTACAAAATATAATATAAATAGCCGGGTGTTTTCGCGCCTAGGACTAAGGCTGACCTTGTTTTTTCAACGGTAGTTAGTTTTTTGTCAGGGTCTTATTAAGCTGGATGTGCTCGCAGCACCTGGAGTACTAGAAGCTTTGCGAGCGACCAGCTATTAACTCCTAAACTTCTACATGACTGAAGCAACGAATAACAACGCCTTAACTTTTACAGTTGAAACAACCCATGCTTAAACGTTTATCATTTTCTAGATCTTTTACATATGTGCTAATGTGGTAATGTCCCGCAATAATATGAATTGATACAGCGCCTTTTTCTTTATATTTTAGTCATCCGTTGCTAAGTTACCCTTCAAGATGTTCTTAATTCATCTCGAGATTCTTATAGATTTAACAACCCATACTTAAACTTTTATGATTTTCTAGAAATTTTTCATATGTGCAAATTGGCAATGTGCCGCAACAATATGAATTGATAGGTACACCTTTTTCTTTATATTTTAGTCATCCGTTGCTAAGTTACCCTTCAAGATGTTCTTATTTCATCTCGAGATTCTCATAGATAATTCTCAGTTATGTAGGTTTCCTCACGATGTCTCCTTCACCGTAAAGCTAACGATAACACTATAACACACTAATATACGCTAATACTGCGCGGTGGCTATCTTCAACGCAGAAAGCGATTGCGTGCTCCTCTGGTAAAAGGTGTCGCCTGCAACCGAGTGTTTAATTATAGGCATGAATAAATAAATTCCATCGACTGCCTCGATTGTGTAGTTGTACGGTACTGCAGTGCTAAGGTTTCGAGTTCGATCTCCGGGTCTTTCTATTCACTATCAGCCCAGAAGTTGGAAATGAGCCTGGTGGCAATGAAAAATGGCAATGGGCCCGCCCATTACATGGGATCTAACATCGCTGGCGAAATCTTGAAACACCTCTGCCTACCCCTGAAAAGGAAAAAGGCGTGAAGATACGTAAGTATGTATGTTACATATTTAATTTTTGTTATTGCCGGTATAGGCAGACGAGCTAGCGGCCCGCCTGATGGTAAGCGGCCACCGCTGCTCATGGACTCGGAAATGCCAGGGACACAGACAAGTCGCTGCCTAACGTAAGGACAATACTTATCTTTTTCTTCTTTCTTCTTTATCACTTACATATCATCACTACGCCGTAGCGCAAAACACATCGGGTACTTTCCTACGATCATAATCGTTAACTTGCCTCAGCTATAAAAAACAAATCCCTCAATCGTTTCCCCACAAAATAACAGTATTCTTATCACCATAATTAGCTGTGATAGCATCAAATAACTCAAGTAATCTGAACAAAAACACACATTACGACCCCACTACGATTACCAACAAAAACCCTACAAAATTTGGCATCAACATTAGACTAAATACGGACCTTATAACGTAACATCTCGAGAATAGGTTAGGATGGATATACACTGGGAGCTTTGGTAGTAATTTGGAAGATTAGACGAGTGCTGCAATTCGTAGACGTTACTAAAACATATGAGTCATTTAGAAACTGTGATAGCTATCGATTAAAGAGTCTGCTATAAAAAAATATGAAATTATGGTGTTATACAAAACAATTGCCTAATACAGTTCCCAAAATCGAATACCGACGTTCTAATGCTGGATTTACTATGTAATTATATCGTCGTTCTATGAACTAATATGATAAGTATTGTAAGTTTCATATATTATAATGTCTATTTAGCGAGTTTTAAACACCTGTCACCAGACCAAGGCATACATGATGCAATATCACGTTCGTAATACTCTCTCTCTCTCTTTCTGCCCATTCATCCCACGTGACGGTGAAGTTAGGTTTCTTCACCTTTCTCTTCCACTTCGACCTATTCAAGACGTGGTCATCGGAAACATTGCATGTTATTAATTCGATTGCAACACATTTGTCCATGTCGTTTTTAGTCGCCCTCTTTGTCCTTTTTCCGGGAATGGACAGTTCCAATACCTGATTGCTAAAAAATGTGATGATTTTCTTTTTATACGTCCATCCTAGCTCAGTCTGTTTTGAAGCTTTTCCGAGATATTTTTAATACGAGACTACCCCTCCGAGACTACATACCTACTCACATTCGTAATTTATTTATTTATTTAAGATCAGCCAACAGTTGTTTACACATCTCATAACAAACTTAAGTTAATTGGTTCCATTAGTATGTGCAACAACTACTTAAAGGCTAACACAGCTTGCACTACTAACGGTTATAACAAATAAAGTATAAATTATGGTAAAATTTAAATGTTTATATTTAATACAATTTACCAAAATTAAATTCTGTAGCGAATGCTCTCGTTGAGAACTCACCTTAACCCATCAATTTACCGAGTGAGATAATGACATGGGACTATTACCGGCCGCTTATGAAAGGCCTTGCTTATATTTTATGTACGCCATAAATTAAACGAATGGGAGATGATACAAAGAAATACTTTTTTGCTTGTCGCGTGTATTTGGTGGGATTTGGAATACTCTATTTTTATTATTGTAAATGAAATTGTTGCTGGTTTAGCTTTGGCTGCAGGCTGTGTATGATGCAGTTGTTTCAATTAATACTAGATGCTAGTGAAAATGTTCATCAATAATAATTAACAATTATAATTGTTAGAGATAAGATCCTAAGACAGGAAAATGGGAATTCCAACGTGACTGTATCTCCGCTACTTCTTTTTCAAACTGGAAGCCTTTGAAGAGCAGCCAGCCTTACTGCAGAATCACCCTCAAACATGGCTTCAAGCAACACCTCTATAACTAATTAAAACACATAAATTATTACCGATATGACAATCGTGTTAGGAATTCATTCCAAGCTGCACTTAATAACCAAAATGAACGTACTTCGCGCATTTTATGTACAAAGACAACAAAATCTTCGTCAACTTTTAATTACTTCAGCAAAATAATGCGATGCAAATGTAATGTGTTTAATTACAGCATGATACAGAACGGTCACGATTTATGAGCTGGCGTTAGAGTTCTCAAAGTGAACCACATTTTATGACTTATGAAAGTAAAATGAGTAAATCCTTTGGAGGGTTGGCGTTCGTACTGGGCGAGAAGACGCTGCGGTTGGCGGTGATGGAAACGCTACTAATAGCGTTTTGAGGTTGGGAAAATAATGCACCAAATTATGAAAGTATGAAAACAGACGATTTTTGGCTGAATATAACCATGAAAAACCTTAGTCGAGTAATGATATTAAACATACTTAAATAACCGAGCAGCAGTCTGTGGTTAAATAATATTATTATCGTCTACTATGTAAAAAAAAATCCTACAAGAAGCGAACAGTACCGACATTAGTCGGTACTGTTCGCTTCTTGTAGGATTTTGTCACGGGCTAGTAATTATACTAGCCCGTGACATTTCGGCGAGCTATGGAGGCTAATTCTCGGTGTTTCTCTACGCGATCAAATCAGAAATGAAGGGATCCGTAGAAAAACGAAAATCGCCGACATAGCTCAGCGGATTAGCAAGCTAAAGTGACAGTGGGCAGGGCACATAGCTCTTAGAACTGACAACAGATAGGGTAGAAAAGTTCTCGAGTGGAGGCCACGTACTGGCAAGCGCAGCGTGGGACGTCCTTCTACAAGGTAGACAGACGACCTTGTCAAGGTCGCAGGAACCCGCTGGATGCAGGCCGCTTCTGGCAGGTTGGTCTGGAAAACTTTGTGGGAGGCCTTTGTTCAGCAATGGACTTCTAAAGGCTGAAGAAGAAGAAGACCTTTGACCACCTTTTACTATAAAAAAAGTGATACCCCTTTTAACATTTAAACATGAACATGTTAAGATAAAGTCACTAGCGCAAACAAAATCACAAGTAAATCGTAAACAGCTCGTAATTTCCATACTAACACCGACATAAAAAACTGTTTAAACTAAACGGCTCCGAACCACACGACGAATACCAAACCAGCTATTTCAAGAAAAACATATTTCATAAATAAATGGAAGCCGCGTGCCGGGCGTCCAGTGCGTCGCAGATCCCGTAGGATTGGTGCCGACGCATATTCATTAGGTCATTGTTATTGCTTGGGCGTCCGTTGTCCGTGTTCGCAAAATGCCCGGATTTGCAGTTTGAGTAGGCGTGATTTGACGAAATATGTGTTCGTGTTGAGGACGACCTGATTTCAGGCGGGTGTGCGTTCCAAAGAAGGGTGGATTGGATAGCGAAGGAAGAGTGAACAAAATCAGAGCTATGCGGAGGACATTTCAGGAGGAGATTTCTGGAAGAATACAGGTTCTTAGTATCACTATCGCAGAGGTAAAAAAGATTCGAAGATAGATAAGTAGGAGGGGTAGGAGACGTAAGAAAAGAAAAGAGAGTAGTAAGCGCACGCAACTAACGGCGCTGGCGAATGGGAAGCCAATTTAACTGTGATCGGTAAGAAGAAATGTGATCGTACGATTATAATAAAGATATCGAGTGCGAAAAAAAATTGGGAATTATATTTAGTATAATTTATGAGCTCATTGTAATGTCTTTAACTATCTCTAACATGACTGACGTTGACTGATAACTTGCTATCTATGATAGAGATTTCGAAAGCGCGAATACTCCCATTCTTTTAATAATCCCTATTCTTTTTTAATGCCAACGTTCAAGATACTCTTTTCTGATTACTAGTCACTTATGCTGCGTTGCGGCGGGAATAGTAATACTAATGTATTTTTATGTGCATAAGAAAGTATTTTATTTAGTAACGCAGCACCGTCATGTCGTGGATTAACGCATAAGGTACTTTTACGCCACTAAATTGCTCCCGTAGGAAACAATTTAATTTTTAATATTCTTAACAGATGGCTCTGGCGTCGTGCAGAAAGCGGCATGGATTAGTTCAGTGATTTACCCGGAAAGGCTTTTAACGCAAACAAAGCCACGCGCAGCATCTAATGCCTAATAAACCATTATACCCCCCAAGACTGAAATTAATATAAATTCACACAAACATCAGCACGCAAATGCATGGTGAAAGATGATTTTTTCTCCCAACGTATTATACCGCCAAACATTACTCAATGTCTCATGTTAATTGACTACGGCATATATCATTCGAACAGGGTTGCCAGCTTTGCGTTGGAAGTCGCGCATGTTTTTATGTGATTAAGAGTAAGTCTGGTTTGGTAAGCGACTGATGTTAACAGGGGTAACGCCCAGAATTAAGAAAAAACGTTGTGTAGCAGAGCTCTGCGCTCGTCAGCTTAAGATGAGTGTTACGTAAATAATCGTTTACGGTCTGGGTCTATAGTAATACCAGCCTTGTATACAGCCCACTGCTAAGCACGAGCCTCTACTACTGAGAGGGTTTAGGCTTTAACCCACGCCGCTGGCCTAGTACAGGTTGGCAGACTTCACATACCGTCGGAATTCTTCTGGGTAACTTGGGTTTACGAGGCTGAAAATCTCTCGTAGTTCTTAGTACTCAACATGTATGTGACTTGGGAAAGGAACATGCAGATTTTTTTTCCTCACTGTTGGTTTAAGTTTTTCACAATCAGTTTTTGACAACCCTATCAAACCATAAACAGTATTAGTGCGTGACTATGTATGGTTTCAGTGTATTTCGTAGACATGTACTATTTAGTCATAGCATGAATTAAATGCGCATAAAGCTTCAATTCGCAGGAAGCAGGGTCTAGTTAGGGTCATTTTTATAAAGAAACTAGCGGCCCCGACAGACGTTGTCCTGCCCTAAAAAGGTAACTAAAATGGCTATTAAAAAATAAGGGTTGATCGTAGAGGGGTGAAAATTTAGGGTTGTAGGTATTTTTGTATGCTGTATCATAAAAAAATTAAAACAAAAAATTTTGTCTGAAAAATAAAAAAAAAAATTTAGGGGTGGTCCACCCTTAACATTTGGGGGGATGAAAAATAGATGTTGGCCGATTCTCATAGATACCGGATAAGCACAAAAAATTTCATCAAAATCGGTCAAGCCGTTTCGGAGGAGTATGGCAACGAAAACTGTGACACGAGAATTTTATATATATAGACTAGTATAATTCTACCAAAGTAGATAGTGAACTCGTCCTCATTCGAAGAACCAAGCGCGAAACCGAAAGCACAACGCTAAGAAACACGCGGACCATTGACATTGACAAACGATGCATTTATGAATCGTCTTAATTGTCCGAAGCTTCGGCCCGGCGAGGCCGACAATCGATTCGTCATCCGAAAACTTTGACCGATTTTAATTAATTCCGAATTTATTGTCTGAAGGGTTGAAAAGGCCGGCTGGAATTTATTTTTGTTGAAATATCGTGTTTCTTTTCTTTGATAAAGGTCGTGTCGTAGTCGGAGATTTTATATTTTGGGTTCTAACGCTTTAACTAATAACTACTGAAGTGTCCACCTCGCAATATGTGATATATTGTCTTCCAAAACGAAATAATTATGGCTATTGTATTGATAGTAAAGTATCGTATTTTAATTTTAATGTAAACAATAAAACTGCCTTTCCCATTTTTCTATTATTTTGAAAAGCGATACCATTATATTATAATCAAGCAGAAATCAATCTGGTATTCACTAATAAGTACACTAAGGTATATAGTAGATAGCAAAATAAGAGATGTATAAACCACATTACTTTTAATGAATTCGATGTTTAAATTTTAACAGTGTTTATTTAAAATTAGAGCGGCAACAGAATAATAAATTATTCAAAATTGGATTCCTAATTTAAATCCAAATTAGATCCTCAATATATCACAAAATTAGAACTCTCTACATCTTAGCTTGTCACAGAAGCCAACCTAAAGTCTGGGTCGTGATTACGTTTCGAAATTACTTGCAGGGGCGTCTGCGGGGCGCGGCGGGGGGACTGAGGGCCCCTGAGAAATTGTTTTCTCACTGATCGTTTGATGTTTCTTTGTCGTCTTGAATTAATTGAAGATAGTTAATTATTTCCGACACTTGGCTGAGTTTTTTCTAATTTATTCTGTTCCGGGATTAATGTTTAATAAATTCATCTAAAAGGCTTACTTTTTTGCCGTTATCTTCTTTAAGCTCTTTTTTCCAGTCAGTTGTCTGTTATTTTTTTTATATTTGATGTCTTGTGACAATTTATATTTCTGTGATATTTGCTGGTCATCGTATTTAGTCTCGAAGCTGTATAGGTATTTTATCTTAGCTGTCATATCAAATGATTAATAAAAGTTGTTTTGTCATTATAGAAATATCACTAACCAAAACTAAAGCTTAAATTATTGGATTTCGCTGAAATTAAGGGATAACTGAATTAGTATTGGGAAGAATAATCAATCATACATAATCTCACAGATTTATCTCTGAAAAGGTAGGCAGAGCCGTACTTATATACTATGAATTCTTTGTTCTAACAATCAGTCTACGATTAATTCGTTCGTCCTGAGATATGTAAATAGTGCTTACTGCTAAAAGTGTAAGCAGGCTACTAAACATCACATTAATATTATTGCCTCCTTTTGCCTTTTTAGTGTATGTTATGACTGATATATAAATAAATACTAAAGCATAAACTGTTTTTTATTTATGTATATGAGGTGAAGATAACGTAAGGTGTGCTTGAAATGTATTATGAAATGAGCGAGCGAGAAGAAAGTTTGACTAATTAAAATACGAAAGAGATTGAGAGTTAATGTTAGGTTTATGTTGTTATGTGCCGTCAGAGATTACCTTTAGAAAAGAATTAAGCCAACGTGAAAACATAAAATATACAAAAAAGAAGCATACTTGTGTAGGACACACACTTCCATGTCTACGTAAGTGCAAGTATGTGCGTGTGAGAACGTTGTGTAACATCATGCCTCCCATATAAAAGCAAGTACGCAGCTGTATATTATGTACTCATGAAGCTCCTTCTTTCGCTTGGAAGCGGCGATAGCCTAGGTGGGAGTGGAACGGACTGCCGAGACGAACAACCGCAGGTTCAAAACCCAAGGGCACGCATCTTTGACTTTTGTAAAGTTATATTGTGCGTATTCTTTGCGAATTATCGCTCTCGTTAACGGTGAAGGAAAACATCGCGAGGAAACGGTATGTGAAGTCTACCAACCGGCACGAGGCCAGCGTGGTGGACTAAGGCCTAACTCCTCTAGTAGAAGAGGCCCGTGCTTAGCAGTGGGCAGAATATAAAAGAGGGCTGGTAGTGCTAGTGGAAGCTTCTAAATATTATCACTCGGGAATATTATTCTCAGTCCAGTCAAGTTATGCAAAAAAACGTGCTGAGCTTGCATTAATTCCTAACTAGCTGGATTTTTGTACAGACCTTAAATACGTCATTACAAATGCTATGTCAAAAGTGTCCATCGATCCCGTTTGTGCGTGGTTTTTTATCCGAGGTTAAAGGTCCTATCTTTTAGTTTCTTGCGTATATCTAATGGTGAGAGCTGTCGGAAAATGATTCAGAGAATGTTTATAGATCGTAAAATTGTCTACAAAAAGGTATTAATACTTTTTCTTACAAAGCACCGTTTTCGAGTTATTGCGATTTCAGACCATAGGAAAGTCGTATTTTCAATTTTTTCTATTTTATTCACCTATTTCCACACCACCACTGAGGTAGTGCACTCGGCGCTTTTTTAACGTGGTGGTAACGTGGGAATTAATGCAAACTCGAATGTTTATCTTGACCGGACTATCTAAAGAGTTCCCAATGTAGAGCTCTGACTCTCATAAATAGCACACCAAGCACTACATTGGTGACCCCGACATACTTTACAATGCCCAAAATTGTTATATTCATTTTCAATACCCCACATTTATGTGACAAGTAATCTACAGCCATACGTTGGCCCACATCCATTCTAAAATATGTGCTACAATATGTTACGGTAAGCTTATCGCCATTAGAAAGCTTAGATAATAATAATAAGAAAGGTTTGTTTGGTTAAACGCGCTAATCTCAGGAAATACTGAACCGGATTTGAAAATTTTTTCACTAATGGAAAGCTACATTACTGATGAGTGCTTTTATCCCGGAAAACCTTAAACACCCGGGTGGAGCCACAAGCAAAAGCTAGTTAGTTATAAGACTAGATTGTTATTAAAATGACACATTGTACCATACAATAAAAACTTGTGTACTTTCCACGATAAAAGTAACATATAATATACCTATAATAACTCAGGAAATGTTACATCTATATGCCAAACATTTAAACCATTTACTGCCTTTGCTACTAACAAAGATCTTTACAAATACGCATTATTTGGGTTTCCTAAAGACCAATACTTCAGAATAGCACTTCCACAGCTCGTATTTCAGCTAAATTCGCTGAACTAAGTCAAATATTTCTACTTTAACGGCACAGTATATCATACGCGACGATACAGCAAATTGACCGCCCAGCCTGCCATTCGCTGATAGTAAACCGGCCGAGAGTGTGGGACAAGGCATAGACTGTTCAATGCACTATAGGATTAACAATAATCATCTTTAACGCGTAAATAGACAAATAGATAACTCTTTATTGAACACCACACAAGTAAAAGAAAAAACACACATACACACCTATTAACTAAAGTTAGTGTAATAATAGGGGGTTTTATTGTTCGTAATTTATACATTTTTAAATGAATGCAACATAAAAAATTTCGAATATTTATTTATTAATTCTTTATTATACATGTTTGTAAGATATAAAACAAAATTAAATATAAAACTAGGTCTAAGGTTAAAACACTTAAAAGAATAAGTAAAAATGGCGGCCTTGTCGCAATATTATTGAACACAAGTTTCTGGTTTATAATTAATTATGTTAAAAAACTTCAAACGTCTCTATATGTAATGTGTGCCCGATTATAACCTGTTTTGTTTGTAATAAGTAAAATAAATTAAAAATATGTTTCTTCCAGATAACCTATGGATGGACTTAAGTAATGAGGAGAAAAGAACGGGCAGTCAACAACAATATTAAAATAATCGCAGTCAGCTTTTTAGTAATTTTCCTGGAATTAATATGTTAATGTTATTAAAAATTTGGTGATTCCGTCTACCATATTTCTTTAAAATTCAAGCAGTGATCTCTTTATTTATTTTTAACATCTTAAAATAATTTACAGACATTCGCTTTATAAGTAGAGCGTAAGATGAAATGTTAACTAATTATTTGACTTAACACTCTAATAACCATCACTTATCTAAGGTAGAAGGGACACGCCGGATACAGGTCGCTTTTGATAGGTCCGTCTGGAAATATTTAGGGGAGGCCTATGTTCAACAGTGGTCATCATATGGCTGATGATGATGAACCACCCCTTTCAGTTTATTTCTCGCTCGTCTCTCACCACTCAGGCCACCACAGTGCGAGTACGGATGCTGGTGAATATGCGAAGATATAGATGCGTTGAGAAATTGCAGCTCGGTTTCGACGCATCCGCTGCTTATATGCAAATATATTTTGTTGATAATTTCCAACGTTGTTTTTCTTGGTTCAAACGTGAATCATTATGCATGAGGAAGGTATTTTGATGAGGTTAACGCTATTCACTAATGTCATAGGAGTGAGCCTATCGCCATATATGACATAAATTCAAGGACCCAAGCTGATAGTGAATAGAAAAAGCTAGAAAAAAAATCGGTGCGTGTACGTATGTACGCGCATGAGAAGTTATACTTCTTTGGCATCATTAAAAAATATTTTTAATTACAATAAAATTATAAAAGCACTGGAAACGTATAGTCAACACAGTCAATAAAGTAAAGATATAATATATATATTTATTAAAAATATAATTTAGAGAATAATAAATATGTATGACGTAATTTGTATTAAATATTATAAGATTCTTAATTTTAAATACTGATTATTTAATATTTAAAAGTAAATTAATAAATTCAAAAACTGAATATAAGTATATTCATTATTTAAATATTTATTGCTTTCTTGTAAAATTTCACTCATCATTTTTTCATAACGCATCTAAAGAAGTATAACTTAAAAAAAGACGTGTTCCTAGTATCAAAGTCCCACCGTGTACTTTACGGATCTAAAATCTATACTAATATTATAAAGCTGAAGAGTTTGTTTGTTTGTTTGAACGGGCTAATCTCAGGAACAACTGAACCGATTTTGAAAATTCTTTCACTAATAGGAAGCTACATAACTCCTGAGTGCTATAGGCTACTTTTTATCCCGGGAAAATATTTTTGTCCCGGAAAAACTTTTTCACGCGGGCGGAGCCGCGAGCACTACTAGTAAATCTATAATGTTTATCTAGGACACTGTTTATCTTTGTGCTAAAAGAGATGTCCGCTTTTTGTATGGCCTTCAAAATCTAACCAGGCTCTAACTTTAGGGATATTAAAGGGGTAAAGATATTGGATACTTCAAAAATATATTTTTAGGCCCCTCCATTTATAAATAACTTTTTTAAACGCATGCATTTTAATTTCAGTGTTTCAGCAACATATCATTACACTAGACTTCTAATCGTGGCTCCGCCCACGTGAAAAAGTTTTTCCGGGATAAAAATATTTTGCCGGAACAAATAGTTGCCTACAGGCAACTCTTTTGTTACTCCTGAGTGCTATAGTACTTATAAGTAATGTAGCTTCCTATAAGTGAAAGAATTTTCAAAATCTGTCTACTAGTTTTTGAGTTTATCCACTACTAACAAGCAAACAAATCTTTCCTCTTTATAATATTAGTATAGAAAAATCTGAAAATCTGACGACTTATACGATTTATTGCAGATACCTAGTTTTTGGGAGTACTATCCAAATATATATGAAGTATCTTGGTTAGAATTTTAAGCCTGTTTTTTGACATGTACTTTCGAACGCATACCGTGCTTTTATGTTTACTTCTTACAATAGCTTGTTTCATACAAAAAGTACACAAGTGACATTCCAGAAAGTACTTCCAAGTGGCAAAAGCAAACCGAATATTTTATAATCATAAATAGTTTCGCCAGCAAATACTCTAGTGCTAATTTCTACCAGTATGCTTAAGAAACCGTTTTAATAATATTAAAACTTACAAAAATAACATTCCGAGCAGTTTTGTCCACAAATTACTTCCAGTGAATTTGCCTAGAACGCCAGCGGGCTACGCCGGCTGAATTATTTAGCTGTACCACTAACTTCGGTTTCTCTCGAGTTTCTTTTTGCAGAACCAGTGACCTCTTGCTTGTAATATCCCTAAATACTTGGAAACTAAGTAATTAACGTTTTGTGTCATTAAATTAGTATTTTTCCTTTTAGAATTTAGAAGTATTTAATGTAGCTTATATGCCCGCCTACATTTTCATTTCCGCGATAAAATTATCATTACTCAGAGATAACGTAGTTTTCTATCAGTGAAATAATTAAGAGGATTGGAGTATTCCAGAGATTAGTGTGTTTAAACAAAATCTTCAGTTTTGTAATATTATCACGGATAATAAAATGATTTGATAATATACCTATAACTATATAAAGTTTGCTTATAAGATTAAAGTCATCATTGACTAGAGTATGTCTGGGTAGCTCTGCCCAAGACTGTAAAGATAGCCTTGGGTAGCGCAAGGGGTTCATAGTACTTTTGCGCAGAAACTAAAACTGCTCATTGCTTGCGTAAAAATGGGCTCCGCAAAACGAGCACCCAGTTTTTTGGACCGAAAAAACTGGGTGCTCCTTTTGCGTAAAACACAGAACATAACCTTTTTTGTTTATTGCATTGAATGATGAGACGAGCATACCGTTCACCTGATGGTAAGCAATACACCTCCCATAAAAAGTAGTAACACCACCCAGCACCTTGAGTTACAAAGTACTGTGTGGCATTCCACTGCGCTCGTCATCCTGAGACATAAGATGTTAAGTCTCATTATGTTCAGTAGTTACGCTGGCTACAATGTCCTTCAGACCGAAACACAACAGGGCATGCATACAGCTGCTTGGCGGTAGGAATTGACATTGCGGTGGTACCCACCTAGACGGACTCTTACATTTAAGAGACATACCACCAGTAATTTTTTTTGTTTAGGGTGTACGGTGTTTCTGTTTATATCTTGATATTTCGACTATGACACAAGCTTTGCATCATTTTGCTACTGTTTGTAAGAAGTCTCAACCTTACCATCAGACGGTAGTGTAGTTGACTACCTCCGTGGCGTAGTTTTATTACGGTACGACTGCAATGCTGAGGCCTCGGGTTCGATCCCCGGGTCGGACAAAGTGATACTGGATTTTTCTATTCAGTATCAACCCAGAGGTTAGAATTTGTTGCCGATATGGCGATAGGCTCGCCCCCTATCGCAGCATGGGACGGAATACGCACAACGAAAATTTGGTGCAGTAGTTGCGCCTCTGCTACCCCTTCGGGGATAACAGGCGTGAGCGTGCGTATGTGTGTACTAGCAGATTAGCAACCTACTAATTTTGACATTAAATTTTAGACTTCTGCTGTACAGACAGACATTCTTGTATCATTTATGTATATAAAGCGTTCCAGTATTAACATCACGTATAGAGGCGAAATCATCACTTATTCGCCTTTAGCTTTACACTATTTCGTTTTTTTTAACGCGAGTATCTAAGCGACTTATAGTAGGTATGCAGATAACACTCTGTACTATTACTATACTTATAGTAGTTGTGCCAGCCACTCCTTTCGCGTGGAATTTCATTAGCATCCCTCACCGCTTTTTCAAGAAAATTCTAATTATAAATTTCTTCACTTTTACTGGTTTTATAGTAGTTTCACTCAATAGTGAAACTTTATTCAGCCATTTTGATTAACGCACGAACAAATTAGCAGACTATATTATTGACATATGAACTTTATAATTTTGCAATATGTGTAAAGCAACAAAATTAACATGAAATAGCTATTATTGTCGTGATGTCGGACGCAGGCTGCTGCTAACAGGTTGGTCTGAAAATCTTTGGGTGAAGTCTATGTTTAGCGGTGGACTTTCAAAGGTTGCAGAAGAAGAGAAAGATTATCATAATGTGTGAAGTGGACGATAGCCAAGTTGGGAGTGGAACGGTCTGTTGAGACAATGTCCGGAGGTTCAAAACCCAAGGCACACATCTCTGACTTTTCAAGGTTATGTGTGTATTGTTTATCAATTATCGTTCGCTTTAACGGTGAAGGAAAACATCGTGAGGAAACCTACATACCTAAGAAAGTTCTTTATAAGAATTTCGAAGGTATATAGTCTACCAAACCGCACTAGGCCAGCGTGGTGGACTAAGGCCTAAACCCCCTCAGTAGTAGAGGAGGCCCGTGCCCAGCAGTGGGGCAGTATATAATACAGGGCTGGTATTATTTTTAATAATGTGATAAATGTTTTTGTTAGAATGCTACACCGAACACCAATAACTACAGATTTAATAAGAAAAATGACTTTCGTTTTCAACAAGCGATCTAAATGGTAATCGAGATCCTAAGAATCAACTGAATGAAAAATGAAAATCCTCCTAGCCAGTTTCGGCCACGGCGGCCAATCTCAACGGAGATCAGCCAGGTACGCAGGAGATATTATAGTGCACAAGCGTGTGCGCAATACACAGGTGCACTCGCTATTCCTTCACTCTCATAGTCCGGTGAGACGGCAATCCGACATGACCGGAGAGAGATCAGGCGCAGGACCAACGGCTTTACGTGCTTTCCGAGGCACGGGGGTATCACACCGCCAACTTCCTGACTCCGAGCTGCGACTGAGTAAATTTTAAGATGGAAAAACCCAGTCACAATTTTTTTTGGCTCGACCCGGGATTCGAACCCAGGACCTCAGCGCACAAATCGTACTCGTAATGCGTACGCAATACCACTACGCCACCGAGGCAGTAAGAATCAACTAACGAATACACATTATTTGTAAGCATGTTAGCAAAAACTCTTCCGATTAGTCCATTTCGAAACATCAAATAAAACCATTCGGATTGTTCATTGACAACATCGGTACAACCATATTATTATAGGTCGATTACCGAAAACTGGCGTGTCTAGTACTAGTACAAAACACAAGTTACGAGTGTGTGGTCTCTGAACTTACAAACGTAACTTGTCTTAACAACGCATGGTATACTTAGAAATCAATGGACATAGTATGATGTTTTATTGCACTTATGAATTCTCTTTTAATTTTAATAATCGCCCTATACTAAAACCCTCAGAATAATGATGAATAGCTCCACAGTACAGAAAAATCACAAACAACAATGAAGGGTGCACAAAACAAATTAAAACCGAAGCCCATACGAGCCATAAGTAATGGATGCCGCCCACCGATCATTAATCTCGCTGTGGAGTGCGTGCCGAATCTGTCAGACCCTATTAAACTTGCCTCCGATACTGTTTGGGCTCTCAATGATTGTGAACTTGGGAAAGAAGAGAAATAATAGTATTTTTGTATAAGATGAAGAGAAGGGACCTCTGACAGTGCCAGGTTATCAATCCCCGTGCTTTTTTGTAAGGCAGGCATGCATGCGTGTGTAATGACAAACCTATGGCGTCATTATTACACTAGTAGTGCTCGCGGCTTCGCCCGCGTGAAATAGTTTTTCCGGGACAAAAATATTTTCCCGGGATAAAAAGCCTATAGCACTCAGGAGTTACGTAGCTTCCTATTAGTGAAAGAATTTTCAAAATCGGTTCAGTAGTTCCTGAGATTAGCGCGTTCAAACAAACAAACAAACAAACCAACAAACAAACTCTTCAGCTTTATAATATTATAGTATAGATACGCACTCACGCTTTTAATCCCAGAAGGGGTAGGCAGGGACGCTACTAGTGCACCAAATTTTCGCCGTGCGTATTCCGCCCCATGATGTGATAGGGAGCGAGTCTATTCCCATATCGGACACAAATTCACAACTCCAGGCTAATACTGAGAAGAAAAACTCGTGCTGAAGTCTCGGGTTCGATCCCCGGGTCGGACGAAGTGAGCAGGGGCGGATGCGGACGACAACATAGACGTGTTGGTATGCCGTGCGTTGTACATAGGTTAGGGACTCGGCCCGGCGGTCGCCCGATGGTTCCATCTCTCCGGGCGGCACAACGTCGGGTCGTAAGGCACGGTGAACCCAACATAACCGCTCAGTCGCCCCCCTTGAAGGCTAGTAATAAGTCACTTTCTCCGCGTAAATAAAAAAGCACTGCAGTCGTATCGGGATACAAATACGTCACCAAGGCATCCATTATTAGTAAACTATCAATATTTCGTCCGAGAAAGATATATCTTCTTATTTATCTAACCCTGTTCCCATTATTTAGGGTCGAGTCTCATCAGTTTGCGCCAGGTTAATCTATCCAGGGTTGTCACATCTGATAATTAGGCTAAAGATAATTAGGGTAAAGCTGAGGTCTTGGGTTCGATCTCCGGGTCGGGCAAAGTGATATTGAGATTTTCTATTCAGTATCAGCCCGGAGTCTGGAATTTGTGCCCGATATGGCGATAGGCTCGCCCCCTATCACATCATGCGACGGAATAAGGGTGCAAAAGTGGGTGCACTAGTTGCGCCTCTGCCTACCCCTTCGGGGATAACATGCGTGAGTGTATTTGTATATGTATGTATGTAATTAAGTATGTTGCAACAGTCAGCAGTGTGCGTAGTGCCTTAAGATTTACTGGAAGAGAATGCCTTCTGAATTGTTATTTGTATATTGTATACTTCATGTACAGTCGGCCACATAAGCAGTTGAATAAATTCAATACTTCAAAACACGTTGAATTTTTTTTTACTATGTGAAGTAAAGCAAATCACTTTTATATTTTTTATGGGCGATTTGAAGTTTTAAATTGATTCAACTGCTGTGCTGCAGTATCAGGCAGGCTGATGCTGCAGCAGGAAGCTGAATGGGGGTTCCTGTTGTTGGCACAATACTTTATATAATTATGTTCTATTATGTTTATATTTAGTTTTTATTTTCTCCCTTTTTTATTAAAGAAACATTTTATAATGTTATTGTTCCAGTAATAAATATTTCTTTCATTCTTTCATTCAACTATTTGTGTGGCTGACTGTACTTTTATTTATAATTTAGTAATAAATAAATACTTATTATAAATAGCCTCCACACCTACTTATTTGAGGGTATAAAAAATTTTCTTAAGCATTTTCTACCCAAGTCCATAGCATTCACAGGCAAAGCTGAAAATGATGACTAGACAAGCGGTAAGTGTTGAGATTGCTAACAAAACGGCTCATTGTTTGCTACATGACTGTCAGTTATGACTGACAGACAGTTTGACGGCCGGGCACTCCAGTTACCTATGAGTTTGTAGTCAGCTACGTAATAAGGCAGTGTCGAAACTCAACTTGTGTTGTAACTTTGTAAATTTAAACTGCAGTGTCATAGCTCCTGCCTAATTATTAAACGTTCATAATGATTCCTTACGTTTACGCGAATGTTAGACATCGACATTAAGTAACACAAGTTTTTGAGTTATAATTATGTTAAAAACTTCAAACATTTCTATATCTAATATGTGCCCGATTGTAACCTGTTTTGTGTGTAATAAATATAATAAAAAAAACTATTTTTACGGATTTTACCGCGGTTTTTTATTTTATTTTCTTCCGACGTTTCGAAAGCTTTTCAGCACTTCGTGGTCACGTGACGGACTGTGGTGTGGTGGTGTAGTGTTCGAATCTACCTTCAATTTACCATTAGGTACACAATTTTAAGGTGTTAGTCATTGTTTGCTGTCTGGTTTACGCAGTAAGAGCTCAATAGAGAAGATGGTTGGAAACTTGCACAAGCCTGGGACCCGGTAATACATGTAATTAAATCGGGCCCCAAAGGACCTGCTGCCAGACGTCAAAACATTGTGAGCTCTTACTGCGTAGACCGGATCGCAAACAATAACTAACATCTTAAAATTGTGTACCTAATTGTAAATTGAAGTTAGATTTGTAAAACTAACTTTTCGGACCACCTACACCTCAGTGCGCCCCGTAACCACGAAGTGCTGAAAAGCTTTCGAAACGTCGGGAGAAAATAAAATAAAAAACCGCGATAAAATCTGTAAAAATAGTTTAGTTCAATATTAAACGTTCCTTGTAAAACAACTAATGGTTTTCCATTAGTTGTCCTAATCTAACATCAAAGATGATCGTCTTAATTAAGAACGTTCTACATAGATTATATTTGATATCCGAATTTATGGCAACAGACTTATACAATATAAGGAAAATCTCGTCTAAGCCGTTTGTCCTAAAATCATGTTCTGAATTCAGAAAAACATCCACGAATGCAGACCAGTATTAATGAAGTTTTTAAAAATATTACTTACTGGTAAAAATACTTGGACAACATAAAAAAAAAACAAAAATCACGACTGCGTTAATATCTACCGTCCTCATTAAATTCACTGAAGAACAAAAGATATAAACAAGATTTTAATTTGAATATTTTATTTTGGTTTTGAATAATCTTAGTTGACAGTGTTCACAAACGCAGTCGGAGGCATCTGCTCACTCCGAGATTTTGTTGCTATACTATATCACCAACCAAATTATGAGAAGTGAGTGTGTTATGTCTCCGACAGCGTTAGTGAACAATGTAAAATCCTTTGTTTTGATACCACACTATTGAAAACATTATTTTTTTTTAGGTTACTTTTTGCCGCCAAATATCCTAAATTTTGTTTTAATTTTGATGTACCCAGTGTCACATTCACGACTAAGACGAATCTATTGGCACCACATAAAAATACAACAAGCCGTTTAGGCTCTAGGGCGTGCCACAGAAATATACATACTTACACTCCAAAAACCTAACCCTCCTTCTTTCGCAGTCGGGTAACCAAGTAAACAAAAAAAAAACACATCCCAAAATCCAGGACGTAGACCATAACTATGTCTACCTACAAACAACATCTGTTATTGGTCAAAATACTTGGACTTAATAGTAAAGATTAATAAAACCATTTATAACAAATACCAAATGGACCGTTAAAATCATCCAACCTCGAGAATTAGGGCCCAAAAATCAGTAGAAAAATTGGCCCAATCCCGTTACGGCATTCATTCCGTATAACCATATTGTTTTCGGATAATTTCACCCGCTCCGGGTCATTAAACACGTGTAATTACTTCGAGGCCCGTTATAAAAATACACCAAAGTTTATGGTGTAATTCACTTTAGTTTGATGAGCGTGGTAGCCTTCTTTCGGTGAGCTTTCTCTGGTAGTGGAAGTAAAATTTCAAACAATTAATGGGGTATTTAGAGCATAATTTAGTTTTTTAAAAAACTTTTGTAAAGGATACTCCTTCAACTTGAATAAAAGATGAGCCTAATGAAATTTACAGTTCTAGGCTCGCACTGATACTAAACAGAGTTTTAATGTACCAGAGAGATTTGAATCCAAGACCTCAACACGACAGCCGTACCCCGTAGGAAAAAGATTACAATATTTCGTGTTACTATTCGAAAATTCACCCAAAAGCAATTATTATAGAGCCCAAATTTCAGACCTTGTGGCTTATCCCAACAGAACATTACCATAAGAATACAACGCTTCATGTCACCACGTATCATATTTCCCCACTCATTCTAGACATGTGCCGGATTTAGAAATGATTTATTAGTATTGTCAAATTTTGTATGGTAGCTTTTACAATATTGTCATACTTGGGTCTTTGTATGATGATTTTACTAAAAGTACATTCTTCCTCCTACTGTCTCTAATCCATACCAATGTTTTTTTTTATTCGGGCACGGCAAAGTGACTGCACCTCACCTGAAGGTAAGCGCGATGCAGTCCAGATAGAGTATCGAATGGCAGCAGATAGTTATCTCATGCCATTCGACACAATCATGCCGGCCTACTGAGCTGCTTCTTCACGCTACGGCGGAAGGACCCAGGATTACAGGATGTGGGATCGAGGCGACGAATTTTTAGGTGACCTCACGTCGACTCCGTTTGAAAATATATTCTAAGTCCATATGCGCTTCTACAGCAATTAGTCGGCATATTTATTTTTTATTTATTTATAATACTTTATTGTACACGTATAATAGAAAACTACAGTATATCCACTAGAAATAAAGTACAATGGGCGGTCTTGTCACTCGAGGCAATTTCTTACAGACAACCGTAGCATGAAGATAGGGAAAGGAAAGGAAAGGGCAGTTGAGGTGTACAAGACAGAGTATATTGTGACAAAATACATAAATATAATTACATATATCAGCATAGTAGGTTTCTAAGAATTAAAAACGAATAGCTCTGATAAAAACTATTCACATTAAATATCACGCTTGCAAAGAAATTTTGAAGCGGTAAAGATTTTTAGATAAAACATAACCTTACTTAACTAAGCGTTAAATTAGTTTCTAAAAGCCGAGTACTTGAAATTTTATACAGTACAAATCTAGTAGAATTAGTTTAATTTTTTGTTTGACCGCGCTCATATTTTCACCTGGTGCGCAGATATGAAAAGTTCTTTCATAAAATATATAAAATTAATATATGAGTGCTGGTCTTCCTTGTTTAGGGCATTGAATGACGAGACGAGCATGCCGTTCACCTGATTGTAAGCGATATGACCACCCATGAACAGAAGCAACACCATCCAGCACCTTGAGTTACAAAGTGCTGTGTGGCATTCCACTGCGCTCGTCATCCTGAGACATAGGATGTTAAGTCTCATTACGTCCAGTAGTTACACTAGCTAAAATGTCCATCAAACCGAAACTCAACAATGCATGCACACTGCTGCTTGGCGGTAGAAGTAGTGGCGGTATTGCGGTGGTATCTACCAGACTACCTACCTCTTATTCGTGCACAGAATTACACGCAGTCAGGGTCGAGAAAAAACCAAATGGATAATAAAATATAACCAAAACATCCAATAACTAATCCCACAATTACGATTACAATAAAAAATGAATTGTATGCGAAATACGAACCAAAACGTCTCGTAGAGCCCTCAAAACCAATAGATATTGGAAAATAAATCTTCGCTGAAACCAATACCTGAAATTCGAGTTTATTGAAAGCTTGAGGTTGCGCGTATCTTGCGGAAATTGAGTGCCCTAGAAAGTTTCATTTTGTTTTTCATCTTTTTCGACGATATTGCTTATTATAAAAATAAGTAATTGCGAGACTTTAAAATATTGGGATATTAAATGGATACGAATGTTGTTTAATTCTGGTTGGTAAGAAACCACACAACAGTATTTACAAACGATATATTTTATACACGCCGAAGTCTTTCTTCAAATGCAACTACAGCGCGCGGCGAATTCGATGCAGTTGGAGACTGTGTACATGCAAATGTGCGCGCTGAATAAGCTATCTGCGTAGGCTTTAAATACGATTTTACTGTTGCTTTTTATATAGTGAATAAAAAGCAACAGTAAAAGATTTGTAGAAGTGAAAGGGCCGATGTCACCGCTTTCTGATAAACGCTACTCGTCACATAAATGTTATAAGCCGATCAAATACAACAGTCACAGTCTTATCTATCCTCCCAAGTAAATGACAATAAAATGAGTACTATCGTATCGTACTTTGTAACTCGAGGTGCTTAATGGTGTTTCTACTTTCTACTGTTTATGGGTGATCGAATCGCTTACCATCAGCCGAACGGCACGCTCGTCTCGTCATTCGATGCCATAAAAAAAAATGAAAAAACAATCACACACACTCACTCACACCTTTTATCCCCCAAGGGGTACGCAGAGGCGCAACTAGTGCACCCACTTTCACCGTGTGTATTCCGTCCTATAATATGGGGGCAAGCCTATTGCCATATCGGGCACAAACTCCAACTCCGGGCTGATCCTTAATAGAAAACCCAATATCACTTTGCCTGACCCGGGAATCGAACCCAAGATCTTAAATGTTACTAGGATTATATTCTTTAAATTCCTAAAACAGCCCAGTATGTCTTCACCTGTTGCTGACTATTACAACACTGCAAACGTCATACAATCTTAATAATATTGTAAAATTTTGGCACATAATAAATTCTCCGTATGAATAATTCATATGAGACAGGCACAATGTTAATGTCCACATGATGCCAAGTTCTTTTCTTTCTTCGTTCGTTTTAGATTACGTATGAATTGAGGTTTGGAAACATAACTTTTAATAATTAACTAACTTTAGTCTGTGGTTTCGGTCGCGTTAGGCTTTTACGAGAATAATATTAATTTTTATAACACATAATATAGCCTGTTAAGGGCAGGCAAAGTTTTCTGAAACTGATATATTTTCATTGATTCTGTAGTTCTAGAACTACGAAATGAAACATAAAGTTAATAACGAAAAATTAATCATAATAAAGTAAATCAAAGTTTTACGAATACTGAACAGTTAGTAGTTAGTTGTTTACACATTTTGTGTACATACATGAATTTTCTTGTTTCAGAAAATTGGCTTATTTTTTCTTTGTCGTTATACGTAAATAAGACTTCTTTCAAAATCAAATAAAATTACTACATATAGTACAATAACTTCTAATATACTGGTATTAGGTTTTTCTCCTCATTATCAACTTAGAGTCTGAAATTTGTGACCGATATGCCGATAGGCTCGACCCCATCACATTAGGAGACAGAACAAAAGCGAATAATACGTGCCCTAGTTGCAACTACTTAATTAAATTTTTGAGTCTATACCTGCCTACGTCTTCGGGTAGACAGACGTGATGAATGTGTGTTATATGCTAAAACAATTTTCATTAACAAATTCAATATTTTCGCCAGTATTACACATGTATTTGACATCGTACATTACCATAGAAATGTGTACGTGACGAGAATATACAGTAAATGAGGTGTAAGTAATAAAGATAACGCAGATGCTTCTTGAGTTACGTCGCTTTTGAGTGAAAAGTTTGCGGTATATGTGACATGTTTTAATTTATATTAATTGCTGTATTTGTTTACGTACGGGCTCAAATAATCTCATATGTATAAAGTAATGTACGAATTAGCAGGTAATTAATATGGCACACCACACTAATTACTTTGGTCACATTAATTCAGCGTCATTAATTTGGAGCTGACTGTACATACAAATATATTAGATCATATACTTAGTATTATTTTTGTAGCGAAGTAAATAAAACTACATCATACCTAAGTATGATGTAAAATTAGACTTATTTAAGATGTACCGCAAGAATGGCTTCCATTTTTTAAAATTTCTGTTTCTAAAAAGTGCTATTGCTGATCAGCATAACCTCAATGAAACCGTCAACACTAAATAACAAAGAAAAAAAATTCTTTGTTCCCTAAAACCTACAGTAATTATACTCAAATAACCAATTCATCTCACAACTTCTCAACTAAAAATACCCAATATTGGGAGACATTTGACGGTTAATTTGACAAATCCAGTACGCTTCACTCAACGGGTTCTGAATAATGTAGCAACTTCATAGCATTGATAAAGTTTTCATGATCCAACCAGATTACTGTTGTAACAATGGAATCGTCCCAAACTATAATTATGTGAAGTTCCATGGACATAACTCTGGCCTACTTCGTAATAAATTCATGACCGAGCTATAAGATAAGTTTGAAAGTGATTTTAGTTCCCACGAGGGACCTTGCAAGACGAGAAATATTTATGATTACCAACTGCTCAAATTATGTTTTGTTTGGTCACATGAATATTTTTGATGAACGTAATAAGTGTTTAGTTAACAAATTAATTTATTTGTCAACAGAACTGGTGGACGATAGCCTAGTTGGTAATGGAACAGTCTGCCAAGACAATGGCCGGAGGCTCAAAACCCAAGGAGGACACCTCTGACTTTTCGAAGTTACGTGTGTCATCATCATCTTCCTGCTCTGGTCCCAAATTACTTGGGGTCGGCGCAACATGTTTTTCTCATCCATTCTCCTCTATCCTTCGTCATCAAGTCATTCACGCCCTTTTCTTTCATATCATCTCTTACACAATCCATCCACCTCTTCCTTGGTCGTCCTCGTCCTCGCCATCCATCAACACTCAAATTCATCACTCGTTGGGATACATGCCTTTCATCCCTTCTCCTCACATGTCCATACCAAGACAGACGATTTCCTTTCAACTTTTCTGTCACTGGTGCCACTTTCAAACTCCCTCTAATATACTCATTCCTCACTTTATCCTATTATCCACTTTATTTTTTTCCTTACTTTATCTTTATTTATTTTTTTACGTGTGTATTGTGAATCAATAAATTATCGTTCGATTTTGATGGTATATGAAGTCTGCCAACCTGCATTAGGCCAGCGTGGTAGACCAAGGCCTTTGATTAATTATATACCTAGATAGAGTGACGCGCTGCCATGAAACTAAAACAAACAGGCCACCTTATAATCCTGTGTCATACGCTATCTCTGCATCATTCTGGGTATTCTTGTGTGCGCGCATAATATTAGTTATTACATGGTTTATATTAAAATGGGGAGAAAATTATATCCATGAAACACAACAAAAAATAATTAACTCGAACTCGATTAGTGGGTAACAATTCGCCTCTATTTTTTTCGACGCGATGGAAACGTTCAGTATCAATCTAGGTATATAATTAATCAAAGACTAAGGCCCCTCTCAGCAGTAGAGAGGGCTCGTGCTTAGCAGTGGGCAATACAATACAGGGCTGTTTGCATTGCTTTGCCTACTATTATTTTTTTCGCTAAATTGTTTTTTGTACCCGTTATTTTTTGTTTGTTTTTTACTTCATTACTTTTACTTTTTTGTCAAATAAGTTATGCTCACACTCAAATAATGTAATTTATTACAATTCTATAAGTGAGAACTTGTTATTGGCTTTTTGACACTTAAATTGTTGCTATTCCTAATATAATTATTAGCTGTAAGTTTTCCACGCTGTAAATAAATAAATAAATTATTAAATGGTGAATCGGACATTATTTGTAATAATCAATGAATGAATGAATGAATGGAATGAAATGGAATGAATTAGTGCAGTTATTTTAAACATAAAATTCTCATCCAGTAAATGTAGTTAACATTCAAACGTAAACTATTTTGTAAAATAACATTAGCGCAATAATTCACACAAATTAACTTAATAAATAAACCTTTATTACCTGACACACCGCGATTATATGACCAAATTTGCATAATTACCTGAAACAAACAATTTACGAATTAGTTATAGCATAATAAAATAAATTATTATTTGATGGCAAATTTAGTTGTACTTAGTGCGTAATTTATATTTTTTAGTTGCGGTGATCGTCGAGTACAATGTGCAATGGACTCCTGAGACGATAGTCAGGGGTACAAACCCAGACAAGGTACGCTCAATTTTTTTAATGCATTGTAAGACGAGACGAGCATGCCGTTCGCTTGATGGTAACCGATACGACTACCCTTAAACAGTAGCAACACCATTCAGCACCTTGAGGGCAAGGTCTCATTGTGTCCAGTAGTTACACTGACTATAATGTCCTTGAAACCGAAACACAACAGTGCATGCACATTGCTGCTTGGCGGTAGAAATAGACATTGCGGTTGGTACCCACCCAGATGGACTCTTACATATGCGAGAACTACCACCACCTCCACCATTTGACTTGTAAAATATGACTTGCTTTAGAGGGAGAAAATGTCATAATGAAAACTACAAGAATTCTTCATGAGAAATTCGTGTATGAAATTTGCCAACTAGTATTAGCCAGCGTTTAAATTAAAGACTAAACCCTCTCAAACTATAAAGGAAGTCCGTTCATCAGTGGGATAGTATAAAGCACAGTGCTTATTGATTTCTACCACAACTATCTCAAGACATAAGTGTTGTTTGCTCTAAAAGTCCATCAAGTAAATCAATGAAATCGAATTACAGCTATAGTTAATCCGTTTGTAAAATAAAGTACCTTTTCGCGTCGATTTTGTAAACCTTTTTGTATAATAGGATTTAGCGTACAGTAAATAAAAAACAGTGTGCTTTGAATCAATTAAACATACACGTCGGTTTAAAAGTTTTATTGATGCTTTATGGTGATTGTGAAAAACATATAGCGATTTTGTTTGTTTACTTACTTACCAGCCTTTTATTATATACTGTCCCACTGCTGGGCACGGGCCTCCTCTACTACTGAGAGAGTTTAGGTAGACTTCATATACCTTCGAAATTCTTATAAAGAACTTATCAGGTATACAGGTTTCCTCACAATGTGTTCCTTCACCGTTAAAGCAAGCGATAATTCACAAAGGATACACACTTAACTTTAGAAAAGTCAGAGGTGCGTGCCCTTGGATTTTGAACCTGCGGACATTCGTCTCGGCAGTCCGTTCCACTCCCAACTAGGCCATCGATGCTTCTTGTTTTTTGTACTCCATTGTTATTTAAAGTAACATGGCTAGTTTTAGGTACAGGTAACACCTTGGCTATACAACTGGCATTCCTACAGTCCATGGCCATTGAATTCTACTTACCACTAGTAGGATTGCTTGCTCGTTTACCCACCAACGTAATAAAAAAGGCTTGGGCTCTACTGGGATCTTACATTCAATACGCCTCTACCCCAATTCTACGTGAATATAATTGAGAAATGAATGGACAGGAAACCGATTCGCGAACCAACTTTCAAAGATTTTACGTATCCGTCTGAGAGACCTATTGGGTATAGATTGTATATACTTACCTGTTATCCTACAGCCATATAGAAATAGTATGACTAAAATTTCACTTGTAAACTGCTTAAGAATTGTAACTACTGCGTACGTAACGCACTCGTCGCCCTGAACCATCGGACGTTAACTTCAATACCCGGTAATAACACATATTATATTCAAAATTAGAATACAATACTTTCAAACTGCTGCTTAACAGTAAATAGATAATACTGACTGACACGTAGACGAGAGTAGGTACAGAAAAAAAAACAAAATAAAACTAAAACGAAGCTAAAGGCAGACTATCCGGGATAACAGCTCGTGTCGATCGCTATAATCCGGTTGGTAGCGTTACCGGCTAAACCGTCCGGCCGGCTCCCGGCTAAACCGCCGTCAATTAATACCGGCCGGCCAGTCCGCTGCGGATGTGGCATTAACTCGACTTTTGGCAGCGCATCAGCCGCTAAGCACCGCTGCCATTATCGTAAAGGTAATGCCAAAGAGCATTATAATACTACGGAAAGGTAATGCATTGTATGTTAGTGTTTTAAATGATTATTTATGGCCAGTAACACCTGGTAGTTTTTTTTAAAGTTCAAAACTATTATGAGAACAAGTGGATACGTGCCAGTATTATGAACACATATTACTTACTATTGTAAACTAATTCGATTCGAATTGACTGCCTCGGTGGCGTAGTTGTATTAAGGTACGACTACAATGCTGAGGTCTCGGGTTCGATTCCCGGGTCGGGTAAAGTGATATTGAGTTTTTCTATTCAGTATCAGCTCGGAGTCTGGAATTTGTGCCCGATATGGCGATAGGCTCGCCCCCTATCACATCATGGGACGGAATAACGGCGAAAAGTGGGTGCACTAGTTGCGCCTCTGCCTACCCCTTCGGGGGTAACAGGCGTGAGTGTGTGTGTGTGTGTAAACTAATTGGATAGAACCTAGCACATATATTATAACATACATACATTCATAGTATCACGCTTCTGTTCCACAGGGGTAGGCAGAAACTATGGATTGCCACTTTGGTCGATTCTGGCACACTACTTTCGCTTCCTCTACCTTCATCAATCTTTTCATGCACTCCCGCCGGTTCAGGGTACTTTGACCTGGCCTTTACTTAGAATGTCAAATATCTGACATTTGAAAGTTCGATGCGGTCGACCCCTGCCGGTCCTTTCATCCACACTCGCCTTAATTTCCACTTTGTTAGTCTCCTATCATCCATCCTGACCAAATGCTCAAACCAACTTAGCAAAGCCTTCACAATGTTGGTTACTATATCCCATGTCACTCCACACACAAACATATTATAACTTAGCATATATAGTGCAGGTTATAATGTATATGTGTCATGTCTTAAACATGCAGATCTTGTGAACATTGCGTGCTAGTCTCTTGAATATAGTGTACATGTATTTTAAAGGAGATGTCCGCTTTTTGTGTCGCTGCTAGGCCTTAAAATCCAACAAGGCTCAAACTTTAGGAATATTAAAGCGGCAAAATATGGAACTTGGAATCATTACAAAATATATTATACATACATAGACACTCACGCCTGTTATCCCCGAAGGGGTAGGCAGAGGCGCAACTAGTGCACCCACTTTTTGCCGACATTCCGTCCCATGATGTGATAGGGGGCGAGCCTATCGCCATATCGGGCACAAATTCCAGACTCCGGACTGATACTGAATAGAAAAACTCAATATCACTGTGCCCGACCCGGGGATCGAACCCGAGACGTCAGCTTTGCAGTCGTACTGTAATACAACTACGCCACCGAGGCAGTCCGAGTACCGAGTAAAATATATTATATAATATTATTTGACATTTTATAATCATTATATTATTATTCTCGCGTTGACATATTATCATTTTGTTAATGACGAACGACCGATCATTGTGTTGCGCTTACCTGTTATTAAACTTATAAATTATTTTAACTGTGCGTATTGTTATTTAAATTAGGATAATAAATCAACAAAAATTATGTTTGTAAATGTAGGCGTATGCACGTTGTACACCGTTTAATTATAATTATTTATTTGTGGCCTCTCATTTTATTATGAAAGTATAGTGTTTTGTGTTTGTAAATTTCCTTCAATTGTATTTTATCCTTATTTAACGGTAATGTGTGTGCATTAGCTTATATAACTAATCTGGCTTTGTATGCAAAAGGCTTGGAAAAAAAAATAAAAAAAAAATATTATATAAAGGACAATTGATGACAAAAAATTAAGCCCGGAGATTCTTTCTGCATTTCTTCTTCGGGTAGTCATCTCTTACGTAGCTAGTGAAAGGCTGGTAGGTTAGCTAGGCTAGGGCCTGTAGTGTCCTCACCGGTGAGGATCGCGACGCGTGCCTCCCATTAAATTTAATAAAAAATATTATTTTTTTATCTCTTTCCTGCCAGCCCGAGCTTGGCTTCTTTATATTTAGTTTACATTGAGTTTGCTCCCTTTAAAAATGTATTTAGTTATATAAGTGACTATTTGTAATAATAATTATTAATTGAATGTATCTTGACATATCATAAGTGCAACTATGTTCGCCTACGTGATGAATAAAGTATTTTATTTTATTTATTTTAAATATTTTTAGACCCCTCCATTCATAACTAACATTTTTAAAGAACGGTCATATTAAGGGTAGTTTTTAAGCAAAATAAAATTTCATAAATTCCATACTCGGTGGTCTTTAGAGTTAAACGATTTATTGCAAAAGGCTAGTTTTTAGGAGTTCTATCCTAATATATATTAACTGTCTTGGTTAGAATTTTAGGCCCAAATTTGGACATGTCCTTTATTTTAACGTTTTAAGTGATTATGAAATAATAAAAAATAGAAAAAAAAAATTTTTTTCGCACCACTATCGTGAAGTTTATTTTCCTTCCCACGTTTTGGGATAAGGGGTAACCGAAAACATTGAAAATTAAAACACACTCACGCCCTTCATCCCCGAAGGGGTAGGCAGAGGTGCACCCACTTTTCACCGTGCGTATTCCGTCCCATGATGTGATAGGGGCGATCATATCATCACATCAGCCATAATCCCAGACGTCGGGCTGACACTGAGTAGAAAAACCCAATATCACCTTGCCCGACGCCGGGATTGAACCCGAGACCTCAGCATTGCATTACCCCGAGGTAGTCTAAGCCTCAAGCTTAGTATGAACAATTAATAACCGAAACAAATAAAAATTCATATTCTATATACATAACAACCAAAAAGAATAGAAGAATAATATGTAAGGAATTGTTTTTCTTTCGATAAACTCTTTTATTATTTCGGCTGGAAAAAAGTTCTGCCAATTGGGCCAATTAGCGAAGGCTTTGTTGCCACTACAATTTATTCGAGATAAATTAGGGCGCGCCGTACAAAAGGCCTAGCCCTACCGGCCCCATACAAAAAGCCAAATTAGGAGCACTAACTTAGATTTTGAGTTGAAAAAATTTTTTTTAAACAATGGCTGACTTGACTTCATATTTTATCTTTTAGGACTTGTTTAAGTTACATCTGTCAAAGATAGTGTTTGATTTTGTTCTCAGCTCGGGCTGTAAATTGAGCGATCCCTTTTCCGAATTGCAGTACCATCGTGCTCTTTTTCGGAATAAAAAGTACTTTTAACATTTCAAGATTTAGTCTCTGTGTGACAAATTTGATCAAAATCCAATCAATCCAACATTTTACGCGTGTTTTACTAACAGATCTGTAAAACTCTCCATTTTATATTTGATAAGATCGTCTAACGTCCAAATATTTCACATCCATAATATTGGTACGATTTACTTCAAACTGCACAATACATAACTAACTACAAACAACGCCATCTATCGACTAGACGTATAAACTAACCACTTACAAATCATCAACGGGCACCCACAAAGCGAAACGAACAAAGCAAAATAATAGCCTGAAGTTACTGCAAACACTACGTACTTCTCGTTCTGACAATACGGTGGGAACAGGGACAGAGCTATGACGCGCAGGCTTCCCGCCACAAAGAGATATTTCCAACAGAGATCGTTACAAGAAGCGCCGGGGGTATAATATTGTGCTGCTTGTGGCCATTAAATTGTCTGATTAGACGCTCGTTGGTTCGCTTTGGGTGGTTTGAAATTTGTTGTTCGTAGAATTATTCTTTTTACTAAAAATATTCTCTAATTTTGTTCGGAATTTAAAAAGTAAGCGTGTTTTGATAGAGAAATGTTATCCTGGAACAAAGTATCTACATAGGCGCTGGTGCTGAAACAAGAATTTTAGTGAAATAGTCTAAATAAATATATGCAAATTGAACAGACGACTTGATAAAGGTCGCATGCATACACTGAATGCAGACTGCAGTTGACAGGTCCGGCTGGAAATTTTTAAGAGAGGCTTATGTGTAGCAGTGTACATCATGTTGCTAATGCTAAGTCTGAATATAAAACAACAAATGGACTCCAAGACGACCTCCAAGCTCTAGAATACTTGATTTACTATATCTGAACCTCAACACTGATCGGAACGAGCCATACAAATCACTACACATACTTTTTCCGCCAGCCCGCACTAGGCTAGCATGGTGGACTAAGGACCTCTCAGTTGTAAAAGAGGCTCATGCTCCGCAGTAAATAATAATAAAGCTTTATTTTATTCCATGCAAAACAATTATTTTTACAATTAATGGGATAATATTATTATGCTATTCATGTTTGCATGGACCCCTTCGGGTAAAAGCCTCCTCCAAAGATTTCCATCTTTCCTTGTCGTTTGCAGTCTCCATCCATCCTCGTCCCGCTACCGCCACTATTTCACCTGCCCATCTAGCCCAGGGTCCTCTCGCTCTAGAGCCTCGTGGTCCCGACCATTAGGTAGGCAGCAGTAGGCAGTATACAAACAAGGCTGATATGGTATACTTTGTTCGATATACCCTTCACCTTACTCTGTGACCTCAACCGCCTCCTGTCCTGGGCTCGCGCGCCGCCTGGCCCGACTCCCCGGAGCTCCAAGCAGGCCGTTGGCGTTTGTTTCCCATCAGCCCGTATTTCCCTCTTCCATTTAGCTATATTAAGAGACACGCTTGTGTACACCAGATTTTTCATTAAGGGATGTTTTCGAAGTGTGATTCCTCTTTGAATATTCACAGTTCTTTAGAATTACGTATTGATTTCGAACGTTTAATATTGATTTACGTTGTGATTCGGCGGTGTTTTGTTTGTTTTTAGGACGAGAATTGCATGGTTTTAACTTGTGATTTGATTGCGAAGGTAAAAGAATCTGTATTATGTAGGATCTGCAAAATATTATTCAAATTGATTATATTATATTTCTCGATGAGGATTTCAGAGGGGCCAATAAAACGTAGCGAATACTTTGCAATGGTCACAATTGACCATTATTTGTTCGGCTCATGATTCGTTTGTCTCTCATCACTTTGTCAGGACTAGCATAGTACCCACTAAGTTACCATAGCGACTATTGATATATAGTTAAACACTGAACGACGACTAAACTAAGACTGTGCTCCTCAATTTTTTTTTGTTCCTAGCTAAATTCTTGCTAGCCGACGAGGGTCGGCTTATGCAAGAACACCGGTGTTTTGGTGAGTGCAGAAGGAGCTCGCAACCCTTTAAATTTAAGTGACCATGCTGAGGGCAACCCACTGACGGGTTACGAACTTCGGCTCAGGACGGCCACTGAGAGAGGATGAGACATCATCGATTGGGGAAGATTTGTTTTTGGCCTAATACTATTGATTCGTATCATCGTCATCGGCACGCGGGCCGGAACTGCTAGGGAGGTCAGGGGGGCGACGGAGAACGCGGCGAGGTCCTCGAAGGCGAGGATGGAACTGCGGTCGTGTTGAGTGTAAGAGTTTTTGAAACTCGATTTTTTCACGAATGACCAGAGTGATTTCGTCCTCTGGATCGGTCAATAAAGTGCTCCTCAAAAGGCGAGGGCCTTATATATACTCACAACTGTAACACTTTGACATCGCGACCTGCTTTGCACGATTACTATTCCAAACTACCCGATCCTCCGATATATTGATATAGCTATTTTGTTTTGCATACATTTTTTACTGAATTGTATAAATTATTTTATAGAAAGGACGGAAATCAACGAAAAATAAAATACAAAAATATTTGTTGTAGGAAGTAGACACTTTGACACATTTATCAAGAAACAATCGTATATCTGTAGTTAAGGGCAACACGTTCCAACAAAATCGACTAAAGCAAGCCATTTCGATTCCAGTTCGAGAACAGCACTCAAACATTTCAAATTTTTAAATTTAGAACTCTAAACACACCCGCATTTCCGATCAACACATGCCATCAGAAACGATTGCCAAGATCCCGCCAGACGTTTCGCGAATTTCGAATTTCAAACGGGCCCGAACCGGACGTCGTCGGACCGAATCCGGGCGGAAACACCCGAGCGGACACGCTACGCCAGTTGCCGGTAACAGCTGATTTGGAAGGAACGGTGTGTTCCGTTTTTGAAATTTATATTGTTCTATCGTGGACTCAGAATAATAACTAAAGCCATATTATTCTGAGATCGTGGAAGTGTGCTCTTTTTGTTGTTTTCCTGTTCTCATAATAATTTTGCTTTTATCACTATCAAAAAGCCTTTATGTAACAAAGCTAGAGACAAAATTAATTTTGATCTTCAAAGGATAAGGAAAATATAACTAAAGATTCTTGTTATTTTTTACAAGACTATCCCAGGAAGAGGGATGATATTTTTACTTTTAAACCGACAAAAAAAAAACAAAGGAGGATTCGACGTGTATATTTGGAAGATTCTCAAGTCGTGTATATTTTTTTTGTATAATTTATTAGTTTTATTTTCTAGTTTAATAATAATATAATAATAATACCAGCCCTGTATTATATACTGCCCACTGCTGAGCACGGGCCTCCTCTACCATTGAGGGGGGTTTTCGGCCTTAGTCCACCACGCTGGCCTATTGCGGATTGGCAGACTTCACATACCCTTGAAATTCTTATGGAGAATTCTCAGGCCTCATGATGTTTTCCTTCACCGTTAAAGCGAACGATAATTGATAAACAATACACACGTAACTTCGAAAAGTCAGAGGTGTGTGCCTTAGGTTTGAACCTCCGGACATTGTTTCCGCAGACCGTTTCATTCCCAACTAGGCTATCGTCCACTCTTTCTAGTTTAATGTTCCCGGATTCCTAATTAAATTATATCTCAATAATCACGGTGAAACGAATAATATTTCTTACGCATAAAATATGTTTTATAAGTAAAGCATACAAACCAATGATATTTTTAAAATACCACCCGTGTACTGAAGCCAAACCACAGAGCTACTAACTCTTAGTTAATGAATAGCTTAAACGAGTTGAACGATACTTATATAGCCACGAAAAGCTTTTTAACCCATTCTGGTAAACTAAGACTGTAACACGAACACGCTGGTTCACTAAAAAGCGTATTTTTGGAAAATGTCCAAAATTCACTTTAGACAAAAAGGTCAACCTTTATTTGCACGTTTCAGAACTATTTTAACGCCGGTGCCTCCGTTACCAAAGTTAAACTTATTTGTAAGATATTATGCTAAAATTGAGTTTGACCCACATTACATCACACTCAACAATGCATCCTAAACACACGCATTAAGGTCTATAATAATATAATGCAATGCTTACCGTATGCGAGAGAAAAAACTCCGAGAGTAGACAACGATGTATATGCCGGTCCATTGCTACTGAATGTGGGGTAGTGGCCGAAATTAGACTTTATTTTCTAAGATGGATGGTACAGTTTAGTTTGGATGACTATTGTAGATGATTCTGTAATCTCAAGTCAGCATCTCTTGCGTCCGCAAACTCTTCAAAGTACTATCTTGAAGGCTTATAGTTAAATGGAAGGCAACTTTTTCATCCCCTGAAAAGAGGGGGTAGAGCGGAGGGTGCTTGTCTGATTTTTGTACGATTTATGGCTTCACTCGGTTAAATTGCTTTTTTAAATGTATAAGGCCCTTGGTAGAGTTATCATAAATCAACGATAATTTATGTGTCTAGTTTATTTTGATGTATGCAGATTTTGGCCTCTATCTGGCGGCTCTATGTCGAAAATGGTTACAAAGTCGAATTACGTAGCATCACGCCTTTTTTCAGGGGTAGGCAGAGATATAACACAGCCATAAATTGTTAGCCATCTTAGGTCCAATGTAATAGTGGGCGAGCCCGTTACTATTTACGATGCACAATTTTCTAACTCCACGTTAACCGAGTAGAAAAACCGAAAATCGAACCCAAGACAAGAGCATGTCAGTCGTACCGCATGAAATCCTCCTAGCCAGTTTCGGCCACGGCGGCCAATCTCAACGCAGATCAGCCAGGTACGCAGGAGATATTATAGTGCACAAGCGTGTGCGCAATACACAGGTGCACTCGCTATTCCTTCACTCTCATAGTCCGATGAGACGGCAATCCGACATGATCGGAGAGAGATCAGGCGCAGGACCAATGGCTTTACGTGCTTTCCGAGGCATGGGGGTATCACACCGTCAACTTCCTGGCTCCGAGCTGCGACTGAGAAATTTTAAAGATGGAAAAACCCAGTCACAATATTTTTTGGCTCGACCCGGGATTCGAACCCAGGATCTCAGCGCGCAAATCGTACTCGTAACGCATACGCAATACAACTACGCCACCGAGGCAGTCAAACCGCCCATACTACCGCATACTACCTACCCAACGAGGCACTTTACAGCACACATAATTCTTGCATTAAGAAATGAACATTAGTAAGGCACAAGTGCTACATAAAACCAGTAGTGTGTAAACACGAGGTAATTCGTTCTTCACATAAAAATTTGCAATAAACACAAAGTAATAAAACCCTTGTGGGCACATCAAAAAACGTTACAAGTTTACGATATAATATGTGGCCGTGGATGACACCTCCGCGTCGTCAAATTTTACAACACACAAAATAAGAAAAGGATGGCACTAATCTTTTATACCTTTATCTTACGGTCATCGTATAATTTTATTTGTCGTTTGCTAAAGGTCAATTTGTAGTGGGCTATTTATATTACTTTCAAGTTGTTTAATAATAATAGCGAGATCAAACTTTTCAGCTACAACTCTACTACGAAATGCTACGAATTCGTAGGAAGTTGCTACGCTAGGGTTGACGACTGGCAATCGTCGTATAATCCACTTATAAAGTTTTGCGGCACATCACTTGCTGTATATCAAAAGTTCATAAAAACCATAGATATGTAACAAATTTGACACGAGAATTTATCCTAGACGTATATACACAACAGTGCATCCACACTGTGCTTGGCGGTAGAAATAGACATTGCAGTTGTATAGATCTAAGGTCTAGGACCCCACCTTTACCTACATCTTATTTATTAAATTGATTAATATAAATAACAACTAAAAACATGCATCGTATATCCTTTAACACCTAAAATACAATTCATTTCACAAGACAAAGGTCTAACATTTACTTTCCGAATTACAAGGCCTAAATAAACTACCACGTAGTGACAAATTAGGGGCTAGCAGAGAGCGTGTGCCAACAGGTCAGATGGATTGGAGGTATTCGTCTTTTTGCGGGAGGCAGCCCGGACATATGTATCTTGAAGTGTTGCCAGGGTTAAGATAATCCGCTAAAATATAAAGGAATTGTGACAAGAATACTAAATATTATGCAAATGTTTTTCAGGGTTTTGATAAGTGAGTGTTTTGGGTACTGGATTATGGTAAAATATATAAAACGTCCAGACATAGACTTATCCCTTTTACGAAGTAAAAAAAGTACCTGACCGGACAATGACCGCTGTATCCGTAAAGAACTAGTTATAACAGCTTATTTGAAGGAATCTGCTATCCAAGGTCAAAAATTATTCGGTCGGTAAGCATATCATCTTTAGCAGGATGATCATTCTGACTGAATCGATGCACTTTCCGTGTTAAGATGAAATAAAATCTGTATTTTCAAATAATGCGTGCTTAGGTAACAAAAGAAAAATTTCCAATTTTTTCCGGTATTTTCTATCCCGGCAACACCGATAACAGATTCGATCGGGATTAGTCAGACGTTTTTGTTTCCCGCTTCCTTTGATGCGAGTGATGTCAGGTCAATTGTCTGGGAGATTAGAGCATTACATTTACGTACATACGTACGAATAGCTTTACGCACACTTGTATACAAGTATATATCTTGTTTAAGTTATCTATACATGGCATATGTTTTTTTATGGCATGGAATGACGAGACGAGCAAGCCGTTCGCCTGATGGTAAGCAATACGACCACCCATAAACAGTAGCAACACCATCCAGCACCTTGAGTTACAAAGTACTGTGTGGCATTCCACTGCGCTCGTCATCCTGAGACATTAGATGTTAAGTCTCATTATGTCCTGTAGTTACACTGGCTAATGCCCTTCAAACCGAAACACAACAGTGCATGCACACTGCTGCTTGGCGGTAGAAATAGACATTGCGGTGGTACCCACCCAGACGGACTGTTACATAATAGAGTCCTACCACCAGTAAAGTGGAGGTTTGCTTAGTGGAGGCATAACGCTATGAATCGTGCGGTTCCGAGTTCGATCTTGTACGTTTTGAATATTGTGAGTTTCTGATCTGATGATAATATACCTCAGTTACCCAGGGTAAGAATTTGTATGCAGGATAAAAAGCGGTACCTAGTATGGCGATAGCCTGCCTGGAACATGATCCTATATCGCATTTACTTCGGTACATACATGCATACCATCACGCCTTTTTCCCTTTTCAGGGGCTGGTAGAGGTGTGAGACATTTCACCAGCCATGTCAGACTTGTGATAGAGGGCGGGCTTATTGCCATTAACCGGGCAGCTTTCCAGACTCCAGGCTGTTACTGAGTAGAAAAACCCAATATCACTTTGCCAGACCCGGGAACCGAACCCGAGACCTCAGCACTGCAGTCGTACCGTAATACAACTACGCAACCAAGGTAATCATGTCGTACATTTAATAAATAAAATTCTCGTGTCGCGGTGTTTGTTGCCAAACTCCGAAATGGCTCAACCGAATTTCATGATATTTTGTGTGCATATCGGGTAAGTCTGAGAATCGGTCAACATCTATTTTTCATCCGCTTAAGTGATAAGGGTGGCCCACCCCATTATTTTTAAAACTACTGAACGGATTTCGATGAAGTTTGGCACACAGATAGATCATGTCCTGGATTAACACATAGGCTTTTTATCCCGGGAAAATATAAAGCGGGACTTTCATCCCGGACGTTTCAACGCGGGCGGAGTCGCGGGCTAAAGCAAGTAATAAATAAATAACTGCACTGGTTCTAACAACCCATCCTATCACCGAAATAATTTCACACGTAACTTTTCATACTGAAGTAACTACCTAGGCAATTAGTTTAGCTCATATTACACGTCAAAGTAAGAAGCCGTCGAGCCCGCCCGTTGAGATTTGGTATGCTATGCACCGGTAATGAGTGCTAAACCCACTAATTGGATAGGTTTGTCTGTGACGTCCGCCATTTGCGTCCACAAATTACTAGTATAACATACAGATACTTCAGCGGAGTTGGTGATAATTACTCCAGTAATTACTGGAAATTGATTGCGGATTTTTACTTGATTTTCAATAAATGAGATGATGGTATTTCATCATAAAATGAAATAAATAAAATAATTTATTAATCAAGGAGGCTTATAAAAAGCACTAATGACAAGTTATGACAAATTAGAGAACAACAAATTTAGAAATGTATAAATAATTTAAAGTACCTCAATTAAACAACCAGCACGGGCTAATAGGTACAGAGGACTAAGATAAAGAGGACGGGAATAGTGCTAGGGATTAGGGATGAATTAAATGAAATTTGACCGAATTAGAATGATCAAAAGCCTTGTGACCGATGGATGCGATTGAAAAAGTCGGTAATCCCAAATAAGATTGCCATTTTTGCGCTAAACATGTGCCTGTTTTTGGGGCGAAAATCTCGTTACCTTTCTATTTCGTGATATAAAACGGTTAAGCTGGGCTTGGTCATGCGATCAGACGTCGACGCAACTATTGAACTCAGTCTTTGTCATAACATAAACTATATACAAGTAATTTTTTAATACCTACTAATAAAAATCCATTTCCACCACTCTGGCACAAACATTGCTTTTTTATGATTTTATATTTTTATCGAATCCTGAAAAAGAAACAGTCGAAGGCGGGGCTCGAACCCACGACCTCCGGCGTACCGTGCCGGTGCTCTTCCAATTGAGCTACCTCGACTTCCGCCATCGATTGCTAATTTCAGGATCCGTATTTAATTCTCTTAAAGGAGATGAATCATTAACCAGGCACTACATGTCCATTGACATGTATAAAAAATCATAATATAAAATTAGGAAAAAATTTTAGCGACTCGTTTCGGTTACTTGCTCGTGTAAAGGAGTAATGCTGAGTTAGTAGTTGTAGTTGTACCCTCACGCCTTTTATCCCCGAAGGGGTAGGCAGAGGCACAACTAGTGCACCCACTTTTCATCGTGCGTATTCCGTCCAATGATGCGATAGGCGGCGAGCCTATCGCCATATCGAAATTCCAGACTCCGGGCTGATATTGATTAGAAAAACCCAATATCACTTTATCCAACCCGGGACAGAACCCGAGACCTCAGCGTTGCAGTCGTACCGTAATACAACTGCGCGACCGAAGCGAAGAATTTAACTTTGCCATATAATTGCCTTTGTGGCCCGGAGTTTGGAATTTGTGCCCGATACGGCGATAGGCTCGCCCCTATCACATCATGGGATGGAATAGGCACTCTGCCGACCCCTTCGGGGATAAAAGGCGTGAGGTGTGTCTAGAATACCTCGAGACCTAGATACTTATACCTCGTAATTTAGTTTCAAAAGGCATCCAAAAGCACTAATGTCTCGGGCAAAAAGCACATTTTCAGATGTTTTAAAAGGTCATTCAGTAAGCTCGTAAAGCAAGGTCCAAATGATAGTTTTCGCCATTAAATTATAGTGATCGTAAAGTCCACGCCTACGCTAGCATAAAAACCGTCACATTGCGAGGAGGCTTTTAATATTTTATTACTATTTTGGAATTGGTATAGGATTTTGTTTTGGAATAGGCTAACTATTTGTTTGTGGTGTAAATGTGTTCGTAGTCTGGTCTGAATAGGTAAATATAAAAATAGATTATTATAACTGTTTCTATTTAAAGACTGGAAACACATTGTATTCAAGAAGCTTAAATAAGAAACATAGGTTCTAATAAGACTAGTATTGCTCGCGATTCTGCCGACGTAAAAAGATTCTCCGTGATCAAAATATTTTCCCCGGATAAAAGTAGCCTTTAGCACTCAGGAGTAATATAGTTTCCTATTAGTGCAATAATTTTCAAAATTGGTTCAGTAGTTCCTGAGATTAGCGCGTTCAACCAAACAAACATACTCTTCAGCTTTATAATATTAGCATAGATTTAAAAATACGTGATAAATACCCCCACTAAAAAGATTTTGACGTTATAATTATATCAGCTCTATATTATATTCTGTCTAACTGCTCGAGTACGGGCCTCCTTTACTACTGAGAGGGATTAGGCCTTAGTTCAACACGCTGGCCATGTGCAGGTTGGGAGACTTCAGATACATTTAAAATTTTTGTGGAGAATTATTCAGGCATTTTGAGCCTACAGGCCTTCGTCTCAGCAGTATTTTCAACTCACAGCTACGCTATCGCCATTTCCTTTAAGTTTATCAATCGTATAAAGGTCACAAAGAGAGCTAAACGTATTACATACAAAAAAATACCTCAATTTTTAATAATATAAATTCAAATACGACATTTACAAATACACCTAAAATTAATGACATTTTTCCTACATCAGATGCGTACATCTAAAAACATAATCACTCACAAATCCCAAACGCCAAAACTCATGCAAACACAAAATTCATCCAACATAATTGATCAATAACAAACGAGTAATCCGAAACAAAGCTTCCCAATCACCAATAGACTTTTGATACGCAAAGCGACAAATTTAAACGTGATGAATCGTCTCGGGGACGTCCATTAAAATCAGTGGGACCGTCCAAAAACTCTTGGGCTGGTGATGGATGAACGTAGAGTTGGGATATTGTTATATCGATAATCGTAATGTCAGATACTGTTTTAATTAATATGATGTGATTTGTCGGTGTTTTATGTATAAGCTTAATTTGATTATTAACTGGTAGTAGGTCTCTCATATGTAATAGTCCCTCTGGATGGGTACTACCGCAATATCTATTTCTAGCGCCAAGCAGCAGTGTGCAGGCACTGTTGTGTTTCGGTTTGAAAGACATTGTAGCCAGAGTAACTATTGGACATAATGAGACTTAACATCTTATGTTCTGAGACATAAAATGACGAGCGCAATGGAATGCCACACAGTACTTTGTAACTCAAGATGCTGGAAGGTGTTGCTACTGTTTATAGGTGGTCGTATCGCTTACCATCAGGCGAATGGCATGCTCGTCTCATCATTCAATTCCATAAAAAAATAATCATGAACAATCTAAGAGTTTTAAGAGATTACAAATTATTTGGAACTAAATAAACAAAGCAAATAAGTTATATTTTGTATTCAAATGAGTTTATTTTTGAATCAATATAGAAACAATATCGTTTGTTTAAAAAATTTAATCATAACGTTATATCACTCAATGCCATGACTAATTGGGGTTGCCTGCCTTGAGTTATTACAAATAATTATGGCTCATAATATTTCTTTAGTCACAATTAGTTCACCATGGCAAAATAAATAATTCCCAGTTTGCTTTTAATACGCTACAGTTTATATTGTAATTTATTAATTCCATAAAATTTTATTCGCATACTTTTCATCGATACCGATCATATAAAGTATTGGAATCACTAGCAATATTGAATATTTATTCGTCGCTTGGCAGTACCTCGGCCCACAATGCCCCAGAGATCGGATGCTGATTACTTTATCAAAGCACATTTTTGGGATTGCAATATTGCAAAATATAATGTATTATCAATATGAATGCTGTAAATCGCGCCATTGGTTTAATGGTAATACTTTGGCTGAAAAACGTGAGGTTCTTTCGATTCCCAGACTATAGTTTGTATTGTTTCATTACGTGATTGGAAATTGGAAGGAATGAAATGGAAATAAATCGAGCTCTGGGTTGTACTAGATGAATCTCTGACTTCCATAGATATCGACTTATTTTTTTTAATTCAAGAGGCAGGTAGCAATATAACGATTGCCCTTGTATAATGGAAGGTTTTAAACATAATATATCCAGCAAAAATTCACACACACAAATCACGTCTAGGCAGAGTTGCAAGCCGGCTATTGCCATATTGGACGCTAATTCCGACTCTAGGCTAATGTTGAGCAGAAAAACACAATATAACTTTGCCCAACAGAACCTGGGGCTTCATAGTGGTCTCGTAACACACAATACAACTACGCGACCGAGGCAGTCTTATAAAATATACACTACAAATTAAGCATAACAACTAGTCCATTACTAAACCACTCAAACTCTGCTAGAGAAAAACATAGAAATTTTTTACACCAAAACTTTGAATTATTCTATCAACCCTTTGAACAATGTTAACATAAATTGAACTCAGTATTTTACCGTGAACCGCAACCGTTGAACGAGTGGAACGGAATGCCGAGACGAATGTCCGCAGGTTCGAAACTCAAGGGCACGCACCTCTGACATTTCAAAAAAAAATATGTGTATTCTTTATGAATTATCACTCGCTTTAACGGTGAAGGAAAACAAGTGAGGAAGCCTTTTTTTTTGTTGACGCGGAGAAAGTGACTTATTACTACCGCCCAGTGTTCAAGGGGAACGACTAGCGGTTATGTTGGGTTCACCGTGCCTTACGACCCGACGTTTAGCCGCCCGGAAAGATGGAAAACATCGGGCGACCGCCGGGCCGAGTCCCTAATCTATGTACACCGCACGGCATACCAACTAAAACTCCGCGGTGGCCATCTTCGGTGCATTAGGGACGGCTGCGGGCTTCCTCCGACTCACGTCTAAGTTGTCGTCCGCAACCGCCCCTGCGCGTACCGCTGTTGCGGTCCTTCTCCTGTTGTTGCGGGGGCTCAGAAGCCCCCGTACACCTAAGGACGCCCTTGGCGTCCGAGGCAGCGTGAAACACGCTGCCGACCATCACGGGGGTCACAGAAGTTGGCTAGACTAAAAGGTGGACGGCACCTCCCACCCACCCGTGACCCCCGGAAGTGAGGAAGCCTGCACATCTCAGAACTTCTCTATAAGAATTTCGAAGATACGTGAAGTCTGCCTACCCGCACTAGGCCTAAAACCCTCTCAGCTGTAGAGGAGGCGCGTGCTCAGCAGTGGTTAGTATATAATATAGGGCTGGTATGGTATGGTGGTATAGCCATAATACATAAAAAGCTTAAATACAATTTACTATTTCCCGAACCACGTTATATTTAACTTGAAATTCATAAATGTAAACTATCACATGCTAATCTTTATGTAGAAAGACAGTAGTATGTTAAAACTATTATATATTTTTATTACCATTTTCTTTGATGATTATTGCTACTGGGCATGTACAAACCTTGAGATGTTTTTACTAGCCTTACAATTTCCAGTAATAACACTCGATACAATTTCCTTGAAACTAAAAGACAACAGCTATCACCATGCTTACCAGCAAAAATTAATAAATTGCGATGGCATCTACCCTGATGGACTTATCTTTATAAGCGCTTAACAACGCCATAAATGATTCTTTTGTAAGTATTTATCTGCTCATTCAACATAAGCATTGCTTACTCATAAGCGTTTTACAAACACACACTCTTGAAAATAGAAAATCTGGAAAATCCTTTATCAACCCAACGCAGACAAAGTAAAAACTGAGCGCTAACTTTATTTCCCCTTACGTGTACATGTTTCTTATTTAATTTCAACCATCCTAATGTGAACTGGGAATGTAGTTACAGCACATGCTCTAGAAAAGGCGTTTCTGGATTTGACTCGCCTTGAGTGCTTAACCCAATGGAGAGCTTCTATTTTCAAAAGAACATTAAGATATTAGCGAACGTTTTTTCCTTGTGGGTTGAACACACACACACACACACACACACTCACGCCTATTATCCCCGAAGGGGTAGGCAGAGGCGCAACTAGTGCACCCACTTTTCGCCGTTATTCCGTCCCATGATGTGATAGGGGGCGAGCCTATCGCCATGTCGGGCACAAATTCCAGACTCCGAGCTGAAATTGAATAGAAAAACTCAATTTCACTTTGCCCGACCCAGGAATCGAACCCGAGACCTCAGCATTGCAGTCGTACCATAATACAGCTACGCCACCGAGGCAGTCAGTTGTGGGTTGAAATTAATAGGAATGGGGGTAATTGTGGAATTGCTGCCGGTAGATGGCGTTAAATTAAATCGGTTATTTAGATTTGTTTTAACAAATTTAATTACTCTTAGGGCCGATTTAGTCACAAGCTGATAAAGACCCTGATAACGAAATCGGAACTTACCCGCCATGTGAATTACAACTTTTGGTTTCACATGTCTCGAATAGAAAAAAAAAGTCACTATCAATCCTACTTCCTACTAATATTATAAAGGCGAAAGTTTGTAAGAATGTATGGATGTTTGGATGTTTGGATGTTTGGATGTTTGGATGTATGGATGTAAGGATGTTTGTTCCTCTTTCACGCAAAAACTACTGAACGGATTTCGATGAAATTTGGCACACGGGTAGATCATGTCCTGGATTAACACATAGGCTACTTTTTATCCCGGGAAAATATAAACCGGGACTTTTATCCCGGAAAAACTTTTTAATGCGGGCGGAGCCGCGGGCAAAAGCTAGTATGTCATATTTATTTTACTTCTACTGACATAACGATCTTTATTTACCATTTTTTCATGTAATTATAGATTATGATTATGTATCTCAAATCTATCGTTTATGACAATGAAAATCAAATAATATACAAACTGAAATTGTAAGTTACTGAAAACCACGATTTCGCAAATTGCCAGCAAACCAATAAGGCGATTAATTACACAAATGCTAGTAAGATATTCTGTCTTCCACCAGACCTGACCTTTCACAGCTTCTCTAAGTAGAACAGTTTAGATTCTTGGTCTGAGACAGCTCAATAAATTGCGCTTGGGTGCAACTTACTATCCTTTGGAATGGTGGACGTAATATTAGCTAGAAGAGACGAATAACGAGAATCGTAGAATTAGTTTTTTTTTTTTTTTTTTATAGTATGGCCATCTTCGGCTCATTAGGGACGGCTGCGGGCTTCCTCCGACTCACGTCTAAGTTGTCGTCCGCAACCGCCCCTGCGCGTACCGCTTTTTTGCGGTCCTTTTCCTGTTGCGGGGGCTCAGAAGCCCCCGAAACACCGTACCGTGTCCACCTTTTGGTGTCCGAGGCAGCGTGAGACACGCTGCCTCGGACATGTCCATCACGGGGGTGTAGAATTAGAATGGAAATGTATTAAGTATGATTCCTTTTATGATTTATAATGCAGAACACAATGTTTCTTTGTCATGAGCATGCCGTTCGCCTGATGGTAAGAGATACGACCGCCCATAAACAGTAGCAAAACTATCCAGCACCTTGAGTTACAAAGTACTGTATGGCATTCCACTGCGCTCGTCATCTTGAGACATAAGATGTTCGTTGAGTCTGTAGTTACACTGGCTACAAAGCCCTTAAAACCGAAATACAACAGTGCATGCACACTGCTGCTTAGCGGTAGAAATAGACATTGCGGTGGTACCCACCCAGACCGACTTTTACATATGAGAGTCCTACCACCAGTCCTTACATATGAGAGTCCTACCACCAGTGATATCAGACCCTAACCTTACAAACCTGAATAAAGAGATGTTTTATCCTTCAAAGGACAAAATTATTGGTGTTATTGGAGTCACAGAAAACAGTAGACTTGGAATGTTCCAAAAGACACGACATGACTTCGTTTCGTTTTATTATGATTGAATGAGAGACTAACACGTGACTGACGTATTGTTCCCTCGATCAATCACAAACATCAAAATTAAAAGACATCGTTTTACGAGTTGCATTTATTTTGCCACATTCTATGCCCACAAATTGCTTACCAAAAGGATTAGTAATAAAGTGAAAATCGTCTGCAATTTGCTTATCCAGTATCCTTACATCTCACCCATTTGGGAAACGTTGAGTTTCTAACGTGGCGGACGTATTGATGCATTGAGTAAGTAGATGGTCTGCAACACGAGTGCTTATTGCTTCCAAGATTTATTAGTACTTTCTAAATGCTGTAAGTAAGTTTGAGTATAGAAATAGAGCTGTAGATAGTTATGTCTGTAATGTAAATAGGACTGGCAATTAACCGGTGGAAGTAGGAGATATTGTGTTGTGTTACATTGACAAAAAATCGAAATATACACATGCAACCTTTATTACAGATAGGCAGAGGTGCAACTAGGGCACTCCTGTCAGCCCAGAGTCTAGAATTAGTACCCGATATGGTGAAAGATCCTACCACATCATGGGACGGAATATGCACAGCGAAAGATGGGTGCACTAGTTCCGCGTCTAACCCTTCGGGGATAAAAGGTATGAGTGTGCGTGTGTGTGTGTGTGTTTTTTTAATAAATGAAACGCATTTAGACGGTTAAGCGTTACAATGTTAAGTATTAAAAGGCACACTTATTACACTGGCTATAGCGTCCTTTGATGCAAGTAGCATTGTGCTATCAGATCTTTAGTCTGGCACAACAACCGCCAGACTAAAGATCTTTCGCGAACACCATCCGTTCTACCAACCACGGTACTGAAAATACAATTTAAACAATAACACGTAATGGAATGCGTGTTCGTGTCTGTTGCGAGGCGTGAAGAGTGTCATTAGGCGTGCTACGTGACGAGCTTACGGTACGCAGTTCGACTGTACTCATGTTTAATAGTGAACAGCGAGTGTAATATTCCACTATTGTTTCCATTATAGGATTTATTGCTTTGGAGTCAAAGCGTATTTATGCTTGATACGTTTGATCAAACAAATCAAACTTAGATTATTTAAATTTTGGAATCGTTTTTAGACGTCTTACGGCATTAACAGACGCAACTCGGTTTCGCTCTGAAGTGCGATATCAGCTGAGACACTGCGTTAAGGTCAGAATCTTAAGATAGTCGCTATTGAATAAACCCATATGAATATCAGCTCAAATGACATCTCAAGTTCCAATATGTGACAGATTTTGATGTGTTTTGTTTGTGTAACAGCGTTTACTCAGGTGAGAACAAACGGCAGCTTAATTATGGTTTATTAAATAGTTGAATACAATAAATGTCTACTGGAGATTTTACTCCAATAAAAACCTGATCACGCAGACGTAGCCGCGAGCAAAAAGATAGTTATAATATAACACATTTTTTTATTTCCTTATATTGGGAAGGCAAAGGGTTCAAGCCCATACAGCCTCGTCATAAGTGATAGTTTTAGTCGTCTTTTTTTTAACCTATGTAGAATATCACAATAAAGCAGTGGCTACCTTACCATGACTTTATCGAGGAGTTTTGGCGCCAACAAAAAACACTTGATTGGCATAGTTATTTCAATTTACTACATTTGAGCCCCTTAATAGAACTATATTGGATAATATACAACCATAATTATACAAATACAACACTAAGTATCACCAAAATAATGAATTAAAACAAGAGCACCTCATGACAATTACAAGTTCCCGCCAAAACTCCTAATAGTGTAACAATATTAGTTACACCTGACAATATTAGTGTTGCCAATATGAGACAAATACCACATACAAATCATAAGTCAATGAGACTCATATTAGGAAGACTAGAAAAACAAACGTAATAGACATACACCAAAGAACACTCTAGAAAACAAACTCTTACAAACAAGTGAAGTATTCTTTGATTAACCGCGATTCAACCGAATACAATGGGATATTAGTTCTGTTTCAAACAGCTTGGTTATGTTTACGATTGCTTTTTGAATAATCTGTGGTTGAAATCGAATATCAGACGGCTTGTGTTTGTGCTTTCATGTAAGGCACCCTGCAGAGTGTGCGATAGCGTTGGAAATAAACGGTCTGCTGAGACGAATGTCCTGTAAACCCTCATACTTTGCAAAGTTACGTGTGTATCTGTTATCTAATTATTGGTCGCTTGAACGGTGAAGGAAAACATCGTGAGGAAACTTACATACCTGAGAATTCTCCACAAAGAATTTTGAGGGTATTCAAGTCTGCCAACCCGCACTAGGCCAGCGTGGTGGACTAAGGCCTGTATTATATTATACTGCCCAATGCTGAGCCCATACAGGGCTGATTGCATTGCATTGTATTGAACTCTGCCAGTTCCCCTACGCCAGCGAGGTGGACTTAGGCTCAAACTCTCTGATTTACCGTTATTATTTAATTAACCGTTTGCTGTAAATAAAAATTATATAGGTAACATCGTGGTTATTTTCCCTATTCAGGGATAGGCAGAGATCCATCACACCCACATTACGACAGCTATTTTGGGTCCTATATAATTAAAACCGAGGCTATAACCACACTCCGAGCACAACAGACACCGGATCGATATTAAGTAGAAAAACCGAATAACTTTTTCCCACCTGGAAATCAGACCCTACACTCTACTATCATGATTTCTGAATATTATGCATGAATAAAACAAAATTAAGATTTTAAAAATTAATTCTATAATTTTGCGTGTGACATTTAGCTCTCGATTATAATTTAGAATTTAAAGAGAACCTGCTATGCTAGTTAGCTCTGTTTGACCATCGGGGACGAAGAGTTGTGTCTAGGAGTTGTAGTCCAATTGAAAGTTTACCTACTATCAAGAAATATATCGCACCTTTAGGACCAAATTGACGACCTCATGAGGAAGGGTCAAATAAGGAGTTCTCGTAACCGACGAGCATGTATGAAGAGACTGATGACTGTGGAAGAAGCGAAAGAGGTATGCTTGGATCGTAGCACTTGGCGCTCCATAGTCTCTGCCTACCCCAATGGGAGAAAGGCGTGAGTTTATGTATGTATGTGTATGTATGTTTAGGATGAAAATGACACAATTCAAAAAGACAGAAAATTGGGTTATTGTCATAAAATTACTTAAAACGAAGTATTCAATACAACAATAGTTCAAACACAGCCATATTCAAGCAGGAAAAGGACAAAACTGTTAAATCGCTCCTTTTTTATTATATTTTTATAAATAAGGGACTAGTTTTAAGTAATTTAAAATTGACAATTCTATTTTCTATTTTTTTTATTGTGTCGTTTTCATCCTAAAGGTGATATATATCGATATTGCAGTACTAAATTGTGGAAAAGCTGTTTTTATTTCACTACCAAGTACGCCATACAGCAATACAACTACACTAACGACTCGGTTAGAACTTACACCACTTATTATCTGGTTTAATGTCAATATTACTTCAAAATTCAATGTATATTTTGCGTACATTTTAGTACAAGCAAACGTTGGTTGCATTCATACTTGTTCAAATGTTTGCCACTTAAGTAACAGCTGGCGTGTATGGCCCAACTTTGTATGTTTACATGTATGAGAGGTTTTATAATGCTTTAAATTGTTTGCGAGAGCGACCAATAATGGAAGGTCTCTCATATAAGTTTGTTTGGGTAGATTTCTTTTTGTCGCCAGGCGGCAGTGTGCTTCACTTAATGTTATGGTTATTTGGTCATTGTGGCAAAATTTTGAATAAGATATAATAATATGTGTTGTACAAATTTTTTAACATTTTTTATGGTAGCATGGTATGGGGAGGCCTATGTTTTTTTTTTGCTAGTATTATAGTTAGGTATTATATGCATAAAAAAGCATTGAGGTTTATAGTTATGCTAAATAATTTACAAATTCAAGTCACATTAACAAATGAGATAGGTTAATTAGTGTGCCGTGCAGTGTGTTTTTGTAGTTATAACTTACAGTTAGTTCAGCAGTGGACGTTCAAAAGCTGAGGAAGAAGAAAATATAATACCATGTCATAGTATGTGGTCATGTCCAAAAAGGCTGTATTACCGCTTATAATTACCAAGCGAGTGTACTCGTTATTTCAAAAATATTGAATTTTGCGTAATGTACGATTTTATTGTATTGCAAATTCCAAAGTTAAAAATGCGACAACCCTAAAAAACTTTCTAGCACAAAGTCAGCTCACTAAGTATCAAAATACATTAAAAATTTACTTCAAGTAAAAAATAAATCTTGGCACTTGCAACCTCGCAGCGTAATAAAATTATAGAAAACTTGTGTTAACAAAACAAATAAAGAAACTGTATTAAATAAAGGCAGAACACAAAACAGTGAGAACAATAACGCAAGTTGCTAAGTGAAAAGTTCTGTGTCGGGTACAGACGACGACGTCTTCGCTCTGTTGAAATGTCATACACGTGTACACAAGGTAACTTCAATCAGATAATTTGTATTTCATATTTTTGTGTTTTGTAATTGGAGGTTGACGTTTTGGTAGAAGTTTTCATTCAATCTATTTTTTATAACAACGTAGTTGCGACTTATAGTTGACTTGGTTATTTAATGTCTCCATTGTTATTTATTAAGAAACATTAAGTGATATTGAACTGATTTCAAAAAGGAGGTTCTGTATTCGATCCGTATGTATGTATGTATGTATGTATATATGTTTGTATGTATGTATGTATGTAAATTTGTATGGCCGCGCGTTTCTCAAAAACTACTGATCTGATTTGGATGTGGTTTTCGATGTTTAAATGTATAGTTTCCAGGAAAGTTTTTAGTATATAATTTATGAAAATCTGATGAAGATTTTCGGAGATACACAATGGAACTCTTCAATAACTAACAGCAGATGACTCGCGAATGCTGCAATCGTGTATCTATGATGTATTGTTTACACTATTCTATAATTAACTAACAAAAAAGCAATTAAAAACTTTTTAACAAAAAATGAACCGATTTCAAAACCACTGCAAACAAAAAATAATTCAACTTTATATACGCTTAGTATATACGTATATTTGGAGTCGGTGCCTAATTTATTTTCTCTTAATTGTATAATATTCTTTCATTTGAAGGTTCACGTCCACGATTACTTTAGCATTCTAGAAGTTTTTAGATACTATTATAAATAATAAAATAACATATTTCACAAGCAAGCGACGTCCGCCATTATTAAACGTTTGCATCTCTGACTATGCTGCTGTAACGCGGATATAACAGGAAACAAAAATTTCAAAAAGCATTTTAAATAGTGATCCCTTGATAACATTTTCTAATATATTTCAAAGTATAAATCCTTTTGATAAGATTGTACCGACACGCCAAAATAGTCAAAGCTCGCATTACTACTTTTACAATGGCAATAAAGAGAAAATCCAATACAGAAAGGAAGATAATAGTTATTCTGTTTCGCATATCGACCTTTAGCGAGCGGTTCCCATAGGGACGAATTAATCTGGCCTCGGATTCCCAACGCTCTTAACATATTCTTTTAGTTATTACTTATCTGTACTACTATTCTATCGACTTGTAGAGCAATAAACATCCATTAAATGTTTTGTTTAAGAGTATTGGTTACATTATACCATTACTAGTAAAAGAGATGTCTAGACATGGACTAGTACTTATAAAATAGGAATGGTTTTATTTTTATTAGCTATAAAAAGCTAATCTACACCAACATAATAAAGAAAGAGTTTTAAGGAAAGGAAAGATTTCAATTTATATTTGTAACGAATAAACTCATGAACTACTAGACTGATTTCGAAAATTCACCATTAGAATGCTACATTATCCCTGAGTAACATAGGCTACTTTTTTGACTGCCTCGGTGGCGTAGTGGTATTGCGTACGCGTTACGAGTACGATTTGCGCGCTGAGGTCCTGGGTTCGAATCCCGGGTCGAGCCAAAAAACTTTGTGACTGGGTTTTTCCATCTTAAAAAAATTACTCAGTCGCAGCTCGGAGTTAGGAAGTTGCCGGTATGATACCCCCGTGCCTCGGAAAGCACGTAAAGTCGTTGGTCCTGCGCCTGATCTCTCTCCGGTCATGTCGGATTGCCGTCTCACCGGTCTATGAGAGTGAAGGAATAGCGAGTGCACCTGTGTATTGCGCACACACTTGTGCACTATAAAATCTCCTGCGTACCTGGCTGATCTGCGTTGAGATTGGCCGCCGTGGCCGAAACTGGCTAGGAGGACTTCAAGGCTACTTTTTATCCCAGAAAAACCTTTTTCATGTGGCTGGAGCCGTGACCAAAAGCTAGTTATGGTATAAAAGATTAGGTGTCACTTTATGTTAAGTGAGGTACACGAGGAGGTATATGAGGTTTGCTATGTTATTCGGTCATGTGGCTCGCCGGACGCCCGATAAATTAGAAAAGCTCATGCTAGTTGGCCGCATGAACGGGAAACGCAATAGAGGAAGAGCACCTGCCCGATGGACAGACACTGTCAAGGAACGCACCCGACTGAACAACCCAGCAGCCATGCGCCACGCGGAGAACAGAGCGGCCTGGAGAGCACTAGTGGCGGAAGTTGCTAATAGAGGTCATGACCCTCAGCCTTGAGGAATCGACTAAAAAGAAGATGTTATTTTAGCTTGGCTATACGAGCTAAGCTAAATTAATCTAGCTATTCAGTCTGCCAGTCGCATAAAGGCAAGGCATAGAGATTCAAGTGAGGAAAATGTTTGGGTTTAATAGTTAAGAAAACATGATAGCAAGATATCACATGGGCATTGTATCAATGCACATTGGTTATTTATTTTGTTAGAGCTTCTCCTTTGGTTGAGACTGACTGTCAGTTAAAAACTGTACCAAAATATATCTACAGTGCGAGACTACTACTTTTTTTTTGAAAATTATCTACATGAGGTGTTGCAATAAAGACGGGCTAAAATCTGCTTGCCGCTTTAATTTGGCGCCATTGTTTAGGTCCCAATTGCATTGATGTATTAAAAACCCTAATACATCAATGCCCAATTGTGAGAAATATGCTGAAGCTAGTTTTGACAAATACATACACACTCATGCCTTTTATCCCCGCAGGGGTAGGCAGAGGCGCAGTAAAGCCCACTCACTTTTCGCCGTGCGTATTCCGCCTCATAATGTGATGCGAGCCTATCGCCATATCGGGTACAAATTTCAGACCCCGGGCTGATACTGAATAGAAAAATCCAATATCACTTTACCCCACCCGAGGATTGAACCCAAGACCTCAACATTGCAATCGTACCGTAATACAACTACGCCACCGAGGCAATTTTGAGTGCAGCATAAATTAACACATTTTGTTACACTACAACATAGTGTACGGAAATAAAACATTTTCAGAGACTTAGAAATTCTTATCTCAGGTATGCAGGTTTCCCCATGATGTTTTCCTTCACCGTTAAAGCGAGCGATAATTGATCAGAGGTCAGAGGGTAGGCCTTAAGTTTTGAACCTGCATTCGTCTTAGCAGACATTTCCATTACCAACTAGGCTATCATAGCTTTTAATTAATACTCATAGCCTTACGACTAGTAGTACTACTAATCTGATGCCTCACAAAAACAGTCACAAAATTTCAATATGCAACGTACTGATATATTCATTTTAAAACTGCAGTAAACATTCGTTTTGAGCCAGCACCGGTCGCCGGCGGCCTACTAAAGCCGCGTCCGACTAAAAGGCAACTGCAACTGGTACAAGTGAAAAGGAATGCCAGGGAATTGAAGCTTCGTCAATAGGTTGTATTGAAGTTTCTATTTTGTTGTGTGTATAACATCGGTAGGAATTTTGCTTAACGAAGTTTTGGTGAATGGATTTGTTTTGGGACAAAACTGATGCAAGATTTTTTCAATTATTTGTTTTATACGTGTTATTGTATAAAACGTATTTTTTGTATATTTGAAATACCGCTTGCCTTACTGAAATGTAAGTAAATAATTGCATATCACATAGGTTGGCAGATTTCACCCTAAGCATTTAGCATACAGTGGCATAACTTTCAATTTGAAAGAGGCAACATACATCTCCTTGGACAATCATAATATTGAAATAACATCATACTTAAAATGACGCCGACTAAGAGAGCTGACGGTCACTCAACGAACTATGGAAAGGCTATGCTACGTGTTTCTCTACGCGATTGAATCAAAAATGAAGAGATCCATAAGAGAACGAAAGTCACTGACATAGCCCAGCGGATTAGCAAGCAGAAGTGGTAGTAAGCAAAACATTAACATCGAAGAACTGACGGCAGGTGGAGCAAAAAAATTCTCGAGTGGAGACCACGTACTGGTAAGCGCAGCGTCAGCCGTCCACCTGCATGGTGGACAAACGACGATAAAAGTCGTAAGAACACCCTGGATGCAGGCCGCTTTTGACAGGTCCGTCTGGAAATATTTAAGGGCGGCCTATGTTCAGCAGTGGGCGTCATGTGGCTAACGATGATTATAATTCAAATTAAGTGCACAGCTCGTCAACAAAAGACTTTGACCTGCAAAAATCCAATAAAATCTTTCAATTTATTTTTCTTTTTCGAACATTATTTAAAACTCTCGTAGCCCGCCTTTCGCTCATTCACCTACCACACCCCAAACTGCAATGTAGGTCACAGAGCGTTCTTAAATGAGCGCCGACTAATGAACGTGAATCTCTGAGTGCCCCCTCTTGTTATAAGCCGGTGATATGATACGAATGTGCTGTCGTTGTAATTAATAACCGGGCTATTGCGAGCAATATTTGCGTGAGACGTCAAAAGATGTAGGTATATGCCTCATTTATATCGGTTTACGTATCGGTTTCATACGTGAACTTGATCTAGTTTAGTTACAAACTGGTATTTTTTAGCATAAGTTAGCTTTTGCAACATCGCCCGCGTGGGATAATATTCCCAGTTTCAGGAGATAAAAAGTAGCCCTAGTCGTTTCCAATGTCTCAAACTATGTTCATGTTAAATTTCATCGAAATCTGTTTGGTAGTTTTTTAATTTATCGCGTTCAAACAGACGCGGCTGGAGGACTTTGTTTTATAATGTAAGGACTTAAACCCAATCCCAGATGAATTATGCTCTGCCGGACTTGAAGGAAATTAATGTTTTCGTAGGCACTTCATGTTGGTATTGAAATAATAGTACTGCTTTTGCTGAGCATACTCATTCATGCTCTGAATACGAATAACAAAATGGAGTTCCTCTACTTGTGTGAAAATTAAGGATCAAGAGGTATTTATGCCTCCAAAAATCGCTTTCAGCACATACAAGTCAAATTGGTAAGATTTTTAACTAGATTAAAACTTAAGTCGCTTCCTCGAGCACACAGTCTTGAGATTTTATTTTGAAGTTAATGACACAATATCCACATAATAAAAAATTGGAAACTACCAAAGTAAAGATAACTTTTTTACAATAAAATGCATGTTTTTCTTATTTACACTATTCTCAATTCAAGTTTATTAAAAAATATTTTCTATTTTTTAGTTGGATTTTTATAAAACGTGTTGTTTAGTTTTTATAAACTATTGTTTATTTTACATTTTTTGGTTCACTAAAAAACAAATAGGATTTTTTAAAAAATACGTTAGCAAACTTATATAGTTTTGCTTGCTTGTAAACCATAGCGCGATCTAATTCTATACTGATCATGCCATCCATTGAAGCACAAGGAAAAATTAAATATTATTTATTTAGTTTGATTTTTATTACTTCTCTTTCAATATACAAACACACCGGGTTTTGCTATTTTATATAAAATCAAAGAGAGCAAGCCACATAAAATAATATAGAACACACATATACACTCTCACGCCTTTTTATCTCCGAAGGGGTAGGTAGAGGCGCAACTAGTGCACCCACTGTTAGCCGCGCGTATTCCGTCCCATGGTGTGATAGGGGGCAAGCCTATCGCCATATCGAGCACAAATTCCAGACTCCGGGCTGACACTGAGTAGAAAAACCCAATATCACTGCCCGACCCGGGGATCGAACCTGAGACCTCGGCATTGCAGTCGTACCATAATACAACCACCGAGGCAGTAATGTAGAATAGTAAAATAAAAACCCAACCATAAGAGTATCAAAAACAGTACACAAACTGCACTATCAAAAACACACACAGACGGCCCATAATCCTGTTTCCATAACAGTCTATTACCCGAACGATACGTTGTTAATCGACCAACATTGTCACTTATATTACTTAACGTTATTAACTAATAAATGTACGGGCGCGTGCGAGAGCTTGTAAAATTTTATAGTTTGTGCACTAGGAGTTATTACACTCTGTACACGAGGTCAAACGTTCTTTAGGATAAAATTAGGTATTTTCTGGGTAAATTGATGGGATTTCGGTTAAACTTAGTACTTAGGGTAACTGTAAACTAAATTTTGACGAGTAGTTTATTAGGATAATAAAACAATTTTTTTTGTTAATGGCCCTACCGCCAGTGGCCTGACGCGAGTCGGCTTTTCTGGCCACACCGGTCTTTAGGGTGAACGCAGAAGGCGCTTGCAACCCTTTGAATAAGTGACCATGCTGATGGCAACGCACTAACGGGTTACGAACCTCGGCTCAGGAGGGCCACTGAGAGAGGATGAGACATCAACGATTAGGAATAGATTCGTTTTTAGGCCTAATCCTATTAGATTGTGTTGTCATCGGCACGCGGGCCGGATCTGCTAGGGAGATCGGGGGGGCGACGAGGAAATCGGCGAGGTCCTCGACGGCGAGGACGGAACTGCGGTCTTGTGGAGTGTTGGAGTTTCAAGAACTCGTTCTTACGGCGGATGGCCATAGTGATTTCGTCCTCTGGATCGGAACACAGCCATCTCCATTTGGCGCGGTCGAATGGAGTATAAAACCAGTTCTGTATTATACTATCCCACTACTGGGCACCGTCCTCTTTTACTGAGAGGATTTTCTCCTCACCACGTTGGCCTAGCGCGGGTTGGCAAACTTCACATACCCTCGAAATTCTTACGGAGAAGTTCTCAGGTAAGCAAATATCCTGATAATGTTTTCCTTCACCATTAAAGCCAGCGATAATTCGCAAATAATACACACATAACTTTTTAGAAAACTCCGAGTTGCCTACCTTTGGGTTTTTAACCTGAGGACCTTCGTCTCAGCAGTCCATTCCACTCCCAACTAGGCTATTGCCGCTTATGAAGGAAATGAAATAATATCGTGCCTGTATGATATATTAGATAGTAGAGAAGACTATGAATTGCCTCTTTATATAATTGTCACTTATCATTCTCAATGGTAACATAATTAGGGGCGGTTGCAGACGACAACTTAGACGTGAGTCGGAGGAAGCCCGCAGCCGTCTCTAATGCGCCGAAGATGGCCACCGCGGAGTTTTTGTTGGTATGCCGTGCGGTATACATAGGTAAGGGACTCGGCCATGAGTCAAAAAATGGTAACATAATTAGAGATAAAGAAAATTAACTTAATTTAAACCTTATACAATCCTGGAGATAAGACAACAAAACCTACACTCTGAGTTTGAAAACAAAAGTCGATCGACTTACATAAATTAATCTTCATGCAACGGCTCGTAACAATAAAAACTCACGTAAGACAAAACTTTGTCTAGCGAAAAATTCACAAATAATACAAATATGGAAAATAACAATGCACCAACTTTTGTTTCCAATATCGTTAAAATCGAGAAAACAAATGCAACTTGAAAATACAGTTTAGAGAACTAAACTTAAGTTAACAATAACCTGTTTCAATCTCGTGTTTTTCGATGGCTTTGAAAAGTTTATGCAGGCTTCGGTTGGGTATTGCGTATGATTACCATTTTACGGTCTCAGATTCGATTTTCGGTGGGGCAAATGTTAGGTTAATATTCGTCAGCCCGGAGTCTGTAATTGTGCCCGGTGAAAGACAATAGGGACCAAACGTAGTTGGTGAAATGTAGGTGTATTCCATCGACGCTTACTTCTGATAAGGGCAAAATGCGTATGTATGTATCGATATAAATATTGTAAGCTATTATTTATTGTGTAAGTGCTCTTATGAAAATTCAAGAGTTTTGTTTCTGAGAAGAAGTGCTAGAGACGAATGGAATTACTAAATACTTACCAATCATTTCTCAATATGATTATTATTACAGAACTTAAGGATTACAACAACACCGTAAAATGCTACATGACAATCATAGACTTTTTTATGTTGTGCACTTAGTTAAAGCTAATTATGTACTGTACGTTTTTTGTATTAAAATTCGGTGTAGCAACTGTTTGTGAACCTATTAAAATAAAATAAAAAAATAAATAAAAAAATAAAATAAAATAGACACAGGCGTCCACTATTGAACATAGAAAAATAGACTGTCATATTCTATATATATTGGCACGATATGGTTGAACACACTGCACCTGATCGTAATAGAGTTGGGTCTAAATGGAGTGTCAACTGACAAGATTTGATTATCTAACATGAATAATAATAGCATGATACGACTTCCTATCATCGACTTACTGTAATAGTAAACAACATTCAACACCATTAGATAGATCTTCTATTGCATAATAATAATAATTCTTGGGGATGTAAATATACTGACAACAATCTTATTCGTAGAGGACAATGAAGGCAATTTAAAGTTTTTTTTTATTGCTTTGAATTATGAGACGAGCATGCCGTTCGCCTGATGATAAGCGATACGACCACCCATAAACAGGACCAACACCATCGAGCACGTTGAGTTACAAAGAAGGTGCTGTATGGCATTTCACTGCGCTCGTCATCCTGAGACATAAGATGTTAAGTCTCATTATGTCCAGTAGTTACATTGGCTACAACTTCCTACAAACCGAAACACAACAGTGCATGCACTCTGCTGCTTGGCGGTAGGAATAGACATTGCGGTAGTACCCACCCAGATGGACTCTTATATATGAGAGACGTACCACCAGTAAATGAGCTACACTTAAAGTGGAATACCACATACACTCGCTTCGCCTGCCATTTGGCAAGACCTAGTTACTGCAATGTTAAGGCTACGCGTAGACGCTGTTAACTTAAAAAAATAATAATGCAATACTACATTATATACTGACCCACTGTTGGGCATAGGCTTGCTCTACTACCGAGAGAGATAGGAACCTTTCAGGATGGCAGACTTTAAAAACCTTCAAAATTCTAATGTAGAATTCTTATAGATATGTACGTTACTTCACAATGTTTTACTTCATCGTTATAGTGACCAATTATACACTCGTCTCTTCGGAAAGACAGAGGTGTAGTTTTGAACTTGTGGATCTTTATATCGACAGTCCGTTCCATTCCCAACGAGGTTATTGTATCTATCTTCGTTGTTCGTTTTTTACCTCCTTTATTTATCTAATTGGTTGAAACTTGCATCAACTATCAACTAATCCACTGGTGTTTTAATTGACACTTGACTCGCTTTTATCCTGTGACTATCTTCAATTTGATTACTATTGACACATAGCAAAACTTGAATAATATCAATCTATTATAAGCCAAACTCCAAGCGCCATCTGGTGAACTTAATATTTTTCATTGCAAAGCATCTTTCAAACTTCTTTCCCAGATGTAAACATCAAAATTCAAGTTGCATACAGTCCCCGAACTACACAGATTATGACAGCTAAGCATTAAGTTGCCTGCAGCTGAAATTTTACAACCCCTAAACAGTTTGTTATGTAGGACACGTAGACGCTCCCGTTCATATCCTGGACGCGAGCCAAGCTCATCGCAAACCTGGCCGCCACCTAACGCATTAAACTTTAGTTGATATCACGCTCGGTGGGCCGGCAGAATATAATGCCTCACGTAATATCTTCATAAAGATCATCTTGGTGCCTAAATTTGTGGTTAGCTGGTTATCTTTGGGTGGGATTTATAAGCTGAAAAATGTTCGATGTCATATTCGTTAGATTATTCGGCCATACGCCAGTTTTAAACATCAGAATATGGTCTTATATTGTTACTACCTGGTCTATGTTAAACACCAATGTACCATTTAATTCACTGTTTCTCCAAAAACAATCTTCCATCGAGGACTTATTCCAAGCAATACTCAACGTACTATTCAGTAATTACTAGTTTCTATTGAATTTTAACTAATAAGTAATTTGAAATCTGAATAACAATAATATGATATCCAATAATTTGAATTTTAGCAGTCTTCTGAGATACAAACTGGAAATCTGATGCCATCCTACCAAATAACAACAAAAGATCCTCGGAAGATTTCAAGAAAGTGATCCAAATTATCAATAAAAGCGAAACAGCCAATCAAGTAAACAAGAAACGTAGCATGCCGAAATAAATTGCCGCTCAGCAGACAAAGTTTCAATTACTCCATTGAAAATCATGCCAGATCCAAAACTTGGTGCTAGCGAGTCAGCTAAGAAAGTTCCATCCACGTGTGCAGTTTTCAGCAGTCAAGTTTCGACTCGGCTTGCGAATCTAGATTTAGTAGTTGTAGAAAATTTTGTACGTACCAGTGATATACGCTGGCTTTGAAACGAATTGATTCACTAGCTTCTTTGCTTCGGTACAAACTAACGACTTATAACTGTTGCATTCAGTTCCTTGCACTTGAAGTTTGTTGCTGTTGTGCCTATGAATGTTACGTTAGTTTGAATTAGTTCTTGAATGTCATTATCAAATACTAAATAATAATTATATTCAATCGACTAGAAGTCACAATTTAAAGCACCATTTTTTTAATACGCTTCTGTTGTATCATGTATGTGGTATAGACATTGAAGATTACTTACAATCTTTAGTGAAATATTTGCTTGTTCTCGTTCTGCAAAATATAATGTAGTCGACCACCCACACAATGCAATGGAATGCAATAAGTCCTGCATTATATTTTACACTGTATTATATTTTATACTTGTCTCGGCAGACCGTTCTATTTTATAACTAGGCTATCGTCCACACCCACATAATATTGGTTTTATATTTTTAATGATAAATGAGATTGTCTCATTCCCGAGAATTGTAAGTGAAATAAAAAAGATAAAATTGAACGTTATTACAGAGAAACGATGAACCAGACGCTAAATAGAATAAAACAGAATTCAATTATTTATTTTTTTGCATTGAATGACGAGACGATCATGCTGTTCGCCTGATGGTCGATACGACCACCCATAAACAGTAGCAACACCATTGAGCACCTTAAGTTACAAAGTACTGTGTGGTATTCCACTGTGCTCGTCATCCTGAGACATAAGGTATTAAATCTCATTATGTCCCAATAGTTACACTGGCTAGTAGCTATACCTACTTATTTTTATTATCTTCATAATTTTATATTGAATCTTGTTACATCAGTAACAATAAACGTCAACAGCCCTTTATTATACAAGAAGCCGATTCAATTACTAGAATAACTGAAACAGGGCATAATATTGGTTGCTTAAAAAATAATAAAAACAGATTCAGAAATGTACTTGTAACCTATTACGAGATAACGTGATTAGTATCTGCCCAAACGCTAGCACTACATTGACCTCTAGATTATGTGGCTGACCGCCCGCCTTTGACCCGACTTGAGTCACTCCTACGCATGTAAAATTTAATATAAAAAAAAAATATTTCTTTCTTTAATAAATTTTATCGCGGGGAAAAACGCGTTATCTCTACCACCACTGTGGGTCGAGTGGAATGTTTATGTTGGTTTCACTGATATTACGGCCCAATGTCGATGCTAGGCAGTATAGCATCATCCGGACGAGTATTGGACGGAGTCTCTATCACTATGTACACCCTACACCGGCATACCAACCAAAACCTGGGATGGCCTTCTTCGGCGCATATGGGACGGCCCCGGGGTATCTTGGATTTTTAGTTCAGTGGCCGCAGTGTCTTTGAAATAAACAATTTTGATTAAACATTAAGGCTTTGTTTTTTATTTGTTTGGTAATAGTATCACGGTCTAATTCAACGACTTAAATTTTTCTGCTAATTAAATCTGCTACCTGTATGTTGTCCCACTGCTGGGCATGGGTTTCTCGTACTATTGGGAGGGGGGGTGAATCTATTAGTTCACTAAATAATATCATGGTATATTTGTAGCAAAATAATTTCAATACATTATAATGGCCTGTTTACATAAATACGTACAATTTCATCCGAGATGCAGACATTGTGTTATTTGGTGATATGATATATTTGGCATCCACTAGGATAGCGACCACTGTACATAAGATGTTAAAGTCCGCCATAGAGGCCCTAGAATGTCGCGTTCCAGGATCAGCCTGTGTATCCCGTTCAAACAGGCTAACATAAGTGTGTCGCCTGACGAGAGGAAATCATCACTCGTCAGCTGATACTCTATCTGAAGCCCAATCTGCTTACCACCAAGTACAGTGGGGTCATGCCGTGGCCGTACAATAAATATAGATAATACTATTAATCTGTGTTCGACATCAAGCAAAGCTACCTTAAGTAGACATTCTTACATAGTCATCTCCATCGAAAACAGGATATTCAATACTTTACACGAAGCAGAATCGGAATTCATAATGACAGACAACCCGACTTGTGTAGTAATAATAGATACGAGGTAAAAGGAAAACCCCAACAAGCCAACAGTGTTCATTACCAAATAAACTCTGTTGCAGAACGAAATTCTGTGGCTGACAAAAATAGCCGTGTGCTCTGTGTTTTTGAATATCTAATATTCACTACAGGATATACCTACGTTAGGTAGTACCTCGGATATTAGATACACGAACTAATTTAATATGTTAGACGCAATAAAGTACTACAATATTGTTCTAGTAGATGCTTATAAAAAATTTAACACAACACACACCTGTGAAGACAATACACAAAATGCAGAAGATACAGCGACAGCAAAACTCATATAAAATAAGACAGAACGTAATAACGTAAAGAGCAGATGAAAAATAAATGAGTCTCGGTAAATCCTTAACAAAATTAACCTCACATGGCATGGTTTCCAAGAACGTAGGTATCATAAAATATAACATACTATACCGCAATAAAACTGGAAAAAAACACGTAACCCGGTCAAAAATTCAGAGTATCCGCTTGAAACGCGGCCGTAAAAACGAATAACCAACGTTAGAAAAATTTTACGATGTATCCGAAATGCATGTGTACAGGGCAGCGTTCTTCCACTGCATTGGTTATAAAAAAAATGGCTGTTTCGGCACGCCCGGGCATATTTTAAAGGGCAATTGATGTTAGATGGTCAATTTAGAAAATGTTCAAGCAACTATTCCTTATAACATCAGAACGGTGAAATGGGGATTGCTTGGTGAGAACAAATGAGACACGAACAATCATCAGATTCTTGTTTCATCGTTATCGTTAAACTTAATGAATGTGATATAATAATATTTATTTGAAATGACCTAATAATATGTGTTTCGCTAACTCCAAACCACTAGTAGGAGAATATTGAATAATAGCTACTATGTTATCTCCAGTTCGGTGATTGATTCAAATATTGATGAGTACCGATATGATAAAATTAGAATTGGTTGCACCATGATGAATTATATTGAGCCGACCCCACAAGAACAGTTGGAGAAAAATAGAATACTGTCTAAGTTAACAATCAAGGGTATCTTAATTGCTTTGCATGTTAAATCACAAAAGAGCTCAAGAAATGTAATTGTAATTGCAAAACACTCTTCGATCAACAGGTCGCAGTGGTTCCTAGGTCATGTTCGGCAAACAAGCAATAACAATTCGTTTATGAATTCCAAACACCGTAATGCAAGCGATGGTTTGGACTTTCATTCGCTGTCTAGTGTATTGAAGCTGTTTGCTGGTTTTAGAAGCAAACTGAAAGCAGTTAAATGTCTAGTGGCATTTTTGGGTTATGAACCTAGTTCTGCGCATGAATTCATGTCGAGTTACGATTTTATTGACGGGTGGTCTAATTCAAAATAATGCTAAAATTTGAATTTGTGGCCGATATTTCCCTTGTTATATATAGAGAGTTGTTAATCACGGACATTTTGCCGGTTATGTTACCGGTCCATCTATATTGCTCCAGTTGCCATTTACAAATCACAGAACCGATATCACTGTACCCGTTATGGGAATCGGACCCAAAAACAATACAACTAAAGGCAAACTGCGAGGTTGATGTTATTGTCTAATCCAACTTAACCCGGGTTATTTTATTCATGGTTAAGTAAAGCTAACGGTCTTATTACACTAGACGATCACGAGGCGCCTTTGACTCGCCGTGAATTCGCTTGCAATTCACCAGTGTGATAAGAGCCTTAACTTTACCTAACCACTGATGAAGCCTCGTATTAATTACATATGAATAAAACGATAGCTGTCCTACAAAAAAAATATTTTCTATATTAAACTAAAGGAAAATCTCTGAAATTCTATGTAAAGGCCAGGACAAAAGTACCCTGAACCGGCGGGAGTGCATGAAAAGATTGATGAAGGCAGAGAAAGCGAAAGTAGTGTGCCAGAATCGAGCAAAGTGGCGATCCGTAGTCTCTGCCTACCCCTATGGGATAGAGGCGTGATACTATGTATGTATGTACTACTATGTGAGAGGGATTCTTTTGCACTGCATTCATGATGATTTACCACGGGCCGTTTCTAATGACCTTCCATCACTTATATAATCTCAATAAAACAATAGCATCTATCGACGTTCACAGATTGTGTACAGAACTATAAAAAGACCCAGCATACCGTTTTTAGAGCACGTTCCACGTTCCAGGTGTATTTTTTTCAGCGTGTTTTTTTAACGCTGTACCTCTCGCTTTTTATTAGCTCGCAGACAACGGTAACCTTTTAGTTAGCAAAGAGGATTGCGTGTTCTTTGTGTTAATTCGCGTTGTTAATTTGTAAAATAGCTGCCAACGTTAATCGCATTCGTAAATGTATATGTTCTTTGTACGAATGTTTTGTATAATTTTGTTTGATGCGTGTAATATTTGGATTTATTGGTTTGTTTTTGTTATGGTGCAGTTAATTACACGTTTGATGATGGATAACGTAAATGAGGATGATCAGCGGAACATAAATATGATTATTAACCATCCGGAGCATACACTCACGCCTGTAATCCCCGAAGGGGTAGGCAGAGGCGCAACTAGTGCACCTACTTTTCGCCGTCATTCCGTCCCATGATGTAATAGGGGGCGAGCCTATCGTCATATCGGGCACAAATTCCAGACTCCGGGCTGATACTGAATATAAAATTCAATATCACTGCCCGACCCGGGCATCGAACCCGAGACCTCAGCACTATTGTCGTACCACAATACAACCACGCCACCGAGGCAGTTTGGGATATTTTTTTTAATTACAAAGCACTACATAGTACTCCACTGCGCTCGTCACTCCGAGACATAAGATGTTAAATCTCATAATGCCCAGTAATTACGCTGACTATAATGTCATTCAGACCGGTGGAAATAGACATTGCAGTTTTACCTACCCATACGGCTCCTCGCTTAAGAGAGGCCTACGACCAGTAAATACTCACGTCACAGTAAATACACGCTCTTTGTCATTCTTATCTGCTCCTACATTATTTTTATGTACACTAAGTTTCTATTATTTCCTAGAAGACATTGTAATTTCTGCAGAAGGCGCTCGGTGTGAAATTTAAACGAGATTAGAAGGAAAATGTTCTGTAAACTGCCTCACGAGTGCAGTTTGTCTTCGGAAGTCTGATGTAAGCTACACTGTGGTGCTATAACAACATCCAGTGAAAAATCTCGGAAATTAAGAGCAAGTGCTGTTAGATCATGATTAATCTTATAAATAAATGTTGAGACAAGTTTTTTGAGAAAGAAAAAACCGCTGCAAATGTTTGCTGTTTTACTGTTGATTATGGAAGCGAATTTATTTTCGGTGTTTTGTATGGAGTTCCTGGTGAAACAATTAACACTATTCATATTGATAGACACCAAAAATTACCAAAATTACACAAGAATAAATTCCGAAAATTTGGCGATAATATGACAAATTCAGACCGCACGTCAAAATATTTGAAAGTAAAAGTTTGAATCTAAACTCATTTGCAAAAAAAACGGGCATCTAAGCAATGAACCATTTCAAATGTTACTATTGGTTTGTTTGATAATTATAGGTAGTTTTACTTTCACAATTTTGTAAATTAATAAGCATATAATCGTTTTCGTCAGTATTATCATAAAATTTTGATAAAATTTATGGGTTTTAATGCTAAAGTTCACTAGTAGTGTATGCTCGCTAGTAGTGCATATGCTCGTGAAGTAAAAGTTAACAAAGATTTTTGTTTGTTTTTTCTTTAATAAAGTAAAAGCAGATAAATGTTTAGTATCGAGTGTGACCCCCTCTAGCTGAAATCACAGCTTGAATTCGTCTGGGTATGCTAGCGAGGATATCCCGGACACTTGCTTGCGGAATACGTTCCCACTCCGCGGTAATCACATTCTTCAGCTCTCTGATGGTTTGCGGAGCCGGTTGTACTGATCTCACGCGTCGTTTCAGAACGTCCCAGACATGCTCTATAGGATTGAGGTCGGGACTTCGAGCTGGCCAATCCAAACGACGAATGCCGACCTCTTGCACATACGCTTCTACATCGCCAGACCGGTGGGCTCGAGCGTTGTCGTCCATAAAAATTGAGTCTTCGCCTAAAGCGGCCAATGCGGGTTGTGCATGAGGAATAAGAACTTCCGTTATGTATCGATGTCCAGTCAGTGCGCCGTTTTCAATGAAGACTAACTCTGTACGATCCATTGAATTTATTCCTGCCCAAAACATAACAGAGCCCCCACCATAAGGTGTGATTTCTTCAAAACAAGCCTCTGCAAAGCGTTCTCCTCGTCTTCGTAGCACTCGCCGACGTCGATCTTCACCGAACAGAGATATCTTGGCTTCATCGGAGAACGATACCCTATTCCAGTCTTCTTGAGTCCATGACTCACAATTTCGAGCAAACCTAAGCCTGGCAACTCTGTGCTCACGGAGTTACTTAGGGCCGCGGGCCGGGCGATGACTACGTATATTGGCCGCGAGCACCCTCCTCCTGACCGTCCATAGACTAATATGCACATTTCTTACTTCTTCGAGGTTGTTCTTAAGGTCCACATACGAAGACTTGCGATTTCTCAATGCGCGACTCACAAGAATACGATTATCCCGTGGTTGGGTACATGGTTTTCTTCCAGAACCAGGCCTTCTCTCGACGGAACCGGTGTCTTGATACCGCTGCCAGGTCCTTTGAACCGTCGAGCGACTCACACTTAGCCTCTGAGCCACGAAGCATTGGCTGCTCTTCGAGCAGCGCAATAATTTTTGTAGCTTTTACCACTTTCTCTAACATTATTGAGACAGCTAAACAGCAATAAATGAAGCTTTGACAATTAAGAATATGAAATAAATTCATAAAAATTGACTAAAAGTTATGAAAACCGATATTATCTTTTGGAACTTCGCACCAAAAATGTAGGATAAAAAGTGGTTTTCTGTAAAAACGAGCATCAAACGAAAATTTTAATTTAGAACGTACTGTTTTAAACACCACGGCATTTTTAAAACCGGCCAGTAACATGTACAAGTGATTGAAATCATTTTGGTACCGTATTTTTTTTAAAAAGAATTAAAATCCAAACCGCCCGTTTTTTTGCAAATGAGTGTATGTCAAAAAAGCTATCCTGCGATTTTCTACAAAATGCTATCTTAACTGTGTATGCCCTAAAGCTAACGAAACTGTTATTTTATGTTAATTCGCTAGCGATATTTTTAATTCAACGAGATCTTGCTTTCGTGCCACCAGAGGGCGCCATTTACGTTTTCCCTCCACTGGCAAATTAGCATAATTTGTTAGGTCTGATGAAATATTAAAAATATTTAGCATTCAGTTAGACTTGGTTCTTGTACAATGTACACTATGTCAGTAGGGTAGTAAAGATACATATTTCAAACAGTTATTAATATATATATAAGTCACAACAGCAACTCAAATACCTAATGGTACCAAGGATAGTAATAGCGTTCAAAACCCTAACAATTAAAGACTTTGATTATAAATCAAAACCTGTTAGGGACTTATCATTAAATCAAATAAAAGACACACAAAAGAAATGAAGCTACCTCAAATTATTCCCCCTAATCGTTGATGTCTCATCCTCTCTCAGTAGCCGTCCTGAGCCGAGGTTCGTAACCCGTTAGTGGGTTGCCCTCAGCATGGTCTCTTAATTCAAAGGGTTCGAGTGCCTTCTCCGTTCACCCTAAAGACCAGTGTGGCCAGAAAAGTCGACTCGCATCAAGCTATTGGCAGTAGGGCCATTAAAAAAAATACCTCAAATTAATTTAAAATACAAAGAAATGTGGGCAATCTAGATACAAATAAAATAACAATATAAGCAGTACACGAGGAAGCTAAAGACAAGTATCAATGACAGCATAATAAAACGAGATAACAATCGCTTTCTCGCAAATTGCTGTCATTACATCGTAGTGAAGGCCTCACAATGATGTTCCAATAGATGCATCAATTTATCCTGAAGAGACAAATGCTGTATTCGACATGATGGAAGCTCAATGCAGTCGAGAAGCGACAATTTACGGAGTAGCTCATTCCAAATCACCAGTCCACGACGCTAGTTGGAGACTTGATGCAATGCCACTCTGGATAATTAATTACTGTGAAGGTTTTCACTGAGGTCTTTATGTAACAGTAAAGTTTAAAGCCTGAAGTAAAGTGAATACTTGCTTTTCAGTTTCGTATGGCGTTAGAGATTTTGGTAAAGTAGGCAACAACAATATTTTGTTTTCATACAGTTATTATGAGCGGTTTTTACTAAATTTATGCTATCCAACTGTTGGTAATAGGCCTCATTAGCAACTGAAAGGATTGATATATTTGATTTAACTACATTTCTAGTCGTCAATTCAACAGGCTGGTAGTAGGACTCTCATATGTAATAGTCCGTCTGGGTGAGGACCACCGCAATGTCTATTTCTTTTGCCAAGCAGCAGTGTGCATGCACTTTTGTGTTTCGGTTTGAAGGACATTGTAACCAGTGTAATTATAGGACATAATGAGACTTAATATTTTATGTCTCAGGATGGTGAGCTCAGTGGGATACCCCACAGTACTTTGTAACTCAAGGTGCTGGATGGTGTTTCTACTGTTTATCTAGGGTGGTCGCTTACCATCAGGCAAACGGCATGCTCGTCTTGTCATTAGATGCCATAAAAAAGGCTAGTACAACATTTTTTAGCGTCTACGTGTCACCTTAGACTAACTCTCGTGAAGTTACGCACGAAATAACTTACCAGACTTACGACTCGTGAATACCTTGCCAGATTATTAACGAAATAGCTGCAAAGGTTTTCCAAACGTAAATTACCGTTGTTGGGCCAATATCTAATTATTTAAGTATTCCGCATGTTGGCATAAACTTTCCTTGGCCCCATTAGTGTTGAAACCTTAATCAAACTCCAATGTAAATAAATTTAGATTATATTGCGATTCACGGTTTCGAATTAGACAATAAAACTGATTTCAAGAGGGTCGTTAGTGTGTATGGATGCGCAAACGTGACTAATGTTTATAAAGATACGATACAGTTTTCAGTAACAAGCCATCAATATTTTCTTGCCAAGCTGACAGTTATGGCAGCAGCTATAGAATGTCAAAGACAATTTGTTGAAAAATATTGCTGCACATTATCGCAACTGCACTTGTCGGTTGGCGGAAGTTGCATGTTGGGCAGTACCTTAATCTATCTATAGCAATATTATAAAGCTGAAGAGTTTGTTTGTTTGAACGCGCTAATCTCAGGAACTACTGAACCGATTTTGAAAATTCTTTCACTAATAGGAAGGTACTTTACTCCTGAATGCTATAGGTTTTTTATCCCGGGAAAATATTTTTATCCCGGAAAAACTTTTTCACGCGGGCGGAGCCGCGAGCACTACTAGTACTTATAATAAAGTAGTAGAAACGGTGTGTCTGTACGTTTAAAGAAATGAGATAAAAAAGAGAGGGGATAACTAAAGAAGAGCAATGAACATTAATCAGCGATTTTTGTAATTCTTTTCAGTCTTTCTATTTGTCTGTTTTTCCGTGTGTTTGTTACTGAATATCTCTAAAATTACTGAACGGATTTCGATGAAATGTGGCACACGGGTAGATCATGTCTCGGATTAACACATAGGCTACTTTTCTACCCGAGAAAATAAAAAGTGGGATTTTATCCCAGAAAAACTCTTTCACGCGCGCGAAGTATCGAGCAAGGTTAGTGACAAATAAATAAAAATAAGATATTAGACTCATAATTACGATGGTCTTGCATGCAGAAAAGATAGGTATTATGCCACATAACAAAAAAAAACATAAAAATGCAGGGTAGGGTAGGTAGACCATAACCCATATTAGCAAACTCAAACAGGAAATATCAAAAGACAAATCAAACAATGGCGGATAAATGTCCATAATCACCTGAACCAAGCTGGACAAAATTAAAAGCAAACAAGAAATTTTCTCTTTACGCGTGACAAATACCGGATTGTAACGAATCACTCGAAGGTCCTAAACACACGGAGCCCAGTCGATCGAACATAACAGGAACAGACCTATATACAATTTAATCCGAAGAGCGTCCGTTGCAAAACAACCCTGGTGTTGTGATGTGGCCTTGAGGAAAATAGAGTACTTTTTTGTTTATTCCTTCTGAATTGAAATAGTCAAAAGTATTTGTTGGAGTACCAAATCGATGATATATGATAAAAAACTATCGAAGTTCGTACGGCAAATCCGGAGTTAGCTTATACTTCGACTAAAGCAGGCTTGCAAATTCCTAAAGTCCATCGATAAACTTATAGCCTCTTGACATAATATTTGGCTGTTGCTATACCTAACTAGTACAATAAAGTCTATTTTCGTTCAATATTTAAAATGTGTTTAGTTCACTATAGTATTTAATAATTTACATTTATTATTATTCTCTTAAAATTATTCACGATCCTAAAAACCGTTCAACAAAATTCACGATTTCTATATATTGAAAACCTTACGTTCTTCGCTAAACATTGGATTCAAGTAGTCGATCCACAAACCGCTGAGGGCTTAAAAGGGCCAGCTCAAATCGACACCGCAGCGAATATAATCGTATTTGTGCCACGACGTAAGTCTTTTTTGAATATTTACAAAATACTAGTGAGTGATAGATAGGTGAGTTTACAATCAGCGATTTTCCAATCTCGAGTCGGGCAGTTATATTGGGTTTTTATCAGTATCAACCCGGAGTCTGGAGTTTGTGCCTGATATGGCGAAAGGCGCGCTACATGTTACATCATAAGAAATACAGAGTAAATTGGGTGCCGTAGTTAGACAACTATCCTCAGAAGGGTAGACACCCCTCTGAGGATAAAGACGTGACGACGTCTGTTTTGTCTGTTGAGATTCCTTTTTCGCCATTCCTACAATACCTCACAAACAATTAGGCATAATTTGAGGGCCTGGCAGAAGTTAATCGCTTCTGGAGATTCAGTCATAGAATGACACTGGGATAAGATCTAAATCTATCCTTCAAGAGAAATCATGCGGTATTATGCACTTTAAAATCTCTAATTCTGATATCACTATTATTTTTGGGCAAACGTGGTACGTCAAAAACAAAGTGATTCGTATCCCCAAATGCACAAGCGCACTTGTCACATAACTAAAATCCTACGTCTACAATCACCCAGCTCAAGTTTTACTTTACATTAGAAAATTTAGTCGAAGAACGAATATCTGCGGACCCTCGATTCATTAGGTACTTCACTCGGCAAAAGTAATTCAAACTTGTGTACAGAACGTTCGGGGCGAACTTTCGCTTCATTTTCCTTGTAGATTTGTACGTCAACTATAGATTAAGATGGCGTCGCGTTTCTCGGACGAGACTGGATTCGTTCTGTTTGTATTCAATTGGTATTAGAGAATTCTGGTAAGGTGTGGGAGATTTATATATCCAAGTTATATGAGACTTAACTTCGAAGGTGAACAATGCAAATTTTTGGATAGTATTGCTATAATTTTAAAGTAAAATAAAAGCAGTGGAAATGAGAGCGTTAAGAAGCATGTGTGGGGTGACTGTGTGTGATAGACTGCGGAATACTAGGGTGATGGACATGTGTGCAGTGACAGAGGATGTAGTGACCAAAATTGGAAAGGGTATGCTAAGGTGGTTTGGGCATTTGGAAAGGATGGATGATAGGAGACTGACAAAGAGGATATATAAGGCGAGTGTGGATGGAAGGGCCGGCAGGGGTCGACCGCATCGAACCTTCGAATGTCAGATATCTGACATTCTATGTAAAGGCCAGGTCAAAAGCACCCTGAACCGGCGGGAGTGCATGAAAAGATTGAGGAAGGTAGAGGAAGCGAAAGTAGTGTGCCAGAATCGAGCAAAGTGGCGATCCATAGTACTTTGCCTACCCCTATGGGATAGAGGCGTGGTACTATGTATGTATGTATGTATGTATGCTATAATTTATGGACTTGTATCTAGGTTATACAATGTGAATATCTAGATTGAAGGAACTACTGCCAAAGCCACAATGCTGCAAAAATCTTTGACGCCACTGCGTCCAGAATGTGAAATTTAAATTTAACCACTATTCACGAATCTTAGTCATTACTGTATAGAAAATAGTTATTTCTGGATACCAACTAGTAAAATCATGTAACAGCAAACGCCTTTATGTATACATGATGGCGTGTCGGATCCATTTGCACGATCAATTAGTGCTAAAACGTAACGCTCGGACTGACCACTCGACTTAATTGTTACAGATTGCACGTCTTGTGGCGACTGGCGATGTTATCTATAATATATCTGGTGACTGGTCGTTTCTGCACGTTCGTGGAATTTTATAATCTGAATGGCGAGATAAAAGTGATAAAGCTACGCTGCAGAGGTTACCAGGAGCTTGAATGGGCCAGTTCGGTCAGCATCACTGACTCATAGAAAACTATAATGAGATTTTCGTAGGCCTAAACACTCCCGTACCCTCGAGCAAATCTCCATTCCTTTCTTTTCTTATAAAGCGCCGACAGTGTTCTGCTATTTAGTTTTTATTTTTTCTTGGAGACGGTGGAGATCACTTAACAGAAGTTGAACCCATATACTCATACCTTCATAAGCATTAATGTAAAAAAAAACCATCAATGTTCATAAGCTATACAAAAAGTTATTCTTGATGGTGTTGAGGGTGACGACTGCCCATGAAGTTAAACAACACTACCCTGAACTTGAATAAAATAAACTGCACTAGACTTATAAATGAACTCTAATAAGCCCAATACCTAATGTTTGCATACCAAAATTGTACATGTATAAGAGGACCAAGTATTTCAAAGTATCGTGTCATACGAGAAACCACCTCACAAATACATGCTTGTTAGGCACAAGCAATTGTCACATAATGCCATTACTAATGCAGTAATTAACGTTGAACTTACTGATGATGTCAATATACTAGTCTTAATTAATTAATGAGTTGAATAATTTAGTTTGTCACGTTAGGCATCTAGTGTCAAGATGTTGCGAATACAATACTATGGATGGTTGATGACATCTTGAGACACAACTGTTTTATTGCTTTCCGAATAAACTTTAAACTAGACCCATGACATTACAATACTCTTTTACTTTGAGGAATATTAAGATGCAGGTCTTTTGGGATCAAAAACAACAAATGACCCGAGATCTTAAAACAAGCATACTATTAAGATTGCAAAGATTTCTTATTTTCTTTCTGAGATGAATCGAGAATCAAACCCTTTAACTTAGATTGTAAACTGCCGCAATGATTTGAACCATATTTTTTCAAGGTACTGTCCACGTAAAATTCTTTTCGGAATAAAAAGAAGCCCTGAGGCATAATGCGGCTTCCTGTTAAAGAAAAAAAATCTGATTCTGAGCTTCGAAGATCTAGTCTACTTTCAAACTTTACTTCTTTATTGTATTATTACACCTAGAAGTTAAACGGTGAGTTACTTTTAAGATTTGCATCAGACTTAACCTAGTTTACAGCGACTTGAATTACCTGAAGTGAAAAAAAGTACTATATAATACCTATTGCTAACTTCAAAGTACCCAGAAAACCAACAAACCGTTGAAGCCAAAATTCAAGCTGTTATGACAATAAAGCTTAAAACCGGAATAAAATTATAATTCATATCAGAACACGGCGTATTTTAAATTTTACGAGCGTTGGGGAAATTTATAAGTGATATAAATCGGGAAGTCAATTCACTTAGCAGGAATATCTGGTCAGATCTACGGTCCCTAGCTTGCACTGGATATCCGCAACCATTTATATGACTTACAACGCATTGTTTGATTTGTGGTAACTTTTGGAACGGATTATGTGGGTCAACTTGTGTTACCATATTTTTCCCATTGATTAATGTGAATGAATTAATGCGTAGAAGCGGTGACAATTTGGAAAAATTAATTGTGGTGGGGAACACCGAAGGCAAGACATCGCGCGGTCGTTCATCAATAAGATGGACTGACCAAGTGAAGCACTCATCGTCCTCTAAATTCTACACAGCCGTAAGAGACGCGCTGGACAGAAACCGATGGAGGCAGATCATCCGCTCCAGATGCAACCCTGATGCCGACCACGATCCTCAGACATGAGGGAGCGACCAGAGAGAGAGAGAGAATGTGAATGAGGAGCTATTTGCAAGATGTTATGAGTGTACGATAGATGGGAACGGAATTGCCTGCCATGACTAATGGTCCAAACCCAAGGCACACACTGCTGACTTTTTAGAGTGACATATGTATTATATTACTAGAAAAAACGGTTTCACTAACGTATTCTTAATCAGAATTGCCGACCAGTTTCAACCTATTAAGTAGGTCATCTTCATAGGCGAGTGCCGAGAGGACGTCGCGTCGCGGAGGCCTCTTGATCACTGAACTAGTCGGCACTCGGCGATTCTGACCAAGAATACGTGAGTGAAACCGTTTTTTCCAGTAATATATGTCTCGTGTAAGTTTTAATAATATGAAATATGTATTGCTTATCAATTATCGTTCACTTTAATGGTGAAGGAAAACATCGTGAGGAAGCTTACCGACCTGAAAATTTTCATTAAGAATGTCGATGGAATGTGAAGTCCTCCAACCCGCATTAGGCTAACGTGGTGGAGTAAAACCTACCCTCTTATTAGTAGAGGAGGCCCGTGGTCAGCAGATATGAAGCATATGAACGCAACGAGCAACATAATAACAGGCTGCAACATGAAGATATATTTAAAGTGATTGTATTTTAAGTCATCACCTATGCTTTACTTCCAGTTCTATCTATTCTCATACCACTCGAAAGCGAAATCGCAACATACTGTTTGCTGAAGAACATTTTGCTGAAGTTTTTTATATTGTAGTTAATGACGATACGAGCATGGCGTTCGCCTTTTTTTTGTTTTGTTGACGCGGAGAAAGTGACTTATTACTACCGCCCAGTGTTCAAGGGGAACGACTGGGCGGTTATGTTGGGTTCACCGTGCCTTACGAGCCGACGTTGAGCCGCCCGGAGAGATGGAAAACGTCGGGCGACCGCCGGGCCGAGTCCCTAACCTATGTACACCGCACGGCATACCAACTAAAACTCCGCGGTGGCCATCTTCGGCGCATTAGGGACGGCTGCGGGCTTCCTCCGACTCACGTCTAAGTTGTCGTCCGCAACCGCCCCTGCGCGTACCGCTGTTGCGGTCCGTCTCCTGTTGTTGCGGGGGCTCAGAAGCGCCCGTACACCGAAGGACGCCCTTGGCGTCAGAGGCAGCATGAGGCTCGCTGCCGTCCATCACGGGGGTCACAGAAGTTGGCTAGACTAATAGGTGGACGGCCGTGACCCCCGGATGGCGTTCGACTGAGGTAATCGCATATAAGCAGTAGCTATACCATACAGAACTGTAAATTTCAAAATACTGCGTGGCACTCCACTACTCTCGCCACCCTGAGACATAAGATCAAGTCTCATAATGCCCAGAAATTACGCTGTCTACAATGTCCTCCAAAGCGGAATACAACATATAGACACTGTTGCTTGGACGCAGTAATAGACATAGCGATGATACTTTATGGCCCCATGCATACGAGAGACCTGCCACCAGTAAATTGATTGTGATTTGGTTGAATTTAACGGTATAACTCCTGTCTGACAAAAACTCTCTTCGGAAACTCTAATCCTAGATAAATTATTATTATAAAAATACAAATTATTGCATGATATTCCACTTTTGAGTTTAAAATTCGCTGCCCTGGTGTATGTAAGCAATAACCTCTTTACTATGAAGTAACATATTAATCATTACACAATGGAGAACATTGGTGATTGCTTTCAAGAACTAGCAGGGAATAAGCAAATAGCAATTGCCCGTAGATACCTTTGTCGTCTGATATCACCTCAGACGACAAAGGTTGATTCAAAGCAAGATATCAACGCTTAGAGATTCACTGAGTTCATTTAGATACGGCTTACGGTTTCCACCGGCAAATTATTAGATTTAGATTAGATCGGTCCCAAGAATCTTCAATGGCTTCGTCTTGGATAGTTCCGAGATTCCACAGAGGTGTATGGTAAAGATTTTTAGATTTAATCAGATTACCTTTGATACGTTGAAGTCTTGTTGTGGGGCTCCTTTTTCCGCACTTAGCCCATAAAAAGACGGGCCGTTGTGCGTGATGTGCCAGCTAGAACTCTAGTCAGCTCAACTCACTTCAAGTCTTTATAATATATCGAATTACTTTGATGTGTCCACCATACATTGATATCATCATCGTCAGCCTATATTTTAGTTCACTGGACATAAGCCTCCTCCAATACGTGCCATTTTACCCGGTCTTCAGCTTGTCGCATCCAGTTTCTGCCAGCGATATCTTGATCGTTATTTGATCATTTTGAGTCCTGATTTTAGTACTATGTTTTTTTCGCAATTCTTAATAAAGTCCTTTATTTTGGTGTAGTAAAAACGTATAGGGACTGTGGATTAAGAAGCCGTGGGCTAAATTCCCAGATTCATAAGAAACGGCTTTATTTTTAACTCAATTTACTGTTCTCAAGGTGCTAATTTTCTATCTTTTTGAATTGTGTCGTTTTCATCCTAAAGGTGCGAAATATTTAAAAGTAAATGGACCTCCACATTACCATAATTCAAAATTACCCCAATTCTTAACTCATTACCCCATAAACCGTCGCGAACTTCCCAAAACATAAGCGAAAAGTTGACTGGGTAATATTCATGTCGAAACTTTTGTCAATTTCCACACAAACTGAAGCGAGGTAGGGGCAAAGTGACATCTAGTACCTGCCGACAATGTTACGGAAGTCTTAACATTTCGAAGTAGAATATAGGGTCTAGAGTGTTTTAACTGGGGCAACTTCGTCTCGGATATTAACAGTGAATATTAACATTTTGGTATATTTATGAGGTTGTTTTTTTTTTCACATAGTACTCAGGTACTGTTTACCCCAATATAAATAATACTTTCATAAACGCCATATGATAACATTTTGTTTATTCAATGTGCTTATCTATGTGACCTGTATTTCTATTTTAACATAATAAGGTGGTGCTCGCTGCTTTCCCCGATAACGCTTTACGCTCTTCCATTGTCCGAATATCCTGGTGAAATCTTTCACCTTGCTCCTCACTAAAGTCGCCCAGATTTGTGGAAATCGGTCTACATGTTGCACCCTAGCTCTTGCAAGTTCGATAGCATGCACTCAACAAACTCGACATAGTCGTCAGATTTTTTTTACCTAAGAAATTACTCATAACCAAAACAAATGAGTTCCAAACTTTGGATTCGACTTCAGTCATTGATTTTACAAAATTAGGATCTTTCACAAGTTGCCTAATCTGTGGACCATCAAAACACCGGCTTTAAATTTTTCTGTACTTTTCTGTCTTTTCCGCTATAAAAGTCCCTAAGACACAGTCGATGCTAGCGCCTTCAATTTAAAGAATCAGATAAAAATATCCATTACATCCCATGGGAGCAAATTATTGGGATAAAAGTACTCTATATGTTAATCCAGAACATGAACTACCCGTATGCCAAACTTCATCCAAATCCGTTCAGTTGTTTCTGCATTTACTTCTAACAAACGTCTAACATTTTCAAAATCTTATAATATTAGTAAGATAAGAGAGAGATGTCTCAATTGATTTTACTTTTGACTCGCCATAATTGCCATGCAAACGCTAGTGTTTATATGCAATGGGTAAAAATAAAATAAGTACCTACGATTCGATGTTGTATGACGTCAGATGTCGTCTCCATCGCTATCTCAAGCACATCTATTATTGTTTAAAGAAACTGACTTGAAGTTTGAATCCACGACTTCCCGAACCACACCCTATTTCAAAAAAATAGAATTTAGTGATAGTGTGATGATTTATGCAATTAAGTCGAACAATGAGAGACGCTAAATAAATATGCAAAAAATAAATAAAGCTGTAAAGTGTGACAGTTAATCCGATTGTGAAGCTTTACAATTGAAAGTTTAATCCCACATGGGGTAATGATTTTTTGAGCGCAGGCTTGTATCCCGTTTGTACTTCAGATGGGTTATTTAGATACACACATATATATTGGGGTAGAGATATTTAGTATAAACTGTGATCATATCATACTGCTTTTATTTCTTCTATATAGAGATATAAGTTTCACATATTGCAAGTCAAGGTTACTTACATCAAATGTTCCCATTTCGCTAGCATTTTATGTGAATGAGTATTGGGGTAAACGCATACGAAAAATTTATTAAATCATTGAGCCATAGTTTGCTGTATTTCAGTCGATAATTTGATTCTGTTTTTTTATAAAAAGCATCTATACCTACTACAACGATTCTAAAGTATTTTTCCCTCATAAAAAGCGTATGTTCTCGGAAAAGATTTTTATGAATACGACTCCGTGATGAAAGGCAATATTAGATATTCCCATATCCATATCACGTTGTGGTTGAAGTACCATCCATGCTGTAGGTACTTTCAAATTAAATTTCTAGGAAGCGTGTCTACGTATATACTAAGTATATTTACTCTAGTTGCTATGCACGTGTATACAGAAGGCTCACAGATTTCAGAAAAACATTAACCCATGGTTACCAACCATTATGTCACAAGAAAGAAAGAAAGATTGATTTATTGTTGGAACAACTTACACATTAATAATAAAGAACATAATAATTATAAAATTTTATACAAGCCAACAACGGGAACCCTCATTCAGCTTCTTGCTGCAGTACAGTTTGAGAAATACCGCAGCGTTGATTTTCAATGAGGGACCCACAAGCAGAAACCGCACATCATAATCTAAGACCTGCTACCCAAACGGTTACATTAAGGCATACATGAAGGAGCACTGTTTACGGGTCATGAAAGCAGCCCTTCCAGATTAAGTGCGAACATTAGAGCTCACAACACTACGAAAAAACACGATAAATATATGGTGACAATAGTTTGAGCTGATATAGGGATTTTGTACAGTAAATGTTGCTCGTGATACTGCGTGGTGTTGTTTGACGGGCTAAAAGTCCGTGTTTTCCAGAATTAATGATGTAGCTTATTAATATGAGATATTGTCTACCTACGCCAAATTTTATTAAAATCCGCTCAGTGTTCACTTTTAACAAACATCCAGACAGCTGCAAAATTCGACAGAAATAGGTAATACAATAGGGTAATTTCCTATGTTTCATTTTGTAAATTATTTTGTACTAGATTTTGCCCGCGGCTCCGCCCGCGTTAAAAAGTTTTTCCAGGATAAAAGTCCCGCTTTTTATTTCCCGGGGATAAAATGTAACTTATGTGTCATTCCAGAACATGATCTACCCGTGTGCCAAATTTCACCGAAATCCGTTCAATAGTTTTAGCGTGAAAGAGTAACAAACATCCATACATCCAGACATCCATACATACTTACAAATTTTCGCCTTTATAATATTATTATAGTAGGATGTGACAGAAAATAATACGAAAAAGAAATTCTCCTGTGAAAACAACATCAAAATTGGTGGAAAAATGAAGCAGTTACTCATATTCGAAATATTATTATGATCAAAAGTGGAGACGTGGACGGACTATCGCGCTATCTCTTTCGCATACGCGCAGCGTTATGGCCGGCAACTCTCGGTGACGTCAGAGTGTAATATTACTGTTATTTGAACAATCCCTTCCACCAAATTTCAAAGCTTTATAACTTACTTATTATTGTCCCAATTATGAAATTTATTTATTTCTTAGATTTTGGATTGCATACATTTTTGATGAATGTATAAAAAGAAGTAGTCTACTACCCTATTGAACATCTCACATAGGAAAGAAGAACCACGCAATACATTAAACTCGGTATAAAAAAAATAGCACGGTATTATCCTCAAACACAAAAACGCATGCCAACTCCACTCCGATCCGACACAAATTGTATACCGAGTGTTATTATTGAAAATTCGACCGTAATTTTACAGCAATAAGAGCCATCTCTTCACCATCATCCGAGATTATATTTTTTCTTGAACGCTTGCTAAAGGATTTCTTTGAACGCGTACGATCAATATAACTTTGTTATGTGATAAGAAAATGTAAGAACAGATCAGAGTTGAGTATTGAATGTTCACATTTTGTATAGCATTAGGAGGAAAATATAGAGATTGCCCTAAATATTTTTTTTCTTGGAACTGGCACGATGGTGACTGTCTTGAATAGAATATGGAGTTAAGTAATAATCTAAACATAATAGCGTCACTTCTCAATATTGGTCAAACTTTGCCGATTTATCTTCGTAGGTATACCACAGGTTGACTCAGGAACGCCACCCCTCAAATCAAGCCAATTTGAGTTTCATTGTGATTGCTGTCTGAATGGATAAAAAACATGAACTCTACAAACCTACCGAAAAAAAAACAAAATCCAAGATCAACAACACTGGCCAACAAAAGATTTTATTTGTCTATACAAAGTGCGCAGTTTTAAACTAACTTCCAATAGTTTTTTCAGCCAGTGTCTCTTTCAAATTTATCTGTTGGCGGAGTACCAACATTCCGAAATACTATGAGTCGAATTGATCATTTCAATGTCGAGGAATGTATTCTATTCTTTTGTTGCGACACTCGTAACTTTTAGGCCTTTGAGTGCGCTATTGGAAATGTTTCCGAGTTTCAAAATTTGAATGTATTTGAATTTTAATGCGAAAAGGTTTGCTATAGGTTTTGTGTGAAGTTAGAACGGTCTGAAATGATACCTATAACAAGAGTTGAGGGTACATTTTAGCATGTAAGAGACGAGATATAGTTTACTATTTTTATTCTAAGAGCATTTAAAATTTATCGATTGATCTCATACACAGAGTTTTCATAGAAATTACTTTCAAATCTGGAGTACGGTGAAAAGTTCAACGTATTAAATTTTTTATTAGTGAACGGTGTAGTCTTCTAAAAATTTTTTTGTTTACAATAAGCCCTCAAACTTTACGTAAGAGATAATATATTTAATATAAATATTCAAGGCACATTGAATATTTACAAAAACGATATCACGTGACGTCACGGCGAAATAATAAAAAAGAATTATCCCCCTCTCACAATTATATAAGGCGTGTAGTTAATTTCAAATAGCGTGTTCGAGCCGACATAAAGAGAAAATTTAATCAAGCGGGCCCTTGCGAACGCCGTTACGGCGCGGAGCTGTGATAGGCAAATTTGAAATTGGAACATCGCTTCTATTACGTCACTGTTGTGTGACGTTATGTTTTTTCTCTTTTGCTCGACGGAAACCAAAACCGTTTCGAGTACGTACCTTTTTTTAAAATAGATCGGTTACTGGCCGGTTTGAGCTGTTGTGCTACGTCACCGCGATTGAAGCACTGGCTGGTAACTGATTTATTGTAAAGAAAAAAATAAAACACAACTGGCCGACGCATTGCTGTAGAACGTTCAATACATTTTTAAATATAGAACCGCATTCACAACCGCATACCATATGGCGGCTACGACAGAAAATATTTTTTTATTATAATATTTTTAAAACTCATCTCTGGTAGGAGTTTTGGCGGGAACTTGGAAGTGTCATGAGGTGCTCTTGTTTTAATCTATTATTTTCGTGATACTTAGTGTTATATTGCATAATAATGGTGGTATATTATCCAATATAGTTCTATTAAAGGGCTCTAATGAAGTGATTTGAAATAACTGTGCCACTGTTTCTTTGTTGCCGCCAAAACTCCTCGATAAAGTCTTGGTACAGTAGCCACTGCTTTACTACGAAATGGACATAGGTTAAAAAAAGACAACCAAAAATATCACTTTAGACGAGGCTGTATGGGGTTGAACCCTTTACCTTCTCTATAAGGAAAAATTATTAAAAGAAAAAACATCTCTGGAATTTTTTTTTTTCTTATATTCTTATAAAGTGACCCCACAGCCCACTGCACCTGAATATTTGTGGAGAGAGGTCCAGATAGACGACTGATAAGCGATGATTATCCCTCATCAGTGGACACAATTATGCCGGCCTGTGTGAGCCGGATATACATAGGCTGATCCTGGACTGGATCCGTGGGCCACTATGGCCCGTTTTAGCTCCTTATGTACGGTGGTCGGTATCAAAATATATCCTATCACCAGCAGGAACTAGAGAGAGGGCCATAGACTTATATTATTATTAGTTTTACTAAGCTCAGTGTTATTACAGTGTTTGTGCCCGATATGGCGATAGGTTCGCCACCTATCACATCATGGGACGGAATAATGGCGAAAAGTGGGTGCACTAGTTGCGCCTCTGCCTACCCCTTCGGGGATAAAAGGCGTGAGTGTATATGTATGTTGTACCAGAATCGAGCAAAGTGGCAATCCGTAGTCTCTGCCTACCCCTATGGGATAGAGGCGTGATGTATGTATTACTATAGATTTTTTTTTCAGCATCACTAATCATAAAAGTGATTCCACACTGTTTAGCATCAAACTTAAACAATGCAGTACAGCGGCAGAAGAGAACAATGCCTATCCGTTCCCCTTTTTCATTAACTCAGTGCTTTTCAACATTTAATACGATTAAAGTACTTAAATTCTCACATATTAATCCTTGAATAAGCTCAACAGCATCCGTAGAGGAAACCTTAACAACTTTTAATACGAAACTCACCCGAAAAGTTGGACCTAGTTCTGCGCCAAAGGAGTTTTGATGTCGTTTCTGGAAATTAAACTCTTGTGAAGTTTTTGGTAGTACTGACGTCTTGTTATAGCGGTTTGTGACCAATGAGGCTTCGAAAAAGTTGATTTAGCCTTCTATATTAACTATTTATAAATGGCATCAAGCCTTTTTCCTTGTTTTGGGTAGGAAGAGGTGTCATCACACATACCTATCATCAGAAAGTACTGATATTGGATTACAATAGATCTAAAAGTTATACATACTAATAAGTAGACGATAGCCTAGTTGGGAATGGAACGGTCTGCCGAGACAATGTCCGGAGGTTCAAAAGGCACACGCCTCTGACTTTTCAAAGTTACGTGTGTATTGTTTATCAATTATCGTTCGCTTTAACAGTGAAGGGAAACATCGTGAGAAAACCTGCATACCTAAGAAGTTCTTTATAAGAATTACGTATGTGTGTCTGTAAGTATGTGTGTATGTAGGTAAGTCTACCAACCCGCACTAAGCCGTGGTGGACTAAGGCCTAACGTCTCTCAGTAGTCGAGGAAGGCCGTGTCCAGCAGTGGGACAGTATATAATACAGGGCTGGTATTATTATTATTATTATACATACTAATGATTTCGTACGTTTACGCAAATGTTAGGCATTGAATCAAAACTATTTAATAAATTGAACCAAAAATACCAGCTGCCAGAGCTTAAGATACCGTGAGCTTATTCTGCGTATATCGGACCATCAACAAGTAATAGTTTTAAAATCTATTAAGTACCTATAATTGTTACATGCGAGATATTGTAAATTTTACTTTTAGGAAAACCAACATCTCAGTCCAGCCCGTGACCATGAAATCTGTAAAGTCTTCGAAACGTCAGGAGAAAATGTAATTTAAAAAACCGCTAATAAATCAGAAAAATAGTTTTTTTTTTCAATTTATACAAATTAATATGATAATTTATTTCTCAACATTTTTTTTATCATTCAACAGAAATACAATGTATAACAAAAGGAATCCAAATACAAATGGATTCCAGATTCGCTTGGGAAATATTGTGTCGGAACATTAAATAAACGAAAACTTGAGTTAACTATGTGATAATGGCGGGGTCAAACAGGAAAAAGTAGGACTTGAAATATGACCATGTTTTTATTCCGCGGCGAGGTCCATAATCGTATCTTATGCACCGTTTGAATTATTACTTTGCAGAGAATTATGTCTTGTGGGGATCTTTGATGCTTGGAATACGCTAGAAGCACCATGGGTTGTTGGTAGAGTTCACGTAAAAACTGTAATAATTTTAAGCTTAAATTAAACTTAAATTTCGTTGGTTTGCGAGTACGAAATTGAGTAGGCATAAAAATAAATGGCGGACACTACTTAATAAATCGAGAAACAAAACATATTGTCTATTTGTTTAGATAAATAAACATTTGCCAAACAGCATATCTAGTCAGGGACAGCACACACACGCACACACACACACTTACGCCTTTTATCCACGAAGGGGCAGGCAAAGGCGCAACTAGCGCACCTACTTTTCGCCGTGCACATTCCGTCTCGTGATGTGATAGCGGTCGAGTCTAACGCCATATCAGGCACAAAAACCAATCTCCGGGCTAACACTGAATAGAAAAACCCAATATCACTGTGCTCGACCCGGGGATAGAACCCGAGACATCAGCATTGCAGTTGTACCATAATACAACTACGCCATCGAGGTAGTCCACCGTATCAGGGACAAATCAACAAATATAACATCCGCAACCGAAATACCTTTTGAAGCAGTTTATTTTCTTGCAAAACCGTACAATATGAATAAATACTCATGTTATTCTCTATAGCAACATATATATGCAATAACTCTTCCTGTTACTTATGGGACGATACTGCGTGACCCACTTTCCCTGAATTATTGTGGAAACTTTTCCTCACAATCAGAATCCCTTCAGAAGCTCACCGAGCGGAAACTCCGAATGATAGCAATACTGGACCTATTGTAATCGTGTTTGAATGCTTGAGTAGGTTTTAAACCTATTACGAGTATTTTGTCTATAAGGCGCTACGAACCATAAGCATAAGATAGATTAACACATTTTTTAAACTATAAAACAACAATGCATTCAGGCCGCCATAATTATGTCGACTAGCGAGGGATTCTCTTAACCTCTAGTCAGTTGACACTACCTGGACTCCACTACACTTACCATGGTGCAGAGGCGTCACTTTCTCGTAGTCATATAATGCATACTTGACGGCAGAAGTATGCATTAATAGTATGTAACAAGACTCACAAGAATCAGCCAACTACCAAAACCCACATTCTGACGTTTTCAAACTAAACTACAACTTCGTCGAACACAGCCCGAATTCTTTGAAACTGCGTGACAGTACGCGAGTGTCGCGCCGAATTTACTGCCACAACTTACTCCCATCTGTCAAACCAAGTTCGAGCGAACAAAACAGATCAGAGGAGCTCGGGGATGGATCAAGTTTTTGTAACGTTTAATGAACTGGAAGTTGATATCGTAAGGGTTTTAAACGCTTTATTTGGAAAAGATTGGATGTATTGTGCTTCTATCCGGTTATGGAAACGTGAACAAATTGTTATCTAAATCTTTTTTTAAGTTTTAAGGTATTCAATATATTTACGGTGGTCTGGAATGTTCAAATGTCAGATATCTGACATTCTTTGTAAAGACAAAAGTATCCTGATACGGCGGGAACGCATGAAACGATTGATGATGGTGGAGGAAGCGAGAGAAATTTGCCAGAATCGAGTTAAGTAGCAATCCATAGTTTCTGACTATCCCCATGAGATAAAGGCGTGATACTATGGATTCTTTTCCACTACGAATATGGTGACTGTATATGCTCTTAGAATAGAAATATACATAATATAGATTTCACCTACACAATCGATTACGTCAAAACGATTTCCGTTTACATTCACAGACCACAATTATTATCGGACATAATGTCCGACAAATATAAACACCGCATAAATAGGGATTATGGACAATAAGATTCTGAGATTGCCACGATAATTGAGGAAAATAGTATAAAAAAGCTTTTGTATATTAAGAGGCATTACTTATAAAATTGTTTTCGTATTTATTTTTGTTATGGGCAATGGGCGTACATGGCAGTAAATGCTAAAACTAGAACTCTATTGAAATAAAACTATGATTATTAAGGCTATAGAGTGTACGGAACGTTAAAAATAAATAAAATAGTAGTCCAAAATATGTTGTCGGCTTCTCAAATCATCATTATCCACAGGAAGACCACTGTTGAACATAAGCCTTTCTTTGATATTTCCAGGTGGACCTGTTACTGTCAGGTCGGGCAAAGGCATTTCTATAAACAGCCACATTAAACCTACGAACAAATTACTTCCAAATTCAAATCCAATTGATTTAAAGGAGATATCCGTTTTTTGTATGGGTGCTGGGCCTCAAAATGTAACCAGGCTCAAATTATAGAGATAATAAAAGGGCAAAATATGGATCTGAGATCCATTACAAAATATTTTTAGACACACACACACACACACTCACACCTGTTATCCCCGAAGGGGTAGGCAGAGGCGCAACTAGTGCACCCACTTTTCGCCGTCATTCCGTCCCATGATGTGATAGGGGGCGAGCCTATCGCCATATCGGGCACAAATTCCAGACTCCGGGCTGATACTGAATAGATAAACTCAATATCACTTTGCCCGACCCGGGGATCGAACCCGAGACCTCAGCTTTGCAGTCGTACTGTAATACAATTACGCCACCGGGGCAGTCCTATTTTTAGACCCTTCCATTTATAAGTTACTTTTTTCTGACAGTTAATATTGTGCCGTTTTAAAGCAAAATAAAATGACGTAAATCTCAACTTCGGAGGTCTTTAAAATTAAACGATTTAAAAGGCTAGTTCTTAGAAGTTCTTTCCCAATATGTAAATGTTTTGGTTAGAATTTTAGGCCCGTTTTGGACATGTCCTTTATCGCGATAAATTAATTAGTTTTATTTCAATTTTGAACATTCGTGTAAACATAAAAAAATCATTATAATATAATTAACATTATTAACACTGTTAATGATTAAAATACTGAATTGATTTTAACTGCCTCGATGGCGTAGATGTAATTGTGTCCGCGGTATGACTAAAGTTTTTTTTATTGCATTGAATGACGAGACGAGCATGCCGTTCGCCAAATGATAAGCGATACGACCACCCATAAACAGTAGCAACACCATCCAGCACCTTAACTTACAAAGTAGGAACTGTGTCGCATTCCACTGTGCTCGTCATCCTGAGACATAAGATGATAAGTCTCATTATATCCAGTAGTTACACTGGCTACAATGTCCTTCAAACCGAAACACAACAGTGCATGGACACTGCTGCTTGACGGTAAAAATAGACATTGCGGTAGTACCCACCCAGATGGACTCTTATATATGAGAGTTCTACCACCAGTAGGACTCTCATATGCAAGAGTCCGTCTGGGTGTTCTGAATTCAGTACTGAGTTCTCGCTTTCGAATCCATAGTCAGGCAAAGTGATATTCGGTTATTCTGATAAATTACAGCTCGGAGTCTCGAATTTGTGTCCCAATATGGCGATATGGTCGCCCCTATCAAATCATGGGACGGAACATACACGGCGATAACGGTGGGTGCCCTGGTTGCACCTCTACCTACCCCTGCGACGATATTAAGGCGTGATGTGAGACTTTTTCAACTTTGATGAAACCTGGTATGAAGGCTTTGGTGCGAAGTCATTAAACTGCATGAAAGAACTTAGTCTTTATAGTATTTGTTTCAAGCCGAATTCTGCGTGGAGAAAGCCGGGGGCAAAAATTAGTATCAAGGTGACAAACGTAAAGCAAGTCCATGAGTTTATTATTTAACGTTGGAAGCTGTCTCATATTCAAACCAGGTCATACCAAACTAATAAATCCTACTAATCTTACTAATATTATAAAGGCGAAAGTTTGTAAGTATGTATGGATGTCTGGATGTATGGATGTTTGTTCCTCTTTCACGCAAAAACTACTGAACGGATTTCTATGAAATTTGGCACACGGGTAGATCATGTCTTGGATTAGCACATAGGCAACTTTTTATCCCGGGAAAATATAAACTGGGACTTTTATCCCGGAAAAAACTTTTTAATGCGGGCGGAGCCGCGGGCAAAAGCTAGTAATATTATAAACGCGAAAGTTTGTAAGAATGTATGGATGTTTGTTCTTCTTTCACGCAACAACTGTTGATCGAGTTTCAATGAAATTTGGCATACGGGTAGATCATGTCCTGGATTATCACATAGGCTACTTTTTATCGCAGGAAAATTTAAACCGGGGCTTTTATACCCGAACAACATTTAAACGCGGGCGGAGCCGCGGGCAAAAGCTAGTACTTATAATAAAAATACACAAATCAATACCCCAACCAATATATACTTAATTTCAATTCTTATTTTAATTAATGTTTAATAATCTTTAACTCAAAAAGCACTAACAAGTTTAAGCTTTAAGGCATTAGACTAACATTTTTTTTTTCAACTAATGACAATATAATGTCCGTTTGTGAAACAAAATTTACGATCGGAGAGAATATTTCATTTTTATGTACTACAGAAGAAAAATGTAGGCCACAAAACCAGTACTTTATTCTGAAAAAAGTGCCTATTAGTCAGAGATACTTGAAATAGAAGTCATTAGGGAAGACATAGAGGTTTTTACTATGTACGTCTATTAGCAATGTACCACACGTATTAAACGTCAGTCAAATTAGGTTGAGTGTGATTTATTGACTAGACTGTTCAAGCAATCAAGCCTCAAGGCTCCGCCTGATTGAAAGACTTTCTAAATAAATATTCCATCTCAACATAAAAATATTATAATGTATAAGTGTGTTTAATTATTGTACGACAATATCTAAAGAAGGTTTTCACAGAATTCTACATATCTGCAATACACTGACCCGCTTCGGCTTCGCACAATACCAGTGATGCCACAAAATCGCCAAAAAAAATATTAGTTGGTCAAATCGCTACCAAAATTGACAGGATCACCCGCTGAACTAATCTGAAGATTATCCCAAAATTTCATTAAGATCGCTCTAGCTGTATTCGAGTCCATAGGGAACGTACAAACACACGTATACTTTTGTACATAGATATGATATAGACTTAAGTCCTGTTTGATAAATTTCAAGTACATTGTATTTGTAAGTAATCGTATTAAACAGCTAATTTCCATCTAAATTAGCTGTATAATACTCATTTTATTACAAATTATTTGGGAGCGCAGATTATTATTATTTTTTTTTTGTATGGCCATCTTCGGCGCATTAGGGACGGCTGCGGGCTTCCTCCGACTCACGTCTAAGTTGTCGTCCGCAACCGCCCCTGCGCGTACCGCTGTTGCGGTCCTTTTCCTGTTGCGGGGGCTCAGAAGCCCCCGAAACACCGTACCGTGCCCACCTTTTGGTGTCCGAGGCAGCGTGAGACACGCTGCCGCCCATCACGGGGAGCGCAGATTATGACTTTTATATTTAGTCGCTTTATACGTTTACGTGACGAGTAGCATTTACTCAAAAGTTGTTTTTTTTTTTATTTGCCTGTATAGGTACACGAGCTAGAGGCCCGACTGATGGTAAGCGGCCACAGCTGCTTTTGGACTCGACACTGCCAGGGACATAGACAAGTTGCTGCCTACCGTAGGGAAAATACTCTTTGCCTCATTTGAAGAAAGAAAAGTTGAGAAGCAGACCCTATACTAAACTCAAGTAAACGTAATACTTTTATTTATATTCGGGGACGCAAAGACGTCATTCACCGTTAAATTCTCAAGTCGCAGACTAGTAAACTGAAACTTACCTCATAAACATGTCTCCGCTTTTATAAACCGACTTCTAGAGATGCTCGAGTGAGGTTACGAGGCTTTGTAGGTTACTAGGTGCTTTCTACTTTCTGTATAATGGGGATACATTTGATGTAGTACAGACTTTATAAGTGACTATGAATAATCCAGGATCCTTCTCTGTAGCGTGAAGAAGCAGCTCAGTAGGCTGGCATGATTGTGTCGAATGGCATGAGATAACCATCTGCTGTCATTCGATACTCTATCTGGACGGCATCGTGCTTACCATCAGGTGAGGTGCAGTTTCTTTGCGGTACCCGAATAAAAAAGAAACTCTCCCGGCTTCGCATAGGCAGTACTAATTATAATATATCTATAGCCAGATTCCGATGACGGCACAAAATTTACAAAATTCGGATTATTTTTTATATTTGATGATTGCTGTTAAAGTATACTTATAAAATACATGAAAAACACTCCAGCCGTTTTAGAGTGTATAAATAACATACGTACATATATGTTTATATAAGTATTATAAGTTTTAAATACTTTTATTGCAGCCTGGGCTGGCAAGACCGAGTTGTTACATTTCACACTCGATCGTCGTAGTACCCTTCAGAAGACCAATGTGAGATGATAAATTCTTGTTGAGTTCCATATTTCCAGAGGTCAGAGTAATAGCTTTTTCAATCCTTAAAGCAACACATTCAAGATTCCTCTGTTGTATTATGGGTGTTGTGTGTTAAAGCACGTAAAGCCGTTGGTCCTGCGCCTGATCTCTCTCCGGTCATGTCGGATTGCCGTCTCACCGGACTATGGGAGTGAAGGAATAGCGAGTGCACCTGTGTATTGCGCACACACTTGTGCACTATAATATCTCCTGCGTACCTGGCTGATCTCCGTTGAGATTGGCCGCCGTGGCCGAAACTGGCTAGGAGGATTTCATATGGGTGTTGGAGTTCGTTTAACATCAGGTGTCAAAATAAGGGCAGCATAATTGTGTCGACTGGCGAGGAGTAATCATCTCTCTTCAGGCGAAATTTGATTTGGATCTCACTCCTATAAGCACAATGGGTTCAATGCCGAGCCGACATAAAATGATCATTCCTTCGTGTGCCAGGCAAAAAAGGTCATTAAGTTAGCCTATGTATTAATACAGGATATGATCTATCCGTGTGCCAAATTTCATCTAAATCCGTTCAGTAGATTCTAAGATGTGCAGTAACAGAAAAACAGACGCTAAAAATCGCTGATTTGTGTTCATTACTCTTCTTTAGTCGCCCCTTTATTTTTTATCACACTTCTTTAAATGTACAGAGACACTGGTTCTATTGCTTTATTTTATGTATAGATTTATAGTGCGTAGAGGCTTTTTCCGGAAATCCCACAGTCCATACAAAATAGTGTAATTTTATCCCTTTGTGAGCATGTTTTCATACCCCAGTTCAAAGATTAATGTTGTAGACAAATGTCTACAGTCCTTACTATTGATAAAAAGTAACTAAAGATCCGACAGCAACATTCTGCAAATGTTCATTATGCAACTTTTAACTAACCGAAGTTGGGAACCTCTATCCCCGCGGGATGTCGTTCGTCTTTCAACTATCGACTTTTCCAATAGACGTTATCACGCATTTCCTTTTCAGGGTTAGGCAGAGTTGTAACATATATCTTTAGCTATAGGTCCCCATTAACAGGGTCATCTATTGCCATCAGTGAAGTTAGTAGAACCTTTGAAGAACTTTGTGTAAATACTTTTTTTCTGCCAAGGTCGTCCGCATAATCCTTTCCCTGACCAAAAAAAGACTATACTCGTTAAAATTAACGCTGAATATTTGAAATACGATAGATATAATTGAACTTTAAGTTTATATGATATTGAAGGCGAGCCATCAACGAAGGGAAAACAGTAAACAGATTGCGAAATCGAAATTTCAACTTTGTTTTGTTATCGATACTCTCAACGAATTGGAATCGAATGCGAAGACGAAATTAAAAAGTATGAACTAGCTTTTGACCGCGGCTTTACTCGCGCCATTTATTCACCAGGAATTATTTCACTTCCCATGAATGAAAGGATTTTCAGAATCAAAATAGTTCTTGAGATGCCTCTAAAAACATAAAGAAAAATATCAAAGAACCTTATTGTATGTCTCGTGACATTAATGTATATTTTGGCACGATAAGTAAACAGAAAAATGGCTGAACAAGAGCAAACCACTCACCGATTCAGAATGGGCCTCTCGTAAGAATATAATTCCGCCACTTGAGTCTACCCCAGCCGTCTTGGATGAATCCAGCTGAACTTAGCGTGTTTTATGACAGTTTAAAAGAGGTCGTAGTCAGGTTCTAAGATAAGAATGGCAATTTGATTGCTAGGTCTTGCTCACAGCTTCGCCTGGACCTTTCCCGATAAAACATGTACAATTTTCTGCGGTTAGAAACTGGTGTTAAACAAAAAGAGTAAAAAATCTTCCCATCATACCTTTGTAAGGGGGGTCGCGCAACATTCTTATTCAAGACGCCAGTTGCCTTAAAATGTAATAAAAAGATCAAAAAGAAATAGATAAAGACTTTACTGAATTCTAAACACTAAAGTCTTAGTCCTCATAAATAATTGTACCTTCGAAACAAACACTTGTAACAATGGGTTCTAATAAATATCGTTGAGAGAAATTAGATCAGGGTTGACGTCGCGTCGCTAAATTCAAATTAAAGTGTTCTCCGTAATCACAATTTCTTGTCTACCACTGATTTTTTTAACTTCGTACCAATAAAAGTTCTATTGTTCAGGTATTAAAAAGTCCTTATTCCTTTTTTTTATATAATGACCACGACCGCCCATAAACAGTAGCTATACAATCCATCGGAGGAGATCTCTCGCTGCCGGCCGTGGTGTCTGCCATGGTCGGCGGCTGGAGGTCTTGGCGTGCGATGGTCTCCTTCTGCGAGTGCGTCATCTCGCGGAAGGAGAGCGCCGGGCGGGATCGTGAGCAGAACGATCCCACCCGCAGCCAGAGGAGACGTAGGAGGCGCCGGGTGGACGACGGACCGGCGCCTCGTGCCCTGTGGTCCGGGGGCATATAGAGAGTTCCACCACGGCATCCCCTGCCTGTCGTAAGAGGCGACTAAAGGGTGCTTCTAGAGAGTCGCGGGGTGAGCAGCGATTTAAGCGACTCCGAGGTGGTTGACAATGCGGGTGGTTGGTCTCCCGCTGTCGTAGACGCCAAAGGTGTCCTTTAGAGTGTGGGGGCATCTTAGCCCCCTTGTATATAGAGGGTCCGTAACGGCATCGCGCAGGGACGGTCCCGTGCAGCTATCTTAGTGCAACAAGATACCCCGGGGCCGTCTCGTATGCGCCGAAGAAGGCCACCGCGGGTTTTGGTTGGTATGCCAGTGAAGGGGGTACATAGTGTTAGGGACTCGGTCCAATGCTCGCTCGGATGATGCCATACTCCAGAGTGTCGACATTGGGCTGTAAGACTGTGCGAAACCAACATAACCATTCCACTCACCCCCCCCCCCCCGTGGTGGTAGCGATAATGCGTTTCTCCCCGCGAAAAAAAAAAAAAAAGCTATACAATCCAAAACAACTCAGTTTTTTAAGATCTAAAACTCACTTCTTAGTTTCCCGGCCTAAAAATCGAATAAACAACTTGATTCATAGTCCAACACAACTACAAACGAGGTCTTCATACCACTAGTCTAATATACTGAGTTTTCGTCCCATCTTTTTCCAGGTATAAAATAACAGAAGCACTCAAGGCTTATCCCGGATTTTTGTAACGTTGATGAATATTAAACGTTATGCCAAGCTAGCCTTCTAGAGTTTTATTCACAGGGCTAGATGAAATACTTCACACTTAGAAAGTATTTTCACACATACAGACGCTCACGAGTTTTATCCCCGAAGGGGTAGGTAGAGGTGCAACTAGTGCACCCACTTTTCGCCGTGCGTATTCCGTCCCATGGTGTGATAGGGGGCGAGTCTATCGCCATATCGGGAACAAATTTTAGACTCCGGGCTGATTCATTTAAAACCCAATATCACTTTACCCAACCTGGGAATCGAACCCAAAACCTCAGCATTGCAGTCATACCGTAATACAACTACGCCACCGAGACAGACAACCTAGATAAAATACTGCTATAAATTCCAACTGTTATACCTAGACTATTATCCTGACGCTTTACAAAGTCTGCAGTTGCTAAACATTCAGAAGAAAGTTCCATACATTATTTTAGGTTAGATAAGCCACGTTCTTGCCAAAGGACATAGATTTTTTCCTAGGATGATTCGCGAGGCTATTAGAAAACATCCAAGTTTCAATAGAGAAGATGGTTAGAGGCTTGCACAACCCTAAGATCTTGTTATATATTTAATCCAATCGGATCGCAAATACCAGATGGTCACTTTGAGCTCATTCTACGTAGAATGTAGATCGGATCGTCGTAATCAAATATTTTTTTAAATCTTGTATAATTGTAAAATGTAATAATATAATTTTGAATTTTTGGACAGCCAACGCCTTAGTCCGCCCCGTGACCATAAAGGGTGCAAATTGTAAAATCTCCGAAAAGTCGGAACAAAATAAAAACAACCAAATCATTAACTAGCCACTCACGTCTTCGCTCGCATAAAAGTCCTTAAAATCTCGCTATGCATTTTACAGCTGGAAAAGCAGATTTAGGTTACAATAACAACAAATAAATACAGAATAAAATCAATTGGAATCTCTTCAGACCTCAACAATCGCGCGCCAATCAGCGGGCGGAGTTCAACAGCCGGTATATGGGAATTGGGAAATGGGTTGATGAACTCATGACCGATATTTACTGATTGAAAAATGATATTTACTAGGTCTGTATAAGTCTCTCACGGTAGACCACAAAGTATCTTGTTCCAAGTAGGAATGTATATTAGTGCACTAGAAAGTTTATTACCATTTTGCATTATATTATTTAGACAAATCGTTTTGCTGAGGATGTTCTTGCGTTGGTTTTTTTCGATTTGAATTTGTGTCTAATATGACGAAAGGGTCGCCCCATATCACATCATGGGACGGAATACGCACGGCGAAAAATTGTTGCAGTAGTTGTGCCTCCGCCTACCCAATCGGGGAAAAATGTGTGAATCGATTTGTGTTTTTTCTTCATAATAATAACACGGTCCGAAGCGATGGTAGATTCATGACGATTAAAATAAATAATTTGAAGAGACAACTTGAGTTTAAAATACTTTTTCTTTGAAAGGCGTTTCGAAAAATGCAGGAATGTTTAAGGCAATTTCCCTATTTCCAAGGATAATTTAAGTACTTACGATTGTTAGGTTAAAATATTTGGTAATTATTCAAATAATAAAATCAGAATTATAAGGCATAAATATAGTATTACAGCAATTCTTTATCGAAGTTTAAGACTAACGGAAATAACATTGAATAAGTTTGAACGGAAGGAGCGGATGGAATGGTAGGGATGACATGATTTGATGTTTGTTGAATTCTAAGAATATGATGGCCGGGACGGGCATTCTAGTCGGAGCGACGGTTGAAGTCAGACGTGCCTTGGGATCAAGAAGTGTATAGTGTTTTGTGTAAAGTGGAAGCAAAGTGTAAGTACCTACTACAAATAAAGTGACTGTTCTTATAATGCTGGAATGTAAGTTTTATTACACGATGTAATCTCTAGCGTCCACAGAAACCTCAAACCTTTAATAATCATGGTGCTTACATTTTGACTGAGTCTATTTCAAGACACTCAGTTATATAAAAAAATTAAACTTTCAATAAACCCCGTACAAATTGTATAAATGTGATTTGTAATTTTGATGGGTATTTGTTAAAAGTAAATTTACTAGAGCTGCCGATTGGATTTCGACAAAATTTGGCATTCAAATAAATCATTATTTTTGTATTGCAACTAAATGAGGAGTCGAGCATGCCGCTAGCCTGATAGTACGCGTTAAGACCGCCCATACACAGAAGCGATACTATACAAATCTTTCAATTACAAAGCACTGCGTAGTACTCCACTGCGCTCGCCGCCCTGAGACAGTAGATGTTAAGTCTCATAGTGCGCCGTGATTACGCTGACTACGAAATATCCTTCAAACTGGAACACATCAGTGCATGGCACTTAGCGGTAGAAATAGACATTGTGGATTAACTTGAAAGCTATATTTTATAGCGAAGACACCGAGACAGTCAAGTCAGACTTTAAAGTATATACTTCATAGTCCATTTAAACGTTCAATCCCTAACAAAGGTTCAAAGAAAACTACAAAGAGATTGCACACAAAGTTATCAATTACCTCAATCCAACCGCCGTGAGCTTGGCTTATTATTTCTACATGGAGAGCTAATCGGATTTGTGTACCCCGGGGTTATAGTTGTATCAATTAATGATATTGTGATATTTGTTATAAATTTTTAATAGAATGGGTTTATCTTACTACTAGTCTCTGTCCGCAGCTCCACCCGTGTAAAAATCAGGCCGACATAACTGTCTCGCCTAACGAGGATGATCATCGCTGGTCAATCGACACTCTGTCTGGACTCCTCTACGCTTACCATCAGATGCAAACCAACTTTGGCGTGCCCGTTTAAAAAATAAAAAAGATTTACTGGGATAAAAGTCCCGCTTAATATTACCCCGGGATAAAGTAGTCCATAGATCACGAGTAATATTCCTATTAGTGAAGGAATTTTCAAAATCGGTTCAGTAATTACAGAGATTAGCCCCTTCAAACCACAAAACAAACTCGCAAACTTTTCCTCTTTATAATATTAGTATAGATTATGCGCATACGCATACTCGTCTTTTACTCCTGGAGAGGTAAGCAGAGACGCCACTAGTGAACCCACTTTTTGCCGTGCGTATTCCATCCCATCCATATCCATTACATCAATCGAAGCGGTGATAGCCTAGTTGGAAGTGGAACGGACTGTCGAGACGAATGTCTGCAGGTTCAAAACCCAAGGGCACACAACTCTGACTTTTCTAAAATTGTATGTGTGTATTTGTGAATTATCGCCCGCTTTAACGGTGAAGGAAAACATCGTGAGGAAATCTGCATACCTGAGAAGTTCTCTTAATTTCGAAGTGAAGTCTGCCAAGCCGCGGTAGGTCAGCGTGGTGGACTAAGGTCTAAACCCTCTCAGTTGTAGAGGAGGCCCGTGTTCAGCAGTGGGCAGTACATAATACGGGGCTGGTATAGTATGTTATTCCGTCTCATGATATGATAGGGAGCGAGCCCATCGCCACATCGGGCACAAATTCCAGACTCCGTTCTGATACTAAATAGAAAAATCCAATATCAATTTTCCCGACCCGGGGAGACCTCAGCACTGCAGTCGTACCGTAATACAACTACGCCACTGAGGTAGCATGATACACATACTGTAGAAATCCGTTTATCAGTAAATCTTAGGTTAAACTAGGAAATTTAAAGCCAACATGAAGTTCACAATAGCCTAGTTGGGAATAGAACTGTCTGCAAAGACGTATGTCCTATTGTATTGTCAGATCAGAAACTCTAGATAAGTACCTTTGACTTTACCAAACTATGTGTGTATTGTTTATCAATTATCGCGAAGAATTAGAAGTAAAATCGAAGCCGCTGAATGATTTTGGATGAAGTTTTCTGGAATAGTATTTATTATAGTCCTCTTTTTATTTCGCAAAACTACACAAAGCTATTTTTGTTCCAGAGAGATCTTGTCCACAAGTGGAGTTGGTAAAGTAAACAAACACAAATTACGCCTTTATCTCCGAAGGGTTAGGCAGTAGTGCAACCTGGTTGCACTCACTTTTTCCCTGTATGTTTCATGCTGGGAAAGGTAATAAGAAGAAGAACCTAATATCACTTTGCCAGTCTCAAGGGTTGAATCCGGAGCCTCGGAGAGGTGTCTCAAGTCTCAAGTACGTCACGTAGGTCGTCTAATATAATAATCGAATCACCTATACTAATATTATAAAGCTGAAAAGTTTTTTTGTTTGGTTGAACAAGCTAATCTCAGGAACTACGGCACCGATTTCGAAAATTCTTTTACTAATAGAAAGCTACATTACTCCCACGTGCATTATTTTATCCCGGGAAAAAAATTTAATCCTGGAAAATCTTTCTCACGCGGGTGGAGCAGCGAGCAAATACCATTTTTTGTCTAAAATAGGATTTTAAAAGCAATCTTTATCTAAAAATATTAGAACATATACCTACGGGAAAATACATTATACTCATACAGAATTTAAGTGTCGTAAAAAACCTATAAAAATTTAGGAATATCTGCGTATAAAGCCATTCCAGAAGCAGCTTCACCGCAAGTCGTGTGTCGGTTGAAAGTTTAAACTGAGAGAATTTTTGTATTTTAAACCGTTCAGTAAATGTATTGTAGTTTTGGGATGTTTGCAGTTTATGGGTGTCTTTAATAAACTTTAACTATGGTTTTAAGGAGTGCCTCGGTGGCGTAATTGTATTACGGTACGACTGCAATGCTGAGATCTGGGGTTCAATCCCCGAGTCGCGCAGTGATATTGGATTTTTTTATTCAGTATCAACTGGAAATGTATCCGGTGTGGAGATAGACTTGCCCCCTACCACATCATGGGACGGAATACGCACGGCGAAAAGTGTGTGCATTAGTTGCGCCTCAGCCTACCCCTTCGGAGATAATAGGCGCCAATGGATGTATGTAACAGTACGAGAACCTAGTTATGAACGGTCTGCCGAGACAATGCCTCAGGTTCAAAAGCCAAGGCCTTTGATTTTTCTAAGTTACGTATGTATTGGTTATCAATTATCGTTCCCTTTAACGGTGAAGGAAAAAATTGTGAGGAAATCTACATGTACCTGAGAATTCTGCATAAGAATTTCGAGTGTATGTGAATTCTGTTGGATGCTGTGTACTTTTCCAAGATAAAAAGCAGTATGGTAATCGATGACACAGCCTATTTGTGTGCTCAATTTCCACGGTTTCAAGGTTTTGACCGAGATTGTAACATTGTAAAGAGTTTTAAAAGGCTTGACTCTACCTAAGATCTAATAAATTGTAAGCGTTATAACTTATAAGTATATACGTCTTAGCCAAGTGGTTTACTTTACATTAAATTTTTACATAAATAAAACTACAAGGAACCTTCTCATTATTATCATTTCATTTTTCTAATTTCAATGATGCCCCACAAAGTATCCTATAAACCAGAATACAAATCGGATTATATTGTTGTTCGCTGTCCATTGAGTGCATTTTTCGATTCCCCAGCATTACATACGAATTGAGACGTCGGTGTTCAGCAAAGGATTTTATTTTTCGTTACGTGGCTGTTTATAGAATGCATTCAACTTCGCAAGACGATTTTATTGAGCGCGGTATTTTTATTAAAAAAAATCTGATGTAGAATTGTATTGCGATTTAATTAACTGGCGAATGGTGCGGTTCCCACATTGCTCTATCCAAAATCCAAAATCTAGTTCTACAAAAACGTATACAGCATAGAACTACCGCTTTAATCCCGCCTTTTATTTGTGCCATGCTGCAACCAGGGAACTCCCTTTTCGCCATACGTATTCCATCCCATGATGTGATGCGAGGCTAGCGTATCGCCATATCAGGCACTAATTTCAAACTCCATGTTGTATCAGCAGAAAAACGCAGTATCACTTGCCCGAGCCGAGATTCGAATCCGAGACCTCAGCGTTGCAGCCTTACCGTAATACAACTACGCCACTGCGACAGTCTCGTAAGGATATGACAAAAACCTTAGGTAGATATACGCACAACAAATGATATTATGTAAACTGCGACCGTCCTCATTATACGACAATCTCATTCCCCTATTGCTTTTCCGGATTGTTAGTTATACGTTAATCCTCAGTCGGTAGGTAATTAATCATTTTTAATACAGGACAAAACTTCCTCCTTACCTTAATGTTTTTATACGAACCGTAAACTGGAACTTTCTTGATCCAAACTTTTTTAAACGCAAGTACGGAGAGTAATGAGTTGCCATTAAACATTTATGCACTCCTGTTAAGTATCACGGATTTACCATATTAATGCAATAGGGTAGTTTCCTAAGTTCGATTTTGTACATTATTATATATGTAACGGAAAATAATATGAAAAAGAAATTCTATTCTGAAATCGGCATCAAAATTGATTACAAAATATAGCTGTTATTCATATTTGAAATATTGTTGTGAACAAAAGTGGGGTGTGGCAGGGACATCGCGCTATCTCTTTCGCACGTAGGCAACGTTATTGCCGGTGACGCTCGGTGACGTCACAGTCACTGTCTGTCAGTCCGATATTACTGTTATATGACAACTACTCCTCACTGACAACTAATTAGTGCGCCAATTTCGAAAATTCTTTTTCGGTGAGATTTTGGATGACGTAAATTTTTGATAAATATATAAAAGAAAGTAATCAACTATCATATTGCTTACAAAAAATATGGATGACGTCAACCCCCGAAAAATGTAGGTCTAAAATCTAGCCTAAGTGACAGACCTATTCATCGAGAGTCAGTTATAAGTACTACCAGCAAAATATATTTTTGGGCCAAGGAGCACATTGTAAGCATGTGGGTATTTAGTAAGTAAATCTTCACGCTTAACATCAGATGGGCTAGCACGTCTTATCATTTACGTGTTAAAATACCAAATACACAGTTTTATGAGAATCTTAAAAAAAATAACTATTCAATTTCAGATGTTTATTGGCGGCGGTGGCCATTTACAATCAGGTGAACCGTATGCTTGTTTGCCCCATATATCATTAAAACAAAACACTTTAATATAGGCTACCTTATTTAATGTTGTTTGTACGCAATTATTACTTTAATGTATAAATTATTCAACATAGAATACCTTTCCGTGCAGTCGGTTGACATGAAAACTTTATTTACCAATGAAATAAACTTTTAAAATCCTTTTAAATGCTTTTACTCCGCCCCAAAGTTTTAGTAATGCGTGGCACATAACAATTACCGTTACTTTTAACGGATATTGCTTTTTCTACTAGTTAAAACTCAATCTATGGCACCATTGATCGGTTAATATGGAAATCGAACTCGGTTTTACGATATTTTATTATGTAATAGTCTTGCTCGCAGCTTCATACGGGCGAACTAGTTTTCCGGGATAAAAAGCAGCCTATGTCCTTTCCAGAATCTTAAACTATCTCCATACTAAATTTCATCGAAATCTGTTCTGTAGTTTTTGAGTTTATAGCGATATATACATTTATGCGTCGAGTAACGTCTACTCAGAAGTTAGGAAACAAGCCCTTAATATATAATGTCTTACGTATAGGTAGAGGTATATTAGGCTCATTACACACTCAAACAGCAGTTTACTATTTCGTCAGTATTCTTCTGGCGAGAGGAGGCATCCCAGCTCGGGCGGAGACTGGCTCCGAGGGAGGTCAAGGACCAACTGGCCTCCATCCGCAGCGCCGCCGTGGAGGAGTGGCATACCAGGCTGGAGAGCCCGAATGCAGGCTTGAGGACCGTCGCGGCAGTGCGACCTGTCTTCCTAAGCTGGCTTGACAGGCGCCACGGTGCGCCGACATTCCGTCTGACACAGGTACTGACAGGCCACGGGTGCTTCGGCTCGTTCCTGTGTCGGATCGGAAAAGAAGAGTCCGCCGTGTGCCACCACTGTGGCAACGGCCGCGAGGATACGGTCCAACACACTCTCGAGGAGTGCCCAGCCTGGGATCTACAACGCAGCGCTCTTAGAGCAGTCGTCGGCGGAGATCTCTCGCTGCCGGCCGTGGTGTCTGCCATGGTCGGCGGCTGGAGGTCTTGGCGTGCGATGGTCTCCTTCTGCGAATGCGTCATCTCGCGGAAGGAGAGCGCCGGGCGGGATCGTGAGCAGAACGATCCCGCCCGCAGCCAGAGGAGACGTAGGAGGCGCCGGGTGGACGACTGACCGGCGCCTCGTGCCCTGTGGTCCGGGGGCATATAGAGAGTTCCACCACGGCATCCCCTGCCTGTCGTAAGAGGCGACTAAAGGGGGCTTTCAGAGTCGCGGGGCGAGCAGCGGGGGGCTGCTCAGTCCAATCTAAGCGACTCCGAGGTGGTTGACAATGCGGGTGGTCGGTCTCTCGCTGTCGTAGACGCCAAAGGCGTCCTTTAGAGTGTGGGGGCATCTTAGCCCCCTTGTATAGAGAGGGGCCGTAACGGCATTGCGCAGGGACGGTCCCGTGCAGCTATCTTAGTGCAACAAGATACCCCGGGGCCGTCACGTATGCGCCGAAGAAGGCCACCGCGGGTTTTGGTTGGTATGCCAGTGAAGGGGGTACATAGTGTTAGGGACTCGGCCCAATGCTCGCTCGGATGACGCTATACTCCCGAGTGTCGACATTGGGCTGTAAGACTGTGCGAAACCAACATAACCGTTCCACTTACCCCCCAGTGGCGGTAGCGATAAAGCGTTTTTTCCCGCGAAAAAAAAAAAAAAAAAAAAAAACAGTACTTTACTATGAAATGTCCTATATTTACTAATATTTAAGGCATACGTCACACTTAACAATCGTCTTCATATAAAACAATAAAACCTTAATCAGTCGCAAAAAAATTAAACACGCGTTATAAAAGAGACCGAGATCGCCAAAAATGTCAAAATACATTTATAATTAAACTCGGAGCGGTGATAAAGAATTAAAAATTAAGTTTATCGCATACAGTGCGATGTCGCAATGCGGTTGCGTGGGATTTTCCACTTTTCCCCGGGATTACAAAATTTTTACCCGCACACGGGTTAAGCCAATACTTTTTTTTCACCTGTGACTATATCGGAAGATTTCACAAATTCGGGTTTGTTTTAATAAAACTCTGATGTTTAATGGTTTTAATTAATAAATCAAGCATTTAGTGTTACCTTTGATTATGAAATATAGCCGTAAAAACATTATCTCATTAGAATTTCGAATATGTCTACCAAGTAACTTCAGAGATAGGAGTCGTTAGATACGGGTCTGTTATTGCAGCATCCAGAAATAGTGTTGATGTGTGAGCTTGTATTTGTAGCAGATTTACTTTTTAACACGCTTTTATAACCTTTGGCATCCATAGCATTATTTCGTAGGTATTGGGAGTTCTAAAATGCTTAAGAGTCGCAAGTGTTAGTGAAGAGATTCGTAAACAAGTCGGAATTATAATGAGGTTTGTATGACATACATACACACACATATACTCACGCCTGTTACCCCCGAAGGGGTAGGCAGAGGCACAACTAGTGAACCCACTTTTCGCCGTTATTCCGTCCTATGATGTGATAGGGGGCGAGCCTATCGCCATATCGGGCACAAATTCCAGACTCCGAGCTGATACTGAATAGAAAAACTCAATATCACTTTGCCCGACCCGGGAATAGAACCCGAGACCTCAGCATTGTAGTCGTACCATAATACAACTACGCCACCGAGGCAGTCATGTAGGTTTGTATGACAGTGTAAAAATCTATTAAAGACTGTCAATATATTCAAATGATAAGAAAAAATACGAATATAAATGTAAAAAATGCATGAGAAATAATAAAAAAGAAACATCTTCGCTTTTAAATTCAGCTCGAAATTTAAATAAATACGCACTGAAAACAAAATTCCAGGTTTTCTGGCAATAAGACTACCACCAAAAGCCAAATGAATGGAAAAAAATGAATACCTATTGAATACGTATCTGCGTAGAATATTACTTTTATTACTCTAATTAAAACAATATTAATTATATTGCATCCAGATAAAGGACATGTTCAAAAACCGACCTAATATTTCAACAAAGACAGTTTATATATATTTGGATAGAACTGCTAAAACTATCCTTTTAAAATAGATCGTAAAAGACCTCCGATTTTATGATTTATGTAATTTTATTTTCCTTAAAAACGACATTTAATATTAACGTTTTAAAATATGCTAGTTGTAAATGGAGGGAACGAAAAATATTTTTTAATGGATCCCAGATCAATATTTTGCCCTTTTATTATCCCTATAATTTGAGCCTGGTTATATTTTGAGGCCCAGCACCCATACAAAAAGCGGAGATCTTTATTTTATGGGTTATTTTAAGGGCACTCGCAAAAAGAATCTGAATAAAATTACGCGGCATTTTATAAATCAAAACATTCCAATGCGAAATTCACGATTCAAAATGAACATATTTTTACGAAAAAAAAAATGTATTCTTTATCGAATGAACCGTTCCAATTTCAAATTTCATTCTCGAATTTCAAAAAATATATATTTTTTTAAATCGGCTACCGGTCTCTCGAGTGTCGTACGGCGGATGAGCGCTTGAATCGCTGCTTTGCATACGGCTATTACCGGTGATTTCAGTATACACTCCCCGAGGGTTGCAGCGACGTTCCGCTCCTCGCGTCTTTTTATCCAACGATGAAGCGATGTTTTTACATTTGCATTCCAACATTGCGTACTGGCTGCTTCAAGTGGTTAATGTGACAATCTATGTATAAAAAAAAAGAACTGAATCGACGTAGACATTCAATTTGCATCTTGATTAAAAATAAAGTTTTTTGTTAGATCCCTAAAGCCAAATACAAAAATTATTTAAATTATGTATAATATAAAAAATATTTACGAGTATCACCACGCCTCATGACGTCCACTGAACATAGGCCTCCCCCAAAGATTTCCAGACGGACTTGACAAAAGCGGCCTCCATCCAGCGTGTTCATGCTACTTTTATGTTCAAGTCGTCTGTCCGCCTTGCAGGTGGACGGCCGTCGCTGCGCTTGCCAGTACGTTGCCTCCACACGAGAACTTTACGAGCATATTATGCATGCTTGAATAATTAAAAACAAATTAAAAATATTTTATAAGTTGCATAGTTACTATAATACCAAACCACGAATGTATTGACTAATTTATTGTTTATAAATCTGTCTAAAAATCACGAAGAAAAGAAGAAGAGCGGAGGTGTGTCAAGCCAAAATCTCTTTAGAACGTAGCGTCGCTAAATGCGGGGGGTCGGGGGATGAAATATAACGATAGCTCCTCCCCCCAATCAAAATCCATCTAGCGGTGAATGGCACTATTACAGCGTAACAGAGCTAACTTGTCAATAATTTAGTTCGTCTTTTCACCCCTATGGCGTAACAAGCAAAAGTGTTTGTTCCAGACGATTCTATGTGCGTTAGTATGGCGGACCACATTATTTATTATTCTACTGGCGCTTAGCCGTTTTTTCAGCATATAGGTACATTACATAGGTGACACATATATGATAAAATAATTATATATGTCTATAATTATTTTATCATACGTACAGGAAAATTAGGGAATAAACAAAATAAAATAAGTTGTTAAAGTTGTTGATAAAAAATCTTTATTGATTAAATTAATAATTACGATAATCTTACTTATATCTACATCAGTATCCTGTGATGATATTATAAATGCGAAAGTTCATAAAAATATTTGGATATTTACATGTGTGTTAGAAGTAAACACAGAAACAACAAAACGGATTTAGATGAAATGGCACGCTAGTAGATCATGTCTTAGATTAACACATAGTCTACTTGTTATCCCGGTAATTTACCCCCATGGAAATAATGCATATTTTTAATCTCTTCGTAGGGACTTTTTTTTAGTGGAAAGGCTTTACACGCGGATGAAGCCGCAAGAAACACCTAGTATTATGATAAAAATGAATGTATTCGTTATTGGCCACTGAACAAACCGCATCATGCACATACAAATCAAATTCAACCGAAACAACGCAACCTTTACGCCCAGGTTCCCGCCAAAGTCCGTATTATAGTTGCGATCAGAAATTGTTAGTTGTCAACGTCAAATGTCAAAAACAAATAAAAAAACTAAAGTATTCTTTTAAATTTAATTTATTTCTCAACGATGGGACGAATATTAAACGTTTGACATTCAAAACCAAAACAAGAAGAATAAAACTCCACTTTTAGTAATATTTTAACTTGTAAATTTAATTGATTTCTAAACGACGGGACGAACATCAAATGTTTGACAGGTAGGAATATTTTCTAAAGAAAAGCGAAATTGTTGTTTTTACTATATTTCAAGCATTATTTTATATTTTCGAATATTTTGTTGGTGTCCAGTTGTTGCGTCTATTCATAACACGTATTCATGCATTTCTATTTTCTGTATTTACAGCATCGGTAGTAATAAGTTACTTTCTCCGCAAAAACAAAAAAAAAATGGGGAATCTAAAATGATAACAAATAAATCAATAACACGAAAAAAACTTACAAATACAACGAAATTAATAAAAATAATATCGACGCTTGAAAGGCAATCATATCTAAGCGACATTTAACTATTTTTTTCAGTAGAGCGTTTTAAAGTTTTGATTTTGACAAAAAAAATCATAACTAAACTATTTGCTGCACAAAAATAATTGTAACTGTTTTAGGAACTTCTTAATTTTTGTCATTTTTTTACCTAAATCAACAGCCTTGACGATTATAAATTAAAAAGTTACTGTCGCTTAGTTAAAAATTACCTTAATTTACAAACAAGTAAAATCATCTAAATGGATAATTTTATGGATACCGTAACAAGTAAATTTAAAGAAATATCAAATATTTAAAAATGCGCAGTTGGTAAGAATCGTATAAGGATAACTAAACATATTAATAAAATCAATTAAAAATATCTATAGCTAAATTATTGGGTCGCACGAAAGTAGAAAAACATAAATACTTGCACAATATTGTAAATATTGTTATTCGCACCAACATTAAACTATTTAATAAACAGCAAACTTTAATGAAAATCAAATTTTATTGTTACATAAACATACTTACATCCAAAATATAGCATATTGATATAGAATTTGTTAATAGTTAACTAATTTCGTTGGAGGGAGGTTCTCGCCTCAAGCAGAACTAGAAAACAATAATATTATCATTTATTCATTGTGTTGGAAACTCGTAATTTTCACTCAAATTTTATTTTTGCTGAAAGCACACACATACAACCTAACGCCCTTATCCCATACGGGTAGTCAGAGACTATGGAGCACCACATTCTACGATTTTGACATACGTCTTCCACAAAGGATTTTATAGTACTTTGCAAACACGAGAAAGAATGTGGGACGATGTAAAAGAGGCCATGGAATATAAGAAAAGTACATGGCTAGATGAGAATAGCCAACGACACTTTCAAAACACTAGGTGATTCGCAAGCGGGTGTATTTTCTTTATTACGAACAGGTGAATATCTCCTAACAATAAGTATAACCACCTGAACATACCCGGTAAAATTAACTATGCGACATCATTGAAGTTAAAGGTTGACAAGTAAAAATATCTAAGCATAAAAAATAGAACTTATATTATTCAGGTAAAACTATCTAACCGATTAATTTCTTTTTATTTTGTTTTATGTAAAGTTGTATATATGTACTATTAACAAAATATTTTATTAAGCTGAAAATATCTAAGCACATCAATATGGTGAGTATGGGTGCAGGCAAATATATATCTACGCCAATGCTATAATTTTGTTGTGTAGGTAATAAACAACTCATTAAATAGTGAGCATTTTTTTTTATTTCAAGTAAACATATTTTAATGCAAAACAGTAATATCACGATTTCAAGTGAGACACGATAAGTTCAAAATCAATTTCCTTAAGTGTACCAACTACTATAAATCCGAAAAGTCGTGAATTTCTTGTCGGTAAACGAGAAAAAAGTTGTGAAATTTACCGGAATCATCTAATATCTAACCGCCAAAAAAGTTGTCCTAGAGCTACGAAACCCGGATCAATCGACGCAAAAAAATTTGGCGATTCCAAATATGTATATAACTCATTTTCGGTATATTTGTCGCTTAGATATTATTGCCTTTCAAGCGTCGAATTATATTTGATGTTGGGTGTCGCTCGCATGACGCACATGTTTTTCGCTATCCGTTATTTCTGAATACTTACCCACAGATGTCACTACATGTTTTGATATATTTTTTCACATTTTATGTAACTAAGTAATAAATCTTTGAAATAATTAATATATTAGCAGGCAGAATAAGCTAAATTTACTAATTTCTGCCGAAAATTCGTATGACATGCGTTTATAACGTTAAAATCATGATATCAGTGAGAAATCTAAAGAACCAAACTTTTTGACGACAGATGTCACTTTGTAATAAAACAATAAAATGTGTTTTAAAATGCAAATAATCATAAATTTAAACGACTTACAAATGAAATGTTATGCCATCTTGTTTGATTTGTGATCCTGAGCAATTTCTACACCCAGCAACAGCGCACTTCATGGTTAAAAAAAAATTATACCTATTTAAACGTCAGATGAATCCGATCCGAACGCACTGACGACTCACTCGGGACTACAGTTTTAGGCCCCGCCTACTGTGACGTCATGACCTTAGTTGATGGTGACATGACCTAATCGCCTTGCGGCACCTCCGCTCTTCTTCTTTTCTTCATGCTAAAAATATATTATACCTTTACTAACCACACCTTATTAATAAAATAAAACGTTTATAAAATACGCCCCAATGCGGCATACAAGATCTCCGATACGCCACACAAAAGCAATTGTCACATAACTACGCCATAAACCCTTCGAAATTTAAATAGTGCCGCCATATTTCTTTCGGTCCGAACAAAAGCGTCACACAAGAGGCGCAATAAAATTTTCAATCTGATTCGAATGTTAACGCATAAAAACTTTTTTCAAAAAAAATAAAGAAATAAACTCGTTAAATTGGACTAAGTCAGATGAAATGAATCGTAAAAAGTATTTTATATACGTACCTAACTTTGTTAATATTTTTGTTCCAAATTCGAGATTGTTCGAAAAGTTTCTTAGGGTGCAATTGTAGAATAGATTCATGAACATAAAATTGGTCCATTACTATGTTTTTTTTAAATTAAACAACAAATAACGCAATTTAATGAACCCTGTGTTGCACGTAATTGTGCACTTCAGTGCATGCAGTGCACTTCACTATCAAAGTCGTGACCACTGTGTCAACAGTTCGGTAACTGCTCCGAAGCTATTACTGACAAATAATAAAATGCAAATGCTTCTCCATAAACAAAAGTCCGTTACTCAAAGCCGTTATCGGGTGTCAAATTGGTAGAATTTAAATTCTCTATGCGTCCGTGTCTCATTGTGCACGCACCTGACATGCAGTTGTCCAACGGTGCAAAAAAAAACTATTAGTGGCTAAATGTTGTATTCAATATTATGAATATTGATAAATTGACCGTTTTTTCATATTGTAAAATATATGTAAAGCTTTTAAAACCCATTATGAATGTATTTGACATAATATTAAAATATATAACCCAATTTTTACGTTGTGCGTTACGTTATAATATTATGATAATTTGGGACTGAGTTTAATAAAACCAGCTTGTGAATCTTATTCGCCAAAGATAAATAGGACTGGTACTCTATCCACCATGAAGGATAAAATAACTCTATTTATAAATTAAAATTTCATATTTCGAAGTCCTTAATATTAAAACATTTTATGTTTCTTTTTAAAAGTTCCGAATCAATCTCAGCTGCCAGTATATATAAAAATTAATACCACGGTCCAATATCTCTCGAATGTCACAGAAGCGAGCGACGTCCGCGCTGCACGGTGGCGTTATCGAAAAACTATAAAACAAAACCTTTTCATTTTGCAATCGAAGTAACGTCGAGTCGGAAAGTTTCGAGTCCACGCTTCGAATTAAAGAGATGATTCGAGATTTTACAGTTGTGTTGGTTGTATCGACTATATTATGCGGTGTAACGATTCTGTTATACGAGTGGCCGTTATAGTCGCAGTTGTGTCTTTGAAAATATAAACTTACAAAAGATAGACTGTAATTTTTAATTCAATTCACATTTAAATTTATATTACCAAACAAAACTTTCATTTAGAAAGTAAATGTCCGTTTTTTGTCTGGGTGCTGGACCTCAGCATCTAACCAGGTTCATACTTTAGGGATATTAAATGGGCCAAATAGGGCTCTAGGATCCATTAAAAATAAAGTTTAGACCCCTCTATTTATAACTTACTTTTTTTTAAAACCTTCATATTAAGCGCAGTTTTAAAGCCAAATAAAATTACATTATTCTCAAAATCGGAGGTCTTTAAAATTAAATTATTTATTGTAAAAGACTAGATTTTAAGAGTTTTATATCAATATAATATATAAACTATTTTGGTACGAATTTTAATAATCATGTGCTCGCTTTATCTTTCTTCTTTTTTTTACCTTAATGATGTTGCACAACCTGAATTCGAAATACAAAACCATAATAACTTCAACACACAATTTTAATTTTGAAATCATTCCAAATTCAAAATTATTTCTATAAAGTTTGACTCACCGTTCTTGGTAGCCATGGTGCAAACCGCGACGGCCAGCATCGCCGCGGCGGCCAGCAGCCGACAGAGCGCCGGCATCATGGACACGCTCACTCACATCACTTCACTGACACGGCACGTCACGCACTGTTAGACATCGTTGCTCACTGATGCATCTGAAACAATTTGGAACATTTTAAAACATAGAAAATATCTATCTTACTACCGTACTTGTTACTAATGGTAGATATTTAAAATCCACTGGTGGTAGGACTCTCATATGTTAGAGTCCGTCTGAATGGGTACCACCGCACTGTTGTGTTTCGGTTTGAAGGGCATTGTAGCCAATGTAACTACAGGACATAATGACACTTAACATCTTATGTCTCAGGATGACGAGCGCAGTGGAATTCCACACAGTACTTTGTAACTCAAGGTGCTGGATGGTGTTTCTACTGTTTATGGGTGGTCGTATCGTTTACCATCAGGCGAACGGCATGCTCGTCTCGTCATTCGATGCCATAAAAAAAATCTGATTTTGTAAGTACATGACGCTGATGTAGTACCTACTGTGTTTTATGGACTCTTCATTTTGCATTTAGCATCTAGTATATGATAAAGAAGAGGGGTTTATCATTTAAATTAGAATGCCTCAACTTTGAAGGTCCCCTTTTAACCCTTAGTCTGGAATAATCGTACGCGGTAAATATTGAGTAGGGTTTAATTTCATTATTTTTCCCTACCCTAGAAAGAGAGTAATACTTTTAAATCTAAATAAAGTAAGTTGCTACCATCCAGAACGTTTTGCACTGCATAACGTTTATCACCTTGAGTTGTCATGGTACATAACATCCAATTACACTAGTTACAACATCCATCAATTTTTGTGACAAAAATGGAAAAAGCAATGCTACCCAAACAAATCTACACAGGAAAATCATACCTAACAAATTTTAATTGAGATCACAAATTCCAATATTCATAATTGCAGTACTGATGCGTAGTTAACTGACTAGTAATTACATCGAATAACATTCTACACACATTGTTCAACATAACTAATTATAAACTTAAAATACAACGATTGGGATTTGACACGTGGGTAAAGCAAACACAATGAGGGTTGTCGACGTCACGAGCCAAAATTTCGAGTTTCAATTTTCGAACTGGAACACGTACGTGCAACGGTTGACGCGTCAAATGAAATGCGGTCCGTGCTAGAATTCCAATTTCAAATTTGAACCTCCAAATAGGTGCGCTGCTATTGGTGGCGCTAATTTATTTCGCCAATGTCCTTATTCCAAATTTAAAGATTCTTGCTATAGTCCGCGCGAGATAACGTGGCGATAAAGCACATTGACCCTTCAGAACGCAGTGACAGGTAAACTGTAGTAACTTGAAAACAAAATAAACATCGTAAATATAAAATAAATATTACTATTCAATTTTAATACTAAAATAGATTCATTTTTAATTAATGTCACGTTGTTGATTTTCTTATAGTATCTACTGACATTAATTAGAAAACGATGGTTCTTGTCACATTAAAATCGTTTATTTTATATTTAACTAGTAGTGCTCGCGACTCCACCCGCGTGAAAAAGTTTTTCCAGGACAAAATTGTTTTCCCGGGATAAAAAGTAGCCTATAGCACTCAGAAGTTATGTAGCTTCCTATTAGTGAAATAATTTTGAAAATCGGTTCAATAGTTTCTGAGATTAGCGCGTTCAAACAAACAAACAAACAAACAAACAAGCTCCTAAGGTTTATAATATTAGTATAGATTTCATGACGTACGACCTAATTTATGCCTTCTAATAATTATGCAATTTTAAATAAAATGGTCCGAAACGTCCGTTTTTTTTTAACCATTAAACAAACAAACATTACGTAAGTTACATTAATTTGTTTATTGCGGCAGACGCTCGGGGTATGCAACTAATGCAACCATCGGTCCGCCATTTTAATATTGTGTTCATTCATTCGTGTTCGGATAGCGCTTGTGTGTGTACGTCCTCGGGTTGTTAGTTAAATTTAAATTTTTAGTTAAGTTTTTAATTATTAAATTCGAAATATTTTTGTTATTAATTCCGGTATGCTTATTTCTGAAAATAAGTACTTCATTTTGGTGATAATATGAATTCGGAAGATTTTGGCCCTTCTAGACATCGGACACCACGCCGAAGAATAGTACAACCGGCCGCGGGGGCACCAAGCAATTGTCAATTATGTCGTCCCTTTTAAAATGTGTCTATAAATAAACACAATAATTATTTTCTACCCTGTGCCTTTTTTTTTAAGTTTGTCACACTTGACTAAACGAATAAATGATTTTATATTTTTATAGAATCCTGAAAAAGAAACAGTCGAAAGCGGGATATGAACCCACGACCTCCTGTTTCTTTTTCAGGATTCTATAAAAATATAAAATCATTAACCAGGCACTACATGGCCATGACATGTATAAAAAATCATAATATAAAATTAAACGAATAAAGGTAAATGTGCTTTAGTGCCACGGTATCTGGCGCAGACTATAGTGAGGAAGTGACGTATGACATAGTCAACAAACGTTCATTCACGTGTAGCATCACTTACATAGCCCATAACATGCCAGTTATCTTCTTCTTGTGTCGATTCCCTTAATTGATTTTTTAGCGATGTTTCGGGTCTGCCTCGGTGGTGTAGTTTTATTGCGGTACGACTGCAATGCTGAGGTTTTGGGTTCATCCCCGGGTCGGTCAGTGATATTGGATTTTCTATTCAGTATCAGCCCGGAGTCTGAAGTTTGTGCCCGATATGGTGATAGGCTCACCCCCTATCACATCATGGGATGGAATACGCACGGCGAAATGTGGGTGCACTACTTGCGCCTCTGCCTACCCATTCTGGGATAAAAGGCGGGAGTATGCGCTTTCAGGTTATATACTTGCAAATACTATCTGTGGAGCAGATGGTTTGTTTTGCAAGTCTTTATCCAGTCCTCTTCCCTGAATTACAATGCCTCTACTTTTCCCGACTCAAAGCGTCATATTAATTGAAATATGATTCCGTATTCTGTTTTAACATGACATCAGCTCTTTTTTATATTAAAAACATATATTTTGTAAATATTACCAGCAAAAAATAAACCAAATTTATTTCACGATTTTTCTCTCACACCAATTAACAGAAGGCAGTAAAACTAACACCTACAGGCCTACACGGCCTGAATTATGTTTTAACGACTGACATAATTTAGTGGGTCATAACCACGGACCCCGGATGATTCATTCACACAGTTCACTAGTTATGATGTCCCATTAAACGGGCCGTTAAGGATAGGGTAACACAAAACAAACAAAGGGTAAACGATAGTGTTGGCTGTTTGATTTTGCGTGTTGTGTCGGTATTTGTTACAGTTTTTTGTAGTTTGAAATACTTAATTATGTGGAATATTTTTCCTTAAAAAAATGTTTTGAGTCAAACTTTAGGCCACGACTTTCCTTAAACTGGCTGTTGGTAGGCTATACTAAAAGTGGGCACATACGATGCGATTTGGTACAGCCGAACCATTAAAATGGTATGCCATCGAACCATATCGCATCGTGTGGGGCACGATTCGATACTATTATAGTATCCACATACGATGCGATTTGGTATCATGCTACCAATTCGTCACGCGGTACAGTCTTCACGCCACACGATCGAACCGTACCATGCGACGTCCAGTTGTATGCAACCAAGTTTGATGGACAAGCCATCGAACCAGCCGTACCAACAATAATAATAATAATGTCCATCAAACCGTGCCCCACACGATGCGATATGGTTCGATGGCATACCATTTTAATGGTTCGGCTGTACCAAATCGCATCGTATGTGGATACTATTAGTATTCGCCCGGAGAGCGACCACCGTACATCAACCCCTAAGGGGGTAAAAATAGGTGGCAAAGTTTTTAAGTAAGTAAAGAATAAAATAAAGTTGTCGGCCGCGTACCGAATGGATTTCGATGAAATTTGGAGATAGTTTGAGAACCTGGGATGGTTTTAGGCTGCTATTTATTTAGCTGAACAAATTCAAAACTTCAAATCGCGTCTACTCTTTCGTGTTCTTACTAATGTTTTCTCTTCACAAAAATAAAATAAAGGCGATTAACTTTACTTCCCACGAAGAAAAAAAGTTTTTAAATTTTGAATTTGTTCAGCTAATTATGTGGCTGACTGTACTTCTCTAAGGCCGGGTTGTTTCTTCCGTGGTTAGGTAAAATTAAAGCTCCTGTCACACTGGCGAATTGGAATTGAACTTCGAGGCGAAAACACTGCGTGCTCATCCAGTGTAATAAGTCAACTTTACCTGACCGCGGTTGTAAGATGTATCATTTAACAAGAGGATATCATTCACTTAAACTTTGTGAAACAAGACCAAAATAACAGGACACTCCGTAACTGCACTCGTCTCCATGACGTATTGTGTATTCTCAAGCTCAGTAATTGAACTGGCTACAAAGTTAAACTGGAACACGATAGCCACTACGCTTGTGACAAATATTAACAGTAGTGCAATCATACGCTAATAGATGTATCTGCAATTATATAGAAAAGTTTATAAAGTTTCGCCTACCGAAATCGGAAATATCCGCTTGAATTACTACGACCTCAAAAAATCGATATGAAAAGCTTTACTACTGAACGATGTAGATTGCTTTACTATTGAATCGAGATTGTCGGTGGCACAAAAATCACTTCTCTACGCTCGTTCTTTTTCTTAAAACTGCAACGCGCCCAAAATTCGCTCGGCACTGTGATCTATAACCCAATTGCTTGTTTGTCTTCCACTAGAAAAATAAGACCTATAAACAATATTCACTTTTATGTCTTTGCCGTTAACGTACAATATGCAATGGTAAAGGTTGATGAAAAAATATTTTATACAAATAACTTTTTACCTCCTGTATTATTTGGAACTAGCTTTTGCCCGCGGCTCCGCCCGCATTAAAAAGTTTTTCCGGGATAAAAGTCCCGGTTTATATTTTCCCGGGATAAAAAGTAGCCTATGTGTTAATCCAGGACATGATCTACCCGTGTGCCAAATTTCATTGAAATCCGTTCAGTAGTTTTTGCGTGAAACAGGAACAAACATCCTTACATCCATACATCCAAACATCCAAACATCCATACATTCTTACAAACTTTCGCCTTTATAATATTAAGTAGGATATGCAACCATATTAAAGGTTATAGTGTTTTACGTATAACAGAGGCGGAACTGAATTTGTTTTACGTCAAACACAGAAACGTTTACCATTACATATTGCACGGAAAATTAATTGGACGGTCCTGCTAAACGTTATAAATAATTCTATGTACACCAATTTTTGGTTTTCTCGTAAATAGCACTTCAAAATATATTGGGCTCGTCACCGTCATCATCAGCATCAGCATTTGTTGTTTATGGCAAATAAAATAGAAAAACCTTACTAATCTTAGAGTATGTTTACATACTCTAAGTTACTAATATTATAAATACGATAGTAACTGTGTCTGTCTGTCTGTCGCGCTTTTACGTCAAAACTACGGAACCGATTTAAATAAAATTTGGTACAAGAATAATCGAGAGCCTGTGAAAGGACATAAGTTACTTTTTATCCTGGGAAAATACAAAGCGGGACTTTAATCCCGGTTTTTTTTTAACGCGAGCGGAGCCGCGGGCAAAAGCTAGTAAATAAATATGCTCTTCTGTAAAGACAAAATAAGAGGAAGTACGAACAAATTTCTTCCAACACTGTTGAAATTTAGTACTTTTGCGATATTTATGTCTTCACTAATTTAATACATTATTCCTGAGATCTAGGTATATATATATTTGCATCGTACTCCAACGCGAATGAATCCTAAACAAAAGCTAGTGTATACAGGGTTATTTTGACATCGCGTTAAAGTTACTTTTTATACGTGTTTATTTTGTTCGAAACTAAAACTTTTTTTACTTTACATCTACGGTTAAAAAAGGTAACTTAATGAAAAGCGTTCTTTTCAAGGAGATAAGTATGTGGTGTCATTTAGTAACTCAATGTCAAAATGACCCTGTGTATTTTTTAATTGCATCTTCGCATTTGATTCTAGTGGACGATAACCTAGTTGGGAATGGAACGGTCTACCGAGACAATGTCCGGAGGTTCAAAACCGAGAGCACACACACCTCTTTTTTTTCTCGCGGAGAAAAACGCTTTATCGCTACCACCACTGAGGGGTTAGTGGAATGGTTATGTTGGTTTCACCGATCTTACGGCCCAATGTGTCGACATTGGGCCGTAAGATGTCCAAGTGTCGACTCGGGAGTATAACATCATCCGAGCGTGCATTGGACCCAGTCCCTAACACTATGTACACCCTACATCGGCATACCAAGCAAAACCCGCAGTGGCCTTCTACAGCGTATACGGGGCGGCCCCGGGGTATCTTGTTGCACAAAGATAGCTGCACGGAACCGCCTCTGCGCAACGCCGCGTTACGGCCCTTATCTAAATGAGGGGCTAAGAAGGCCCTGAACTCCAAGGCACGCCTTTGGCGACTACGACTGCAGGAGACCGACCACCTGCAATGCCTTCCACCTCGGAGTCGCATAAGTTCGAGTAGCAGCCCCCCACTGCTCACCCCGCGACTCTCTCAAACCCCATTTAGTCGCCTCTTACGACAGGCAGGGGATGCCGTGGCGAAATTCTCTAAATGCCCCCAGACCACAGGGCATGAGGCGCCGGTCAGTCGTCAACCCGACGCCTCCTTGGTCTCCTCTGGCTCCGGGCGGGATCGTTCTGCTCACGATCCCGCTCAGCGCTTTCCTTCCGCGAGATGACGCACTCGCAGAAGGAAGCCATCGCAAAGCACACGCCTCTGACTTTTTGAAGTTACGTGTGTATTGTTTATCAATTATCATTCGCTTTCATTAGAGAAGGAAAACGCGAAGAAACCTACATACCTGAGAATTCTCTATAAGACTTTCGAAGGTATGTGAAGTCTGCCAACCCGCACTAGGTCAGTCAGCGTGGTGGACTAAGGCCTAACATCTCGCAAAAACAGATAAAGTCCGTGCTCACCAGTGGGCAGTGTAAAATACAGAGCTTGTTGCACTGCATTGATAGCATTTGATTCTAAATAATACATCGATATGACTATCAAGAAAAACAAAACTAAAATTCCAATTTCAAATTGTGTTTACCGTTTTCCATTCGTTGCTAATCGATCTCGTTCAATATCATACACAATTAAAGTTGGATTATTTGATACGCATTTCAAATATTCAACGTTTTAACTTTATTAATTTTGTGTATAGATTTGTATTTAAATAATAAACTGGAATTTATTTCATCAAAGTCTGTTATAATTTTTAGTTAACCTTTCAGTCAGTTTAAATAGAATTGATAATAATAATATATAAGTAAATGATTTTCTGCGCTTAGTTATATTCAACAATTATAATTAAGTAATAACAATACCAAACCTGTATTATATTATACCTTCATATTCTACTACTGAGAGAGTTGAGGCTTCAGTACACCCCGCTGGCCTGATGCGGGTTGGCAGGCGTCACATACTGTCTAAATTCTTATGAAGAATTCTCAGGTCTGTAGGTTTTCTCACGATGTTTTCCTTCACCGTTAAAGCGAATGGTAATTGATAAACAATACACATACTTCAAAAAGTCAGAGGTATGTGCCTTGAGTTTTGCACTAGCGGACATTCATCTCGGTAGACCGTTCCACTCCTAACTAGGCTATGGTGCACAACTACAAATACAATAATTTATTTTATCTAAGTGGACGATAGCCTAGTTGGGAATGGAACCGTCTGCCGAGACAATGTCCGGAGGTTCAAAACCCAAGGCGCTTACCTCTGACTTTTCGAAGTTATGTGTGTATTGTTTATCAATTATCGTTCGCTTTAACGGTGAAGGAATACATCGAGAGGAAACTTACATGCCTGAGAATTCTCCATAAGAATTTCGAGGGTATGTGAAGTTGCCAACCCGCACTAGGCCAGCGTGGTAGACTAAGGCCTAAAACGCTCTCAGTCGTAGAGGAGGCCCGTGCTCAGCAGTGAGCAGTATATAATACAGGGATGGTATTTTTATTGTTATTATTTTATCTAAGTGTTTGTTATACTCTAGTTTTACTCAACGGCCAACTTTTTATCCTACTGCAAAAGAAGGAGGGTTATGCTCCCTCCGAGATTTTGTTGCTCTACCTATATCACCAACCAAATTATGAGAAGTGAGCGTGTTATGCCTCCGACAGCGTTTGTGAACACTTTCAACCAAGATTATTCAAAACCCAAATAAAATATTCAAATTAAAATCTTGTTTCTATCTTTTCAGTTCTGCAATTAATAGATATTGACGCAGTCGGGTTTTTGTTTTGTTTTACATACATACATACATATACACTCAAGCCTTTTATCCCCGAAGGGGTAGGCAGAGGCGCAACTAGTGCACCCACTTTTCGCCGTCATTCCGTCCCATGATGTGATAGGGGGCGAGCCTATCGCCATATCGGGCACAAATTCCAGACTCCGGGCTGATACTGAATATAAAAACTCAACATCACTTTGCCCGACCTGGGGATCGAACCCGAGACCTCAGCTTTGCAGTCGTACTATAATACAACTACGCCATCGAGGCAGTCGGTCGTTTTGTTTTAATATTTTTTTTATTCAATGCACCGTTACGCCACATATAACATCTTGAAGTAGTGTTCCTTATTAGAGGTGATCATTAAACGTTATAACTGTTAATTTAACTCATTATAAAAAAATAGCTGTTAATTCTATTAACTACTATTGCAATATTCATTAAACGTTTAAACTAATGAACGGACTGCGGAGACAGTTAATGCCATCCGTTAATTTATTAATCAACTAAACTTGATAACTGTTAATCATAGAAAAATGCTAATAACGCCTCTATAGGTTATTTGTTAAACGAAATTTAATACTACTAATAAGCACAAAAATTATATTTTTTCTTTAGCTAAGACTTAAATTATGCCTTGTCGTGATTTGTGAACAATAAAATCGCCACTTGCAATGATTGCGAAAATAATTTTATTTAGATAACATCAGAATTGATAAAAGTGGCCGCCATTTTGAATTTCTTTGTTTTAAGGTCAATTGACCTCAAAATCGGTATGTGGGTATAACTCTAGTTACCAAAGAACATTCCAATGTCGGAATAGAAAAAAATGGCCGCCATTTTGAATTTATTTGTATTAAAGCCTATCGACCTCAAAATCGATATCTGGGCAGGCCTGTAGGTACAAAAGACGGATCCAATGTTAGAATTGAAAAAAGTGGCCGCCATTTTGAATTCCTTTGTTTTAAAGCCAATTGACTTCAAATTCGACATCTGAGTATAACTTTAGTTACCAAAAAACATTCCAATGTCGGAATGGAAAAAAGTGGCCGCCATTTTGAATTTCTTTGTTTTAAGGCCTATCGACCTCAAAATCGATATCTGGGTAGGCCTGTAGGTACAAAAGACGGATCCAATGTTAGAATTGAAAAAAGTGGCCGCCATTTTGAATTTCTTTGTTTTAAGGCCTATCGACCACAAAATCGATATCTAGGCAGGCCTGTACGTACAGAAGACGGATCCAATGTTAGAATTGAAAAAAGTGGCCGCCATTTTGATTTTCTTTGTTTTAAGGCCAATCGACCTCAAATTCGACATCTGAGTATAACTTTAGTTACCAAAGAACATTCCAATGTCGGAATGGAAAAAAGTGGCCGCCATTTTGAATTTCTTTGTTTTAAGGCCAATCCACCTCAAAATCGATATCTGGGCAGGCCTGTAGGTACAAAAGACGGATCCAATGTTAGAATTGAAAAAAGTGGCCGCCATTGTGAATTTCTTAATTAAAATAAACGACGCAAGAGACGTGTTGAACATGTTATCGCTAATGCTTTTCACGTACCTCCTTACTTCTTGACCGTTATAACTTAACTATTAATTTAACACGTTATTTTTTTTAATGTTTAACTATTAACCATTAATAATTTTTAACCATTAATCACATCACTATTCCTTATTGTTCTTAGACCTATTTTTTTACACAATATTAAAGACCAGTGACAAATAACCTTAATTCCATGGAAGCGTATCATTACACATTGACAGGGACCAACCAAGCCATGCATTCGATCAGAATGTAAGGCTTGTAGAGTAAATCTGGGCTGTATTTCAGATGTAATAACTTTTTAACAGTGAGTATTTCCAACGATATTTACATGAAATCTTTTTGGCAGTATCATAATTCATCCCATACAATTATTTCAAATAACTGCTACAATAAAACATGTCTACATAATAACAAATATATTGATTCATTATTGGAATCAGACCGATACGCAGACGACAATGACGTTGAAAAATTAAAACAGTTCAATTTTATGTACGTAATGACCCGTTCATAATCCAATTAGGTCCTCGCGTAAAACACAATGGCTAAATGAAAACGTGTATTGCAGCCCTTTGGTTTCATTGTAGAATATTTTGTCTGCATAATTATGGAACAAATCATTTTTGAATCCCATTGTCTTATATCTCAAGTAGCCATAATGCATTGAACTCTTCATACATTATGTCTACTTGAGATGTAACTCAAACTTGAGATTCATTTATTAATACCGTCCTTAGTCTCTTTTAAATTGTAGCTGCAAAGAGGAAACATCTTGGATATAAGCGTAAGATTCAATCAAACATTTTTTGCAATGTGTGCAATAGTGTCTCGATTATCTATTTTTGGGATGGTATAACTCGTCTCCTAGAGGAGAGCCGGTAAGTTTCATGAGTAAGGTTATACTTCGTGGAAATCATCACAAAAAGGTCAATAACAGCGAGCATATTAATCTAACTCGATAATAAAGCAATAGAAATAATCGTGTCAATGCATCTTTATTCTAATTGATCCATTTTCGCAGTCTGAATTGATCCATTTTCACAATCTGAAATTTGATAAAAAATTACATCCAGTAACATAAATACAACTAAAACCGTGAAAAAACGAATAACAACGCCAATTCCCATGAAATAGGAACGAAATTGACGCGCAGTCTAGAGCAAGACGGTAAGAAATTGCGCGTTCACAGTTCGTTAGTTAAGAATATTGGCACATTGTCGACGGGCCACAGATTCATTACCCGTTTGATTCAAAATCACTTGATACTGATTGTAGCAGTATTCGTCAGCGTTTCGTTCGTTGGTACGGTCTCGCAATTTATTTCTTTTCTGTTGGCTCGTGTTGTTGATTATGTCTTATTGCGTTTTATCAAATTTATTTCTGTATTATACAGAGGTCACTAAGATGTTCAACATTACTGATGTTAGAGGTTATATAATAGTATAGCATTTTTATGTATTTTACCATAGTCTATTTATAAACTTTGCGCTGTCTTTTAAAACAAAAAAAAAAACTGGAAAACACATCAGGTGAGCTTCTGTCAAACTTCTCATATATGAAGGCGTGAGTATATCACCAAAAATATAATTAGCCACAGCCTACTCCGCAATTGAGGTTATTGATACTCAAATAGGTGCATTCGAACCATAACAATAATAATTTAATTAATTAAATTATCACTGGAGCTGCAATGTGGTTGGGATTCGATAAAATTAATTCATAGCGTTGTTATATATTTGAGTGTCTGGATGTAAGTAATATATACATACTGGACGTGGAAAAGAAGCAGCAGGCTAGGCTGCATGCCCGAGTGCCTTTGCCTTCTCCTTTTACAAAGAAGGCAAAAACAAAAAAATACATAGATAGCAAGACGGCGTTTCCCCTTCTGAATCTTGGGAAAAGGTGTAACACACCTACATTTTACTTATCAATCTGAACATAAAATAATAAATCGTCAAGATCATTTTATTACTAAAAATATTAACGAGTTTGTGAATTGAGTGCTTTCTGCTGAGCTACGTCCAATTAAAATAAAATATGTTATTCCTGCAGGCATGTACAACAGGTAGGTATACCTAAAAAATTTCTACCGGAACGTCGTCTCCGATACTCTATCGACAGATTTGATTGTGACATGCAGAATTCACCGCTTCCCGGTCGGATAATCTTTCCGGCCAACCGGCTTGTACCGGTACAATATAATACCGGAAAATATAGGGTACGGAACCCAATACGGGAAATTGGGTTAGCCGAACAAACAGCAGTTTCGGACGCATAATTGTCAACCGACATTGACACGATCGGACTTTTTCAACAAACAAAGAAACAAATGAATTTAAATGTGAACGTAAAATAATTCCGGTATCGAGTGTGTGACGTTTCCCGGTATTCCGGTGTGACGCGTGAATTTTGTGATTAAGCTGTGGGGCTAGGATTTGAACAAAAAACACGATGCGTCTCCACTTCGTTTTATTGTGATTGGTTGAGTGACTGACGTATCGGTATTTTGATGTTTGTGATTGATCGAGAAACCGACACATCAGTCTCTCAACCAATCACAATAAAACGAAGCGGAGACGCATCGTGTTTTTTTTTCACATCCTAGCCCCACTGACATTTTTAGGGTTCCGTACCTGAAAGGAAAAAAGAAACCTTATCCCGGATCACTTTGTTGTCCGTCTGTCCGTCTGTCTGTCAAGACCCTTTTTCTAAGGAAGATTTAGAGGTATCAAGTTGAAATTTATATCAAATACTCAAGGTCTTTTTCAACTGTGATAAAATGAAGCTTGTAAATCGTGATCGAAATATATGACCGTTTATGTCGCATATTCTCGCATATTTTGCGAAGTATAAGAGAATCAAAACCTATAGAGAACTTCTCGTTGATCTAGAATCATGCAATTTGGCAAGAGACAAGGTCTTACAGCATAATTACAGTTTTCAGATTGTTTCATGTTAAGGAAACAATCTAAAAACTGTAAATATGTACTTTAGTAATAAGACTGCCTCGGTGGCGTAGTTGTATTACGATACGACTGCAAAGCTGAGGTCTCGGGTTCGATCCCCGGGTCGGGCAAAGTGATATTGAGTTTTTCTATCCAGTATCAGCTCGGAGTCTGAAATTTGTGCCCGATATGTCGATAGGCTCGCCCCCTATCACATCATGGGACGGAATAATGGCGAAAAGTGGGTGCACTAATTGCGCCTCTGCCTACCCCTTCGGGGATAACAGGCGTGAGTGTATATGTATGTATGTATATGTAGTAATAAAAAAAGCGAGTTTACTAGATAAAACTTGTTATTTGTGGTTGGTGTTGGTGGCGTGTCTGGGGATCAAATAGCAAAGTTAAGTTTGTCTTTAAACCTACTTTTTTTAATAGGAGGAATAATGTTTGAGACTCTCTTAATGTAATCGACTGCCTCGGTGGCGTAGTGGTATTGCGTACGCATTACGAGTACGATTTGCGCGCTGAGGTCCTGGGTTCGAATCCCGGGTCGAGCCAAAAAAATTGTGACTGGGTTTTTCCATCTTAAAATTTACTCAGTCGCAGCTCGGAGTTAGGAAGTTGGCGGTGTGATACCCCCGTGCCTCGGAAAGCACGTAAAGCCGTTGGTCCTGCGCCTGATCTCTCTCCGGTCATGTCGGATTGCCGTCTCACCGGACTATGAGAGTGAAGGAATAGCGAGTGCACCTGTGTATTGCGCACACACTTGTGCACTATAATATCTCCTGCGTACCTGGCTGATCTCCGTTGAGATTGGCCGCCGTGGCCGAAACTGGCTAGGAGGATTTTTTTTTTCATTCAATGTACCTACTTATGAAGTGTTTGGAACCCTCGATACGCAAGTCCCATTCGCACTTGTCCGGTTTTTTGTAATTAATTCGCTAGAAGTGACGAAATGTATAATGTAAAAAAATGTATAATTGAAACCAAATTTTAAAAACAAAAATATTATTTTTTTCTTCTCTGTCTTCTGTGAAAAAGAAATAGAGGGAAGACTAAAGAATTAATGTTCATGTAATGACGAGTCCGCCTGAAAGAATGCGACACTATTTTTATCCTTAAATATTACTGTACCTACGCGATAAAATCAAAAACGAATAAACGCATTTCCTTGAAATTTGTGAACAAAAGAAATTCCATGCCGAGTTACATCTAACATTATCTTTTAGTAAAATTACAAGCTGAAATATTTTTAGTAACCTCCAATTCCTTTTATGGAGTTTAGGCCTCCTATGACTTCTTTTTACTAGAGATTGGACCAAGACGTACATACCATGCTGGTCATGATAAAGGTAATTTAAACTCCGAAAATGCAAGATCTCCCAAACTAAACCATACAAAATCCGCACAACACACAATCCCCAATAAAATCCAAACCGATGAATAACATCGAATAAATCCAAATCAACAAACGGCAGTTTTATTTAGAGAATCCAAACACATCGGAATAACATTTTAGTTGGCACTGGGGAGGATGGGGACGGCGTAACTCACAAAATTTAATTTCCCGTACCTCACGTGCCGCGACCGGCCCGTGTCACCACCATTTTGATTAAATATTTTTAATCTGATTGTCGGAGGCGAAATAAGCTGGACATAGACGGGTAAAATAAAAACATATCGCTTTGGACAGTGTATCGTTCAATTTCGGTGTGTTGTAAAAAAATTTACGATGTTTGTACAGGATAAGGATTGTTTTTGTACTGAATGATGAGGATCTCAGAGATACTCCTATCAAATAATACCAATACACGCACACACTCACGCCGTTTATCCTCGAAGGAGTAGGCAAAGGCACAACAGTGAACCCTAATCATATCGACACCAACAATTTATACTACGCTAACTCGAATTTCAGCAAAATCGTTTTTTTATGCCAAGTTGCTTAAAATGTTTTTTTTTATATGTGAAAAAAAAATCGTGAAAAAATATACAAAAATAACGAAGTTACAAATTTTATAAAACGCTAAGTAAATGTACTTTTTGAAATTGGTCGATTTTAACAACGCTAACTATTATTAGCGGAGTCTACACGGGGAAAGGACGCACCGCTTGTTAATATACATTAATCTAACAACAGTTGTCGCTGTGTTAGATGTGATTGCCCAGTTTAACAAACTAACTAGTAAGTAACTTTAACTATTTAGTTTTATAGTAACACGCTACGTTTTTTAGAATATTTGAGCCGCTTAGCTCAAAGTTCTAGTAACACTACGCTAACACATAGTTAGCGTAGTTTAGTGCGTTTGTACATACTTATTCGTTTGTAAAATGCATTACTTAGCGACTTTTACGTTGTAAATACTTATGTAAAAACGTATCTTAATTAGTTACGATGGTTGATGGTTCTTATAATCACGTCATATTGGATGAGCCAATTCAAGAGCATGATTATTCTATATCCACTTATGCAAGCCGAGATATAGTCAATCACGAAAATGATGTAGTGCTACAAGATATAAATTTAGACGACTTGGGGGCTCAATTATTACTTCACTTAATATTTATTCACCAAAGGTATTAACTTCTATCCATTGAAATTAACTCCGCCACGTATCGAACCTCAGTGTTCCATCGTCACTAATAAAGCTTCTGACAGTATAGATAATACCCCCGTACCTTTACCCTATTGTGATTTTTCGGAATCAAACATGATGTAGGTCTCAAACATCTTAAACTTGAAGATAAATAGATACTGAGCAAGAGAAAATGTTTTTGTAACAAAAGATTGGAGTTTACCACGTCAAAAGTAAAAAGGAAACAGCAAGAAGCATGTGTCAATTATCGTATGCAATGCTATAATAAAATAACCTAAGAATTGAATTGAATTCGTATTGGATTATTTGGTAAGTTTTGGGGTACTTATAATGACGCGAAACATTGGCAAATCATCGCCAAATATTTGATCCAAAAATTAAAAGTCTGCCAATAACGATGAAAGCGAATCTAGTCGTCGATCACACACTTTGCATTTTACCTTCCCATAAATTCTGCCAATGCCATCCCATCAAGGGGTTTGCACAACAATGTTTTTGAACACCTTTGATATTAGTAAAGATTTTGGTTATACTGCAATACAAAAAATCCAAGTAAACAATGACTTTACTGATATTACTGGAGACAGAGGTCGGCATGAAAACTAAAATTTAACCATAAAATTTCGAATGAAATGAAACAGAGTGTCATAGATCACGTTAATTCTTTCACTTATGTCGAGTCTCACTACGTTAGAAAACGTACGAGTAAAAAATACTAAAATCCTATCTTTAACAATTTTTTCAAAAATGTTGAAGTTATATGTTGAGTGGTGTGCCGATAATAAATATAAATAATAATTAGAGTACAGACAGTACAGAGATATTGTAAACACTAATTTGTAGAAAGGCTTTCATTTACCAAAAATAAGACCAATGCGACCTCCGTCTCAGGTACAAAATTACATCTAGCCCTATAGATGAAAAATTTCACTAAACATCAAACAGAAAAAAAAAATTCTTGTAAGTTAAAACTGAAATGTAAGACAGCTGTCGCTAGTAACAAAGTAGCTTGTATCGTATTTGATATTCAAAAAGTTTTAAGCTCACGACATGGTAATATAATATATATACGGTAATAATCGTAAGCTCCATGTAAATTCTCCTGATAATTACAGGTTCTATAAGTATAGTTTAGGTGATAACAAAAGCAATCGAATACAATATTTTAAAAATCATCTACTAGATTATCCAACTTGGAGCCTTTTCCGGGAAAAGCACACAGAACTTTGTTAAAAATTTATTTAGCAAAATAATAATAACGATTTAAAATATTAGTGTGACAACAATGTTATACCCGAAAAGTATCAAACATTTTATGGAAATTTATTAAGAAGTGACCATGATGAGGAGAATGCAAATGACTATTCACATTAGAAGAACTAACTAGAAATTTTTGTTTTCTATTAAAAATTAAATATTAAGTGCAATCTTCATTTAAATATAATGTACGAAGTCGAATTGTGATTGATCTGATCTCTTATCGTTAATTGTATTATTACTCTTATTAGTCCATGGTATTATGTAAATACTTACCTGAAATTTTAATATACAGTTGATTACTACACAATTTTTATTTTAAATATTTATTTCTTACAAAAAACTAATATTAACTACACAATTTTATCTACAATTTATTAAAAACAATAAGTATTATAGCTCATTGGAAAGTTAAATGATACGCTATCTTGTGGCACAGTACGATTTACGGTAGTGACGCATGTGCCAGTTAAGTAACGCTAAGTTTAATAATTTTTTATTTAGCGTAAGAATTTACATTTATATATGTTGTTCATATATATAGAAACCTAAGATTATAGTTAATGCATACTATGTTTTAATTTTTTTATTGTAACGCAATAAAACTAACACCTCTTTAGCGCTATGATCTCCCGTAATACACTACGCTAACATTAGTTAGACGTGTGTAGTTTGTAAAATTTTATTTAGGAATTAGGTGTATATACGGCTAACTCGTGCTAAATCAAAACATATAAATAATTAAGGAAAAATAAATATGGGAAATTATAATAAATAAATTAACTATTAAGGGTACCAAATTTCATACAAGTATCTTAATTAATATAAAAGTTATCACGTTTTTCCCTTTATAAGCCTCTCCTGTAAAGTACACTTTTATGAGTTAGCTTAGTATAAATTGCTGGTGTCGATATATCGGGCACAAATTCCAGACTCTGTAGGTACTGATTAGAAAACCCAATATCATTCTGCCCGACCCGGGGATCGTACCGGAGACCTTAGCATTGCAGTCGTATCGTAATACAACGACACCATCGATGCAGTCCAATACCAATAAACTCCTTCATACTTCAAAATCTAACCATTAGGGAAAGCGATCCATTATCTTATTTTCCATTAATTACTTGCTACACGTTTGCCAAACTAGACCAGCTTGGTAGACTGATTTCCACAAGGTGATTGACTTCCCAATAATGGAATTATAATCTTAAGTAATTGTCCCTCAAATCCGTGATATATTTGTAAATATAAGTAGTAAATAATTGTGAGTTCCCATAAAGGACGCCGAAATGCAAATTGCAGCTGCGTTTGAGAGTATTTTCATCTCTTCGTCAGGGGAGCTATAGGCCGGCCGCCGGGCAATGGTCCAAGTATTAATGCAATTACACGCAAATGATGCAATAGTGACTGAAAATTCACTCAAACTCGCCCACGCAGTGGAATTCTGAACCTACGGTTGATGGCGTTAAGGACTACTATTCGTCATGCAAATTTAACAAAATCTGCTAAAAAACAACGCTTTACGTTTTTCTCTTGCTAGCATGTGAAAATACTTTTATGTTTGAAACACTTCACAACCAATATAATTGGCTACCGTTTAGAAGCGACGATAGCCTAGTTAGGCATTCCTAACCACGAAAACGCAGTGCGAATGTCCGCAGGTACAAAACCTGAGAAGATGCACCTCTTTTTTGCTATTTTAAAGTTATGTGTATTCCTTGAGAATTATCGCTTGATTTATCAGTGAACGAAAACATCGCGAGGAAACCGATTTTACTGGTGATAGGTCTCTTATGTGCAAGAGTCCGTCTGGGTGGGTACCACCGCAATGTCTGTTTCTACCGGCAAGCAGCAGTGTCCATGCTCTGTTGTGTTTCGGTTTGAAGGACATTGTAGCCAGTTTAACTACGGGACATAATGAGACATAACATCTTGTGCATCAGGATGACAAGCGCAGTGGAATGCCACAAAACAATTTGTAACTCAAGGTGCTGGATGGTGTTGCTACTGTTTATGGGTCGCTTACCAGCGATACGATCACGTGAACGGCATGCTTGTCTAGTCATTCAATGCAAAAAAAAACTACATACCTGAGAAGTTTTCTATATTAAATTCACTAGACGTGGTGGACTAAGGCCTAAACCCTCTCGGTAGTAGAAGCAACCCGTGCCTAGCAGTAAGACAGTATATATTGTTATAGCATCGTTATAATTTGATTTATTACAAAAAAAAACTGTTTTAATATTTCAAGATGAAGAATAATGCTTCATTATAGTACTAGCTAATACTGCTTTTTAAAGCCACTCAGATAACATAATCTGCTAGTCTTCAAACAGGAAAAAAACGACAAAACAAATATATGTTACAAAGTATATAATGGAACCGCAGCAGAATACCAATGAAAATGTTTACTACTTCGAGAACGTTCCATGTGAACGAGGCAGTAACTGTTCAAGCGTTGAACAAATCTTATGACTTGTATCGTTTGGATCGTAATTTTTAGTGCAGGAGTTAACCGAAGGCTTTGTACTGACTAAAAATCGATGAGGAGTGCCTCCAGACAACCGGACAGAGGCCCAAGCCCTCTTGTATCATTTTCTTAATAAAATTGGTCTTACAATAAAAGTGGGTTGCGGATTTTATCGCTGTTTTTACTAAATTTATATTTTCCTCCCGACGTTTCCAAGACTTTACAGCCGTCATGATTTAGTTTTATTTTAATGTTTAAAATTCCCATAATCATAAGAAATCATTGTCATTTAAATTGGTCTTATTAGGTGACAGTGATACATTTTTTGCGATTAGATTGAAAGAGGCCATCAGTTTCTATAATATCTTTCTATATCTGCTGAGCATTATCACATCGTGGGACGGAATACACATGGAAAAAGTGGGTGCACTGGTTGTACTAGCTACCCCTTCGGAGATAAAGGCGTGATATGTATTATTGTCGATCTCGTAACGAATAACTCAAACGCAACGTAAACAGAATCTAAGTATTTCGTTGCGCAATACGCCTTCTAGAAGTTGGAACCTAAGTCTTAATACCCATCGAATTAATTTGAAAACAAATTTTACTAAACTTATTAACATAGCTTCCGGAAGTTCTATTTATACGTAATGCTTCTTAGAACTTCCTGCGGTTAGTTCACGCCAATTTAAAAGGGACGATTTACATAAAATGTGGGAAAAAGCGAAGTTTCCTATTTTCGTTGTCAACGAAGGAACAACGAGTAGGATATTTTTCACTCTTGCTAGCTTCTAGTTTGAAAGCACCAACAATAGCTTTTAGGACACAGTGCAAGCGACAAGCATGCAAGTATGTACAATGATAAGCAACATACAGAAATTGTAGAAGCTTTTATTATTTTGAAATATTCAAAACGTTTCTAACAAACAAATATAACAACTTTATGGTCCATATTTAGAGTCCTAATATAGAAATATACATTTATTTTACCTATGAATATTGTGCATTAAGATTTTATGATTATTTCAATCCAACGACCGTTTGGAATACAATTTCTAACATGAAAAAACATTGAGAAGGAACTCTACTGTAGATGCTGCGTTCAAATGTTTGCTATAATATAATAATAATCTAACGCGACTATAAAGTACAAACATAAATATCCACAAACACTAATCTATACTAATATTATAAAGCTGAAGAGTTTGTTTGTTTGTTTGAACGCGCTAATCTCAGGAAGTACTGGTTCGAATTGAAAAATTATTTTTGTTGAATAGACCATTTATCGAGGAAGGCTTTAGGCTATATAACATCACGATGCAATTATTAGGAGCGAAGGAATAATGGAAAATGTCAAAAAACGGGGAAAATTATTCATCCTTGAGGGCTTCAATTGCGTGCGCTGCGAAAACGGTTCAAGATACCAAAAATATATGTATGAAAGAATTATTCCTCTTGAAATGATCCAAAAAAATGTCTCCGTCAGTATATGTCTATCTTTTAAGATTAACTCACTAGAACCATTTTTATGGTAATCAAATTTGGTCGAAATTAATGCATTATTTGTTAAGTGTTGTATCAACGTCATAATATTAATCTGTATCCAAATAAATGCGTTGGATAGAGTGATTCAACGGGAAGGTTTTTATGTACTTTTAGCCCGGAAAAACTTATTAACGCGGGCGAAGCCGCGGGCAATAATAAATAAATGTGGGACACGGCACGCATTGTGAAGAGATTCCTCACTCTGAATCCTTGGGGGTCTTGAGCCTCGCCATCGGAGGGTGATTTTATATTTATTTTTATAACTTGTATATAAAAATGTAAAAAGATAATTTTTAGAATAAAGATAAATAATAATAACATATAAACAATCCGCTACCGCTCATCACACACACCACCCCCTAGGTAACAAATAGCACGTCTGCGTGTCGGGAGACGCGCGACGTTTCCAATTTAGACGGCGCACACGCTACACTCGCCGGCTGCTTGTGACTTGCACTATATACTCGTGTCTATTGGTAGGTTTACAGTGAATTTTGGCGAGTTATTTACTGTCAGTTTGTTGTTCTTTGATCTATTTTGAGATAGTTTTGGTAAGGTGATGACTTATGAAATATACGGAGAACGGATTTGTCCAAAAAAGAGCTTAAAACTTTAATCAAGATACCTTATATATATTAAGATATTACTCCCAAAAACGAGGTATTTGCAATGAATCGCATAATTTTAAAGAACACCGATATTGAGATTTACGCAACTTTATTTTGCTTAACAACTACACTTAAAATTAACATTTTTAAAAAAGTTAGTTGTAAATGGAGGTTTAAATTTTTTTTCTAGATCCCAGGTCCATATTTTTGCTCCTTTAATATGCATAAAGTTTGAGCCTGTTTAGATTTTGAGGCCCAGCATACAAAAAGCGGACGTTATTATGGCGAACCATTATAACATTAGTATTTAAAAGTTAAATAATGGTTTAACCCACAACTTAATTACTTAAAACATTAGAACTTTTGTCCGGAGCTCCGATCTATTTTAAGCTCATAATAGATATTACTTACAGAGTTTACAGCTAATATTTATGTAATTACTAGCTTTGTTCGTGGCGTCGCCTGCGTGAAAGAGTTTTTATGGAATAAAAATTAGCCTATGCCTTTCCCAAGGTCTCAAACTACATCCATACTAAATTTCATAGAATTCCGTTCAGCAGTTTCGGAGATGTGCGCTAACAAACAAACACAAAAACAGACAGAAAAGAAGTAAAAATCGGTGAATTGTGTTTTATGACTCTTCTTTAGTCGTCCCCTTATTATTTACTAGCTTATGCCCGCGGCTCCGCCCGCATTAAAAAGTTTTTCCAGGATAAAAGTCCCGGTTTATGTTTTCCCGGGATAAAAAGTAGCCTATGTGTTAATCCAGGACATGATCTATCCGTGTGCCAAATTTCATCGAAATCCGTTCAGTAGTTTTTGCGTGAAAGAGGAACAAACATCCATATATCCAGACATTCTTACAAACTTTCGCCTTTATAAAATTATTAGTAGGATGATGATCTATAATACCTACATATTATGTAGGTATTATAGATCACCGTAATCTGATATTAATCAGGGAAGCCAGACGCCGTACTGTATCGTTACAGCTGTTAATTTGGTAGCAATCAATCGAATCACTCTTGCATTATATTGAACTAGTTATGGTAAATCTCAATCTCGTCAAAAATATCCTTGCGTTTTGAGATCTGTGCTCAGCAATGGACAGTATATACGACTAAACTGGTATTTTCATTTTAAACTTACACCAATACTTAGACCTAAAATTCTAAGGTATACCTAATTCTCAGCCACACATTCACGGTGTACCCATCGCGCTTGCAGGGCTACTCTTAATACTTCAGACAATAACCGCAGTCGTTAACCGTTTTTGTGATGTCGGCCAATCGCAGAGCAGTTAGCGGCGCCGAGTGTCGCAAATGGGCGAACTATTGCGCGTTATTTTGCTATTCTACCCTCATTTAGATTGAGACTGTTTGTGATTCGCTGTGGTAATATTTTCGAGAATTTAAAACATCTGATGTAAGTGAAATATTATCAGCGAGTTTCTTCCTAAAGTACAGGCAGCCACATAAGTAGCTCAACAAATTTAAAATTTCAAATCACCACCCATAAACAGTAGAAACACCATCCAGCACCTTGCGTTACAAAGTACTGTGTGGCATTCCATTGCGCTCGTCATCCTGAGACATAACATGCTAAGTCTCATTATGTCCTGTAGTTACATTAGCTACAATGTCCTTCAAACCGAAACACAACAGTGCATGTACTCTGCTGCTTGGCGGTAGAAATAGACATTGCGGTGGTACCCACCCAGACGGGCTCTTATGTATATGAGAGTCCTACCACCAGTACCAATTGCTTGAGATAACTGTTAGTATGTGTAAAGTCTTCCAATATTAATTTTAAGAGCATATTGTTCCAGAATAATATACATTTAAAAATTTTATGCCCCATCCAAATCGGATAAGTAGTTTTTGAGAAAATCGCGCATATACGAACTTAGATACATACATACAAACATATATACGGTTCAAATACAATATTTACAAATATACCATGCTTGAAGTTTCAGAGGACGGTATAGGGTACTGACGAAACATACACAAACACCTCTGCCTATCTTAGAGTTACACGCGTGAACATGTTAAATCGTTAAACAGCGTAATGTACCTGGCGGTGAGCCAGCTGCAAACCTAGAGGCTACGTGTTCGATCCGAAGACAAACGTTTGTATGTTCTCATATTTATTTCAGGTTTAAATGCTTAAGCAACAGCAGTGGCTTCACGTTTCACTACATACAAAAGACCAAGACAAATGCTCAAGATCCAGTATTGGAAGGACCAGGTTTCCAACAGGCACAATTGTGTGGCACTAATCCTACTAATATAAAGGCGAAAGTTTGTAAGAATGTCTGGATGTATGGATATATGTTCCTCTTTCACGCAAAAACTACTGAACGGATTTCAATGAAATTTGGCACACAGGTAGATCATGTCCTGGATTAGCACATAGGCTACTTTTTATCCCGGGGAAATATAAAGCGGGACTTTTATCCCGGAAAAACCTTTTAACGCGGGCGGAGCCGCGTGCAGAAGCTAGTATGCGATGATGTTAGCTTTATGCAAACATTATTCACATATAAGTCGACAAAACAAATAAGTAACTTGTTATTAACTGTTTTTCTTCTACATAATAATAATATAAATACCCGGACAGTACACCTAAACTCGGATTAAATTGGAGTTTATAATAGACTAGCTTTTGCCCGCGGCTCCGCCCGCGTGAATGAGTTTTTCCGGGATAAAAGTCCCGCTTTATATTTTCCCGGGATAAAATCCAGGACATGATCTACCCCTGTGCCAAATTTCATCGAAATCCGTTCAGTAGTTTTTGCGTGAAAGAGTAACAAACATCCATACATCCATACATCCAGACATTCTTACAAACTTTCGCCTTTATAATATTAGAAGGATTGATTTTATTTTTATCCCATTATAGCTTTTGCCTGCGGCTCCGCCCGCGTTAAAAAGTTTTTCCGGGATAAAAGTCCCGCTTTATAGCCTATGTGTTAATCCAGGACATGATGTACCCGTGTGCTAAATTTCATCGAAATCCCTTCAGTAGTTTTTGCGTGAAATAGGAACAAACATCCATACATCCAAACATCCATACATTCTTACAAACTTTCGCCTTTATAATATTAATAGGATAATAGGATTAATAGACCTGTTTGATTTCCAAAGATAAATAAATGTTTTAGCATACCTACTCGATTAGTAGCAATGTAACCACTGACATCATTTTTTTTGCAACGTTTACATAAGGCAAGTTTTCACACCGTCGACGATAATATAGACATGTCGTGTATATTATTATCCACGTAACACCTTATATTAACTTGAATTACATAAACGAAACGTACCTAACATTTTACATTTATACCACTCATCGTCAATCTAATCTCTAAATTACATAACATCATTAAATACGACACTGACACGAAACTCTACGTGCCCTATCGACAATTTGTAATAGATGTCAGAAGATTACTAACGCGCACGCGAATTTGAACTTTATGCAGCGGTAATAAATTACACCATTTTATTTAGAAAACGTCTGTATGGGAAATAGAAAAATGCTGTTTTGAGGATTTTCCCGGCAATTATTTGAATTTTTCCCACCTTTTAAACCTTCCCTAGACCTTCACGAATAATTCAAGACCAAGATAAGATAAATCCGTTCAGCCGTTCTCGAGTTTTAGCGAGACTAACGAACAGCAATTGATTTTTATTTATAAAATAGATAGATAAGAAGCTCAATAGCACCGTATGTTTTTGTTCCGTCTCTGCTTACCCCAAGGATTCAAGCGACCGCGGATAAATGTAATTTGAATACACTTTCCTTCTTTCGTGTACAAAAAATGGAAGAAAAAAGTGTAAGTAACCTCGAATTGGAAGAAGATTAAAAAGTAAACAACATTTAATTAAAAAAACAACCACGAATAGAGGCGAGACCTAGAAAGCGTGCGACATCGACAATTTATCGAGCATTCGATTCCGTTCGATATTCTGAGTCGTTGAGAACACTCATTCTTGCTGTAGGAATTAATCCTACTAATATTATAAAGGCGAAAGTTTGTAAGAATGTATGGATGTTTGGATGTTTGGATGTTTGGATGTATGGATGTAAGGATGTTTGTTCCTCTTTCACGCAAAAACTACTGAACGGATTTCGATGAAATTTGGTACACGGGTAGATCATGTCCTGGATTAACACATAGGCTACTTTTTATCCCGGGAAAACATAAACCGGGACTTTTATCCCGGAAAAACTTTTTAATGCGGGCGGAGCCGCGGGCAAAAGCTAGTTTACTATAATGCGACAAGTTTCTTTACGGTGCCTCGGAAAATTAGTGGGTTGGGGAAATCCCGCCATTACTTTCTTATCAGCCGGGGTCAGTGTACGGATGTCATATAATGGCTAATCGTGATTGTTCTTTCAAATTTTCACGATGTATTATTGAATCAACTGCCTCGGTGGCGTAGTACAACTACGCCATATTGTACGACTATTAGTATTATGGTACGACTGCTGAGGTCTCGGGTACGATTCCCGGGTCGGGCAAAATGATATTGAGTTATCTATTCAGTATTAGTTCGGAGTCTGGAATTTGTGTCCGATATGGCGATAGGCTCGCCTCCTATCATTTGATGGGACGGAATACGGCCAAAATTGGGTGCACTAGTTGCGCCTCTGCCTGTATACCCCTTCGGGGATAAAAATCGTGAGTGTATGTGTGAATGTATGTATATTATTGATTCAAAAGTTGTTATTAATTATGTAAACTCAAAAAAACCCTGTAGAACACCCAATTAGATAATTTTAAAATTTGAACTAAATATTAAAGTAATACAGCTAGTCCAAAGTATTAAACAGCTTTAAATTTAAAGTATTGCTTGGTGTTAAACCGTCTCAGCAGTATAATTTATTACACTACCTGCGCTTCAAACGCGCTTGCATACTGCTGCTTGGCTGAATAGAAAACAAGTCACACCCAAACGGACTTACAAACATGAATCTACAAAACACTCGTACACAATATATTCACATAAAAATCCTGGTGACTCATGAAAAATCCATAAAACTAAATAATTCATGCGACAGGAAGTTATACAATGCAAATTGTGAGCGAGCTTCACCTAAACATGTTGCAAATGCGATGAAATATATCATACGGACGTGACGTCACGAGTGAGGTACGGTACGTGCGTAAAGCCTCGTTTTGCATTATACACATGACGCTCAACAAGTCGGGCAACATTGCAAAAGAACGTTTAACATTAAATTCTTGTATTGTTTTAGTTATTTTTATTTGTCTGTTCCTCATTGATTTAGGCTAGCGTATTTGTGTTGAGGACTGCAATGCTGAGGTCTCGGGTTCGACCCAGGGCCGGGTAGTGATATTGGGTTTTTCTAATCAATATCAGCCCGAAGTCTGGAATTTGTGCCCGATATGACGATAGACTCGCCCCCTATCACCTCATGGGACGGAATACGCACGGTGAAAAGTGGGTGCACTAGTTGCGCCTCTGCCTCCCATATCGGACATAAAAGGCGTGAGTATGTGTGTGTATTAATGTTTTTTTTTGTAAAATTTATAACTATAAACAATCTTAATACGAATCTGAAACTAAATACTAACCTATCACGACATAAATTTCAATACTTCATAGACATTGTAGTATACGAAATACAGTCTAAAAAGTAAAAATATATAAATCAGATAGGCGTGCCGCAACTGAAGTGGTCGTGTTATAGCAGCGGTGGTCAGTTGGTATTTTTCAGTCCATTTAACAAAATCGATTGTTCCCCGACCCGATATTTGTGAACGCCCTTTTTCTTTAAATATAGATTCCTTTTGTGCTCACTTAGCAAATAAAGTATTCACTTAACTTGCTGCAGAAAGTGGGTTTTTTGTGAAAATTCGACATATTTTTAAGGCTACCATTGTTTTTTAAAAACTAACGAAGTATCATTGAAACGAACTTTTAATAGTAAAAAGTAAGATTAACCACACGCTTTTAACATTCACATTGCCTCAAATTTACAATGATAATATTATGATAGGAAGCAAGCCTATCGCGATATTAGCCACTAAGTCCAACCCGAAGCAATTCGAGCCCCTAACCTATGTACACCGCACGGCATACCAAATAAAACTCCGCGGTGGCCATCTTCGGCGCATTAGGGACGGCTGCGGGCTTCCTCCGACTCACGTCTAAGTTGTCGTCCGCAACCGCCCCTGCACGTACCGCTGTTGCGGTCCGTCTCCTGTTGTTGCGGGGGCTCAGAAGCCCCCGAACACCGAAGGACGCCATTGGCGTCAGAGGCAGCGTGAGGCACGCTGCCGTCCATCACGGGGGTAGTCTATGTTGTCTGACTTTGAAATCGAATCCCGGACTGCAATGTTAGATTAACGAGAAAAATAGAAAAAAGACACACAAATATGGATGTAGCTAACTAAATACATAAACACTAAAAAACTACACTTGAAGAGAATTTGAGCACAAACTTCAGAATAGGGATTTGTTGGACCTTCAACAATCCGACGAATAATTCAAAACGCAAGTTTATACTGTCTCACTCATATTTTTATCGTTGGAGGACATAGTTGGATCCGAAGAGACAATGCCTTTCTACAATCACAACGCTAATACCCTACCATACCAGCCCGGTATTATATACTGCCCACCACTGATAACAGGCCTCCTCTACTACTGAGAGGGTTTAGTCTTTAGGTGTGGTGTTTAGTGCTTGTTAAATTCTTTCAATTGGATTTTATCGCAATTTAACGGTGATGTGTGTGCATTAGCTTATATAACAAATCTGACTATGTATGCAAAAGACTTGAAAAAAAATATATATAGACAAATGATGGACAAATGATGACAAAAAAGTAAGCCCGGAGTTTCTTTCTGCCTTTCTTCTTCGGGTAGTCATCGCTTAGGTAGCTAGTGAAAGGCTGGTAGGTTAGCTAGGCTAGGGCCTGTAGTGTCCTCACCGGTGAGGATCGCGACGCGTTCTTCCCATTATCATTACTATTATTATTTTTTTGTTAACAAAATTATCTCTTGTTTTATATTGCTTTTCTTGCCAGCCCGAGCTGGCTTCTTACTTTTTATTTTTCATCATTTATTTTACTCGTAATAAAAATGTCTGTAGTTATATAAATAATTAAATGTGTCTCGACTTATCATAAGTGCAACTATGTTCGCCTACGTGATGAATAAAGTATTTTATTTATTTTTTATTTTATTTTAGTCCACACGCTGGCCTAGTGACGGTGTGCAGACTTCACATTCCTTCGAAATTCTTGTAGAGAACTTCTAAGGTATGCAGGTTTCCTCACGATGTTTTCCTTCACCGTTAAAGCGAGCGATAATTCTCAAAGAATACATCACTTTTTATAAAAAATTAAAGGTGCAATGGGTTTGGGTTTTAAACCTGCGGACAATTACTGATGGTAGGACTGGGTCCGTCTGGGTGGGTAGCACCGCAATGTTTATTTCTACCGCCAAGCAGCAGTGTGCACGCACTGTTGTGTTTCGGTTTGAAGGACATTGTAGCCAGTGTAACTACTGGACATGAGACTTAACAACTTAGTCTCAGGATGACGAGCGCAGTGGAATACCACACAGTACTTTGTAACTCAAGGTCCTGTATGGTGTTGGTACTATTTACGGATGGTCGTATCGCTTACCATGGCTTGTCTCGTCATTCAATGTAATAAAAAAAAATCGCCTCGGCAATTCGTTCTATTCCCAACTCGGCTATCGCTTTTTCGAACTGATGGAAAACAAAAATATGGAAATGAAATTCTGCCATGCCCGAATGGGCCCATTCAAAAATACAGCACGACCGAACTCACTAATTTCACACAACCTCACAGCATCTTATACAAACCTAAATATTTACTCTTACTTAGTTATAGACTAGCAACTAGCCTTCAGCCATAATTCTCATAATTACAAAGTGACTAACGGTTAAACTTCAGGCGAATCCATTAGGAAACTCTTGTATTTACTTGGATGACCGTTGCCCTACAATCAAACTTTAGACGTGGCTTTTACTTTGGGGAAATCAGTACTGGACTGAGTCTCATGGCACGATATAAAGAAGATGGCGGCTTTTAAGTTAGTAGACTATTCCTTCTTATTATTGCTAGTATCGTAAATAAAGAGAGATTGAGATTACGGCACAGTTTTTCTAATACTCCAAGTAATAAGACGCATTTATGGGACCGAGCAGCTAACATCAAAATTAATCAAATAAGGATATTGCGTATACAAGATAGATTGCGATTGTGGCCTCTCTTATATCGAACAAACAAAAGACATATAGGAATCCACGTAAAAAATCATATAGCTGATGTTAAACACCGACGCTCTACGAAGTCTGTAGTAGCTGAGCACTTGGAAAAATACTCTAAGCATTACCTTAGATTCGACAAGCCACAAACCCTTGCCAAAGAACATCGATTCCTGCCTAGCATGATTCACGAGGTTATTGAAGTCAAAAATCGTTCCAATTTCAATAGAGAAGATGGTTGGAAACTTGCACAAGCCTGGGACCCGGTAATACATCTAACTAAATCGGGGTCCAAAAGACCTGCTGCCTAGTCCTCAAGACATTGTGAGCTCTTACTACGTAAACCGGACCGCAAACAATGACTAACACCTTAAAATTGTAAAATTTTAATTGAAGGTCGATTTGTAACACTAACTTTTCGGAACCTCAGTCCGCCCCGTGACCACGAAGTGCTGCAAGGCCTTTGAAACTTCGGGAGAAGATATAGATTAAAAAACCACGATAAAACCCGTAAAATAGTTTAAATAATCTATACTAATATTATAAAGCTGAAGAGTTTGTTTGATCGCGCTAATCTCCGAAAGTACTGAACCGATTTTGAAAATTCTTTCACTAATAGGAAGCTACATAATTCCTGAGTGCTATAGGCTACTTTTTATCCCGTGAAAATATTGTTGTCCCGGAAAAACTTTTTCACGCGGGCGGAGCCGCGAGCACTACTAGTATCTAATATTCGCGTAACCATAAGAAATAATTATCAAACCTGCATACCTGAGAAGTTCTCTGAATTTCGAAGGTATGTGTAGTCTGCCTACCCGCACTAAGCCAGCGTGGTGGACTAAACAGCCTTAACTCTCTCAGTTGTAGCGGAGGCCCGTGCTCAGCAGTGGACAGTATATAATACAGATTATAGGGTACGGTATATGGTAATTAATATCACAAGCATTTTCTGAACTCTTCAATTTTAATAAATGAGTTGTTATGCAAGTCATAAAAATCCGCTCATAACTTGCACCACGCGTTGTCAACTAACTCAGTTTTATGAATATCAAGCCGCAGCTAAATTTCCACAAATGAAAGTAAAAGAAGACAATGGAGCAAATTTGGTTATCCAAATTACATCCCCTTGTGAGCTAGCGCTGGACCTCGGGGATAAACCCGAAACTATAGTTATGAATAATATAATTAACTTATAATGTCTGTACTAGTAATATAGAAAGCATTTGTAATCTCATCTCTGAGGAGACTGGCGCTAACAGGGCGACGAGCAAAAGTTTTAATACAGTATAGAATATAACTACAGTTTAAGAAGAAGTTTGACAACAATGTGGTGCAGTGATAAACGGTCGCCACGGATGTTTCGGCTCGTTCCTGTGTCAGATCGGAAAAGAAGAGTCCGCCGTGTGCCACCACTGTGGCAACGGTCGCGAGGATTCGGTCCAACACACTCTCGAGGAGTGCCCAGCCTGGGATCTACAACGCAGCGCTCTTAGAGCAGTCGTCGGAGGAGATCTCTCGCTGCCGGCCGTGTTGTCTGCCATGTTCGGTGAAACGGTCACTGTCTTTCAGAAGCAACTCAATGCTATTCACAATTCATTATTTTATTAAAATCACTCTAGCAAGTCGTTTTGATCCTATTTCATGTAAATTGATGCACCCTACATCAACACACTAGTACTGCAAGCATCAAAATTGCACACTACAATTACCTAAAATAAATTATAGAACTTCGAAATTAAATTATAGAAATTCGAAAGAACTGAAAAGAAACTAAATCGACGAAACTGGGACAAAAGTGTCTTAACCAGATAAAAATTTTATCCGAATACTTGCAAATTTTTTTCATTGAATCTGCGGTTTCCGGGTTTTCTTAATGCATCAATGGGTTTCCGTAAAACTTTGCTGTTCCGTTTTCGTAACAATGACACTGCCGGACGTTCAAGAAATTTCCTTTGGAAACCTAAATATCTAAGCGCCCAAAATTCTTGTAATTCTGTAGGCATTCATGGACCGCGGTAGACCTTATTCGTACCTTCTACTAAAAATAACCTTTTAAAATAAAGAAGGAGAGTACTGAAAATTGCCTTAATAATGCGCATACGCCTTAAGCCAACCATTTCATACAAGATTTAACGATCAAACTAGTATTCACAATTCAGCCAACTCGTAGCATCGTAGCATTTCGTTGCCGTTTACTGTAGCGCCGTAGCAGATAATAGCTAAAACGCTGACGTAGCTTATAAACGTGCCATTCTAGCACAAGCGCAAGCCGAATCAAGACTATTTAATTGTGGTTTATTTGCATATTCTTCTAGAATAAGACGTTTTATCGCTCTTTATTATTCAGCGTTTGCATATATGAGTTGTGAATTATTTTCAAGTGAGTATGATATTCTTTTACTTTGGATTCATTTTGGACATAATTTTCATCGTAGAACCTTCTTTTTATTAGCTTCTCTGGTAACCTAGATTCACAATTTAAAATTTAAAAACCAGGCAAACCACACCAAAACGCCTGGTAACACCTAACTCTATCATCATGAGGTTGTGAAAGTAATTTTACAGTACAAAACAAACACATTCTAATATGCAAAAATCCCAAAAAGTAGTAAACTATAACGGCCACTCGGATGCTCGGTTTCAACTATTTTCCATTCGAAAAGTACACAAAGCAAATCGACACCGCGGCTCCGCGACTCTATCCAATAGAGCACACACGATGGAAATAAATTTCTATTTTTTAAAAAACATTTTTCTCTTACCATTTTATCAACCTTTCTAGTTTTGTGCATATTGAATCATCTTTCCATATATTTACTCGGATTTCACGAGCTTTTTATCTCGGACGAGCTTTAATAGCTTAGTTCCTTCGCGCCATTAGCTTTCCAGCGAGATCTTTTATGACCGCTTTTATCCATGTAAAGTTTCATAGAGACTTCACTGTCAATCGCTGTACCGAGAAGGAAATATTTCAGTTAAGGTTTGTTGTCATACAGTTCATCCAATAAGTAATGGTGCTTTTATCTGCTACTTAAACAGAGCTTTAGAAAAACACCACTTCTTCCGCACAGCGATAACACGTCCCGAAGCGGTGGTAGATCCATGACGATTTGAAATAGCTTGTAAAAGGTAACTTTTGCTTTAATTTTGAAAATTTTCTCCCGAGTTCTATACACGACGTAGAGACGCATTTAGGTCCCGTTACTTCAACTGTAGTTATCTTTTTATCAGGGTGTTATCAAGCTGGGCGCGCTCGCAGCACCTCACGCGTCACGCGTCAAACGTCACGCGTCATGCGTCATGCGTCACCGCGCCGGAGCACTCTAAGTTCTGCGAGCGCGTCCAACTTTATAGCACACCAATGATTACCCTAACTGCAGTTAAAAACCCGATCTTATAGTCTAAGGACGGTATTAATAAATCAATCTCAGATTCGAGTAAAATCTCAAGTGATATTAAATGTGTTGAACTATTTTATAAACCAAGCTTAAGCTGTAATATAAGAGCTTGTTTTATATTATGATTTTCTATACATGTTAATGGCCATGTAGTGCCTGGATAATGATTTTATATTTTTATGGAATTTTGAAAAAGAAACAGTCGAAGGCGGGACTCGAACCCACGACCTCCGGCGTACCGTGCCGGTGCTATTCCAATTGAGTTACCTCGACCCTGCCTTCGATTGCCAATTTCAAGATGCCTATTTAATTCTCTTAAAGGTGATGACCAGCTACATCTGTTAGCAATTATTACAATAACTAACTCAGTGTTACTCCTTTACAGGAGTAAGACTTTACTTTCCTTCGACTGTTTCTTTTTCACAATTCCATAAAAATATAAAATCATAAGAGCTTGTTTTCAGGTGAGAAGGCGCTCTATGGGAAATAAAACTTAACTCGAAATCAGTCACACACTGTGACCTTAGATACAGTTTGAGCTGTTGTTAATAGGGTTTAGCAACTATCTAAAGATGTTAACCTCAATTTAACAGCATCTCAGCTGATATCACACTACAGACCAAAACTGAGTTGCGTCTATGATTACGGTCCTTAGACAGCGTATTTTGAACGCGTAAACGATGCGTTTGTAACGCAATAAAAAGCGTAGTAAGCGCAATGGAGAAACTGAATACCTTTACCTCTGATTCACATACTTGCCGGTACAGACAAATAGTCACGAATGCGAGTGTAAACATGTTATTCGTGGGTATTCGATACTCATATTTATTCAGAAAGTTATTTGGAAAATTATTCATTAATAACTGCCTCGGTGACGTAGTGGTATTATGGTACGACTGCGATGCTGAGGTCTCGGGTTCGATCCCCGGGTCGGGCAAAGTGATATTGAGTTTATCTATTCAGTATCAGCTCGGAGTCTGGAATTTGTGCCCGATATGGCGATAGGCTCGCCCCCTATCACATCATGGAACGGAATAATGGCGAAAAGTGGGTGCACTAGTTGCGCCTCTGCCTATCCCTTCGGGGATAAAAGGCGTGAGTGTATATGTATATATGTATATGTATTCATTAATAATGAGGTATTAAATATAAACATAACAACAAAAAAATGAAAACTCATGTCATCGGAGCGTACAAAAACGCTATTCTACATAGCCAATCGACTGGTAATAGAATATGATTCGTAACCTACGTCTCCACTAACGCGCTTAATTTCCACAAAGTAAGAAGTAAATATTGATATTTCCGTTTGAAAGAAGCAGAGATAGAATTCAAACAATCCAATCCATTCGTTGTCTTCTACAAAGCGTTACAGAAATCTATTCCATCCCTCTCTTGTAGCATCTGATCACATAAATTCCGTTTGCAAAGCCAAACGCAATAAAACTGTAATTCTCAACAAACATATTTGTTTAGCACATTCTCTCAGTAATTTCCGAAATACACAATTTTTCCCCAACAAAGAACAAAAAGGAACAAACACATTATTCCTACATCTGCCTTCCGGACATAATATGAACGGTACACAAAAAATTATAAAAATCTTTCCAGCACAAAAATTTGTAATAACATTCCGCTTTACGTTTCGAATGTACAAAATTACTTTTAAAATTTGATATTGGGACGTAAATGTAGTTACGAAATAAATAAAAAAGAATTTCAAAGCGTAAAGTCTGTTTTTGATAGCAAAAAAATTTGTGGCCGTAAAAGCATCAATAAAAGGAATAAAATTTACTTTATTTATTTTCCACTCAAAGCCGGGAGTAGTGTACTTTGGTCTTACAATACTAAGGTTTAAAATAGAATAACTATCACTAATTTCTTCGCTTTCTTATACCTGACCCCTTTAATTCCCGAAGGGGTAGACAGAGGCGCAACTAGTGCACCGACTTTTCGCCGTGCGTATTCTGTTCATGATGTGGGGGCGAGCGGGCGAGCGTATCGCCATATCGGGGACAAATTTTAGTCTCCGGGTAATACTGAACTTAAAACCAAATATCACTTTGCCCGACCCCCATGACCCCCGTGATGGACGGCAGCGTGTCTCACGCTGCCTCGGACGCCAAGGGCGTCCTTCGGTGTACGGGGGCTTCTGAGCCCCCGCAACAACAGGAGAAGGACCGCAACAGCGGTACGCGCAGGGGCGGTTGCGGACGACAACTTAGACGTGAGTCGGAGGAAGCCCGCAGCCGTCCCTAATGCGCCGAAGATGGCCATTATAAAAAAAAAAAAAAAAACTGCCCGACCCGGGAATTGAATTTAAAACCTCTGCATTGCAGTCATACTGTAATAATTATTCTATACTGTCCCACTGCTGGGCACGGGGTCCTGTACTGAGACGGTTGGCAGATTTCACATACCAAAATTCTTATATAAAACTTCGCAGGTAATTATGCAGGTTTCCTCACGATGTTTTCCTTCACTAAGAATTAGATTATTCTCAAAGAATACACACATGCCCTTAAAAAAGTTAAAAACAGGTGCGTCTTCTCGGGTTTTGAGCCTGCTAAGATTGTTTATTCACATCCTCCTTAAACGACTCCCTATTTCAGATGAGATGTAAAGCTCCGTAAAATTGTGTACCAATTTAGCGCAACCCACACGGTGACTACAAAGAAAAATGAACTTGTCAGAGTAAAATTGTACCATACAGCGTCATCACACCGTCTGACACTTGCATAGCGAATTAGAAAAGTTTGCGAAAACATATTTAACACGTAAGTCTGGTGCGTTGACCTTTTTCATTTGGAAAAACAGTTTAAAAAATCCCTTGCAACAAGCACGCTCATTTGCTTTGAACTTTTTAAAAATACAAAAGACACTACAGATCAATTCCACTACATGCTGATATTTTTTTTAATTGCATCGAGTGACGAGACGAGCATGCCGTTCGCCTTATGGCAAGCGATACGACCACCCATAAACAGTAGCAACACCATCCAGCACCTTGAGTTACAAAGTACCTACTGTGTGGCATTCCACTGCAATCGTCATCCTTAGACGTTAGATTTTGTCTCATTATGTCCTGTAGTTACACTGGCTACAATGTCCTTCAAACCGAAACACAACAGTGCATGCACACTGCTGCTTGGCGGTAGAAATAGACATTGTGTTGGTACCCACCCAGATGGACTCTTACATATGGGAGACCTACCACCAGTAAAATGTTGATAATGACTCTTATAGCCTATTCGGAACTTATCTATACTAATATTATAAAGCTGAAGAGTTTGTTTGTTTGTTTGTTTGAACGCGCTAATCTCAGGAACTACTGGTTCGAATTGAAAAATTATTTTTGTGTTGAATAGACCATTTATCGAGGAAGGTTTTAGGCTATATAACATCACGATGCAACTATTAGGAGCGGAGAAATAATGGAAAATGTGAAAAAAACGGGGAAAATTATTCATCCTTGAGGGCTTCCATTGCGTGCGCTGCGAAAACGGGTCAAGATATCAAAAATATATGTATCAAGGATTTATTCCTCTTGAAATGATCTAAAAAAATGTCCGCAACAGTATATGTCTATCTTTTAAGATTAACTCACTAGAACCGTTTTTATGGTAATAAAATTTGGTCGAAATTAATGCATTATTTGTTAAGAGTTGTATCACCGTCATAATATTAATCTTTATCCAAATAAATGTGTTGGATAGAGTGATTCAACGGGGAGGTTTTTATGTACTTTTAGCCCGGAAAAACTTATTAACGCGGGCGAAGCCGTGGGCAAAAGCTAGTCTGATATATAAACAACAACTTTTGGTATCACATATCTCGAATAGAAATATCTGGCTGAAAAAGTCGCTTGTAATATGCCAGATTTATTTGTTAGATAGCGTATTATTTCAGATAATTATCCGGTACTTTATTAGGAATAATAAATTGGACTTTAATAATGTTTTTATTCCAATATTGCATCAATGAGCTCATCCCACACTTCAATACATAAAACTGCGAACAATAAAACGACAATAAGCAGAGCATAAATTATGAATACAAAGCAAGTTAAACCAAATCCGACACTTAAGATAAAAGACGTCCAACATAACTAAAACCTCTAACGACTTAACAACCGTTCATAGCGACTAACTAAAACCTGAAGCAGTAAGACCAAAGTTCAAGTCAAGAAACCAAGAGCATAATACAAATCACTAGCAAAACTTTAAGGGCATGTTCAACATCTGTAACTAACTGTTTCCTATCAAGGCAGCTCACTATCTATCGCTTAGCACCGCGAGTTACTGCCGGGTCGGTAACGCACATTACACCTTATCTTATTGCGGTAGAGTTGAGAATTGAGAATTCAATTCGCAGCCAGAGTTTATCTATTTTATTAGGGCGGCTAGGAAATTATTTTTTTACAAATCGCTGTAATAAGTTTCGGTCGGATTTTATTCTTTGTTCATAGTGCGGCGTGGTTTTATGGCCACCTTATGGACGTTTGCAGTTTGCACCTTGGCTTCATTTAAACCGACTATAGTTGAATTCAAACACATGAATTCGAGTATCTTGCTTACTCGCTATGATGTTTGTGATTATTTTTATTGGTACTAAATGACAATGAGCATACCGCTCGGCTGATGGTAAGCGATACGACCACCCATAAACAGTAGCAACACCATTCAGCACTTTGAGTTACAAAGTACTGTGTGGCATTCCACTGTGCTCGTCATTCTGAGACGTAAGATGTTAATTCCCATTATGTCCAGTAGTTACACTAGCTACAATTTCCTTCAAACCGAAACACAACAGCGCATGCACAGTGTTGCTTGGCGGTAAAAATAGTCTCAGCGGTGGTACCTGCCCACACGGCCCAGACGACAAAATTGCCACCAGAATTTAATTTAAAGTTGATTTTGCTATTACTTTATAGACGAATATATTAAATATTTGCTATTACTTTAGAGAACCCCACAACAAACTGTTAAAAAAAGGTTGTCTGGTGATTAATTTAAAACCCACATTGAGCGATTTAGACGTAAAAGACTAGGGGCAAAACTAATAGAACCACTTTATAGACATATTTTTGTATAGCTTACATGTGCCTATTGCTTATACTTATGCTTATTACCTGCTTAATAGGAGGTATCAATTTCTCACAAAAAACCGACGATTTTCGGGTGCCCAAATGGGGAGTATTATCTGCTTTTAATCCTTATTCCTTCCCGTTAAGGCAGCATAGCCTTGATTTTTTTAGTACAGAAGGTATTTATTGATCCATCAACAGTATTTAATTTAAGCTTTAAAATATTAAAGCATAAATTATATATTTTGGAACGAAGTTCCTTATCGCGCGTTGTGAAAGGGGGCTAGACGAAAAAAAATCTTACGAAAAGTTGTCACGACACTTTTATACTTGCCCTGTGAAACCAGCCAGTAACAATAAAGAACTGGCCGTAAAAGTGACATTCGAAATTTAAATAAAAAAGACAATTTAAATCTTAGAGTAAGTATAACTACGTATACATACTCTAAGATTTAAATGCTTTTTAGAGTAGTTTTTTTTTCGTTAGTTGTATGTTAATTTTAATGTCAATACTTGCTTAGGTGATGATCGTGATTCGATGGCATATCTATTGTGTAGGTAGAAGTAAATGTGTTCATTGATGTGGTAACGTTTTAATGAAATAAACAATTATTATTATAACTTAAAAGAAATAAATTTTTATTACAATATCTTCACTAATTAATCGAAAACAACTTCGATCCATCCGGGTGTCCCTTGACACCTCTCAAGTTTTTTTTTTCAAGATTTACTTTTACGTAATCGGTTTGTTTTTGCCAGCCAGCTAATCCTTATTCCTAATTAAGCATCCCACACGTTCAGTTATTAATAACCAAAATACAGTGTTTAATCCAAAACAATACGCGATAAATGGAAAATTTATACAATAATTCTGATAAACTCTCGCCATTTTGATTAGAACAGTAGAAATTAAATTCAGTGTGGTAACACTGCATACGTAATTGCGATTAGATTGTCATCCGGGCAGGCAGCGCTAAACGTCCAATAACGTTCTGCCGCGGTTACATAGTGATGCGAATTCGATAATTTTACACGATCTTTAACGATATTACTTCATTGGATGTGAATGGTGAGGTTGAATTTCGGTTGGCATTTGAGATCCAAAAATCGGAAGTCCCATGCGATCTTGTATGAAATTTTTTGTACGTTCATTTACGTTTTCGGTTAAATCATTTGCGTTCATTATGAAAAAAAATGTGATAAAATCTGCAAAATACTTTTATTCCATGTCTAACGTAAACACAAGAAGCCATTAAACATCTAAGCAGGTTTGAAATCTAATGTATTCGTGAGACTAAAATACATTGAGCTCTTGATAGCTTTTGGAAAATTAGATCAGTGAGTAAACGCCGAAAAATCCTTCTGAAATATGTGTAGATTTACAGCAAACACGTGTTTCATATTAAAAGCTATTTCATACACTTTCAGTGAGCTTATGGTTACACTATACGCAGCACTGGGACTAAAAAAAGCATTTTAAATCCAGCGTACTTGTATTAAGCTACGACTACAGTGCTGAGGTCCCGGGGTTCGAACCCGGGACGGACCCGAAATGAGTAGAAACTCATTATCAACCCGTAGTCTGTGATTGTATCCGATATGGTGATAGGCTCGCCCTCATCACATCATGGGACGGAATACATACGACGAAAAGCAGGTGCACTAGTTGAGCCTCTGCCTACCCCTTAGGGGATAAAAGGCTTGAGTGTTTGTGTGTCATAGTACGTTTTTCTCAACCAAGTAACAAACAATAAACGATTGCTTGAAACAAATACACAAATGATTTGCTCGATACGCGCCGTCCTTTGACGACAGTAATAGACGTATACTGACGTTGAAACAAAAACGAAGAGAATCAATAGCAATAACGAAGCGACGTAGAATCCCACACAATATACGGCAGCCAGTAGCCGCTAAAATTATATTGCGATCGTTTATTTGACTTGAAACTGAATATTCTGTGGACCTGATCAATGTTAATTGTTATGGTGTCGGCTTTATACAGCATTTCAATAGAACTGATTAATATTAATTTATTCGCCCAATTATGTTACAATAATTTACGTTTTAAAAGATACCTTAGTAGTTCTCTAGCTATTTTGTGAAATGCCTAAAGCCGCAGATTTCATTCGTAGAAGGGATTATCAAAACGTTTGTGAATTATTGATTCGAAAAATATTTTATTAAAAATGGCGATAAGGTATTTATTTCAATGTACAGCGACCTAAAGCAGGTCGTGCATTGTTTATAGATTCAAGGATAAACTTGATTAAAAGCTCATTCATTTGTCAAATACGAGGGCTATGGGGATTAAATTTTTAACTCTTCCGCAATAATTGATAGTAATCGATTCTAAAATAATCGATTGTGGAAATCGAAAGGGTGGTTTCGAGCGTGAAGAGATATTTCATGCAGCATCCGATGCGCTCGCACCACTCACCCGAGCCAACGTAGCGTATCTATAAGTAGTTAGAATCGTACGCCTTCTGAACGTGCCATTTTATTCCAATACAATGTGGATAAAATTTTATTACATTTTTTTTTCGTATAAAATTAAATATGCTATTGCCTCTGTGGTTTAGTTTGTATGAATGCTGTATGAGTACCGGTTTGGTACCCACGTCGGGTAAATAATGTTTTATGCTTAGTAACAACCCTGAGTCTGAATGTTTTTTATTTATATTTGCCCCCGATTTCGTGGAATCTGCTGACCATAGCTGGCAAAATGTGTTGTTATCAGGGTGTTTTTCTACTTACATTTGAAAATAGAATGGGATGCTAAGTATGTTTCTTAATATACTATTTTGGAAAGTATATTCTCAATTTAACTTCATCAAAACCAGGTCATGTCTCGTTAAAGTTTCTTTTTATTATTATTTGTGAGTTTTTGAAAACATTAGTAAAGGTGAATGTTTTGAAATATTAGTTCAAAAAAATTTAGACTCATTGATTTTTTGGTATTACTCCTTTTTAATATTAAAATAAGTAAATTGTAGAATGTGTGAATCGATCCTAATGAACAATCCAAATATAAAAACACAGATAAAAGATAGTTTGAAACAACTAGGTTGTTTACATTATCCAAAACTCTTAGTTTATTTTGATTTTAATTATATTTTTTCTTTCCATTCTTAACCCATAAAAGCGCTTTAATTGTCACAATAAATAATAGTAATGGTTATACTGAGGACAAAATAGTCATGTCTACAGGACGATGGATAGTCTGTTTCTCTCCATTGCCAACACAAAGTATATGTCGCACCTTTAGGATGAAAACGACACAATTCAAAATGATAGAAAAGAGAGTTATCATCATAAAATTACTTAAAACGAAGTTCTCAACACAATAATAGTTCAAACACAGCCATATTCAAGCAGGAAAAGGACAAAACTGTTATATCAGTCCCATTTTTATTATATTTTTATAAATAAGGAACTAGTTTTTAGCCATTTAAAAATGACAATTGAATTTTCTATTTCTTGAATTGTGTCGTTTTCGTTCTAAAGGTGCGATATATCAGCAAACAATGAACACTTATTAACAACATTGATTAGTTAAAGTACTTCGCATTCCGTGTCACGGACTATACTCATTGAATTCGAAATTTATGCATAATTAACAATAGGCCTAACACGTTTCATTATTAAGAACATAACGCGTATTACACGTTCATTATATACACGCGTGTGTAGATAGGCACAAGAACTAATTAATCAAATGTGTAATGGAGCGCGTAAATGTCGAAATTGATAATATTAGCTAGCAACACCTAATGTATAATAGGAAGAGGTGTTGCCGACGGAGGAAACGCTTAGGAGTGAAGGAAGGATGAAACAGTGCACACAAATAGACACACACACGCACGCACACAGAAAGCGGTACGCAAAGAGACAACCAGTGCAGTGTGTATTTTTTACCCGACTGTGAAAGAAGGAGGGTTATGTTTTTCGAGTGTATGTATGTATATTTCTTTGGCACCCCCTAGAGCCTAAACGGCTTGTCGTATTTTGATGTGAGGGGTATCATTATACAGGGTCTCCAAAGTGACACACAAACACACTCACGCCTTTTATCCCCGAAGGGGTAGGCAGAGGCGCCACTAGTGCACCCACTTTTCGCCGTTATTCCGTCCCATGATATGATAGGGGGCGAGCCTATCTCCATATCTGGCACGAAACTAAAGTAAACTGGTGTAAAAAGAGGTCCAATCAAAAAACCAAAGATTGACCAACCCGACAATCAATGTGAGATGTCACCATCACAGCCCAGATACGCAGTAACTAGCTGTAAGAACAAGAAAGATTCAAATTAGTAATTTAGAAATAAAGCTTAGTTTCGTAATTATTCTATTTTCTACATCAAAATGGGAGACAACGTGAGCAGACAAAAAGGAAAAAGATTCATATAAACGAACTTTCGGCAAAAACATTCCAAGGGAATCGTCTTAGAAATAAATATCCACTTTACTTATGTCTTTGTTTTAAGGGAGGCCTACATTGTCGTTGCATACCGAAAAAAAAATTCTCGTCTTTATTATTCACGCGTTCTATTCCGCAAAAGCTGGACTATTTGTGTTGATGGTGATACGAAACAAGATAAAATGAGTTAAGTCGGCTAATTAAGTACTTTTAAGAAATTAAATCTCAAAAAAACCTTCGTAATGAGAGATTATAATTGGTTTCAGTTATATACATACATAGCATCACGCTTTTTCCTTTTCAGTGGTAGATAGAAGTGTGTCACACACACATTTTTTTTTAAATCTTTAAAAATTATGACTTTGACCTATAACTGCATAAGAATTACATTTCTACATTAACAATTTTCACGTCGAAATATTCGTTAACATAGAAAAACATTACGATTTATGTAAAAGGATAGCCAGCCGCCCATACTGAATTTTATACGGAATATGTGAAAAGATCCAAAAATAAAATCTAAACTGGTCACTGGGTCCAGGATAAATAACGTCAATATCCTGTCCCATAATATTTCAACAAAAAATGCTATTAACATTTTTCGGCCAAAATACCTGCGAGATTTATGCTACAATTGTAAACGAAGGGGGACGTCAAGGGACGTCAAATATTACGTGTTCCGGATCGATTTATTGTGGACCGAGCCTTACAATTCGAGGAAAGAAATGAAATTATTTATCAACGTCCGACAAAATGGAAGCCAAAGATGGCTACGTCGTGATGACACGTCGGTTTATAAATTGTAAGAAATTATTGCGACCCTACAGATTTGTTGATATCAGATGATTTTGTGTCTTTGATGTGTGTATTGTGATACAGTATAAAAGTCTTTTAAAGTTGTTTATGGAAAAACATTTGAATGTAGCCAGTGTAACATTGTAGCCAGTGAACTACAGGACATAATGAGACTTAACATCTTATGTCTCAGGATGACGAGCGTAGTAGAATGCCACACAGAACTTGGTAAGTCAAGGTGCTGGATGGTGTTTCTACTATTTATGTGTGGTCGTATCGCTTACCATCAGGCGAACGGCATGCTCGTCATTCGGTGCCTAGAAAAAAATGTAAACTACTCTCGTAAGGCCATAACACTTTATGAACCTAAAGAAAGTCAACGTAAGACAGTAACAAAGGACGTGCTGTCAATATTTCATTTTTGTACAATTACTATGGAAATGCAATTGCTTCAACGAAATTCCTATACCAATCCACTGTTGAGTGGTTAATAACTTTTCTTCAACTTTCTAACAAATAAGGTCCCATACGTTCGACCAGACTCATCATGAACATTTGTGTCTTCGGTGATCTCTCGTGATATTCTGTTCAGTTAGGCACTTTAGTTTTGTCTTGTTATGCCAACAAGAAGAAGGCCACCGCGGGTTTTGGTTGGTATGACAGTGTAGGGTGTACATAGTGTTAGGGTCTGGGTCCAATGCTCACTCGGATGATGCTATACTCCCGAGTGTCGACATTGGGCCGTAAGACTGAAACCAACATAACCGATCCACTCACCCCCCAGTGGTGGGATCCCTTTGATTCGCCTACTTTTTTACACTTTTATATTTTCGCATATTTGACTTTGCATAATATGTATTGGCATAATAGTACTATCGCTTAGTAATATTTTCGCCTACTACTTTTTTGTCATAATAAGCTATTAGAATAATTTTAGCTTGACTTATTTGTATTAGACTAATACACATTTTGCATAACTGCCTCGGTGCCGTAGTTGTATTACAGTGCGACTGCAAAGCTGGGGCCTCGGGTTCGATCCCCGGGTCGGGCAAAGTTTTATTGAGTTTTTCTGTTCAGTATCAGCCCGGAGTCTGTAATTTGTGCCCGACATGGCGATAGGCTCGCCCCCCATCACATCATGAGACGGAATGACGGCGAAAAGTGGGTGTACTAGATGCGCCTCTGCCTACCCCTTCGGGGATAACAGGCGTGGGTGTATGTGTTATTTGTGTGTATGTATTTAAAATAAATTAAATTAGCGAGGCGAGCGTGTTAGGTGCATATGAACCACCGCACGAGCCGAGCTAGCGAAGCGAGCGTGCCGCGGCAGCGGCCGGCGAGTGCCAAAACCGACTTTAGGGCGCTTCCAACTCAGGCAAAACCAAACATGAATGATGCTTATTTATTTTTATGACTTTTGATATCTATGCTATTTGACGTTAGTCGTTCTGATGATTGTGCTTTTTGTATTTATGCTTTCTCATTTTATGCTAAAACAATTACGCGTAATGATTATTATGCACGTTGATATTTAGGCTTAAAGCTAAGATGCGTAACAATATTATTACAAATACATTTATGCAATCCAATAAGGAACCCCCAGTGGTGGTAGCGATAACGCGTTTTTTCCCGGCAAAAAAAACAATAACCAATTATAGCTTACCATTCAGTTTCAATCAGGCCGGCCTAACTGTGTCAACTGGTGACTGTATTCCTCTCGTCACTTTATCTAGAACCTACTTTACTATCAGGTGGGGTCACTGTCCCGAGCCCGTATAAAATTGACCTACTTGCAAATCACTTAGTGTTTTTTCAACCGTGATAAGGGTAATCCTCGGTATTATTAGGCTATAAGACCTGTACAAAAAGATAACCACGATGGAAAAAACGGGGCCTTTGTTACTTAAAAAATACCTTCTACACCCCAAAAAAATACCACTGAACATCAAACCACTTCATATCCGATACCGATAATCCCCACAATAAGAAATAAGGTCAAGTCGCGGGCATCTGAATTTGAATGGAATGCGCACAGAACTGATATGACAATGTTAGATCTCTCGTAATAACACGGGGAATAAGGTCGAATTGTGTTTATACGCTTCAGATATGCGTAATGGGATGAAGTAGCGGTAAATGGTCTACTGAATCCTTATCCGTATATATTATAAAATAACTCCCCGGCCGTGTATGTTTGTCTGAACGCGATAAACTAAAAAAACTACTGGACGAATTTCGATGAAATTTGGTGTGGAGATAGTTTCAGACTGAGGGAAGATTTTAGGCTATAGCATCAGTGTGCACAGTTGTATCCAGTTTAAAGGATATTGTAGCCAGCGTAATACTGGGCATTATGAGGCTTAACATCTAACGTCTCAGGGTGACGAATGCTGTCGAGTGCCACGCAGTACTGCACTTGTACTTTGAACTTCTGCACGGTGTTGCTACTGTCTATGAGCGGTCGTATCGCTTACCGTCAGACGAGCGGTATGCTCGTTTTGTCATTCAGTAGAATTAAAAGAATCTTTCACTGAAGCGAATCCGCGAGCAAAAGCTAGTAATATAAATGCAATAGATTGTGAAAATGTTTGGATGTTTTTTAGAATTAAACGCAAAAATCTTTGAACGGATTTGGATGTTTGGCATACAGACCTTATCCTGAATTAACACTAGATTTATTATCGTGGACAAAGCCACGGGCGACGACTAGCTGACGTTCGATTTGGTTTATAAGCTGTAATTGTGTTCGTTCAGAGCAAAGTTTATGCTATTAATAGATTTCGTCTAAAGTACCTTTAAGATTTATGCTAAACTAACTTTTGCCCGCGGCATCCCGCGCGTGAATAAGAAAGATTATATTCGATACTACCATATTACTGAAATAATTTTATGCCAACCTTCTCATAATTCTTCATGGTTATAAAAAAGCAGGTCAGCATATCAAAAAATTCTCACAACTCAGTTGAAATTATCTTTACGCTTTCCGCATAAGCGTTGGATTAAAAAAAAATGAAAAATCCAATTTGTAAATGAGTAAAACCTTGCATCGAATGCATAAAACCACTAGGGGCTTCCGCGCGAAATTCCGTCCTATTAGCGAACTCGCTATCAATTAGCGATCGAAAATTATTTGCTGTTGGGGACTACTACGAATATTCTTTTATAAACTCTCTCACTTTTATTATGTAGGTAGTTTAAGATTTGTTCTAAGAGGTAAGCCTCACATGTACAGATTACAGGCGTATGGCTGAGTATGTACATACACCCGAAAATCGACCTTATACGCACCCACATCGACCTTATGTGGGTGCGAATAAGGCCGATTTTCGCTTGTTGACAGATGACGTACCGGGCCAATGTAGCCGAGCGGGGCTTGACGGGTTTTACTAGCGAGGTTTATTTCTGCTGCCAAACAACATTGCGCAAGTACTATCGTATTCCAATTCAAGCTAAATTATGTATCTAGTTTATTATTACTAAGATTAATTAAAAATAATTGTACACAGTAAACGCGCGGAAGCCAGGAGAATAAACACCGTGTGAGCCCTTACTGCAAAATGTCGTGAATAATCGCATTTGCGCTTTGTAGGTACTGTCCGAGAAATTTCTTACTCTCTTCCGTTTTCCAAATTGGGTAGTTGGCTATATCTTTAAATACATTTATCAAAAATAATCCAAAATAAGTTACAAAGCTTTGAAATTTTGTGAAAAGGGTAGCTATTAAATAACAAAAATAGGAAACAACGTTAAATGACGTTACATCACAGAGTGTCACCAGCCGGAACACGTGTGTGAGAAAGAAATAGCGCGATAACCCACGACCCCATTTTTGTTCCCAGCGATATCTCAAATATACATAACTGCTTTATTTACAACTAATTTTGATAGTTATTTCACAGAAGAATTTATTTTTTGTATTGTTTTCTGTTACATAATAAAAAAATCCTACTAATATTATAAAGGCGAAAGTTTGTAAGAATGTATGGATGTTTGGATGTATGGATATTTGTTCCTCTTTCGCGCAAAAACTACTGAACGGATTTCAATGAAATTTGGCATGCGGGTACATCATGTCCTGGATTACCACATAGGCTACTTTTTATCCCGGGAAAACAATAAGCGGGACTTTTATCCCGGAAAAACTTTTTAACGCGGGCGGAGCCGCAGGCTAAAGCTAGTATCAAATAAATCATAGGAGAGAAGTCTACTTTTTCAAGAATCATGATAAATCAATACGTAAGTATTTTCGATTCATCTAGCATTTATTGAGATGGTAATAAGAGTAGACTAGCTAGTCGTTCAGATAGACTGAACGACTAGATAGTTTACTGGACTTTGCCTATCCGTCGGTAAATTTTAAGCACGTTCTTCAAAAACCATTTAGATTGCTTTATTATAACTGCAAGAAGCTTCAAATTTCGGTATTAAGTCTTCACTTATATCTCAAAGGATAGGCAGATATGAAAATGTTTAACCGTTGTATGGGAAATCGACCAGACCTTGGCATGGTGTTTAATTGTAGACTGTATCTACCACTCACCTGCAACTGCAGCACCGCTTGTTTCCATGGGTACCCAGCGTTGGTGAATGGCCATAGGTTGTTGATTGCCGCCAAGTATTGCACCACACGTATCACTAGTGTTTTTCTTGCAATAATGATAATATTTCGTATATAAGACACAGCGCGCACAGAACTACGTTGCGTTCGAAGCGGTTGGTTAGTTGCAACCATAATTAGATAGGCAATAATTAAGTTAACTACAGTATTTTTTTTATTGAGCCTCAACCTACCGGTCCCTATTGGATTGCATATTTTTTTTGTAATAAAATTGTTACGCATTTTAGCTTTAAGCCTAAATATCAATGTACATAATAATCATTACGCATAATTGTTTTAGCAAAAAATAAAAAAGCATAAATACAAAAAGCACAACCATCAGAACGACTAACGTCAAAAAGCATAAATATCAAAAGTCATAAAAATAAATAAGCATCATTCATGTTTGGTTTTGTCTGAGTTGGAAACGACTTAAAGTAGGTTCTGGCACATCGGTCGGTGGTTCATATGCACCTACCACGCTCGTCTCTTCGCTCCTCGCTAACCTAATTTATTCTAAATACATGTTATACGAAATGTGTATTAGTCTAATACAAATAAGTCAAGCTAAAATTATTCCAATAGCTTATTATGACAAAAAAGTAGTAGGCCAAAATATTACTATGCGATAGTACTATTATGCCAATACATATTATGCAAAGTCAATTACGCGAAAAAATAATAGTTAAAAAAAAGTAGGTGAACCAAAGGGATCCCCAACCTATCATAGACAAAAGCGTAAACCTCTGAATGTATCCATAAATCCTTACCAAGTTATACACGCAATCGCTGTATTAGTTTGATCCATTGCCAGCGCGGTCCACATACCTGTGTATCACTTTATGTAGTAACTCGGCCACATCCACAGTTCCGACTCAAAGGAAACTTTGTGTATGAACGGTAATCCGAATGGGGAATTTAGTTTGCTCTAAGTTATAAATATAAAGCGCAGTGATTTTTTTAGTTTGCTCAGAGAAAACAGTTAATAATTCGTTTTTGAACTCTTAGCAGCAGAACATCATAAATATTTGAGGGTCATGATTGTTCTTCTTGGAGAGTCGTAGGTACGTATTAATCTTGGAAAGAAGGAACATGGATCCAAAAAGAAGGCAATAACGGCAAGGTTGATCAGGCCCTCGTAAACTTCACAGTTTCGGACTAGGATATCTCCTCATACAAGCAGAAAATTCTGTAGAAATCTACACCACAGCATGACAATATAAATATAATATATGATAATGATAATTTTCCGTTTGAACCAGAAATTGCATCGCTTGTCAAAGTATACGAAATTAAAATTCGTAGTAAGCCCCCCGTACCAATATTACTGATTAAATGACAATCCATTAGCGAAGCATCTTATTAACTTATTAACGGAACGAAATATTTTCGGTATTGTGAAGAGAAGCGTAATGTATGATCGCATTTTGTTTGTATGGAAAAAATAAATACTTTATACCCATACAAATGTATCATTGTCACTCGCTGATTTACTTATTCACGTATCCCCTTTGCGTGGGTAGGCAGATGTATAACACCCATGTTTCGATGGTTTGGTCCCACTTAGGGGGCGATTCTATTATCAATGTAATAACATCAGTCCTGTACTATATGCTGCTCACTGGGCTTTACTTAGAGGATTTAGGCCTCAGTTCACCAAGCAGGCCAAGTGAGAGATAACAGACTTCACGTAGCCTCAATTTTTTTATGAATAAATCTCAGGTAGGTAGGTTTCCTCACAGTATTTTCATACACCGTTAAACGATAATTGATAAACAATACTACGAAAACTAAAACGAGCGACGATAGCCTAGTTGGGAATGAAACGGTCTGTCGAGACAATGTCCGGAGGTTCAAAACCTAAGGCACACACCTCTGACTTTTTGAAGTTTTGTGTGTATTGTTTATCAATTATCGTTCGCGTTAACTGTGAAGGAAAACATCGTGAGGAAACCTACATACCTGAGAATTCTCTATAAGAATTTCGGGGGTATGTGAAGTCTGCCAACCCGCATTAGGCCAGCGAGGTGGACTAAGGCCTGAACCCTCTCAGTAGTAGAGGAGGCTCGTGCTCAGCAGTGGGCAATATACCGTAAGTTAATTTGAACGACGGACGTATTGAAGGAGGTGAATCTGCAGTCGATTCTCATTCCAAATATGTAATAAAAATGGTACCTTAATTTTTGACCAATATTATGAAACAAATCCACAAAAATACGAAAGCGTTGCTACGCGCCATCTGATTACGTGGCGATCCTGCTGCCCGCCTCTTTGATAATGCCGACAGGAGTCAGTACTACCCCTTCCCCGCACTCGCCCGCCGATCGTCCTCGCTCGGCCACCCGCGTCCCGCTACCTAATTAGTCTATGCGTGAGCGCCGACATTTTCGCATCGATTTATTTCCGGGTTGCACTCGTGACAAAAATTACGCCGCGATTTTCGCGTACTTATTTTCTTCGTTTCGCGTTAAGTTTACAGTACCGAAGTGATAATGTCTTATCAATATTCCAACGAAGAATACTGGGATATGGTGCGTACCTACGTATTAGCCAATGATAATGTGAGAGTCGCAATAAGATTGTATCGAGAAATGTTCCCTAATCGCCAAATTCCATCATACAGTTTGATGTTAGGTGTCAACCAACGACTACGCACATACGGACAGTTCACTGTGCCGTTGTATGCCCAAGGACGTGGAAGACAGCCAGTCGCGGTTCATCTGCAGGAGGCTATTTTAGAGTACTTTGAACACAACCCGCAGGAAAGTACTCGGAATGCTGCGCGAAGATTTGGTGTCTCTCACGTTACTGTATGGAAGCTACTCCACGAAGAAGGCAAGCATCCATATCACTTTCGCCCTGTACAAGAACTAGGGGTCAACGACCACGGACCACGGGTGAATTTCTGCCGTTGGTTTTTATCAAATTTGGATAAAAACATTTTGTTCACCGACGAAGCAACATTTACAAAAATGGGAATTTTTAATGTGCACAATGAACATTGGTTGAGTTTCGAAAATCCCCATGTCACGCGACAGGACGCTTTTCAACATAGGTTTAGTGTGAATGTGTGGGCTGGCATACTGAACAATTGTTTGTTAGGCCCGTATTTTATTGAAGGAACATTGGATGGTTCAGCATACCTAAACATTTTGAATAGTGTGGTAGAGGATATGTTGGACGATGTGCCTTTGAGTGATCTCACGAACTTATTTTACCAGCACGATGGAGCGCCCGCGCATTATCAGGTGCGAGTACGTGAGTATCTAAATACTCATTTTAGTGATAGGTGGATAGGTCGCGGAGGGCCAGTGCCATGGCCGGCGCGCTCCCCAGATCTCACTCCTCTGGACTTTTATTTGTGGGGTGAAGTGAAAAGACTAGTGTACGCTACAGAGTACTCAAATAGAGAACTAAAAGTGCGTATAACAACCGCTTTTGATAAAATTAGGAGTGATGGTTTTGTTTTAAGCCGCGTAAAAAATAATATGCAAAAGCGTGCAGAATTATGTATTTTTGCGTGATGGTGCTCATTTTGAACAATTTTTAAGATTAGTTTAGGTAAGTAGTATGGATCATGTGTAGCTAATTTAATGTAAATGTGAAATTATTATAAATAGGTATGATTCCATTTTTTAAATACACCAGGGTGTCCATATGTTGGGATTTATTTCATAACAAATTTGTCAGGGCTTTCTCGGCGATGCGTGATTATTTTTCAAATTAATATTTTTATTAGGTACGTGAAATCACGTTTTATCATAGGATGAAACACGTCCGTCGTTCAAATTACCACGCTGTATAATACAGGGCTGATTGCATTGCATTGCATTGCACTAAGAAAACTCAGAAGTTGCATTGGGTTTTGTACCAGACGATGAGAGCCTTCCATTCTCAACTAGGCTATTGAGCACTATTGCAATAAACTGGGTATAATTCCAGAATTCGGGTTTATACTGAACAACCAGCCCGAGGATCGAACCACGGTATTGATACTGTATACAAAACACAATTTCAAAGCAGTAATTATCAGTGATATACAGATATAATATGCCCGAGAGTATTTTCTACAAATCTACGTACCGATCTGTTAGCATTCCCCATAGATCGTATTATAGAGGCCGGAACAAATATTTGTGGATCATACAAATATTTGCACAGCCCCGGAAATTATGAGGATTAATGTAGCCAATACAAGTTTAGTCTTCTATTAGTTCTTAAATCAAATAAGCTGATCTATAGCAGATTTTGGAACTATGATACTAGTATATAGTATACTAGTATTAACTTGCGATTTCACCTACATGGAACTGGGGTGCGAAGTCAGGAAACCTCCACGTGGTGCACCCTGGGCAACGGAGCGTCGGTCGAGTTGATCGGCGCTACGGCCAATATCCTGACAACAGTGGTCTCGGCGGTCGTCGCCGCTTTTTGCGGTGGCTGCCGCATTTTTAGATGGTGGGCCCGTTTATTCGGGCGGCTCCCGGTTCATCCGGGAGTGTCGACGGGCTCGGTGTGCGCTAACACCGCCCCGAGCAGGCAGCGGGGGGGAACCTTCCTCTCCGCTGTCACCGTTGCAGATCGTAATCTAGTATGGAGGTCCGTGGACATGTCTCGCGCTCCTGCTGGACCGAGGGTCTTGGCTTAATCGCCCGGACCACGAGGGAGAAAACCTCTATAAAAAGTTCCCCGAATCCCAAGCGGCGGCGCACCGCGAGGGGATGCATGGCCGATGGGTAGTTCGGTCACTAGTGCGACCCCCGCCAGAGTACCGGCCGACCCTCTTGGCGGGTTACGCTAGGCTTACCCAGGTACAGGGGGCACTGCCTGGGTGGACTCTTATTTCCCCCATACTCGTGGGATTAATCATGAATAACCTTAATCCAAAAATAACTTTGACGAGGGTGCCTACTCCAGTTCCGGCTGGAGAGGCGGAGATTGGTGGGCGAAAGCCTGCTGATCGAGTGCGGAGAGTCGGCGCGGGCAAGAAAATGTCCACAGGCGTCGACTCTGAGTCGAGTGGGAGCGTTTCCTCCGTTCGGAGCCGTAGGCTCTGGAGGAAACGCTCAGAGATGAGTAGCAGGTCGTCCCTCGGGAGCGACACTGAGGAGCCGGTCCCGAAGTCGCAAGCGACAACCGGACGCGGCAAGGGAGGACCATCTTTGGTCGACGATTCCGTCGACCAAAGAAAGAGAGGTAAGGCGCGCGATCTCCTGCAGCGCAGGGAGGCCCGCCAAAGGGCGAGGAGAGAGGAGAGCGAGGAGGGAATGGTCCTTCGCTCTGCCGCTAAGCCGAAGGTGCCCGCCGCCGAGGTGGTTGTCGCCACGGAACCGGCTCCGAGTGCTCGCCCTAAAGGCGAGGCCAAAAAGTGGCGCGACAAGTGCGCCAAGTTGGAGGAGGCGGTGAAGGAGCTGAAGCGTGAAAACGCTTCTCTCCTTCGCCGTCTGGAGGAGCTGGCAGCAGTGGAGGCCAAGTGGCAGGCCAGAATGGAGTCGGTGCTCCTAGGGCCGGCCCAGAGGCCTCCATTGGCACACGAGAGACGGTCCACCCCCGGGGACATACCACTCCCCGTCCAGGGTGGTTTCGTTGGAGGAGCTCCCCAGCCTTCCTCTAAGGGGAAGGGGAGGGGGAAGGGGAAAGGAGCAGTGCAGCCTGCTCCTCTCAAGGCTCCTGCCATCGTGGCCGGGCCCTCCACCTCTGCTGCCGTGGCGGTCGCTGGGCCGTCTGGGGTGCCCAAGAAGGGGAGGGGGAAAGGTGGTCCTCCTGCTCCCCCCGTCGCGAAGTCCGCTCCGAGGGAGCCCCGCCCACTGCCACCGGCCCCAGCGTCCATGGACGCTGAATGGACCGTGGTGGTGGGTAAGAAGAAGCGGGGGAAGCACACCCCCGCCGCGGCGCCTGCAGGGAACCCCCAGCAGAGGAGGCAGAGGCGTAAGGAGCCCAAGCTGCGTCAGCCACGCTCGGCAGCCATAGTGCTGTCGCTGACGCCAGCGGCGGTGGCCAAAGGGCTCACTTACGCCAAAGTGCTGACGGATGCCCAGCACCGAGTAGACTTCGCCGGCCTCGACATTGACAGGTTGAGGCCCAAGGTGGCAGCCACGGGTGCCATGTTGTACGAGGTGCCCGGGGCTGAGTCGGAGCGAAAGGCGGACTCCCTCGCCGCAAGGCTGAGGGAATGCTTTGGCGGGTCGGACGATGTGCAAATCTCCCGGCCCACCAAATGCACGGAGCTGCGGCTGTCGGAGCTAGATCCCGCAGCCACGTCCGAGACGGTCGCGGCGGCCCTTTGCCTTGCTGGCGAGTGTGCTGCGGACGCAGTAAAGGTGGGCCAAATCCGGCCCGATCGCTCCGGCCTGGGCTCCGTCTGGGCCAAGGTGCCGACCAGGGCGGCACAAAAAATAAAGGCGGGCCGCCTGAAGGTGGGGTGGACTGTGGCCCGGGTGACCGTGCTCGGGGCGCGCCCGATGCGCTGTTACCGCTGTTTGGAGCACGGTCACACGCAGAGTACCTGCGTCGGAGGACCGGACCGCAGCGATTTGTGCTATCGCTGCGGTAAACCGGGCCACAAAGCCCGTGAATGCGAGGCCGCGCCGAACTGCGCTGTCTGCGCGGCCGCAGGGAGGCCCGCCAAACATCCGGTGGGCGGGAAGGCGTGTCCCGCCCCCTCCCGTCGCGATAGGCGTCGCGACGGAAGACGAAGTGTTGCTGCCGCTGGGGCTTCGACCCAGCCGCAGGCAACGAGCCCACCGCAAGGGGCCGCGATGGACGTGGTAGAGATCGCCCAATAATGGATTTAAATTTCCTCCAGGCGAACATCAACCACTGTGCCAGTGCCCAGGACCTGTTGTCCCAAAGCCTGGCGCAGTGGTCGGTGCAAGTGGCCGTGGTCGCTGAGCCGTATTTTGTCCCCCCCCGGGATAACTGGGCGGGGGACCTTGACGGCTTGGTGGCCATCATCAGCCGGGGCGCCGCTGGCTCCCCACCCTTCGAAAAAGTAGCGAAGGATAGGGGATGCGTGGCGGTTCTGTTGGGAGACATTTGGATAGTAGGAGTGTACTTTTCTCCCAACAGACCCCTCGCCGAATTTGAGTCTTTCCTCGTTCGGCTGGGGGCCTTGGTGGAACAAGGCCAACCTCACCCGGCGGTCGTCGCCGGCGACTTCAACGCCAAATCCGTGGCTTGGGGTTCGCCGGCGACGAACGGTCGTGGTCGGGTCCTGGAGGAATGGGCGATCTCTGTCGGCCTGGTCGTCCTGAACAGGGGGTCGGTGGACACATGCGTGCGGCACAACGGCGGGTCTATTATAGACCTGTCGTTGGCGAGTGCCGCCGTCGCACGCCGTGTCCGGGACTGGAGAGTCCTCGTGGGCGTGGAGACGTTGTCGGACCATCGTTACATCAGGTTCGGCGTCTCCGCGTCCCCGAGTGTCCAGTCCGGTGGTGTACCGAGTGCCCCAAATCAGGACGGCCCGCGGTGGGCGCTTCGTCGCCTCGATGGGGAGGCCCTAGTGCTGGCCGCTCTGGTCATGTCGTGGCTCCCCGTGCCGGACGGGCCGGTACGGGTTGAGCAGGAGGCGGAGTGGTTCGGGGTGGCAATGTCGGATGTCTGCGACGCCGGCATGCCCCGAGCTCTCCGCCGTTCGCCGGTGCGACAGGTGTACTGGTGGTCGGCGGAGCTAGCGCAGTTGCGCGCGTCGTGCGTGGCTGCGCGCCGCCGATACGCCAGGCATCGTCGTCGCCGGCTAAGAGACGAGAATCACGCAGACCAGGAGCGGCGGCTCTATGGCCTCTACAAAGAGGCAAAGAGAGCGCTGCGGGTGGCCATTCATGGGGCCAAGGTCGCGGCACGTAAGGCGTTCGTGGGGACTCTCGACAGGGACCCGTGGGGGCGCCCTTACCGGATGGTGATGAAGAAGCTTCGCCCAGCGGCGCCCCCGCTGTCGCAGAGTCTCCGGCCAGAATTACTGGCCAACGTCGTCGCGGCCTTGTTCCCGGCCACCGAGGAGTTCACTCCTCCACCGATGGCGCCACCGGATGTGGCGTCATCGTCGAATGAGAATCCGGCAAGGGATATCCCGGAGGTTTCGCCCGCTGAAATGCGGGCGGCAGTGCTTCGGCTGCGGAGCAAAAACACGGCCCCAGGGCTCGATGGCATCCCCGGGAAAGCCTGGGTGCTAGCCCTCGAGTACCTGGGCCCGAGGCTCCGCGGCTTATTCACCGCCTGCCTGGAGCAGGGCGTCTTCCCGGTGCGTTGGAAAACCGGGAAGCTCGTCCTGCTGAAGAAGGGGGGACGACCCGCAGAGTCGCCGTCGGCCTACCGGCCCATCGTGTTGCTCGACGAGGTGGCAAAGCTCTTCGAGCGCATCATCCATACCCGCCTCGTCGAGCATCTCGATAGGGTCGGTCCGAATTTGGCCGACGAACAGTATGGATTCAGGAGGGGACGTTCCACTGTCCACGCGATTCTGCGGGTGAAGGCACAGGCGGAGGATGCAGTGGCCAGAGGCAGTGTAGTGATAGCGGTGTCGTTGGACATATCCAACGCATTCAACTCGCTGCCCTGGCCCTGCATCCACGAGGCACTGCGGTACCACGTGGTGCCGCCCTATCTCCGGCGTCTGGTGCACGCGTACCTGTCTGACAGGCACGTGGTGTATCCGGGCGCCGATGGGTGGCACCGAAGAGCGATGTCGTGCGGTGTTCCACAGGGCTCGGTTTTGGGCCCTCTCCTGTGGAACATCGGGTACGACTGGGTGCTCCGTGGTTCCAATCTCCGGGGCGTCGGCGTGACTTGTTACGCCGACGATACGTTAGTCACAGCGACTGCTGGGACCTTCCGGGACGCCGCAACTCTGGCGGCGGCGGGCACCGGCCAAGTAGTTCGAAGAATCCACCGTTTAGGGTTGAAGGTGGCCCTCGAGAAAACCGAGGCCGTGTGTTTTCACGGACCTCGGAGAGGGCCACCGGCCGGTGCCGGCATCGTCGTTGGGGGGGTGCGGATCCCCATCGGCTCTAGCATGAGGTATCTAGGTTTAGTCCTAGATAGCCGATGGCGATTCCGCACCCACTTTAAGGAGTTGAGGACGAAATTGTCCCGGGCAGCGGGCGCTCTTTCCCGCCTGCTGCCCAACCTGGAAGGTCCTGGCTTCCCTTGCCGGAGGCTGTATCACGGAGTCGTGCGGTCCATAGCCCTTTATGGCAGCCCCGTTTGGGCTGACTCCCTGGGCCGCCCCTGCGTCGCCCTTCTGCGCGCCCCGCAGAGAGCTTTAGCGCAGCGGGCGGTCAGGGCGTACCGCACGGTCTCTTTCGAGGCGGCTTGCCTATTGGCCGGATTTCTGCCCTGGGACCTGGACGCCAAATCCCTTGCCGATGTATTCCATTGGCGGGAGGAGGCGTTCAGTCGCGGGGAGCGTCCGGCCCTGAAGGAGGTGGAGGCCAAGAGGGCCGCCTTACGGCGAGCCGCCGTGGAGGAGTGGCGTCTCAGGCTGGAGGCCCCGTCGTGGGGGCACCGGGTCGTAGAGGCAGTGCGTCCTGTCTTTGCCGAATGGCTGGACAGGCGCCACGGAGCGGCAACATACCGCCTGACGCAGGTGCTCACCGGGCATGGCTGCTTCGGTGAGTTCCTGTTTCGGGTGGTAGGTGTAGAGGAGTCGGCCGTATGTCACTATTGTGACAACTGCCCAATGGACACGGCCCAACATACGTTGGAGTGTTGTCCAGCCTGGGATGAGGAGCGCAGCGCTCTCAGAACAGTCGTCGGAGAAGACCTCTCGCTGCCAGCCGTGGTCGCTTCCATGGTCGGCGGTCGGGAGGCCTGGCAGGCGGTGGCCCACTTCTGCGAGGCGGTCCTCTCGCGGAAGGAGAGTGCCGAGAGGGATCGCCAGCGCAGTGGTGATCCCTCCCGCCGCCAGACGAGACGTAGGAGGCGTCGGGTGGACGACTGACCGACGTCTCCCGCCCTGTGGATTGGGGGCGTTTGGAGAATTCCACCACGGTATCCCCTGCCTGTCGTAAAAGGCGACTAATAGGGGCCTCCGGGGGTCACGGGTGGGCGGGACGTGCCGCCCACCCATTAGTCTAGCCAACTTCTGTGACCCCCGTGATGGACATGTCCGAGGCAGCGTGTCTCACGCTGCCTCGGACATCAAAAGGTGGACACGGTACGGTGTTTCGGGGGCTTCTGAGCCCCCGCAACAGGGAAAAGGACCGCAACAGCGGTACGCGCAGGGGCGGTTGCGGACGACAACTTAGACGTGAGTCAGAGGAAGCCCGCAGCCGTCCCTAATGAGCCGAAGATGGCCATATTAAAAAAAAAAAAAAAAACCTACATGGAACTCGTGTAATAATAAATATTAAAAAATATCCTATGTTCTTTCTTGGAGTTCAAGTTTACTATATGCTAAATTTTATTAATTTCGGTTTAGGGGTTTAAACGTAAAAACGAAATGGTCAGAATTACATTAGAAATTAGATAAAAAAGTGACTGGTGCTTATTACAGGCAGGGGAATTACAGTATTGTCGCCCTTAAAGGAAGAAGAACGTGAATGAGAAACAGTAAGTGACTACTGTCCTGAATATACAACCAGAGGAATTATGTATTCATTACCGCCTAAAGCAATGGGAATTAAGAAAGGATTGGACCTCCCTCTGAACATCAAAAACAAAATCCTAAGGGACACTGATACGGAAACACAAAACATAAATCAAATTAATGAAGGCCAACTTTAACGATTATCCTGCAAAGCCGGCCCTGGGCGCCGCTGATAATTGCTGTTCAAATAATTTACTATCACAATAATAAAACGTGAAGTGTTGAAATATTGCAATGGCTTTTGCTTCGAGGGAATATCACAGAAGCATTTAGAACTTCGAATTACAAGCAAATGAATTCAGACATAATGAAATCTCAATCCTCACTACAAAATCCGTCAAACCAATTTATTTTAATACAAAAATTGAAGACAAGCGCAGCGTTGGACCACGTACAAAGTACGGACGTAGTAGACGGACAGCTTGGTTAAGGTCGCAGGAGCTTGGAAGCAGGCCACTTCGTCAGAAGCCTACTTGTCGCCCTGAAACCTGTCAAAGCGAGCCTAGAAATCTTCACGTAAGGCCTATGTTCAGCAGTAATGATGGTGAGTGGTAGACGAAAGGAGCCAGCGAATCAATGATATTTTAATAAAAAGGTGTAGATACTGCAATCGGCTTTCAAAAACGGTGCATAATCGCACAAATAGTTAACTTAATATTATAATAACAGATTGAAATATGAGACATGAAAGTATTACGGCACATCATAACTCTCATTAATATCATATAGAACAATTTATAGAACATTATTTAGACGAAAAACTTCAACATAATCTGACCAGAAAATAAGGCCGATTGTGCTAATTAGCTCAATTTTATTGTGCCACTTGCACTTTATAACGCAACTACACTTATTTCTTTAAAGATCGTTACAGCCAATGGTAAGAGCCTTGACTGCTCAAATAGTGGCAACACAAAAGAATTATAACACTCTGCGTGGAGTCGCACTGAATTCGTCGCCTCGATATATCAGATGTAAATCTCATTGCCCACTCAAATGTTCAATGTTCTTCAAATCAGTACATAATGATAATAAGCGTCAGGACATGTATAGAAAATCACAAAGCTGTATCATTAGAATCGAATCCACACCAACCAAATACACATACACTCACGCCTTTTATTCCCGAAGGGTTATACAGAGGCGCTACTAGTGCACCCAATTTCGCCGTTATCGCGTCCCTTGATGTGATGGGGGGCGAGCCTATCGCCATATCGGGCACAAATTCCAGACTCCGAGCTAATACTGAATAGAAAAACTCAATATCACTTTGCCCGACCCGGGGATCGAACCCGAGACCTCAGCATTGCAGTCGTACCATAATACAACTACGCCACCAAGGCAGTCTACCAACCAACCGAATATTTACATAATAAGGCAAATCCCGATACTGCATTGAACCAGCTTATACATTCGATATGAAATTGAAATGCACTCGGCGAAATCGCTTATAAATTCGAAAAATTTCCCATTTCATCGCTTATCGGCGATGTTGGCGCCAATGTATAGAACATGCTGAATATCGAGGTATTTTGGTGAACGTGATCTGCTCAAAGGATTTGCCTACCCAGACGTGGTTAGTTGCGCGAAAAATTCGGTTATTTCACATTTTACGGCTAGTTAACAGTCACAGGCCAGCGTTCACAAACGTTACTTAGGTAAGTACGAAGCAAAGGGACGATAAGTGTTTTATTACTAACGACATGATGCTTTCGCAGTGCGTGTACATAGGAGCACTATGATTGGCTTGTATTGACAACGGTGCTTCAGTTGGCTGCCAGGTTAACAAAGCTGAACAAAGAAAACTAGGAAATTGTCGTCACTACGCGTTCGAGCGCACTGTGCCACTCTTATCTTATTGGTTAGGAATTCGGATGCAAGTTGTTCCTTTGAATTATGACGTTGTGGCAACTCTTATGACTTTTGCTCTGACTGTTACTTTTACAGATCATAATCTCTCACCTCGTTCCTTCAATGATGTAAGTCCAACAAATCATATTGTTTTATTTTTAACTAAAACCACCGTGTTTGATATTATTTTTCCAAAGAAAATATGTGTCCTACGCAAATAATAATCAATTAAAAAATCGCTTTGAAGTAATCATTTTTGATAAATGAAAAAACACTCATCACAAAAAAAAAATATTTGCTAGAAAGGAATCACGTTGTCATTGAAGCAAAGAAGCGTTATTATTTAGGGAGTCAAATAGATTTCGATATATTTCCACTTCAGCCTATATCCGTTGAAGAAAGTCTTACTTTGCAGTCTGTAAAATGGTTTTACATTCCTAGATTTAGTGTGCCTAATTTCATCCGAATCTATACAGCGATTTTTGTGATCACTTTTGACTTTTAAATCTTCGCAGACTCCATTTATAATAGTAGTACTGTAGAAGGCATCTACTGCAAACATAATTTTTTAATATAGCTAATAAGTTTGCCAATATCAAGAATATTAAAAAAGCTTTTGTATAATATTATTACATTCAAATTCATATCATTTAAAACATTTATGGCTTCAGTGATAACATTTTTTCATATTATTAAATCAAAGGCGAGGTTTTTCTTTGATCTATTTTCATTAATATCTGTCGGCGTGATCGCGAAGGGTCTTTCTTGGTGACTTAAAGGATTTGAATACCACAAACTAACTTAAAATTAAAGTATGAATTATTTATAAATCCTTACTAATATTATAAATGCGAAAGTAACTCTGTCTGTCTCTTTGTCTATCTGTCGCGCTTTCACGCCAAAAATACGGAACCGATTTAAATGAAATTTCGTATACAGATAGCCTAAAGCCTGAGAAAGGGCATAGGCTACTTATATCCCCGAAAAATATAAAGTGGGACTTATATCCCGGAAAAACTTTTTCAAGCGGGCGGAGCCGCGAACAAAAGCTATATAACATATTTTTATACATCACATACTGCCCAACGACTCTGGACTCTAATGTAGAGTCGACAACACATTTCGCAAGCCCACAACTGGCCCACCTGACGTCAATCGACTTCAGAGACGTAACGCTACGTAAAAAACATTTTTTTTATACCATCTACCACTAATAATGTTGCACATAATGATCCTATATTACGTATGTGTAGACCACATAATGATGTTAGTAAATACCTCATATATTTTCTTATTAAATCTTAATTATAGTTATATTAATAAATGCTGAACTAGAGTGATTGCATAACGCTCAAATAATGTAATTTTTAGTTTAGTGTTGTAGCTTAGTTAATTACAATGTAGCGCATAGCTTTATCGGAATCTAAATTCAGCACTTTTAATACTATTTCAAGCGGCGATAGCCTGGTTGGGAGTGGAACGGACTGCCGAGACGCATATCCGCAGGTTCAAAACCCAAGGGCACACAACTCTGACTTTTCTAAATATAAACTTATGTGTGTAATCTTTGTGAATTATCGCTCGCTTTAACGGTGAAGGAAAACATCGTAAGGAAACGTGCATAGTTGAGAAGTTCTCTGAATGTCGAAGGTGTGTGAAGTCTGCCAACCCGCACTAGGCCAGCGTGGTGGACTAAGGATAACCTCCTAGTTGTAGAGGAGGCCCATGCTCAGCAGTGGGTAGTATATAATACAGGACTGTTATGGTATGGTATGGCACTGTTAATACTCTTATGAGCATCTTTTTTGGATATAGTTTATACTGTGTAGCTCTACGCCTAAATAAAATAACTATGAACTCAAATAGATTACAAAAAAATATACATCACAATAACTTTTATTCAAAAAACCGTGAAATTGAACTATAATAATCAGACTGAAATCCAACGGGAAACTATAACTTTTAAATTAAATCCAAAAGTATTCCCTGATGGAATATAAATCCGATAATCCCATATTATTTGGGTTTCCCACTCCGTTTGCTATGTAAAATTGTAATACTGAAAATAAAAACGAAACATTTGTATTGATAATTTCCTTTATCTGACCCAGACAGAGAGTGTATCGAATACGAGTAGTATATGAGAAATTTTGCTGAATTAAATATGGGACATTCTGACTATTGACTGAGAGGGTTGGTGCAATGACTATGCAGTTCTCGATTTAATAAAACGTGTAGGGGATTTAATTTTTTCATAGGAATGATGGATGACTGAAGACTGTTAGCAACGAACTTTGGGCTACCATGCCGAGGTAGATGCATGTCTTTCTATTACTAAAATGGAAGCTTATATACCTATTGAAATTTGGGACCTTGACCACGTTGGTGGCGAAGTTGTTTTGTGTGTGTGTTACGACTTCCACTCCCGGGTCTTTGGTTCGAATCCCGGGTCATGGGTTTTTGTGCTCAATGTCAGCTCAACGTCTAGAATTCGTGCCCGATATGTCGATAGACTCATAGGACAAATTACAGAACATACATACACTTTTGCCTACTCCTTCAGGCATATAAGGTACCGCCCTGTGGTATGGGGGCATTTAAAGAATTCTGCCATGATACTCCCTGCCTGTCGTAAGAGGCGACTAAAAAGGGGCTATTGGGAATTGCGGCTGCGCAGCGGGGAATACGCAGTCTCAAGTCCACGGCAGTACGGAATCATCGTGCTGCCATTACAGAAGGTGACCTCTGAGCCCAAAGAGATGAACCGCGAAGCGGTATTGCGTGGAGACGGGTCCGGCGAATTCGGATGCATTCACGACCCCCCGGAACCGTCCCACATGCGCAGAAGCAGGCTACCGCGGGTTTTAGTCGGTATGCCGGCATGATTTGAGGGACCCGTACCAGAGGTCACTTAGGTGGCATCTGGTTCGGAAGGCCGGTGAGTCCGATATAATTATTCTTCCCCTCCCCAGGCTTAGAATAAGTATCCATAAAAAGGATTTTAGCTGCGGGTTAGAAAAATATAAGGTAAGAGTTTGAGTGTGATGTTTGAGAAAATATCCACATTTACTGAAGTTGAGATAGATTAGTGACGCTAATTACGGTAACAAAATAGAAAACTGTTAATAAACGCTGATCTTTTGCAACTACATACATTATAGTAATATTTTCAACAATATTTATTTATTATTAGGTGATGTTCGCGGTTTCGCCCGCGCGAAAAACTTTTCCCGCTACAAAATTCTTTAATACACACCAGCGCCATTTAGTTACAGAATGAGATTAAAGTTATCCATTATTTCCTATGTAAAATAAATTACCGGGATAAAAAGTACCCTATATGTGGATTATTTTTTGGACATGGTGTATCTTTATGCCAAACATCCAAATCCGTTCAGTTCTTTCTGCGTTTACTTCTAACATACATACAAATATTTTCAGTAACATTCGCTTCTAGAATTATATTATATTAAGTTAGATTCTAGTATAGAATGCACATTATACCAGGTGGAAGGGAAACGCTCTCTATACCGGAACGGTAAGAGAGAAGAACCATAACATTAACGAAAGCTATATTCATTTGCAAAGCTAAGCGATAATATTTACGATTTTAGTATTTCCGTAATTCATGCGCGCGCAATGTAAAGCGTACAAAAAACTACAAAGCAAACGCCGACAAGGCGGCGGCTGCCGCGCTGCGCTGGCACCGGCCACGCGGTCGTTAACCCGTCAGCTGATGAACGTGTTTCATTACGATTTTTTTGAAATATTGACCTTTTTTACTATGTTTTTCAGAATAATAGTTTGATTTATCTATTCATACGTGAAGCTGTACAGAAATTTGAAAAAATTCTACTAAAATTATAACAATGCGATCGCGATTTTTTTAGTGCCATCACGTCAGGAATCACCAATACTATCACCTGTATTCATTTCCGAGAGCGTTTCCCTTCTACCCGGTATACTTATATTTCCGCCACCAAGAATAGCAAGCATTGTTGTGTATAGTTTTAAAGGACATTCGGGCTGTAATTACTTGCTGTTATAAAACTTAGTATCTATCAGTCTTAGCTCTGTGAACTTGGTCCCTCTAACAAAAACTTATTAATTTATTCTGTTTTAAACTTGTTCATAATAATCATTATATGCATGGGCTATCATTTTAACATCCTACGCGTCTCATTTCATAAAAAAAGTACTATCAAATAATTTCAATTGCGCAATATTTTTCCAAGCGGAAACTATTGCAAGAATTTAATATTAAATACCGTGGAGACAATACTGCTAAATTGAATAGTACCTCACTGAGCTCACAAAGGAAGGTTACGGTACATTTTTCATTTCACCGGGTTATATCTAATCCTGTTACAATCCCAAACATCTATCAGGGTGGACATTGTATATATTAATCATTTTTATGAGACAAGGGGATGCTTTATTGATTGTATGAGCGTCATTAACTCTGCTGCAGCGTCCCAGGTTTGATGCTCGATCAATCATTACGGAAATGTTTGTAAGGGGTTAATAATTGGTTAGTGCATTTTTTGGTAATCAAATTCATTTCATTCATTTTCGAGACAATGTCCTGAGGTTCGAAACCCAAGGCACACACCTCTGACTTCGAAGTTACGTGTGTATTGTTTATCAATTATCGTTCGCTTTAACGGTGAAGGAAAACATCGTGAGGAAACCTGCATACCTAAGAAGTTCTTTATAAGAATTTGGAAGGTATGTGAAGTCTACCAACCCGCACTAGACCAGCGTGGTGGACTAAGGCCTTAAAACCCTCTCAGTAGTAGAGGAGGCCCGTGCCCAGCAGTGGGACAGTATATAATACAGGGCTGGTATTATTATATATAAAGTTCATTTAATTATATTTAAAATTTATTTATACATACATACAAAACCATTACAGATATACTAAAGCGGTGTTGTACAAAGTTATTTGCTAATTGCTATTAACCTCAATACACCTGTAGGCCACTTCTGTGAATCCCTGCAAGTTGCATATAAATATATCCACGTTCTCGGAAATAGTGTTGAGCAATCGTATGGCCCGCGAGAAAGGCGCAAACCTAAGCACATTTGACCATGGTGTTCGGAGGTGGAACAGCGGCGGGAGACGCCGAGTGGTGACGCGGTCGTTAGGCACGCACAGCTGCATCGCGGACAGCACCTCCGCCTGGTGCACTCATCCACGCCACACTCTGAAAACCAACTTGACAAGCGCAAAATCCCTCCTCACTTCCAGCTTGCAGTACCCAACCATGCCCATGACGAACAGACTGGGGTACATCAGAGGGTAGTAAGGATATACACCATATTGCTTATAATAAAGAAAAATAACGAGCAAAGAGCATCCAGGGCTTACGAATGGTTGCCCTGAGCAAAGCAATTGAGCTGGCAGTTTCCTTGATGAGGTGTTCACCGCTTTGAAAAGCCACAATGCGAAATTGTACCTCTGTGGTAGTACTCCCGTTTAAAAGTCCTTCCGGCAGATCGCGTATCAAAAGATGATGGTCAATAATATAGACTTTGGCTAATTATATACCTAGATAGAGTGACGCGCTGCAATGAAACTAGAATAAACAAGCCAACTTTTCTTAAGCTAATATGCGTGACAGCTGTGTTATACGCTGTCGCTGCATCATGCTGCGTATCCTTGTGTGCGCGCATAATGGTACCAGTTATTACATGGTTTCTATTAAAACGGGGAGAAAATTATATTCGTGAAAAAAACAAAAATTAATTCACTCGAACTCATTTAGTGGGGAATAATTCACTTCTATTTTTTCCGACGCGTTTGAAATGTTCAGTTTCTATTTAGGTTTATAATTAATCTAAGAATGTAGAAGATAATTCTAGAACCACTAAGGGCTGCCAATTTTGGTTAATCGACATTACATTTGAACTGTGCTTTAGATAAACTCTAAAACAGCATGATAAAAAACGCAATTCTATTTTCAAATTTCAAATAAAAACTCATTTAGACAGCTCGCTTCGCAGCTTCAATCTTCATCGTACATCGATTAAACGTATAAAAAGTCGCTGTGGCATTTTATACGCGGGAAAAAGCCAAAATCTCATTAGGCCAGCCCTTATCGATTCATGCCCTAATAAATAACAACTTTGATCCTTTCATAAATTGAAGGGCTGTCAAACGAAACTCGTTTGCTTTTATCTTTTTTTGGCGTTTTTTATAACAAGTCGTGGAAAATGTTCGCGTTCCTTCGAAGTGTCAATCGGCGACCTTCCAGATTCGAACGATAAGTCGCTACCTAATTTAAAATTATTTGTTTTGCGATGAACTGGATATTTATGGTTTGCTATTAAACCTGTGATTGGAATTTATACCTATAGACGCTGGAGATACGGGATACGGTTTATACGCGACCGTAGCAATGATCGAACACAGATTTTCACAAAAGAAAGTACTTTAACTGAACATAAGTAACACCAGCAGAGCCAGAGAAAATAAGAGTATTGGGATAAGACTAGGATTTGTTGAACCGCTAGAAAATATCAGCTAATGTGAAATTACTCTTTACAGATCCACGCAATTTGAATTGGTAAACATAGAATTTTGAAAAGAACACAAATTAATTCCATTTTGTTCTGACAACGGACACAGATTTTTATTAATAGACGATTTCAAATTTGGAATCGATTCCGAAACTGGAAAACCGTTGTCATGTTACTGTCTGTTTTAATTTTGATAAATAAATTACTGACAAATTCTAAATTTAAAATGCCAAAAGTTTGTGAATACGTAGAAAATCGTTGTCGTGTTATTGTCTGTTTTAACCCCCGACAAAAAAGAGGGGTGTTATAAGTTTAGGGTGTATATCTGTGTATCTGTATATCTGTCTGTGGCATCCATGATTTTGACGCGGTTATTTTTTTTTTTCTTTGAAATCAGATGTGATCGAGATGGTCCTTAGCTATAATTTTATGAAGAACTGTTCAGCGTTTGAAAGATTATCAGCTCATTTCCAAATTTCACAGATGAGATTGATTTAAAATTTAGTGTACCTACTGTGACTTTGGCAATATTTTTGAGACATGTTACCCTAAATCTGATGCTATAGCATCAAGTAGTCTGCGGGATACCCAACTCTTTAGCAACTAATAGCAGATACAGCGTGTGTGGACTCATAAGAATGGTCTCAACGAGTAGGGGCTAGATGGTTAACTATCAAGGCCTCATGGCTAAGAATATTGTAGTAATTTAAAAGTTTGAAATAAAAAATTTAATTAAAATTTAAGTAACCCCCGATACAAAAACCCGAAATAATAAAAGTGTCTTTGTCATTTAAGTACCTACCTAGTAATATTTTGACTCAATCATCCTCGCTTCGGGGAACGGACCTCCGGACCAGGGAGATGAAAATACTTCTTTATAATAATATAGGTAATTAATCCGTGAGTCACTATCCATTAAGTGAGGGTTCCAGTTGAAAACCAGCGCCAGGCACACCTTGCCTGGCATTCTATGCTGAACTGGATCCTTTTCGACAGTATCATGGGATGCACGTTGCCCGCATGCATTATGTTAATATCTAAGTATTACTTTTTAGTGAATTGTTTGTGTGCGTCCCGGCATATTGTGCGAATAAATGTTTCTTTCTTTCTTTCTTCTTTCGCGGTCCCGCGACGCGACGACGCTTAGGTTAAAATATTAGGTAATAGGTTATGAAACGACAAAGAGTGTCTTTTAGGTTTTTTTTACTTTTAAGAGGGTTTTTGTGATACATAAATATTACTTACATTCTAAACTTAAAATGTCGAAAGTTCGTGAATACCTGTAACAAAACAGATTTATTAGTTTATGAATAAAATTTTGGACAAATAAATTAAAACAATTTACTTATATATTACATTTACGTTAAAAATATATTCAAAGTAATTTGCTGTAGGCATACTAGAAATATTTTAAAATCGTAATCTTTGACTTAGGCCGTCCCTTTGATCATGTTCTTTGATGTATCTCTTAGAAGAACAAACTGATGTGTGTATTTTACGTCTAGACATTGAATGTTGAAGCAGATATTTTCAATACCATTAAATTCATATATTAATATTTGGCCCGTACGTGGTCTCCACTCAAGAACTTTTTTACCCCATCTGCTATCAGTTCTTCGAACTATATACCCTGCCCACACCCACTTCAGCTTGCTAGTCCGCAAAGTTGGAGAGACGACTTGATAAAAGTCACAGGAACACGCTGGATGCTTGCTGCTTTTGACAGGCCCGTCTGGACATGTCTAGGGGAGGCCTATGTTCAGCAGTTCGTTAGACTAACATAGACGGAGCAATGCGAAGATGCAATACGCCTCGCAGCCTGTCACAACTCACACAGAGAAGCACGATGTGTGAGTGAGCGTTGTGTAGTTACTCGCCGGCAAACTGTCAATGTGTGCGCGTGTAGGGATACCTTTTTTTTTGTTTACGCGGAGAAAGTGAATTATTACTCCCGCCCAGTGTTTAAAGGGAACGACTGAGCGGTTATGTTGGGTTCACCGTGCCTTACGAACCGACGTTGAGCCGCCCGGAGAGATGGAAACTTAGACTAATTTGATATCATACGACCGATGATGATGATGATCAAAAATGTTAACGAGGTTTAAAAATTTACTCGGCTATTGCTAAATGTAAACGCCAGGAGATTGATAACATAAAATGCTTTTTAAAATGTTTAAGGCACTGCACGGCGCTCGTCGCCTATTAAATCTTGAGTCTCACCATCTGTAGTTAATAAAGTGATTATAATGTATAAAAACAAGCACGTGGTCTAGTGTCCTGCTGTTTAGTGACACAAATAGACAAATATGTGTTACCACAATACGTAACTATCAGGCAAAAGTAGAAGTTAGTAGAAGACAAGTTGCTTTGGTCATAAACTTCGCTCGAGATATAAAAATATTCATACACAAAATAATATTCAGTTACAACAAAATTCCATATAACTTCTACCTAAGAGTGTAAGACTCCAAAATACTCGGGCTTACGCCAAAACCCTTAGAAAGACATTCGTAATTCCCAGAAGTCGTTTTTTATCTGGCAGGACATGTAACACTATGTTCCCGCCATCCTAGAACCTTGTAACTATCGATTTCGGGATAATCCTGATTAAGGTCACTGGCAACACCTGCGCCTAAGAGTTATTTTATTATTCTTGTTTTCAAAATTAACGGTTTATTACTTGTGTTTTAAAAAACGAATTTACGAGTAACATTTTTTCTATAGGACACTAATAGGTGAATTACATACCAATTTTTAAATAATTTATTTTATTTTCTGTCCAACACAATTGACGTAATTAAGTCTAGACGTTTATCAAAATTGCTCAAAAGCAGCTCATCCGAGTAATACCTTTAATCATCACATCTCTACTGAGCAGACTTACAAAAACATTTTGTAGATAGAAGAAAACGATTTAATTATGCGTAGCTAACTTTTGACGATAACGAAAATGTACTTAACCTTATAAGACATAACGTTGAAGGTCGAGTAACGTTTACGACAGACGCCCATGCATAAGTGCTTAAGTTATTTAGGCTGTAAGATGAAACTTCTCTATTAGTTGGCACTGGGGTATTCCGTTGTTGTTAGTTTGATAATATGTACGCGATGTACACACAGTTCTAAATATTTACGTATTCGTGATTATGCAATACGCTCCCTTTAACGAACCGCATACGCAAAACGACGCGGGTGGCTATACCGAAAATTGAAGCTGTAACGAATTTCGAATAGTAGTAACAATACATATAAGTCGCGGCACGAAACTCTAGCGGTGACCGTTATTGCGCAGAAGTAAAAAATAAGGTGTCTTGGCGGGGTACAGGGGTGAAGGGCGAGCGTGCGTTGCGCCGATTGGCTCTCCAGTCGTACTCCGTCCCCCGTGCCGATACGACGCTCCGCGCACTTCCAGTGTACAGTCGCGTTCTGAATTGTTTTGTTGTCATCGTTAATTTTTGTTGTTGTTTTTTGTTAAGTTTGTTTTGTTGATTTGTTTGTTGTGTTTGATTTGGTTCTTATGTAATTCGGACTTAATATAAAAATTATTATTATTTGGTATTTAATATAAAAATTTACAAATCCGATAGTGTATTTATTTTTCTACTCCCCATAAACTTGTTAAAAATTATATTGTAGGTAACATGAAGTAATATTACTTAAGTAATATTTGCGTGCGTGACAGTACCCATACGCAGTTAAGTTCCACATTTTGTTCACCGCTAGACTTACTATTTGACTTTACATTAAAACATTATTTTGCTGTTTTTAATTAAGCAATTAAATTACTAATTTGTATTGCGTGCGCGACGGTACCCATGCGCAGCTATCCCCTCCACGTTTCGCTCAGCGCTAGAGTTTCGTGCCGGGACATATATACATATATACATACTAGCTTTTGCCCGCGGCTCCGCCCGCATTAAAAAGTTTTTCCGGGATAAAAGTCCCGGTTTATATTTTCCCGGGATAAAAAGTAGCCTATGTGTTAATCCAGGACATGATCTACCCGTGTGCCAAATTTCATCGAAATCCGTTCAGTAGTTTTTGCGTGAAAGAGGAACAAACATCCTTACATCCATACATCCAAACATCCGAACATCCAAACATCCAAACATCCATACATTCTTACAAACTTTCGCCTTTATAATATTAGTAAGATACATATACACTCACGCCTGTTATCCCCGAAGGGGTAGGCAGAGGCGCAACTAGTGCATCCGCTTTTCGCCATTATTCCGTCCCATGATGTGATAGGGGGCGAGCCTATCGCCATATCGGGCACAAATTTCAGACTCCGAGCTGATACTGAATAGAAAAACTCAATATCACTTTGCCCGACCCGGGGATCGAACCCGAGACCTCAGCTTTGCAGTCGTACTGTAATACAACTACGCCACCGAGGCAGTCAAATAGTAATAACAATCAAATAGTTATATAAATATTTTTTTTGCCATGCTTAATATAGTTAAGACTGGCTGGAAATTTATTGATTTAAGTTAAAATATAAGAGTAGCGGAGAAGACGACGCGGCCGATTAGATGTTGAAGTCGCGCTACCTTACAAAAGCTTACGTTTTGACAAAATATTTCGCTATATATTCTAAAACTGTGGCCATTGATGTACTTTGTTGGCATACTACAAATAAAACGTTTTGATTTTTGGACATTGAATTATGGTCCACTGTCCAACATATAAAAATATATTACTATTACAATGTAGCCGTATGGAAAAAATGAACAAAAAGGTTCATCGATATAATTGATTAATGTTTTACAAAATCGATACATCACCATATAAAAATTAACCCGCTTTTTTTACTAGCCGTTACACGCCCCCTCTTAGCAACAGTAATTTATTTTATAAACATTAGTGTCTTGGCTTACTATACCTATTTTACTAAAACATATTCGTCGTTCGTTTCAATTTTCGGCATATCTACCCAGTTTTGGAAGCGTAACGTCAAACAAATACGTGTATTGGGTTTGTACAATTCTATTAACGTTTGAGTTATGTTTCATGTTTTTCTTTTATAATTCCGAAATCATTAACCCATATGCCATCTGAAATAAAATAGCGTTAAGATGTAAAACCTCTTTGAATTTATTATCTGGGGCCGTATCTAAGATACTTTTCTACATAATTTATCGATAAGTTTATCGCTAATTTCTAAAATACCTTTATGTCTTCTATTAGCGTAAAGAACGAATGTAATATTGAGTTTTTCTATTCATTATATTATTAATGACACACTGATTTATTAAACGTAACATTGGTGCATGGCGCAGCCACATACCTATAACTATCCAGGTGTAGGTACATACACCAACACTTAATGTAAATAAGAAATCGAAGTTCCCTACTAAGAAATCGAACCTAGCATACAGTCCGTAATTTATACATCACTACGAGACCAAAAGGCAACAAAACTGAATGAACCATTTAAAATATTCTCCAAATCTTTGGCAATACTCACAACATAAAATAAGGCGAAATAGGATCAATTTCTAGTAAACTAAGTTTGCAGGTAGGAAAAGTTTCCAAATCTGAACTCAAAGCGAAGTTTGCCGTGTGTCCGATAAAACTTTTGCTAAATCAAACGTTCAATCTAGTATATAAGCGAATATAGATTTGAGATTTAAGCTCTTAGGATATGTAGGTACTGGTTACTTGGTCAACTACAGCAGTGTCCTCAGGTAGTGGGATGAACTAAGCAACCGTCATGTAGCATACACGAAAAAGCGTAGTTCAGTGTTTATACGGGCACGACGGTAGACGAGACGACGAACGTTCATTTACAAGGCATTTAGCATATTTTTCGCATAGATCCACTTATCAAAATAGATTGAAACATTTTGGTATGGATACATTACATAATAGGCGGCTATTAAGCGATATAAAGTTTTTATACAAAGTAATTCACGGTGAGATTGACAGTATTGATATATTACATAAAATTAGTTTTAATGTTCCGCCCAAGATACCCAGATTTCCCATATTTAGAACCTTTCACATTCCTAATTGTAATACTAATGTCGGCGTAAATTTACCAACTGTCAGAATATGTAATCAATACAATCTTGTGAACAAGGGTGCCAAACATCTTGATATATTTAATGATAAAATGAATGCATTGATGAGTAAAGTGTCGAAACATATTCGTAAATAAATTTTGGCATATTTTTGGTAGATAACATACTGTTCACATAACACGTTACGTATGTAATTGGTGAATGCTGAGTGTACCTGTTATTGGCATATACATATATCAGCCACATTAATAACCCCATAAGTGTTTATATATAATTGTCTCAATATTGATGCTGTTGGTATACCTTAAATAAATTAATAAAAAAAAAACAGCTTCTGGTTGATTAGTTGTCTGTGATATTTTAAGGCTGTGACTTTTGACTTTTCTAGCGTCACCCACCTGATATCCAACATCTGACCTGTGACCTCCAATCTCCGATCCGGGAATTCTGTAGGTACTCCAGCTATCTCATTGGTGATTCGAAAAACCACATCCCAACTGCACTTTCAAGGTAAATTTCTTAGAAATTACATACATTCTTCATGCACATAAAATTGTCAAGTTTTTTTTATAGTGTCCCTCTATAAAGCAGAGTACAGTTGCTTGCTTCATAAAGCCATTTTAAAAGGGAGGCGACAGACATTTAGCACCAAAAGATCAACTTACGTCTCTCAAACCTCGCCAAGCTACATCAACTATACGCTGATTCTTTTTTAATAATGCACAGAATGAACTAATAATTAATTCACTCTCGCTTCGAAGAAAGTTAAAAATTCAAGAAGTGTACACGTCGACAACTTCTCCCTAATGCCCCGAATCACTCCTTACCGTTGTTTAGTTCTCAACTGTTACCATGAAATGGTGTAAATAGAGGTGCAGGGACAATAATGGTTATACATAAACCAAATTATTCTTTTCTGATTGATAAATCATTTCCTTTAAAATTTTAGCAATAATGATCAAGCTTTTAATAAAAATGTCGACATAACTTTGCAATTACAAGACCCATTACATTCTATTCACTCAAAGATTTCATCCATGCTTCCGTCTTCTTCTTACTCGTCAGATTTGTGTAGATTCTGACCTATTTCATACAACTGAACTGATAGGTAGGCAGAGGTTAGGTTAGGTTACCCTTTAGATTTCTATAGTCCATGAAAGTTAGGAGCCGCTTACCGTAAGGCCGCTGCTCGTTTGTCTGATAAGTCAATTAAAAACTGATAGCAAACGAACACAGAGGTGAATCTGTATGTGGTACTCTATTGCAACCGTAGAACTTACAAAGACTGAAAACTTTCATTGCTACCGTGGTACAAATCACAGAAAAGAAGTACTAAATCTGTCACTCTTCACTGGAATCGAGTCATATATCACGCGATTGAAAAGCGAACCGATCCACCGCACCCGTGCATTAATAATTTCACAAGAATCATTCATGTTTCAAATAACGCGTATGAGGTATGAAGATAGTGAGGCGCAATAATTCGAATATATCCGAATATTTTTTTATTCAACGTGAGTTTGGTTTTATAGTAAGCGCCTCGCATAATTATGTAAAAACTCAAGAATTTTGAATTTTGAAGTGTTGTACGACGTTTGACTCCCCACAGACATTGATGTTCTATATCAAACTAGCTTTTGCTCGCGACTTCACCCGCTTGAAAGAGTTTTTCCGGGATAAAAGTCCCGCTATATATTTCTCCGGGGTAAAAGTAATCTATCTCCTATCCAAGGTCTCAAACTACCTCCACATCAAATTTCATCGAAATCCGTTGAGTCATATTTGAGTTTATTGTGATCAGAGAGACTAACGCAATAGAGAAATGTTTTATAATATCAAATATGTGTATAAACATATAAATCCTTCCGGATTGTAAATTAGTGACTAACGTGCTTAATTTAAGAACTATATATTTCCTTACAGGTGTAACGTCATTTTATGAATACAACCAAGAAATTAAATAATATTATGATAATAACTAGGAACTGGTCATATCATCTCCCAGCTTCCAATTCATTACGCCGCTATCAAATATCCGACCCAATGGAGCTTTCCCAAATTATCAAATTTCACCAAATCCTATCAAATTGCAGGTAAATCATTCAGGACCTATCCCATTATAATAAAATCTGATTACAAGAAAACCTTAATTAAACTCCGTTTCGCGCCTGCCGTAATAAATTTAAGCTAGGCATTATACCAGGTCTCGTAAACACACACGTTACCGTTACGTAACCTTGAAATTTCGCACCAATTATTTTAAGGCAATATTTATCGCAGACCGGCGAAGGGGCAAGGAGGTTGATGGGAAAGTGATTTACTTCTATGAACACTAGTAGAGATCGCACGTCTTCGAGCGAAGAAACAAGAGCGAAGAATATTAGTTGTTTCTTAGGCTTCAATGCTTTTCGTTTGCTTTATATTCATAAGTTGAGTAGTAGTTGAGTTGAGTAGTTATTCATGATGCCTTATATACCACGCGCTAGCACTACTTATGTAGACTAATATTAAAAATGTTAAAGTTTAAATGGATGTTTGGTACCTAAACACGCCAGAAGGGCTGAACTGATCCGGATTAAACTTGACACAGAGACAGTTTATAGTCTATAAAAGCACTTAGACAACTTTGTATCCTGGAAAAATAAGACTTTTATCCCGGAATTTCTTTTTTAACCGAATGGTGCTGTGACTAGTAGCTACTACTATAATTTAAAACGGACTATAAGATAGCTGTAACACGAAATCGCTTTTCAAAGTTCTAGTGCTATAAGCATATCCGCGCACCATCAAACGTCGACCTGCAGTCATTCAAGCGTGTAAAAATATACCTAATATCCGCACCGTCGGATATTCTACGTCCCTACGCGATGCGAAAAGAGGCAATTTTTCCGCGCCCTTTTGGAGAATGTTCCTTTTATGTCAACAGTGATGTACGTTCCCTTACGTTATTATTAAGTGTAATTCAAATGTATGTTGAAATGCCTGTTTTGCTTTACTTTCGCTGTTTCGTATGTTACATTGAAAAATGTGGCTTCTGAATGCAAGAGCTAGGTTTCTTTTCAATTGAGGGATTTTAATTTATAGCCAATAACGTCTTTATTTGTATATTGGGGTACTTGGGCTGAGTGGTTTGGGTTTCAATACCTTGGTCGAAAAATCACGTGTGAGTTTTTGTAAATACACCTTAGTTACTAAAGATTTTTTATAGCATTGAATGACGAGACGAGCATGCAGTTCGCCTGATGGTAAGCTATACGACCACCTATAAACAGTAGATACACCTTACAGCACTTTGAGCTACAACGTACTGTGTGACATACCACTGCGCTCGTCATCCTGAGACATAAGATGTTAAGTCTCTTTATGTCCAGTAGTTACTTCTATATCCTTCAAACCGAAACACAACAGTGCATGCACACTGCTGCTTGGCCGTCGAAATAGACATTGCGTTGGTACCCATCCAGACGGACTCTTACGCTGTGATTCCACAGAACGCGGCAGACGGCAGACGGCAACGGCAGACGGCAACAGCATATGCCGCGACGGCAGACGGCACTACTATGCAGTATTAAAAAAAATAAAAAAAAAATAATTGTATTAGACCGATTAAGCGACGATAGCCTAGGAGGGAATGGAACGGTCTGCCGAGACAATGTCCGGAGGTTCAAACCCAAGGCACACACCTCTGACTTTTCCAAGTTATGTGTATTGTTTATCAATTATCGTTGGCTTTTATGGTGAAGGAAAACATCGTGAGGAAACCTACATACCTGAGAATTCTCTATAAGAATTTCGAGGCTATGTGAAGTCTGCCAACCCGCATTAGGCCAGCGTGGTGGACTAAGGCCTGAACCCTCTCAGTAGTACAGGAGGCCCGTGCTCAGCAGTGGGCAATCTATAATACAGGGCTGATTGCATTGCATTCCATTGTAGACCGATTCCGTACACGACGGCAAATGACGCCCGGCCGGACGTCACTTGCCGCGCGTCATTTGCCGTCGTGTGCGGAATCGGTCTGATACATCTTAATACTGCATAGTGCATAATAGTGCCTTCTGCCGTCGCGGCACATGCCGTCTGCCGTCTGCCCTTACGATCTGCCGTCTGCCGCGTCCTATACATATGAGAGAGCTACCACTGGGAATTTGCTTTTATTTAGCATGATAATGACCTAACATCTGATATCTCGGATGTAGTTCTTTATAACTAGCTTTTGCTTGTGGCTCAGCCTACGTTATTATCCATTACTGCAACAGAAAGTAACCTCTAACTCTTAGAGGTATTGTCATATAGTTTCTTTTTTTTTTGTTATTCTATTGAATGACGAGACGAGCATTCTGTTCGCCTGGTGGTAAGCGATACGACGACCCATAAACAGTAGCAACACCATCCAGGACATTAAGAATTTGTTCGACGAATTTTCAAATTCAGTCAAGTAGTTTTTGAGCTTATCCATTACATTCAAAAATTTAATATTTTCTCTGTGTAATATAAGTTGAGATTATAGACATAAAATATATTACTGATGAAGGGCAGTTGAGTTAAACTCGATTTAAATCATGTACATGCCATACATAATTCAATACACGTACATGTCACCTGCCATCGATAGCCTAAATTTACAGAGGATAAACCCAAACCCCAATACCCTAATTGGTTTTTACGCCCACGCGCGTCTATTGAAATAACGACGCCGTTTTTAATAATAAAAATATACATTAGCTCAATTTTTCTTTGGAATTTTTTAAACAAACTAATATGGATATACCTTTTTTATAATTCATCAAAATTAATTTAAACACATCGTTAGTGTACCGGCACGCTATGGTGGCAGTTTTGAGAGATTACAATATTGAAGTGAAATCTCAATTCATTATCGAAAAAAATATATTAGGCAGCGGTCCTATAAGTTGCGATCGTACTGGGTAGTATTTCTTTCAAGTTTCGAATTTCGAAAAACAAGCGCCAAGTTGGCTCGTAAAATAATACTTTCCAATAAAGGAGACATCCGTTTTTTGTATGGGTGCTGGGCCTCAAAATTTAACCAGGCTCAAACTTTAGAAATAGCAAAGGGGTAAAATATGGATCTTGGATGCATATTAGAATATTTTTAGATCCCTTCATTCATGACTAACTTTTTTAAAAACGTTCAGATTAAGTGTAAGTGTAGTTTTTAAGCAAAATAAAATTACGTAAATCTCATAATAGGAGGTCTTTAAAATTAAACGATTTATTTTAAAAGCCTAGTTTTTGGAGTTCTAGTTTAGGCCCGTTTTTGAACGTGTCCTTTTACTGCACGTCAATGTTGCCAATAATGTACAATTAGCTCTTTCAATGTAGCTATGACTTACACTTGACGAAACTTGATGAGCGGACGAATGTCAAAACGGGCATCATAGCTTGCCGGTACTATAACCAAACTCCTTAAGTTGTGATTCCGCAGGACGCGGCAGACGGCAACGGCAGACGGCATGTGCCGCGACGGCAGACGGCACTACTATGTAGTATTAAGATGTATGAGACCGATTCCGCACACGACGGCAAATGACTCGCGGCAAATGATGTCCTGTCCTGCTACTATCGGCGCCGTACGAAGAAAATTGCTTCAGAGCCAGCGCTTGGCGTTGATATTCTTGTGTAAGGCGTATAGAACAGTTACCACGGAAGCTTTAACTGTCCTCGCGGGTGTACTTCCAGTCGATCTGGAGGTTCAGCGTCGCGCCTCGATGTATTACTCCACTAGAGTCGATATGGACAAAAGATTTTTGACATCTCGCGAACTTTTGAAAATTAACAGATTATTTAAGCCAAGCCCCGAAATTATTAACAATCTTTTAGAGGAATGGCAGCGTAGATGGGATATGTCTACGAAAGGGCGGCATTTGTATCAATTTTTTCCTTCGGTTCGGGACCATCTTACAAAATCTTGGCTCGAAATTGATCATTGTGTCTCGCAATTCCTTACAGGCCATGGTAATTTTAAGTGCAAATTATTCTCCTTTAGGTTGGTTGATTCGCCTGCGTGTTTGTGTTCGCCTACTAACTGCAACTACGAACAATCTGCGCAATACATACTTTGGGAGTGTAGTCTTTGGTAAAAGGAGCGCAACATTATGTTGGATAGTATGCAAATAACATCTAGAGTTGTATACTACATGGACCTTGTGGATACTAGGCAGAGTTTCCGTGCTTTTCGGCGTTTTTGCCATACCTACTATTGGAATCAAATCTAACAGCTCAAATGATAGGACCCCTTTTAAATTTTATCCGTGGTGCTTTACATCTGGCTTTTCCAGTTGTAACAGTCTCAATAATTAAGGTTAAAAAATATCTTTTTAGTTCATTATTTTGTCTCCCGCTTTGCTATAGGGAAGTGGAAAATATAATTCTAACTCCTTCCTATTCTTCTATTTAATTAACTTCGTTGCGGGTTAAGACTAATTAGTGTTCCCTGAGACTCGCCGAGCTTCACCGTTCGGTGTCATAAAATGCGTGCCACTGCCGATCCTGGCTTACAGGAGTTGCAGTGGCGGGTGTGAGGGCGGGATAGTCTCGTAAATGATGTCCTGCTCGGTGTCATTTGCCGTCGTATGCGGAATCGATCTCATACAATTTAATACTGCATAGTAATGCCGTCTGCCGTCGCGACACATGCTGTTGCCGTCTGCCGCGTTCTGCGGAATCGTAGCTTTATAATTAAACAACATCGAAGCCAATTTAAACAACCGAAAAGGGGTAGCTACCAACAATTTTACGAAGACAATAAAAAGAAATTGTGTCAAATACTGCCGGAACGGCTACCGAGGGGCTAAAACGACGCATAATTTTTAAAGGGCCTAACACGGAGGCTTTTAAGGTAATAAATCGTCGCCTCATCTCCGGATGGAGGGCTTGAAAATTTAATTTAATTTTAGTCATGCATTATATAATTACACGTACGGTGCCTCGTTGGTACGGGTTTGTCAATGAAATGAAATTTGGATTAGATTTATAAAATAAAAGTATATAAGTTTCATTTTTGTATGAGAACTACCTTTTAAGAAATACCTGATCAACTACCAAACCCGTATCAAGCTGGAATTGCGCTAATATGCCCATTTCTAGGTATTTCTATACTAATACATAAAAAATATAATAAAGTCCGTTTTCACGGTACAAAGCAGCACATAATGTACCTCCATTTCTCAGAATTTCGACCGAGTTTCACTTCTTTGTACAAGTTTACAAAGAAATAAAAGACTGTGGGCGCCACTTGCCACAGATTTACTATTGTTTTTGTAATAAAACTAGTTCTTGACTTGAGGCCTTTAGTTTTGTTTTATTCTATTTCCTGAACTCTGGCAGGAAGAACTAGTCGCTCTTGTGATAGCGCCACGTCTTCCCCATAAACAACACGACTTTACAATGATAAAGTATAAACCCACTTTTATCACCTCACTCCGTGCTTGTGCGGCTTACTATCATTGTTAATGTTGCATTTATCATTATTATTATCATAATCACCATCAGCCACATAACGCTGAACATAGGCCTCTCCTAAAAGTTTCCAGATGGACCTGCTAAAAGTGGCCTGCATCCAGCATGACCCTGCTACATTCATTAAGTCCTTGGTCTACTGTACAAATAATTGCAGGTTTTTTATTCTTTCTTGTATTATCTATCTCTTTTCTGCGTAAAACATCACAGTTCTCAAGTCTGCATTTCTAATTTAGCACTGTGTTTCCGGATTCAACTTGAATTTTATAATGTTTATGGAAAAACATTACGCAAAGTCGCCATAAAACCGTACAGTCGTCTTATTTGCATGTTCAATGTGACAAATTAATTTCAAGACAATTTAGATATATTTGATATGAAACGAGAACAGGAAAATCAATCAAATTCTACCATCCATCCAATTTTATCTATCTAATGCGAATGGATTTACAAGACACCTAATTTGTTATGTAAATGCATAATGCATGGCTAATGCAGTTTAGAGTGGCTAATTGGAACCCCCCAGGCGTGTTATTGCTAGAAACGCAATATGAGCTATTCATGAGACCGGACTAGATTTATTACATTATGTTTAACGAGAGAGTTTCAGTCTTATATGGGCATGGTGTCTCTATGAGGAACAATGTTAATTCTGAAATGGAATCGCTAAGTGGCTAAGGATTAATGGTTATTATTAATATAAATGGTATTTTGGTTTCCTTCTTGGAAATTTGGAACTTCCTTTAGTTTCAAAATATCACCAGCTCTTTCAAGATTAAGGTAGTCCTGTTTACAAGAATTCCTTATTATAATTATACATTTGATATCTGATTAATTCATCGTGTATCATCTTTTAGTTAGTCTAGATAGATAACAACACATGGCGTAGGTACTAAAGTAAAACAGTTCTCTGGAACTGTAAGATTTCAAAATTCAAAATTTAGAGTGATGAGCGCAATGGAATTATCAGTAAAGCCATGCTGTGTTGTTTCTGTTTAATAAATTTTGATTTTAGAATTAGATTTTATGCTCTCATAGGCCTACTAGTATATAAACGCGAAAGTTTGTAATTATGGATGTATGGATGTTTGTTGCTCTTTCATGCAAAAACTCCTGAACGGATTTCAATGAAATTTGGCACACGGGTAGACCATGTCCTGAATTAACACATAGGCTACTTTTATCCCTGGGAAATATAAAGCGGGACTTCTAAACGCGGGCGGAGCCGCGAGCAAACCTAGTATTATATAATAGTGATGTTGAGTTTTTCTACTCAACATCAGCCAGGACTCTGGAAATGTGCACGGTAAATGACAATAGGTGAACCCCTTATTATATGGAACCTAACATAGCTGACGAAATGTGGGTGTGATACACCTTTCCCTACCCCTGAAAGTGGAAAAGGCGTGATGCCATGTATGTATGTAGTATTAAATTTGCGGTTCTCTTTCAAGTAAACTCATCAGTCCTACCATCTACGTTTTTCTTACTCGAGGTCCTTGTAACATTTCTACTTAAAAAAGCATATTTTGAAAGCTACAGTTACCATCAAATATTGTGACCCAAATCCAAACGACAAACCTCCATTACGAGACCTCATAAATCAGTTCAAGTGTCAAGCACACACTAATTACTTACTCAGGGCACGACGTGCCGGCACTCTAAAACCAACCGCGATCGGTGCAATTACTCGCAATAAACCCGCCGAATTCAACCTACAATGCACAAATAGTACGGTCGGCAAGGTTAATTTTTAGGTGAGTGATTTGGAATGTAAGGAAGCACATCAGGATCTCCTTATGCAAGTATAGACTAGAAAGTTCAACTACATATAGAGCAAGAAGTTCCAGATGCGTTATACTAAAATGAATATTTCAATGGTTCTATAGGTACTTGGTGCAAGTCCTGCAACACTCACGCCCGTTGTCCCCAAAGGGGTAGGCAAATGCGCAACTAGTGTACCCACTTTTCGCCGTGCGTATTCCGTCCCATGGTGTGATAGGGTGCGAGCCTATCACATATCGGGCACTAATTCCAGACTCCGAGGTGACACTGCGTAGAAAAACCCACTATTACTTTGCCCGAACCCAGGATCGAACCCGAGACCTCAACATTGCAGTCGTATCGTAATACAACTATGCCACCAAGACAGTCAGTAACAATCAAATTTAGTCATAAAAAAATTAAGTGGCTACTTTTTATATCGGTAATTTTAGTCCACACGAGGTGTTACAAACAAATTACGAACGAGACTTAATTTTGTAAGTAGATGGAGTAAAGAAATAGAGAGAATATCTTAAATGTTGTAAGGAAAATTAGGCAAAACGAGATATAATCTTAAATAAGAACGAAATTGGACCCAGTTTTTTTGCCGACTTTATTTTGGAAAAATTACAGTGCTTGGCCTGTCAAATATAAGTGTATCCCTTCCTAGCCGATTTCGGCCACGGCGGCCAATCTCAATGGTGATCAGCCAGGTACGTAGGACATATTTATTATAGTGCACTAGTGTGTGCGTAATACACAGGTGCACTCGCTATTCCTTCACTCTCATATCTTGGTGAGACGGCAATCCGACATGACCGGAGAGAGATCAGGCGCAGGACGAACTGCTTTATGTACATAGTCAAATATAACTTAAGGGGCTAACGTCTCTTTATAGACGAAAGTCATGTGCCCAGTAGATGAAGTACAAATAGCGGTCCTATCACTCGAGGCAATTTAGATTATTTACATAGATCTGAGACCTTAGGATTAGATCTTCATCTTGATATCCTAAGAGTCTGGTAGACATCCTATCTATTTGTATTCAACTAAAAACCATCCTACATACAAGGGTCTTAAAATCTAAAACAAAAAAACAAAAAGGCTAAATCGCATTCTGCTAACCGTACAAGCGACCACTCCGGACACGGTGGAAATTATAGCTAATGGATTTGGACCCGGCGCAATATTGGTGCATAATTGCATCATGCCATCACGCCACCGAGAACCGCACGCATCAAGTATTAATAATATGATTTCAATGTAAAATGAGAATGCTGGACGTATGGTGGACGTGTTTATGCAAAAATTAACGCAGTTAATTAATGCGCGGTGTCGATTTATGAATCCGTAAATAGTGATTAGTGCATAATGCCTTGCCAGGTGTCAGCAAATTGTATATAATTATATCAGCCTAATTTTAAAATAGCAAGCCAAGCAGCAATGTGCATTCACTGTTATGTTTCGGTTTGAAGGACATTGTGGCTAGTGTAACTACTGGACATAATGAGACTTAACATCTTATATCTTAGGATGACGAGCGCAGTGGAATGCCACACAGTACTTTGTAACTCAAGGTGCTGGTGTTGCTAGTGTGTTACTGTTTATGGGTGGTCGTATCGCTTACCGTCAGGCGAACGGCATGCTCGTCTTGTCATTCAATGCAATAAAAAAAAATAAAGAATTGTCTGTAGTTTTTTACTTTCTAATATGGTATTGCAGAAACTACATATTTGTTTATAAATGAGTCTATAGCCTGACCAAGAAAATTAAAACATTGCTTGGAACTAATTTCTTGTAGGTACTGACAAACGAAAAAGCGAAAGTGGCGTCTTCAAAGTCGTTTTTATTCATTTTCCTGGTAAAACCATTACGTGCCAATTGGTTGTTTGATTGAAGAGACCATGCAGACCTTGGCAACTGTTGCACCCAAGGACGGATCCAGCTTTCTAGTCAGGAGATGGTCATACTATAGTCGAGGTCTAGTCAGGACAGGCTCCAAATCGATATAAAATATATTTTTTATTAAACATATCCATGAGTCATTAAAAATTATCAGTAATTATCTAAACCCAGCCCAAGGGGGGTCATGACCCCAATGACCCCCCACCCCGCTATGAATCCGCCCTTGATTCCACCAGATATCCGAGAGAAAATAATGGCAAGGAGTTGCAAAGATCTTGTTTTCATACAGTTATTATGTTAAATTTTCGTTTCTTCAACTAAACTATTCGAATGTTGGCAGTTGCTTCGACTAAATTAATTAGATTTAAGGTGTGATTCCGCAGGACGCGGCAGACGGGAGATGGCAACGGCAGACAGCACTACTTTTATTTATTTGTAGCCTTTTTATTCCGTTTTTTTACATGATTTTTTAACATTATCAAATAATTAGTAATATATTATAATCGGTAATATTAGGATAATTGATATAAAATTAATTATAATTCGAATTAAAAAATAATAATCAAAATATTAATTATAATTAATCGGAGCTCTTGTGAGCAAAGGCCTCCCCCAACCTATCCCATATTTTCCTATTTAAGGCTGTTCGCCACCAGAATCTTTCAAATTGTACCAGCTCGTCTCTCCACCTAGCCTTCGGTCTTCCTCTGCTGCGGACGTTATATCTTGGTATCCAATCGGTGAGCACGAGACCAGACCAGAGACGGCACTACTATTCAGTATTAAATTGTTTGAGACCGATTCCGCACACGACAGCAAATGACGCGCGGCAGGTGACGTCCTGGCCGGCGTCATTTGCTGTCGTGTACGGAATCGGTCTCATACAATTTAATAGAACACAGTAGTGCCGTCTGCCGTCGCGACACATGCTGTTGCCGTCTGCCGTTGCCGTCTGCCGTCTGCCGCGTTCTGCGGAATCACAGCTTTAACAATATCTCTACCGCGATATTGACTCGTTTTTAAAAGCAAGTCACAGAATAGACGCAGACTAATACTTTTAACATTCTTGAGCATGTATTCCTGAAACACAGCCCTTATAGTAGTACAAATAAGCACATTTTTTGGGTAATCACATAACATTAAAAGATTTAAAAACTCAGCCATTTAAAACAAAGTTAGAACAGCATGTAATACGTATTAAAAACTTTTACGTGCGTTACGGTAATTGTGGTCGTATATTGTGAGCACTACCCTTATAATTACGCACGAGACAAGCTCGACAAAAAGTCGAACGACTTTGTGATTACCTTGGTATGGGACAAATTACCTTGCTTCTAAGAGATAAGGTTGTATTTTGCAAAAGCTTAGGTATGACTAATTAGGTGGTGGTCAGTAATAACTGCGCGCTAGATTGTATGACGCCAAAGTGCAATCAAATTATATGCGGTTTTAAATCCCTGTACTTTCATTTCCGCTGCTGAGCATAGGCCTCCCCTTAAGACTTCTAGCAGTAACTAAAGTAGTAAAGAAAAATGTAAAAAGTAGCAGTTTGCAAGAATTTTTGAACGACGATAACACCTTGAAGATTACATATATCTAGATTTAACTATTAAGCAAGTATATCTACACAAACCTACGCTTTTCTCCGTTAAACCTAGTTAGAGGCACAAACAGTGCACCCACATTGTGCCGAGCTATACCCAATCCAAAAGTATAGGGCACGATTATTTACTATATAGACACAAATCCTCTTTCGGATAACAGGTGTGAATTTTCAAATCAACGTAATTGTTTGGTCCCACTGCGATTTGAACCCACGATCACAGCTCATCACACCTAAAAGGGGTTATAAGATTTAGTTTCCTCTATCAAATGCAATACTCAAAATGACCATACTTTACATCGAGTAATTTCGCTTTGAAAGTCATGAGTGCTTTTTAGAAGCAGGGTAATGACCGACTAATGTTGGTAAACTTAACGAACTTTTGTCCTGGGAATAGCTGTTCCACGTTCCACGACAAAGTTATTCTAATGACGACACTACACGATTTATTACTTCACTAGGTTTTGCTCGTGACTTCTTCTTCTTGGTCGTAACACTCTTGGCAGAGTGGTCGTGGTCGTCATGTAGTGTTTTTCGGAGCAGATGCAATGCGTCTTACGATCTCTCGCCACACTTCTCTGTTAGAGGTTTTCCTGGCGCACTCATGTACGGGACGGTCTACGGCAGATTTGACCTCGTGACTTAGCCCGCGTGAAAAGCCTTTCCCCCTACAGAAGTCCGTAAAACACAGTACAACGCCAGCGCTATCTACTAGAAGAATCAGATTAAATATATCTATTACTTCCCATGGGAGCAAATTATCGGGATAAAATGTAACCTATGTGTTGATCCAGGTCATGGTCTCATCATCATCATCATCATCAGCCACACGACGTCTACTGCTGGACATGGGCCTACCCACGAATTAAAGATAGAACTACCCCAAAGATATCAAGAGGGATCTGTCAAAATAGACCCGCATCCAGCGCGTTCCTGCGATCTTTATCAAGTCGTGTTGATCTACCAGTGTACTATTTCCAAATCCGTTTGTTTTTGGGTTTACTTTTAACGAACATACTAACTTCCAAACATACAACATATTCACAAACTTCGCAATCATAATATTAGTAAAATAAGACTAAGTGTTGCTCGTGACCTTTTACACCCTACATGCGGTTGATAGACCTTCCCCGGAATAAATGCTGTAATTTTTCGGAGTAAACTTATATGTTACGACTGCAATGCTGAGGTCTCGGGTTCCCCGGGTCGGGCAAAGTGATATTAAGTTTTCTATTCAGTATCAGCCCGGAGTCTGGAATTTGTTCCTGATATGGCGATAGGCTCGCCCCCTAACACATCATGGGACGGAATAACGGCATAAAGTGGGTGCACTAGTTGCGCCTCTGCCTACCCTTTCGGGGATAACAGGCGTGAGTGTGTGTCTGTGTGTGTGTTATATGTTAATCCAAGACATGGAAGTCCTCCTAGCCAGTTTCGGCCACGGCGGCCAATCTCAACGGAGATCAGCCAGGTACGCAGGAGATATTATAGTGCACAAGTGTGTGCGCAATACACAGGTGCACTCGCTATTCCTTCACTCTCATAGTCCGGTGAGACGGCAATCCGACATGACCGGAGAGAGATCAGGCGCAGGACCAACGGCTTTACGTGCTTTCCGAGGCACGGGGGTATCACACCGCCAACTTCCTGACTCCGAGCTGCGACTGAGTAAATTTTAAGATGGAAAAACCCAGTCACAATTTTTTTTGGCTCGACCCGGGATTCGAACCCAGGACCTCAAACTATACATTAATTGGTACATGTAGATAGTCCAAGACATGGACTATCTACATGTACCAATTAATGCTGAAGGATTGGCAAATACTCTGCATAGATACATCACCGATTTATTTAGTTCAGCTGGCAAGTAGTAGTTTGCATTGTTGAAAGATGATAGCATATGGTTTCTTAGGAAAACAAAAGTCGTACAAAGTGTTAAAATCATCGTCAGTGACATGATGCCCACTGCCAAACATACACCTCTCCTATAGATTTCCAGACGGACCTGTCAAAAGCTGCCTACGTCCAGTGTGTACCTTTATCAAGTCGTCTGTCCACCTTGCAAGTGGAGGTCTACGGCCGGCTGCGCTTGCCAGTACGTAGTCTTCACTCGAGAACTTTTTCGCCCCATCTGCAGTGAGTTCTGCGAGCTATGTGCCCTGCCCACTTTAGCTTACTAATCTGCTATGTCGGTGACATTCGTTCTTCTACGGAGATCCGTAGAGAAAGTGTGCACAAGCTATACCGGGTGGAAGGGAAACGCTCTCGGAAACGAATACAGGTGATAGTATTGGTGACTCCTGACGTGATGGCACTAAAAAAATCGCGATCGCATTGTTACAATTTTAGTAGGATTTTCTCAAATTCCTGTACAGCTTCACGTATGGATAGATAAATCAAACTATTATTCTGAAAAACATAGTAAAAAAGTTCAATATTTCACAGAAATCGTAATGAAACACGTACTACAGCTGACGGGTTAACGACCGCGGGCCGGTGCCGGCGCAGCGCGGCGGCCGCCCAGTTTTTTATTTATATTATCGCTTAGCTTTGCAAATGAATATAGTTTTTCGTTAATGTTATGGTTCTTCTCTCTTACCGTTCCGGTATAGAGAGCGTTTCCCTTCCACCCGGTATAAAATTTTGCTCGCTCATGGAATCAAACCTAATACATACAACTATTTACTCCCACTAGATTAGTTTAAGAAGCGTTACATAAAAACACGGAACTGACGAAGTTACAACATAGTTCCCAAAGTAATATCCACTGCGGAAGTAACCAAAACTACTAAACAATTTATGACAAGACTTTCACTACTTACTATGCCCCGGAGTTAACGCGCAAGTTCTGACAAGGACATTGCGCCATAAAGTACTTAAACTTCAACTATATTTACTTTAGTTTTGTAAATTTTAATTCATCTCAAGTGGACATACAAGCTCTATTAATTTTAGTACATATCTTCGGATATATCTGCAGATATCAAACAAGTTTAATAATTCTCGACCTTTCAAGCTATTGAAAGACAATTCAATATAATGAGTGCTGTTAATCTTTTTTTTTTTTTTTTGTTAATGGCCCTACTGCCAGTAGCCTGACACGAGTCGGCTTTTCTGGCCACACCAGATTTTAGGGTGAACGCAGAAGGCGCTCGCAACCCTTTGAATTAAGTGACCATGCTGAGGGCAACCCACTAACGGGTTACGAACCTCGGTTCAGGACGGGCACTGAGAGAGGATGAGACATCAACGATTAGGGAATGTCTCATCCTGTTGATCGGGGCTTACATAACAAAAGTTGCAATGATTGCCTCGGTGGCTGAGTTGTATTACGTACGACTGCTGAGGTCTCAGGTTCGATTCCCGGTCGGGCAAAGGGATATTGGGTTTTTCTACTCAGTATCAGTCAGTAGTGGATGCACTAGTTGCGCCTCTGCCTACCCCTTCGGGGATAAAAGGCGTGAGTGTATATGTATCAGCCCGGAGGCTGTTTGTGCCCGATATGGATATGACCAAATTTGATTGTTGTTGACTGCCTCGGTGGCGTAGTTGTATTACAGTACGACTGCAAAGCTGAGGTCTCGGGTTCGATCCCCGGGTCGGGCAAAGTAATACTGGGTTCTTCTACGCAGTATCACCTCGGAGTCTGGAATAAGTGCCCGATATGGTGATAGGCTCGCACCCTATCACATCATGGGATGGAATACGCACGGCGAAAAGTGGGTACACTAGTTGCGCATTTGCCTACCCCTTCAGGGATAAAGGGCGTGAGTGTGTGTGTATGTGTGCAATGAAGACGAAGTAATATAGATATTTTTTTTGCTTTTTCAGCAGACTAAAAACCCTTTTAACAATAATTCCCGTTCTCACTTTACCGCGCTCTAAAAACGATGCAAATTTCAAGAAGCCTCTCAAATACATGGTAAGAGGGAAGCTGGAAATGCATTCCAAATTTTTACTCATGATTAAATTCGCATATAGATGGCCTGGCTTTTATATAGGTACATATTTTACATCATACTAGGTGTTTCTCTTCGTGTCGCCTGCCTCGGTCGCGTAGTTGTATTGTGTGCGCCGTACGACATCTCTGAGGTCACGGGTTCGAATCACAGATCGGGCAAAGTGGTATTAGATGTTTCTGCTTAGTATCATCGTGCAATCTGGACTTTGTACCCAATATGGCGATAGGCTCGCCTCCTATTACATCTTCATTATACAGGTAAAAAAACATACAAAACTTTTGTTGGCCGACCTGTGAATCAGAATTAGAATGAAATATAATTAGAAAACCTTTATTTTTGCTCCTACAGCCATCCCTGGGTTCATTATATTTTCTGGTTCATTCGCCAATATATTTTCTGTAAAAACCATTTCAATTCGTTTTCGGCGTACTACGTTATTTTTTTAATTAGACGCAAAAAAATCGGTTTCGCAATATAAACCTTTCCCCGAAATCCTTGTATAGCTGAATCAGTTGACGAGAGAGAATATAGATTTCAAATAAGGAAGAACATAAACCTCAATGTACAAAGAGACCTACATTTTCAAACATTGTCTATCAAACAATAGACAGAAGATCTTAAAATTATAAACTAGCAAGTTTATGAAGAACTAGCATTTGCTCACGGCCCCACCCACTTTAAAAACTTTTTCCGGGATAAAAGTTTCACTATATATTTCCCCGGGATAAAACTATTACAGATGTACCATGTACTATGTACTATAACAGATTATTTATATCCCCTTTCCTGCCAGTCCGAGCTGGCTTTTTGATTTTTAATTTTCATCATTGTTTTTAATCTCAATGAAATTGTCGGTAGTTATATAAGTGACCTTTTGTATCAATAATAATTAAAACAATTAATTTTATGTATGACTTATCATAAGTGCAACCATGTTCGCCTACGTGATGAATAAAGTATTGTATTTTATTTTGTTTATTTTATTTATAATTTATCTCTGTACCAAATTTCGCTCGGATCCATCTAGCCATTCTGGCGTGATCCAATTACAAACATCAAAACTTTCGCATCTATAATAGTAAGATTTTGGATGGATCTTATCTTAATAAAATACCCATTCAAACTGTAATTCTAGGTCTAAGCGTGTAAATCCGCGAGCAAAAAGTAGTGACAAAAAGCAAACGCCCAATGCACACCCCGGTTGCTCCCGTAAACACATCGGGCCTCAAGTCGAGTAAATTTTCCCTAAGGCTCGGAGTTTGTCCATTCTTGTGGCTCTTGTTAACACAACTTACTGTTACAACTTCCAATTTATTGCTACGGGCGAATGCTAGCCCGTAAAGTGCTTCTGTCAACGACATTTGCGAATTTTGCCTTCTGGTGTAATAAAGTGACTGTATTGCATTGGGTGTGGATTTAGTTTTTCGAATTTTGGTTAGATGATTTTTTATGTTTAGATTTTAAAGCAGTATTCAAAGGCTGATGTCAGTCAAGCGATAAGTCTTATTAAGTCCAGTAGTTACACTGGCTACAATGTCATTCAAACCGCAACACAACAGTGCATGCACACTGCTGCTTGTCGGTAGAAATAAACATTGCGATGGTACCTACCCAGACGGACTCTTACATATGAGAGTCCTACCACCATCTTACATATGAGAGTCCCACCACCAAAAAAAGAGTATTGTCCCTACCGTAGGCAGCGGCTTATCCATGTCCCTGGCAAAGTCGAGTCCATGAGCAGCGGTGGCTGCTAGCTCGTCTGCCTATACTGGCATATAAAAAATGGTGGTAGGAGGCGTTCAGTCGAGGGCAGCGTCCAGCCCTGATGGAGATGGAGGCCATTCTCCCTACAACGAGCCGCCCCCCACGAAGGCTGGGCGGTAGTAATAAGGCACTTTCTCCCCGAAAACAAAAAAGGTAGTAGCGATTCCCTTATTTATTTTTATACGGGCATGACAAAAAGTGCACTGCAGGGGCGGTTGCGGACGACAACTTAGACGTGAGTCGGAGGAAGCCCGCAGCCGTCCCTAATGCGTCGAAGATAGCCACCGCGGAGTTTTGGTTGGTATGCCGTGCGGTGTATATAGGTTAGGGACTCGGCCCGGCGGTCGCCCGACGTTTTCCATCTCTCCGGGCGGCTCAACGTCGGGTCGTAAGGCACGGTGAACCCAACATAACCGCTCAGTCGTTCCCCTTGAACACTGGGCGGTAGTAATAAGTCACTTTCTCCGCGTCAGCAAAAAAAAAATTATAAAAAAAAATGACAAAGTGCACTGGATCTGATAGTAAGCGAGGTGGCAATCAGATAGAAATTATTATCTGTCGCCAGTCGACACAATAAAGGTCGCAGGAACCTGCTGGGTGCAGGCTGCTTCTAACAGGTTAGTCTGGAAATCGTTAGCCGAAGCCCATCAGCGGTGTACTTCTAAAGGCTGAAGAAGAAGAAGTAAGCAAGTAAGCCAGCCATGGGCGTAGCTACAGCTTTCACATGGGGGGGTGCTACGATATAAACATTTTAGTGGCGTGGGTTCTTGCATGACACCGTATTTTAGAAGCTAAGGGAGCAGGGGTCCGGATCTTCAAAATGTCCGCGGTCAGTGGCGTAGCGTGGTTTATTGTAAGATAAGGGGGGGTCCGGACCCTTGAACCCCCTCGTTATATACACCCATGAAGCCAGCCAATTTGATACATGCTGATCCCGGAATGAAATGCATTACGTGAGTAACTATGGTAGGTTTTAACCCTTGTACGGTTGGATATCCATCTGGATACAAATACCTTACAATTCTTTTTTTTTTAGAACCTTTGTAACTCTGTTTGTCTGGAGGTGGGCGCTGCCAACTGCGACACAGTTATCTCTTGAACTACTGTAGATAGCAAAATACAATTGTACTCTATGTTATTGTAATGTTCTTGATCCAATTACATAAATTATTATTATTATTAAAAAAATATGACGAGTGGACGATAGCCTAGTGGTGGAAGATAGCCTAGTTGGGAATGGAACGGTCTGCTGAGACAATGTCCGGAGGTTCGAAACCCAAGGCACACACCTGTAACTTTTCTAAGTTATGTGTGTATTGTTTATCAATAATCGTTCGCTTTAACGGTGAAGGGAAACATCGTGAGGAAACCTATATACCTGAGAATTCTCCATAAGAATTTCGAGGGTATGTGAAGTCCGCCAATCTGCACTAGGCCAGCGTGGTAGACTAAGGCCTAAAACCCTCTCAGTAGAGGAGGCCCATGCTCAGCAGTGGGCAGTATATAGTACAGGGCTGGTATTATTTTTATACTTTATTAAAAAAAAATACCTAGACTATTGCGTGCTGACCAATTCACATACCTGAAAAGGTAAAACTTTAAAATAAATTTAATTTAAATCATACAAAACAAATACTACGAGCCGAACATATCAAATCAAACTTAAGAGCGAACAACATCGACATTCTTGGAAATGTGCTCAACATATTTTCAGCTTTTGTTCAGAAATTCAAAGAATGTTTCTTCTTAAACATTTTTCTTGCAAAATTCAACGGGTAAATTCCACGTGCAAATACATTTTGTAACGTTATTTTATCCATACTTAATATAAAACAAGGATAATAATGGGGGCTTCTGTATTAATAATTCACTGGCTTTCAAAACAAGAATTAGATTTTTTGCCCATAAATGCAAAGGCATTACCTAGAAGGTACTATACCTAAAGAACGCGAGGCAGGCGAACAATCGAAAAACGAACGCAACATTCTAACATGCTTGAAAATGTGTGTTGCACTGACCTTATTTTTTTATTATTATTTTCGAAGGCAGACGAACTAACGGGCATTGGTCACTATCGACCAATATACGTTGGTAATGCCAGGAGCTCAGCCAAGCCTCTACTTACCGTAAAAACTTTTTTAAACCTTGTTTGACGAAGGAGATGTAATAACGCTGAGGAAACACCGTGGGGAGTCCATCCCAGAGCCAAAGTGTACATGACGCGTGCGAAAAATTAAGTCTGGAAACGCATAGTCCTTGCAGTAGGCGTTTCCAGGGCAGACGTTACATCAAAGTAGGAGAGCAGTTGGAGAAAAAAGAATATATATGTCGGAGCGTCGGGTAATTTTGAAATAGTAGTCGTGCAGCACAGGTCGCGATGCCAAAGTATTAGTGGGGGTGACAGTGGCGAGTATAAATAAGGCTCTCGGCATTTGAGGAGCAGTCTCAGTTTGGTCGTCGATCAGTGTTCAACTAGATATCAATAGTCGCTATGGTAACTTAGTGGTTATTATGCTGGTCCTGACGAAGTGATAAACGAGTCATGAGTTGAAGAAATAAAGGTCAGTTACGACCATTGCGAAGTATTATTAGTAGTATTCGCTACGTTTTATTGGCCCCTTTGAAATCCTCGTCGACATAATATATATACAAGAATATATGTGTACATAGCCTCACGTCTTTTTCCCTTATCAGCGGTAGGCAGAGGTGTGATATACCTACATTACACCAGCTACGCTAGTTCTCATTTAATCCTGTTGCCATTTACAACGCACATTTCCAGACTCTGTACTGATATTGAGCAGAAAAACCTAATATCATTTTGCCCAACCCGGGATTCGAACCCGAGACCTTAATGCGATAGTCGTATATAGCGCATGCAATCTAATTATGCCACTGAGGCAGTTCCGGCCAAAGAAAAAAATTTACTCATAAATACCTGTTAAAACCTGTTGACCGACCTGTGAATGAAATCTAGAATCACATCACAAGCTGCTATTAGATGAAAGGGTTGAGACAATGTTCACTCAATCGAGTCCAACAAAAACAACACCATAATAAACATTATTCTCAACAATATATAAACATTTAGCAAAATATATTCAAATTAAACTAATTCCAACGTACAAAATACTCAGTAAAATTATCTCACGTATTAATTATAAGTAATATTAACTGGTGTAACGTTTCATAACAAACTTACGGTTTGTTTAACATCACCTCATTTTATTTTAATACGCGCAAATGAGACAAAATGATAATGTGAGATAACAAAGCTACAGTATCGTAACTTCGTTATGACTTGGAGTTATTAATTTTATTTTTGCCGTCAAGGAAGCTAGCACGGTGTCTGAGAGTATGGTAGTCAATGTAAATACTGGACATTAAGAAATACAAGTTAAAATGTCTCAAGGTCGGTGGGGGCGACCTACGTATCAAATAACGGACCTCCTTTTTAACCCCCGACAAAAAAGAGGGGTGTTATAAGTTTAGGGTGTGTATCTGTGTATCTGTGAATCTGTATGTCTGTCTGTGGCATCGTAGCTCTCAAACGAACGGATCGATTTGGACGCGGTTTTTTTTGTTTGAAAGCTGATGTGACTGCGATGGTTCTTAGCTATAATTTATGAAGATCTGTTCAGGCGTTTGAGGATTATCAGTTCATTTGCAACTTAAAAAATCCGATTGACTTTAAATTTGGTGTACTGTGACATTCAATATATTTGTAAACATGAGCTGATGCTGCGGCATCAAGTAGTCTGCGGGATACCCAACTCCTTAGCAACTTATAGCAGATATAGTGTGTTTGGGCTCATAAGGATGGGCTCAACGAGTAGGTGATAGATAGTTGATTATCAAGGCCCCAGGATGGCGAATAAAGTAATTTAAAAAGTTTGAAATAAAAATTAAATTAAAATTTAAATAACCCCCGACACAAAAAAGCTATAAAAAGTAAAATAATAATAGTGTCTTTGTCGTTTAAGTACCTAGTAATATTTTGACACAAGCGTCCTCACGTCAGGGGACCGAACTCCGGACCAGGGAGATGAAAATACTTCTTTAGCGGTCCCTCGACGCGACGACGGTTGGTCAAAATATTACTAGGTACTTAAACGACAAAGACACTATTATTATTTTACTTTTTATAGCTTTTTTGTGTCGGGGGTTATTTAAATTTTAATTTAATTTTTTAAAGTTGGTTTAAAAAGGTTTTCATAGTTCAGAAGCCATATATTCAAATACTACACATACTTTTATTTCTACTCTAATTATTTGATCATCATACCTTCTTTTATTACAATCACATTAACTATTCAAACCTGAAGTGTAACGTAATCCTCCATTAAACATAATTTCAATGTAAAACCATAAATCATTTTCTAATAACACACTTCCTCTATTACTACTTCATATTATACTCTTGAAACGACGGTATATCTGTCCCTTTTCCTCATATCGAATTGTCTCGTTCTCTCGTCATGTAGGTAGATAATTACTAGTTGTTTTAGTTTATTCGGTGTGACAAATAGATCCGTATCACACTTTACTTTGTTTTAATCGTCTCACTTGTCAAATGGCAGTACAATGTGTGTAGGTATATTTCTAGAGGGTAGGTATTGAATATTTTGGGCGGATTGGAGATAGATTGAAAAGAAACCGTGTTTATGGTGAGAACTCCGCTAAAACGGTTCACACAATTTAACATTTTTAAACACAGTACCGCTTTCAGTGTGCTGCAACAGTATCAGTCACAGAAAGTTCGGCATACTAAATCACACACATATTATAGATGTTACAATATAAGTAAATAGTAAACGCATAAAGCAATATATTTGGATGTACTTTGACGTTTAATCTTTTATTTCCAAGTAGTTTCTCATTCATGGAAAAGAATTACCCTCGAGAGCAAACGCAGGCAAAAGTTTAGTCGAAAACAATTATTAAAAATCTAATATAGATGTACTTTAATTTACATTTCTACGAAGACCGGTAATGAAATAATAGCAGTAGGTACTCACCCCGCGTCACGGCGTGTCAGCGTGACACAAACAAGTTGCGAGCGACGGCTACAAGTGACACGTCGCGTGACAAGCCACGAGATGCTAGCGTGACAAGATATTACAACTTATTCAAGACTTAGAACGAAATAAGATATGAAAAGTTTATTACAAGTTATTTTGAACAGCGTGTTTCTTAACTTTATGACATCACATTAATAGGATCTTATATTAAAACTTACGCGGAAGATATCACATTACTAGATAACAAAACGATTTCACTCACGTCGTTGTACTATGCTCACGTATTCTGTTCAGAATCGCCGACCAGTTTCGAAGTATTAAGTAGGTCATCTTAATAGGTGAGTTACGGTGAGAGGACGTTGCATCGCGGAGGCCTCTCGATCACTCGATGGTCGGTGATTCTGACTTAAGAATGCGTGAGTGAAACCGTTTTGTTATCTAGTAAGGATAGCTTCAAAGTGTGTGTAATGCAATTGAGAGGACGCACACACACACACTCACGCCTTTTATCCCCGAAGGGCTGAAATCTTCCTAGCCAGTTTCGGCCACGGCGGCCAATCTCAACGGAGATCAGCCAGGTACGCAGGAGATATTATAGTGCACAAGTGTGTGCGCAATACACAGGTGCACTCGCTATTCCTTCACTCTCATAGTCCGGTGAGACGGCAATCCGACAAGACCGGAGAGAGATCAGGCGCAGGACCAACGGCTTTACGTGCTTTCCGAGGCACGGGGGTATCACACCGCCAACTTCCTGACTCCGAACTGCGACTGAGTAAATTTTAAGATGGAAAAACCCAGTCACAATTTTTTTGGCTCGACCCGGGTTTTGAACCCAGGACCTCAGCGCGCAAATCGTACTCGTAATGCGTACGCAATACCACTACGCCAGCGAGGCAGTCAGCCCCCGAAGGGCTCTACCGAGCCCCGAAGGGCTAGGTAGAGCGCAACCAATGCACCCACTTTTCGTTATGCGTATTCCGTCCCATGATGTGATAGGCAAGCCTATCGCCATATCGGGCACAAATTCCAGAGTCCAGGCTGATATTGAGTAGAAAAAACCCAATATCACTGCCCGTCACACAGAACTGCATTCGTACCGTAATACAACTACGCCACTGGGGCATTCAGTAATTGATAGGAACACCAAATAGCTGTATTTAGTATGAGTATAATGTCGTATAGAACATGTGTCCCTTTAGTAAAGTGTTTGTTGCAATCCAACTAATAAAACAATAATCTCATCGCTACCATTGGAACTAAATGATAAAAACATTGGATTTTAAGTATACAATGTCCAGTAATTACCAAAGCTGCCTAGTTTAGCCTGAAAACTGGAACGCAAGAGTGTATTATACGCGTAGAATATAAGATTATAAATTATAAAAAGTTATTATGTAAAGAATATAGTGGTTCTTGTATCTTACCAAACTCATCCGACCTTCCACCCTTAAAACATACTATTTGCTAGTATCCTGATGGTATATTAGTGATTCGATGTATTAATACATAATTATATTCCTTTAAATGTAATTTGCTTATATAAGCGATTGCTGTATAACATATATATTAATATATATATGTAATAAAATTTAACAAGTGCATGAACATTGCACTGTTGCTCGGTGACAGAGATAGACATTACAGTGTTACTTACGCCAACGGGTACTCGTATAAAAAATATCTAGCACTTAATAACTTAAGTCTAAGTCTAATCTATACAAACAACCAAGCGCTCATCACTTGTACCACAAATACAACATAAGGAGCGAGACAATAAACAGCTCGCTGTACGCTTATAAATTAACACGTAGGTGGAATTTAATTGTACACCGTGTACTGTAGTTTCCGATAGACGTGTTTATGGTCTGCTCACCCGCTTTATTAAGGAGCGTGATGAAGATTTGGGGTACGAGAAGTTACGGGTTTAATTACTACATTTGTATTTTGCGTATAAATACCAACATACAGAGTTATGTAAGACAATTTTGTCTACAATTGGGCTTGTATTAGTTGGTAACTCCATATAAAACCTTATGATGGTTTCACTATATTGGTAATATTTTGACATTGAATTTTTCTTTGGCCCTTGAGCGTGCCCAAAGAGCTGTTCTAAAGGTAATGTCCTTCAAACCCTTTAGATATCCTACACCTCTATTATACAAGCACAGTAAAGTTCTTACAATAAGAAAGCTGTTCGTTCTCTATACCGTCTTACGAAAGCATTTTTCCATTCACTTTGATACTATTCTGTTACAAAAACGCCGCGCATATGAAGTTTGCCCTCAAACTGCTACAAGAACTAGTATCGCAAAATATAATCACAATAATATCGGTGGCCACATTTACAATATAATTAATAAATGCTGTAATATCTATCCCCTTAATCGGTATGAATGTAAGAGGAAAGTGTCGGAATGGCTACTTTCAAAGGATTATAATGACATCGAGAACCTTTTCAATTAACACCTAATTTCGCACAATTGTAAATATCTCTCTCCTTCATACATTTACACTACATACACACACACACACACACACACGCACACACACAAACTCACTCACTCACTCACGCACACCACACTTATACACTCAAAATTTATTAGTATTGTCGGAAGAATCCATTGTTAAGTTACTTAGTTTCCAATATTTTTATTTTTATTCTTTGTATCTGTTCTGTACCTGTTTGCATAGCCATTTTAAGGTTTATCCTGCTTAGTTTGACAAAATGTACCATATTTAGTTCAACCTTGTAAGATGTGAGCAACGGTGTCCATAACACAAGTTAATTCTTTATTTGGATACCGTAAGCTTAGCTTAGCGTAAGCACCGCTGTATTCCCCATTGTAAGAGACGACTAATAGGGGCCATCGAGGGGTCTCGAGCAATCCCATGGAGGCTGGCTTAATGCTCTATTACTTGAGTATATTTTACATCCCTTGGGATGGACATCAGTATGAGTGGTTAGATATCATGCTGCAATTGACTAGAGCGTCCCTCAATCTGAGTTTTTTAAAAACCTATTCACACCTGAGGCTGGTTGGTAATTGCATTTGCCCGTCGAATTGTGTGCTAGCTCCAGTAGAGTAAGAAATTATTTATTAATAAAATAAACGCATTGAGTATCCTTGAATTTGTTACCGATTCTTTTGAAAAACCAGCCTTTTTGCTTCATAAACTACGGAGGTAGATCCAGCACAGTAATTTCCCGAGTCAATAAGAAGCCAGTAATACAATTTTAGTTACCGTCGACTTTGAGTCAACTACGATCTTGTTTTCGGAATTAGAGTACCTGAAATCATTTTCATATAATAAACAGACACATATAAACTTGGTCGATTTGGTGCCCAAATTCATTCAAATCCATAAGCGCCTAAGCGCATTTGACCGACAAACTTCCACATTTATTCGTAAAATTCAACTCAAGTCAGAAAAACAGGAAAAAAACAAACAAGTCAGGAACTTTTCCTACGCATCCAACTCCATCCTGGGACACCGGAATCGTGAATCAAGGGACACAAGACATTTATAATTCAATGTTTCTAAGTGGTTCGCTCGCATTCCATCTCATCCTAAACATTTGACCAGATAATATTCCCAGGAGAGTGTTTAGAATTATGATAAAAATGAAGCAGACATTTTTCTGTTGTCCCTAGCGGCTTACGTTTGTTTTGGAATATTTTTGCTTATTTTGAATTTGAGTTTGCTTGTATTCTCAAGAGGTACGGAGTGACTACTGACTAGCCTGTATATTTCCCCAAAAGGTATACAGTCATTGTAGTATGTATATTTCTCTTTGTGGTAAATTAAAATTTGCGGTGATAATACACAATCCATACTTATTTTTAAAATGCGAAAGTCTGTTTGTTAAGCTTCAACGTCTTAAACGCTAAACCGATTTCTATGAAATTTGCTATGGAGTTAGTTTGAAACCCTAGTAGAGACATAGGTTACTTTTATCGGGAGAAAACTATTTCAGACGGACGGGGCCGCAATGAAAAGCTAGGATAGTATAAATATAATGTAGATTTGTTGGTGACGATCAAACGAAATTTCACTGGTCTTCTGCAGGTCTCATATTTTAGAGTTCGTCTGGGTGGGTGACACCGTAATGTCTTTCTACCACCAAGCAGCAGTTTGTATGCACTGTTGTGTTTCGGTTTAAAGGACATTGTAACTACTGGACATAATGAGACTTAACATCTTATGTCTCAGGATAACGAGCGCAGTGAAATGCCACACAGTACTTTGTAACTCAAGGTGCTGTATAGTGTTGCTACTGTTTATGGGTGGTCGTATCGCTTACCATCAGGCGAATGGCATGCTCGTCTCGTCATTCAATGCAATAAAAAGCAAAAACTATGCTTATCTGCTGAAAAGGCGAGCAAAATATTATGAGCTAAGTAAGTTTATTACCCCAATGGAATCGCAGTTTATACGTGTCACGTAAAAATGGCTGAACCAATTTCGATGCAGCTTTCACCATGTTAAGTGTAATAACGGCTGTTAAATCCAAAACTATAATAAAAGAAGGTAATTCAAACATAAATAGTAATTAAATATAGCATGACGATTTAATAGACTGAGATAACAACTCCAGCGAAAATTTGATCTGGGCACGGATTAAATTCCAAATCTATTTGTCATTAGACTTATCTCAAAGAACCGACTTTAGAGACAAAGGTATCGGCTCAACTTGCGACAAACCTGATTTATTTAAGCTTTATTTTCTTGATAGCCTCATTAGTCTAGTGGCAACACTCGGGCTGAGAACCGACGTTTTGGGTTCGATTCGTAACTTTTTAATGGTAGCAAGAAAAAATCGGCTCTGGTGTTAAATGAGAAGAAGCACAAAATTATTGTCGACAGGGAAGAGATAAAAACATCCCTAAACGATCGGCACAATTATGCGGGACTGTCTGATTGCTTTTCACACTCCACTTTTTACTGACTTTCTATTCTGCATTTACTTCTTAAAACATTCAAAAATCTTTACAACGTACCACATCCGTACTAATATTATAACACACACACTCACTCACGCCTTTTTATCCCCAAAGGGGTTGGCGCAACTAGTGCACCCAATTTTCGCCGTTATTCCGTCCCATGGTGTGATAGGGGACGAGCCTATCGCCATATCGGGCACAAATTCCAGACTCCGAGCTGATACTAAATTGAAAAACTTAATACACTTTACCCGACCTGTGGATCGAACCCGAGACCTCAGCATTGCAGTCGTACCATAACACAACTACACCACCGAGGCACTAATATTATAAATGCGAAAGTAGCTGTGTCTGTCTGTCTCTCGCGCTTTCACGCCAAAACTAATGAACCGATTTAAATTATATTTAGTACACAGATAGTCTAGAGCCTGAAACAAGACATAGGCTACTTTTTATCCAGAGATAATATAAAGTGGCACTTTTATCTAGGAAAAACTTTTTATCGCGGGTGGAGCCGCGGGCAAAAGCTAGTAGACAATAACATTGAAAGATACTCGCTTTCAAAATATTATTTGTACAAAGTCAAGTTATACTCACACTTTTGTCTCAAGAGGTTAAACAGAGTCGCAACGAGTGTCACCTTCGAGTTTATGTTTCGATTGGATGGTTTACTTTATGTTATCTGTATGAACTATATTCAGTTCGTTTCTAGTAGCGTATTTGGGCTGGGTGGACTTAGATTCGATTCCCAGGCTGAGTAACACTTAGGTTTTTTCCCTAGGTTTTACCCAGGATTCGGATCCACCAAAGTGGATATTTCTACCGCCATGCAGTAATGCGCCTGCATTTTTACGTTCTGATTCGAAAAACATAAGCCAGCGTAATATCCAGGCATTATGAGACTTAACATCTTGCATCTCAGGGTATACAATAGAGTGGAGTGTCATGCAGTACTTTTTAATTCAAAGCTATGTATACTTTCGATACAGTTCATGGGCGTCCATATCGCTTGCCACCAGGCGAGCAAGCGACATGCTTGTTTAGGCATTCATCAATAATAAAAAAATATATAGCTCGGCGAAATGTGGTAGAAATAGAGACGTATGCACCTAACCATTAATATAGACGTTAATATATGTTTTTTGCGTTTTATGAATAGTATAATGCACTTCGTTACTAAAGAATAACCGTGCCCAGCAAGATAAAAAATTCAGAGTATTTTACAATAATGATATGAGAGGTAGCAAATAGTTTGCTGAAAACTAAATAGCCTTCAGAAAAACACCAATAAACTGGAAAACTCCACTCAGGCGCTTTGCTCGAAATAATACCGTTCAATAGTTCTTGAAAAGAAAATACATTTAGAATTATTCAGTAGGAGGTTTGTGGATATTATTCGTATTCAAGCGAATGATACGACGAGCTACTTGCTCGCCTCGGAAGCGCCATATCTATTCTTAAACAGCAGCAACGCCCAGGACTTTGAATTACATTTAATGAATGGTACCGTACATACCTCGTCATTCTAAGATGACATTTAAGTGAATTGCTTTTAGGATTAATATCCTATGTGATTTTTTCTGGTCAACACACATGCATACTGATGTGTGGCAGATGAAATAAACAAACCGATAATACATATCAAAACCATTTTTCATGTATTAGGTTGGCGAAAAGTTTTTTCGCATGTTATATGAAAACTCAAGAGTTCTTTTTTCAAAGTTTATTTGTATTTAATTTCAGTATATTATATATGTGATATTTTGTTCAATGACTTTCTACTATCTTGTACATAGTGCCATGATTCCGTTGCTGTAGAAATTTTGGGACTTCTGATAAAAAAAAATGTGACAAGTAGCTTTGGTAGTCCTCTCTTGATGTTAACCTGACACTGCCTAAATAATTCTGAAGAAACCGAAACAGATGGAAATATGAAGGGGCCCGTGCCCCATATGACCATTCATATGTTAGATGCATTAACACCTCCCAGCCAAAGTCTCTTAATTTTTACTAAGTGGCTAAAGATGTGTGTGATCTAGCGTTATCGTGATGAAAGACCAAACTCTTCCTAGTGATCAATTCCAACCGCTTTCTCTGAACTTCTTGCTTCTCATTTGTTCCCAAACTTATTACAATGTTGCTAAGTCTAGATCATAGGGCTCGCACTATCTAAAAGTTATCAGGTCTCATGTAGAGCCAAGCTTCTAACTCTACACGTCCTAACTCTTCAAGCTCTAACATCACAAAGTCCACACCTTTTTTTTTTTTTTTTTTTTATTTAATAGGAAAACAAACAGTACAATTATACATATAAAAATTAATGTAGTAAAACTAGTACATTGACCAGTAAAGTTTTCACAAATAAATGTTAGAAAAAACCGCAATGATACACGCAAGGGCAAAATTAGGTAAATAAAAAGTAACAATGCACAAAAAAAAAATGATTACAAAAATAAATAAATAATTACATTATGATTAGCAACTCATCGTTAGTTAAAACTAAATACAGTCTGATATATTTTTTTTAAACTTCAAGTAGGAGCCTGTAAATAAATCAATATGAGAAAACTTTTTGTTATACTCATTACAAGCTCTAAAGGTGAATGTGGTGGTGTATTTTGAGCATAGTTAGTTCTTACATGGGGCAAATGAAACAAGGACTTACTAGCATTACGCGTACATAAGTTTGGACATCTGAACTTCAAGCAATTCAAAAGATATGAAGAATCTATATTATTTCTTATTAATTTAAACAAGAATAATTGGTCTCTCAGCGTTCGACGATCAACTAACTGTCTTATAACGGGAGGGGTAACATTTGATGCATGGCTTTTATATTCAAGATGCTTAACAAATTTCCGTTGAATCTTTTCCAAACCTTCTACGTATACTTTATATTTGGGGTTCCAAATAACAGACCCATACTCCAAAACAGATCGTACAAATGAATTATATAAGAGAATGAGAGTGGAATCACACCTGAAATCTTTACAGATTCTCAGAATGAAACCAAGCATACGGTAGGCTTTAGCAGTTATATATTTCACGTGATAATTAAATGAGAGTTTACTGTCAAGGTGTATTCCCAGGTCTCTCACCTCGGTTACTCTGTTTAGAGAATTACCATCAAGATGATAGTTGTAGGTGATAGATGTAATCTTACGTGAAAAGGATATGACACTACATTTAGCGACATTTAACTTTAATAAATTATCTTTACAATATCTACATAGCCGATCAAGATCATCCTGCAAAAGCAAACAGTCAGATGCACTAGAAACCCGTCTAAAAATTTTCATATCATCGGCGTAAAGTAATAATGATGAATTGTATATAACGTCTCGAATATCATTTATAAATAAATTGAACAGGAGTGGACCAAGGTGAGAGCCCTGAGGAACTCCCGAAGAGACCGGGACGAATGAAGAACAGTAACCTTTGATAGTCACTGCTTGGCTTCGGTTACGAAGATAAGATGAAAACCAGCGCAGCAGATCTCCGTGTATACCAACCCTTGCAAGTTTGTCGACTAATAGCGAGTGAGATATTTTATCAAAAGCCTTCGAGTAGTCAGTATACACGACATCTACTTGCTGTCCATTATCCATAGACTTTGCGACTTGATCAACAAGTTGGCATACGTTAGTTTCTGTAGATTTTTTATTGATGAATCCATGCTGCTCCTCGATTAAAACCGGTCTCAACAATGGGAAGATCATATCATAAATAATTTTTTCAAACATTTTGGCAATTGTACATAATTTGGAGATGGGCCTATAATTAAGAACGTTATGTTTGTCCCCACATTTGAAGACCGGAACTATGTATGAGCGTTTCCAAAAAGAAGGCATTTCTCCGGAGTTCAAAGATTTCTTGAATAGCAAGTAGATTGGAAAAGAAAGTGTTTTACAGCAGGATTTTAAAAGCAATGGAGGTAATTCATCGGGGCCATATCCTTTCCTGACGTCCAGCCGTTTCAGGTATTTAACAACAGTTTTATGAGAGATCTTAACCGACCCAATATTAACAAAATTATGAGAAGTCGAATTAGGATAATCTACAATACGCGAATTAGGCGGTTCAAAAACTGACTTAAAATAATCATTGAAGACATTACAAATTGCTTTCCCATCATTAACTGAAATATTATTAAAACTTACTCTATTGGGTATGCTACTGCTAGTTTTTTTAGATTTGACAAAAGACCAAAAGAATTTGCTGTTGGTTCTAATTTTCATCTCAGCATTAGCAATATACTTTTCATAACATTCTAACTGAGCTCGCTTTTGTCGATCTCGCAATAAACTAAAAGTTACGTAATCTGAATACCTGTTGTAAGTTTTCCATTTTCTATGGTATTTAAGTTTTTCAGTAATAATTTTTATCAGAGGTTTAGAGTACCAGAAGGGATAATGGTTGTCATGCTTTACTATTTTAACTGGGATTAATTTAGTAATAATTGTATTGATAGTTTGATAAAACACATGTACTGCCCTGGAGATATTACAGTCTTCCAATAATTCAATCCAATCTATGTTTGCCAAAGCATCATTTATTGCATCGTAATCTGCATTATGAAATAATCGTATTGTACGGGGAGCACTAGTCAATGACTGAGATGTTGAAATATCAAGCCTTAAATGCAGAGAAGGATGATGTCCTCATCTTCTGGCACTAAAGGAGGGCAACGAATCACGGAACACTCTAGATTACTAAAAATGAGATCAAGAAACCTATTATTAAAATTTGGTATAGAGTTGAATTGTCTAAGACTTGTAAAATTTAAAAAATTATACACGGAATTAATAAAAACATCATCTTCATAAAAATTAATCAAATTCATTGAAGTACCCAATTGTTCCCAAACGGCAGATGAAACATTGAAATCACCCACTATTAACATGTTATCGTTGGGATGACTAAGTATCTCGTTAGAGACTAATTCAAAGTAATCACAGATAGCTTCTTGCTGATTTTTGCTATGGGGAAACAGCAACAATAAACATGTAACAACTTAGACACAGGGGCCGCTGATAAGACAATGGAGACTTTAATAATATCCGCAGTTAAATTCACTGAGGATATAGAAGAAGATGTTAAAACAGAAATATGAGACTTAAGTGCGATCAGAACACCACCCCCAAATTTATCTCCGCGCGCTCCATAATTTCTATCACTTCTGTATATAATGTATCGTGAGTCAAATATCTCAGAATCAAATATGCCATCATGTAACCAAGTTTCACTGAGACATATTATATCAAAATTTGTTTGAAATAAATTACGAAAAAATGTATTAGTTTTTGTGCGTAGTCCACGCACATTTTGATAGAATATAGACAATTTATTAATCATAACTGAAAAGTTAGATTGTCATGCATAATAATTATACTAAAATACTTAAGATCAGTTCTATAATCGCCAAACTCGTAAGAAAACAATAACATTATATAGATCAGTTTTGACAAAAAGTTCAGATGCCAAGGTAAAAAGTTGCTCCATGTTAACATTTTATGGAAAGAACATAAAATAAGTAGTTTTATTGATAAAAACAATCCAAGAAAATTTCCTATGAAAATATAACAAGCAAAGTGTCGTTTATTCATGCTTACGACAAAATGAGAATTAAACAGTGCAATAGTGCCTATACAAGTTTTTTTAAATCACTGGGTTTAGTGAATCCTTAGTCAAAATATAACACAACTAGCTTTTGCCCACGGCTTCGCCCGCGTTAATAAGTTTTTCCGGGCTAAAAGTACATACATAAAAACCTTCCCGTTGAATCACTCTATCCAACACATTTATTTGTATAAAGATTAATATTATGACGTTGATACAACTCTTAACAAATAATGCATTAATTTCGACCAAATTTGATTACCATAAAAACGGTTCTAGAGAGTTTATTTTAAAAGATAGACATATACTGTCGCAGATATTTTTTTAGATCATTTCAAGAGGAATAATTCTTTCATACATAAATTTTTGGTATCTTGAACCGTTTTCGCAGGGCACGCAATGGAAGTCCTCAAGGATGAATAATTTTCCCCGCATTTTTCACATTTTCCATTATTTCTTCGCTCCTAATAGTTGCATCGTGATGTTATATAGCCTATAGCCTTCCTCGATAAATAGTCTATTCAACACAAAAAGAATTTTTCAATTCGCACCAGTAGTTCCTGAGATTAGCGCGTTCAAACAAACAAACAAACAAACAAACAAACAAACAAACAAACTCTTCAGCTTTATAATATTATAGTATATAGTATAGATAGTGTGGCTTGATCGTTTCCACTCTAGCGTCGCTCGCAGTGGGCTGATTTTTACTAATGATGTGTCTATGCATTGGTCTTTATTTTGAGATGATTATAGGCAATGTTTTTTCTGAACATGATGGGAATGACATCTAGCGATAATCTTTTGATCTTTTAACTATCTTACAGATGAGACATAACGAAATAAAAAAACATAGTCCCCGGACAGGTTAAGCTGATCTCCGTTAAGAAAATAAATTACTTACTCATAAAAAACAAATTAAGGAAAATCTTGTAAACGTTTCGCTGTAATTCCTCGAATCTGGCAGCGAAGTTAAGACCTAGATAGCCCGGCCAACAGAGTGTAAATAAATAACGCCTCTATGGACAGCCTACTTTCCGAGATTAAGGGCCTGGAATAAGAAATGAGATAAAAACGAAAATCGCTTAGCATAAATATTCTTGTAGTATAAGTACGACGCACATATGGATTATGGTAGTATGTATGTACATTACAATATATTTACAACAGTTTCACCGCTTACTCTGTCTGCATTTTAGTTCGTTTCAGGCTTGAAGAATACTTCAATTTTACTAGTAAACATTTTTTCAGAATCAGTTTGGTATTTCTAACGATAACGATGATTTCCAACTACAAATAAACACACAGACTTCACCTCTTTCATTAGTATAGATTGTATAGATAGGTACTTCGTTTTACATACTGTAATAAAAATTCCCCGCCGCGTTTGTCTGTCTGAACGCAATAAACTCGAAAACTACCTAACGGATTTTTATCAAATTGTAATAGATGTAGTTTGAGACTCTGAGCCGGGCGAAGACTATGTTTTATCCCGGAAAAATATATGGCAAGACTTTTATCCCGGAAAAACTTTTTCACACGAGAAAAGCCGTGAGCAAAAGCTAGTCTTAAACAAATACAGTTCCTTAACAGTCTAGATACTGGTTACAATCGGATAGAAGAATCGTAACCGCGTCATCAACAAAACAATTATCTTTGCTTTATTATCGAGACATCGAATAAAATGTTGTTTATAATAAGTACGTTCTTATAAGTTTTATAATAATCAGCAAATAACAGCTTGATGGTAAGTGATTATCCATAAGCGATAATGCAGGCTGCGTCGGTGGCGTAGTTGTATTTCGGTACGACTGCAATGCTAAGGTGTCGGGTTCGAGCCCCGCGTCGGGTAATGGCATAGGATTTTTCTATTCAGCATCAACTTAGAGTTTGGAATTCGTACCTTATATGGCGATAGGCTCGCTCCCTATCACAATATGGGACGGATTACGCACGGCAAAAAAAGGTGGGCATTAGTTGCGCCTCTACCTACGCCTTCGGGGATAAAAGGCGTGAGTGTATATGTGTGTATGATAAATATAGGAAACAATTTTAAAAATGAAATAGATAATCATCCATACAAAGCTCTGGTCTTGAAATAAAGTAGTCAATAGACAAGATTAACAACAAAACTTATCGCGATATATCGTTGAGCGGGCTTATCCTAATTAAATCGATTTAAGACAATTCACATGTTTTTTGCATTGAAAAAAAAATACAAATTTTAATTTTCCTGCACCGTGCTAAATATACTAGGCCTACCTACTGACACAGATTAGGATATTTTACTATGTTAAATTTTAACAATTATTCTATAAGTTATAGCAAATAATACGATCAAGAAGCCCTTCCGTGAAATCAGCAATAAAATTGGTTAAAATTGGGCATCAATTCATATTTCAAATATTGCAATGTGCGCGTAGTGGGGGTAGTGGGGGTAGCGCGCTCTTTCTTTCGCGTGCATCGTAATACCTGATGACGTCAACTAGATATCATTGTGTCTCTTTTTTGTTTTCTGACACTTAACTTTTCCATCAGATTTCAAAGGCCTTCAAAACCCAAGGCACACACCTGTGAGTTTTCAAAGTTACGTGTGTATTGTTTATCAATTATCGTTAGTTTTAACGGTGAAAGAAAACATCGCGAGGAAACCTGCATACCTAAGAAGTGCCTTATAAGAATTTCGAAGGTATGTGAAGTCTACCAATCCGCACCATGCCAGCGTGGTGGACTAAGGCTCTCAGTTGTAGAGGAGGTCCGTGCCCAACAGTGGGACAGTATATAATAAGGACTGGTATTATCATATTTGTTATTATTATATCAGATTTCAAAGGCCTATATCTCATTGAATTTATAAAGGATTTTGATCGTGCATATTGTGTTAGATTTTAACAACGTAGTTTTTTAAAACAGAATAAAAAAAAGTAAAATGACCTATTTACAACTGACCTTTATTCCTTTAAGGTAAAGCATATTATACAAGGAATAAAATGCACAGTTTCGAACTCATCCCTATCCATGACAGAGGTCAAGAACATAGATAACCTACTAACTAATACAGATAAAGAAATGGTTGCCACATAAAAAGCTCATAAAGAAGGCTGAGTTAAAAGGAAGCTAATCATTCAGCCGGTGCTAGACTTTTATTAACCCGACAATACACTTAACTTGATAGAATATATTGTACTCTACCTAAGCCGAAAATACGGGTTATTTTGCTCGTCTGTGGCAATGATAGACTAAGATTTTATACGGGCATGGTCAAGTGACCCCTCTGTACCCGATAAGTAACGTAGGGTCATAATTAATGAGACTAATTAATTAGTCTTAATTAATGAGAGATGATTAATTCTCGCTAGGTAACAAAATTATACCTGTCTCTTTGGATATGATTTTTATATGGTAAGCTAGCTAGGCTAGGGCCTGTAGTGTCCTCACCGGCGAGAATCGCGACGCGCACGCGTTCGTTCCATTATTTTTTAAATATCTTTTTTTTATATCGCTTTTCCTGCCAGCCCGAGCTAGCTTCTTAGTTTTTATTTTCATCATTGAATTTACTCCTAATAAAAATGTCTGTATTTATATTAGTGGCTTTAGCTTTGATATTAAAATATTATTATAATCAATTTAATACATCTCGACTTATCATAAGTGCAACTATGTTCGTCTACGTGATGAATAAGGTATTTTATTTTGATTTATCGATATTCATCTCTTCATACCTATCGGAATATTTCATATATGCATTCATCATTCATTCATGCATATTGGAAACTTGGTGGATTCTTGGTGTTACCCCTGTTGAACGTATTCATATTGTAGACATAATACATGGTTTATTAAAACTGAATGTACGAGACAAACAATACGTGTTTTCTATTCGAATTACAGTGATAAGTGGCGATCCACACTTCGAACTTAAATTGCAATTCTCTTCAACTCAAGATGAATTCAATCACAAAATACGTACACAAAACTCATGTTTCGGAACGGATATACAAATTTTATTGGCCTGACCTTGAGATAAAACCCAGAACCGCACAATAAACAGCCCATATATAAACAAAAGAAACGATAAATTGATTTCGCCAAAAGAAATAAATGCCTTCACATAATCCCTGAAAAACATTAAACACACGACTCTACCGAAGCAACTACTTCCAAAGATGTAAAAGTAGAGTAAAGGATATTAATATCCAACAAAATAACCCATAGACAATTTACTTTCTCCATAAAAAGACTTTTTTTTGCTTCTGAATGACGAGACGAACATTCGCTCGCCTGATGGTAGGAGATAACACCGCCCATAAACAGTAGTAACACCATCCAGCACTTTGAGTTACAAAGTACTGTGTAGCATTCCACTGCGCTCGTCATCCGGCCGGAGAACTAAGATGTTAAATCTCACTATGTCCTGTAGTTACACTGGCTACAATACCCTTCAAACAGAAATGCAACAGTGCATGTACACTGCTGCTCGGCGGTAGAAACAGACATTGCGTTGGTACCCACCCAGACGGACTCTTACATATGACAGTCCTACCACCAAAGAACGGAACAAGTCATTAAAAGTACAGAACTTATAATGACAAAATACTGCGTGGCATTCCACTGAGCTCGTGACCATGAGACGTAAGATGGTCTCATAATGCCCAGGAACTACGATCATATGGACCTATTAAGTGTTGCTCGCGGTTTCGTCCATGTGAAAAGCTTTTCTTGCTACAAAATGTCCTAGAACACAGTACCAGATTACGACTACGACACCAGCGCTGCCTACAAAAAGAATCAGATTTAAAATATCCATTATTTGCCATGGGAGCAAATAACTATACCAGCCCTGTATACTGTTCACTGCTGAGCACGGACCACCTCTACAACTGACAGGGTTAAGGCCTTTCACTACGCTGACCTAGTGCGGGTTGGCAGACTTCATATACCTAAATTCAGAGAACTTCCTCAGGTATGCAGGTTTCCTCACGATGTTTTCCATCACCGTTAAAGCGAGCGATAATTCACAAAGAATACACACATATACATTTTAAAAAAGTCTGAGGTGTGTGCCCTTGGATTTTGAACCTCAGTCGGTTCCACTCACAACTAGGCTATCACCGTTTTTAGCAATTTACCAGGAATAAAAAGCACCCTATGAGTTAACCAGGCCTCATCCAGGATCTATGTGCTAAATTTATTCTTTCTCCATTGATTTTTCCCACAAATATCCAAATATTTTAATTTTCATAAACTTTCGCATTTATAATATTAGTAAGAGTAAGATAGTGGACCTTGAAATAATCCCTAAATCAAACACTATACACGTGCGAAGCTTCACAAATCGACTAAGGCTGAAGGGTGGGGAGTTAATATCCAGGGCGTTAAGTCAACCCGTGATAAGTTCACGTGACGCTCACCTCCATTTTTCAAAGCGCGATATTGCGTATTTCTATTTCCATATCATTTCAATATTTGAGTTCGCACTAGCACCCTATTTCTTTTTATCGTACTTATCTCATGATGTCTTATGATGTTTATTACTGTTTATTTAGAATAAAGTAGAAAGGAACAAGTAAATTAGGTTTAGTCAATATCTAGTATCATAAAGTCGAAGTTTTTGTTCGAATTACGAATCTCTGAATTTACTAAATATTCCTGAGTATTACAGCTACTATTTATAAGGCATGGACTTCTGAGCGGAGCAGGTTCGAGTTACTATATAAATACAGCAATATCGACTCTTAAGGCGAAGGAAGATTGAGAACAATTAATAAGTATAAGATTTGAAATGGCCTTCGTTAGTCACAACTCTCTATTATTAGCTATACGTGACAAAAAAATACAAATTTTAAATAAATTTATTAATTTAATTGAAACAGTATTGTATAATTAATTTTAGTAATTTAAATACCGCAAAGTAAAAAACTATAGACCACAGCGCACATAGTCATTTTCACATGACCTTTCTCTCGATAAAACAAATAATAATGTCAGCAGTAATCCTTTCATTATTTATTAAGTAATCTACCTTTAACCCCTCGAGCCCGGAGCGCTGGTCACACTGGCGCAAGCGCAATTTTCGCGTGTCTGTCAACACGCGAAAATCGACCTACACGCACACACATAAGGCGCGTCAACACGCACACATATCGAGTTTGACAGCTGTCAGACCGGCCCGATCTGGCCGGACGGTAGCCGAGGGGTTAAACAGCTGCAGGTTTAAATAATTATCGATTTATTTACTTCTGAATTCAAAGCATCTAAAAATAACTAAATACAATACAAATATGATTCATGCCTTGAAATAAAATATACAATCTAATTTTAAAATCGTCGGCAAAATCAAGCCGTGTTTGATCCTATTTGATCTCTCCTCTTGAATGCTATCAACTAAATTGAATGGAAAATCGATAAAAATATGTTTTACATAACAAACGATTAAGATATGGCACGGTTGAGGAATATTTTGGGAATGAGTTGTCATGGGTTCCCAGTTTCTTCATCATGATTGAAAATTGCTGATACTTTTATTTAAATTATGTGTTTGTTGTTGTAGCAACCCTTGTGTTTTTTATTTTAGCCCCTACATTAATTACTTTTTATACCAACTGTTAGAAGATTGAGTTTAGAGGAAGACACGTATTTTATTATCTTTATACTATATTTTACGACTGCCTCGGTGGCGTAGTTGTATTATGGTACGACTGCAATGCTGAGGTCTCGGGTTCGATTCCCGGGTCGGGCAAAGTGATATTGAGTTTTTCTATTCAGTATCAGCTCGGAGTCTGGAATTTGTACCCGATATGGCGATAGGCTCGCCCCCTATCACATCATGGGACGGAATAACGGCGAAAAGTGGGTGCACTAGTTGCGCCTCTGCCTACCCCTTCGGGGATAAAAGGCGTGAGTGTATATATATGTATATGTATGTTATACTATATTTTTTCAGCAAATAAATGTTTCAAATTATTTTGAATTAGCATACGCTCTGTTAATATCACATAGATGAAATTATCAGAATATATATTTGTCGGGACAGGAAGGAAGTATAAAAAGGAATTGTCATTTTTATTAATCTCATTGAGGGTGTCTGAATATATTACGTCGGGTAAGACTAAATAAAAATCGTGTTGAATTCTCGGAGCGACAGTTGGGTGCATAAAAGGGGTGCGCAATCATTTGAAGGAACAGTCTTAGTCTGTCGTCATTAAGTTCGGTGGCGTTGCAAGTAGTTGGGTGCAGTTCAATACTATGTGGTAACTATGGTGGTGTTCATATCGGTCAGTGCTTAGTAAAGCGGTTACTATGTTATTTCGAGTTGTTACTAGGTGAATTGATTGTAATCACTTAACCAAACGGTTAAGTAATTGTCTCGATATGCAGTGTGTTATAATAACCAAAGTTAATAACTATTCCTGACGTGGTATTGTACTCTGTGAACATTCGATTACGTAATAATTGACGAACGAACAATAAATAGCGAGTTAAAGAGAATTCATTTGTGACTTTTATTATGTGAACCTACGTGTATCGATATCGGCCGCCACTCTGTCTCCGACATCAGAAGGTGGGATGAGCCTATTCCCGCAGATATGTGAAATGCAATTAATGGTACTATGGAGAAGCTATTTAAGTACCCGCAATTTACATGAAGAAAAAAATTGCATTGAGTAATGTCGGAATAAGAACAAGACTACAACGTGAATAGTGACAACGTGTGAAATATAACTATCGCATGGTCATTTGTGATTTTATGTGCATACGACTTCGAATGAAAGAGAATCGCGTGTGTACCGCGATTGAACTGTTGGTGTTCAAACGTTCCTGTTGGTGTTCAAACGTTCCTGTTGGTGCTCAAGCGTTCCGGTAGATGTGCTGCCGTATGGTGCGTCGTAGTTGGTGTCCCAGACATGACTGTACGGTTGTCTAGTACCGGTTGATGCTAACTATTGCATCGCGTATCATGTGTGGCTATATATGAAGACAGATATGCTTACTGCAGCACTACAGGAAGTTTGGTATCGTATGACCCATAATCCTTATTTGAAGGTTATGGTTTCCTTTATTATTATTTTTTGGTTATCTTTAAAAATATTGGAATTTCGTTTAGTAGTCATGTACCTAGTTCTTGTACGTAACAATCTATTTGTGGATGTAAGTAAAGTACCGTATAGTGTAAAAAGAAAAGTATAGCCATTTTCTTGTGTAATTCGCATAGTGGATGTGTTTTGTGTCAATAAGATTGCTGTCCAGATATAATGTTAGTGATATTTGACTTGTTGAGTACTTATGAAGGTTCAAATATTTTCCGTTAAATGACAGTTTTAAGTACAAAATATCGTTGATGGCTTCAATTGGTAAAACTTTTAATTTCTACTACTAACTACTTAGCATAAAAAGATTCCTTAAAGGGAAGTCCTACCGTAATTCAACTTATGTGATTTCTTTTATTTCTTGGTAACCTTTACAAATGTTGAGATCTTGTTTAATAGGGCATGTGCAGCCATGGATTAACGAGCTATTCGTGGTTTATGTTAGTACAGAACCGTCCTTAAACTTAAGGACAAGTAGGTACCTGTTGTTGGAAACTATGACTGTGCATAGCATTGGTTTACAAAAGTAATCTAGGTGTATAGTGTTGGGTCTGAAGGATTGCTAGCCTTCCATGGTCAATGTTTCCCATTGTTTAAAATTTTTGAATTAAGACCGAGACGTGCGATAATTTTGTGATTGTCCTCATATTAAGATAACTACTGAATTCCCGCTCAAAGATTGATGCGTGACTTGATTTAAGTTTAGGATAGGGTGAACGGTTTGATGCTGTTGCGATATTTTTGATTGCAGGAACTGGAGATCCTTGCAGGGAGTACTTGAAGTATTCAGCGTTAGAAGACTCCGTAAGCTGTGACTACTGAAGAGCCTCTGCGGGATCCTTTGGTGGATCTGACATTAACAGCGGTGATAGAGGATTTGGACATCAGGAGTTTGAAGATTCTTGCACTTTGGTGAGAAGTTTTCATTTTATTGTGTCGAGTTTTTTTTTTTTATTTGTCCCTGCGATTGATTGTGGAAAAGCCTGAAAGTGAAGTAGTGATTGAAACGTTCAACGCTAGAACAAAGTAGATGAGCCTGCTCTCGCAATAAATCTGTGTGGTGAATGTTCCAGTAAAATATCTCGAAAAGGATCTTTGTGGTTAAAATCTTGTACAAGATCTATGTGGTTAAGGACGGCTGTGTGATCAAGTCCATGTGGTTAAGGACGGCTGTGTGATCAAGTCCATGTGGTTAAGGACGGCTGTGTGATCAAGTCCATGTGGTTAAGGACTGCTGTGTGATCAAGTCCATGTGGTTAAGGACTGCTGTGTGATCAAGTCCATGTGGTTAAGGACTGCTGTGTGATCAAGTCCATGTGGTTAAGGATGTCTGTGTGATCAAGTCCATGTGGTTAAGGACTGCTGTGTGATCAAGTCCATGTGGTTAAGGACTGCTGTGTGGTCAAGTCCATGTGATAAAGGATGGCTGTGTGATCAAATCCATGTGGTTAAGAATGGCTGTGTGATCAAGTCCATGTGGTTAAGAATGGCTGTGTGATCAAGTCCATGTGGTTAAGAATGGCTGTGTGATCAAGTCCATGTGGTTAAGAATGGCTGTGTGATAAAGTCCATGTGGTTAAGAATGGCTGTGTGATCAAATTGATGACGTGACTTCGACCAGTCTTATATTGTGAAAATAGTAAATAAATTACAATCTGCTCACTATATGTGTCTTGTGTATTGCGTTGTAACTATAGCGTGATCATCCTCCACTGGGTCTGAATCATTGTAGCAAATTTGGTCCTGATGGTAAACAAGCATAACTGAAATAGTGATTGTAGTAGTTAGGAAGAGTCTTAATGTAAGGTCAGAATAGGCCGAGCGATGTGATGCTGCTGCGTATATTTTCTGTTTGCAGGCATTGGAAATTACTGCTGGTGGTGCCGCGTGTGACGTGTCTACTCCGGTTCGAAGACAGTGTGCAGTGCAGTGCAGCTACTGAGCCGCTTCCGAGGGAAGATTGCTGCTGATCGTCAGTGGCACTGATCTCCGTTTAGATAAGAATTGTTTGCATTGTATACAGTTCTAATAACTATTGGACAGCTGTATCCTTGAGAGTTTGTTACCGTCACTACTTCTCTCTTGTTAGGAGGTACTAGGAAGTGATGGCGGAAGGGCGATTTGGGGGTGTTCGTTCTCTTACGTATGTTTTACAAAATAGACAATTTTGTAAAACATACGTAAGAGAACGATCACATGTCAGGAGTATCATGTCACTATACGTGATTTAACTGAATTTTAAAATTAGATTTGTTTCTTAAATCCCTTGCACTTAGGGAGACACATTGCGAGCTTTTCCTTAACGTTTGAACAATGGAAGCAACTGACTACAGTAACTTGTGTAAATGGTTACAGCGATAACTTTCTTTGCCTATCGATTATGGTCACTGGTATGACTGCAGAAATAATTCTAAATTCATGACGGCATTCATTCCTAAGTTTAAAAATTTTGGTTGGGTTCTTACACTTTAATTGGAATTTTAAATTGTCATTTAATTATTCGATGTTAAATTTTCATGAAGCGTGCGTTAGCGAAAAATGTTTGAAGGTTAAGTTTTGAGATAATCAATGAAATTGTAGCAGAGACAAGTGGAAATGACAGTAATTAAGTTTGCATGATGATATGGAGTGGACTTTAGTAGTCCGTTGGGAGTCGGTATTTACTGTGTAAGCAATCCGTGGTTGTGCGTTGCGCGGGTGGTTCTGGCGGTGGTTTCGTTTCAAAGGAAGCCATAGAGTGCGGAAGAGATGAGAGTAACTAGAGGTTACTGGCAGAGGTCACATGCAGGGCTTAATTGGTTAGATTATGTGGTTTGCATTTGGCAATCGAGACGGACCTTCATCCATTTTTGGTACTATGTTGTTTTGAAGAGTGTTGTTAAGTTTACGTGATGATCGTACTTTGTGTCAATCAGAGTAACACACGAGGACGTGTGTCTTGCCAGAATGGCCGTGTCGGGACAGACCTTCATCCATTTTTTGGTACTATGTTGTTTTGAAGAGTGTTGTTAAGTTTACGTGATGATCGTACTTTGTGTCATTCAGAGTAACACACGAGGACGTGTGTCTTGCCAGAATGGCCGTGTCGGGACAGGAAGGAAGTATAAAAAGGAATTGTCATTTTTATTAATCTCATTGAGGGTGTCTGAATATATTACGTCGGGTAAGACTAAATAAAAATCGTGTTGAATTCTCGGAGCGACAGTTGGGTGCATAAAAGGGGTGCGCAATCATTTGAAGGAACAGTCTTAGTCTGTCGTCATTAAGTTCGGTGGCGTTGCAAGTAGTTGGGTGCAGTTCAATACTATGTGGTAACTATGGTGGTGTTCATATCGGTCAGTGCTTAGTAAAGCGGTTACTATGTTATTTCGAGTTGTTACTAGGTGAATTGATTGTAATCACTTAACCAAACGGTTAAGTAATTGTCTCGATATGCAGTGTGTTATAATAACCAAAGTTAATAACTATTCCTGACGTGGTATTGTACTCTGTGAACATTCGATTACGTAATAATTGACGAACGAACAATAAATAGCGAGTTAAAGAGAATTCATTTGTGACTTTTATTATGTGAACCTACGTGTATCGATATCGGCCGCCACTCTGTCTCCGACATATTTTTCATCTTCCCTAGCTTTTACACACGGCTTCGCCTACGTAAAAGAGGTTTTCCGAGATAAAAAGAAGCCTGTGTCCTTCCCAGGGCTTCAAACGAACTCCAGACCAAATTTCTTCGAAACCCGTTCGGTATTTTTTGAGTATATCGCGTTCAGACAGACAGATAGACGCTACAGGGGATTCTGTTTTATCTTATCTTACTTCTTACTAATATTATAAAAGCGAAAGTTTGTAAGTATGTATGTATGTATGGATGTATGGATGTATGGATGTCTGGATGTCTGGATGTCTGGATGTATGGATGTATGGATGTTTGTTACTCTTTCACGCAAAAACTGCAGAGCAGATTTCGATGAAATTTGGCACACGGGTAGATCATGTCCTGGATTAACACATTGGCTACTTTTTATCCCGGGAAAATATAAACCGGGACTTTTATCCCGGAAAAACTTTTTAATGCGGGCGGAGCCGCGGGCAAAAGATAGTAATAAATAAGTATACTATTGAACGTCTTTGTTTTATAATACGAAAGAATAATGGCAAATCATGGTTGAACTCCTTATGTCTCTATCCGTCTGTTTCTGGACCCCACTCTGCTTACTATCGGGCCCAGTGTGGTCACTTTATTGTGCCCGTATTGGTGGTAAGTCTCACATAGTAAGAGTCCGTCTGGATGGGTACCACCGCAACGTCTATTTCTACCGCCAAGCAGCAGTGTGCGTGCACTGTTGTTTCGGTTTGAGGGATATTGTAGCCAGTATAAGTATAGTACATAATGAGAGTTAACATGTTATGTCTCACGATGGCGAGTGCAGTGGAATGCCACGTCGTGTTAGGACTATTTATGGGTGGTCGTATCGCTTGCTATCAGGCGAACGGCAATCTGGTCTAGACATTCAGTGCACTAAAAAAAAATCAGTAGTTCAAGAGACATGTGGGGAGGCCACACAAACTTACAAACCTACCCTTATATTAATGGAGTATTCATCTATTCTCTACATTTCATATGTTTGCTTTTCATTTTTTTAGACTGCCTCGGTGGCGTAGTTGTATTACGGTACGACTGCAATGCTGAGGTCTCGCGTTCGATCCCCGGGTCGGGCAAAGTGATATTGGGTTATTCTATTCAGTGTCCACCCGAAGTCTGGAATTTGTGCTAGTTATGGCGATAGGCTCATCCCCTATCACATCATGGGACGGAATAACGGCGAAAAGTGGGTGCATTAGTTGCGCTACTGCCTACCCTTCGTGGATAAAAAGGCATGAGTGACTGTGCTTTTCATTTCGCACGACGCGACGTTTTGAGGCCAATCTATTGATAAAGAAAATTCCTTCTATATCAATGAGCCAATAAGGAAATAGACGATAAATGTTAGACATTTAAATGAATACACAATATTCATAGTAGAAAAATAATGAAGCGTGTTAAATAATTTCATATTTTGTAGGTCATGTGATGTATGAATAAGCTTTATTCTGAAAATCAGTTGAAAAAGCTCGGAAAGTTTTTAGGCCCGCTTTGAAGCGCCTTTGAACTTTAAAATAGCATAAAATATCTATGGCACATGTTCATATTACATCCACTTTTTATGTTACATTCAAACTAACTAGGACATCACTTACAATTGATTTGCTAAGCCCATACACATTCCTAGAAGAAGTACGATTGATGCCAACCAGGAAAGAAAAGTGTCAAGGACATATGCGCCTCCGCACCTCTCACTATACTTTCATATAAAACGCAAGCAAACTATCCCTTTAAATTGCTTTCAAGATCGTGGCGCTGCTTCGGTAGAGCTATTTTCTTGATAAATATTTCTACAAAGTGATTCTGTATAGTTTTATGTAAATAATGACATCAATCAACAAGCAATATCACCTCCGAAAGCTATTAAATGTTTCTTATAAAATATTTATAGAAACTTTGAAATAGCCTCCAATTAGTGATTAATTGTCATTCTATCCGTATATTCTCGAGATGAATAAATTAATTAATTTCTTTCTCGGCGATACAAGGATAATTGGCGCCTTATTAAAAGTCGACCCAAAATGGAATCCTAATTATAACTTTTACCCACGCAGTTTTTACCTAATATCTTCACGGGAATATATTTCCATATATACCGTAGTTTTTTTGATACTAGAAGTTACTTGTGACTCCGGCAGCGTTCTCATCCATTGATGGCATAATAGCTATTATAATAGCCTATACCACTCAAAGAATATCTAGCTTTCTACTGGTGAAAGTTTTTTTTTAAATCGATTTTATAGATTCAAAGCTAATCGATTACTAACAAACCTTTCCTCTTAATAATCTATGTAAAGATGTATAGATAATATGGGTTGAATATCAATGATGGATTGAGTTCTGAATTTCAATGACTGAAAGAAACAGCTTAATAACGTAAACAGTTTCATAAATTATATCATAGAATAGTCAGATACTAAATAAATGCAAATGACCCATACAATTTATCACAAAACAGCGTTCAATGACAGCTATAGACAAAGCGCCAAAACCGCCAAACGAATTAACAAAGGAAATCTGTCATAAATAAAAATCCATTCACGGTTATTCGACACAGGATTTTCCTCCAGTATACTTATATAGCCTTATTTACCTTCGAGACGTAAATTCAACACTGTATACACGCACACACAACTGTATGTAAAACACATATAGTCATGCACTCAGCACTATGTACATATGAGTTGAAATGCACTGAACACGCGGCACGTAATGTATTTTTTGAGTAAAAATGCTACCGTCCTACGACGTAGCGTGTGCTACGGGCTACGCGCGGGCTACGACTGGCGTAGACCCCGCCCCTCCTTCCCGCTCCCGTAGGCGCAATATGAAAACGCCTCGGGATTATTTGTTTTCCATTTTATTAATAGTTTTCTATTATACGCGCACTTAGTAACTGTTTTTATAATTAGCTTTTTGAATGATTTTTCAAATTTGGATTTTTCCGACATAGCGTAGTTAATTATTATCATTACTATATTATGATATTATTATCATTACTAAAAGCAAAAGAACATGAATTGGGAAACAAATGTGTCGTCTATTGAGATAAATAAACTGCTTTAGCAGCACCCGGCATCCTTTATTGCCCTCTCAATCACACCCCATGAAACTGTGAGACGTCTGGGACTAAGCACTTAGGGTTAATAAAAAAGTTGTGTCAAATACAAGAAATATAAGCAGAAATAAAATAGGGTAACGCATGACGCGGTATCCTGTCGCCGCTATCACACAGCCTACAAAAACTCGGTGAAGAGCTTTACTTAGCAGTGTTTGTGTCGTATTCAACACAGATTTTGTCTCAATAATATGTGTTCCGTAGTTCCTACCAAAAATGTAACAGCAATTAATTGTCTATGAGTTATAACATCAACTTATAATCGTTAGGCGTTTCATGACTAGTAATTATTGACATTATATACGTTATACCGTCACTTGCTCTGTAGCACTCTCAGCGCTCGCATCGAATTATTAAAATTTAAATAGATCATTGTAACTGGTTTTAAAATACTTCAATATACATTAGTACTCAAGATCAGTCAATTTTATTGCACCGGCTACAATGTGTCCCCTACGAGACATATTTTGGCACCCGAACAAGGACATAGTACTCCGATTAGTACTAGCAGTTCCGAAGACAAGATTTGTTGGAGGTTACAGCAGGGCGGCATAAATTTTTAGACATAGGCTATTGCTAGCTTTTGCCCGCGGCTCCGCCCGCGTTAAAAAGGTTTTCCGGGATAAAAAGAAGCCTATGTGTTAATCCAGGACATGATCTACCCGTGTGCTTAATTTCATTGAAATCCGTTCAGTAGTTTTTGCGTGAAAGAGGAACAAACATCCATGCATCCAGACATTCTTACAAACTTTCGCCTTTATAATATTAGTAGGATTTTGTGGACACCTGTGGCTAATTATGATGATGTGCGATAGAAGAGCGTAGTATATTCTGAGCTGGTACCAAGTTGGTCCGTAATGTTCATTATTTTCCGCTTATCTTCTAACTAGCTTTTGCCCACGGCTTCGCCCGCGTTAATAAGTTTTTCCGGGCTAAAAGTACATACATAAAAACCTTCCCGTTGAATCACTCTATCCAACACATTTATTTGGATAAAGATTAATATTATGATTTCGACCAATTTTGAATAATTCTTTCATACATATATTTTTGGTATCTTGAACCGTTTTCGCAGCGCACGCAATGGAAGCCCTCAAGGAAGAATAATTTTCCCCGTTTTTTTTCACATTTTCCATTATTTCTTCGCTCCTAATAGTTGCATCGTGATGTTATATAGCCTAAAGCCTTCGTCGATAAATGGTCTATTCAACACAAAAAGAATTTTTCAATTCGAACCAGTAGTTCCTGAGATTAGCGCGTTCAAACGAACAAACAAACTCTTCAGCTTTATAATATTAGTATAGATAACGTATAGAATACGTGAGTTAAACCGTTTTATTATCTAGTAAAAGGTATACATTACTCATTTGAAATATTTATTTATCTTGTACCTCACACGCTTTTTTATCCTTGAAATAATTTATAAAAAAAAAATTGAATGAATTTAACAATCTCGTAGATATGTAATATATGCTTAATACATAAAATAAATATGTATATGTGTGTTCCCTGGGGACTTCAAAACAGCTGAGACTCCTGGTTGCAGCTATACCTAGCTTTTCAGGGATTAAGGCATGATGTATGTGTTTTGTGTCTTTTATACGGGTCATAGAAATGAGATGCTACAATACAAACAGTTAATGTCATAAAAGCAACAAACTTTTTATTATTTCCTCAGCACTGGCTTACCGTATATACTATGCAGTCTGTAATAAACCTTATCCTCGTACAAAAAAGTTGTATTTTCCATGGTAGAGTCACTTAACGGTGCATAGAAGTAGTGCAATAAAGGCAGGTTTTTACTGAACATTGAACGAAGATAGCACTTAAACTAAGTGGTCAATTGAAGAGCTACAGGTGTGTTGATTGTCAGTCAATTTCTATAGCATTAATCAAGTGTTAGAATAGACTTAACCAATATGCAGTCAGCCTCATAAGTGAACGAAATCAAAATTTCAAGTAGCCTATACGCGTTGCTTTTTTTTTCGCTGTGTAAAGTAATTTTCAATTGCAGCCAACAGCATTTCCGGACAGATACGACCTGGCGACCTTAAAAAAAAGCGTATTTCCACCTACAAGGCCGGCAACGCATCTCTGTGCCCCCTGGTACTGCAGTAGTTCATTGTCGGCGGTTATCACCTACAATCAGATGAACCGTATGCTCGTTTGCCACCTATATCATAAAAAAGTAAGACTATTTTTTTCAAGAGAAAAAAATTGGTAATAACACGAAAGTATATCGACGATTTGAAGTTTTAAATTTGATCGGTACTTATGTGGCTGATTGTACCTTCCACTTTGCGTGAAACCGTCTTGATATTATGATGGGAGTGATGTGAATCTTTAGAAAAATAAGAAGTACAAAAAGATGGGTAAGCAATGTTGTACCTACTTACTATCTTCAGCATAGATGGTTCATTTATACAGTATAAACATCAACTATTAAGAAAAAACATAAACTAAATAAGGCCAATTTCTTTATATAACTTCTTCGTAGAAAAAAATCTCATAACTATTTTGACGCTACTTCTGACTTTGTTTTCATACATACATACATATACACTTACGCCTTTTATCCCCGAAGCGATAGGCAGAGGCGCAACCAGTGTACTCACATTTCGCCATTATTCCGTCCCATGATGTGATGGGGGCGAGCCTATCGCCATATCTGGCACAAATTCCAGACTCCGAGCTAATACTGAATAGAAAAACTCAATATAACTTTGCCCGACCCGGGGATCGAACCCGAGACCTCAGCTTTGCAGTCGTACCATAATACAACTACGCCACCGAGGCAGTCATTTGGTTTCATATATGTGCTTATTTGATAAACATCTATAGTCTATACTAATATTATGAATGCAAATGTTTGGATGTAAGTTTGTTACAAATCGCGTTAGGACGGCTGAACGGATCTGGATGAAATTTGGCACATAGATAGATTGTATTCTGAAATAGCACAAAGGCTACTTTTCATCTCAGAAAAAAATTTGCTAATTCATTATTCTTCATAGCTGACAACATATTTATTTAATTAATGACATAGGTAGACAATAAATTGTAACATTAGCATACCAAGCCTTATAGTATTATGCAACTATAAGCAATGAAGATAACGATTTCTATCAACGCAAATGTTCGACATTAAAAGAAAACTACTCATCAGTTTCTTAAATGAAAACTGGTCGAAGGAAAAAGTCGTGGTTACGGAATATCTGCCAGTGCCAGATTACAAACGCTGCAGACATATTTCGCCTCGCAAATGACAAAGAAAGATATGCTGAACTGACTGCTAGCCTTCACTAGTTAGAGAGACAGTGCAAGAAGAACAGTTTTTCATGTTTAATTTTACTATATTTTTATTACAATGAAGATCACTTAATAAGTAACACACTGTTTCCACACCCCAAAAACCGCTTTAACAAATTAAAACCTTCTTACTTGATCTCGATTAAAATCTTTTATACATTACATTACGTTTCGGAGAGCAATCGTAGCAGTATTTCAATAAATATAAAAGTTAATATTTGTTTTGATAGAGCCGGGTGCAAGTTTATCCGTCCCCCTCTAGCTTCGAATTCTCACGGTTCAACCACCCTTGGTGTTTGGTGTACGTGATAAGCTGTAGAGATGATGAAATATGTTTTATAATCAAAATAATGTTTCTAGTAAGAACTCTCAGTAATAAATATACAGCCTATGATTTTCGCGTCCAAAAACAAAAATACGTTTATTATCTATGAACATAGAATATTAATGAACCTAACACATAAAATCCAGTCATTCACCTGAAAAGCGTTATCTCTTCATAATTTCACTTCTGTGACCGCTCAATTTGCTAGGTATAAAATTATTAACCCTTCAAGCCCCGCTTATATATATAAATGTACGCGGAAACCTTATATACTCGAACAGCCGGCGTCCGTCGCGGGGCTTGACGAGTTAATGCTACAAACCGTATATGAATAAAAATCAGACAGAAAAATATTATTTATAACAGTTAAATGACGAGACGAGCATGTTGGACCGCAAACAATAGCAACGCCGCACAGAACTCTGAATTACATAATACTGCGTCACACTCCAATGCGCTCTTGAACCTGAAACATAAGATGTCGAGTCTCATCATGCCCAGAAATTACACTGGCTACAATGTCCTTCAAACCGAAACATAGCAGTGCATTCATACTTCTGCTTGACGGTAGAAATAAACAGACGGTGTGACTGAACCTGGCTCCTCGCACACGAGAGACATACCACCAGTATAATTGCTGGGTAAATTACATATAGAACATAGCTTACTGTCCACAATCTGCGGTCTGTATACAATCTATCGTCAGTTACGTTTCAACTGACGTAAGAAAATACTAATGGATTAAAAACACTTTAATGAGCATCTCATAAACCTTACCATATAAAGTCGTCTTTTTTGTTTACGCGGTGAAAGTTACTAATTACTACTGCCCAGCGTTCAAAAGGAACGACTGAGCGGTTATGTTGGGTTCACCGTACCTTACGACCCGACGTTGAGCCGCCCGGAGAGATGGAAAACGTCGGGCGACCGCCAGGCCGAGTCCCTAACCTATGTACACCGCACGGCATACCAACCAAAACTCCGCGGTGGGAATCTTCGGTGCATTAGGAACGGCTGCAAACTTCCTCCGACTCACGTCTAAGTTGTCGTCCGCAACCGCCCCTATACAAAGATTTCCAAGCGGACTTGTCAAAAGCGGCTGCATCGACTTTTTCAAGATAATTAATTGCTTACTAATATTATAAATACGAAAGTTTGTGAAACTGTTTGGATATTTGAATGTTTGTTAGAAGTAAAGGCAGAAACGTCTAAACCGATTTGGATGAAATTGGGCACACGGGTAGATCATGTCCTGGATTAAAACATAGAGTACTTTCTATCCCGGTAATTTACTCCCATGGGAAATAATGGATATTTTTAATCGGTTCACTTAAGTACTCTACTTAAGTGGACGATAGCGTAGTTGGGAATGGAACGGTCTGCTGAGACAATGTCTGAAGGTTCAAAACCCAAGGCACACACCTCTGACTTTTCACAGTTACGTGTGTATTGTTTATCAATTATCATTCGCTTTAACGGTGAAGGAAAACATCGTGAGGAAACCTGCATACCTAAGAAGTTCTTTATAAGAATTTCGAAGATATGTGAAATCTACCAACCCACACTAAGTCAGCGTGGTGGACTAAGGCCTAAACCCTCTCAGTGGTAGAGGAGGCCCGTGCCCAGCAGTGGGACAGTATATAATACAGGGCTGGTATTATTATTATTTATTACTTAAGTAGGTGGCGCTGGCGTCGTGAGGTGTTTTAGATATTTTTGTAGCGGGAAAGACTTTTTAAAGCGGCAAAGAGGCAACACCTAGTTTAAAAAAAATATATCGAATTAGTGTTTCGTCTCGAAAATAATTTCAAATAAAGTCGCGTCTTTAATAACCTTGTACCAGCCGCTGGTCCCGCGTCCCCCGCACCGCTCTATGCGCGACGCGTGCGCCCTACGCCCTCTCCCGGGAAGGCAGCCACGTCCCGTTATTGCCAAATTTTTCCCAGTTAATTATTACAGGAGTCTTTACTTCCCAATAATAACAAACATTTATTTATTACAATTGGTTTAGATTTAGGTGAAAACGGTTACGGTGATTTTTGGACCCACTTTATCAAATATACATACAGTTATTCCATTCACATCACAAAATATATCTTTATTTTGTTCCCATTGAAGCTTTTAAGGCGGCTATATTAGGCACACGTTAGCACGTTCCTGCGAGCTTCGTTAGTCGACTTTGTTTGGACTACATTGCAGTGAGTCAGGTCTGATGTTGTTACTTTGCCATGATGAGATACCAAAAATAGCCTAGCATTCACCCTCTATGTTTGTTAAACTACCATGGGTTTCCATCTGTATTGAAATGAACAAAAAAGAACACCTCTACACAGTCGAGTTTTAGGATCTATTCCTAATCCTACTAATATTATAAAGGCGAAAGTTTGTAAGAATGTATGGATGTATAGATGTCTGGATGTTTGTTCCTCTTTCACGCAAAAACTACTGAACGGATTTCGATGAAAATTGGCACACGGGTAGGTCACGTTCTGGATTAACACATAGGCTACTTTTTATCCCGGGGAAATATAATCCCGGACTTTCATCCCGGAGAAACTTTTTAACGCGGGCGGAGCCGCAGGCAAAAGCTAGTATTCTAATAAACTCAGTGATACAAGCCACTATAGGGAATCTATCTAAAATTTTGTAAACTTATGTTCGATGCCGCGGTATGCGCCACGGCACAGCATCATGCTGAGTGCTCACCTACCTGTCACGGCCTTGACTTGAAGTTAGTTTTAATTTTATGTCACATTTTCGTCCTTATTTGTTTTTTTTTTTAGTAAGTAAGTACTTGTAACTTTTGTACTTGTTTATAATGTTATTTTTTTTTGCTCATGCATGTCTGTCCGTGACAAATAAATTACCTTTCTTTCTTTTCTTTCTATACCTAAACATAATACCCTCTTTATTTTTACTCTTTTTTATGCAAAATAAATAATATACCAATTAATCCTTAAGGATTTATTTACAAGGTGACTTTCAATGGGATCTCAAAACTTTGCAGTCTGCTTTAAGCTGGCTGCGGAATGAAACTGCCTCAACTTGCTTTGAACAGTCTTTATACGCAAAATTAATGACAACTTGGAAATTAGCGGTTATTTTTACACGATTTATAAGTGCCACCATTCATGATACATCAATAAGTGCCACGCAGTACTTTGTAATTAAAAGTTCTGAATGGTGCTGGTACTGTTTAGGGCTGGTCGTATCGCTTACTATCAGGCGAACGGCATGCTCGTCTCGTCTTTCAATAACAATATTTCGTAAATCTTTAGATTACAAAGCGCAACGTAAAATACTTGTCAACATGGAAATTAGGAAATAAAACCCAGTTTCTTCGCTAACTATAAAAATAGTAGCTAAATTAAAACCTTAAGAGTTTCTACGATACAAACTTCATAATCAAGGCAAAAGATACAGCAATAGATACATACGGGTCGAAAAGAGACTGTTACTATCGTAGACATAAGCAACATAATAATACCATATCACCACACAAGGTACAATGTCATTCAACCCAGACCACATCTCGAACTTTCCAACAAGCCGGTAATTTAGTAACCTAATCTAATTTATTCTCCTGGATTAGAGTGGGATTTTTGTATTTGGTCAGCTTAGTTACTTATGTGACAAATAGCGTTTATCAGCAAGCGGTTAAATCGGACCTAAAAGATCCTACAAACAAGCTCATTCAAATTATTGCACATTACAACAGTATTACATCATTCGCCGGCTTGCCAATTATTCCAATAGTGAAGTTGTGAATCGACCCGCGGTTTGAACTCCAGATCTAATACAGAGGTTCTCAAATATGCCATACAATAAACATATTAATTAAGTATATTTGAAATTGTTTATAGTACTGTAGTAGACTGCCTCGGTGGCGTAGTTGTATTACGGTACGACTGCAATGCTGATGTTTCAGGTTCGATCCACGGGTCGGGCAAAGTGATATTGGATTTTTCTATTCAGTATCAGCCCGGAGTCTGAAAATTGTGCTCGATATGGCGGTAGACTCGCCCCCTATCACATCATGGGACGGAATACGCACGGCGAAAAATGGCTGAACTAGTTGCACCTCTGCCCATCCCTTCGGGGATAAAAGGCGTGAGTGTGTGTATGTGTGTGTGTACTGTATGTGTATAATTTCTTTCTTCTTTTTGATTAATTAGTTACTAAAACATGTAGGCTATAAATGCCACTTTTTCGCTACTCCTCTTATTCTCATCCTACGGTTGTCTGTAAGAGATTTTTTCGAGTGATAAATCCGCCAATTGTACCATCTCTCTGCCTTTATTATGCTTAATACAATGTCTTTTCATGTTCAATGAAGTTGTAAATAAGTTTTAATACGCATTGTAATGCTAATTAGCTCAGCGAAGTAGGTAGACTGAAAGATGTTCTTCAAAATCAACCTTTTGCAGAGCTTGGCGGAAAAATAGACAAAACCGTGACAGGCGTTAAACTGCTTACTGGCAGAATAAACAAGTGGACATCGTAAGTGGGCATCTCATTGTAAACCAGCGCTACCGTTCTGTACAAGTGGTACTGTGGCATGTAGCTATATGGGAGCCATTGTTGGTGCTATAATTACTTTAAAAAGAAGTAATATAAGATATGTTTTTATTGCCTCTCAATACCGAGATGAGCATGCCGCTCCCATGATGCTAAGCGATACGACCCTCCATAAACAGTAGCAACACCATACAGAAAAAAGTACAAACTACTGCGTAGCACTCCACTGCGCTCTTCAACCTGAGATATCAAATGTTAAGTGTCATAATGCCAATAAATACGCTGGCTACAATTTCCTTCTAACCGGAATACGACAATGCATGCACACTGCTGCTTGATGGTAGAAATAGACATTGCGGTGGTACCTACCCAAACGGCCTCTCGCATACGAGAGACCTCCCGTATGCATTATACTTCCAATAACTAACTTCTTTCTTTATTAACCCTTAACTACCCAGTATGCTTTTGTAACGTACCTGACCAGTAGTGCCCGGCGGACACACTACAGACATAAAATAGAAAAACCGTGTTTAAATCCAAAAACTACTTTTATTTCGATGTCTTACATTCGCGTAAATATAAGGAATCATTATTTATTTATTTTACCTTTTTTATTACTTTTTTTCAAACAGATATTACACAACATAATATTTTTACCGAGTGTTCAGAGCATAAATTTCATATGAGAATACTGTTAAAAAGATTTGTATATTTTCGATGGACAAATATTATGAAAACGGTTCTTGCTTTTTGCTCAGAAGATTGAGCAGTTCCTTGATCTGTGGTGGCATCAGATGATCCCATCATGTCTTGGATTATATGAGTACGATTCATCTTTTACACATACAAACCCAATTTATTTTTTAGAAAAGCTGATGGTATTAGATGCGATGACACATTGAAAAATTTTAGATACAGAAGCCTTATATTGTTTTCATAGTATTTAACTACTATGAGGCCATTTTGTGTTTAGGATTTCCTACTACGAGGCATGTAAAATAATTACCAAAAGTAACGTTTCTCCTACTTCGAACGTACGATTCACATGGCTAGTTGACCATATTGTACGCAATATTTTGACGTTTTATTCCCAGATATTCGTATCAAAAAAATGTATAAGTGTTTCTTTTAGTCACAGATCTCCTAAATTTTAAATCGTACCTCAGTTGTCAATCGTCAGGATTTTTGGGCAGATACTGTTTGCTTTATGCCCTACTTTCAAAAGTTATATACCCATCGATTGTAACATTTTGCCCATGCAAATAAAACTATTTTAGGTTTAGGCACACATACTTTAACAACTTTCTAATGGGTGCAAGTAAATTTATTGACTTTTTGAGGGATTTTGTATCAAGGGCACGTTGAATTTCTCCCTATCTCAGTGTTGATTTCTCAGAACAAAAACGAGTATGACTGGCTTATCACAAAAATATCTAAGCACTGTGACTGTAACCAAATAATAAATTACAAGTACAAAGACTGCTATTATAACACAAAGAATGCACTGTGAGTTGATTTATTATTTACTTGATACGATATTGTTTTAAATACACACACACACATACACTCACGCCTGTTATCCCCGAAGGGGTAGGCAGAGGCGCAACTAGTGCACCCACTTTTCGCCGTTATTCCGTCCCATGATGTGATAGGGGGCGAGCCTATCGCCATATCGGGCACAAATTCCAGACTCCGAGCTGATACTGAATAGAAAAACTCAATATCACTTTGCCCGACCCGGGAATCGAACCCGAGACCTCAGCATTGTAGTCGTACCTTAATACAACTACGCCACCGAGGCAGTTATTGTTTTAAATAAACGTAAATAAACAATCTACCTTGGTACTTAAATCAAACAAAATCTATTTGTGTCTGTTGGACACTTGTGGGTTGATGCGTTACTGTTTTGCTTTACTTGTAATTAATATAAAACTATTTATGTTACAAATATTTTTATTGCACAATTAGATTCGGTAAACTTCGGAGGTAGATTAGATAAAGCGGTTTTTCGTAAAAATAAATACCGTAGGTTTTATGAATAACCAAACGCAAAAATGTGTCCGACAGACACTTGTGGGTTGTTTAGGGTTAAAAAAAATACTCAGTCGCAGCTCGGAGTCAGGAAGTTGGCGGTGTGATATCCCCGTGCCTCGGAAAGCTCGTAAAGCCGTTGGTCCTGAGCCTGATCTCTCTCCGGTCATGTCGGTTGCCGTCTCACCGGACTATGAGAGTGAAAGGAATAGCGAGTGCACCTGTGTATTGCGCACACACTTGTGCACTATAATATCTTCTGCGTACCTGGCTGATCTCCGTTGAGATTGGCCGCCGTGGCCGAAACTGTCTAGGAGGACTTTTTTTTCGTTCTTTCTTATATCCCGACAGATTTCATGTTAGTAGATCTAATGAAACAAATACAGTTTGGGAACCGTAACAGAATACGCACAGACAGATCAACTTACGTTCCAATGGCGAACTAAATGCTTTTATAAGCGTTTCGGCTTTGATAGAGCGTTTAAAACGTTTCGCGAATGCAACTGCTTGTTATGTTTCATTTGAAACTTTATTATTGAATAGTTAAAGGTTGAGTTCCAATGTTTTGTGGTTTAGCGAATATTATGTGTGTTTAGCGAATATTACAAGTGAACGATATATTAGTTGGGAATGGAAACGGTCTGCTGAGCCAATGTCCGGAGGTTCAAAACCCAAGGCACACACTCTGACTTTTCGAAGTTACGTGTTCATTGTTTATCAATTATCGTTTGCTTTTTTAACGCTAAAGGAAAACATCGTGACGAAACCTACATACATAAGAATCCTCAATTTGTGGCCAATAAATGTTTTTTCTTTCTTTTTTTCTTTCTCCATAATAATTTCGAGGGTGTGTGAAGTCTGCCAACCCGCACTAGGCCAGCGTGGTAGACTAAGGCCTAACTCCTCTCAGTAGCAGAGAGGCCCGTGCTCAGCAGTGGGCAGTATATAATACACGACTGATTGCATTGCATTGCATTATAATTTATTACAGTATGGATATGAGCCCAGGTATTACGAATCCAACTTCAATTTTAATCTCTAAATGCCTGTAGATCTTTTATTGTAAAAAAAAAAACATCAAAATCGAAACAATACCTAGAAAAATAAAAGTTATCACACCTAAATATCCTCAAGGACTACGCAATATTCGATACAAGGAAACTTTAAGAAACAAAGCAGCATAAAACGCCTAATATTTATTGCTCAAAGTTAGACACGGCCAGTTCACACGACGCTAATGAGCCGCACAAGGAAAAGATTTGTCAATTTAACTTTATTTTGTTCGATCAAGTTGCGAAGTGAGCTGTTTTTCGTGAGCAGGAAAATGAGTACGTACTTGGTGTTTCTAATTGTAGTGCATTGACTAGTTAAAAGCATAGCTGTTATATTTTTATATAGTTTGCGTTGGGGTAATACCGGATCACAGGGTAGTACCGTTGTTTCAATATTTATTTATTTATTTATTTAATTTAAGGAAAACTTACAACTAGCGTAACAAAAAATAGTAAATATAATAACAAAAGAAAAGGTCAATTACAAGTTTCAACAAATACAGTACAACAATGTAGAACTATAATAGGCAGATAACCAGCTTAAAGGTCTAAGTATTATAATAAATGCACATTACGATACGTGAAAAAACACATTGCACAAAGTTTTCTGAGTTAAAGTTAAAGAGGTCAATATCAACTTTAGATGCAATATCATTGAATGATCTGCACGCTCTTATTACGTATGAGTTCTGCCGATATACTGATTTAGCACATGGAACATATAAGAGGTTCGGTTTTCTAATCGTAGTACTAGGTGTGCGCAGTCCGATTTTACTTAGCAGTTCAGGGCAATCAACAGTGCCGGTGAGAATATTAAAAAGATATGCTAGATCGGCTATTGTCCTACGCTCCTGCAATGGAAGAATATGAAATTTCTTGCATCGAGTAAAATAATCATTGGAATAATTGCCTGAACGGAATTGCAAATATCGTAGAATTTTTTTTTGTATTTTTTCAACTCGGTTAATGTAGATATTGTATTTAGGGTTCCACACTTGCCAGGCATATTCAAGGTGGCTGCGGACGAAAGAACAATAAATTATTTTGAAGGTCTTGATATCATTAAATTCATAGCACAATCTTAAAACAAAACCGAGTGCCATGGAGGCTCTCCTGACTATGTTCTCGACATGAGCATCAAACAGCAGTTTAGCGTCGAAAGTAACCCCAAGATCTCTTATAGATGTCACGCGTGATACAGTGGTGTTTAATAAGAAGTAGTTGTGGATATATGGTGTATGCTTCCGAGTGTAAGAACAAATATAGCACTTACTGGCATTGAGATCTAGCTTGTTGATGTGGCAATAATTTTGGAATCTATCAAGGTCCTCTTGGAGACGAAGGGAGTCTGCAACAGAGCTAATTGGGCAAAGTATTTTCATGTCATCTGCATATAATAATATTTTAGAATAAATAAAGCTATTAGATATGTCATTAATGAATATAATGAATAGCAGTGGCCCCAACAAGGACCCCTGCGGAACCCCCGACGGAACAAACAGTGCTCTCGAAGAGAAACCGTTCAAAACAACAGTTTGACACCTGTTCTCCACGTATGACGAGAACCATCTATATAGGTTACCTCTAATTCCCAGGGATAGTAATTTTTTCAGTAGATTTTGTGGTCAATACGATCGAAGGCCTTACTATAATCTGTGTATATAACATCGACCTGACCGCATCGAGACATGTGATGTGTTAAGAATTCGTTGCACAGAATCAAATTAGAAGTGGTAGAACGCCCTGGTATATTACTGGTTAATCCGACAACATTTCACAGGCTGTGTTGTCCGAATTAGGAAAATTTTTAAATTTACCAAAATTGTTTTATAATTACAGTTTAGTTGTAATCCTGAAATAACGGGACCCGGTATTACTTAGTACTGTGTGGCATTTCACTGCGCTCGTCGTCCTGAGACATAAGATGTTAAGTCTCATTATGTCCAGTAGTTACACTGGCTACAATGTGCATGTACACTGCTGCTTGGCGCTAGAAATAGACAATGCGGTGGTACCCACACAGACGGACTCTTACATATGAGACACCTATAAATTTTAACATAATAAAGTTAATGTTATTAGCAAACACCTTATAAATGTTAAATGGCCAAAAATCCCCAACAGATTTATTACGTAATCCAAATATGGCCTCGCAGATCGGAAGAAGCCACATGACTGTGAAGTTTGTTCACGAATATGATAGCGCCCGTCGAACTACTGACGTGTGGATACTGTGGCTTCTAGAACTTTCCCTGGCGGCTATATTATGGACTGTGATAAATATAGCTCATAATATTTTAGACTATTGACTGCCTCCGTGGCGTAGTTATATTATGGTACGACTGCAATGCTGAGGTCTCGGGTTCGATTCCCGGGTCGGGCAAAATGATATTGAGTTTTTCTATTCAATATCAGCTTGGAGTCTGGAATTTGTGCCCGCCATGGCGATAGGCTCGCCTCCTATCATATCATGGGACGGAATAACGGCGAAAAGTGGGTGCACTAGTTGCGCCTCTGCCTACCCCTTCGGGGATAATAGGCGTGAGTGAGTGTGATTGTGTGTGAGTATAATATTTAGGATTTATTTTACTAATAACTTAATATTAAGACTAGGCGTTGCTTGCAGCTTCGCCCGCATGAAAAGCCACACTAAAAATCTATACTGCCTTCTACATACCAACCTTATCTCCTAAAAAAAGTCAATTGATTCCAAACGGAGCAAATTACCGGTATAAAAAACAAACTATTATATCAATCTAGGACATGACTATGTTCTGGATTTGGTACACCGATAAGTCTAGCGGTTTTTCCTCCAAATCCATTCAGCTTTACTGCGTAAATACATGCACTCACGCCTTTTATCCTCGAAGGGGTAGGCAGAGGCGCAAAACATGCACCCACTTTTTCGTCGTGCATATTCGGTCCCATGGTGTGATAGGGGGCGAGCCTATCGCCATATCGGGGACGAATTTCAGACTCCGGGCTGATACTAAATAGAAAAATCCAATATCACTTTGCCCGACCCAGGGATCGAACCCGAGATTGCAGTCGTACTGTAATACAACTACGCCACCGAGGCAGTCAATATCTGTCACTAAAATGCTAATAATATTGTATTAGATTTATTAGTTACATAGCGTTATATGTCAGATAATTATCTGGAACTTTACCAGGAACCATTAAAAGTGGCTCTGCACCTTAGTATACAACATAATATTTCGCATTCTATGCCCATATCTACTCCATTTTTTCTATAAACATCCATTCTTATAACACCAAGCGATCAATAATAAAGTTTAGGCTCTGATACACCGACCTATTGATGGACTCCCTATTAAAAAAATCTAATGGAGAACTAATAAACAGTGCTCGTTCTCAAAATTCTAGCTGATCATTTTTAAGAATGCTGTTGTCTTTAAGACATAAATATAATAGTTAAGAGGAACGTTTGATAAACAAAATATCATGGTTACATACTATTCGCCTACGTAACTACTTTTTATATATGGGTACGAAAAAACCATTCCTAATTTACTTGAAACTCTTCTTCACTACCCACAAAATCCTTCAGTGTAATCTTTTGTATATAAAACAGATTTAAACTTAGCCAGAAAGACTTTAAAAAGGTCAATAAAATCCTACCTGAGGTACCCTAAAAGGAAAATCTCGCCCAAATTTACGCTCGGCAGTTTCTTTTTCAATTTAGCTACAGACGTTGCATTCGTTAAATATTCAGGTGATACTCCGCTTAGCGCATGTATTGGCTTTTTGGGCAGTGGGCATTGTCTCTTTTCTAATTTCGCTGAGATTTCAATTTGAATTCATACAAAATTAAGCGGGGGTGGATTACAGAGATGCTGGAAATATCTTACATGGTTAAGGTCTTCGTAGCGCATTATCGAAATATGCTTTATCTGCGTTCGATTTATTTTATGGCGGAATCACGTTGTATTTGCAAAAAATATGGCATAATATTTTTGTAGCATGGGAACCTCACTCAACTCACAATTCAGGTTTTGGGTTATGTCGGTAGGCCTCTCATATGTAAGAGTCCGTCTGTGTGGGTACCACCGCAATGTCTATATTCTACCGCCAAGCAGCAGTGTGCATGCACTGTTGTGTTTCGGTTTGAGGGACATTGTAGCCAGTGTAACTACTGGACATAATGAGACTTAACATTTTATGTCTCAGGATGATGAGCGCAGTGGAATGCCACACAGTACTTTGTAACTCAAGATGCTGGATGGTGTTTCTAATGTTTATGGGTGGTCATATCGCTTACCATCAGGCGAACGGCATGCTCGTCTAGTCATTCAATGCCATTAAAGAAAAGGTGGTACCTACCCGATTTTTTCAAAGTTTCTACCGACATGTACGCGGATCGCGAAGGTTGAGTTAATCTGACGTTATAAGCTTTGAATAAACAGCACAAACAAATAACCTACTCAATTACAAATTATATAACATGTGTGTAAAGAAATATTTTCTTCTTTGGATCACACTGAACAGCTAAACGTAACGAACTGTCACCACGCGTATAAAAACCGATGTCACTGACCCGATCAGACGCTGACCGCAAACACACTCGTCAAACGTGGCACAAATCCACTTTTCCGCTTTAAACTGTCAATCGCGGCGACAATCCGGCCGATCCGGTACAGCGCTCCGGCTGCGACCGGCAGCCGGCCGATCCGAAATCCACCCCATCGGTCAGCCGGTGTTGACGGACATCCATCACGATTAACTTGATTGAAGACAGCTTAACTTTGTACGAATTTATCATTACAATTGCGCGGTTTCATTTGTTTGGAAATTGATTTTGTCATAAAAAAAATAATAATAAAATAAAATACTTTATTTATAATGTAGACGAACATAGTTGGACTAAGACAAGTCAAGATAGATTAAATGGATAATAATAATCATTGTTAATACAAAACGTCACGTTTATAACCACAAACATTTTTTTTCATATACATACTCCTCCTATCTATGTCCATAAGTGGACGATAGCCTAGCTGGGAATGAAACGGTCAGTCGAGACAATGTCCGGAAGTTCAAAACCCAAGGCACGCCTCTGCTTTTTTGAAGTTAAGTGTGTATTGTTTATCAATCATGGTTTAACGGTGAAGGAAAACATCGTGAGGAAACCTACACACCTGAGAATTCTCTGTAAGAATTTCGAGGGTATGTGAAGTCTTATTTTTTTTTTTTTGCAGTAAAGGAGGCCCGTATCAGTAGTGGGCAAGTATATAATACAGGGCTGTTTGCATTGCATTGCATACGTACTCCTGATTCCTGAGTGTTCTACCTTCCGTTTCATTATACCAGCAATCGAGACATTTCCGAGAATGTGAATGTATTTGTTTGCAACCTGCAGGAATACACAGAAGTGGCCCCCAGCTACATTGAATCCAATTTTCAAATATTAATTCTGTTGCGATTTTTTAAAATAAAAATGTTGAGGAATTCCGGTTCAGTCAATGATACTTAAAAAATGATAAAATATCATGGGCTTCAGTATTTTACTGAATGACATAACAGTTATGATGTGATGTTCTGTATATTATTTTAATGATGTGTTTCATAGTCTAGCTTTTGCCTGCAGTTCCGCCCGTGTGTAAAAGTTGTTCCGGGATAAAAGTCCCACTTTCTATTTTTCCGGGAGAAAAGGAGCCTACAACATTCAGGTGTAATAGAAATTCCTGTAAATATAAAAAAATAGACTTTACGGGTATGTGAATTCTACTAACGCGCACTAGGCCAGCGTGGTGGACTAAGGCCTAAACCCTCTCAGTTGTAGAGGAGGCCCGTGCCCAGCAGTGGGACAGTATATAATACAGGGCTGGTATTATTTATAAAAAAAATAAGTGTAGTTCCAAAATTTGCGTACATAAAATCACCGTTCACATTCAAACCCGGTTCCATGAAGCTCTACCAACCGTAGTTCTAGTAAAGTTATGTTATTTATTATAAACATTTAAGACAATTATTCAATTCGGAGGGTCTATCAAAAGTAATATTAAACTCAGTTGTAACTTCTAATAAACTCTGTGTAAACATCGAAATTAATTTTGGCAATCTAATAATATTTAAATTAATATTTCTGAGAATTGGATTGCTTTATTTGTGAAGAAGACAGTGGTTTTGACAGTGGTTTGAGGACAGTGATTTTAAGTGAACAGGTTCTAAGTTCGATGCTCAGATTGGGTACAAATATGTAGCGTTGGTTGCCCCTAGCAAAATCTTTGGCCGATATAGGCGTAACATAGTTTGTAAATTGTCGAAATTGGATTTATTTGACTGTAACGGTTTTCGGGGACTCTGCGATTGACTTATTTTTAATACTTTGGGTTTTGACAGGCTTATTGTTATTTACTTATTTTAGTAACTAATACCAGACTGCCTCGGTGGCGTAGTTGTATTACAGTACGACTGCAAAGTCTCGGGTTCGATCCCCGGGTCGGCCAAATTGATATTGAGTTTTTCTATTCAGTGTCAGCCCGGAGTCAGGAATTTGTGCCCGATATGGCGATAGGCTCGCCCCCTATCACATCATGCGACGGAATAACGGCGAAAAGTGGGTGCACTAGTTGCGCCTCTGCCTACCCCTTCGGGGATAACAGGCGTGAGTGTGTGTGTGCTTGTGTTATTTTAGTAATTTCTGTTATTTCCTCACTACCTAGAACCACTTGCTCACAACTAGCTACGACTTATCGTGAATATAAAAAATCCCAAACAGACCAAAATAAATCGAAGTAACTCCCACAAATATCCATAAAGACATTGGCAACAAATAAACGATCATCCTTAGAAAATCCCGCAGTCCCACGGGGAAACATACTAAATACATAATGAATAGAATTGAATTATCGCGAGGTAATATTAGGGTAATTGATCGGTAGATAGACGGCCGGCCCGGGGGACGCAATCAATTCAACGCGCCCCAGTTGTTACGACGACCATGTACTGAGATATAGTGTAATATTATCATACTTCCTTTAGTAAATGCAAAAATCTAATATATAGGGTAAACTACTTATAAAGAGTTTGAAGACAGGCGCAGATCAGTAGACATGACCAAAATCTGGTAAACTAGCTTTTGGTCCTTGTCGCTATTCATTATTCCGAGATAAAAAGTTTATGCTCTGCACAAAGAAAACCATTCGGTAGTTTTTGAGTTTATCGCGTTGTGACAGACGCAGCTGAGGGAATATGTTTTATATTACGTAGTGGTGATGGCAGGTCAAAAATAGACTAAGTGTGATGAAACATCAACTACTAACTAATATCCCATCAAAATATAAATGTGAAATATGGAAGCCAAGACAATATTAAGAAAATGCGTGCTGGTCGACTTCACCGACAAAAGAATTGAAATCTAAATGGTTGCCAAGCCCTGTAGATAATCCTGAAAATTATTTATAAGAATACACTCCATTCTAAAATAAGTTAAAACTAATATTTCTATCTTTTTCTGCTACGACAATATTTAAAAATATAACTTCTTAAGCTTGAACAGTTGAATTATTTAGACAAAGCAGATAAGTTAGTATAAATTTAAGCTCAAAATTTGACTTGGCTAGGTTTATCAGAAAACACAAGGAGAAGGACGAGGAAAAGAAGGAGAAAAAGAAGCAGAAGAAGGAGAAGGAGAGGGTGATGGAGAGGGAGAAGGGAGCTGGCTACAATGTCCTTCAAACCGAAACACAACAGTGCATGCACACTGCTGCTTAGCGGTAGAAATAATAAGTATCACAAAAGCTTTCAGCAGAAATACACCAAGACAGATATTATTAACATTAAAAAAGAAGTTTGACATCTCACCTACGTGAATAAAACGATAAGTAGATCTATTTATTGTTGAGATGAGGGCAATGCCTTTCAAAAAAGAAATCACTGTTCATATGTATCTTTCCAATAATATACAGAGTACAATACCCTAAAATACAATTGTAGGTCGAATGTAGTATCAAATTTCGGAAGGTCGTTGACTCCTGCTGACACAAATATATATTATAATCAGTTACTTGTTAACCTATGCGATGTTTTTGTACTACTTTCTTTTTGCTATCTAATGTCTCAGGTATGGGCGTAGCTACGGGAGCGGGGGGGGGGGGGCAATGCCGATCCTAGGAACGTCTTTTACCCTAACGTGACGTAACTCGTAACTCAACTTTAAACAATTTCTTCGGGAATTCGGGAGGGATCATAACATTACACAGCAACAAACAAATATCGGTATGTATAGAGACTATCCCGCCCTCACACCCGCCACTGCAACTCCTATAAGCCAGGATCAGCAGTGGCACGCATTTTATGACACCGAGCGGTGAAGCTCGGCGAGCCTCAGGGAACACTTATACTTCTGTAACCCGCAGCGAAATTAATCAAAAAGAAAGATAGGGAGGAATTAGAAATATTAATTGTCCACTTCACTCCATAGCAAAGCGGCAAACAAAAATAATGAACTAAGGAGATATTTTCAAGTTTAGAGACGTTTACAACTAGAAAAGCCAGTTGTAAAGCACCACGGATAAAAATTCAATGAAAGGGTCCTATCATATGAGCTGTCAAATTTGATTCCAATAATAGGTATGGTAAAATGCCGGAAACCACGGAAATTCCGTCTAGTCTCTACAAGGTCCATGTAGACTGTAGACAACCCCAGATGTTACTTGCATACTATCCAGCATGATTTTGCGCTCATCATGCCAAAGACCACACTCCCAAAGTACGTGATGCGCAGACTGTTCATACACGTAACCAGGTGTAGAGCATTGGCACACAGGAGAGTCGTCCAGCATAAGTGAAAATAGTTTGCCCTTAAATCTACCGTAACCGGTAAGAAATTGCGATACACAATGATATATTTCTAGCCAAGTTTTATTTAGGCGATCGCGAACGCATGGAAAATATTTATATAAATGACGCCCTTTCGAGGATACGTCCCACCTATATTGCCATTCGTTTAAAAGCTCATTGTGTACATCAGTATGCGGTTTAAATGATCTATTGCTTCTTAAGAGCTCACGCGATATCGGTATGTATAGGCGTTGTTGCGCATGTTCGGATTCGTGTTTGGTGAGATGCTACGACGTGTGGACGCACCATTAGAACCACGAAGTAAAGATATCTCTGTTCTGTGATTAGAACCATAGCGACGTTCTAAATCGATACAAGTCTGATAATAATAAAACCTAATCAAAAGTTGAACAAAATGTTTGACTAACGAACAAACAGACTTGACTTGTAAGATGTGTATTAAATTTTAATCAAAACAGTATTACAACTTTATAGACATTACAAATACGAATTTGTTTGCTTATTTACTTGACCTTTGCGCAAAAATATAACTTTTACAAGTAAATCAATATTCGAAAGAGATTATGTAAAACGAAATCAAGGCGCCAGTTTTTTGGCGCTTTTTACACACATCTGCATATAAAAGTCTGATTGCCGACTGCATCACGTGTGCTGCGCGTTTTGGGCTGGGTTGTTTCACCCGTTGTCAGGTAAAGTTTAGGCTCTTATCACACTAGAAAGTTAACCGGACAGGCCCCGTTTATATAATATATAGATGTATGGAAAAACCCTATATATATGGACACCGGTGCTGTCGCGGGGCTTGACAGATTAAAAGCGAAATCGCAAGAAGGCGAAGGCGCTGTGCGCTCCTTCAGTAAAAGCGAATTCACAGCAAGGTGAAGCGTCTGGTGCAATAAAACTGTTAACTTTGTTTGATCACGGAAGAAATAATACAGGTTTATGAGCCTTTGAGGTACAACACTTTGAAAAAAGTCGAGTGTGAGCGCTAACTGTATAAATCTAATCACAGTATTTAAAACTCAATAAAAAAATTATTGTTGTAAGTAATTGAGTCATTTCTTTGTGAACCATAGCTGCAGGGGGATTTGAACAATTGGACCTAAACAAATAACAAACCGGACTTAGGATGGAAAAAAAATTGTGCATATAAATATAATATTAATGACCATCAACTTTTTAACATTTTAAAATTTGCGATAGGCTCGCCTCCTATCACGTCAAGGGATGAAACACACCCGACAAGAAGTGGGTGTAATAGTTGCTCCTGTGCCTACACCTTCGGGGATAAAAACGGTATGTTAAATGACGTTGCATCTGTTTACTAAGGATCTTATAAGGCATAGGCTACTGTGGCATCCAGCTCAATGAGAGGTATATTATGCCAGCAATAAATCTCTTTTCTTTCTATAGCAACTGGAAACATAATAAACTTTAAAAAACATACAATCCAACCTTCAATACTGACCAAGAGTTTATTAAGTTGAATACGAAAGTGCTGTAGAATATCATGGATCCTAAAATAACAGAGGGCAATCAATTATAATTGCGTAACAATGTAGACTGGGTAATTCAACAATGCTCTTCGAAATTGACGTGGAGCAACTTGGAACTGAAAGAGGATTCTGACCTCCATCTGTGTTATATATTTGCTAGATAGACCTTTCTGTAATTTGAATCTGTTTGTGCAGACTGCACAATAACTTAGTTGGGAATGGAACGGACTGACGGAGGTCCGCTGGTTTAAAACAAATAAGTTATTTTACTCTTTGTTTTGTTTATCAGAAATTGACATCACTTAAAGTTACGACTCACAAATATTTCGAGGAAAGTCTGGTGAAAAATAAACAAGATATTACATCCAAGATCTTTTACATCCAATGACTCTTTCATTAAATGTCAAAAAACTAAATAGTGACGCACCAGGCATTACGATTCGCGCGAAAGAAACTTACCGCGCTCTGCCTACTACGCGCACATTGATTTGAAATACGAATAACTGCCCCATATCTCAACGAAATTTATTGCTGATTTCAGAAAAGGGCTTCTTCTAGATTATTCTCTGATACATATAAAATAACATACTAACTCAAACATAGGTAACCAATTCAAATCGCATCCAGCACGCGTACATCAAACCGAAACGATAAAATTACTATCAACCGTGACAGAGTACACACTCCGCGACTTAACAAACTGTTTGCGGTCACTGCACCTTCTGTTGCGTTTGCGATTGTGTGCGTGATTACTTTGCTTTCTCGTTAATGGTGATGCTAATGAAGTGGTGATGTGGTGTAGGATATCTTTCAAACCATTACTGATGTAGTCTAAGTGGTACGACTCTGATGGTACCTGCGTGACGCATGATGGGGGGTTATACTTTAAAGGTCGCCTTTCGTCCAATGGTGGAAAAGACAGAAAACAAGCTATGGACTAAATGTTAGGTTTATATAGGATTTTTAAATGTGACGTCTGAACGTGGCATTTGTTTTAAGAAGTTAAAAAGAACTTCAAAATAAAAGTTTAGACTAGGCAGCTATAAATCATGCGACCGAAAAGAGGGACAACGACTCCCGTTTACAATCAAAATATGCGTAGTCTCGTTCCCGGGCCAAATGAAAAAATAAAACTTTAACAAACTGGCAACAAAAATAAAATAACGCCAGAAAACCAAAACACAAACAAAAATTCACAATTTTAAAAAAGGAACCTTTTATTTAAAATAAAGTAATGGCTAAAAACAATTTGATTGCATCAGCTTGCGGGCATTAAAAAAAATAAACAGCACGGCGCCCTGTGATGGCAGGAAATGAAAAAGCACTCAGTTTGAGAGGCACCGGCGGAGGCTAAAGTACTGCACTAACAAACAGCTTTGTTCACGGGCACACGCCGCCGCCACTGCGGATTAGGAGCGGGCATGTAGCCTGGAAATTAAAGTAAACCGTATTTATAACCGCTCCGAGTGTATGGTATGAAAGTCTGGTTTAGTCGGGCCAGCATTCAGAAAAACTAAATGAACCAATAAGAATGTAAGCCGATGTTTACCCAGTTTTTTATAATGTGTAATGACATGTGCTAACAAGGGAATATGAAAAATAATTTTAATTAGACTTAAACGTAGACTTACCGATTGATATTATACAGCAACAAGGAACATGAGATATTATTTAATCAATTGAGAAGAGGAAACTGCTTCCATAATGTGAGCAATTCCACCGCCCATAAATAGTACCAGGCCCAAAACTTTGAACATAATAACACTACAATAAATTATACCAACTTCAATATCCTTAAAACAATAATAACCAATAATATTTACTACTGGGTGATGTTCGCGGATCCGCCCGCGTGAAAAAGGTTTTCCGGGGTAAAAATATTCTCCCGGGATAAAAAGTTGCCTATAGCACTTACGCGTAGGTAAGCGCAGCCTATGTGTGTTCTATTAGTGAAATAATTTACAAAATCAGTTCAGTAGTTCTTGAGATTACCGTGTTCAACCAAACAAATAAACAAACTCTTCATCTTTATAATATTAGTGTAGATTAATACAAAGGTAGATACGCCATTAGAATACGCAATAAGTAGACTCTAAATTATTATCCCAATTGAGATGTTTGCATACACTACGAATAAACAACAAATACTAATTAAATTGTTTTTTTCGTACTGATTTTACAACTCTTTCATTTGACACGTAAATGTCAAAAATGTGTGCGGAACACGTTTACCTTTTGATTTTTAAGAGTATGTCATATCTATACTTTTTAATCATTGATAACAAAGTCATTTACTAACTAGCAAATCTCAAACCGTAACATCAAAGGCCAACCGCAGAAATAGACAATAATACTCAAGCACATACGAGATACCTAGCACTAATAACTGTACCCTGGCTGCGGTCATTCTGGTTGGCGCCATTAACCATCAACCGCAACGTTTCAATTAGAGAGGTAAATTTAATATCGAATAGCAAATCGATAACAAATTGAGTGATTGACTGAATCGATATCGTGATTGACGTTAGTCTGTGTTTGTTTACTGTTTAAATGTGTTGGGATTTTAATTTATGGTAACATAAAGTAAAGAACTAATGATTTTTAATCTCCCATCACGTTTATCTCAGCTATTATTGTACTTTGGTATTGTAAACTACACACGAACAAAGGTTATTAAAAATTGTTCTGATTAATCAGTGTTTTTTCACTTTCTTACGCCAATTAATAACCAAAGAAGTAACTAATGATTTAAATTATCTATAACTAGGCAAAGGTCGCATGTTCAGTTGCCCTTTTTAATAAAGTAACAGCAAAAATTACTTGTCGATAACGGTAGTACTAACGAACACAGGAAGCGCGTCCGCCGCGTCGCCGCGTCGCGACTGCAACAACCGCGTCAGCCCGACACTCATACCTTTACAATATAGACACCTTTTACATGCAGCATGCATTAAAGTTAATATTGCTGGCATATATTTAATTGTACTATGCGTGAATTCATAAGGATAGCAACATGGAAAATATGTTGTAGCACTAAATAATAATTATACAACTTCTTTGTACATAGATTATCGATACTACAGCATTAGGATAATGAACTTGTAAATAGTATCAGTTGGTAAATAAATAAATAAATTTTAATATCTTACATTCAGAATTTGTATTCCTATAGTAACCTTATTAATAAAGGCTGTACGATAAATATAAAAAAGATTTGGCTCAAAATCTTGAATATCGTTAATAATATGCCTACCGTGAACTACTTCTACTTAAACCCATTTGTTTTTAATTATCGCATTTTATTTTTTAAATGTAACAAATAAGTTTTCAGAGATGTCACGTAGATATGGTTACAGGGTGGCTTAATGTGAACGTTATTCGAAAAGTTCCATTATATTTACTTTAAAAATAATATACAGTTGCAAACTTACTTTTCAATATGTAATACTAGCTTTTGCCCACGGCTCCGCCCGCGTTATAAAGTTTTTCCGGGATAAAAGTCCCGCTTTATATTTTCCCGGGATAAAAAGTAGCCTATGTGTTAATCCAGGACATGATCTACCCGTGTGCCAAATTTCATCGAAATCCGTTCAGTAGTTTTTGCGTGAAAGAGGAACAAACATCCATACATCCAAACATCCATACATTCTTACAAACTTTCGCCTTTATAATATTAGTAGGATTATAGTAGGATTCATATAAGAAACCTTAATAATTTCCTCGGAGTATAAAAAGCTGAGTGGAGACCGCGACTGGGCAAACGTAGTGTAGGACGCCCTCCGGCCAGGTGGGATGACGAAAGACTGCAGGCAGATGCTGGATGAGGCAAGCTGAAGACAGGGCGCTATGGCGCTCATTAGGGGAGGCCTATGTCCAGCAGTAGACTGATAAAGGATGATGATGATAAAAAGCTGGCTGGCATACTTCTGGCAACCCTTGAGCCGTCGCCGTTATTATATTTGGACTACTCTCGTGTCAAACCGGTTTGCTTGCGTGTATCCAGTATATTGAAGATAAACATGGCATTTGCATACCGCACTAATGTATTGAATAATCACACGCCATCCGATCTAATTGAATTTCGTTTGTTACCATATCGTGTTTGGATCCATACTTAGTATATAAGAACAGTATCATTAACTATGTTTTTGTATATAGTCCGTAGCCTGACCGCAACACACACAATAATATTATTGTCAATAAAATATTGTCAATATTTTTTTTTATATTGAATAATACCGCAATACGCGCCGCACACACACAATATTATTGACAATATGCACTTTATTGACAATATTATTGTGTGTGTGCGGGCACCCTTAAAATATAGAACTAAGCTAGCGCCATCTACATAAATCATCAGATGAAAATATCCACTTTTCCATGGGAGTAAATACCGCGATAAAAAGTAACGTATGTGTCAATCCAGGATATGATCTACCCGTGTGCCAAATTTCATCCAAATCCGTTTAGTTGTTTCTGCGTTCACTTCGAACAAACAAACAAACGTCCAAACATTTTCACAAACTTTCGCATTTATAATATCCTACTAATATTATAAAGGCGAAAGTTTGTAAGAATGTATGGATGTTTGGATGTTTGGATGTTTGGATGTATGGATGTAAGGATGTTTGTTCCTCTTTCACGCAAAAACTACTGAACTGATTTCGATGAAATTTGGCAGACGGGTAGATCATGTCCTGGATTAACACATAGGCTACTTTTTATTCCGGGAAAATATAAACCGGGACTTTTATCCCGGAAATACTTTTTAATGCGGGCGGAGCCGCAGGCAAAAGCTAGTTAGTAATAAGTAAGACTAGCTTTTGCCCGTGGCTCCGCCCGCGTTACAAAGTTTTTCCGTGATAAAAGTCCCGCTTAATGTTTTCCCGGGTTAAAAAGCCTATGTGTTAATCCAGGACATGATCTACCCGTGTGCTAAATTTCATCAAAATCCGTTCAGTGGTTTTTGCGTGAAAGAGGTACAAACATCCATACATCCATACATTCTTACAAACTTTCGCCTTTATAATATTAGTAGGATGTAAAATCGTAATGTAGAAAAGAAATCTGTTGGTAAAAACAGTACTGCATTTTCGAAAAATCGTAGTTAAGCTTAAACATTCCAATTAGAGAGAAACGATTACATATAATAGAATTTGAAGTATCAAACACTCCAAAAAATCCTTGGGAACTCACACCATATTTAAAAAGCTACTGTCAAATATTTCCATAATATATTTGGAAGCCAAACACCAAGCTAATCCCGACTCTAAGACACATCAGCATAACTATAAAGAGATCTGAAATCTCGCGATACAGTCAGCAGGGATTAAAAGTGGCTGACACAGCGAAAAGCTATGAGCCTCGTCAAAAACACCGCTGGATTAATTAAATTCTACTTCAAAGAGTAAACTTAGATGTCGTATACAGAGACGACATTCGATTGGGTTTTCAATTGATAAAGCTATACTGTAGCCATCATCTTTCATCAGTCCACAGTATCTAGACCCTTCTCTACTTATTATAAGGTTCAATGAGGTCACTTTTTCGATATACAAACCTGTTTGCAGCATGAATGGGCCGGCTTAACCGTGTAGAATCTACCATTGACACGCTTCACTACCCATAGGGAATAATACCCTGGACTTTGAGTTACACTTCACTAGATACTGTGTTATAGTGACAAATTATACTAGCTACAGCGCTCTTAAAACCAGAACACTTGTGTATCTTATTAAAATTATTAACGTGAAAGATTATAAACAAGTTTGAAGATAACGTCTTCTCATTTAAATGAAATATGGCTCACATAGGCCATAGAGTAACATAGCTACAAATGTTTTTTATGGAAAAGTTACTCGGACGGAGCCATGAATACCTGGTATATAGGTAGAGTATAACAGCGTATGTCGCAAACTCTTTGGGCCCGGCTCGGCCTGCGAAGTGTCCACATTAGTCTTTAAGTAAGCCGGTAAGGATAAGTGCTCAACATTTACTATTCAGCAAATAAAAGAGCCATTTTCCTCGGATCTGACCGGGTAATGGAAAAACAGAGGACGATATAATGTTATTGCGAAGACTGTGGACTTGCCCATTTTTGTGTTTTTCACTTTTGCATCGCAAAGTTTTTCCATGCACACGAAAAGACGCAGTGGTTCAAAAATGCTGTCCACAAGCTAGGTATTTTTGATGATTTGCACAATAATTATTATGCTAACCTGTCTCATTGCTATACCTTCCGCTTAAAGAACCAATGTTACAGGAAGAAGGGAAGACAATGTGCAAAAATGCTACCCAACTTGTGGGGTACACAAAGGTAATTAATCATTTCCGAGCTGTAATAATATTATAATGAGTAATTCGGGTAAACATTGCCTTAGCCGAACTGACGAAAGATGTTTCTCCCTCATCAGTTGCCACAATTACGCCGGCCTGTTTGAACCGGACACACAAATCCAATCCATGTGTAATGTCTAGAAACAATTACAATTATCATGTCATTAATATGCTATATTGTTCCTGCCTTGGTAACATTTTCCATTCTGGATAAGTGCAGGAAAATTCAAACATTATCAACCTATAAAAAACCTTACACAACACGCCACCAAGTCAATATATTAGGCTATTTTCTAATTATTAATAAAACTAACCAAGCCCCTAGTCACAGTGGTCCGTTCACAATGGAATCGAGTGTTCGCCGGAGATAAATGTGGTAAGACGTATAATTTGTACCATTTATCCAGCAGTAAACAATTATTCGGTCAAACGCACAAGCTGTGTCTCCCCTCTCCTATTTGCTTTTCTTTATAAACATTGGTGATTATTTTTTTCAAATCCTTTGAATAATTATTGGTATTATTGGATTTTTAGATGTATGTTAAATGACACGCATAATTATTAAAGAAGTTTTGAAGTATTTATTTTTCAAATTTGTATGAAAATAATATCATATGACGTTTCTCATTTATTATCAATATGTTAGAAGCATGAATACTATGTATGAAACCCTTGCCGAATTTTGGCCACGGCGGCCAATCTCAACGGAGATCAGCCAGGTACGCAGGAGATATTATAGCGCACAATACACATATGCACTCGCTATTCCTTCACTCTCATATTCCGGTGAGACGGCAATGCGACACGACAGGAGACAGATCTGGCGCAGGACCAAGAGCGAGTAATTTTTAAGATGGAAAACCCCAATCACAATGTTTTTGTCCAGGCCCGGGATGAATATGAAGACAATAAAAAGGTAACAAACTTTGTACATTGTTTGTAAAGCCTGATATTTGACCCGTTTCAAAAAAATATTCCGTTATCCGTAATAAAATGTCAAAGGTCTTAAAGCATTCATTTAAGAAAGAGATGGGATGACCAGGCGAACCCTTCGTTGGTCTTAAATGCACAGCTGGTTATAAACTTTTATTAAAATCTATGTGATATGCGATCACTGTCATTACATTCCACGATAATGACATTAAGCAGTGCTCCACAGAAATTGTGATTTTTGCTAAGCGACCTTGTATTCAGTCCTGCACGTGTGGATTTTTTTCGTTAAATATGAGCTATCCGTGTCTACCTCCCCCCCCCCCCGCCCCGTAGGATTGACAGAAAAAATTGTTAAAGGCATATACTTAAATTTTTCATTTCTACGGAGTCACAATCAAAAGCATCGTCAAATAATACAGACAATGTTCCCTTAGGCTAGGCGATTTATGGGGTCCATTTACAATCGCCGTCATCTCAAGGGATTGAACCTGCGACCTCACACCTCTCGCCTTGCACCCAAACTCTAAGCCTTAGATTTGTAATTCTATACTATAGAGTAGAGAAGCTTTTGGATATTTATCGCGACCCGCTGGAGAGTTTTAACAAATGTAATTTGTTTGACTATCATTTTAACAATAGTCATCTCTTGTTAGCTTGGTCACTTTTTGTTGATATTTGCTCGGATTAATTGGACTGCAGTGCCATTAAGTGCGTCATAAATTTAATTTCTGGATGGTGTTAATTGTGGTCTCCCATATTGTGCGATTCAGCGACCTTGCGCATCGCTTCAGTTATGTAAGGGAAATGATCACATTAGGTTTTGATTGGAATCAGTATTGGATTTTTTCCCGATATGATGATACCTCTTATAATGGATAGAAATAATCTTATTACAGCTGAGTATAGAAATAATCTTATTACTCTTCTGCCTACTCTATGAATAGAAGGCATGAGTGTATGTACTGTCTTACCATATTATGCTAACCCATACTCCACTTTTCTCCATAAATTGGCATCACACACACACACACACTCAGGTTTTTTATCCCCATAGGCAGAGGCTCAACTAATGCGCCCACTTTTCGCCGTGTATTCCATCCCATGGGACGGTCAAACACTTTTTTTTATGGCCTTGAATAACGAGACGAGCATGCCGTTCGCCTGATAGTAAGCGATACGACCACCCATAAGCAGGTTTCCATTCGACCGTGCCAAATGGAGACGGCCGCGTTCCATATTAACCGATCCAGAGGACGAAATCACTCTAGCCATGCGCCGTAAGAACGAGTTCTTGAAACTCCAACACTCCACAAGACCGCAGTTCCGTCCTCGCCGTCGAGGACCTCGCCACGTTCCCCGTCGCCCCCCCGACCCCCGTAGCAGTTCCGGCCCGCGTGCCGATGACAACACAATCTAATAGGATTAGGCCTAAAAACCAATCTTTCCCTAATCGTTGATGTCTCATCCTCTCTCAGTGGCCGTCCTGAGTGAGCTGAGGTTCGTAACCCGTTAGTGGGTTGCCCTCAGCATGGTCACTTAATTCAAAGGGTTGCGAGCGCCTTCTGCGTTCACCCTAAAGACCGGTGTGGCCAGAAAAGCCGACTCGCGTCAGGCTACTGGCAGTAGGGCCTTTAACAAAAAAAAACCCATAAACAGTAGCAACACCATAAAGCACCTTGAGTTACAAAGTACTGTGTTGCATTTCACTGTACCTACTCATCATCCTGAGACATAAGATGTTAAGTCTCATTACGTCCAGTAATTACACTGGCTACAATGTCCTTCATACCGAAACACAACAGTGCATGCACTCTGCTGCTTGGCGGTAGAAATAGACATTCCGGTGGTACCCACCCAGACGGACTCTTCCATATAACCTATAACCATATCAAGCACTAATTCCACCGGTCTAATGTTAACCAAAAAAAATCACTGATAATGTGGCCACCACGGGATCCAAACCTCAGTCAACAACAGTAGTCGTACCGTACACAATACAACTGCAGAACCGGTAGTCTTTAAAGCATTATTTAAATAATGCACATATATGGCACGCGATGCCTCTCAATACTAATCGTGTACCTTCAAGCACCCTCAAGCTTCGTGGCGTGGTTATAAGCACCTCTCAAGCCGGTAACCTCTCGTATTGAATAACGATTATACCCCTAAGAACCTTGAGTATTTCTAACAAAACGGTCGGGTTAATTGAATCGATGCGTTTTTAATTTTATAAGAAGGATAAGGCAACCGGCAAGAGTTATGGAGAACCTCACAATTATCTAGCAACACCGCCCGACTGCCTCAGTGGTGTAGTTGTATTGTGTGCACGGTGCGACTATCGCGCTGAGGTCTCGGGTTCGAATCCCGGGTCGGGCAAAGTGATATTGGATTTTTCTAATCAATATCAGCCCGGAGTCAGCACAGTGGTCAGTAAATGACAATAGCTCCGGCCCCTAATGTATGGGGCCTTATATAGCTGGCAAAATGTGCGTCTGATACACCTCTGCCTACCCCTGTAAAAGGAAAGAGGCGTGATGATAAGCATGTATGTAACACTGCTCGAAGCTTGTAGTATAAAGCACGGTATGGAAGCACTGCCCTTATTATGGGAAAATAAATGCAAAGGCCGGGTTGTATAACTCGTGGTCAGGTAAAGTTAAGGCTTATATCACACTGGCAAATTGGAAGCAAATTAACAGCGAGGCCAACGCTTGTCCAATGTAATAGAACCGTTAACAATTAAACTCGGATGGAACAATACAAACTTAGTAACATCCGCCATATGAATTGGGGGTTTGAAAAATTCCACCGCGGTATCCCCTGCCTGTCGTAAAAGGCGACTAACAGGGGTCGCAGGTGGGCTACAAGGCAAAATTTTGGCTAAATGAGTTTTAACAAAATATGGACCCTAAAGAGCAAGCTTCATCGACTAAGAAAAAAATGCGTCTTTTCAACATTGGAAATAGGGTCAAAATTGTTTGAATTTATGTTCGTTCCCTGCCTAACTTAAAAAAATGTCGTAGGCAGTTAATTTTGTGACGATTCCCACAAGTTAACGATTTTGTGTTAGGTCATTGTTTTATTAAGAGTGCACTATATACGTAACTAGTATTGCTCGCGGCTCTGCCCGCATACAAAAAGGTTTTCCGGGATAAAACGTATCCTATAGCACTCGGGAGTAATGTAGCTTCCTACTAGTGAAAGAATTTTCATAATCGCTTCCGTAGTTCCTGAGCTTAGAGCATTCAACCAAACAAACTCTTCAACTTTATAATATTAGTAAAGGTCTAAAGCTAACCTTTGCTATATTCCAGTCAACCTTCCATTATTGACATCACTACCCCAAGCACAAAATAAATAAAAATGTCTTGTATTGAGAGATTACGAAAATATAATAGAAATTCATGTTACTGCACGAAAAGGATTCGACGTTGGATTATGATGCCTTCTGTTAGAATCGAGGGTAGCTCCCCCGGGACTTGGTTACGAGGTAGTAAACACATTAGGGATGTGACCTTCTTTATAGCATTACCCGAGAACGTACAAGCGGGTCACTTAGTAAGTGATGCATGCGCCACAATACAAGAATTATGGATGTCCTGTCCGCTAAGTATAAACCAGCAAGTTCTTGCAGCAGTTCCAATTGTTTACACTAGCGGCAATAATTTAATAGATATACATGGCTTGTCGCAAGTTCTGTTCTAAAATTTTCAGAGGTCAACTTGTGATTATTATTGAAGCGGTGAAAATTACTTGCGGAAGTCGGCAGCTGTTTTCTCGCTTATCTACACCTCATTTATACTGGTGGTAGGACTCTCATATGTAAGGGTCCGTCTGGTGGGTACCACCGCAATGTCTATTTCTACCACCAAGTAGCAGTGTGCGTGCACTGCTGTGTTTCGATTTAAAGGACATTGTAGCCAGTGTAAGTACAGGACATAATGAGACTTAACATCTTATATCTCAGGATGACGAGCGCTGTGGCATGCCACACAGTACTTTGTAACTCAAAGTGCTGGATGGTGTTGCTACTGTTTATGGGTGGTCTTATCGTGGCAAAAAGTACTAGTTGAACTTCTATTTATCCTTTCGAGGATAAACGTGAATTTGTGTTTCAATCAATTTAATAGTTGTAAATCTCAAACAAACTTTACTTTTTTAAATGTACAAATATTTTAAACCACAATCCTTCCGCAATTCAGAAATATTGATTTATTTTTGGGCGCTATCATTCACCTCGAGGAGAGTGAGATGAACAGACTTCATAATTAAAGCACCCTTAATAAATATTCATGAAACGCAGATTGATTAGGTACTATATTTAATACGTAACCTGAGGACAGTAACTCCAAGGAACTAAGCACACAGTATGCAAATGAAATTCTCCTAGCCAGTTTCGGCCACGGCGGCCAATCTCAACGGAGACCAGCCAGGTACGCAGGAGATATTAGAGTGCACAAGTGTGTGCGCAATACACAGGTGCACTCGCTATTCCTTCACTCTCATAGTCCGGTGAGACGGCAATCCGACATGACCGGAGAGAGATCAGGCGCAGGACCAACGGCTTTACGTGCTTTCCGAGGCACGGGGGTATCACACCGCCAACTTCCTGACTCCGAGCTGCGACTGAGTAAATTTTAAGATGAAAAACCCAGTCACAATTTTTTGGCTCGACCCGGGATTCGAACCCAGGACCTCAGCGCGCAAATCGTACTCGTAATGCGTACGCAATACCACTACGCCACCGAGGCAGTATGCAAATATGAGAGTAAACTTGTTATACTCACGCCTTTTATCCCCTAAGGGGTAGACAGAGGCGCAACTAGTGCACCCACTTTTCGCCGTGCGTATTCCGTCCCATGATGTGATAGGGGGCGAGCCTATCGCCATATCGGGCACAAATTTTAGACTCCGGGCTGATACTGAATAGTAAAATCCAATGTCACTGCCCGACCCGGGGATAGAACTCAATATCTCAGAATTGCAGTCGCGCCGTAATACAACTACGCCACCGAGGCATTCATATTTAGTACCTTCATAAAAGTTTTAACCAGGCTCAAACTTTATGGATATTAAAGAGGCAAAATGTGGATCTTGGATCCATTAAAAAATATTTTTAGACCCCTCTATTTGTAACTATTTTTTAAAAAACATTCGTATTAAGTTTTCTGGCCAAAGAAAATTACATAAATCTCAAAATCTGAGGACTTTAAAATTATATTATATGATTTATTGCAGTCTTAGTTTTTGGGAGTACTATTGAAATATATATAAACTGTCTTGGTTAGAATTTGAGCCTCGTTTTCGGCATGTCCTTTCAAAAAATTTAATCACAGATTACCCAAGCAGCTATTTTAGCGCAACGAGATACCCCGGGGCATGCACATGCGCCGAAGAAGGCCACCGCGGGTTTTGGTTCGTATGCCGTTGTACATAGTGTTAGGGACTCGGTCCAATACCCGCTCGGATTATGCTATGCTCCCAAGTGATGACATCGGGCCGTAAGACCGGTGAAACCAACATAACCGTTCCAGTAACCCCCGGTGGTGGTAACGATAACGCGTTTTTCCCTACGAAAAAAAGGCTATGCAACAGACGACCTATGGAAGAACTACAGGTCAGGCAAATAGTTTTTTTTTCCTTTATAGTGCTTTAGGCGCATAGTTGTTGTACTATTGTATTTAACCCATTCAAGCTATTTATTTTACCTTATTTTACCTTGTTATCAGCTGTAAATATTTCGTTTTCATTCAACTACTTTAAAACTGACAATTGAATCAAGTGAATTATGCAACTTAATTAATAGTATTGATGGTTATATCAACTAAGCGAAATTATTAGATAATATAATATTTATTACATTCTTCCCATTTCTTATCCACATTCATCTTTCTTAAAGATTGATCAACAATTCCTCTGTCATAATTGAATCACATTTTCTCTGTCTACCCCCTAAAGTTTAGGCATCATAATATATAGTTTCTTCTTATCGCGTACTTGTTTTATTGATTTCGTTACAGAATTAATTTTGAAGAAACTCGAGACGTCGAAGTAAGTCAACAAATAAAGCAGTTTTTTAATTAAGATCTTTCTGATTAACTGAACTTTGTATTTATTTATTCATGGAGGTGACCCGTATTGATTAGGCGATAACAAAAATTATATACGAATCTGATAATTTAACTAGATTTATTGTTATTATACTTTATTACGGGTTTGGTTAAGTTATGATTATTATTGAGGAAAGAATTTCTAAGGTCATCTTTGAAACAATCAGAAAATCGTCGCCGTGCTAACAAGCTATATATTATTTTCATAATCGCTTTACTAATAAACTTTTTTATTATTATTCTAACATCTTATGTCTCAAGGTGACGGGCGCAGTAGAGTGCCCCACAGTACTCTGTAATTCAAAGTTATGGATGGTATAAAGACAGTCATCTCGTCATTCAATTGCAATCAAAAACATATATCGCACCTTTAGGACGAAAACGACACAATTTAAAAAATAGAAAATTGAGTTGTCATTTTTAAATGACTAAAAACTAGTCCCTTATTTATAAAAATATAATAAAAAAGGGACCGATATAACAGTTTTGTCCTTTTCCTGCCTAAATATGGCTGTGTTTGAACTATTGTTGTATTGTCTTCGTTTTAAGTAATTTTATGACAATAACCCAATTTTCTGTCTTTTTGAATTGTGTCGTTTTCATCCTAAAGGTGCGATATATATCTTTAAGTAATTCAGGCTTATTTTACATCATGAGTGATATTCCTGCCCCTGAATCATTATGTGTTACGGCAACTCTTAAGATTTTTGATTTTACATCTAATAAACAAACTGGATATACGTTTACATAAGTTTGGACTGAATAGCCCTAATTCCATTTTTATCCACGGAGTGAGCAAGCAACCCCTCACTCCCGATCGAGAGCGCGGCATCAGCACACCTCTTGATTAGGCACGCCAAAACGGCAAAACGCTTTTATTTTTAATGGGGGGCGAAACGCTTGGATTAGCGTTTTTTCTAACGAGCACAAACATTGTTTTGTTCCTTAAATAAGCTGAAATAAGGGAGGGTTCCGGTGTTTTTGTCATAAGTGACGAGTAAGTAGGTCATATCTCCATTAATTTGTACGATATCAAAATTTAGGTTCACCAAAGTTTTGACGATTTCACGGTTCACACCTTAAAATAATGTAATAGGGAAGGACAGAGAGTGTTTTGGTCTTCGGAAGTTTCACCAATCATAAAATGAAATATCAAGTGGCTACGACATGTGCGACGGTACTGGCAACTAAAACTTGCAAATAATTGCTTGCGGCCTGTCTTAGTGAGAGCTAAAGAAGCCCCCGAACTCCGAATGATGCTCTTACCATCTACGGGCGTCACGTTTGAGTGAAATCTCAAGTAGATATTAATATATTTAGCTATTTAATAAACCAAGCTTAAACTGTCACTTAAGAGCTTGTTCTCACCTAAGCGCCGTTACACAAACAAAACTTAGCTTTCAAAATCCGTCACATTTCGTAACTTATGATGACATTTAAGCTGATGTTAATTTGAGTTTATGAATTGGGACTATCTTAAGATGCTGCCCTTAATTTGACAGAGTCTCAGCTGATATTGCACTTCAGAGCGGAATTGAGTTGTATCTCATAATACGGTCCAACGACAGCTGCAAGAGACATTGTTAACCTAACCCAACCTTACCTTAGACCTCGTGACCTTTTGTTTATGGCATTGAGTGACGAGACGAGAATGCCGTTCACCTGATGATAAGCGATACGACCACCCATAGACAGTAGCAACACCACACAGCACCTTGAGTGAAAAAGTACTGTGTGACATTCCACTGCGCTCGTCATCCTGAGACATAAGATGTTAAGTCTCATTATGTCCAGTAATTACACTGGCTACAATGTCCTTCAAACCGAAATACAACAGTGCATGAATACTGCTGCTTGGCGGTAGAAATAGACATTGCGGTGGTACCCACCCAGAACGGACTCTTACATATGAAAGACCTACCACCATTAAAAGCTTATAATACTTAGCCTTTAAGTATATCCAGTTCAAACTGACCGGCATAAATGTGTAGGCCAGGATAATCACTCGTCAGTTGACACTATGTATGGCACCGTCTCCATTCACAGGTGCAGTGCGGTATGTAATAATTATTATTATTAACTAGCTTTTGCCCGCGGCTCCGCCCGCGTGAATGAGTTTTTCCGGGATGAAAGTCCCGCTTTATATTTTCCCGGGATAAAAAGTAGCCTTTGTATTAATCCAGGACATGATCTACCCGTGTGCCAAATTTCATCGAAATCCGTTCAGTAGTTTTTGCGTGAAAGAGTAACAAACATCCATACATCCAGACATTTTTACAAACTTTCGCCTTTATAATATTAGTAGGATTGAATGTATCTTGACTTATCATAAGTGCAACTATGTTCGCCTACGTGATGAATAAAGTATTTTTTTTTTAGTTAATCATAACGCGGAACCCTTCTGTTGTCTATTGTTTTTGTTTCACTTTTTACCCTGTAAGCGGCTTATCTGGTTAATTATCCGGGCCCTGATTATCCTGATATGAAACAAGATGTAGAAATGTATCATTATATGGTGTATTTCATTTTATATTGATAGAAAATATAATAGAAAATTTTAACTCACATTGAATGAGTTTTCTAGCGAGTCGATCTCTTTTGAAACACTGATGCAAAAAGGACTTTAAGTTTATAGCTGACAATGTTGCTCCGCTGCACCTGATGTTAGGTGAAATAAAGCCTGAAGAAAGTTTCATCCGGCGGGAGATAAAAACATCTTAAGACGGTGGGCACAGTTATGCCGGCCTAATCATTTCTTCACACTCCGCTCTGTGTTATGGTTCTTAGCTTCCACACAAACCTATCTTTATTGCTTTTTTTATTAACGATGAGATGAGCAAGTCGCTTATTGGTAAGCGAAATGACCGCTCATACACTTTAATAACGAAGCACTGCACTGCGTTCGTCATGAGATATTAAATGTTAAGTCTCATAATGTCTAGTACACTGGCTACTATACCAGCCCTGTATTATACTGCACACACTGAGCACGGGCCTCCTCTACTACTGAGGGTTTAGGCCTTAGTCCACCACGCTGGCCTAGTGCCGGTTTGTAGACTGCACATACCTTCGAAATTCTCATAAAGAACTTCTCAGATATGCAAGTTTCCTCACGAAGTTTTCCTTCACCGTGGAAGCGAACGATCACAAAGAATACACACATAAATTACTCAAAAAGTCAGAGGTGCGAGCCCTTGGGTTTAGAACCAGCGAGCATTCGTCTCGGCAGTCCAGTCTACTCCCAACTAGGCTATTGCCACTTCATCACATCACACTGGATACAATAGCCTTCAAACCGAAGCACAACCGTGTCTTCGCAATACTACTATAAGTACCTAGTGCTTACAAAGACCAAACTCACATACGAGGACCTAAGGTAAGCCTTAGGTTCTAGACCATCATTAAACAAAAAATATTGCTTTCTTGTACCATCCTTGTAAGCTTGATATTCTAGTTACCTCACTTGTCGTAAACAGCAAAAACTCCATGTAGGCAGTTAGGTTGGATTCGGGATTCCGAGTCAGGGTTCGGGCCGGGCCAATCTAATTTGGAACCGTGGGCGGGCCATTAATTCTGCATTACTGTAAGAGCTACACGCCCTGCCACTTCTTGCTGTATTATAAAAATCTATATCGAAACGTTTGGTGTACACTGTGGGCCGAATATTATAACTCAGCACTACATAATGTGGACGATAGCCTAGTTGGGAAATAAACGGTTTGCCGAGACAGTCAGAAAAGTGTATTCATCAATTATCGTTCGTTTAACGGTGAAGGAAAACATCCTCACGATATGTACCTACGATCACTATTGTCAGATATGTAATCTACATATCTATGTAGGTAATATACCTTTTTTTTCGCGGAGAAAGTGCCTTATTACGACCGCCCAGCCTTCAAAGGGGGCGACTGAGCGGTTATGTTGGGTTCACCGTGCCTTACGACCCGACGTTGAGCCGCCCGGAGAGATAAAACCATCGGGCGACCGCCGGGCCGAGTCCCTAACCTATGTACAACGCACGGCATACCAACAAAAACTCCGCGGTTAGGTACGGCTGCGGGCTGCCTCTGACGGAAGTGTCTAAATTGTCGTCCGCAACCGCCCCTGCACGGTGCAGCCTAGTGCGGTCCGTCCCCAGTTTTGGGGCTCAGAAGCCCCCGCGCACCGAAGGACGCCCTCGGCGTCAAAGGCATCGTGAGGCCAACCTGCCACGCATATAGGTTACATATCTGTCAATTTTCTAAAAAACAAATATCCTCAGACGTGTGAAGCCTGCTAACCCGCACTAGGTCAACATGGTGGAGTAAGCCTAAGCCCTTTTAGAAAAGGAGGCCCGTGCTCAGCAGCGGGCAGTATATAATATAGTATACAATACTCATTTTAGCCGCCGCCATTGAATGTATGAGTACTAAATCAAAAATGTCAAATAGCCATTATTAATGGCCGACAGTGTACTTACAATAACAAAAGCTCGCACGCAACACCCTGACGTGCAAACACGATATTTGCGTTTGGCCTTTTTTTGGTTACTCAATAATACTCCGAGTAATCTACACTTAAGTAAGTTCTTGCCGCTAAGTGGAAACAGAAATTCGGAATCATAGCTCGATTGTTGTTTGGAGGCTAATAAAAGAGGTGTTAGTGCTTTTAGCTTAGTAAGGTGCTTTACTGAGCTTGTAGGTTTATAAATGGTAGAGCTTATATTTTTTCATAAAATTAAGTGTTTCTATACATTTATGGAGAGTGGTAGCTGTAAGCGATAGACAGACGATTTGATGAAGGTCGCAGGAACTCGCTGGACGCAAGCCGCCTTCGACGGGTCCGTCTGGTAATCTTTAGGGAGGCTTATGTCCAGTATCGGACATCATGTGGCCGACGCTGATGATGATACATTGTCTTGGAGACACAGCCACAAAAGCCCTTGCGTTGCTGGTGCTTATAAACAGTGATCTTCACCATACCAATAAATGATATACTACATTGGATTCTGCAGAAAAGGAACCATACTTTAAAGCATGCAGCTATAAGTATTGTAACTTACTAATTCTATGGGTGAATATCCTGAAATAAATGCAATTTAATTTAATTTAAAAGATAACTTGCATTTGGATCGATGTAGACCTCCGATAATTACGTCTCATATAAAACCAACATCGATACCTTTGCCCCGCGTTATATTGCTGTGAATATTAAATAAATAAAATAAAATACTTTATTCATCACGTAGGCGAACATGGTTGCACTTATGACAAGTCATACATTAAATTGATTGCAATAATTATTATTGATACAAAAGATCACTTATATAACTACCGACAATTTTATTGAGATTAAAAACAATGATGAAAATTAAAAATTAAAAAGCCAGCTTGGACTGGCAGGAAAGGGGATATAAAAAATAAAAGATCATTATTATTACAAAAATTATGGGAGGAACGCGTCGCGATCCTCACCGGTAAGGACACTACAGGTATTAATGCTACTACTAACTCCAGGGCATTTCATCATCATCCACATTGAATCCACTGCTGAACATAGGGACACATTCACGCCTTTTTATCCCCGAAGGGACAGGCAGAGGCGCACCTAAGTGCACCCACTTTTCGTCGTGAGTATACCGTCCCATGATGTGATAGGGGGCGAGCCTATCGCCATATCGAGCACAAATTCCAGACTTCGAGCGGATTCTGGATAGAAACATCCAATATGACTATGCCGGGGATCGAACCCGAGACCTCGGGATTGCAATCGTACCGTAATAAACTACGCCACTGAGGCAACCTGAACATAGGCCTCCCGTAAATATTTCCAGATGAAGCTGTCAAAATGATACTGCAATTATTGTGAATTTCATATGTTTTCTCAAACAATGTTTACCTAATCGATTATTATCGACGAGTTTTCCAACTATAGTAACCCTAGTAATTTTTACCTAGTTGTAAACAACATAGCAACGCTAATCCCCTAACACGCACCATTTTAATTCCAAAAGCGACACACGCAGCCGTTTAAAGCACATTGAAAAATCCTCACACCCGTGTACGACCATAAATTTTATCTCCACTTGTAAAAACCTCGGAGGAACTCGTAAAGTGGAGTTTCATAAAAATTCACGCGTCACGTGTGCGCACGCCTTTATGTGCCATCGACCGCCCCGTATTATGTGACAATTTTAAATATTGTGTATTGATGTAGACGATGCCTTAGCCGAGTAGCATACTGCGAACTGGGAGGCCTTGATTTCGATTTCTAGATTGGGTATTGTGTAGGTTTTTGTAGCATAAGATGGTGATTCTGTTTCTGGGTCCTTCCGCCGTAGCGTGAAGAAGCAGCTCAGTAGGCCGGCATGATTGTGTCGAATGGCATGAGATAACCATCTGCTGCCATTCGATTCTCTATCTGGACGGCATCGCACTTACCTTCAGGTGAGGTGCAGTCACTTTGCCGTGCCCGAATAAAAACAAATTAAAAAAATGTGCTTTCTTGGGAATCGACTTGAAAATCTCCAAGTCCACAGCCCATACTGTCTAACTCACATAAACTACATAGCGAAAATAATTATTTTGACGTATTCTTTTAAATAAAACTGCAACGTTCCACAATTTCAATAGTAACATAAATTCAACTAACCGACTAGCGGTCTCGCATATCTCCGGCAATAGCCTCGGATAGAATAGAATCGTCGGCCGTCGCCGCAGAATGCTCGCTAGCACGTGCCCCGCCCACATTCAAGCAATTAGACGCCCAGAGCCCTCAAAGAGAATACCCAGACTAGTATTCCAACAAAGCAACAAAGACATTAAACAGTATAATAATTATAGACCGGACTTCAGGCCCAAATTTTTCGTCCAGAACCTATTACTCGTGGGTAATTAGTCGCTGTCTTATCTGACACATTCATGTGCCAAGACGTCTCGGTATGCGCAAATTTTGTACAGAAAACATTGATGTAATAAAAACCCTAATACATCAATGACAGAAACCAATATTTTGGAAGGAAATATGCCAGTTTGCGCCGTACGAACAGGCTTAAAATTTTTGTGTGAAAATGTTCCCAATTTCCGCTCTATGTATGAAATGAAGTAAATTTATTCGAACCCATAAAATGTTATACATTATTTAGATTCAGTCAATATTAACTCTACCACCAGTTCGGAAAGCAGTTCTTACTAGAGAAGAACGGGCAAGAAACTCTAGTGTTGCTCTTTTCAAAATCAGTTCAAGGTGTAAAATACAATTCACAATATAGAAAAATAAATAATATGATATTTTTGTTTAGAGCAGTACATTTATATACTCGCAAAAAAGGTAATAAATTTTAAAATCCTATACGAGTGCATAACCCTCTCAGGAATAATGTAATAATTTGATCTGAAATTCTTCAAGATGTCGTTATTAATCTAAGTTCAAGATATACCCCTAATACTTAGATGTAGTAAGCGATAAGGGCAGACCAGTCCACACAACAAGCAGCACCCGCTCACGAGTATGAACCATGCGCCAGCCATCGGCCTCCTCAACCATATTGCAGGGAAGTGGCCGACCCGGCACACGACGCCGCCGCAGGCACAGACAGTTGTGTGTCATACCGAAGCCGCTCTTATAATCTTAGAACTCTTCGTATTCCAACTAGCAAACCCCAAATCATCAACCACATTCCAATATTATGACGTGTTAAACGTCAGTTCGATTCAATAACCAACGGGAATTCAAATTCGTTTGTGTCAGCCGTCACTTTGGATTATTATCCAATGACAATGCAGTATTTTTAATACTTCATCTGTCACTATTCATTATGGAGGAATGCGATTTTGATGTTTCGACTTTTGACGGCCGCGCGTTTTATAAACTGGCTGTTTACTTTATTTTTAAAGTTAATTAAAAGGAATTTGTAAATGGAATGCAAGGTTTTAATGAGATAGTCGTTAAACTTAAATTTTCAAGTGGTGGAATTTAAATTGATGAACGAAAAAGCAAATAATAATTACATGAACCAGTATTAATACTATTTTAATAAATTGGTTACTGACTTTTGTTTGTAGGGAACGAATTAATTCAGATTTATATAAATCCGGTACAATTTAATATTCAGATATTACATGGCGCAGTCTAAACGAGATCAAAGAGACCTCCGAGAAGCGCAAATAATAACACAGATTAATATCATGTTTGGAACACCTGTTTCTGGGAGTACACACGCACACACTGACGCCTTTTATACCCGAAGGTATTTTTATTTTTTTATTTTATTAGTATAGGCAGAGGCACCATTTGTGAACACACTTTTCGCCGACCCATGATGTGATAGGAAGCGAGTCCATCGCCATATCGAACACAAATTCCCAAATCCGGGCTGATAGGTACTAATTAGAAAACCCAATATCACTGTGGCAGACCCAGGGATCGAACCCGAGACCTCAGCATGGAAGTCGTACCGTAACCCAACTACGCCAACGAGGCAGTCATTTTAATTTTATTTAGTTTGACGAATAAATTAAATATTTAAGATTACAGAGAGTGCTAGAAAATTATATATCCTCGAAAACGTAAAAACATTACGCTCCTTCTTGGGTAGTCGTGCAAAAAATGTCACATCCCATTTGCCCGTAAAGCATGTTTATAAAATATTTTAATACATTTACATTTATGTGAACATTTCAATATTAAAATTTATTTTAATATTATTTTTGGCAAAATAAAACAAAAGTTTCTTTAGGCTTGAGTCACGTCCGTAGCTTACATATTATTAGAAATGGCCACAATCTGCAGTGTTGTTTTTTTATATAGAAGCTCAGCATAATGACTGCACTACACCTGATGATACGCACAGTGCAGTTTAAATCACTATTTGGCTTGCACTGTGCTTACAATTTGCATTGGACGATTATCCCATGCCATTCGACACAATAATGCCGGCCTGCCCAGCTGCTTCTTCACGCTACGGTGGAAGGACCCAGGATTATAGGAAGGAGGGAACATGTGTGCCGGCAAACTATTCCACAGTATGATGGTGCGACAGAAGAAGGAATTGGCGAACCTATTTGTGTTTAATATACTATCGTACATTACTACATGACATGTATATTCATTTATTGAAATAAGTATTAACTTACAATCAAGGGTGAGGTTAACATAAAAATAATACCAAAATCATAATCACTATATACTTAAATGAATTTCAATAAGTGTAGCAAATCATAATATTTAAACTGTTTACGCTTGTCGACAATAGATGACTCTGTACAGTTTCACCTAATTACTAAATCGCAATTTCAAGATTCTTTTCGAGATAATGACCATAGAAGATGATGCTGTGACGGCTCAAAGTGACAGAAAATGTGACGATTTTCGAGTGACAATTTTTTCGACATAGATTTCTCCCGTGCGTCGATAAAGAAGTTTCACTTCAATAACTAATATATTACGTAAAAATGGCTACGTATTACATATGAACTACACACAACTTTTTCGTTGCCTTACATTTTTTGAGATGTCACAAGACCAAACAAATTTATAATATTTGAAAAAATTAAAAAATCCTCCTAGCCAGTTTCGGCCACGGCGGCCAATCACAACTGAGATCAGCCAGGTAGGCAGGAGATATTATAGTGCACAAGTGTGTGCGCAATACACAGGTGCACTCGCTATTCCTTCAATCTCATAGTCCGGTGAGACGGCAATCCGACATGACCGGAGAGAGATCAGGCGCAGGACCAACGGCTTTACGTGCTTTCCGAGGCACGGGGGTATCACACCGCCAACTTCCTGACTCCGAGATGCGACTGAGTAATTTTTTTAAGATGGAAAAACCCAGTCACAAAGTTTTTTTTTGGCCCGACCCGGGATTCGAACCCACGACCTCAGCGCGCAAATCGTACTTGTAACGCGTACGCAATACAACTACGCCACCGAGGCAATCAAGTTTTTTTTTTTCTTTATAATTAAGTCAATAACAATATTCACGCAAACAAAATTCCACACACACTCTCTAATTGGCGAATAAAACACAGATTTAATTATTCAAGTTATTGTTCCACTTAACGTAATCTTTTTTCAAATCGACAGCAAAGTGTGACATTTAACATTAATTTTGTTAGTGGCTACATCTGCGTAAAAGCCTGTTCCTGTGAAAATAAGTCGCCATTAGCACTTTAGCTACGTCGTGAAAGAATAGGTCAGATATTGAATTCGTTCACTTACAAGTACCTATAGGTCTGAATCATTGCAAATGAAAAACTGGTGTTTTATTTTCATGTATGTAATCTGCTATATACCAACTTCATCTTCTATAATATATCATCATCATCATCCACATGACATCCACTGCTGAACATAGGGCTCCCCTAAAGATTTCCAGGCGGACCTGTCAAAAGCGGCCCGCATCCAGCGTCTTCCTGCGACCTTAAAAGCAAGCCAAAGTGGCAATAGGCAGGGAACATAGTTCGCAGAACTAACGGCAGATGGGTCAAAAAAGTTCTCGAATGAAGATCGCGCACTGGCAAGCATAGCGTTTTTTTTTTAAGATAGAGGGGGCAAACGAGCATACAATTCACCTGATGGTAAGTGATCACCGTCGCCCATGAACATTTGCAATACCAGGGGGTACAGAGATGCGTTGCCGGCCTTTTAGGTGGAATACGCTCTTTTTTTTAAGGTCGCCAGGTCGTATCTGTCCGTAAATGCTGCTGGCGGCTATTGGTTCCATAGTTTAGTTGTACGTGGTAAAAATGACGAAAATTTCGAGCGTTAGACGTCCACCTGCAAGGCGTACAGACTTGATAAAAGTCGCAGAAACATAATGTATACCTCCACATATTTACATAGACTTCATCTAAATTTCAAGATAAATGCAATGCAATCAACCATGTATTATATACTGCCCACTGATGAGCACGGACCTCCTCTAATACTGAGAGGGGTTAGGCCTTAGTCCACCATACGGGCCTAGTATGGGTTGGCATTCGAGATAAATGTGCGATATTAAATAAATTTGATTAAAATTGATTGAATGCGGTGAAATAATGAGTTTTTTTTTATATTTATTAATTGTATAAAATGACTGCCTCGGTGGCGTAGTTGTATTACAGTACGACTGCAAAGCTGAGGTCTCGGGTTCGATCCCCGGGTCGGGCAAAGTGATATTGAGTTTTTCTGTTCAGTATCAGTCCGGAGTCTGGAATTTGTGCCCGATATGGCGATAGGCTCGCCCCCTATCACATCATGGGACGGAATGTCGGCGAAAAGTGGGTGCACTAGTTGCGCCTCTGCCTACCCCTTCGGGGATAATAGGCGTGAGTATATATGTATGTATGTATAAAATGAAAATACTTATACTACTACGAAATATCTTTGAAGCTAATGTCTCCAAGGGAATATTAACTGAGTATTGTAATATAAACTTTGTAAATAATCCGACAATGTAGAAGCCGGCGCCATATTTTTAATTACTGGCTTGCTTTAATCACATTGAGCTTTTAATATACTTTAAAGCTCACTAAAACTGGAACGAAGGTTCCGTATCGGATTTAACGTTGCATAAAAGTGATTTCCTTTTACATTTTCTTTGGTGAAATTATTTGAAAAATCGCGGTTGTTATATTATAACGAATAGGTTTACTACTTATTTTGGTAAGTAGCCTGTGAAATCCTCCTAGTCAGTTTCGGCCACGGCGGCCAATCTCAACAGACATCAGCAAGGTACGCATGCGATATTACAGTACACAAGTGTGTGCACAATACATAAGTGCTGCACTGGCTATTCCTTCACTCTCATAGTCCGGTGAGACGGCAATCCGACATGACCCGAGAGAGATCAGGCGCAGGACCAATGGCTTTACGTGCCTTCCGAGGCACGGGGGTGTCTCACCACCAACTTCCTGACTCCGAGCTGCGACTGAGTATTTTTTTTAAGATGGAAAAACAACTAGCCTGTAGTAAGTATATGGTACTTCAAACTTAGAGATAAAACCACTTAAATTTAAATCACTTTTTCTCCTTACACCTCGTCAATTTACGGTAGACGTAATACTTCATCAAGCAACTTGCTGAAAAATAGACACAGCTGCAAGCAGGGCTTCGACTTTGTGTTTCGTCCCATGATGTGATAGGGGCCGAACGTATCGCCATATCGGACACAAATTCCAGACAAATAAAGCCCTGAATCACGCAAATATAGGCCAAACATAACTCTTACGGAAAATCATCGCTTGCAACAGAAACATTTTATCGTGGACATAAAAAAAAACAAACCCAATAGGGTGGGCTGGTGAAATTATAAATCATACAGGGTCCAAAAACCCCAACATGTCCAGTTGACAAAAAGGGTGATTCGTGACAATTTATTGCAAGAGTTGCCGTTAGGGTCTGTTTACTTGTGCGTTTAGATTATTTGAAATGTAGAATATACAATAATATAAACCTTAATGGCTTCTTATATAGAAATAAAACTATTTTGCGGATTTTATCGCGGTTTTTTAATTTATATTTTCTCCCGACGTTTCGAAGGCTGTGCAGCACTTCGTGGTCCGCCCCGTGACCAAAATAGTTTTGGTTTGTAATGTGTTCTGTGCCGCTGCTGCTATTCTGATAGGGTTAAGACATCTCATTGTCAACTTTCACTTAAAAAACTTTCATTTAAAGGAATTATAACTGCTTTTATGTAGATACTCAACTATATATTATTAATTATTATTATTCCTTTTCGCACACTATACAATATACCTTAATCATTTTGCTAACTGAGACAAAAATTAAGTAGAAATACAATCGCGTTCGCAACGATACATTTCCTTAATTCATATTAAATTGTAGTGTGGACACTACCTTACATATACCCCAGCAGCGAATATGTTATATTCATGATAGTGTAGCAAAATAAAATAATACGATCAAAAATTTACATTGTGCTTACACATGACAGTTTTTTTAATAGAGTTACCAACGAGGCCTCGCGATAAGCAATCATGTGGAAAATATTACATTGCGGGTTTTGGGGTTTATTTTAAATAAAATTAATAATGAATATAGAGTTGACATTTTTTATGCAATAAGGTACTTTCAAAAAATATATCAAATGAAAAACTAAATGACGATATTTTTTGGACTTCACATTTAATTTTTATAACTGTATCTCAGAATGATATTTATTTAAATTTCATTTCATTAAACTCCACAGCTCTAGTTATCTTCTTTTAGAGTATAAGCACTAATCGTTTTCACTTGTAATAAAATGCATAAATACAACAATAATATAAACGTAAAAGCCAGGCCAGGTCAAAAGCAGGTAGGTTCGAAAAACTAGCGGGAATGAATAAAAAAGGTTGATGAAGACGGAGGAAGCGAAAGAAGTGTGCCAGAATCGAGTAAAGTGGCAATCCATAGTCACTGCCTGCCCCTATGGGATAGAGGTATGATACTATGTTTGTAAGTAACAAATACTTACACTACATTTCATATTGACGGTTCGCGGGCCAATTGACTTAGGTAAGCGACAGTTTCTTGCGACATTGAGGTCTATACAAATTTGAAATCAGCCCACTTTGCTTTGTTTTTTTAACATCTAGTATCGCTTCAGTTATTTATCCCGCCAATCGTCGATATAAACCAATATATTCCCAACCACTACAGCATAAACGTAAATTGAAGTCAAATTACAGCGATTGTTTAATATCGTATAATCAATAAGGCAGTCATGCTAGATCGGAAGGATTCCCACCAAATGGAGAGGTTTTGAAGACCACAAAATAATTTTTGAGAGGACAATTTTGGTGGGAAATATTACCTCGGTTTATTTATTACTAGATTTTGCCCGCGGCTCAGCCCGCGTTAAAAAAAAATTCCGGGATAAAAGTAGCCTATGTCATTTTCTGGAACCCGAACTATCTCCATACTTATTTTCTTGTGGTTCCACTCGCATAAAACTGTTTTCCGGGATTAAAGTCCCGGTTTATATTTTCCCGGTATAAGAAGTACTCTAGGTCCTTCCCAGGGTCTTAAAACATCTTCCTACCAAATTTCATCGAAATCGGTTCAGTGGTTTGGTTGTGACGGCTCCACTCGCGAGAATAAAATCCGGGATAAAATTCCCGGGTAATGTTTTTTCGGGATAAAAGTAGCCTATGTCCTTTTCTGGATCTCGAACTATCTCCATACTTATTTTCTTGTGGTTCCACTCGCAGAAAACTATTTTCCGGAATTAAAGTCCCGCCTTATATTTTCCCGGGATAAGAAGTACCCTAGGTCCCTGTCCCTCCCAGGGTCTTAAACTATCTCCCTACCAAATTGCATCGAAATCGGTTCAGTGGCTTGGCTGTGGCGGCTCCACTCGCAAGAACATAAAATCCGGGATGAATAATTATATTTTCCCGGGATAAAAAGTAGCCTATGTCCTTTCTCAGGCTCTAGACTATCTGTGTACAAAATTTCATTTAAATCGGTTCAGTAGTTTTGACGTGAAAGCTTAACAGGCAGACAGACAGAGTTACTTTCGCATTTATAATATGAGTATGGATATACTAGATTGTGATCGCGGCTCTGCCTGCATAAAAAAAAATCCGGGATAAACGTCTTTATGTTTAGCGGATTAAACAGTAGCTTATGTGTTCATTCAGGACATGATCTACCTGTGCGCCAAATTTCATCGAAATCCGTTCAGTAGTTTCAGAGATGTGCAATAACAAACAAACAGAAAAACAGACAGAGAGAAACTAATTCCAAAAAGCGCTGAATGGTGTTCCATTACTCTTTTTTATTCCATTGAATGACTAGACGATCATGCCGTTCGCCTGATGGTAAGCGATACGACCGCCCATAAACAGTTGTGACACCATACAGCACCTTGAGTAACAAAGTACTGTGTGGCATTCCATTGCGCTCGTCATCCTGAGACATAAAATCTTAAGTCCTGTAGTCATCTTCGAAACTACTGAACGGATTTTGATGAAATTTGCTATGGAGATAGTTTGAGACCCTAAAAAGGACATAGGCTATTTATCCCGGGAAAATACAAAACGGGTCTTTTATCCCGGAAAAGCTTTTTCACGCGGGCGGAGCCACAAGCAAAAGGTACTGCTATAATAATTCACATTCTCAATGACACTATAATTGAGTGACTCGAAATCGGAATCGGCTTGCATGTCGCATAATATAAAAATAATATACTGGAAACCATAAACAATTTAATACAATGATGTCTCGACCATTATCTAATCATTGGGCAGTTAACTGACGATATAAGCTATAGTGAACGACGTATCATTAATGTTCAATCGATACGCGCTGATTAAAGGGAGCGGTTGGCGCATAGACACTCGACTGAAAAATTATACTTAATGGAATACGACTTCTTTGTGTCTTTGCTCCTTATAAAAAAAATATCTAAGCATATAGACTGCCTCGGTGGCGTAGTTGTATTATGGTACGACTGCAATGCTGAGGTATCAGGTTCGATCCCAAGGTCGGGCAAAGTGATATAGAATTTTTCTATTCAGTATCAGCTCGGAGTCTGGAATTTATGCCCGATATGGCGATAGGCTCGCCCCCTATCATGGGACCGAATAACGGCGAAAAGTGGATGCACTAGTTGCGCCTCTGCCTCACCATTCGAGGATAAAAGGCGTGAGTGAGTGAGTGTGTGTGTGTGTGTGTGTGTGTCTGTGTATCTAGCCATATAGAACATCGTATCCGACAGTGGAACAGTATATAATATAGGGTTGATAATATTATTATGTGTCAGGATGACGAGCGCAGCGGAATGCCACACAGTACTTTATAAGTCAAGGTGCTGGATGGTTTTGCTACTGTTTATGGGTGGTCGCTTATCATCAGGCGAACGGCATGCTCGTCTCGTCATTCAATGCAATAAAAAATATCATAGTTCTTTGTTTATACGGACTCGATATATTCAACAATAACGCATATCATTTGTACACTCACATAATACACACACACGCACACACGCGCCATTTTTCCCCGAAGAAATAGGCAATTTGTGCCCGATATGGCGATAGGCTCGCCCCCTATCACATCATGGGACGGAATAATGGCGAAAAGTGGGTGAATTAGTTGCGCCTCTGCCTACCCCTGCGGGGATAAAAGGCGTGAGTGTATATGTAATATGTATGTATGAATAGGCAAAGGCGCAACCAGTGCACCCACTTTTCGCCGTGCGTGTTCCGTCCTATAATGGGAGTGATAGAGTGCATGGAGTGACAAGACATGATTATTTTTGGCCGATGGACAGACTAAACTCGGAACGTGAGTCATGAATCACACGCGGGCCATTTTGGTTTCTTTTAAGCTGGGTACTCACTTAGTGGTGTAGCATGTAATGTATCAGATACGGTATCAAGTGATTACGTAGGCACGAACCCGCTGCGAGCCGCTCGCGCGTGGAGCGCTGTAAGCTAAGGCGGTCGTAGTGTGCTCGTAGTAGATAGAGCTAGACCGTGGACGAGCCGTACCCACTTGCAGGTTGATACAGTATGTTACATGCAACACTGCCAAGCCAGTACCCAGCTTTAGACCTTGTATGTGGTCGTTATTCACACATTCAAATGTCCTTCATGACCATATTAAGATACCAAACGTAATATACTGCATCTGAAAAGGTAATGTAATGTATCGGACTGATGAAGGCAACTATATTTTATAGATCTAGAAAGTATTCTTCGTTTAATCAATTCATAAACGTTATTTTTTTCCAATGGTTTCATTACTTTTTCGTAACATATCGCTTACATTCCTAAAATCTCTGCTTACAGCCCAACGATGATATTCAATAAATAATTCAATCATCTCTTACGAGATCGTATATCCCGCACCGAGTCGCAGGCAGGACCTAGTGTTGCAACTTGCAATATTAATTGAGATTCAGTGTCGGCTGATGGGACTCTAATCTGATTGACGGCGCACGCTGCATCGGCGCACACGGATGATATCCGATCCCTATTGTCAAATTCACACCTCTCTAATATGATACCCTTGTATGTGCAAGATTACTTGTAAAGGTACGATTTATTACATAGTAACTGTGCCCTGTGTGACTTCCTGGGTGGCATAGTTTTATTATGGTAAGACTGTAATGCTGCGGTCTTGGGTTCGATCCCCATAATCATCAGCCACATGACGTCCACTGCTGAACATAGGCCTCCCACAAAGATTTCCAGATGGACCTGTCAGAAGCAGCCTGCAACCAGCGCGTTCTTGCGGCCTTTACCAAGTCATCAGTCCACCTTGCAGGTAGATGGCCGACGCTGCGCTTGCCAGTACGTGGTCTCCACTCTAGAACTTTTTTGCCCCATCTGCGATCAGTTCTTCGAACTATGTGCCCTGCCTATTGCCACTTCAGCTTGCTTATCCATTGGGTTATGTCAGTGACTTTCGTTCTTCTACGGATCTCCTCATTTCTGATTCGATCGCGTAGAGAAACACCTAGCATAGCTCTCTCCATAGCTCGCTGAATGACCGTGAGCCGTCTTAGGCGGCCCATAGACAGAGGCCACGTCTCTGTGCCGTATGTTATCACTGGTAACACATTGATTGAAGACTTTTGTCTTCAGGCACTGAGGTATTTTGAACGAGAAGATATTGGGATGTGATATTGGGGTTTTCTAATCCGTATTAGTCCGGAGTATGGATTTAATGCCCGATATGGTGATAGTCTCGCCCCCTATCACATAATGGGGATACGCACGAGGAAGGGTGGGTGCACTGGTTACGCCTCTGCCTACCCCTTCGGAGATAAAAATAGTGAGTATGTGTGCGTGTAACTGTGCCCATAACGTCATCTGTGTGGACTTATATCTATGTCTGCCTTTTGTAATTCTTGTAACACTTCCTCATAATACTGAGCACGCGTGACGCGTCTGGCCCGTCTCCCCTGTGTGTCTATCTGTCCCCAACTTACCCTATATGCTTACAAAATAAAGCTTAATATTTTCCGGTAATTAGATTTTGAATCCAATGAATGGTTTTATCGTGATACTACAAACGTCCGTTACATTTGAGAAACACAATAATCTTTATATTTTTTTTAAATTTAATTATGTATTCCTTGCGTCTTCCGGGTATTTTTTGTAAATTCACGCTTATTATAATATGTATATATTCACTAAGTAGCATCTCTTGTATGTAAAGGTTCGTTTGGTAGGTAATGTTTATTTCTGCCACTAAACAGCGTTGCTAGTCTGTGGGCGACCGTCTTGCTTACTAGCACCTATTACTAACATTAGGATATTTACCATTATAATATGGAAATACCAATCTTGAATTTTTATATAATTAGAGGTGGTTCTCTTCGGGTTTTTAACCTGTGGACATACTTTTCGGCAGTCCGTTCCACTTCCAACTAGGCGATCGCAGGTTTTTTTATGGCATTGAATGACAAGACGAGCAAGCCATTTGCCTGATGGTAAGCGATACGACCACCCATAAAAATAGCAACATCATCCAGCACCTTGAAGTACTGTATGGCATCCCACTGCGCTCGTCATCCTGAAACGTAAGACGTTAAGTCTCATTACGTCTAGTAGTTACACTGGCTACAATATCCTTCAAACCGAAACACAACAGTGCATGCACACTGCTGCTTTGCGGTAGAAACATACATTGCGTTGGTACCCACCCAGATAGACTCTTACATAGAAAAGCCCTACCACTAGTATTCAGGCATATTTATCTACATCAAAATACAATAACGCAGCAAATGGCAGAGGATGGGCATACTGTCTGTTTAATCCTCGCACCCGCCTTGCTCTGCGGTCATATTACTAATACATTGGGGTGCGTGTCCGCGCGGGGTTATGTAAAGGGTTGCGAGTGTCTTCTGCATTCACCCAAAAATACCGGTGTTCTTGCATAAGCCGACCTTCGTCAGGCTAGCAAGAGTTTAGCCCGTAACAAAAAAAAGTGGGGTCATTTGACTCAATAGAACGACATTTTTTATTGCATTTAAATGACGATAATGGTACTCGCCTTATGGTTTATAAGCGATATGACTACCCATAAACAGTAACCTGCAGCACCATAATAATAATAGCAGCCCTGTATTATATACTGCTCACTGCTGAGCACGGGCCTCCTCTACTACTGAGAGGGTTTAGGCCTTAGTCCATCACGCTGGCCTAGTGCGGGCTGGCAGACTTCACACACCCTCGAAATTCTTATGGAGAATTCTCAGGTATGTAGGTTTCCTCACGATGTTTTCCTTCACCGTTAAAGTGAACGATAATTAACTGCAGCACCATACAAAACTTTAAACAAAGTACCTACTGCGTAACACTCTACTGCGCTAGTCATCTTGTGGCATAACGAGTGAAGTCCCGATTTAAAAAAATACTACTACTGGACCGATTTAAAAAAAATCTTTCGCCAATATAAAGCTATATTCTTAGCTAGTAATATATGCTACTTTTTATCTCGGGGAATTATAAAACGGTACTTTTATCCCGGGAAAAGTCATTCACGCGGGCAGGACCGCGAGCCAGTGTCGTAAAAAGTAAGTATAAAGCGCCATAACTAATAAGTATGTAAGGTGCCAGAAGTATATGTCGGTGGTCTACCCCCTCTACTACCGAGAGAATTTAGCCCGGGTTTTTACAACTGTAGTTAGAGTAAACCTCGGTGTTATCAACCTGGACGCACACGCAGGGCTTCGGGTACGCCAGGTGTGAGGCGCTACGAACGCGTTCAGCTTAATAAGACCTGGAAAAAAGATAACCACAGGTGAAAAAACGGGGCCATAGTGAATTACGCTAGTCTAAAATGTATGTAATTAATTAAACGCTCCAAAAGATACCCCACCCCAACAGTAGTCAAAGAAACCATCACAAAGGACCGGGATGCAGTCGAAATTCGTTATCACAAGCAAAGCCCAAGCTACAGGCGCCTCCACCCTCATTAATATAATATTTATGATTGTAGCTTATAGATAGACATAATATCATACAGGGTCATTTTTACATTGCGTTACTAAATGAAACCACATATTCGTCTTTACCTCTACTAACATCGTGCTAAAAATTATCAATGAATCCTACTAATATTATAAAGGCGAAAGTTTGTAAGAATGTATGGATGTATGGATGTATGGATGTTTGGATGTTTAGATGTTTGGATGTTTGTATGTAAGGATGTTTGTTCCTCTTTCACGCAAAAACTACTGAACGGATTTCGATGAAATTTGGCACACGGGTAGATCATGTTCTGGATTAACACATAGGCTACTTTTTATCCCGGGAAAATATAAAGCGGGACTTTTATCCCGGAAAAACTTTTTAAAGCGGGCGGAGCCGCGGGCAAAAGCTAGTAACGAATACTTTCAACAAAAATACCGGTCGTAGTATTCCAATTTTTTTATCATTTTGTAGCTTATTGCGAATATGGTCTGTGCGTATAGTTGTGATTCCGCTGGACGCGGCAGACGGCAACGGCAGACTGCAACAACATGTGCCTCGTCGGCAGACGGCATTACTGTGCACTATTAAATTGTATGAGACCGATTAAATTCCGCACTTGCCGTCTGCAGTTGCCGTCTGCCGTTGCCGTCTGCCGCGTCCTGCGGAATCACAGCTTTACACTTTTTTATTTTACATTTATGGTTAAAATAACTTAATGAAAAGTGTAATTTTTAACGAGATAAGAATGGGGTTTCATTTATTAACGCAATGTCAAAACGACCTTGTATACCCTTGTTAAAAGGAATAAAAAACAACTTTAAAGTCTTCCCAGCTAAGTCCCACTTATAACCTTTTAAAACTCATACGATACGACACTTCAGTTATTGTATAGGACAGACATACGACACGTCTCACCCGCTTAAGTAATGACCATCTTGAAGACACTGAGCAGAACCGCGAGCATGTCTTAGAAACTGGAGTGTTTAATGAAGTATATTTCACGCCATATAAGAACTACTTCGGTATATTATCTAATATAGAGTATCCAAACCGGTTACCTTTTCACAGAAGTGTAGAAACCAAGCATCAAGGATAAATATAGGTTGTCTTAGGCCAGCCATAGACGGACCGCATGTTGCAGTTGAGACCGACTGCTCTAAAGCGGTCACGTTGAAGTCGTACAAGACTGCAACACGACCGCATAATGCAGTCGACTACGACTGCTTGGAGCAGTTGTTTTCGACCGCAAAATAATACTGATGCGAGTTCATTTACAAGATGGATTTCGATGAAGAAACACTGCTTCTTGTACTACTATTACGCAAGCGTAGGCGTAGAAGACACCGTAGTAAGTGGGTGCGTCCAATACTACAATCAAGAGAACAGCATGGAATATTTCATAATCCATACTTTGTATCCCCAGCTGAAAGAAGACACTAAAAATTTTTTCAACTACTTTAGAAAGTCCGTGGTTTCATTTGATGAATTAGTTAGTATTTTAAGCCATAAAATACAACAAACAGCGGGGAGCGGGAAGGAAGTGCCGCGCGGTCGGCAGCAACCGCTTGTAGCGGTCCGTGTATGCTGGGTCCGGCAGCTCTAAGTAGTCGACCGCATGGCGACACTCGACGGCAGAACAACTGCTCCGACCGCTCAGGAGCTGCTCGAGCGGTCCGTGTATTGCGGATATGAATTTAGTATGGAAACTGCAGATCGTCCTGTGATTGGGAGCCGACCTGTTATTATTTACCGGGCACATTTCCAGACTCTAGGCTGATGACACACAAAAACTTTATGTCACTTCACCCGAGGATCGAACTTAAGACCTCAGCACTCATACCACGTTCGATATACAACTAATTACGCTACCGAAACAGTTTAATAACCGACAATCGCAACAATGCATTTCATAAAACGACAAATGAAAATGAATACATTTATGTATTCGCAGAGCTTTAGACCGCGACTACACGCATGAGTCTTTTCGTGGTTCCCAAAAAAAATTATCTCACCAAAACTGTGTATTTCAGGAATAAAAAATTGCCACTAAATAAACTCACCAAACATAAAGACTTTGTTCGTATTTTTAACACAACATTTAAGATAAATTTTTAATATTATCTCGGTCCCATTGCCAACCTTATATTCAAAACCGATTTCCAAAAATCTAATCAAAACCCAAACTTACGCAGTTAGACCAAGAGATAACAATTTTTGAGTTAAAAACCTCGGTAATATCGCAGATAACGGGATACTTTATTCGTTTTTTTAATTTACGAGTAATTATGTCGACGAGCCAAAGTTCGTTTAAGCTGAATTACTGCGGATTCGCGGCCCGTGCCGAATTAACTATGGCCTAAAGAAATTTTACGGTCGTTTGCAAAAAATATACTTTTTGCTTTCGTTAATTGTTTAAACGTGTTTCTTGGATTTACGTTTATTTTTGGCTGTTGGCATTTTTAAACGCTGGTAACGAAGGAACAAGACTCATTGTAAGGAATTAGGGCCGGTAATAAACATCTACAATGCACACAACTTTCTCCCCGAAGGGCCGGCAGCCAGGTACAAGCAAGGCACCCACTTTTCGCATATTCGTTCCGTATCATGACGAGACAGAAGACGAGCCTATTTCCATATCAGGCAGTAATTCCAGACTCCATGCTGTGATACTGAGCAGGAAAACCCAATAACACAATTCAGGACCTCAGAGGGGTGTCGTATCGCGCACCTAATACATCTACACCCGAGGGAATGCACACCAGGAGAATCGATGAATGATGTGACAAGCAAGCTGGTCGCCTGGTGTTCGTTAAGAATGTCCGTGAGGGAAACAATATCTAAACTTTGAATAACAAATAGTGTGGCAACACTCACTCATCACCTTGGCACGTCCCATAATCTATACTAATGAAAAAAAATACAAACACGAATTGAGAACTTCCTATTTTTTTGGAAGTCGGTTAATTATAAAGAGGAAATTTTTGATTGTTTGTTTGCATGGAATAGGCTCCAAAACTACTGGACCGATTTGAAAAATTCTTTCACCGATATACAGCTACATTATCAGCAAGTAATATAGGCTACTTTTTATCGCGGGGAAGTATAAAGCGGGATTTTTATCCTGGAAAAACTCAATCACGCGAGTGAAGCCGCAAGCAGAAGTCTATGCCCAATAATTACATTGCCTTCAAACAGTGAATGCACAATGCAGCTTGGCAGTAGAAATACATATCGCCCAGAAATACATACAGACTGGTGATAGGACTCTCATATGTAAGAGTCCGTCTGGGTGGGTACCACCGCAATGTCTATTTCTACCGCCAAGCAGCAGTGTGCATGCACTGTTGTGTTTCGGTTTGAAGGGCATTGTAGCCAGTGTAACTACAGGACATAATGAAACTTAACATCTTATGTCTTAGGATGACGAGCGCAGTGGAATGCCACACAGTATTTTGTAACTCAAGGTGCTGGATGGTGTTTCTTCTGTTTATGAGTAGTCGTATCGCTTACCATCAGGTGAACGGCATGATCGTCTCGTCATTCGATGCAATAATAAAAAAAAACCTAGTAGGCACAGCCGAGCCGGCAAAGATTAAAATGTATACTGATTGTTTACAATTTACGCTTTTAATGTTTATGTAACCTGATAATTCTATATCTCTTAACGGTTTTTTATACGGGTACCATGAAAAAATGAAATCCTCCTATCCAGTTTCGGCTACGGCGGCCAATCTCAACCGAGATCAGCCAGGTACGCAGGAGATATTATAGTGCACAAGTGTGTGCGCAATACACAGGTGCACTCGCTATTCCTTCACTCTCATAGTCCGGTGAGGCGACAATCCGACATGACCGGAAAGAGATCAGTTGCAGGACCAACGGCTTTACGTGCTTTCCGAGGCACGAGCACCATAAATAATCTATGACGGGCACGGCATGACAGCCGCACTGATGCTTAGTAAACTGGGGTCCAGGTAGTGTTGACCTATGAGAATTGATTACCATCGCCAGTCGACATAATAATGCCAGCCTATATGTAACCGGGTATACAGGTGATTCCATTTCTAACGATTTGTTCTTAACTGTTATATAATTAATCTGACTTTGTATGCAAATGACTTAAAAAAAATATATCGTACGCCCAGATCAATACTGAATTATCTGGAAAAAATCTATGAATCGTGTTTTTTGTTTTGAGTAAATCCGCAAAATTTACCGATTCACACGAAACAAAAAACACGATTCACAGATTTTTTCGAGATAATTCAGTATTGATCTGGGCGTGCGATATATAAAGATTCAATGGACAATTGATGAAAAAAATTAAGCCCGGAGTTTCTTTCTGCCTTTCTTCTTCGGGTAGTCATCGCTTAGGTAGCTAGTGAAAGGCTGGTAGGTTAGCTAGGTTAGGGTCTATTATTGTCCTCACCGGTGAGGATCATGACGCGTACCTCCCATTAATTTTAATAAAAAATATTCTTCTTTTTCTTATCTTTCCTGCTAGCCCGAGCTTGGCGTCTTTATATATTTTTGATTAATTCTGTTCCCTATAAAAAACGTCTTTTGTTATAATTTGACAATTTGTAATAATAATTATTATTCATTAATGTATATTGACTTATCATAAGTGCAACTACGTAAGGGATAAAGTGTTTTATTTTATTTTTATTTTACTTCACGGCGCTTTTAGATCATGGTACCAAGATATTCCATACTATACAAATTTGAATATAATAAATCATACCATGCATTTAAAAGACTGCCTCGGTGGCTAGTTGTATTACGGTACGACTGCAAAGCTGAGGTCTCTGGTTCAATCCCCGGGTCGGGCAAAGTAATATTGAATTGTTCTATTCAGTATCAGCCCGGAGTCTGGAATTTGTGCCCCGATATGGCGATAGGTTCGCCCCCTATCACATCATGGGACGGAATACGCACGGCGAATAGTGGGTGCACTAGATGCGCCTATGCCTTCCCCTTCGGGGTTAAACGGCGTGAGTGTGTGTGAATTAAAAATTTAGATTAGACATTATTTACAAAAAGATTGGAAAAATTAGTTCGAATTCGCTCGAACAAGTAAATTATCTACAGCGTTATTGTGCTACTTATAATAAAAATTTAGCTAAAACAGTAGGTATGCTTAGATTCCGATTATAAAAATAATTTTACCCAATTACTTAGATTCTCAGTTTAATATATTTATCAAGTAAAACTTATTTCTTAAAAAAATATTCTTGATCCCAAAGCAGCTAATAGAGAATGGCAACAAAGACCATAGGTGTGTCGTAAAAACTGTAACGTATGGGCGACCACAAAGTGCCTGCTAAATGAATAATAAACAGCATGGAGTGATACACACTCACTTCGATTGCTGTACAATTTTGTAATGTTACGGCTTGTGTAAAAATGTAAAGTTGTATCGTTATATTGTATGAAAACCAACAACCGCTCTAGGCCAGTGTGGTGGACTAGGGCCTAAACTCTCTCAGCAGTAAAAGAGACCCATTCCCAATATAGATAGTATATAAAACAGATTGAAATTACATACACCTAGGTAGATTAATGGTAAGCAACGTAATTCAATGTTTTATACTATGAATGATTGACATCCTTAGGTTATTACATAAAATAACTTTTCCAGAAAAATATATAGCGAAACGCTTGGTAAAAGTCAAATTTACTGGTGGTAGGTCTCTCATATGTAAGAGACCGTCTGGGTGGGTACCACCGCAATGCCTATTTCTACGCCAAGCAGCATTGTGCATGCACTGTTGTGTTTCGGTTTGAAGGACATTGTAGCCAGTGCAACTTCTGGACATAATGAAACTTAATATCTTATGTCTCAGGATAACGAGCGCAGTGGAATGCCTCACAGTACTTTGTAACTCAAGGTGCTGAATGATGTTGCTACTGTTTATGGGTAGTCATATCGTTTACCATCAGGCGAATGGCTTGCTCGTCTCGTCATTCAATGCCATAAAAAATTTGTCCGTTTTTCCTTCCATTTCCTCCGCTCCCCATTGTTCTCCATCATGTATGTGCCATGTATGTATACGTGCACAATACCTTAGTTAAGAATGGAACGGTATGCAGTTACGAATGTCTGGAGTTTCAAAACCCTAGGCACACACTATTGACTTTCCGAAGCAACGGGTCTTTTGTTTATCAATTGTATAATCTTTCGGTTTAACGATGAAAGAAACCATCATGAGGAACTCTACATACCTGCGAATTCCTTATAAGAATTCCGAGGGTATGTAAGTCTCTTAACCCGCACTCTAGACCATCGCGGCGTGGTGGACTACGGCCTAAACCCTCTCAGTAGTAGTGGAGGCCCTTGCTTACTAGTGGATAGCAAATAATATACGACAAGTATTATGCGGATATTTTTATAAATTTTCTATATAACATAAAAAAACATGAATACACTTTTAATCAATATAAAACAATATTTTCAAATAGCAGAGCGTGGTTACGATCCACGGACCTCTGGGTTATGGGCCCAGCACGCTTCCACTGCGCCACTCTGCTTACGAATGAAGTGATGAAATTGTAGCATATTATTCACACTACCAAGGTTTAGTTTTATACATCATTATAAATTCCGTCCACATATAATGACATAATGTGACTTACAACCTAGATGACAAGTGGAGTGTCATGCTATTCTTCGTGACATTCGTGAACCACAACTCTAACCCTTACCACGACCGAGTAATACCGCCACCTCACCCGGTATAATCCCTTCCTAGCTGATTAATGCCACGGCGGCCAATCTCAATAGAAATCCGCCAAGTACGCAGGAGATATTATAGTGCACAAGTGTGTGCACAATACACAGGTGCACTCGCTATTCCTTCACTCTCATAGTCCGGTGAGACGGCAATCCGACATGACCGGAGAGAGATCAGGCGCAGGACCAACGGCTTTACGTGCTTTCCGAGGCACGGGGGTATCACACCGCTAACTTTAACTGAGCCGTAACTGAGTAATTTTTAGATGAAAAATCCCGGTCACAATGTTTTTGACCTCAGCGTGCAAATCGTACCCTTAAAGTTAACCCACACAAGTTACCCAACACAACAAGGCCACCGAGGCAGTCAAACTCACCTGGTATATCTGATTGATAAATACATCGCTAGGATATCCCATCAGTGGCGTAGCGGAGAATGGTACGCCCCGGGTGGCACTTTTTCTTTTTCAAAATAAAACCATTTCTTTTAATGCAGTTAAATGACGAGACGAGCATGCTACTAGCCAGATTATCATACGACCACCATAAACTACTGTTTATGGTGGAAGCGAACGCCGCACAGTGGGGCTAGGACGTGAAAAAAAACACGATGCGTCTCCGCTTCGTTTTATTGTGATTGGTTGAGAGACTGACGTGTCGGTCTCTCGATCAATCACAAACATCAAGATACCGATACGTCAGTCACTCAAAACGAAGCGGAGACGCATCGTGTTTCACAGAACTCTTAATTACAAAGTACTGCCGGTCACTCCACTACGCTCGTAACCTTGAGACATAAGATGTTAAGTCTCATAATGCCCAGTAACTACTCTGACTACAATGTCTCCGGACTGCCTCGGTGGCTTGGGTATTGCGTGCGTGGTACGACGATCGCACTTAAGCCCTGGGTTTTAATGCCGATTCGGTCTAAGTGATATTGGGTTTTACTACCCAGTGTTAGCCCAGAGTCTACAGTACCCGGTAAATGATAACATGCCCGTACCGTTTTATCTAAAACCTAACATAACTGGCACAATGTGGGTATGTTACACCTCTGCCTACGACTGAAAATGGGAAAAGGCATGATGCCTATATATGTCATTTCTACGGACTCTCAACGCATAAATATTGTAACACTTCCATGGATTAATTGAGGCATTATTTCTAATGATTATAAACAAATGTCATTGAAGACATACGTAACTACGCTTTTATTTACCGTACTATTACCTAAGCTACCTTAAAATGATATACCGGTCAGTTAGGAATAAAATGTTGTTTTCAATAACATACGTGGGCGAGATTTGTCGCCGCGCGTTCTGCCCGTTGTAAATCCACATTTGCCGGCTCAGATCTCGCTGGATATACGACGTGGCTGCACCCACATTATTGTTACCGTGAAACACCCAGCTGACATAGAGTAGGGGTGGTAGAGGGGACATTGCATTAATACCTTAAAAAACTCAAATCATTTTTTATGTAATTATGCCCCTAGAGGCACTTTTACACGTAATTTTTAACAATGTTTTCTTTTTTACTATAAGATTCTACCAGTGCTTCGGAAAAGCTCACTGACCTGAGAAGAAGCACCAAGAAACTCAGCGTTTAATATATATGTATTATGTATTACAAATTGCAAATAACTAAAACTTAAATAATTAATGCCTGTTTTTAGTTTACATAATCTAGTCTAGGTTTTAAATAAATTTTATTTGGAGTTGGGTTAATTAATGCAGATAGTATTCATTTTTTATTTTCAGCATAGTTTACAGTGTGACTTTGGATTTGGTCAACTTATACATTTACGTAACGAGTAGTATTTAACAACAAGCAGTAAATGAGCCCTTAATTATATATATTTTTTTATTATTTGACTGGTAAATCAGCCCTTAATGTTCTTTTTTATTTTATTTGAGTATCAATATCAAACTATCTATGGCAATGTTTTGTTCTCCTTGTAGTAAACTGGATAAAGTTATGGGCTGTACGTTTATATAAATGTTGATACAGTATTGTTTATAGTTTTTGTTGTGTAGCTGTTTGTTGTCCTAAAATAAATAAATATACACTACTATGTCTGCATTATTACCAAATAAAAATAGTAAAGTAAATTAGATTTTTTACTCTTTAAACTAAATGAAAGCTACCTAATTTTTCGATATTATTTTATAAATAAATAAATAATTATGTTAATATGTAGTTAGATTAATGAGCGCCAGTTAGAGATAAATATGGCAAATGGAAACTTAATTAACTACAGGACGCATGCTCACGCCTTTTATCCCCGAGTAGGCAGAGGCGCACCTAGTGCACTCACTTTTCGCCGTGTGTATTCCGTTCCACGATATGATAGTGGCCGAGCCTATCGCCATATCGGGCTCAAATTCCAAACTGATGATTCTGAATAGATAAATCCAACATCACTTTGCCTGACCCAGGAATCGAACCCGAGACCTTAGCATTGTAGTCGTACCGTAATACAACTACGCCACCCAGGCAGTAAAATTTCGAAATAATGTAACTGCAACGATTGGTCCCCTAACAAGACTACAGACCAAACCCCAAATTTTACACACAGTTTACATAATCTAGACGAACATTGATTGAAACAAGTACGCTCACAAGTCCGATACCTCTACGATAGTCCAATGTCGTAGGCATAATTCAGAACTCAACGTCCAATACCGAGTCTATGGTATCGGTTATGAATTTTTCATGGTGCGGCTGAGAACCCATGTGCCTGAGTAAGTAATGCCTTGTTTTTGGACGTACTGCACTATCGGAAATCTCTTTACTGACAGTATATTTTACGCCACATTTTATGTTTATTTCACTTATATTCAACGGATTGTGAACAATAATGGTTTATCTACACTATAATAACTCAAAAACTACTGGAGCCATTTGAAAACCTCTCTCACCCTTAAATAAATAAATTAATAAAATATTTTATTCGTCACGTAGGCGAATATAGTTGCACTTATGGTAAGTCGAGATATATTAAATTGATTATAATAATTATTATTATTACCAAAAATCACTTATATAACTACCGACATTATTATTGGGAGTAAAATTAAAGATGAGAAATAAACAAAAAAGCCAGCTCGGGCTGGCAGGAAAGGGAATATAATAAAGAGAACATTTTGATTAAAAATGAATGGGAGAAACGCGTCGTGATCCTCACCGGTGAGGACACTACATGCCCTAACCTAGCTAACCTACCAAATAAATACAAATTCATTCAAAATAGAACAAATAAGTACGAAAGTTTGTTTTTATTTGAAGTAAACGCAAAAACCGTTCAATAGATAGAGATGAAAAGTAAAGAAACATCAAAACATGGAACCAAACTTTATAATGCCCAGCTATTCCCTACAATCTGTATAACATATCAGTTATTGCACAATGCTGATAGCAGAAATAGACATTTCGGTGCTACCTACAGCGCTCACACGATACCACCACCACCAATACCATCTAATAGTGAGTCACTATCCATTAAGTGAGGGATCCAGTTGAAAACCAGCGCCAGGCACACCTTGCCTGGCATTTTATGCTGAACTGGATACTTTTCGACAGTATCGTGGGATGCACTTTGCCCGCACGCTTCATGTAATATATATTACTTTTATTAAATGTTTGTGTGCGTTTTTTTATGGTATCTAATGACGAGACGAGCATGCCTTTCGCCCGATGGTAAGCGATACGACCACCCATAAAAAGTAGAAACACCATCCAGCACCACGAGTTACAAAGCACTGTGTGGCACTCCACTGCGCTCGTCTTCCTGAGACACAAGATGTCAAGTCTCATTATGTCCTGCAGTTACACTGGCTACAATGTCCTTCAAACCGAAACACAACAGTGCATGCACACTGCTGTTTGGCGGTAAAAATAGATATTGCGGTGGTACCCACCCAGACGGACTCATGAGACATATGAGAGTCCTACCATCAGTATATTGTTCGAATAAATGTTTTTTTCTTTGTTTAAAATACTAAAATACTACCTACATAAACAAAAATAATTTCTGCTCAAAAACATGTTCTCCATTTTCAAACTCCCCTCAGGGCAAAAGCCAGTAACATTAACCGGAATTCGCCGAAACTCAAACGTTGACATGATGAAGTTTTTAATTGCAACATTCAGTTTCGCAGAATCACACAATGTTTCCGAATTTGATTTGTATTTCACGCAAATACGAGCTTGTTTCTTTATATAATGGCATGCTGAAGTTATTCAATTGAAATTTTGTCAGTGATTTTACTTTTTTTATCCTGGCCGGGATAAGATTTAAGATTAAAGTGTAGACTGGAGTCTACGGTAGGTATATTAATATATGATTATCTTACTAATATTATAAATGCGAAAGTTTGCGAGAATGTTTGAATGTTTGTTAGGAGTAAGCGCAGAAACTACTTAACGGATTTGGATGAAATTTGGCACTCGGGTAGATCATGTCCTGGATTAACTCAGGGGTTACTTTTTATCCCGGTAATTTGCTCCCATGGGAAAAAATGTAAATTTTAATCTGATTCTTGAAAAAGATGGCGCTGGTGACATACTGTGTTTAGGGACTTGTAGCGGGAAAGACTTACCATGCAGGTGAAGCCGCGAGCAACGCCTAGTATCTAATATTTACTGGTGGCAGTACTCTCATGTGTAAGAATCCGTCTGGGTGGGTACCACCGCAATGTCTATATCTACCGCCTAGCAGCAATGTGCTTGTACTATTGTGTTTCGTTTTGAAGGACATTGTAGCCAGTGTAACTACAGGACATAATGAGACTTAACATCTTATGTCTCAGGGTGACGAACGCAGTGGAATGCCACACAGTACATTGTTACTCATGGTGCTGGGTGGTGTTTCTATTATTTATGGATGGTCGTATCGCTTACCATCAGGCGAACGGCATGCTCGTCTCGTCAATGCAATAAAAACAAAGAAAATAATATAATGTAAACCAAGAGCTGTAATGGTACGTACCATTGGCGCTTGTAATCTAGGTAGGCTACAAACGCAAAGAATACTAACAACTTAACAGGTATCATTTACTTACCAATTCTTAACACTGACCAAGATAACACAGCTTAAACCGAAGAGTCACACATAAGTACTCATGGTGGTAGCATAGAGATGTTAAATCCCACGCACACGACTAGTAAAAACATAACCTCCAATAGCTATCTCATACTCGACAAATCAATCACAACTCGCTGTCAAAAAGCCAATTCAAATAAATACAGAAACCATAAATTGTACGGACAACTTTCCAGAATTTTTTTCACACAAACCGCATGTTACTAAATCCTTTGTGACGTCACATAAATCTAATACGTCGAGGAAAATAGAAAATCCTTGTACACGAGCTCAATTCAATTAACACAACACAGGGATCTATGTAAATTAGCTGTGTACCGATCCCTGGACGCGCATCCGCCAAGATACACCCGACCATGGCGAAGATGGGTACAGTAAATCAACAGTTTATTATCTTGCAAATAACCAACTCGTTCCTTCATTCATACATTATTCTAGAAAAACTCATCTCCTCAGACGAAACCGCGCGCAAAAGCTAGAAGTAAATGCTAAAAGTGAAGATATTGGATGTTTGTTAGAAATAAACGCAGAAACCGTTGAAAATATTAATTTAGTATAAACTCTTATCATCCCGAAAAAGGGCACAGGGAACTCGTAGTCGGATTTTTTCGATAATCCGTTTACACCGCGGCCTAGGGGGTGGCTTAATAATTGCAATTGGGGACATTTCTTTTTTATTTCCGCAACATAGGCCCATACTTAACGAAAGTATTCGGTAGTACCATACCAAACATGCCCTGTATTATATACTGCCCACTGCTGAGCACGGACCTCCTCTACTACTCAGAGAGTTAAGGCCTTAGTCCACCACGCTGGCTTAGTGCGGGTTGGCAGACTTCACATACCTCCGAAATTCAGAGCACTTCTCAGTTATGCAGGTTTCCTCGCGATGTTTTCCTTCACCGTTAAAGCGAGCGATAATTCACAAAGAAAACTAACCTTGGTACTAACAGGACTTTTATTCCGAAAAATAGTACTATTACATACTATCAAAGTGACAAAATGAACAGATACTTTTAAAAGTGTACTTAATTTCAATATTAACAAATACTTTCATGTCGAAAAACCACACAGTATGACTTATATTTCGTGAAAAATCTTTCATAGGCTGGTATGAAGCATCATCATCATCAGCCACATGACGTCCACTGCTGAACATAGGCCTCCCCCAAATACTTCCAGATGGACCTGTCAAAAGCGGCCTCCATCCAGCGCGTTCCTGCAGCCTTTACCAAGTCATCAGTCCACCTTGCAGGTGGACGGCCGCCGACGCTGATATGAAGCATAAAAAATAATGAATCTCTCAATGCACAGACGACTTACTGCCCTCCCATTCACTGCAACAAAGCCCTTATCTCAACGCCACACCCTTGTAGAGGCGAACAATGGACATCAAGGTACGAATAGTCGCCAGTTGGTGTAGCGACAGACGATAAGTGATGTTGTTTGATACGGGACAGGAGCACGATGACTATCTTTGGCCTTAAAAGAAAATATTATAAAGTTAGGTAATGCTATGAACGACATTGTATTTAATATATGTTATAGAGCAGTGCTATTCTTTAGTGACTGTGGTGGCGTAGTTGTATTACAGTACGACAATGCTGAGGTCTCGGGTTCGATCCCCGGGTCGAGCAAAGTGATATTATAAGCAACCACAGAGAAGAAAGAGAACATTATACAAAGTATTAACATGATAGAACAGTGCTACTTTCGAAATCAATGAAACTGGCTGAAATGCTGCACTTAAGTTGCTGACAACAACTTTTAAAGAGGACTTTCTTCGAAACGTTAAACCGAATATAGCCACGTTAGGCCCACCGGTCCCCCGACGGAAGTTTTACGGTGACGTCACATTTACGACGTCATAAAATTGTTGTGAAACTGTCAGTGGGATTTTGTAGCAAACGTGCGGTTCTTTTGCAATGTTTTATTCACACACGTATGGAAACACGCAGTTAATGGCAAACGTTGGCGCCAACGTTGGACAGCTCGTATGTAGTATTCACTGTATGTTTATGCAAACATGTACCTTGCTACAATGAATATAAGTGGTAGTTGACAGTGTTGGGACAAAATAATGTATTTCACTACGTTTGATTTTGTACTTTATTTATATGCAATAGAAGCCATTAATAAGACCAAAACCAAATAAGTAGAAATTTATTAATTTCTATCTATGTGAGCAACAGTGAACGCGTTAAAATTTCGTCTAACTATCTCACTCGCACACCTCCAATGTACTGAGGGTGACGTCAATGATAAGGTTGTGCATCCTTTACCTAATTGAGAATAGGGCTTAATAAAGGGACGGGGTTATTTGGGTCTCCGAAATATCATTCGCAATATGAAACAACATCGAACTATGATTTCACGTTGTCTATGAGACAGTGCCACCACCTCAGACGAACCAGCTCATCCAATAACTTAAACACATAACAAAATTCTTCACTGTCATCTCTTACGCGAACCATCTCCAACTATAAAGTTATGCAATTTAAAACATAAATAACGTTAAGCAACATTTTTCTTTAAAAGGCTCGAAGCAAGAACTCTAGACGTTAATACTGCTTGAACATTTCAACAGCTTTAGACAAGGAAGTGGTTTTTCATTTTACAGCAGGATTAGCGTGGCTAAATGTTTGTTGGTAATCCACGTCGTGACAATAGTGCGCTTGTTAAACATTATATTCCGGATTTTTTTCCGGTTTGCCGGTGAACGGACATGTTTCGAGATTAAAGTCTCTGGGTGATGAAGATGAAGGTATCTGGTAATGGTCAATAATACGCCGTCATTATGATGTAACAGATGTCAATTGCGGCTCCGACCGGGTGAAAAAGTTTTACCAGGATAAAAGTCCGGCTATATATTTTCCCAGAATAAAAAGCCTATGTGCTATTCAAGACTATAATCTATCTCCGCGCCAAAGTAGATATATCCGCTTTTTGTATTGAGTACTGGGCGTCTAAATCTAACCCGGCTCAAACTTTATGTATGTTAATGGGGGAAAATAAGGATCTTGGATCCATTAAAAAAATTAAATCTTTCCATTTGTATAATTTTTTTTAATAACGTTCATTATAACTCGCGTTTTTAAACAAAAAAAAATAACACAAATCTCAAAATCGGAGTACTTTAAAATTATACGATTTTTTCTAAAGGCCTCGTTTTTGGGAGTAGGTACTATCCAAATATATATCAAGCATGTTGGTTAGAATTTTAAGCCTATTATTGGACATGTCCTTTCATCTAGACCTGTTCAGCCGTTCTAACGTAATTGAGTAACAAACATGCATCCAAACTTTCGCATTTATAATATTAGTATAAGAGTATAGTATACTTCTAGCATTAGTAACGTCATATAAACAACGTCACCAACAAAATCTATTGCAATATATATGAACAGAAACTCAAATAGACTGCCTCGGTGGCGTAGTTGTATTACAGTACGACTGTAAAGCTGAGGCCTCGGGTTCAATCCCCGGGTCGGGCAAAGTGATATTGAGTTTTTCTATTCAGTATCAGCTCGGAGTCTGGAATTTGTGCCCGATATGTCGATAGGCTCGCCCCCATCACATCATGGGACGGATTAATGGCGAAAAGTGGGTGCACTAGTTGCGCCTCTGCCTACCCCTTCGGGGATAACAGGCGTGAGTGTATATGTATGTATGTAGAAACTCAAATAATGTCAATAGCAGTAATTTAAAATGTGACGCGGCAACGGCGTACCAGGCCGAATTCAAGGTATTTAATATGAGAGAATTGTTTCCTCAAGGAATATGAGCTTGGCTTCTTAATATGTAGCGAAATGTGGTTTCAGTGGAATATTACGAATATAATGTTACCGTGCGTACGTGTTATGCCGAAACTCAAGAGGTATTGAGTGAAGGAATATGATAAAATAACTCAAATCTTGACTGGCAGAGCCTAGATAGCCTAGATATGAAGTGAGATGCTGTCGTGAGGTAAGTGATAATTCTGGAGGCATATTACCTTCCTACCTTCCTGATTTTATAAATGTTTGTGAGTAAAGGAAACGGGCGAAATTGGTCTTGACCTACACTTATGAAACATGTATCTATATTTTTCTTTTATTTTTATGTCTCCCATTTAAAAATATTACATTGTATTACAATGGGGAAAAGAAAGTCAATTATTTTATGGATTATAATCGACTTCCTTTGTCGGAATCATCAGGCCGTCCTCTACAATGTTGCTAGTTATTAACACTAAGCCCAAGGTTCTATGAAGTTTCGCCCGTCTCCTTTGGCATTTGGTGCTCAGCTTGCTTATATGCGAACTGTCGAACTATGGCTATCTTTATTTTACACACACACTCACACACATACACACACGCCTCTTATCCCCGAAGGGGTAAGCAGAAGCGCAACTAGTGCACCCACTTCTCGCCGTTACTCCATCCCATGATGTGATAGTTAACGAGCCTATCGCCACATCGAGCATAAATTCCAGACTCCGGGTTGATACTGAATAGAAAAGCTCAAAATCACTTTGCCCGACCCGGGGATCGAACCAGAGACGTCAGCATTGCAGTCGTACCATAATACAACTATTTTTATTTTAAGCATACGTATATCACCTCATGTTAAAGAAAATACATTAAAGAGTATAGGTGTGACCCATAGTCTGAGTGTCTTAAGGGGTTTAATATGATCTATTTACATATTATATTTATAAAACTTACCAAATACCTACAAAAAAGAACACAGATCCTTACATCAAATTTAATAAATGATTAAAATATAAATATGAAGCACCTGCACAGCACGACGTTAGGGCACAATAAATATAACGCCTTGACGTTTTTACAGCGCGCCCTTAACAAATAGCTGGGACGTTGTACCAAATTAAAAACTTACCTCTTATTATACATAAATCATAACGAAATCAGTTGCCCTTTACGAGTAAGGATGTTATCGATTGTGAGGTTAATCGATTTTTTTATGTCGATTTCGTTTTGTGATAATTTTGGGTAAAATGTAAATTAGTTGATGACAGTTTTAATTACGGATGCAATCAGAAGTAATAAGAATTCCGGTGATAATTTAAAACTTGATATAAAAATGTTTTATCATTTCGTATTTTATACTCGAAAATGATGTAAACAATATAATGAATGCTATAATAATATATTACAACTCCATACACCTCACAACATTCACAGTGAAATTCGCGTTACTTCCTTTACTTTGATATAAGCACTTGCAAGGCTTCCTTCCCAGAATTCCTACAAACAGGCTTCATAGTATAACCATTCTGTTATAATCGGTTACATAGGTAAAAAAAATGGGAGAAAATTATATATTATTTATAATTGTACTATAATATGTCCGCCAGTAGGTTCCAGCATAATAAAATAATCGATTCAAAATTAATTCGACGTAAAAAGCACATCCCTACTCGTTGGCTACAAAAGAATGGTAATTTTTAAGTCCTCCCGTCGTAATAAAGCTTAAACCCTAATTTGTGGGTGAAAATATTTGATAACTATAAAAAAAGGTCTGTGAATAAGTATTAAAGTGATAAACTCGGAGAAATAATTATTTCGTTTTTCTTAATGGCTGCGTTTCGTTTCAGCTTTTCGGAATTAAATGTTTTGTTTTTGTACAAATAAAAAACGTACCCCTTTGATTTAGCGACAGGGTGTTTTAGGAAACACTAATTGTTACTCGCGGCTCCGCTCGCATGATAATTAATATGTAAAAATAAATGAGATGATAGCATTCGTTGGTTTGTTTCATACTAGATAGTATATGAAGCGCACTAACATTTTCTCAGACACTAATCTCAACAATCCGATATGCCACGTCGTACAACATTTACAGCCATTGTATTTTACGCTGGAACAACGAAAATAATCGAACGTCTCTACAAAGTTACTCGAAACGAGAACTATAATAAATCAAGCGTAGACCGCACTACGTACCATAACTTTTGACTAATTAAAAAGTAAATTAGGGCACCGAACTATTAAAACTTCGCCTGTTGTAGCTTTTTAAATAAGTATTTTGTTTTTGTAGAAGAAATATACAAGTACTAAGGCATTGAGTAGGTAGTGTCGAGTTATTGCCGAGAAACATTTTACTACGATACTGAGAGTTACTGAATTGCTGAAGGATGTTAAGACCGCATCTTAATTTCAGATGAAGTAAGTCCCTTAGCGGCGTCCCTCCCTCAGCATCGATAGCCTAGTTGGGAGTGGAACGGACTGCCGAGAGGTATGTCCGCAGGTTCAAAACCCAAGGAACGCACCTCTGACTTTTCTAAAAGTTTTGCTGTCTGTACTATTGTGACTGCCTTGGTGGCGTAGTTGTATTACGGTATGACTGCAATGCTTGAGGTGTTGGGTTCGATTCCCGGATCGGGCAGTGATATTGGGTTTTTAAATTGACAAAGACTCGTGTCGTATTTTATGCCAATTATCGAATCAAGTAAGCACCTTAACGTTTTAAACCCCTGTTCTTAAACCAATAAAAGGACAATATTAGCTATTTAAACCCATATAGATCACCTCGTTGTTGTTGACTGCATTGTGATAATTCCAGTGTTAACTCGAAAAACGTAACATAACTTACAAGCAACTATGTTCCATAAACTTTGAACGGCCATGGTGACCACAGTAATTCCCCGGGTAAACAAACCACTGCAAAGGCACCTCTTAAACTATGGCAAAATGTCTTAAAATTTCAGGAATTAGATATATAAGGACCGCGAAAGGAGGTTATACCTAAGTCATATTACTTAACTAACTTTTGCTCGCAGCTTCACTCGTGTACAAACGCTTACTTGGAATAAAATCTGATGTGCATTTTGCAAAGCAAAACGATACAAGCTTGTCAAGAAATTCGTCTGTGTAGTTCATTAATATTATAAAAATTTATCATTGTATAACAGACGACATAGTTGCATTGCATGTGCGGTGCGACACCGGTCTGACGTCCCAGATTCGAATCCTGGGTTGGGCAAGGTAATATTGGGTTTTTCTCAGTATCAGCCCGGAGTCTGAAATTTGTGTCCGATATGGCGATAGACTCGCCCCCTATCACATCATGGAACGGACCACACATGACTAAAAATGGTTGCATTTCTCTACCTACCCCGTCGGAGATAAAAGCGTAATGTGCGTGTTTTGTAATAGACGGCCTATTCTAAATTTAAAACTATTTTTTTAATTAGAACAAGCCATGTCGTTTAACGTGCTTGCATTTTTTCCACAAAGATACGAATCAACACGTGTAACTGCCGTATCTAACAGTTTTTGTTCCGCATCTAATAAATTCCCATCATGGCGCAGTAAATCCAACCGTGCAGTGCATTCCGTGCAGGAGACGTGCGGTCGCGCCGACATACGGCTCGTTTGTCTAACCCTTGTTTCTGGGTCGTTTGTACCCTTTATAATTATTGTTATATTGTCCCCTTTGAGTTTTTTGCTTCTTTATAGTTAACTGTATCCTTGCTTTAGGGTTGACTAGTAAAGATTTCCTTCAAAAGTACCGCGTCTAATATTATGGTATGAACCAGATAAAATATAATTAGGGGACATTTTTATTATTCATGACCTTATTTATTGGGAACCACATATTTCTTTTTTGATTTTGATCTAATAGTCTATACTGCTCGACTGCACTAATGGTCGACTGCCTCGGTGGCGTAGTTGTATTACGGTACGATTGCCATGCTGAGGCCTCGGGTCCGATCCCCAGGTCGGGCAAAGTGATATCGGGTTTTTAAAATTCATTATCAGCCCGGAGTCAGGAATTTGTACCCGATATGACGATAGGCTCGCCCTCTATCACATCATGGGACGGAATACGCACGGCGAAAAGTGGGTGCACTAGTTGTGCCTCTGCCTACCTTCATAAAAGGCGTGAGTGAGTGAGTATGTGTGTGTAAGAAAGAAAGAAGTTTATTATTGGTACAATATTGCATACGGAAAACAAAAACACATTTTTAAAAAGAAGCAATTATCGCACCAACATTGGGCCTCCCATTCAGTTAAATACCACAGTACCAGTGCAGTACCGCAGCGCTTTTTACTTATATTCACGCGTTCTCCAATAGACAAATTATAACTATTTTGGCAAAAGCAGAATAATAAAGCGACATTTCGCATACGATTGTGTTAAGCCTCATTTAGGCTATTGGCGAATAATTCGCCGAATATCTTACTTTCGTTTCGTAGAATGACTATACGAGCATGCCGTTCGTCTGATGGTAAGCGATACGACCACCCATAAACTGTAGCAACACCATCCAGCACCTTGGCTTACAAAGTACCTACTGTGTGGCATTCCATTGCGCTCGTCAGCGTGAGATATAAGATGTGAAGTCTCGTTATGTCCAGTAGTAACTAAACAAATAAATATGACTTATTAGTACTTAGAATTATGAGTAACGAATACACTCAAATAAGCTATTTAGAAAAGAAAGAAAAAGAAAGAAAGAAAAGTAGTTTATTAGTCACGGACAGACATGCATAGGACAAACAAGCCCAAAAAAATAAAATAAAAGAATAACATCACAAAAAAACTTGAGAGGTGTCAAGGGACACCCGGATGGAACGAAGTTCTTTTCGATTAATTAGTGAAGATATTGTAATAAATTTTTTACATTTGTTTTAAATTTTTTACAATAACAACTGCATTTTTCTTTAAAACGATTACTCAGTGGTATTTATGAATATTCGTCTTTATTCGGCAAATATGTAAATACATGCTACAGCAAATTTCTCGGCGAGTGTGTACCCTCGTTGGACCAATAAATATTACCTACTGACGTATATAAAATCCAAAGGGCTACAACCGACGTCGAGTCACATTCGTAAATCGAGGGTAATATTAAATATTCGTTAAGTCGACGAGTTTGAATGTGCCATTAATAATAATATTAGATATATTTCACCACACTTTCACCTGAGTGTTACACCGAAGAGAATGCTTTATTATGACGTTGACGAGCAATCTGATGTTAGCGCTCAGATCCAAAGATACTAGTAATTACAATTAGTACTTTAACTAGGATTACCCATAAATAAAATCAGTAACGGCTTAAATTTGTATTATAAAGGGAGATTTATCTTCTATTATATTCATAAAAAGTAAGAAAAAATAAGTAAAATAAAAAAGTAAATAGAGTGCATGCAGTATTCTCTGATGTTTCTCTTGAGTTTCCTATTCCATAATTTATGAAAATTCATTATAGCAAATACATCGAAACCACACATCAACCTATTAAAGCGTCCAATGAATTAAAAAAACATATACATACATAGTTACATAAATAGTTGGTCATAGCCAAAATATTTGTTTGAAAAAATCATGCGAAAGTTATTTTAGTACTTATCGAAGACCTACAAAGCCACATATAACTAAAATATCAGCTTGGAAAAAAAATAGTTCGCTTCGGTGTGACATTGTAATGCACCGGTCGTAAATCCTACGCGTCGGGACTGGAGAGTCAGGACGAGTCCGTTTCGCTCTCGGCGCGCGAATTATTTCGCCTCTCACCGCATCATTTAATATATGGGTTTGCGATACAACACATAAATTTCTGTTTTAAGAGAAGTAATATATTTGTGTCTCATTTTTTAAATATTTCAACATAGATCTCTTTCATTTATCTGAACTCTCAAACGTTTAGATACAAACTAGTAATTATTCGAAGATCAATGGTCTTCCTATTTCGATATTAGTCCATGTAATCTCCAAGATCTATTTCATGTCTCACATAATGCAAATGCTTGTTAAGATGTTTGTATATTTGTTAGAAGTAACCGTAGAAACCTGTGAACCGATTTGGATGTAATTTGACATGGACCATGCCCTGGATTAACATTTTGACTACTTTTTATGTAAGTGCTCTGTGGGTCTTTTATCCTGGGTAAGTTTTGTTACTGGGACAAATCAACAACTATCACCTAATTTATCATGTCAATACGAGCATGGCTGATACAACAGCTCTGATTTTAAATGACAGACCCAGGTGACGTACAAACGCTAACGTGGAGTGAACAAGAATGAATATTTACCGTACAGAGAGTTGGTAGCCACTCGTAGATTTCATTTCCTTTTAATGCCTCGTTTAGACTATTGTGAGAAAAATATGCCGAATAACTTGGCGAATAAATATGACTATGGATAATGAATACAACCGAATAATGTGTTTACACTCAAATTCGTGACTATTCATCTGTGCTCCGCAAGTATCTAAAACAAGGCTTACAGAAAATCAAAGTGAGAGCTTGCTATTCAAAGTGAGTGCCTCGGTGGCGCAGTTGTATTACAGCACGACTGCAATACAGTTTTGTTTTTTCGCGGGGAAAAACGCGTCATCGCTACCACCACTGTGGGGAGAGTGGAATGGTTTCACCGATCTTACGGCCCTATGTCGACATTCGGGAGTATAGCATCATCCGAGCGAGCATTGGACCGAGTTCCTAACACTATGTACACCCTACACCGGCATACCTACCAAAACCCGTGGTGGCTTTCTTCGGTGCATACGGGACGGCCCCGGGGTATCTTGTTGCACGAAGATAGCTGCACGGAATCGCCCCTGCGCGATGCCGCTTTGCGGCCCTTCTCTAGAGGAGGCTAAGAAGCCCCCGAACTTTAAAGGACGCCTTTAGCATTTATGACTGCAGGAGACCGCCCTACCGTATTGTCGTCCACCTCGGAGTCGCATAAATTAGTGTAATCGAGCGAGCAGGCCCCACTGTTCTCCCTGCAACTCTCTCAAACCCCCTTTTAGTCGCCTCTTACGACAGGCAGGGGATGCCGTGGCGGAATTCTCTAAATGCCCCCGGACCACAGGCCACGACGCGCCGATCAACGACTGCAATACTGAGGTCTCGGGTTCGATACCCGGGTAGGGTAAAGTAATACTGGATTTTTCTAATCAGTATCAGCCCGGAATCTGGAATTTATGCCTGATATGGCGATAGGCTCGCCTCCTATAACATCATGGGAAGGAATACACACGGCAAAAAGTGGGTGCACTAGTTGCGCTTCTGCTTACCCCTTCGGAGATAAAAGGAGTGAGTGTGTGTGTGTGTGTGTGTGTGTATATGTGCTGTTACCCGAAATAAAGTCTTTCTCTGTTCTGTGTCCTGTTACGTGTCGTATAATGAGTGACATATTCTGAGGCCTGCATACAGGGTTATTTTGACATAGCGTTAATAAATGAAACCACATACTTATCTCCTTGAAAATAACACTTTCCATTCAGTTATTTTAACCATTGATGTACCTAAAATAAAAAAGTGTAAGTTTCTAACAAAATAAATATCAATAAAAAGTAACTTAGTTTACACGCCCTAATGCCACTATGACTGCTCTAAGAGAATTCGTCGCAGCAGCAACATTACACTTTCAGTCAGAGATACACTTACGCACTCATCATATTCGCAATAAACTACAAAATTATCAAAAAATTTGAAAACTACAATCGGGATTTTTGGCGAAAGTATTCGTTATTCATTGATAATTTTTGGCACGATGTTAGCAGAAGTATAGACGAATAGGTATGTGGTTTCATTTAGTAATGCAATATCAAAATAACCCTGTATATCTTACCGCTCAATAATTCTCTGCCTTGGAGAACAGTGCCAAAATGTCAACCGGCAATATATAAAAACATTAGTTTACGATCGGCACTATTATGCCGGCTTGCCTAATTGCTTCATCACCCGCAGCTGGGAAGACCCCATGTTGACGCTTCTAAAATGATGTTTATGAAATGTTCACGAAAGACGAGACGAGCATGCCGCCTGATGGTAAGCGATACGACCGCCCACAAACATTAGCAATACCATACAGAAAAGCATAAAGTACTGCGTGGCACTCCACTGCGCTCGTAACCTTGAGACATAAGATGTTAAGTCTCACAATTCCCAGTAACTACGCTGGCTACAATGTCCTTCAAACCGGTACATGCACATTGCTGTTTGGCGGTAGAAATAGACTTAACCCTACCCAGGCAACCTCTGGCATACGATAAACCTACCACCAGTAACATAGACACCCATTAAATCATTCCTGTAGTTCCTTCACTAATAAAAAAAGATAACATTATACCAAACGCTACATGCAGGATCTCGGTAATCCACTTGCCCCATATCGCTCCGTATTGCTTGGTATTCGAGCACGTATAATCACAAATTAAGCCCCGGTATAAGGCCATTTTCTCACTTACAGGTAACTGTGTAATCGACGCCTATTTTCCGCGACAGGCCGTTAGGTGACTGGGCTGTATTGAGGATGAATGGGGCTCGTTACCTCACGCTTAAGTTTATTTATAATATCAAGTAGATTTTGCTCGCAACTTCAGCCGCGTGTTAGAGTTTTTCCGGGGTTAAAGACCCATTATTTCATATATTTCCGTGTTATAAAGTATATGTCCTTCCCAGAGTCTCCTAACTATGTATCTCCATACCAATTTTCATCTTAATCTGTTCGATAGTTTTTGAGTTTATCCCGTCCAGACAGACAGACATGACGAGGAACTTTGTTTTGTAATATGTAAGGACGCGTATAGTTTATTTTATATTGCGTAACACAAGAATGATAAATGAAAACGTTGTACGTTGCTTCTTTAGTTTTCCTTTAGATATCTACCTTTGCGGTCGAGCAAATAATGATAAATTTGATAAGTAATCAATGTATATCATCTCTATATTGTGTTTAAGAATATAACTATTCAATCTTTCTAATATTATAAATGCGAAAGTATGTGAAATGTTTGGATGTTTGTTAGAAATAAATGCAGGAACAACTAAACCGATTTTCACGAAATTTGGCACACGAGTAGATCATGTCCTAGATTAACACGTAGACTTTTTATACCAGTCCCATGGGAAATAATGGACATTTTAATCTGATTATTTAAGTAGATGGCGCTAGCGTGCTGTTTTAGAGACATTTGTAGTGAAAGGCTTTTCATGCGAGTGAACAGTGAACAACACCTAGTCCTACTAATACTATAAAGGCGAAATTTGTAAGAATGTATGGATGTTTGTTCCTCTTTCACGCAAAAACTGCTGAACAGATTTGATGAAATTTAGCACACGGGTAGATCGTGGCCTGGATTAACACATAAGCTACTTTTTATCCCGGGAAAATATAAATCAGGACTTTTATCCCAGAATAACTTATTCACGCGGGCGGAGCCGCGGGCAAAAGCTATAAAATATAAATCCTCAATCTTCAATTTTTGACATAACATAACATATATATTCTTGCCCGTTCTTCTCTAGTGAGAACTGCTTTCCGAACTGGTGGTAGAGTTAATATTGACTGAATCTAAATAATGTATAACATTTTATAGGTTCGAATAAATTTATTTCATTTCATTTCATTTCATACTTAACGTTTCATAACGTTTACGATAAACACGCGAGACACACAATTGACCCCATATTCGCTCCTCAATCCATCCCCGTACGAAAGCCTTTATATTCGCCGCACACTCCGTCCCCTACGTGGGCCCGTGGCCCTCGTCCCACGACATTAACCCCTTTAGATATATTCACCAACAATTTGTTTAGTTTCTCGTGAACACTTTATCGTTTCTTTTGTGTTCTCGGTTCATCCCTTTAACTTATGGTTTTGACGTAGCGGTCAAATAGTTAGCTTTGGAAGATTCCCATTGGAAATATTCCCAGTATAGTGAACAAAGGTATCTAAAGTCCATCGTATTACGTTTTGTTGGTTTCTGTCTTCCAAGTTTTTTTGGGCACGGCAATGTGACCCTACTACACCTGATGGTAAGCAGAGAGGGATCCATATAGGGTGTCGACTGACGAGCGATTATCCCTCGTTAGTTGTTACAATTATGCCGGCCTGTTTGAACCGGATATATACAGGCTGATGCCGGAATGCGGCACAATTACGTAGGTCACTGTGGCAGCTTTTAACACCTTACACGGTGGTTGGTATCCGGACGGGTACTAAATATATACTCCCACCAGCTTAGTTATGCATCGGTCTTTAGCCTTTATAACGTTTCACATTCGCATAATATAGGGGCGCAATCGAAGCATTTATTCTACATAAAAAATCAGCTAGTTTAAAAAAAACACTCCACACGGGTGAACAAAAATGATAGCAATTTACTAAGAGTTTAATCTAAAAATGTTCATGAACCGTGATGCCAACATTCGTTTATTTTAGCGCACTTACGCCCAGACTATACCGGCGTGAAATAGCAAATGTCTAGAACATTTATCTAGAAAAAACCTCCTCCATTTTATATACCAGACCTCTTTGATCTGCAATAACATAGTGAAAAAAACTATGCTACGTATTACAATCTGTAACGGTTAAGGGTATTGGCACACTAAGCTTTACGCGCTGGGTATACCTATGCACATATATGGCACGTGTAAGAAGTAGAGTTACAAGGTACACATACAAACAAATCAAATCAAATCATTTATTAAGTAATTACGCCCCTAAGGGCGCTTTTACACGTCATTTTTTACAATATTTTTTTATCAATAAAAGGATTCTATCGGTGCTTCGGAAAAGCCCACTGACCTGAGAAGAAGCACCAAGAAACTCAGCGTACGTCTTTTGTCATCTTATTTTTTTTTTAATTAGTATATGTTTTTCAAATAGTTAAATATTTTAAAAATAGTTATCTCACCGTCCAAAGAAGGATTACAAACAATGATAAATGACCTCGATTGGGAAAGTCGTAAAGTAGGTCTAATAATGAACACTCAAAAAACGAAAGCCATGACGAACGGAAAGCAAGACCCTATTTATGTCAACAATAAAATAATCGAATATGTAAATGAATGCGTTTACCTAGGACAAATAATCTCACCGCAAGACTTGACTTCAAAAGAAATAGATAGACGCATTGGAAACGCATGGAAACAATACTGGAGTCTAAAAGAAATAATGAAAAATAAAGGAACGAGTATGGCCATTAAACGGAAACTGTTCGATACATGTATATTACCTGTACTCACATATGGCTGTCAGACCTGGGCACTTAACAAATCTCATATCAAGAAACTTGAAACGTGCCAGAATGCCATGGAAAGAAGCATGTTCGGGAAAAAAATATCTGACAGAATTAGAACATCAACTATAAAAAAGTACACAAGAACGAAGGACATTACAGTAACAATCAGAAAGTTAAAATGGAGATGGGCAGGTCATACAATTAGAGGGAAGGAAAAATGGTCCAAAAACATCATATTCTGGTATAACGGACATAGAAAAAGAAAGCGAGGTAGGCCAATCAGAAGATGGGCTGACGAATTAAAGACTACACTACTACAGCAGGTGGATGTTGGACAACAACAGCAAACAATAGATTAAAATGGAAGGAGTTGGAGGAGGCCTTTGCCTATAAGAGGCATACAGACAAGGCTGTCGATGGAAATTAAGAGAAAATCAAAACCAACATGATTTATTTTATTTTATTTTTTTCATTACTTAGCTAATAACTATTACTGTATGCTTTGTCTGATTAAAGGCTTTATTATTATTATGTTGTATCTTTCCTGCGGGAAATCACGGCACGAAGACCGGTCCTTTTGGAAGGCTTGCGTGGGGATATGGATCCAACACGTAGATGCCCCTTTAAGATACATTACTCTAGTTGGGATGTGTACGCCTTACGGGTACTCTCTCTGTCTGTACTTAAGGAGGAAATACAGCCAAAGACAGCGTCTGTAAGGCATCCCAAAAAGTGGCAACATCGGTGTGGGTGGCTAAAGGGTGTCGAGAGGTGTGCACCGATTTCACCATCGCGGGTCGCTAACGCGTCCCGGAGTGGGTTTCCTCGCTATTATGCAGATTGAGCACTTCCACCCTGGAGCTCAGGTTCTTAGCTCTTGCGATTTCCACCCCTAGCCGGCCAGTTAAGGCAAGCTAAGGGTCAGCGGGTCTCATGTAGCCCCCACGGAATCAGGGTACGCGGTGCCGCCACTCACCGTCGGCTCGCCACAAAGCCGCCCCTGCGGGCTTATTATTATTATGTATTTTACAAATTACAAGTAACAATACAATACACTTTTACCTATGATATTATGCATAAAAATCTATTTGACAAAACATAGAATCCAAATCAAAATTAATAAAACTTGAGAGGTGTCAAGGGACACCCGGATGGAACGAAGTTATTTTCGATTAATTAGTGAAGATATTGTAATAAAATTTTATTTCTTTCAAGTTATAATAATAATTGTATATTTCATTAAAACGTTACCACATCAATGAAAACATTTACTCCTACCTACACAATAGATATGTCATCGAATCACGATCATGACCTAAGCAAGCATTGACATAAAATTAACATACAACTAACGAAAAAAGACTACTCTAAAAAGCATTTAAATCTTAGAGTATGTATACGTAGTTATACTTACTCTAAGATTTAAATTGTCTTTTTTTATTTAAATTTCGAATGTCACTTTTACGGCCAGTTCTTTATTGTTACTGGCTGGTTTCACAGGGCAAGTATAAAAGTGTCGTGACAATTTTTATAAAAGTGTCGTGACAACTTTTCGTAAGATTTTTTTCCGTCTAGTCCCCTTTCACAACGCGCGATAAGGAACTTCGTTCCAAAAACAAAATTAAAGTTGGCTTGGTCAACGACTCGCTAAAATTATTAACGTTAAATATATTTTAATCATAGTGCTGTCTTCGTCAACTCCTAATGTATGATGGTGACAGCACAAGGTTTTAAATATTTTTAGCTATATTAAGTTAACCAGTCTAAACACTTAAAAGTAATATATTTTTAATCTTTCAAAGTAACACACATTTTCGTGTACCTATTTGATGTAACTAGTCGTTATCCTATACTTTTTTTTTTTGTTGACGCGGAGAAAGTGACTTATTACTACCACCCAGTGTTCAAGGGGAACGACTGAGCGGTTATGTTGGGTTCACCGTGCCTTACGACCCGACGTTGAGCCGCCCGGAGAGATGGAAAACGTCGGGCGACCGCCGGGCCGAGTCCCTAACCTATGTACACCGCACGGCATACCAACTAAAACTCCGCGGCGGCCATCTTCGGCGCATTAGGGACGGCTGCGGGCTTCCTACGACTCACGTCTAAGTTGTCGTCCGCAACCGCCCCTGCGCGTACCGCTGTTGCGGTCCGTCTCCTGTTGTTGCGGAGGCTCAGAAGCCCCCGTACACCGAAGGACGCCCTTGGCGTCAGAGGCAGCGTGAGGCATCTATCACGGGGGGTTGTCCTATACTGGGATTTTAACATCTGTAGCGTGATTTATCAACAAAAAATGCTGTAAACTTGTGTACAAAATTTACAGTATACCTTCGAAACAATCAATGCTATTAATTAGATACTTTCAACACTGTGCTCGTTGTGATAAGACCCTTAGCCCCCGATAGGCTACTTAAAGGAAATGCTTCCATACATCACGCGGCAATATTTCGGCACAGTTTAACAGTAAATCAGCGCTGCCACCTGGCGGATGACAAACATTTTCCAACTAAACAACACCCATTAATCCCACAGCTTTGAACATCGAACGGTGATAGGATGCCGCTCAGAGAGTTATTGCGCGGTCATTGATGTATAGCTGAATGAAGTGAGCGATAAAATAGAACTATGGTAGGGCCAATTTAATAGATCACATTTGACATTAGTTTGTATTAGTATTTTAAGTATCGAAATGTATTACTGATACCCCATTTCGAGACCGGTCCAGCAGCTGCGTCCATCTGCTTACCATTATAACGTGCCTTAGTGCTATACCTGATCCACAACTACTGACCCTCTTAAATTAGGAATATTATTCAAAATTTGGACCGATTGAACTGATTTTGTGTTGGAATTTGGAAGTTTTTAATTTAAATTATTGATTGTGATGTAATTTTGACTCTAGCTAAAATGAACAGAGTTTAGAATAAAAAATGATGCGGAAAACGATGATGTTTGTTTATTAATAATACTAGGCTGTATTATATACTGTCCCATTGCTGGGCACGGGCCTCCTCTACTACTGAGAGGGTTTAGGCCTTAGTCCACCACGCTGGCCTAGTGCGGGTTGGTAGACTTTATATATACCTTCGAATACCTTCAAAACCTAAGAGCTTCTTAGGTATGCAGGTTTCCTCACGATGTTTTCCTTCACCGTTAAAGCGAACGATAATTGATAAACAATACACACGTAACTTTCAAAAGTCATAATATGTGTGTGCCTTGGGTTTTGAACCTCCGGACATTGTCTCGGCAGACCGTTCCATTCCCAACTAGGCTATCGTACACTCATTTATGAAATTATCAATCACAATGTAGTTATTAATTTATCGTTAAATTTTCCTTCAAAACTAACCATTGAAATCAATTCAACAAAATTAAAAAATATATTATGTTTACAATTGTATATCACTCAAAGTAAATCGTATATTTGCCTTCTTTTGTCGTTATTACAATAAATATGTATTTTTAACTAAAATTAGTTAAGCAATTGTACTGTTAACGCGCCTTATCGCGTTAAAGCGGCAATCTGTTACCTTCTGATAAATTGTAACTTCATCGTTCAAATGATCGTATAAATATTATTTTTTTACCACCACCCGCGCAAACGACAAGACATCACTTCACTTTCCGGGATCGGTGTGAGCACTAGTTATATTCAATTCATTGTAATTTTGAAACATTAAAGAAGATTCTGAAGAATCCAAGGTCTTATTTATTGCCTTCTTTGTCAAGACCTTCATTTCGTCCATCTGAGACGAAACATTGGCGACCGTGACAGGACAAAATATACGATTCTCAAAATCCGTTACATACGACGACACGTTTTCACGTCTATGTGAACGAGAGGTCAACGGAACGCAACATCCACATTCGATGACTAAGCCAGCCAGGTCGGTCAGCATCAGAAGCACCGTGCCAGCCTTAGCACCTACGTCAAGACTCAAGAGATTGCGTCAACCCGTCTACAAACCCTTCACCCGTGAACGACGTCTACCAACCACTATTCTATCCAGCTGAAGCGAATACAGCCAACAACCAACATCAATTTGGATCTAAAGGAATCTAAGGCAGCACCACGTCATTCAGATAAGTGCCCTTCCTTATCCGTTACCCAATTAATATCCGTATTGTACCGTTACCTATTCTACTTGTGCAATCCTATCAATTCATTATTACATATTAACGATTGCATTTAACCAATTTAGGTATACATACGACAAGTTCATAATAAAGTAACCAGTAATAAGATTATTCCGTTAAAATCTTAAATTTTTAAATTAGAATCGCGAAAAATTATTTATTAATTACCCTCAACATCACTAAATGTTAATTCACTTCGTAATATTTAATGATTTTGTTTGCTAAAATATACAGTCGTATGCCAACATCGATTCAGAATATTAAATACATAATATACCTATATATAAAAATAAGATTCATCACGCTATCTCGCGAGTAGTGAAGGCAAATCCCTAACAAGTGCTCTCATTCGTTATTACAAAATACTTATAATCGTTTGGCCGACTATTTCAGTGTGGTACGACGTTGCATGTCTGCATGGTTTTGCTGAGTTGATACGCAGCGCAAAGTATCAACGCATAGCACCTGCACTTACAGCATTCGTATCCGGCCTCCGAGTTTCACCGATAAGGAGTAACAGCTAAGACAATTTATATTATTATTCGGCGTCAATTTTATTCCGTTTTTTTTCTGCATTAAGTCAGTTAACGGTTCTATTCAGTGCTTACCAACTTATTGATATTATAGGCGCTGTCCATATAAACGCTCAATTTATATTAATATTTTATTAGTTTACTTGTTATCATAGACACAAATATTTTAATAATGGCTACAAATGATGACAGCAATGTAAAACAATTAAAGGATTTATATGTTAAACGTAGCTCAATCAAGGGACGCTTGACAAAATTCAGGAAATATTTGGATATTATCTGTCCTTCAAAGTTATCAAGCGTGCAAGTTAAGGAACTAAATATTAATATTCAAAAGGTTCGAGATATGTCTATTAAATTTGATGAACTTCAGAGTCATGTTGAAGTCATTAATTGTGAAAATTTAGAAAGTGAGATCAATGACCGTGATGATATCGAACAAATTTTTGCATCACATCTTGCGCTTGCTGAGGATATACTAAGCAAGCACAATAACAACGACCATGATTCTAATTCGCATAATGTATCTCATCATCATGACTGTTCCTTAAGTTGCCATGATTCGGAATTCAAATTACCGGAAATACAAATAGCTAAATTCGATGGCGCATATTTTCATTGGCTTGCCTTTCGCGATACTTATTTGTCTCTGATTCATAACAATGAGAGAATCAAACCTGTCCATAAGTTCACTTATTTGATCTCCTACTTAGAAGGTGAGGCAGCGCGTGTTGTCTCTAATCTAGAAATATCTGAAGCCAATTATAAGATTGCATGGGAACTTTTATGCGATCGCTTCGACAACAAAGATCAATTGCTCCATCATCATCTTGCTTCTTTATTCAATATCGCTTCATTAACAAGAGCATCCGACAAATCACTTCGTTCTTTGGTTGATCACGTCACAAAAAACCTACGAGCATTAGCTAACTTAGGTCAGCCCACTGAGCATTGGGACACATTAATTGTTTATCTTGTTGCTTCAAAGCTAGATAACCACACTGCATTAAAGTGGGAAGAGTTTCGAAAACATTCTAAGATGCCCAACTTAAGCCAATTTAAGAAATTTCTGATTGACCGAGCTGATGTTTTGGAAAATATGTACTTAGGTAAGCTTGAGAAACTCAAGGCAGATCAACCTCATACGCGGCAGTCAAATAGTGCTTCACACACTGTGAAACCTATTACGCAGACATATCAAAATGCTACATCTCAAGCTATCCGTCTATGTGTCATCTGCAACCAGAATCATAGGATTTATGACTGCCCTACTTTTAAATCGAAAGGTGTTCAGGAGCGAAGGGCAGAAGTACATAAGCTTAACTTATGCTCCAATTGCCTACGAGAAGGACACAATGTTCGTACTTGCAGACTAGGTCCTTGCCGTGAATGTAAACGCAAACACAACACACTTTTGCATTCACCTAACTTAAATACAAATGAAATTAAGACTAATGACACTAACGAAAATATATCTGCGCATAGTAGCTTAGTAAAACAAGATAGCAATGCAAATCAAGTTCTCTTATCAACTGCTATGGTCAGAATGACAAATCCTCGTACGAAGAAAAATGTAATTGCTCGTGCTCTCTTAGACTGTGGTAGTCAATCGTCATTTATAACTCAGTCACTCATGAATAAGCTTTCTCTTGACTCCACCCCCATCAATGCTATTAATATTATTGGCATTGGTAATAATCTATCTGAAAAGGTAAACCATAGCTGTGTTGCTCAGTTAAGTTCATTGACTGACAATAATTACAAAGTAATCCAATCATTTTATGTACTCAATCAATTAACAGGCACAATTCCCAATCGCTACATTGACACCAAGCATTTGAAATTACCAAAGGGCATAAAACTCGCTGATCCCAATTTCAGCCATCCTGATTCTATAGATATTCTAATAGGGGTTGACTTATTTTGGGATGTATTGGGGCGTAATGAAATTTCCTTAGGTCCCAATTTGCCCAAACTTCGAGGTTCAAGGTTAGGTTGGCTCATTGCAGGTCGTGTAGTCCCTCCTTATATGGGTGACATGCCACTAAATGCTCTTCATTGTAACATAGCAGTCATAAGTAATGATCAAGATTCCATTCAGAATCAATTAACTAAATTTTGGGAACTTGAAGAAGTTCCCCACAATCCATATTTATGCAAAACCGAAAAGCTATGAGAAAATCACTTTTATTCTAATACTTATCGTCTCAAAACAGGAAGGTTTTGTGTTCGACTTCCTTTGATAGACACACCGGACTGTTTGGGTGACTCATACCGTATGGCTAAAAAACGATTGTTGGCTCTTGAAAGTCGTTTTCGAAAAAATCCAGAATTGAAATTGCAATATGTAAATTTTATAAAAGAATACATGGATTTGGGCCATTTAGAAAAATGCCCGGTCAAGAATCCAACACCCTCTTACTTTTTATGTCACCATGCAGTTTTTAAACAAAATAGCGAAACCACAAAAATTCGCGTTGTTTTTGATGGGTCCGCAAGAACAACTTCTGGGTTTTCTCTCAATGACCTACAATTGATAGGTCCCAATGTACAGAGCTCTCTTTTCTCTATCCTAGTTCGAGCACGTCAATACAAATACCTACTAACTGGAGACATCGAGAAGATGTACCGTCAGATAGAGTTAGACGAGCGAGATCGCGACTTGCAATTAATTCTATGGAGAGAAAACGAAACAAGACCCATTGAAACACTTCGCCTCAAAACCGTTACGTACGGTCTTGCAAGTGCAGCTTATTTAAGCACAAAATGCTTAAGTACATTAGGCGAACATTGTAGTGATCCTATTATCAGTACCATCATCAAAGATGATTTTTATGTCGACGATTTAATAACCGGCTCAGATAATGAGTCAGAATTACTCCATATACAACATACGGTATCATCAACCTTGGCTTCGGGCCGTTTCCACTTACGCAAATACAAATCTAATTTATTCAGTATATTAAATGCAGTCCACGATGGTAAAGATCAAAATGTTATAATAAGTGAATCATCAAGTACTTTAGGTTTGAGTTGGAACCCTAAAACTCATACACTTCATACCCCAATTTTCTCTTCCAATCATAGTCAACAAATTACGAAACGATTGATACTTTCTACATTATTTGAAATCTTTGACCCATTAGGCCTTTTCAGTCCTTGCATTACATTAGCTAAAATACTACTACAATCACTATGGCTTCACTATCTTCATTTAACAAACTTAAACGTTCTTTAGCATATTATATTTCGAGATTTATTCACAATGCACTTTACTCTGAAAGTAAAACTACTAGTAGGCTTATATTAGATGAGATACATAAAGCGTTTACAATATTATGTAGAATAGCACAACAAGAATCTTTTAGAAATTAATATGACATTCTAATTAAAAATAAATCTCTCGGCACTAAGTCACCTATATTGTCACTAGCTCCCTTCTTAGACAACGACAAGGTAATCCGAGTTGGTGGCAGACTTGACCTCTCTAGCTACGATTATTCTAAGAGGCACCCTATTCTCATGCATGCCTCACATCACTTAACCAAATTATATTTTAAATATCAACATTTCTATAATATGCATGCAGGACCTCAATTGCTCCTAGCATGTGTCAGAGAAACTATATGGCCAATCAATGGAAGGGATTTAGCCCGACGTACTGTATACAATTGCCTTACATGTCGTCGCTTACAAGGAAAACTTATGAATCCTATGATGGGAAGCTTGCCTATGCAACGCATCACACCAGACTTCCCTTTTCGCACTGTTGGTGTAGATTTTGCGGGACCCTTTTACACAATCAATAAAAAGGGCCGAGGCGCTAGAGTGACTAAAACCTATTTATGTTTATTCGTGTGCTTTAGATATAAATGCCTACACCTAGAAGCTGTTAGCGATTTGTCGAAGGATGCGTTCATACTAACATTGCGTAGATTTATTGCTGGACGAGGCAAGCCGACGGAAATATTTTGCGACAATGGACGAAATTTTGTGGCAGCGTCCAAAGAAATTGGCGTATTTCTAAAAAATACACAAGAACCTGTTAGCGACTTTGCAGAGAACGAAGGTATAAAATTCGTGTTTTCTCCTGCTTACACTCCGCATTTCGGTGGTCTCTGGGAGGCTGGAGTTAAATCTGCGAAATATCACATTAAGCGTGTTATGGGAAATACCCACTTAACGTTCGAAGAGATTTCTACGCTCTTTGCACAAGTAGAAGCAATATTAAATAGCCGACCTCTATGTCCTCTTTCATCATCACCTAATGATTTTCATTTCCTTTCTCCCGGGCATTTTCTGATAGGACGTCCGCTGAACGCTTTGCCTAGTCCATCGCTGGACAATTATAAGTGCAACAATCTTCAGCGCTACTTGAGACTCCAACAAATTCAATTACACTTTTGGCAACGTTGGCAAAAGGAATACATCGGCGAGCTCCAACAGCGAACCAAATGGCGAACAAATACAGACAACCTACGCGTTGGAGACCTAGTCTTGCTGCATGAAGACAACGTGCCTCCCTTATGCTGGCGCATGGGACGAGTGAGTCGTCTATTTCCTGGATCGGACGGCATATCACGTGTTGTGGACGTTCAAACAACCCGAGGAATTTTTAGAAGACCTGCTACGCGCATCTGTCCATTGCTTGCACCTGCTAGTGACGATTGCTGAGTTGAAGAGGATCTTTCAACGAGGGGAAGATGTTAACGCGCCTTATCGCGTTAAAGCGGCAATCTGTTACCTTCTGATAAATTGTAACTTCATCGTTCAAATGATCGTATAAATATTATTTTTTTACCACCACCCGCGCAAACGACAAGACATCACTTCACTTTCCGGGATCGGTGTGAGCACTAGTTGTATCCAATTCATTGTAATATTGAAACATTAAAGAAGATTCTGAAGAATCCAAGGTCTTATTTATTGCCTTCTTTGTCAAGACCTTCATTTCGTCCATCTGAGACGAAACATGTACAGTTCTAACTTGGAAAAAATAAATAATATTGTGTTCCCGCATTACAAGGTTGAATTCAGATGAAGTGTCGTATAAATTGGGCCGAGTATAAGAGATATAATAATGAAACTCATTGAAAATCAGCGCTGCAGCATCCGCTGAGCTGTATGGCAGTATGGAGCTGAATGAGGGTTCCCGTTGTGGGCACAATATATGTGTATAAATTATAAGTTATACTTCTTTTTCTCTATGTAAAAATGTTGATATACCTTTATTGTATCAATATTTTTTTCTTTCTTTCTTATATATTACTAAAGTAACATATACCTACTTGCGAACTGTTTTTGATGGAAGAGTGCCTGAAATTTTGAAGCTAACTTGGTACAATGTTTTACCTTAGGCACATGCAAACCCTGTCATAGTAGCTCTAGCGAGTCCATTACGAACTAGTTAATGAACATCTAGTGAGACAGGCCGACATAATTCTGACGACCGTCGCGTCTCGCATTCGCTTATTTATATCGACAAAGCAAAGTGACTGTGGTGCAGTGGCACCTGATGGTAAAACGTGTAAAGTCAAAACTGTCTGTAAACCAAGTCTCAAATTAGCCGTCATTATAATAATTATACAGGATCATTTTTACATTTCGTTAATAAATGAAACCGCATACTCGTCCTCTCATGCTCACCTCTGCTAACATTGTGCCGAAAATCATCCATGAATAATAAATATTTTCACCAATAATTCCAGTTCGACTTTTCAGATTTTTTTATTATTCTGTACTTGCAAATAAGGCATGTGCGTGAGCATATTTCTGACTAAAAGTGTAATTTTTCCTGCTGCGACGAATTCTCTTAGAGTAGTAGGGGCATTAAATCGTATAAGATTAAAATAACTTTTTATTTTTTTCGAAAGCTACACTATTTTATTTTACATCTGCGATCCTATTAACTTATTGGAAAGTGTTATTCATTTCATATTTTTATTTTCAGTCTTGTGGTTTCATTAAGTAAAGCAATGTCAAAATGATTCTTTATAACGAATTAGACACAACGTCACAATCTCAAAAAGCGCCATCTTAATCCATGTCTGCGGCTAAATGCGAGTCCGCTTTCAGCTGAGACACTCGAGCCGATTGGATTCTTTAAAAGGTGCCTTTTGGGACAAGAGCGCTGGACTCCCGCTAATGGGCGGCGCACGAGAGATTTCCACTTCCATACCATTAGGATCTAACGAGGGGAACGCACTTGTATGTACCTAAAATCTTTTTGTGTGACGGTTTCAAGGGCTCTGTTTTAACACTCAAGGATTTTTATGCATCGTAAACTAATCAGTTAATTTTGTACATCATATCAGCTCGTCTTCCTGATTGCCAGTGATCACAAAGACCAGAATCGTGGTTGCGTTGTCGAGTTCAGTGGTAAAACCGTACTATTATTGTACATAGCTACATAATATATCTGTTTATATATGGGGTGGCTTGACCGAGATAGTACAACTGGCTGTACTTTCTTAAAAAAACCGTCGCGAGTCGATTGCAGGCTATTCACGATATATTGGTATCGTAGTTATAAGTCGCGGGTTTCTATCGTTTATGAAGTCCTGTACTAAACATTTACGGCCTGTTTCAAAACTTCTGAGTAAGTGCTACTCGTCACATTAATATATACACACACGAACTCACCCACGCCGTTTATCCCCGCAGGGATAGGCAGAGGCGCAACTCGTGCACCCACTTTTCGCCGTTATTCCGTCCCATGATGTGATAGGCGAGCCTATCGCCATATTGGGCACAAATTCCAGACTCCGAGCTGATACTGAATAGAAAAACTCAATATCACTTTGCCCGACCCGGGGATCGAACTAGAGACTTCAGCATTGCAGTCGTACCATAATACAACTATGCAACCGAGGCAGTCATTAATATATACGCTGACCAAATAAAAAAGTCACACTAATCTATGCTCCCAAGTATATGGTAATAAAATGAATACTAACTACATTCGCTGTTTAATAAAGTCGCATATGCTGAGTGCCAATATTATGAAATTCAAAAGAAAAGTCAGTGTAAAGACTTTTCCTAGGTTTCGTGTTACTTTTGATTTCATTCACAGTGCTTACCCTCGCTTGCCCGTAATCTTTCTTTATTCCGCCCATCAATCTCCTCATACGTTTCATTCTGGACTTTTGTTACTTCAGTAATCGGATCACCGTAAATCAGCTTTCAGTCAGTTCAAAGGTAAGTTAGTTTCTATGAGTTTTACAGACTTGGGACTTGGGTTTTCACATACCAACTAACATTTTTTTCTCTAGAGATTGTTAAACATGTCCAGAATTAAAGTTTTATGATGCCACATCACACATGTGTACTCCTTTACTGTTTTTACATTTGCAATTGGTTGTTTCTTAGAAGTTAGCGTAGAGACTACTGGATTAATTTGGACTAATTGGGCGCAGAGACTAACCAAAATATCCTACATTTGACCAAAATTTCCATTCTTTATATTTGTAAATTTTATTAAATAGTAAAAATACGATTATCGTACAGTTTTATAAAACTTTTTTCTTTATTAATTTCAAAGTATTTCAGGTGTATTTGCAGTAGGTATTTATGTTATAAGTAAATTTAAATTATGTAAATACCGAAATACCACAAGAATTTTAGATTTAATAAAGAAAAAAGACATTTTAGCAACGTAGTCGTAAAGAGTGAAAATATAATTTACGAAATATAGTCTACGTTGTAGACTGGAAATGTCCACAGTGGGACTTTTCTGCAAGTAAAGTCGCCTAATTATAAAATAAATCAAACCCGAAACCTCAATATAAAAGTCAGTGTCTGCAAACACAATTCCCCTGACGAAATAATCAACAACGCAAATTAATCGCACGTTTAAAAAGCCATTAGCAAGAGTTATAGCAAAAAAATAATAAACAAATAGCTCTCAGCACGTAAACCGTCCTGCGCTCCGTGCTTCATAATACGGACGGGTTATATACACGTTTATGTATTGAAATTGGTTGGGAAATAGTATTTCGAACTAGCTTTGTCTTCATATTAGGTAGATTAAAATCTAAAGTTGGATTGGTTTACTAGCGGTACGTCTCTCATAATATGTAAGAGTCCTTCTGGGTGGGTACCACCGCTATATCTATTTCTACCGCAGTAGTGTGCATGTACTCTTGTGCTTCGGTTTGAAGGACATTGTAGCCAGTGTAACTACTGGATATAATGAGACTTTACATCTTATGTCTCAGGATGACGAGCGCAGTGGAATGCCACACAGTACTTTGTAACTCAAGGTGCTGGATGGTGTTGATAGTGTTTATGAGTGGTCGTATCACTTACCATCAGGCGAACAGCATGCGCGTCTCGTCATTCGATGCGATAAAAGAAATAAAAAGCTTAAGAAAAAGCGTTTATGCACACATTCACGCCTTTTATCCTCGAAGGAGTAGTTAGAGGTGCAACTAATGTACCACTTGATGACATTCAATCTTCTCCATATTCCGTTCAATGATGTGATAGGCGGCGGGCTGATCACTATTTCCGCTACAAATTCTAAACTTCGAACGGGTCTGAGCATAAAACCGAATATAATTTTGCCTAGCCCGAAATTCGAACTCGAGGTCCAAAAGCGGTAGTCGTACCGTGAAAGGCGTTTATTTTAATAGTAGTGATTCCATTTATAATATAAACACCTTGTATTGATTATACGCTACTGAGTAGAACGACACAACACATCTTAACCTACTCGAATAATCTGATATAATGATGATAATAATAATGTTTCCAACAAAGTACAATCACCTCTACTAACCCCCAAATAATATTAACACGGTATCGAGGACAAAAGTTAGTGGGACATAAAAAGTAATATATTGATAACATAACCCGTTTCACCGGGAGGTCCCTTCCCATCCCTCGGGACCCGTTGTATTCCAGGAAAAAGTGTTCTTATCAACTGAGACAGAACTGTTGAGTTATTTGAAGATATTCATCGTTTTTTTACATACATACATATACACTCACGCCTGTTATCCCCGAAGGGGTAGGCAGAGGCGCAACTAGTGCACCCACTTTTCGCCGTCATTCCGTCCCATGATGTGATAGGGGGCGAGCCTATCGCCATATCGGGTACAAATTCCAGACTCCGGGCTAAAACTGAATAGAAAAACTCAATATCACTTTGCCCGACCCGGGGATCGAACTCGAGACTTCAGCTTTGCAGTCGTACTGTAATACAACTACGCCACCGAGACAGTCCGTTACACACACAGAGCACCGTTATTTTACAACGTATTAATAAGCCATTAACACGTAAATGGATGTCAATTAGGTAAATATTTTGTCTATTAAGAAAAAATTACTGCAACTGTACAATTGGTTTAACGACACTTTGAGTGCCATCAATCAGAATCTGATTTCGATGCGCGGGTAGGTCTCTTATTTACAAGGGGCCGTAGTGTGCCTCTTCTTTGAGCTAGGTTGTATTGCAACTGCTTCAAGCATTGCCTATGTGTTAGCATCTAATTAATACACAATCTTGTATATAATTTAAATTGTGCGACAAAAGAAGCTTTTTACAACCTGGGTATCAAGTAGAACCTCATCAATTACACAGTTCAAATAGGTTACAAGCAATCTTATACTAACTAAACCGTATAGGTTTAGAACAATAGATAAGTTTAAGTATGTTAGAGCGCCAGTAAAACAAAACGTACAAAATCCACAATAATATTAGATTGGCCCGTAGCCAGGCTGTACTGGTACTGTCAACAATCTACGGAGCCTTAAATTACCTTTAACTCTTGGTAGAAAATATAATAATTCAGATAAGTATCTAGCATACAATAGTATTATGAAATAAAGAATTAATGCAGTTGATACGTTTAGTAGAGCCGGGTTGTAGCCAGGTTTGATGATGTGCAGCTTAATTTGCTCGACTGAGGTACCATTAAATAAAAAGAGAGAGGAGTGGGAAATAAAGTAAAAAACCGCGATAAAATCCGTAATAGTAGTTTCATTTCAATGAAGTACCACTGTTAATGTAATGTAAAATGTTAGTTAAAATAGTAGGACCAGAGTTGAGTTTGCATAAACGTAGTTAAAATACTGAAATTAAGATTAGATATTATATCAATATGGACTACAATTATTAATAACTTTTATGATATTACTAATGGTCGTTAATATTAAGATAATAAGAACCAATTTATAAACAAGATAGTAATGTACATAAATAAAGAAATTAAAGACTCCACTGTCAGTCTCTAAATCTTCAACAACACAACGCTACAGTGCAAACAGTATGCTCCAATTCTGCTTCCTGGCCGTCCTGCTAGTCCAGGCTAGCGCACAATACCAATGCGAGGACGTAATCAAAACAGAACTATTAGAAGATTACGAGCAATTGGTTGGTAACTGGACGTACCTGGTCAATTGGGATAATTATGAGGATGATGAAGATGACAGTTCAGAAGAAATCAACTGCACTGCAATGGAGATATCCGAAGCTAGCCAAGATGAAGTACAAAGTATACAAGATAGTTGCAAGTATGATTCTTATTATGATTTCTTCGACTACGCCAACGCGAAATATAAATTAATGACTCCTGAATTGGATTTAGAGAAGAGCTTAATAGCCGTAGGATCTGAGAAGTCTATTATGACCACTTGTGGTTACATCGCTAGCCTCCAAATCAGAAGGGTTTCTGATGACTATGTGGTGATAATCAATTATGAGTTTGGAATTGTGAACGGACGTCTGCTGGGCAAGAAGATTCCTGATGATGTAGAGCTCGAGTGTCTTATGTATAACATCGATGTGATGAAAGGATTAAATCCTGACTTATATTGCTACAGCGAATATATGAGGAAGTAATTCATCAAAAAATGTAAAGGGATTTGTTAATTAAATATTCGTCTTTCATGTATATTTTTTTTTGTGTAATATAATCGTTTCAAATTTATTCGATGTATTACAGACTCATCTGAATACTGTCCTATATGCACGGACTTAAGACTCGGAGTCCGAGGTCAACTGGTGTAAGTCTTATTTGCTTTTCATCGAATTTAATATACTTAGGGTTTGTTTCATAATGTTCAAGTAAATTCTGACAGTTATCATATTAAACAGCTTATGCAGATAGTACTCATTGATTAAAATTCATTTGGAAGTATGTATATATGACTTTTATATTCGGTTGGATTATACATTTATGTGACGAGTAGTATTTACTCAGAAATAAATACAGGTTCTTATATTTTTATTGCCACAATTTGCTAGGTGTCGTTAAAACTGTTTTGTATTTCTGTTTTTTAAATTCCCCACTTCAGCTTGCTAATCCGCTGGGCTGTCAGTGACTTTCGTTCTTCTACGGGTTTAGGTAAAATAACAAATTCTATTTTTTACGATGGACGGACGACTTGATAAAGGTCGCAGGAACATGGTGGATTCAGGCTGCTTTTGAAAGGTCCGTCTTGAAATTTTTGAAGGAGGCCTATGGTCAGCAGTGGACGTCATATGGCTGATGATGATGATGAAATTAACTAATCACAACTCGCTATAAGTAGTATTGAAAAGACGTTAAAGTGACGTATCCCTGAGCGATTTAAACGTAACAACTAACGTCTCAGAGAAACATACGTAGTACTATGCTACAAAGTACTTCGTACATTATAGTTCTTATTGTGTGCAAGGATGACTGACTGATGCCTATCATTAATTGGTTACTTGTAAGATTTCGGAAAAGTATTTTAAAAATTACACATGTTTATATTTATACCCTTTACCTTTTTCTAGAAATAAAGTAATTTATAGAAAAAAAAACTTTTTATTTCATTGATTTGAAATATCGCGAATAAACAGTTGATGGCGTGCCAGAAGATCGAACGAAAATATGACGTTGAATGAAAACAAAATATTTTGACGTCAAAATTTGCTCAATAATGATGCCCTTTACGCTTCTTGTAATGAAATGATAAAAAATCACAATTTCATTTATCATAAATAAAACATTTACAATTTATACTAATGCCGAAAATGCTGTACATAATTATTGATTGCATATAAGCTACCATATAGGTTCATTGAATTTTTCATTGTAATAAATATTAAGAAACCGAATAACCTTAAACTCATGTAATTACTTATAAGGAAAATAAATCTATAATAACACTTTAACACTACTATTCCATACAACCTTTGAGAAAACATCACCAAAGGAATGTACGAAGCCGTTTCATAGAAATTTTGTTAAAATAAAAACCGCTTGCACAACCCATAACACGAGCGAGAGGAAGTTTTAAACTTCGCAGTATGTAGTTTAGAATATAGAGATTTACAACTATGTGTAAGCCTTCGCTAAGTTTCTTAATAAAACTGCTTTCAACGTTTATGGAAAGCGTTTAACTGTGCGATTTCTTGTTAGGTGTGTTGATAGCAAATCTGTCGGGCTCAAGGACGATATTAATAGATCAATCTCACTTTTGAGTAAAATCTCAAGTAGACATTTGATGTATTAAAGTATTGAGGGTGGTATTAATAAATCAATCTCAAGTTTGTTTAAAGTCTGAAGTAGACATTTAATGTATTGAACTATTTAATAAACCAAGTTTAAGCTGTCATTTAAGAGCTTGAGCTCAACTGAGTTGGTGCTGTTACATAAACAGAACTCAGCTGTCAAAATCCGGAGCATGTTGGTCACTTAAGACGTCACTTGAGCTGGTGTTAATGTAGGTTTATTAAAAAGCGACTATCTTTAGATGTCGCATGATATCGCACTTCAGAGCGAAATTGAGATCCATTTATTAATACGGCCTTTAATAAACCAAGCTGTCATTTAAGATTTTGTTATTAGCTGAGTAAGCACTGTTACCCTTATAACCCAAACAAAACTTAGTTGTCAAGATCCGTCACATATTGTCACTTAAGATGTCATTTGAGCTGATGTTAATATGGGTTTATTAAATAGGGACTATCTCAAGATGCTGGCCTTAATTTGGCAGCGTCTAAGCTGACATTGTACTTCAGAACGAAATTGAGTTGCATCTATTAATACAGCGCTTAGAGTTTGTTTTAAAAGGGAATTTAAGTATATGATGATGACTTATCACTGGTGGGTAATAACTATCAGGATAATAATAATACCAGCCCTGTATTATATACTGCCCACTGCTGAGCACGGGCCTCCTCTACTACTGAGAGCGTTTAGTACTTAGCTGCTGGGCTAAGGTCAAAACCCTCTGAGTAGTAGAGAAGGCCGTAGGCCTAGTGCGGTTTGGCAGACTTAACATCCCTTCGGATTTCGTTTTGGAGAATTCCCAGGCAAAGATATATTATTAATCAATGAAACAGAATATGTGAAGTTAAATCATCCACTCAAACATTTGCGTATTTTATCAAGTATTCGCATAATATAAAACAGGGTCGTATTTTATACTACGATCAACGGTTTAATACCCACATTTCCGCTTATTTCCAGAATCGGGTTGAGAGCACTCGTGAAAATGCTATGAAAAACGTTCCGACAAAACCTATTAACAAAAATAAAACGCAGTATCTATCGTGACCATTTAATTATAATAAAAGTACTGTAGCATGATCATTTTCATTGGTGTGACCTAATCAGAATTTGTTTAACACTGACAACAAAATAATTAAAACCCTAACTTAAATTAGTAGAGTTGTTTCCTGCAAAACCTAATCGTAGCAAAGCACGACACCATCCAATCCTTGAACAACGTCGATGTTATCAACAAAGCACTCCAGTTCTTCCCGAGAAGGTTTCTTTCTCGAAAGCAGCTCGACTATGTTCCCGATCTCGTAATTAATCATCATAATGTAGTCCTCAGACACTTTCCTGACTTCCAAACCGGCAATGATCCCGCAAGTTTCCATCATAGTCTTCTCAGATCCTACTGTGATAAGACTGCCTTTGAGCATCAAATCGGGAGCCACGAGCTTATATTTAGCGTTGTCAAAGTCGAAGGAATCATCGATATTCTTACAACTATCTTTCTTGCTGGAAACGTCGTCTTCTTCAGCCTCTGATATTTCGATGTTAGCGCATTCATAATGGTTAAGGGGATATTTTTCTCCTTTGTCATCTTCTAGCTTATCCCAATGAGCAATATAAGTCCAGTTACCGAGTATCTCCTCGTAATCTTCTATGACTTCGGTTTCGATATCTTCGCCGCATTTCAGTTCTGCTTTTGCGTGGATGATCAGAGTAGCCAAGAAGCAGAGTCGCAGCATCGTGAATTTATATACTCTGTAGTTGTTAGTACCCTTATAACAAGTGATAGTTGTGTTTCTACTTTCATCTTTATATACTTGATTTGTCGTTAAAATGATTATTATCTTAATATTTAAAACTATTAACTTTATCGCTGTGGTTGATAACACACAACGCCATTTAACTAATAAATTTATCAGTTCTATCAGTTTATAAAGAACGTGTCAATCAATTTGCTTCATATCATAACAATACAATAGCCACTCAGCCCTGTACCTATGTCCCACTTCTGGGCATGGGCCTCCTCTAATACTGAGAGGGTTTAGGCCTTAGTTCACCAGTCACTACGCTGCCCTAGTGCGGGTTAGTAGACTTCACAGACCATCGAAATTCTAATATAGAGAATTTTTCAAACATATACATTTCCTCACAATGTTTGCCTTTTCCTTTAAAGCAAACGATAATTCACAAAGAATACACATAACTTTAGAAAAGTTAGAGGTGGATACTCTTGGGCTTTGAACCTGCGGACATTCGTCTCGGCAGTCAGAACTAGGCTATCGTCGCTTCTAGTATCATAAATTTAATTAATATTATAATTAAATTATTAATAACAATATTAATATCGATTTTTTTATATAAATATACATAATATTAAGTTACGTTAATATCGGTTTGTTGTGTTCCGTTTTATAATGAACGCTTTAGTCAACAGAATAATGGTTATTGTACCGATTGAAATAAAAATTGAACCTACAGATTTTTCAATATGAGTGGTAAATATGTAAAACGAGTGTGTTTGAATTGTAAATTATTTCATTATGTATTGACCATTCAAATGAGTCTTGGTAGATAGTGACAAACGGCCTAACAAATAAAGGTTGTAAACAGCTGTTAAATGTAAATTTGAACTATGTTCCGACTTCCATCTCACTTTACTAGAGTAGTGTAGAAATAAGACAAAACCAAAACCAAGTTTACCATTACAGCTATGACAAATAAATAAAACAATATCATACTATACTAGATGATGCCTGCGGCTTTGCCCTCACGAAAAAGTTTTTCCTGGATAAAAATCGCGCTGTAGATTGCCTCGAGATAAAAAGTAGCCCAAAACCTACCCAGGGTCTCAAACTATGTTCATACCAAGTTTCATGGAAATCCGTTAGGTGATTTTTGAGTTTATCGCGTAAGTACAAAATTTTCTATTATTTTTCTATAACCCCTTTTTACCCCCTAAGCTGTTGAATTTCGTAAAATTCCGACATAGTGAGCACCTACGTCCTAAAAGGAACTCCCATGCAAAATTTGAGACTCCCAGCACTTGTAGTTTCTGAGATTTGGTGATGAGTGGGTGAGTGACCTCTTTCTCTGATTAATTATATACCTGGATAAACATTGAACATTTCAAACTCGTCGAAAAAATAGAGGCGAATTGTTCTCCACTGAATGAATTCGAGTGAATTATTTTTTGTTGTTTTTCATAATGGGACATAATTTTGTCCCAGTTTTAATAGAAACCATGTTATAACTGGTATTATGCGCGCACACAGGGATACACAGAATGATGCAGCGATAGCGTATGGCGCCCATTACACGCTCACACAACCGGCATTCAATTCCATAACTCATGATTGACGCGTGAATAACGAAAAGAAAACGACATTACACAATCATTCAAAATCACCTTCAGTCATATTCAAGATTTTGCGGAGAACACACGTTTTCACTCGTTTTGGTATGAATACTTGTATAATAAAAGGGAATTGAGATTAAAAACGTGTAACAAGAAGACGTTGGGTAAAATATTGACTGAAAAAGATAGTTTTATAGCCATACTTTTGTTTTACCGGTCTTTTATTAGCGGCCACGCCCGTTTGATTTTTTTATCCGGAATAAATTTATATATTTTTCCCAGGGATAAAGGTAGCCTGTGTTATTCTATACTATAATCTATCTTTGTGCCAAATTTTATTCGATCTGGATGTTTAGCCGTTCTGGTGTGATTGAGAAAAAAAGCATCAAAGTTTTCGCAATTATTATATTAGTATCTATAGAAAATTTAGTCTGAAATACGAGATACAAAAGAAGATAAAGACTATGACAACAATTTTCTTTATTATCTTATTGGATAAAATTATTTTCTCGGGACAAAAAGTAGCCTATAGTACTAAGAAGTAATGTATCTTCCTATTAGTGAAAGAATTTACAAAATGAAAGAAATCTTTCCTCTTTATAAAGTGGCTGTATTACTTGCTCCTCTGCCTACCCCTTTAACGATAAAAGGCGTGGGGGTATGTGTATATATGTTTCATACGGTAACCGTCAAATAAAATTTACTTGAAACCTATGTAACAGACACTAAATGGCCAATAATTATAACGCGAACATCAAAAGCTGTCACTTCTCTAAGACAGTGAACTCTTCACATATCACCCACCCTCTACCATTAATACACAATACCTCCAACACTCACCATGTAAATCAACCTTCGACTTCTATCGAGGTGACACCTGTTCGACGTCAGTACAGTCAGCATATTCATTCAAGTCACGGCTGACGTGGGTCGCGCGCAGTCAGCACAATTTGTCATCGTGCAGGACATCCATCAATTATCGGTGGGTCAGGTACAACTTAACGTTTGACCGACCTTAACGTTTGAACCAATGTTGGCCTTGTTGGTTTGAAAGTATTTTTGGATTTATAGATTAAATTTCCTATAGAGGATAGACCCGTGTTGCTACAACCATGTTCAAGTAAACGGTTTTCTTTCACGTCACTGTGAATTCACTTGCAATTCTCTAGTGTGATAAAAGGTCGTCCATTAATTACGTGAGGCTGGAAAGGGGGGGGTTGAGAAAAAATCAGGAAATATCACAAGAGGGGGGGATGTAGTGATATATCACGTCTAAATATTTAATTGCGCGCTATTGAAATTAAATTAGATTAGGTATTTGAAGATAACGCACAATTCTTTTTCGATACTCTGTACCAAAAAAATACACGTGATCCTTGGGAAGGGTTTTTTTATGGCATTGAATGACGAGACCAGCATGCCGTTCGCCTGATAGTAAGCGATACGACCACCCATAAACAGTAGCAACACCATCCAACACCTTGAGTTACAAAGTACTGTATGGCATTCCACTGCGCTCGTCATCCTGAGACATAAGATGTTTAGTCTCATTATGTCCTGTAGTTTCAATGTCTTTCAAACTGAAACACAACAGTGCATGCACACTGCTGCTTGGCGGTAGAAATAGACATTGCGGTGGTACCTACCCAGATGGACTCTTCCATATGTGAGTCTTACCACCAGTGGTTTTTAGTATAAATACCTCATTACATATTACCAATGGTACAAAATTTGCTAAAAAAATATCACGAGATTGAATGAATGAAATCCTCCTAGCCAGTTTCGGCCACGGCGGCCAATCTCAACGGAGATCAGCCAGATACGCAGGAGATATTATAGTGCACAAGTGTGTGCGCAATACACAGGTGCACTCGCTATTCCTTCACTCTCATAGTTCGATGAGACGGCAATCCGACATGACCGGAGAGAGATTAATCACGAGATTAATGGACGACCCTTCACACTCTTCACAGCCTTAAGTTTGACTGACCACGGATGAAACAACTAGATCTTTTGAACCTGCCTACCTTCGTCTTGCAGTCCGTTCCATTCCCAACTAAGCTAACGTGCACAATGTGGTACGTAATCACAATCAATGCAGACTATATTGCATATAATATAATTATAGAAACAAATAGCCAAGCTTCCATGTCGCTGTGGAAATTAATGGATTGTAAGCTGTGATTAATATTAGTGCTTCGACGCTCTACATTGTACTAGAGATTTCCGTTATTGTATTTAATTACCGCGCCTATATTCCGTAAGGGTGGGCAGCGATTGTAGATTTCCATTTAGCACTTACACTTCTGCTGGTAACGTCACTTCTGTTGGCTCTGCCTACCCCGACGGGGATACAAGGCGTGAGTATGTGTGTAATAAATCGGTTTGTATGCATTGAGTTATATCGAAATGGTTATCAACATAGAATAAGTAAAAATGCACCACAGTTACTTTGAATCAGAATGTGCAACTGATATGATGATAATCCTTTATTTTTATAGCTTTGCATGACGAGGCCAGCATGCCGTTCGCCTGATGGTACACTGTGTGGTATTCCACTGCGTTCGTCATCCTAAGACATTAGATGTTAAGTCTCATTATGTCCAGTAGTTACACTGGTTACAATGTCCTTCAAACCGAAACACAACAGTGCATGTACACGGCCAATTGGTGGTACCTTGCAACTATCACATCATAAGGAACATAAACTCGTCACTATATGCACTAGTTGCGCCTCTGCTTACCCCTTACGATAAAAGTATGAAGCCGATGCATTATTCCCATTCTTCACAAGTTGGAAGTTGGAACAATTACCCGATTGAGCGCTTGACTTCAAACTTAAGATGTGCGAGGAATTCTTCAATAGCTCTTAAACTTGGTGCGATTTAGTACTATTTTGAGTTGTCTCACGAATGTTTAAGTTATCGTTGTAGTATTAAAGCATAAATGTGAGGGATTTTCTGGGTGATGCCGCTGATAATGGGTGAGGGCTTACCTCGAGGTAAGTAACTTGTTCAGTTCATCATTTTGTTATACCGATAAGTCTCACAACATTTAACGATCATTCTGATTAAAACACCGATTAAGCTGTAATAACAATCCAAACTGTTTGGCGATATAAATAGACAAAAACGTGCTAATAAAATCTCTCAGGGGATATCTACAACCTGCTATGCAATATGCTAGCAAGTTCTGTCAAAATATTTTTTCGCGCCAAAACTCCCATTTCAAGCTTAAAACTAAGAATAAAAAACATGCAAATAAAGACTCAAATGCTAAAACTGTAACACTTGTTTATCGCTTAAAAACGCATTTTAGCGAAATTTTCTGCAAACGGGAATGTAGTTTTTTTTTGTTTTGTGATTAAATCCTACATGTAGTTTTTGAGCTCTTATTTAGCATGCATATGGAGTATAAAAGGGTTTTTATATATACTTCTTGTACACATATTATTATTTTTTTTTGTTAATGGCCCTACTGCCAGTAGCCTGACGCGAGTCGGCTTTTCTGGCCACACCGGTCTTAAGGGTGAACGCAGAAGGCGCTCGCAATCCTTTGAATTAAGTGACCATGCTGAGGGCAACCCACTAACGGGTTACGAACCTCGGCTCAGTACGACCACTGAGAGAGGATGAGACATCAACGATTAGGGAAAGATTGGCACGCGGACCGGAACTGCTAGTGAGGTCGGGGGGGCGACGGGGAACGCGGCGAGGTCCTCGACGGCGAGGACGGAACTGCGGTCTTGTGGAGTGTTGGAGTTTCAAGAACTCGTTCTTACGGCGGATGGCCAGAGTGATTTCGTCCTCAGGATCGGTTAATACGGAACGCGGCCGTCTCCATTTGGCGCGGTCGAATGGAGGCATATTATTTGCGCATCACAGCTGTAACTATAAAAACTAAAATACATACAAATGGATACAACCTGATTTACCACAATCAAAATAAATCCGACAATATCCGAACAGGGCCGAATAAAGCCGAACAAAACGAACAAACATACAAAAATACAGTAGTAAAATACCACGTGACAGCGCGCATTCAATGGCGGACAGAGCCGCCGTAATTTTCCTGCCATGTTTTATCTGCCCGAAGAACAATGACAACTCATTTTGGCACCACAATGGTTTCCATTTCGGACGCGATGTGCCAAAATATCACCTTCATTAAAATACTTTAGGTAAATTGGCGGGCTTTGTTGAATCTAGGCTCTCATATTTGCAATCTTGTTTTAACCAACCTCTTTTTTAATATCCGATGGAGACAATAGTTTTTTTTATTGTTCCATTTTTGAAATGTCGACACAGTTTTTAAACAATTAAAAAAGGTATTTAATCGCAGTTTATTTATCTTTTCTGTGTGTGTGCAATTCTAGGTTTGGAATTATGGTGTTGTCTTTTTACCTTTAATGCTTCTCTATTATAAAAGTAATTGTTTGAAATATGAATGTACATGTCTACTTAATATATCGAAATCACTCCAAAACTCAACTAGTGGAACCAATGTTTGTCAAGCCTATTACCACCGTATTATATTTGAGCTTGAATCCATCGTTAAATTGCTCAGCCCAAAGAATAACTCGTGTTCTACATACATATATACCACGCCATTTATCCCCGAAGAGGTAGGCAGAGGCGCAACAAGTGCACCCATTTTTCACCGTGCATATTCCGTCCCATGATGTGTCAGGGAGCGAGTCTATCGCCATATCGGGCACAAATTCCACATTCCGGGCTGATACTGAATAGAAAAAACCCAGTGTCACTTTGGCCGACCCGGGGATCGAACCCGAGAACTAAACATTTCAGTCGTACCGTAATACAACTACGCCACCAAACTAAGTGTTGTTCGCGGTTTCACCAGCACCATCTACGTAAAAAATCAGAATAAAAATATCTATAATTCCCCTTGAGAGGAAATTATCGGGATAAAAAGTCAATGTGTTATTCCAGGACATGGTCTACCGGTGTGCCAAATTTCTTCAAAATCCGTTTAGTCATTTCTGCGTTTACGTTTACAAACATGCAAACATTCTCACAAACTTTCGCATTTATAATATAAGATACCTAGCCTGACCTGAGTTGGAATCCAAACTAAAACCTCACAGATATCGCATCACATTGCCATCCATACGAAGACATTCAACTATAGTTTATTGTATGATAGTTTCATTGTCTTACTACTTTTTTCATCAATCACATCTAATGACGACATAGGCTCGGTGAACCGTGAATTCAGTTGCATCTCTGCTACCCCTTCAGGGAAGTCATGAGCTTATCTATCTATATAAAAGTACAGAACCTAACACAGGCCTCGTTAACTTTCGCTACATTTACTAAGTAGAAAGAAAAACCACTCTGTGTGAAGACGGACAATATGTCAACATTATTAACTGAGTACGCACCGGAACAAACACGTCGCTTCCGGAATATCCCGGTCATGGCTAAATCCCGGTATCTAGACCGGAAAGTTACACGTCTCGGGAATCAATCTGGGTGGCTGTGCAGGCAACTTGCCAGATCATTAGTGTGTGAAACAATTATGAATGGTAAACGTATAAGGTTTTCCGGATATTTTCATTCATTTTGAAACAATACACTCTTTTATAAATATATTAGGTTTAAAACTGAATGGCCAAAATTAAATGTTGCCCGTCTAATTGAACGCCATACTTCGTTTTAGACAACGTTCATAATAGTACTGCACTGCAGCCGTCACCCTGGGATCAAAGATAAAGGACACACACACACACATGCCTTTTATCCTCGAAGGGGTAGGCAGAGGCGCAACTAGTGCACACACTTTTCGCCGTGTGTAATCCGTCCCATGATGTGATAGGGAGGGAGCCTATCGTCATTTTGGGCACAAATTCCAGACTCCGAGCTGATTTTAGTATCTCAATAATCATAGATAAAGATTATAAGATACACAAGAGATGTCAGAAGACATGAGAAATATCGAATGACACTTTTCCAAAATAAAAATTAACAGTTTACGAATGATGAAAAAACAAGCTCCACTAAAATAATTGCCCTCTTTTTTCCTTAGTAGATTAAAATGTAGTGTCATGGAAGAACCGCCACTGAAAACAACTAGTTTCGCTACAGTAATTTCGCCGTAAGCTTATTGGGTCATCTCCATGCAAAAAACTATGCTGATAAAAATAATCTCAGCGCAAAATAATCTCTTAGGAGATCATCCGCCATTTCACGGCTTTCTGAAGTCCCGGTTCCGTGTTACACACGGACGATAAGAATGGGCAACAGGTTTTGTATTTTAAATTACGTAATCCTCCTAGCCAGTTTCAGCCAATCTCAAAGGAGATCAGCCAGGTACGCAGGAGATATTACAGACCACAAGTGGGTGCGCAATACACAGGTGCACTCGCTATTTTTTCACTCTCATAGTCCGGTGAGACGGCAATCCGATATGACCGAAAAGAGATCAGGCGCAGGAATAACTGCTTTGCTTGCTTTCCGAGGCACGGGGGTATCACAGCACCAAGTTCATGACTCCAAGCTGCGACTGAGTATTTTTAAAGTTGGAAAAACCCAGTCACAATATTTTTAGTTCGACCTGGGATTCGAACTCCGGACCTCAGCGCGCAAATCGCAACGGTAACGCGTACCCAATACAACTACGCCGCCGAGGCAGTCAAATTTTATTTTATTACATTATTAAGTTAAAAAAAACGTGCTTTACTTCCGGTGAAATACATCATAAAATCAGAATGAATAATAAAATACTGCATTCCATAAAAAAATAAAAATATAGGTACACCATAACTTGCATTGTGTAGATCATAGAACTATCGTTAAACTGATGGTAGGTGTACTTTTGGCGAGCGGAGAGATCTTCAGCCAGGAATGATTCAGGAGGTACTATTGTCGTCACAGGCATAAGTACTGCTTTAACTACCTTTTACGATATATTTTCCTAAAATACCATTTCGAATTTGTGCCCGATATGGCGATAGGCACGCCCCCTATCACATTATGGGACGGAATACGCACGGTAAAAAAAGGTTGCACTAGTTGCGCCTTTGCCTACCCCTGCGGGGATAAAAGGCGTAATTGTGTGTGTGTGTGTGTATAACATTTTAAAAAAGACCAAAAAATACCTGAATCGAAATTGTTCGACGTTCTTCAAAACCGTGTGCCTCTAGAACTGTGTATTCCGGATAAAAAACCGGGTGTCATGCCGCGTGGGAAGTGGCCACCGTAAAGATTTAACCGACATCTGCCGCTCCCGCTCTTTATGGCTAAGAAAAGCCGTTACGAGATGGAAAGGAACCGGCAGATTACCACGATTCGCACCCACCAACGAATTTACTATTCGAATGAAGTATGCTTGTATGGTATGCTATTTCTTTTTATATTTTTTTAAATATTATTCTTTTTACATTTAATTTTGTATATTAATTGCTTAGTGTAGGTATAGTATATTTAAGTGTTTAATATTTATTTGATTTCTTTTGTATCTGCTGTCTTTTTTATATGGAATCTTTATGGGATTGTGTGTTACCTATTTTATCTAGTTTATGTCCTACTAATATTATAAACGCGAGTTTGTAAGAATGTTTGTTACTCTTTCATGCAAAAGCTACAGAATTTCAATGAAATTTGGCACACGGGTAGATCATGTCCTGGATTAACACATAGGCTACTTTTTATCCCGGGAAAATATAAAGCGCGACTTTTACGCCGAGGGAAAAAGTTTAATGTTATATTAAATAAAGAGCCTTTTTGGGTCCATTAAATTTGGTGGGAATAAAATAGCGCATTTTTAGATGGAATAAGAAATATGCATATTCAAAAATTCATTAGTAAAGTACTGTATTAATGCATTTAAAAGTTCTAGTGGCTAATTTCATCGTTTGCTGATAAATGATACACGTCACATCAATGCATAAGCCGACCAAATACAAAAGCACACTCTAATCTATGCTACCAAATAAATAAAATAAGTATTATATACATTAGCTATTTAATACGACAACTGTAATATATAGGTCAAATAAGCCCAAGAGCCGTAAGCTTCTCGAACAAGCCCTAAACGTTTTAGACATACTTATCTATTTCTTCAGCAACTAGGTTAATATCAGTCATGAAAATGTCTAGACATCCGTCCAAGCCTCTAACTACGTAAAAACATCCACTTTTACAACCAGTCTTAACCTTAAAATCTTATTCTTCCCATCAGCTTACTCAACATGATCGAGCAAATATTTTCATTTCATATCGTACACAGCGTACAATCGACTGGGGGTCCATTAACGGTGCTCAAGATGCGGCGCGCGTGCCGTTCGACAAAAACAATCGACACTACAAATCCGTGCGAGAATCGACATTGTACCGTGCCGCACCGGTGGGTCGCCCTAACCGCTTCTAATTGCTACGTGAAAAGATTCCGGAAAACCGGAACGACATGTTGTTTGGAGGGTTGGCTGTTTTATTGGTTATTTGTTTATTGATCATGTTGTATTCATATTTGTAATATTATTATTTGTTACAGCATTTATTTATTTATTTGTTATGGTACACCAACAGCATATATATTAAAAAATCATAAAAAGAACATTCTATCATTACATAACAGGCCAATATATATGCACATTACAGGTATACGCATCTATTATTTAAAAATTACATGTTTCAGTGAAAAACAAAACAAAAATAAATTAAACTTCTAATATAAACTATAATAAATGATGTAAGAGGACTAGAAAAAGCCATTAATTTTTCTTTAAAAATTGGATATTTATGGCCAAAAATATCTAGTTCCTCAATTTTGCTACTGAAATCATTGTATGCGATACACATGCGTGTAATTAGATTTTGCAATCCAAGGTTAGTACGTGATGAACTAGTGTGCAAAATTTTAGTTATGAGGGATCTAAGGTAGTGATAAGGAATCGATAATGAGAAACGGCTTAAGAGCATTATGAAACTTACCGTCTTACGTCTTAGGACGACGAGCGCTGAGTGTCACGCAGTACTTTGTAATTCAGAGCTCTGTATGGTGTTGCTACTGTTTATGGGCAATCGTATCACTTACCATCAGACGAGCAGTATACTCGTCTCGTCATTTAAACACAATAAAAAAATATTAACGGCCTGTCTTAAAATCGCTCAAACACGATCCCTATGCCACGAGATGTGTCGGTGCCAAAAGATAACCCCGCACTCCACGCCGTACTCTCACGTCCGCCGTAACAATACGTTCTATCATAATCTTGAGTCACTCGCGTACGAGCAAATTGAATTAGATTTAAATATCTGGTATAGTTTGAAACCTGATTATGTATAATAATCACATCTTAGAGCATTTATGCACTTACAAAAGTGATAATTAGTATGTACAAAATATTTTTTTAAGTTGGTAAAGCCAATGGTTACGTGTCTCCTCCTATTCAGGGATATTTCATATTAAAGAGGCTGCTAAATTACCTAATCTCTTTATTTAAAAAAAATATGTCGATACAAAACATGACAACAAATGACAACATGTGTCACAAAATCAACCATCATCAACAATGCACACCAATAATTAAAATCATGAAAATGACGTCCTGATCTTACCAGATAGAGCCTCCGCTAGCGTATTGGAACTGGTAATTATATTTATGTGAGCTCAATTCTCGAAGTTGTGAACGAATACGTCTATTTAGGTCAAGTAGTCCAACTAGGTAAGTCCAGCTTTGTGAGGTCAATCGTCGAATCCAGCTCGGTTGGGCAGCGTTCAGGAAGCAAAGCAAGGTCTTCAAGTCTAAAATACCTCAGTGCCTGAAGACATAAGTTCAATTAATGTGTGTTACCAGTGATGTCATTATACGGCACTGAGACGTGGTTTCTAAGTATGGGCCGCCTAGACTGTTCACGGTCACTCAGCGAGCTATGGAGAGGGCTATGCTAGGTGTTTCTCTACGCGATTGAATCAGATTTGAGATGATCCGTAGAAGAACGAAAGCCACTGACATAGCCTAGCGGATTAGCAAGCTGAAGTGGCTGTGGGCAGGGCACATAGTTCGAAGAACTGACGGCAGGGGGAGTATAAAGTTCTCTAGTGGCGACCAGACCGTACTGGCAACCGCAGCGACGGCTATCCACTTTGCAAGTGGACAGACGACTTGAAAAAGGACGCAGGTACACACTGCATGGAGGCCGCTTTTGACAGGTCCGTCTGGAAATTTTTAGGTAGGCCTATGTTCAACAGTGGACGTCATGTGGCTGATGAAAAGTTATATTTCTTCGTATTTAATGCCCAAAATGTAACTTTTAGAAGTACGGCTCTTATTCGGAAAATTCTTTGGAAGCTATATCTCGCCGCACATCAAAGGATGGAATAGCCACGGCGAAATGCGGGTCTAGTATTTGCACCTCATGACTACCCTTTTAGAGACAAAAGGCGTGAGCATGTGTATGTTCTATCCCGCCATTAATATAAGCAAAGCTGCCAGCAATAGCTAGTGATTTACTAACCAAGTATACAGATATAATTCATATCACCCGCGTTACCGTAACTTTTTATGACAAAAATTCCCGACTAATAAATAGTTTCCCGAAAAATTTAAAGGTTCCCCGAGGGAGACATAGTCAACTCATAACGAGTATCAAATTCCACATGAGCCAGTAAAACTTATTTAGGTCATTACCAAAACACAAGGTCCCTGGATACACGTTACCTTAAACGTTACCTAAAAAAAAATTGTCTAAGGAAGCCGTAGAGTTATTAATAAAAACATTTGGAACGAATTTTTGGTATTTCTATTTCATTAAAGTATATATTAGGCGTGTTAGAAGAAATTATGTCAAATAACTCATCTTAATTTTTGTTTTAGTACTACAAAGTGACGACTTTGTAATGACAACAATATAATCCAAATAAAATAATCGAAACTACTTCAGAAGTTGCTTCCCTCAACGAGCAACAGAACTATGTCCGGTACCAGCTTTACCTACCCGGAGTCCCGGGACGAATGTGTCTCTTTCAGTATTGCCCCTTTTCAAATACATTTGGAGCTCGTGGCACTCCTCAAATTTAACCTTACACTCCTCCCAATAGCCTGGTAGTGATTATACCAACCTATGCTAGAAGTAATCTCTATTATCATCTAGATCAGGGCTTCCCAACCAGTGGTCCGAAAGAGGTAGAATATGGTCCGCGAAAGAATTCCAAACTTTTTATGGTTTATGTTACTTTTAAAACGATCTAGATCCAGCAGAAGTCGCACCCTATGGAATGGAGGTTCTACGGGCCCCTGCTGTTGGCCGTGGTAATGTTCCTGCTGGTGGGCACCATCATAGAAAGGAGGATCGAGATCGCCATACGACGTATCAGTAAGTATGTGCACATTCACTTAACACATTGGCTCCTGATTTTATTTATTCTATGACGCCCAAATGTCAAATGTGAGATTGAGCATTTATTACTAGCACTCATCGTTAGAAGATTACACCATCATATTTTGTTTTTAATATCAGTCAGAGACTCGTATATGGTTATTGTTAAGCCCATTATTGCCTGCCAACGCGGGCAAGGATTGCCTCGCACATGTTCAGACGAAGCAACTTATTTATATCCTTTCACACACACAAACAAACACACACGTATACGCACACACACGCCTTTTATTCGCCAAGGCGTAGGCAGAGGCGCAACTAGTGCACCGACTTTTCGCCGTGCGTATTCCGTCCCATGATATGATAGGGGCGAGCCTATCACATCGGGCACAAATTCCTGAATCTGGGCTGAAACGTACTCATTAGATAAACCCAATATAATTTTGCTCGACCTGGGAATCGAACCTGAGACCTCAGCATTGCAGTCGTACCGTAAGTACAACTACGCCATCGAGGCAGTCGCAGGCACTCACTCACTTCACTCGCACGTGGATGAAAAGAAAATTGATCCATCTATATGAGGCTTAAAGTGCCTTAAACATTAATCCGAAATTTTAACCTAAACCTGCCCACACAGCAGCCACTGCAACTCTTGTAAACAAGCACTGAAGCTCAGCTAATCTGTGGGAATAATATTCTCTCTTCCACCTGATTGCTTTATTTATTGTTGACATTGTTCTAAAGTTAGCTATAATGGTCGTTTATCGAAACTGGTCGTAGCAGAATGTAAGCTGGAGGATACAGATGACGCTGTACTTTAAACATCATTTCTAGCCTTGAAACACTAACTAATTATCAGATTCATTTTGCCTTATTCACAAATCCAATTATTTCAGTCGAGCAACGCCGAGTGATGCTTCAAGAAGCTGAGCAAGCAAACCATGACGTAGCAAACGCCTCAACGATGACGTCATCTCAACGGAATGTTGCCGCTTGCAGGACACAAAGCAGTCCTACCTTGAACAATCAACAAAAAATTGTGAAGTCTTAGTCGAAATGGGAATTTATAAAATGGACTTTAAAAAATCGGTATCCCGTGTTATGTTATCCGTGGTCAAGTTAACGGTCTTATTACACTGATCGAGCGCGCAGTGCCTTTACCTCGCTGTCGACTGGCTTGAAATTCTCAAGTGTGATAAGAGCCTTAATGAAACCTGACCACGCATGAAACAATCCGGCCGTAGTTTGCAGTCAAGAAAAATAAGCAACTAAAGAAATCATGAGAGTGGAGAGTGGAAAATTTAAGCAACGTAATATCTGCTGCTTCTGTTATTAAAATTGATTCGATAAACTACTTAAAGGTCAAAAGTTGAGAGAACAAGACAGCAGCTTCGAAAACAAAGATAATCTTTAGCGTCCCTTGATTTTAACTTCCAAATAAATGAAATTATGAAGACTCAAAATAGCGGCAAAAAGTATTTTCGTAAGATTCTGGTGAATAGATTAGTAGATAGAGAATTCAGTGAAAGTCTTAAAACTTGAATGAGTACTCAGGTCATATTATCATTAACAAAACACATAAAGAAAATGTAAGATTGCAAAAATAACTTTAGATGTTTATTTAAAATAATCTAAAATTAACTAAAAATCACATCTTAACGAAGAATCAAGAATGAATGGCGAAAATACTAACTCCGTTGATATAATAATTTCGCAAGCCCAAAAACACAGCTAAAATATCACAAGTTATAAAACGTAATGAGACGTCATTAAAGTAATGTCGTGTTTAGTTTGACCATTAAAATAGTGAGAATTTATGATAAAAGCTTATGAAATACATTAATAATAATCATCAAGTTTTGTGTTAATGCTCTGTTCAACTTAAGGCTACATTCATTTAGAATTGGAGCAATAATTCTAGAGATAAATGTGTGTTACCTTTATCATACTAAATGAATAGACGAGTAAGTCACTAGTCCGATGGTAACTGACACGGCAGCCCATAAGGCCATAAGTAACACATCCATAATATTGAATTATGAAGCACTGTGACCCGGTTCAAATCTCGTAATGTACTTGCATTTTCCTCTAGGTAGTAATGTCCTTCAAACTGGAACACAATGCATGCACACTGCTGCTTGTAAGGCATTGGAGTACTTACCCAGATGTACTCTCGCGTACGAAAGACCTACGACGTATCTAATTTATTCTTGATTTATGTTAGAAAGCGACAAAATAATGACTATTTAGAACACTTATTAACTTAAGTTTATACTTTCGCGTTGTACATAATTCACTAATTGCAAAGTTAACCATACATTTTGTTAATAAGATTTAGACTTTAATATATTTACGTAGGAGGCGTCGGGTGGACGACTGACCGACGTCTCCCGCCCTGTGGATTGGGGGCGTTTGGAGAATTCCACCACGGTATCTCCTGCCTGTCGTAAAAGGCGACTAATAGGGGCCTCCGGGGGTCACGGGTGGGCGGGACGTGCCGCCCACCCATTAGTCTAGCCAACTTCTGTGACCCCCGTGATGGACATGTCCGAGGCAGCGTGTCTCACGCTGCCTCGGACACCAAAAGGTGGACACGGTACGGTGTTTCGGGGGCTTCTGAGCCCCCGCAACAGGGAAAAGGACCGCAACAGCGGTACGCGCAGGGGCGGTTGCGGACGACAACTTAGACGTGAGTCGGAGGAAGCCCGCAGCCGTCCCTAATGAGCCGAAGATGGCCATGTAAAAAAAAAAAAAAAAAAATGGTCTGAGCTGCAATCCAAAAATTTTTTTTGGCATTGAACGACGAGACAAGCATGCCGTTCGATTGATGGTAAGCGATACGACCACCCATAAACAATAGCAACACCATCCAGCACCTTGAGTAACAAAGTATTGAGTGGCATTCCACTGCGCTCGTCATCCTGAGACATGCTAAGTGTCACTATGTCCAGTAGTTACACTGGCTACAATGTCCTTCAAATCGAAACACAACAGTGCACGCACACTGCTGCTTGGCGGTAGAAATAGACATTGCGGTGGGATCCACCCAAACGGACTCTTACATATGAGAGACCTACCACCAGTGAATAAATAAATACAATTCTCGTGGGTCTAAATCCATCAGGCTACAAGGAGCCACTCGAAAATTGCTCTTAAATCCGACAACAATACACATCTATTATTTCGCATGTAAATAAGATTGATTGAGTTCCATTAACGTGGAAATTTGCAGAACTTTTGAAAAGCCTAATGGCACTTTCTATCGGCACATTAGTAGGGTCACCATGATTTGGGAAAACCTGGATTTGACTTTCTATGCGTGATGTTATATAATTATATTATGCAACATGAACCAGTTAGCTTGACCTCTAGACAATAGTACACTGAAAATAGACAAGAGTGACTACTGACTAGTATGTTCCTACGATTCATAAATCAATTACCATCGTAGGTGGTCCAATAAATATAAATTCCAATGTCTATTCTCTTCCTAGTCATCGACATTATGCCGCAATTTCTTTGTAATTGTGTTAAGGGGAGATAATTCATCTTCGTACGTGTATCTAGTTCTTATATTTATATAACACTAGGTAATGATCGGGGCTTCATTGGCATAGAATTCGGTCTGTGACAGCATTTTAATGATTCATAAATCTCTCTTGAATTATTCCGTCCCTTTTTTTAAAACCGTACGAAAATCGGTTCAGTAGTTTTTGAGTTTACCACGTTCAGACAGACGCAGCGTGGCGAGGGGAATTTCAGAATATGTAATGTTTTAAGAATTTAGTCAAACAGATATAGTTTAATTTTGGAGTTATTGGAAGAGCGTGATCGCGTTGGTATGTTGAACATTATATCTAGACGTGCTCAGTAGTCTGTGCATACCATCAGGCACTATGTAAGTTTTATTTTCATGTAGTCTTTTGCTATGTTTCGAAATTGTGTTGGTTGTTACTGATTGGTATTCAAATTTAGTTAAAAATAGATCAATATTGAATATCTTCAAGACAATGGCTACAGTCCTTTTCAAAACTGCACGCATGGCCACCTCAAGATTTAATGTTTACGCTGAAAGTAAAATTTCATAAAAATAATTCTAGACAAGTTGCATTACTTTGTTATTTAATAAATGCTTCGTTATTTAATCTGATAGAGTGTTTAAGTGAGTAAATAAATCAGTAGAATTTAACCTTGTCTCACCTTACCCACCTTGCGTGAAGGAAATGGGCTGGATTAGGGTAACCGTTGGGTCCCAAAATATTGCATGGGGAATGTTACAAAGCTGTATCGTTTTATGTTTGACGGAGTCAATGTCGAAGTTTTGTCCAGATCCAGACAAATGTTTCACTAATAGGAAACTACATTATCAATGAGCGCTAACTTTAACCACTTTTTTTACGCGGAGAAAAAACGCGTTATTGCTACCACCAATGGGGGGTGAGTGGATCGGTTATGTTGGTTTCACACAGTCTTACAGCCCAATGTCGACACTCGGGAGTATAGCATCATCCGAGCGAGCATTGGACCGAGTCCCTAACAATATGTACACCCTACAGCGGCATACCAACCAAAACGCGGTGGCCTTCTTCAGCGCATACGGGACGGCCCCGTGGTATCTTGTTGCACTAAGATAGCTGCACGGGACCGTCCCCGCGCGATGCTGTTGCGGCTCTTCACTATACAAGGGGGCTAAGATGCCCCCACACTCCAAAGGACGCCTTTGGCGTCTACGACAACGGGAGACCGACCACCCACATTGTCATCCACCTCGGAGTCGCTTAAATTGGACTGAGCAACCCCCCGCTGCTCGCCCCGCGACTCTCTTGAAGGCCCATTTAGTCGCCTCCTACGACAGGCAGGGAATACCGTGGCCTAACTCTCTAAATGCCCCCAAATCACTGGTTACTGAATAGACTTTACACGGTGCAGCTTTAAACAGAAGCTAAGAAAGTTAATTTACCTCATTGAAATATTTATTTAGTGTCTGGATGCTGTAAGAAACCACAAAAAACTCGCTCGTATATTTCAGTTTCTCATTCTAGAAATTAAAAAACAATTCAACTTTTGACTTTTGTAAAAATAAGTCCCATTAACCCCAGAGCCTTTTTCTCAATCCGTCCCATCTAAGGTCCGAGTATAATTATATTTGTTGAACAAAAATCCCCATTCCCGAGCGGCGTGTGGGTCAGGACAGTATTTTACAGGATCCCGCGGGAATCGATTCCGAGCCCACTGTATGTTATGTGCCGGATTGAGGCCCCTCGCCCCATCGGATTTAGTATTGTTTATTAATTTGGATTCTGTAGGTAAACGAGGTGTACATATTTATATCGGGGGTTATCAAAAGCTCATATGTGTATTTTACATTTACTCAGGCAATGTGGCAAAAACCCATTTTATTGGGATTGGTTGAGAGACTAACACGTGACTGGCGTATTGGTCTCTCGATCTATCAGAACAAGAAGATTATAATATTTGGGTATAAGGTTCTTTTATCAGAAGCATCAAAATTAAATGACATCGTCTCAGGAGCTGCGTTGTTTACCACATTGAACTACACAGAAAGTTATTTAATCAAGTGCGTCGCTTCAATACAACCAAAACGCGTGATGGATTCTGAATCAATTACAGTTAAGTTCAATAAAAAATCCCAAAATGCCATTCGTTCTAAAAACCAATAAGAAAAAAGGTCGATAGTACAGATTTCCTATTTTGATTGGTTAATTCTTGGGATGTATCAGAGATTATCCTTTATGGAAGTTTATTCTACCGCCATGAAATGTGTAGTGTGTAACTAGTCTTTACTAACGGTCGAAGATAAGAGTGGGTGTATTGAAAACATGTTTCGCACTTCACTCATAAGCTTCATAGTGTATCTAATATCCCATTAAATAGGACTACAAAGCCGAGGCCTCGAGCTCAATCCGCGGGTCGGGCAAAGTGGTATTAGAATACCTATATAAGACGATAGCCTAGTTGGGAATGGAACGGTCTGCCGAGACAATGTCCGGAGGTTCAAACCCAAGGGACACACCTCTGACTTATCGAAGTTATGTGTATTGTTTAAGTGGTATTGGGTTTTTCTATTTAGTATCAGGCCAGAGTCTGGAATTTGTGCTCCATATGGCGATAGGCTCTCCTCCTATCATATCATGGGGCGGAATACGCACGAAAAGTGGGTGCACTAGTTGCGCTTCTGCCTAACCCTTCGGGAATAATAAAGGCGTAAGTGGGTGTAGGTATTAAGCTCTTGATATACAGAACCATGAGACGAGTTAATTGCTCATTTAATATTACGGCCACAGTCACACCACACGAGCACACATGATGCCTATCCCCAAAGTGGTAGGCAGAGGTCCACCTACAACATCCATTTTTTGATGTATATTCTAGTAGCGAGCTATAGTCATATCGGGCACACATTCCAAACTCCGACCTGATACTGAAAAGAAACACCCAATATTACTGCCCCACTCGGGATTCAAACTCGGGACCACAGAGCAATGTCGCACCACACAAATGTTTATGTTACAAATAAAATCACTGCACTCTTCGCCTTGAGACATCGTTAAGTCCCATAAATCCAAGTAATTATAAGTATGCTCCAATGTCCAAATTAAAATAAAAAAAAACATCAAAACTGGTTACAGCATACAAAAGACCTACCAGCCAAATCTATCAAATTTTAAAACTAGGCAATGCTCAAACACTTTACGTTTAGGCACTAGTCCGTCTTGAAAAGCAATATCCTGGGACCTAGGTTCACTGTCAGAACCTATACGACCTTAATCTGAAAGAATTGTCATCACAGCACAGTGGAATCAAATAATGTATGAGACGAAATCACACACGGTCGGCTGAATAATAAAATGTGCCCGTTTAACGTAGCGTTGCGGGCAAATGGAATGCGGTATGGGGCGTTTGGACGAGTCACTGTACTCTCCACTGTACTTGAATAGAGCAGTCTAAACGATTGTTACTAGGCACGATAGATCAACTTTTGAGTTGTTTGTTAATAGATGGCGTATGCGATAAGGGCGTGAGGGTGAGTTTTTGCCCAGTTGCTTTGAGGATTAATAAGTAGCTTTAGCTTGTGACTCTTTTCCCGAGTGAAAGAAATTTTCGGTTTAAAAATCTCTTTGTAAATTATCCATAGATAAAAATAGACTAAGTTATTCCAGGACGTACACCAATTTTCATTAAAATCCATTTAGCTATTGATTTGTGATGCTATATTATGTTATTAATTGCAAGGAAATAAAGACCATCATGCTTAGTAATAAAGGCAACTCAACTATATTTATTTCTTTTTTGGTTTCGGAATCAACTAATCTATACATGTTTATATTTATTTATTTGACACTTTGTACAATGGTATAGTACAGGCGGACTTAATGCCTAAAGGCATTTTCTCCCAGTCGACCTTAAGGTGGTGCAGAAAGACGGAGGCAGGTGTAAATTATAAATAATGAAAATTAAAAATGTGAATAAAATACAATGATAATTATCAAACATAATATATGTGTACTTACATTAATTTTGCTACATATATAACTGCGTACATATATAATTATGAATTATCTATCATATATACATAAACAATTACATACATAAATAAATACATACATACACAAATAAATACGTATTTAATAAATTTATACACCGCCGCTGTCATCATATAAGTCTTCGAAATAGCGATTCGTACATCCACATAGTTGAATGTGCAATGTCCATCAGTTGTGAATAAATTAACGCTGCCACGAAATTGTACCGCACAAAATCGTGACTACCAATGTCTAAACTTTGACCTTCATTCAAAATAACCTGCGAGTTGACCGATTTTAAAAAAAGATTGAACCAAAACATATCCGTCAAGGTGATCGGCGTTTTTTCCGCTACATAAACAGTATACAAATGCTCCTAAATCAATTGTCTGCACTTACCTCAGTATATAACTAGCAGTCAGTCCAGTCCATTCGTCCGTCTAAACGTTCAATCGTGGGCCGCGTGGGAAATCAGTCCTTGTCGTGAACGGGCGCGTGAGCACGATGCCTGCGCCGGCCACCACGCATACGCGGCTCTGCCACATAGCAAGTCGTGTGGGTTCTTTAGGACCTAAGCTAGAATAATTAAGCATTTTGAGGCTTAGAGCCTGTTTCATAAATTTCATAATAGTCATCGTATTAATCAGTCAATGTAGGTAGTACTCATTTTAATACCATTTATTTGGCAGTGCGACTTTTGTATTTCGTCAACTTATATATGTTATCGTAATCATCATCATCAGCCGCATGACGTCCACTGCTGAACATAGGCCTCCCTAAAGATTTCAAGACCGACCTCCCCAAAGCGGCCAGCATCCAGCGTGTTCCTGTGACCTTTATCAAGTCGTCTGTCCATCTTGCAGGTGGACGGCCGACGCTGCGCTTGCCAGTACGTGACCTCCACTCGAGAACTTTTTTGCCCATGCCGTTAGTTCTTCGATCTATGTTCCCTGCCCACTGCCACTTAAGCTTGCTAATCCGCTTATATATTGACGCTTATATATTTATGTGACGTATTTACTCAGAAGTTGTAAATAGCAATATTAGATACGTACGATGTAATCCATGCAATTCTCAAACAACGAAAAACCCTTATGCCGCCCTGACTGGTCACAATTCAATTGAATACAGAGAATCAGACAATCTCACACCAACAAACATGTTTTTTTTAAATATAAACGACACAGAATCCTATCTCAATATCATAAATCACTAATTTTCCATATCATAATACACACCCTTATCCCTAAGGCTTTATTTAACTATCAAAACCCAAAACTTATTTCAGCCAACATAAATAAAAATGCTAAATCAAAATTCCTTTCACGCTGTAAAACTAACGGCTCATAATTCGCGAACTTTCACCAGTTCAGATATTTATATAAGCCGTTTATACACTTGCAGATTCTAGTCGTAAAGATTCTTTTCTCCACAAGGGTAAATAAATTTAATGTTCAAAAGACTTGAAAAAAAAATTACATAAAGATTCCATGGACAATTGATGACAAAAAATTAAGCCCGAAGTTTCTTTCTGCCTTTCTTCTTCGGGTAGTTATCACTTAGGTAGCTAGTTAAAGGCTGGTAGGTTAGCTAGGTTAAGATCTGTATTGTCCTCACCGGTGAGAATCGCGACGCGTTGCTCCCATTAATTTTAATAAACATTTTCTTTTTTTTATCTCTTTCCTGCCAGGCCGAGCTTGGCTTCTTTATATTTATTTTTCATTTATTTTGCTCCCCATAAAAAAATTCTGTAGTTATATAAGTGACTATTTGTAATAATTATTAATTGAATGTACATAGACATAAGTGCAACTAAGTTCGCCCACGCGATTAATAAAGTATTTTATTTTATTTTGAGAACTCTTACAGATAAAGTCATTGAAAGGTATCGCAATTTCACAATAGTTAGGTTTAAAATTGGTATTTCAAATGCAAATGTTTGGAATTTGGATACTATTGAAAAGCACTAATAGTATGTCGTCGCCCAAAATACCCAAAATGTCAGAGCCATTAATAGAATCCCCAGCAATCTATGTATCTAAGACCAAGCTTAAAGATAAGATTCTAGGTCGCTTCTATGCTAAACATAGGTAAAGTACCTATACTGAATTTTCTATTTCTTTTCAACGCTTAGTTGTTTTACGATTCAGTAGATATTTAGCAGAAAAAGATAATTCTGACACTACGACAAAAAATGATTTTATGCTCAAATATGTTACTCAAAATTAAAACAATCTAAAAATAAAACCGGGTCCATTTACTGCTAGCATTAACACTGAGCGTCGTAAACATATCAGAATAAAAGAATCTAAAACGAAACCTTAAATAAGCAAATCGAACAATGATTTATGAACAAAATAAAACCAATTCCATATGTCAGGGTTAGAAATAGCTTTCGACGACAAAAGGGCTATAAAAAGAAATCAAAAGACCCAGCAAATAGAGAGCGTTTGGAACGAGTGTGCGCGCCGCCTTAGCCGGTCTAAATCTTATTTTCTATTGTAAGGAATCAAGTACAGAATTTCGAGTAAGCCGCGCGACCCTTTCGACCTGCGACAAATGTTATTATGTCGACTGTTAAAAAGGTATAGCATTCGACTTTTATTTTTCTAGGCCCCAATTACCAGTTTGTGTTTGATTAAAAATGTTCGTTAATATCTTACATTCATTTACAGAGGAGTGGACGATAGCCTAGTTGGGAATGGAACGGTCTGCCGAGACAATGTCCGGAGATTCGAAACCCAAGGCACACACCTCTGACTTTTCGAAGTTACGTGTATATTGTTTATCAATTATCGTTCGCTTTAACGGTGAAGGAAAACATTGTGAGGAAACCTGCATACCTAAGAAGTTCCTTATAAGAATTTCGAATGTATGTGAAGTCTACCAACCCGCACTAGGCCAGCGTGGTGGACTAAGGCCTAAACCCCCTCAGGAGAGGAGGCCCGTGCTCAGCAGTGGGCAGTATAATAATACAGGGCTGGTATTTTTATATTATTATTATTATTTACAGAGAGGATTATAGAATTCACGTATGTTGAACAAATAGAAATAAAAATATATTTACATTTAAAAATCCTGTGAAATGGAAAAAGATATTTCACAAATATAAAAATTTAATTTCTATTAACCTTTTCTTTATGTTGATATATTTTATTCTCTTTTTTTTTTTTTTCACCTCCACCACGCTGACCTAGTGCGGGTTCGCAGACTTCACATAACTGCCTTCGAAATTCTTATAGAGAACTTCTCAGGTATGCAGGTTTCCTCCCGATGTATTTCCTTCAGCGCTAAAGCGTGCGATAATTCACAAAGAATACACATATATCGCACCTTTAGAACGAAAACGACACAATTCAAAAAATAGAAAATTGAGTTGTCATTTTTAAATGACTAAAAACTAGTACATTATTTATAAAAATATAATAAAAAAGGGACCGATATAGCAGTTTTGTCCTTTTCCTGCTTGAATATGGCTGTGTTTGAACTATTATTGTATTGAGAACTTCGTTTTAAGTAATTTTATGACGACAACTCAATTTTCCGTCTTTTTGAATTGTGTCGTTTTAATCCTAAAGGTGCGATATATTTATAGAAAAGCCAGAGTTACGTGCCCTTGGTTTTTGAACCTGCAGACATTTGTCTTGGTAGTCCGTTCCACTCCCAACTAGGCTGTCGCCGCTATAAAGTGAACATTGCTTTCATATATTTGTCTAAGTTGTTTGTTACCATAGAGGATAGATATTAGTGTTCTGTGTTTGTTATTTAGTTTAGCTGGCAATTTCAACTAGATTTTGAATTTGGAATAATTTACTTTTTTTTGACTCGGTGCCGCGGAAAAATACACAATCTCTCTTTGTTTATTCCACGTTAAAGACTTTCATGCGATCTAAACCACCGACATAAGCTAATAAGAGTATTAATTATAATTAAGAGTAAACACTTCATTAAAACACATGTCATAAATTTAAGATGCAAAATGGAAGTTGTTTTGCAATGATTCCCACAATAGACTAAGCCCGTCTTATGGCGGTCATAAGTAAACATTTTTATTAAATTACAATTTATAAGTAAACATTTGAGCTTTGAGAAGTATGTGTGGGCTGAAAGTAAGTGATAGAGTGAGGAATAGCGTGATAAAAGAAAAATGTGGACTGAAAGAAGATGTAGTGACTAAGATTGAGAAAGGAATGCTTCGGTGGTTTGGCCACATTGAAAGGATGGATGAAAGGAGAGTAACGAAAGAAATTTATATCGCGAAGGTGAGTGGTAGTGTCGGACGGGGACGTCCTAGACGTACCTTTATGGACCAAATTGACGACCTCTTAAAGAAGGGTCAAATAAGGAGTTCTCGTAACCGACGAGCATGTATGAAGAGACTGATGACTGTGGAAGAAGCGAAAGAGGTATGCTTGGATCGTAGCACTTGGCGCTCCATAGTCTCTGCCTACCCCAATGGGAGAAAGGCGTGAGTTTATGTATGTATGTATGTATGTAAGTAAACATTTATATTTACCTTCGTACACTCCACGAGAATTCGTTCCATTATCTCAATATCACATTACGTCACTCGTTAGAAACGAATGATTGAAATAAACTCATTTGCAAAAAAAACGGGCACCTAAGCAATGAACCATTTCAAATGTTACTATTGATTTGTTTGATAATTATAGGTAGTTTTACTTTCACAATTTTGTAAATTAATAAGCAAATAATCGTTTTCGTCAGTATTATCATAAAATTTTAATAAAATTTATGGGTTTTAATGCTAAAGTTCACTAGTAGTGTATGCTCGCTAGTAGTGCATATGCTCGTGAAGTAAAAGTTAACAAAGATTTTTGTTTGTTTTTTCTTTAATAAAGTAAAAGCAGATAAATGTTTAGTATCGAGTGTGACCCCCTCTAGCTGAAATCACAGCTTCAATTCGTCTGGGTATGCTAGCGAGGATATCCCGGATACTTGCTTGCGGAATACGTTCCCACTCCGCGGTAATCACATTCTTCAGCTTTCTGATGGTTTGCGGAGCCGGTTGTACTGATCTCACGCGTCGTTTCAGAACGTCCCAGACATGCTCTATAGGATTGAGGTCGGAACTTCGAGCTGGCCAATCCAAACGACGAATGCCGACCTCTTGCACATACGCTTCCACATCGCCAGACCGGTGGGCGCGAGCGTTGTCGTCCATAAAAATGGAGTCTTCGCCTAAAGCGGCCAATGCGGGTTGTGCATGAGGAATAAGAACTTCCGTTATGTATCGATGTCCAGTCAGTGAGCCGTTTTCAATGAAGACTAACTCTGTACGATCCATTGAATTTATTCCTGCCCAAAACATGACAGAGCCCCCACCATAAGGTGTAATTTCTTCAAAACTAGCCTCTGCAAAGCGTTCTCCTCGTCTTCGTAGCACTCGCCGACGTCGATCTTCACCGAACAGAGATATCCTGGCTTCATCGGAGAACAATACCCTATTCCAGTCTTCTTGAGTCCATGACTCACAATTTCGAGCAAACCTAAGCCTGGCAACTCTGTGCTCACGGAGTAACTTAGGGCCGCGGGCCGGGCGATGACTGCGTATGTTGGCCGCGAGCAGCCTCCTCCTGACCGTCCATAGACTAATATGCACATTTTTTACTTCTTCGAGGTTGTTCTTAAGGTCCACATACGAAGACTTGCGATTTCTCAATGCGCGACTCACAAGAAAACGATCATCCCGTGGTTGGGTACATGGTTTTCTTCCAGAACCAGGCCTTCTCTCGACGGAACCGGTGTCTTGATACCGCTGCCAGGTCCTTTGAACCGTCGAGCGACTCACATTTAGCCTCTGAGCCACGAAGCATTGGCTGCAGCCCTCTTCGAGCAGCGCAATAATTTTTGTAGCTTTTACCACTTTCTCTAACATTATTGAGACAGCTAAACAGCAATAAATGAAGCTTTGACAATTAAGAATATGAAATAAATTCATAAAAATTTACTAAAAGTTATGAAAACCGATATTATCTTTTGGAACTTCGCACCAAAAATGTAGGATAAAAAGTGGTTTTCTGTAAAAACGAGCATCAAACGAAAATTTTAATTTAGAACGTACCGTTTTAAACACCACGGCATTTTTAAAACCGGCCAGTAACATGTACAAGTGATTGAAATCATTTTGGTACCGTATTTTTTTTTAAAAAGAATTAAAATCCAAACCGCCCGTTTTTTTTGCAAATGAGTGTATAAATAAAATCATTCATTTTAATGATGTAGGAACGTTAATGTTATTCATAAATTCATACGACAACCGGCATCGAATATTCAGTAATGCTCCAGTTTTCATACGGTTGTCACACATGAGATTTGAGCGGCGTATTTTTCCGTGGTACGTTCATATCGAAAGCCTTTTCAAGACAAGCAGCAATCCAAGCACAATGTAAAATAATCTTGATCAAACGAAGTCACATAAAACAATAACTCTAAAGCTGTGATTCTGCACACGACGGTAAATGACGCGCGGTAAGTGACGTCCTTCCGCTCGGCATTTGCTGTCGCGTGCGGAATCGGTCTCATATAATTTAATACTGCATAGTAGTGCTGTCTGCCGACGCGGCACGTGCCGTCTGCCGTCTGCCGCGTCCTGCGGAATCACAGCTTAACAAATTTTGATATTTTTATATTATGAAAATCTAGTGGCAGCATAGTATATGAGCTGTGGGGCTGGATTTGATTCCCAGTTCAAATAAATATTATGTTCTAATATGATTTGCCAAGGATTGTATTCTCCTCAGAAGGTTGACATTAGGCGGTCGCTCATAAAATTTGCAAAAATTATCACGCAATCCCACATTAAAATGTTATTTTTTTTCTAGGGGCTTGACGAAAAGACCCCTGCATTTGATGGAAAATGAAGTGGGATCCAGATAGAGTGCCGACTGACAAGGGATGATTATCTCTCGCCACTTGTTACAATAACGCCGGCCAATTTGAACCAGACTAAGTAAGTCGGTTGATATAAAGTTGTTAAGAACATGTATACTATACTGGTGGTAGGTCTCTCATATGTAAGAGTCCGTCTGGGTGAGTACCACCGCAATGTCTATTTCTACCGCCAAGCAACAGTGTGCCTTAGACTAACACAGTGTGCATGCGCTGTTCTGTTTCGGTTTGAAGGACATTGTAGCCATTTTAACTACTGGACATAAAGCGAGTCAACATCTTATGTCGCAGGATGACGAGCGCAGTGGAATGCCACACAGTAGATACTTTATAACTCAAGGTGCTGGATGGTGTTGCTACTATTTATGGGTGGTCGTATCGCTTACCATCAGGCAAACGACTTGCTCGCCTAGTCATTCAATGCATTAAAGAAAGTACCAATTAATTAAAATCACATAGTATTATTATATTGGGACTTATTCAAAGGAATCTGGAGCAATAGTGATGTACTAAGGGCTTAAATACGACGCGACAAAGCCACGGGCACAATAGGCACCAAGTTTGTGGCTATTCATCGGCTGTGGAGCATGAAACTAGTCATTCCTTAGTCCTTACAATCGATAGCTGTGTGCTGTCTCACGCACTGTTTATGTACGAATGATAAATACAATCTTAATAAAATCTTAACTAATTTCGGTGCTATCTAGGATTTTATAAAAATAAATTTTCGTTAAATAATAAACCCGAATGGTCATACAAAATCTATGCAGGTACTTATAGAATGTAATATTATGTACTACTGATAGCAATGAGTTGGGTACCCATCTGTTGCTGTTATAAATGACAAATTCTATAAATAATGCCTACGTATTAGGAAGTATATACTGTGTATCTGCAATTAGCTACGTTGTATAAAACTATTATGCGGATTTTATCGCGGTTATCTATATATTATGTGAAAGCGAAGTCACTCACTCACTCATCACGAAATCTCAGAAACTACAAGTGCTAGGAGTCTCCAATTTTGCATGGAGGTTCCTTTTATGACGTAGGTGCCCATTCAGACGGGATTTTAGGCAAAGTTTGTGTGAAACTTCTATAGTTTTCATAGTAGGTTTTACTAGAAAATACTCATTATTTAAAGAAATTAAAATGCAGTTCATTATTTTTCTAAACCGCCCTTACAAAGGGGTGAAATAGGGGTGTAAGTTTGTATGGAAAATATTTTATTTATAAAGCAATCGAATCCAAACTCACATAATATGTTCTGTACTAAAATTTAAGCATCATTTTTTAATAATTAGAAACTACCTTCATTAAGTGGGAAAATAGGGGTTACAGTAAGTACTATCACAAAACGGAAAATCTTGTGAGTTAGTTGGTTTGTAGGGGCTAATCTTTGGAACTCCTAAACCGATTTTGAAAATTCTTTCACTAATAGGAAGCTACATTACTCTAGAGTGCTATAGTTTTTAACCCGGGAAAATATTTACCCTTGAAAAACTTATACACGCGGGCGGACCCGGGGGTAACTCCTAGTTTAATTATATTTTCACCCGACGTTTTGAAGCCAGCACTTCGTGGCCATGAGCCGGGCTGAGGTGTTGATGATAACATAATATAAGGCATATAAAACTTACGCCATAAACACATTCGTCTATAAATTCTGTAATAATTATTGTCGTTACCTAGTATAATATTAATATTTTTCCGTAGTATTATAATGCTCTTCGAATATTATGTCCTCCTAAGTCTCTAGAAGAATTGACATTCGGTCCTTTGCATTCGGACAGTCACATCCAAAGAGAATTATAATACCTATACATGGAAAGTCACATCAATAAGCCAAAATTGGTTCATTAACTCTCAAGTAGTAAGATATTATAACAGGGTGATAATAATATCGGAGTTTCTAACAGAAATAATAATATTGTCCAAAAAGTAATATTTAATTACAGCGACATCTTTTATTTGCATTTGGAACCGTTTTGTTTACAATGTGCGTATTATGAGTAAGTTCGAATGATTTCCAACAGATGTGACATGTCTAAAAGTAAGCATTAGTTTTATGTGGTAATACTACGGACTACTATTCAGTATTCTTGGTAATACTGCAATAGTGGAAAGCAATCATAATTTTACTACAAGATTTTATAACACAAGTACCTAAGCTACAAGTTGAAAGGCACTATAAAATGCTGAATGTTCCAAATATATTACTGGGTAGCAAATTATATTTCTCTCGCAGATGCCGAAGCAATCATTATACAGAGCCCATTAAACGTGCAATCATTTTAAGTTATAATTAAATTAATTAACAATGAAGTCTACTTACCTACAATGTGTTAAGAAAGCAAAATGGTTGTGACGTATATAGCTAACGCTAAGAATAATGAAAATCACACAGCAATAAATTGTAGAAAGTGCAATTCTGGACGTTTCTTTCACGGATATTATATAAATAAACAGCTTTAGATTTTTTTTGGTCTTGGGGTCCATTATTAAAGTAGAACGTTTAGAGGAATAATAACCATATTATGAAGGGGTAAACTATCATAAGAGTCATATCGAAAACTACCGCGGTAGGTATAAAAGTTCTTTCACCAATAAGCAACTCAAAACTATCTCTGAGTGCTACAAGCTGTATTTTATAGAAGAACTAGCTTTTGCCCGCGGCTCCGCCCGCATTAAAAAGTTTTTCCGGGATAAAAGTCCCGGTTTATATTTTCCCGGGATAAAAAGTAGCCTATGTGTTAATCCAGGACATGATCTACCCGTGTGCCAAAATTCATCGAAATCCGTTCAGTAGTTTTTGCGTGAAAGAGGAACAAACATCCTTACATCCAAACATCCAAACATCCATACATTCTTACAAACTTTCGCCTTTATAATATTAGTAGGATATAGTAGGATACTTATCGCGGACGGAGCCGCATGCAAAGTTGGTAAAACAATAAAAACGGATTATAAAATGTGTCGAATTCCTCGGAATCCACTTTCTGCCTTATCGGCCCGAATGTGACCGATACAATAATAAAAAGCAGGAAACGTCACAGTTTTTAGCTGAGCGGTAATGTGTGTCACTTGTTATTACCTAAGTCCTAACTTTTGCCTCTACAGTATCCAGTAGAGAAATGGGATCCTCCTAAACTCTCTACTTTTCTCCTCCATATTTTTTTTTATTGCATTGTATGACGAGACGAGCATGCCGTTGATGGTCAGCGATACGACCATCCATAAACAGTAGCAACACCATTCAGCACCTTCAGTTACAAAGTACTGTGTGGCATTACACTGCGCTCATCATCCTGAGACATAAGATGTAAAGTCTCATTATGTCCTGTAGTTACACTGGCTACAATGTCCTTCAAACCGAAACAAAACAGTGCATGCACACTGCTGCTTGTCGGTAGAAATAGACATTGCGGTGCTACCCACCCAGATGGACTCTTACATATGAGAGACCTACCACCAGTAAAGACTGAACTTGGAATTTGGAGCCTATAGTAAATATTGGGAAGGTACTGTGACTATACCTTCGAAGAGTAAAAACCAGATCCCACAAATAATAGTTTTTTAAACCTATTTAAAAAACTATTATTTGTGGGATCTGAAGTGCCTACACTTCAGAAAATTTCAACATTTTTACCTACAACATTTTGTCCATAATTTCATTCCAATCGAATTTTTATTCAAATAATTCAGTTTACTCGATATTATATGCATTGAAAGTATCGGCTTGTTAGTCGTTAATTCCGATTAGCTGTTTATTTTTCTCGCAATACATTCGCGTATTAGCGGATGTGGGCTATGGGCAAATAATTAAAACTCAGTATGCTGGTCTACGCCGTATGAAGCGGCGCAAGTTAAAGACTTCTGCTATTGTTTTTGATCTTTCATAGCTCAAAGCATATCTAATTTATATAATGCCTCGGATAACTTAACTCTAATATTAACTGCCGATATACACAAGTGTACTAATATTATAAACTAGATATCGACTCCATCCCCGTGAGAAACCGTTCCTGGAAAGAAAGGAAGACGCAAGAACCATATTTTTTTTTTCTTCCTAAAATCCCCATCTATGGAGTTTTCTGGAATAAAAAGCAATTTTTGTTAATCAAAAACATTTGTCAATGAGCGTGTGGTAATGGGTATACTTAGTAGTGTTTTTTTCCTATTAGTTACATGTTCTCTCATCTGTAGCAATAAATCTTTCTTTCTTTCTATGAGGGCTTGCTCCTCTCGTTATTTGTCTAGCTTCATTCCCATGTAGGGTTCCTCTTAATAGTAGAGTTGCCAAACCGCAAACAAGTAAGTGGGTCTGGTGGTAAACGATCATCGCTGCCTACATCCACAATGACAGAGAAAACGCCACCGCTTTTGAACCCGCCCCCGCTGCATTCTACACCTTGCTAGCCACCCGATGAGTACACGCGAAGTAATCCTAGAAATATGGGCGCATCGGAACCGGCCGGCAGAATTTATCGACCCTCGCTAAATATCCACCACGAGCGCAGATGCTTCTTTATTGCTCTATACCGACTGGTTTTCAACGGGTAAATAAGAAAAAGATGTCATTGCCGTAGAAGTTTTTCCTTATTTTTATTCACTTTGGTACTTAGGCGAAGATACAACACGTTCGACGTACTTAGGTAGGTACTTATTCAATCACAGTTCGCTGTGGTATGTTACCAGAAACATTTTGCATTGGAAAAATCTGTATAAATGCGATGCTTACCTTCCCGAATCAACTGCATGTGCACAGCGCCAGCCTTTTCGCCCTTTGGTCATCGCTTTCAGTAATTTTTCGCTCGAAATTGTTTTTCGCATTTGGCATTTTCGGTCTACCCTAGGGCCGCCGCAGCATGCCGGTAATGGATCAACCTGGTTAATTGCCAATAAAGTCCTTTCTTGAAAGTACCTAAATCGCATCTGAAGTTATCACAAGTGATAACCGGTTGTGTAAAAATGAACTTGTTACCGTTATTACGGATGCTATACCCCCGAGTGTCGAAATTCGGCCGTAAGACTGTGAAACGAACATAAAAAAGTAACATACGATTTAAAAACGTAGATACTTGATTTTATTGTGTCCTATCGTATTCTTAACTATCATTAGAAAAGCGCCTTAAAATCTAATTGTAATACAAATATTTAAATGAGATATAAAGATGCACGCACAAATCAAAAATGTGTAAAGAAAGTGAAACCTCAAGAACGGCACTTGCTGGCTAGAGGGGGACCCTACTTGCACGTAATATCTATATAATATATAGTGTGACCATGGTATCATCATTATTATGGATATGTGAGGAAATGTGTGATATAGGTACTATTGCCTGTCGCTGAATGGAGGAAAGGAGTGATGTTTTATGTAAATTAGAGATATTCTTTATACGGTAGTTACGTGGTAAGTTAAAAAAATATTTGGAGGTACAGGCAGCCACATAAGCAGTAGAACAAATTCAAAATTTTATATTGCCCATACACTTTTGTGTTCTTAACAATTTTTGATTTCTCTTCACAAAAATAAAATAACATGAATTTACTTTACTTAAATCAGAAAAAAACAATGTTGCAAGTAAACTGAACCCGTCTAGGTGATTCGAAGTTTTCAATTTTTACAGCTACTTATATGGCTGACTGTACGACCCCAAAAAAAATATGAACAAAGGAAAAAAGAAAGAAAATACACTTATTGGCAACAATTGGGTGGTGACTAGTGACAGTATAACAATGAGGTGACAGTATAGTATAGTTATAGAGAAAAAAAAAAACAAACAAAATGGAAACAATTTAAAAAACAACAAATACAAATTAACAAAACATAGATCCACCAGGTGTGGATGGTATATGTCCCACCACAACAGTGCCAAGAGGTTCTAGATCAGCGTAATGCCAAACAGTGAATTGTTTGGCGCTGATTTTCATCTAGAACTTGGCCCAGAGGAACGTTATCCCAAAGGAAAAACTTAAAAAGAAGAAACATACAAAATGCGTTTTAAGTATAAGTATGTGTATGTGCGTGTGTCGAAATTGAAAAGAAAAAATAAACAAAACAAGATAGTATTATTGGGTGAAGTGACATGTTCAATACCAGTTATTACATAAAAAAAGTCTTTAAAATTAAGCCAACCAGCCTTACAGCAACGAGCCTATAAAAAACTTTTGGTCTTTGTTTTTATTGTTTATTCACAAAGAAACACTAGTCATAATGTAGAGATATTATAGGCTACATAATATAATGCAATCTAACAGGATATATTGAGTCCATTGATGGTCACACATGAATTCGCGGCAAAATCCCGTTGCATTATTCTGGTAATTGAGACTATCCCGCCCTCACACCCGCCACTACAACTCCTGTAAGCCAGGATCGGTAATGGCACGCATTGTATGACACCAAGCGGTGAAGCTCGGCGAGTCTCAGGGAACACTAGTCTGTCTTAATCCCGCAACGAAATTAATCAAATAGAAAGATAGGTTTCAGATTATTCTGGTAAGAAGCGATTTAGTACCCTTGGATTTAAATAAGAGAATACACTTTCTGATAATAGACTGTGATAACCTCTAATTTAAATTTTCCCTACTAGTTTACTACCTATCCGAGAAAATTTCATAAAGTCCTCAAAAATCACAAACCCTGGTGACCTTACTCACACAAAGCGCAAATGTTTTGCAAGAGCGGAGAGTGAAAGTGCAGCCTCAGCGTCGCTCCGCACTCCGGCTTTAATAACGGAACTTGTCTCACGTGTACCGACATGGTGAGTACCCTATTTCATCATCAAAAAATTTTTTTTTTCTTTTTTAATATTTATTACACACAATATTTATTACATGTTTATTTAATGTAGGTATATAGTACAGTTCAAACCCGTTCTTTGTTCCAACGTGTTTTCTCTAGTTAAAACTAGGTTTCACGAAGTGCTTTTTTACAACTAGAATTAATTGCTGGTAAAAATTACTATCGGTGAAAAATAGTTCTAACTAGACAAAACACATTTTGTCGAAAAGATTCAGTTAAAACTGTTTCAACCGAGGTCAAAGTTCATCGTGCTTCATGATTGGTTGGGATCTAGCCACCCGCGCGGTCATTCTTGTGTTGTTATTATTCCAATAAGTAGGTTAGGTTAGGTTTTTCTTTTTTCTGTCCTCCCTATCCAGCCTATTTTGTCTCAAAATTTTATACGAGAATATTTTTACTCCGTATCTCAAAGTTGAAATTTTTGCACTTAGCAGATATTGGTTTGATAGCCACAGTATGCTTTATTTTAAAGTATCGTATGCCCCAATAAGATTGTCATATTAAAAATGATCTATAAGTTTTATTATAATACCTACAAATTACAGTTTTGAACTATACTTTGCTATACATTATCGTAATTTGCTGCTTTGTTTTAAATTTCATCATGATTAACTTAATTTGATTATAAGTATATTGATTAATATTAATATTTGCACAACAAAAAGAGTGTAAACGAACTCTTATCCGATCTCGGAACGAGCTTTCATAATTTTCCAAAAACACTTTTGTCGTAATAACTGCCTTGTGCGGTGGTCGTATTGCGTGCGCGGCACGACACTGCTCTGAGGTTACATATTCATATCCCGAGTTGGGCATAGTGATATTGGGTTCTTCAACTCAGTATTAGCTCGGAGTCTTGTATTGATGTCCGATACAGCGGTAGAGTCGCCCCTTATCACATCATGGGACGGAACAAACTTGGCGTAAAGTGGATACGCTGATTGCGCCTCTATCTACCCCTTCAGAGATAAAGGCGTGATGTGTTTGTTTTATTTAATTTTATCCACGGCATATTGTATTAGGATACACTATGCTTAAATCTATAACTTTTTACTTGAGCTTCACACAATTTGTGATTTATAATTTACATTTAGAATCTCAATGTTTAAATAGATCTATCGAGAATGTTTCAAAACAACCTTAATATCATTATTTTACTTGTATACTACCGTATAATGTAAATCCAAAAGACCAGTGACTATATTATAGGAAAAGACAAAACAAGAAATAAATTACTAACGCCATGTACCTATCGGTCGTAATTTTGTAGCAACACCGGACATTAGCTTTCTTCCAAATCACAAACATATAACCATTAATAACTTCTAATTGCTATATTCACTGTTTAATATGGATTTATACATTAAAGTAAAATAAGAATACCTTTACTATAATAGGAGATAATTATATAATAATAATAATATAATATGTTTAATGTAATTAATGTATTAGGTACTACTTATAATCCCACATACGAGAGAGACCTACCATGTATCTCTACCTAATGTCGAATTGATTTTAAGTAAGTAGGAATTAAGATGCGATTCATCTTTTTAAATACAGCGTAATATAGGTTTTCATTAGCATCGTGTAAACAGGGTGCTGCACAGAGCGAACAAGGAAGCTCAACGAAAGCAGAGCTGGTGGCGAAGATAAAGGCCCGGCTGGAGTCAGTGGATCCAACCAAAGCGAAGGAGCTCGGCGGAGTGTTCCTCTTCAACGTAATTAAAGGCACCAACGTTTATTCATGGAGTAAGTTAAGACATTTAAGTAAAGGAATGCATTTATCTCCAGAAAAATGCATTCTATTCTTTATTTTGCCGTGTGGCTTCACTGTTCCTAGTCATTTGGAGTTTTTTGTTTAGGCTGGCATAAGTTAGCCTGATAAGTAATCTTCACTGCTTAAACAGTAATAAGACTAAGAGAATGATAAATGTGCAGGGAATGGACTGATTAGCTGGGAGACTGTTTGGGTCTACGGAAATCTATTAACTATGAATAAATAAGTAGGCTTGTGTATCACGAATATTGCCTTCGAAACAATGTAGGTATTTATTTATGTCTAGAACGTGGATTTGTGTGTATTGTTTATCAATTATTGTTCACTTTAACGGTGAAGGTAAACATCGTGAAATCTACACACGTCTGAAGTCGACATACGAATTTCAGGTTTGTGAAATCTGCAAATCCGCGATAAAGCCTCTCAATGTTAGGAGGCCCGTGACCAGCAGTGACAGTATATAATACAGAGCTGGTACTATAGAATATATATGTTTTTTTTGCATTGAATGACGAGACGAGCATGCCATTCGCCTGATGGTAAGCGATACGACCACCCATAAACAGTAGCAACTCCATCCAGCACCGTGAGTTACAAAGTACTGTGTGGCATTCCACTGCGCTCGTCATCCTGAGACATGAAAATTATGTCCAGTAGTTGAAATATATAACTCTACCAATTTTAAAATAGATTTTAATATGCACAAGTTTGCCTTGTAAAGAGAAAATAAATGATATTATTATTTTATTATTATTTGTGCTTTTTATAGCAAAAAGAACAGCTAACGAGTCAATGGTGGGCTACTGTAAATTTCAAGAGGTATCAACCACGTTGATGTATTTTTTGTTAAGGGTAACGGTGAACTTTTTACGGCTCATAATTATCACGGATCATCGGACCTTCGAATTTGGAACTGGTTTTGCTTCATAATAATAATTTGAGGGGACTATCTCATTTGGCGTAATGACCTAAGAATAAAAAAGTTTTGGGTAAGAATTTTATGCCTAGTATAGCCAGGTTGTAATAGATACAATTAATTTTATTGTTTGTTTAGTCAACTATGTAGTTATGTCATAAAACCATTGTTTGCCATTATGAGAGAGATCCGCTCGAATGTATTATGTTCTAAAATGAAGAAGAATAAGTTCTCGTAACTCTACCGATGAGATTTTCTTGGGCTAAAAATAATACCATGCAAAAATAACGTAGTCAAAAAGCTTAAAGGTGTTATATCTATACTACATATTAGCCATCACAATCGGATCAGTTCTAAAGATTACCCACTACATACAAACTTGTCTCGTAATAAAATTATATAGAACATTAATTAGTAACGAACACAAACCACAAGTACCTATAACTGATTGGATGCTGTCGTGTACTGTTATCTTGATAGACGTATACAGAACGGATACAAGAGAGCTCTTCAACTGTAATTAAAATCTCGTAAAAAATAACGATCTCTATGACGCTCGGTGATTAGGCGAATTGGACAGCGAATTTGATTCTTAGAACGGTTTAATGTTTACGTTTCTATGCTTATTGCAGCCAGTACTCTAACAGGAGAATTAAAGTAAAGTGTCATGAAAATTATTTATTTAATTAAAACATTAATTTGATAATTGGTTGATTAAAACATTAATTTTTAATGTTTTATGGATTACGAATTTGAAATCTGCCAAAAAGCATTAGGTATTGATTTCAGATTGGATTTTACAACACCTACAAAACAATAAATAATCGTGTTAAGTAATGCGCTGTCCCAAATGATATTTTATAAAAAAAATTGATCGTATAACTATCCTTATTTCCTATTCCAGCGCTTGACCTCAACAATATCCAAGTCTACGAAGGGGAGCCTGAAGAAGACCCAGACACCACTTTCACTCTCAACGAGCATTACTTCAAACAACTAGTCCAGGGTAGAGAGGATCCCAGGGTCATCATGCAGGCTGGCAGATGTTCCGTCACCGGAGACATCATGAGGGCGATGAAATTAGAACCTTACATCAAGTTGGATTAGGATTTAGTATGTCTTATTTATTGTTATGTTTATGTAAATAGATAAAAGATGGCGTTATTTAGAAAATGTACATTGCATATTATCACTAAACGTCTTCCTTTGTACTTAGGTTTAAGTAGATAAATGTAGCTTTAATTGATTATATTTTATTTAGAATTTTAGTGAGTATTTTTATTTAATAATGACGCCCTTTGACCTTTATGCGAAGTGTATGTAGGTAGTTCAAACACATTCGTTTTCGATACATAAATCCACGAAGAAAAGAAGAAGAGCATAAATCACAATGATGATGATGTCCTCCTTGACATGTCCGTCAACGGCGAACCTTGTCACTTCCGGAGATGGGATCGGAGACGGCTGGCAAATCCAAATTTGGTTTTAAAGACTCTGTTGCAGGGCGCACAGTGCAACTGGCCTAGAGAGTTGTAGGTGTAGTTATAGGAAGGCTTAGGACGGTTTTTTTTAAGTAGGCGTTTTGCATCGAGATCTTCAAGCCGATTTACTTCAAAAGCTTCAACTGCCTTAGTAACAGAGTTACGCCAGACACTTCTCTGTTCTGCAAGCTCTTCCCACTGTTTAGCTGTGATGTTACATGAGGTTAAATGTCGCTTGAGCATATCTTTGTAGCGCAGAAACTGCCCTCCAGGTTTGCGCTTTCCCTCCTTCAACTGCGAGTAAAACACAGATTTAGGCAGCCTTGAGTCGTCCATACGTACCAGATGACCACACCACCCAAGCTGATTCTTAATTAGCAAATCACAATAAAAATACGATAACGGCAACAAATAGACGTGATCGCTTTGTCTACTACGACGCACAACACTGCTACTTGGCAGCAAAACTAGATACAGAGATGTTACCAATGTCCCTCATGGGAGATATTTACAACTATCTTGTAACGTTTTTCTCTTCGATTCTTAACTAACTTATAATCAGTGTACATAAGTTCATGTATTCAAAAAAAATAATTAGAAATCGTTTTTAGTGTCTCTGCGTAGTGTGTTCTCCCAAGTGTAGTCGAGAGTCTATATTAAACGACTTGCACGATGAAGAAAGCACTAGTCCAGCTGTTAGGATCCTTCGGGTATTAAAATAAGTGGACTGTATTACTTAAGACGCTGGTATATTATCATCAGCAATTAATAATAAAAATAACAATAATGAACCGAGGACGCTGAAATTCCAAAGGCAAGTGTCGTTCCTCTTGCCGCCAGCGCCGTCCCCTCTCCGGCCCCTCCACGCCGACCCCTCTCCGGCGCCCTCCACGCCGCACCGCCCCCCGCGGCCAGCGCGGCCCGTGCGGAAATATGTGAACGTTGTCTTAACATACTCCCCGGGTTGAAGTGCGATACTTCAAAGATCTGGAAGTAAACATATATTATTAAAAGCCCTACGAATGGTGCCTCGTTTGGTCTTCAATTCAGCGACTCTAGTGACGCCGTCGCTGCCTGGGTACACTTGCGTGATTCGTCCTAAACACCAGAGCTGTGGTGGAAGACCCTTTTCTCTGACGAGGACCAAAGCGCCGAGTTTGAGTTCTTGATTCGAAGATTGCCACTTTAATTTCTGTTGCATAAGAGTGACGTACTCTACTGAGAATCTCTTCCAAAAATGCTGCCTCATTAACTCGATCCTTTTGAATCGCTCTAACCGATTGATATTCTTGGTGTCTATCTGTGGATGTGGAATGGTCATGAGTGAACGTCCAATTAAAAAATGAGCAGGAGTTAAAGCGGTAAAATCGGAAGGATCAGTGGAAAATGGTGTGAGGGGACGGGAGTTCAAAACAGCTTCAATAAGGGCGAGGCAAGTGGACATTTCCTCATATGTTAGATGAGCAAGTTCCAAAATGCGTTTAAGGTGATGCTTGGTCGAGCGCACGGCAGCTTCCGCTAACCCGTTAAAATGAGGGGTGTAAGCTGGAACAAATTTAAAATTTATACCCTCTTGGGCAATTTTACCTTCGAGGTCAGACTCTACAAAAAAATTGGCTAGTTCGTTACAAGTGCCGACGAAGTTAGTGCCGTTATCAGAGGTGATACTATTGGGTTTGCCACGACGTGACACGAAACGATTTAAAGCGGCTATGTATGCTTCGCTAGATAAAGCCGTGACGAGTTCAATATGACAAGCCTTGATCGAATTGCAAACAAAGATTGCCAAAAAAGACTTAATGAGTTTGCAACCTCTACCTTTTCGGTCTGCGATCAACACTGGACCAGCATAGTCGACACTACAATGAAGAAAAGGAAACTCTAGTTCTGTACGAGATGCTGGTAATTGACCCATAATGGGTTGGACACTATTGGTGTTAAATCTAAAGCATCGCACGCATCGCCTAACTAATGATTTCGCAAGATTTTTGCCACCAATTGGCCAATAGGTCTGTCTAATATTACCTAACAAAAGTTGAGGTGGCGCATGTAAATATTAAATATGAAAATGTTCAAAAAGAATTTTTGTGAAATGATGTTTACTGCATAACAAAATCGGGTGCTTTGTGTCGTAGCTGTATGGGGAATTGTTAAGTCTTCCACCAACTCTGATTATATTGTTTGAATCAAAAAATGGACTCAAAGCACTTAAGCGATTTTTGTTAGGCAGTATCTTCCCGGCTTTCAAAATGGCATATTCATCAGGAAAGCTGTCTAACTGAGATAGATGAATAATTAAATTTAGCGACCTTGTAAGCTCTTCCACAGAAAGATAACCAGTCAGCCTGTTCTTACGATTTCGGCAGTTGTAGATGAACCTTTGTAAATATGCTATTATATGTTGTAAATTAGTTAATTTAGATTTATTTTTTATTAAATTAGTTATTAAGTTAGCATTAAAAGTTACATCAAGCGCTAAAGAGCAAGTAATCAACTCCGGTAGATCCTGTGTCTCGTTTGTGCTAGGCATTTTTGGCCACGAAGTTTCATGATTCGACAAGAAATTGGGTCCTGACCACCACAGAGTTGAACTACTAATGTGATCAGCCCTCAGCCCTCGAGATACAAGATCTGCTGGATTGTCTTTCGACGGTACGTAGCTCCACGTGTGACCCTCCGTGCTCTCTTTAATTTCATGAACACGGTTACGAACAAAACTTTTTAATTTAGTTGATGGTGTGAATAACCACCCTAACACTATCATTCTCTATATCTACGGTCACGACGTACTTATGCTGACAAAAACGCAATAAAATGGAGTAAAGATCTTCCTGTACAGTACGACCAACCATCTGGAGGTCATTGAGCGAGAAACCGGAACTAGATTTTGCCGATGTGTCGAAAACTGTACGAAGCTTTGTTGTAACGCTCGATTCACGGATGACTCCGTGGTGAGGTAAAAAATAATTGATCTGTTGAAGACTTTTAAAGTATGAAGCCTTCGTATTTTCAGTCATATGACCCAAGCTTTCGTACTCTTGCATAAACTCTATGTACCTGGTCTTGAAAGTCGGGTCTCGAAAGAACTTGCGCTCTAAAAATAGAAATCGATGTTTCGCAAGTTGAAAGGAGTCACCCAAAATAGAAGGGTCCTCCTTAAGCGGCATGGTGACGACAAAACGGCCATCATCCGTCCGTGTTGTGTTTTCTAAAAAACTATGCTCACAGGCGTGCTCCTCTGGAGACATAGAGTACTTGACTGCGACAGTATCAAGTTCCCAGAAAAGTGTTAAGTTTGGGTTAGCGTCCTCTGTGATGACGCTACATAAGGACAACGAAGACGGTGTCTTAAGACGGGCAACATACCCAGACACCAACCAACCCAGTTTTGTCTCGTACAACTTGGGTTGATTTTTGCTTAAGTCAATTGAGTTATTACCTAAGACTGACCAAAAGACTTCAGCTCCAACTAAGATGTCAATGACTGACGGGATGTTGAACGAAGGGTCAGCTAAACTTATTCCCGTAGGAAGAGGAATATGTTCAATATTTATAAATGTAGTCGGTAAACTCTTTTTTATATGTGGTAAAATAAGGCAGTCGATGTTAAGGCTATAGTTATTGTGAATCGATTTAATAGTAAGGCTGAAAGACTGTGTAATTTGAGAAGTGTTATTATTAATACTTGTCACCGTGGAACACGCACTACGTCGAAATAGACCCAGCTTACCACAGAGTGATTCCGTTATAAAGTTGGCTGTACTGCCGTTATCAAGCAGCATCCGAGCTGAGTGCACGACGCCCTTGCCGTCTGTTACCTCTACGAGAGCTGTGGAAAGTAAAACATGCGGAGGAGTAGTATACTGTTCACTAGAGTTGGCAAAATTGTTAATATTACTAACTAATGGTAAGGCAGGTTCTGAAACTACTTGTTGCTCATGCAAGTGCAAAAGCGTATTATGTTTTTTCTTGCAATATTTACAAGGGACTAAGTTGCAATTATTTTCTGTATGCCCGGTACGCAAACAATTAAGACACACCCTACTAACTTTTGCCTTTTGTATTCGTACTTCAATAGGCAGAGCTCTAAACGCGTCACAACTAAATAGAAAATGATTTTGTTTGCATAATGGACATAAATTCTTTATTTTATGAAATGAATTAGATTTTTTATAATTACTATTTTTGTGTTCTTGATTATTATTTGTAGCTATTAATAAGTTTGTGTTAGATTTATAGTTATGAGCATCTGTTTTATTTGTTTTACCTTTACTTTCTTGTAAAGTCTCAAGTAGATCCGCCCTATTGCTAAGAAACGCAATAAATGTTTTTAAAGATGGTGGATCATTGGGTGTATTTCTATGCTCTTCCCATTCCCTATGCGTAACACTGTCAAGTTTCTCGGCCATCATGTGAATAATTAGTGTATCCCAATATTCAGTGGGCTCATCCAAGGTAGATAAGGCACGCAAATTTTTATTAGTGACATCTATGAGTCGACGAATAGATTTACAAGATTCACTACGCATGTGTTCAACGTTAAATAATTCCTTAACATGATTGTTTACAAGTAACCTTTTGTTGTCGTATCTATTACACAATAAATTCCACGCTGATTCGTAATTCTCGGATGTAAAATCTAAATTGTCTATTATAAGAAGAGCACTACCTTTTAAAGATGCACGGAGGTAATGAAGTTTATTAATATTATCAATATCTTGTCTAGAATGTATAAGCGAAACGAACGTGTCCCTAAACTCTAGCCAGTGCTGATAGTGACCATAGAATACAGGTATATCTATTTTAGGCAATCTTACACAATTAGATCTAAAAGCACCTGCCTGGGCATCCTCGAAGCTCGTCACGGCAATATCCTGGCGACCAAGCTGTTTCTGGGGCTGTGCGCCAAGCAACACGCGCGCCGCTGCCACAAGTGCATGGTACTGGCCCTCAAACTGCTCGCGTTCCAAGATCTGATCGTCGAGGTCGTCCGAAATCATTTCGATGTCACACTGCAATTTATCAAAATCCGAGTACAGCGAATTGAATTTATCAAGGCGATTTTCTAAATCTAGCAATTGTGAAGCACTAGGTTCATCGCAAGTTTTAAATAATTTAATAAAATTATTAAAAATAGTTAATTTAGACTTCATACAACTACGTCTTTTTACTAGTTTTTCAATCTTTTCGTCGGCCATTGTAAGAAAAATTCAAATTTATAACGGTTACGCAAGAAAAAGCAAATAACTTCAATAGAATTAAAGCAATGAAATATAAACGGTCATTAACCGTTAGGCGAGGGCAAAGGAACAGCTGTTCAAGCGGCAATAACCGGTCGTCGGCTATCTACTGATAAGCAACTAGCAAGTATAAAGTACGACAGTACCGTTGAGCGGCCGTTTAAATAGATTTAAAATGTATGATGCAGCGTATAAGCAAGCATGTGAATATAAGAATAAATATGCTTTGTGCATAAATAACTAGCAATGATGTAGTCCCAGCAAAGTATGAAATGATTTAATTAATCATTACTCACAATATTTTAGCTGTTCTGAACGTATTTAATAAAAATAGGAAAAGAAAAGGAAAAAATTGGAACGACTCACGCAATGATCAAACTGTCCATCCGTAATTCGTTAGGATAATTCCTTTGTTTCTTCGATGATTCGACGATGATGACTTGAACTTTTTGCGGTTCCAACATCCGTTAAGTGGTTGATGATTCTTGACCGTGGCTCGCAGGTGTGTGTGTGTGGTTAAAAGGCGAAGTCTTCTGGACAGAATATTGTAGATTCTGCGTGAGGCTTCTTGAAGACCACAGTTGAACAGCCGCAAGCTCCAAAGCGGTTAAAAACCGTTACTTTTTTTTAAAATCTTGCCGGTGAGAAATCCTAAAGGACCAATGTTAGGATCCTTCGGGTATTAAAATACACTTATTTTAATACCACAGTCCACTGACTGTATTACTGTAGACTGGTATATTCTCATCAGCAATAATTATAAAAATGACAATAATGAACCGAGGACGGTGAAATTCCAAAGGCAAGTGTCGTTCCTCTTGCCGCCAGCGCCGTCCCCTCTCCGGCCCCTCCACGCCGACCCCTCTCCGGCGCCCTCCACGCCGCACCGCCCCCCGCGGCCAGCGCGGCCCGTGCGGAAATATGTGAACGTTGTCTTAACACCAGCAATATTAAAATATTTTTACCACTAAAGAGCCTTTGTTCCATCCGTGGCCTTTTCTTCAACCTTTGATAATCTACTGCTGATGTGTTCAGCAGTAGATTATCAAAGGCCTTCCCCAAATATTTCCAGACTAAATAATATAAATCGACATAGCTCAAAGAATTAGCAAGCTGAAGTGGCAGTGGGCTGGCCATATCTCGCGAAGAACCGACAACTGCTGGGGTAAACGTGTTCTTGAGTGGAGACCGCGACTGGGCAAACGTAGTGTAGGACGCCCTCCGGCCAGATGGGATGACGATCTGCGAAAGACTGCAGGCAGATGCTGGATGCGGCAAGCTGAAGACAGGGCGCTATGGCGCTCATTAGGGGAGGCCTATGTCCAGCAGTGGACTGATAAAGGCTGATGATGATGATGATGATGAAATAATATAAATGGCGAATTCCAGGCGAATTCATGCAGCAAGGCAAATGCGTTGTACGCTCGTCCAGTGTACAACGAGAGTACAACACAGTAATGCTTGCTGTTGGTAAGATGTACTGTCAGCCACATAAATAGCTGAACGAATTCAAAACTTCAAATCACCTCTGCACTTATATTCCTACCAATTTACGTTTTCTCTTCACAAAAATAAAAATGGGATTAACTTTACTTCACACAAAGAAAAAAATACATTTTAATAAATCTTAACGCGTACAGGCGATTGGAAATTTTTAAGTTCTTCAGCTACTGATGTGGCTGACGGTACCTATTTAGTATCAGTCCGGATACTGACAAGCGTAAAAAGTGTTACAACCTGCCATAGTGGCCGACGTAAGTGTGCCGCGTTCCAGGATCGGCCTGTGTATATCCGGTTCAAACTGACCGGCATAATTGTGTCTATCTATACTCTATCTGAACACCTCTCTGCTTACCATCAAGTGCAGTGGCGGGACTATACCGAGCCCGTATAAAAATAAACCTTAACTCCACCTGACCACGGTTGTAACGACCTTACCAGCTAGTCTTAGTGATGATTATTGTATTAGTAACTAAAGTTTAAAAAGACCATAAAAAACATCTAAACTTGCTATATCCCTATTCAATTAGCGTCGTGTGGCGAATATAAACGTTAGTGTGTATAACGCACCCGTCCGACTGGTTTGCGAACGGTACCGTGGGTCGATGCCTAGCGGTCAACCACCCCGAGACCCTGACATTCTCATATACTTAAATAGAACAGGGTCTAAGAACGTATTTAATGAGAAGAACAAAAATAAAATGCAAGTGTGTAGGGAAAGAGCGCAATAGTATATTACTCCTGGACTGGCGTTTCAAATTATTTCCAAAGTTATTCCCTGGGCCTTACCAACGTGTAAAGCGACCCAAAGTGTCTAGAAAGTTGTAAATGAGTTACTGAAAGCCCAATGAAGGCACCACTGTCTCTGATAACCACCCCAGGGATGCGCGTGATTCCAATATGTTAGAATGGTTCCAATAATTTGAAATACTTTTCTTGAAACTTGCTAGAGCCGGGCTTCTATGTTTTGAACATACGCACACTATGATTCTAGTCAGACCACCAAAGAGTCCCATTTGCTGAAAAAAATACAGTAAATTTGGCTACATACAGTCAATATTTAGTATAAAGCACTGTTCAGTATTCTGCGGTATTAGATTCAGTACGTAAATGGTAAATTGAACCTACAATATCACGATCAGTAGGTAAAGAAGAACTTTAACTTTAATTTTCGAATGACGTCAAAAGGAATTGCAAATTAAAAAACTAGTCACAATTCCCGTTTCCTCAAAATCTAGTGTTACGTATCCACATCCTCTTCCTCATCTTATATGACATCCGTTCTGCCTGTGTTAGAAACGTATTTATTTCATTTGGGTAGGTAGTGATATATGTTACCTCTAACCTCGGCATCGCATGTGGACTTTGGACTATTCTGTGCTTTGGATTCGACTTCCAGGAAGAAAGACACTTTGGGTATATTATTATAAGATAATAATATACCCAGGACTGAATATCCAACTGGTGTTGGTGTCACAATAGACAGCCGTTCGTAAGAAATTTGTTAAATGCTTACTAATAATACTCGGATTATTGTGTTGAACCGATCTGTCAATGAAAAGAGATTTGAAGTAGGAAAAAAAACAAAGTATGTAATTCAAATGGTCCGAAATTATTCAATAATATACTCCCACCTATCCTGTCCTAGTCCTCCTACCCAAAAAAGGTAAATAAATATGATCCATTACCTAACACTAAACATACTTTTAACTACTAATCATAATTTATCTTATTGAACTAGCTGCTTACAAGTTGGAATAGGCATAAATACTAAACCAGTAGGTAGTAATTATAGATCGTTCATTACGGAGGATTACGCGAGCCATAAAATTTTCCATTTACCTGTTGAAAATTGTCTCTGGTCGTAATTGGCGGAGAACGGAGCCTAAACAAGACTAAGGTCGTCTGCATCAGCATCAACCCTTTGTAGAACATTAGTATCCATTCGGGTATCGTCGCACGCAAAAGTTATTGGCAGAATCGATTGAACGCCTTGGCCAAATACAATAATTATTCTAGCGTTCAATCGTAAATAGATTAGGCATAGTACAATGTTTTGTAAGGCGAATAAAAAAGTGATTTAAAAGTTAGACAACGAACACAGTTTTATTAAAATCAATCCACTAAGTTAACCGGTATTACAAAATAAAAAAAACTTACTTTACAGTCAGCTGTAGCAATTCACCTTAATAATGATTATCGCATGTAGCGCAGCATCGCAATTCATGGAAGGATCTTGGGTTAGGCCTTTGCCCGACATTGGGACATTATAGGCTAACACAATACAATACAACAATGATTATAATCAGCTCACGACCCATATTACATGGAAGCTAACATATCTGCCAAAATGTGGATGCGCTACACCTCTGCCTATCCCTGAAAATGGAAAAAGGCGTGTTGTTGTGTGTATGTAATTATTATCAGCTTTTTGTCCTCTGGAAGATAATTAAATGAAATAAAATTATTCATTCGAATCTATAAACTCTTAAACATTACTAATATTCAGCCAATTTTTTATGTACCACCAGTTCGGCAGTTTCTACCAGAGAACGGGCAGGAAACTCTGAGGTTGCTCTTTTCGTAATCAATTCACAGGCATAAATCAAGTACGGTGTATGAACAAAAAATTAAAGGTTGTTTTTTTTTTAGAGAAGTTCATACTTGGACAATGATAAAAGATTTTCAATACCCAACCGAGTGCCAGCCCTCTCAGGAATCATGAAATAATTTGATGATCTGCAGATCTGGTTATAATATACTTACCTAATTATTACCAAAAACACAGCAGTTATGAGTTAATCGCAAAGCCAAATTACCGTTCCTGAATCAAATACCGGTATTTTCAAAATTTTCCATTTGAACAAACGAAGATACTATCCATGTATACAGGACATGTCCAAAAACGGACTGAAAATTAAACCAAGATACTTTATATATATTTCGATACTACTCCCAAAAACTAAGCCTTTGCAATAAATCGTATAATTTTAAAGTCCTCCGATTTTGAGATTTATGTATTTTTATTTTGCTTAATAACTACACATAATATTAACGTTCTTAAGAAAATCTGTTATAAATGGAGGGGTCTAAATATTTTTTATCGAGCCTAGATGCTAAATTTTACCCCTTAGCTATAAAGTTTGAGCCTGGTTAGTTTTTGAGGCCCAGCACCCATGCAAATAGCGGACATCACCTTTATAAAGAAGAACTAAGGAAACATACCATGCAGCCAAACTTATTTGGAAAAATAAATAAGTAAACAACTTACGTCGCCGTGCATACCGGTAAAACCGCCTCACTAAGCCTTAAATGGTATATCTTTATTTATAATACTCATTTCTTAGTCGTCGCCAATGCAAGACGCGAAACAGTGTGATTAAAAATATTTTATATTTATTGTATTGTGTGAAAATTGTGAAAAATGGATAAGAAAATATTGCTTGTTGTATTAGCTGCGGCAATCACGGTTTGTCAAGGTACGAATATTTAATTTAAGGGTAAATTATTTCATATATAATTAGTTTTGACTTAGTGGTCATTAATTTATATAATCTGTGAAATTTATTTTCAATCGAAATAAAACGAATATGATAAAAACATTGGAAATGGGATGCTCAAAGTCCGCAAATAAAATAAAGACCGATATTAAAATTAATGCCAACTTGATCAAGATAAAAAAATAAAAGCTAATTTATGGCACTTCCTTTAGATACACGTTTTTTAATATAGCTTCAATATGTGGAAGTGCTTATTAATACTTATATCAGGGTTCAGTATCCCTTTTATTTTATTTTTTATATTCTACTTATTTTTACGTTCCTTCGGCCTCCTTATTTCCATTCTTTTATTTTTTGCAACCATTCTTCTTTTTAATAAAGTTAGTCGTCCCAATAATGATGAGATTAAAATAACATGTTCGCCGAATTATAGGTCAAGATATATCGAATTATGATATAAGCAGAAATCGTCTCGATGCCGGTAAGTTTATTGCAAGGTTATATTACTAACTGAAAAAGGTTTTCATGAATTCCCATGGGTGAGGGAATGCGCTGCTTAAAGGAACCGCGGGCACATTATTTATAATTCAAATAATAACGATTAAGAGGAGTGCATGTCAAAGGCATCTTAAGCTGTTTTTGTGTTGAAAATACTATTGATTATTAACTATATTGATATTTTTATTAATAGACCCCAAATCAACCTTTTTGATTGGTTTTTAATGTGATTAAGTCAATTTACAAATTAAATGGCCTAGTACAAAGGTTCTACTTTTAACCGGCCGGTGTGGACTTACTCTTAGTTCTAATTGTAAAGGTTAACGGAAAATCATTATTATTCCACTTATATATAAAATGATTAAGAAGAATTCTTAAAGGTATTGATTTTAAAATGCTTTATAAATATTTATTTAATAAACTAGACTATGAAAATATTTTTTTCTAATTAATGATATCTTGCATGTATGGAAAACCGAGACTAATGATACAAAATATACAATTTATTGGGTCGTGGATATGATCTATGAATGATTCAGTTATAATGCGTTGCACACAAAACATTTGATTCGGTGTAACGTCGAACCTATGGTCTCTCATTCAACAGCCGGCCCATTACCCACTGCACTATAGAGGCTACACAGAGACTACTATAATTAATGCTACAGGATACTTAAATACATTAGATAATGAAATCTAAACAATAAATATTTTTTTCTATACTGCATACGCGTACAAAGATAAATAAGAATCCCTAATGTTTATGGCACTATTAACACAGTTTCACAATGACATAAAAACCAAAGACAAGTAAACATTAGTGATAATTAACCCGAATAATTAATCGCTTAGCGTGCAAGGACATTTTACATCTTCAAATTACCTGTTAATCATAGAGGCAAAATAGCTATTTCCTTTAAAAAAAAAAGCTTATACAGTAGGCAGATAGACAAAAAACTTAGTATTTTAATCTGCGTTAAACGAATACGACAGGAAATAACCGACACGAAGCTGATGTACTACCGATAATTGTCATTAAAATAGCTGACAATGTAAACCAACCTGTTAATTAAATTAGTTATATCTCACATAGGTATTCTCTTTAAGTAATTAGATATTATTTGGCCCTTCGGAGTAATTACAAACTTACCAAATTATTTACATTTACTTAAGTCTACGTTGCTAACATCTTCGTTCGTACTTCGTGTGCAAATGTATGTGCATTACATCACATTTCTTATTTTCTTATACATGTAATACGGTCTTAATTATTATTATATTTATACATTACAAGCCTCAGTATATTCAGTCGACCATTTTTTTCTAAATATCAAATGTACGCATGATTGCGAATTTTCATGCTTACCATGACATTAATTGGACAAGTCATATCATCAGTCATCACTAACATCGCTTATCACCTAACATTCACCAACAGGTTTTGGATTAAGCGAAATATGGGACTATTTGTTAGGCGGCAACTACGGCTACCCGGGACATTATCCGGGCAACAACTACCCGCAAGGACCCGGGTACCCGGGCGGATCTGGGTACCCAGGCAATTACCCGGGTTCTCACTACCCTGGACCGGCTGGGCCGCCGGGAGCACATCCTGGATGCCCGCTCTGTGACTCCTCTGTCTACAGCTACTGCTCGTACAAACAGGCTCACGATAGCTGCTGCTGCGAAAATCCTGGCTGTGAGTATTTAAGTACCGTGAAAGGGCTATGAAAAATATAACTTCACTACCTTTAACAATTACGTCAGTTGTTTTCGATATCTGCATCCTTAACCACAAATGATAATGACCCAATACTCGAACAATGTACGAAATATATGTAAGTGCCAAAACAATAAGTAGTAGATACTTAGGTATGGAATTAAGGATGTTTCTATACCGATACTGCAGTGACCCTACTGCAACCGATGGTAAGCGGAGAGCGGTCCAGATGGAGTCGATTGACGAGAGATCATTGTCTCTGGTCCGTCGACACAACTATGCCGGCCTGTCTGAACCGAATATACATAGACTGACCCGGAACGGGGCACACTTATGTGGGCTACTGTGGTATTTTTATGGCATCGAATGACGAGACGTGCATGCCGTTCGCCTGATGGTAAGCGATACGACCACCCATAAACAGTAGAAACACCATCCAGCACTTTGAGTTACAAAGTTCTGTGTGGCATTCCACTGAGCTCGTCATCCTGAGACATAAAATGTTACGTCTCATTATGTCCTGTAGTTACACTGACTACAATATCCTTCAAACTGAAACACAACAGTGCATGCACACTACTGCTTGGCGGTACAAATAGACATTGCGGTGGTTCCCACCCAGACGGACTCTCACATATGATAGTCCTACCACCAGTAAGATAGTGGTAGATTTTAACACCTTATATACGATTGTCGTTATGCAGATGGATGCAAAATAAATCTTAGCACCAGCAAATATCAGGATCTTCAGTCAATAGACCACATTTGTTATAAACTTTTATACAGAGACTACCTCGCTCTACCAAACACCAACTAAGAACACCAGTCATTGCAAAACCTGGTACCCAAGCCCTAAAATTGCATCATAATAATTATTCAGTCCCAAAATTGTCTTAAAGCAATACATAAATTTTATTCCCATTTTCCAGACCAATCATACCTCTGCCGCAAGAGTAACTGCAGGTCGCTCTACGCGAACTCCTGCGATGAATACCACCTGATAACCAACTGCTGCTGCGTGGATGTGCAGAAATCAGCCGCGACGGCTCCAGTGATCCCTCCAGTTGTAATCGTCTGATTTATTATACTTAGGTTAAGCATGTACACATGGCATTACTTATAGCATAAAAGACCAATAGCCATGCAGTAAAATATTTAAATTAACGATGTTCGAAACCGTTATTTTTAAATTTACTTATAACAGTATGCTATTCAACCTTGAACATTGTCTATATTTTTGTAATTGCGACATTGTAGAGGGTTTTTGTCTTATTTTGGTATTGTCGTTTGTACATCGTACTGTGTAGTTTTTAATCACTTAACCTTTTACCAAACTTTACAATTGATTCGAATTATCGGATTTGGTAACGATAAGTAAAACACTATTGTAATAACTTCGTTAGATCAGTATTCGTAAGTACTTAGAAATTAAATGCATTAATTAAATTAAACGTAAATGAATGTGTTATGTACTATATTATTTTCTGCATTCCATTACTAATCCTTTAGCACTAAGCACAGACAGATTTACACAAATATTGAGTTTCGCTTTGTTATATGACTAGGTGTTTCTCGCGGTTTCGCCCACGTTAAAATCCTTTCCTAGTATAAAGGTCCCAAATCACCGTACCGATCCATAAAGTCATTTATACGACGCCACAACTATACCCACGGGAGAAGTTGCCGTGATAAAATGTTGCCTACGTGTTAATCCGGAACATAGTCTATATGTGTTAAATTTCACCCAAATCCGTTCAGCATTTCTAAGTTCACTTCTAACAGATCAATTTTCCCAAACTATTGCACTTATAATATTAGTAAGATATGGATTTCTGACCTCAAATAGGAGTGTACAAGCATTATTCTATTTAGTGGGGAAAGTAAATAAAAACAAGAAGTAATTGGTACGCATTTATGCACTGTTATTCATTCACACACGCGTTCTCAATACCTATATCAATACCTCGTTCCTTCACAATACCTATATCACTCAATATTAGTGACGGTTTTAGATGCGTTTATCTCCTCGAAACTGTTAGCGTTGTCAGTAAAAATATTTAAACTCATTATGTTTTTAAACTGGTATCATAAATTTATTCTTTATTAATCGGCAACATTGGGAAGATGGCAACACTGAATCGACGGTTGAAAAATTACTATGGCGATGGATACGGAGGCATCAGTGCGAGTGTTAAAAAAAAACTAGTCAATTTGTATAACATTACTTTGAATCATTGATTAAAAGCTATAATTATAATCTTTTGCAATTTATTATTCGTTCGCCTGGAGGATACTGCAACAAAACATTATGGAATTAATTTCCACCCAGCGGGCTAACTAGCTTAGCTATTTATCCCTAAATTTTGTCTCATACATACACCCACGCGTTTTATCCCCGAAGGGGTAGGCAGTCGCAACTAGTGCACCCAGTCCAGTATCAGTTTGCCGGACCCTGGGATCGAATCATAGACCTCAGCATTGCAATCGCACCGTAATACAACTACACCACCAAGGCAGTCATTTTGTCTGCTGATTTTACAAAATTGACAGTGTCTCCTCAATCAATCTTAACCTAAATCAAAGATGAAAAACAGTGAAGTTTTTACTGGTGGTAGGTATCTCATAATATGTAAGTCCGTCTGGGTGGGTACCACCGCAATGTCTATTGTTACCGCCAAGCAGCAGTGTGCATGCCCTGTTGTGTTTCGGTTTGAAAGGCATTGTAGCCAGTGTAACTACTGGACATAATGAGACATAACATCTTATATCTCAGGATGACAAGCGCAGTGGAATGCCACACAGTACTTTGTAACTCAAGGTTCTGGATGGTGTTGCTACTGTTTATGGGCGGTCGTATCGCTTACCATCAGGCGAACGGCATGCTCGTCTCGTCATACAATGCAATAAAAAAAATTAACATTAGTTAGGTTACAGAGCTAACTGATCGCATCTGCCTTCAAACAGAAAATTACTACGGAAATTATAGTAGCTTTACTAGACTTCCAAACATAATCTGACTTCGAGACGCTCAGTGCTGTCGACCAACCCATGAATGTAAACAAGACGCCGATCAACGATGACATTATTATTATCAGAGCAATAAGTGCATGCAAAACTTACCACAGATAAAAAAAACTTGCATCTAAAACCGTCAGTAATCTAATAACAAGATGAAATACAAATGATACCATGGGGCTAGTAATCTAGGCGGCTCGATACAAATAATAAGAAAACAATCTTAATTAAAAGAGTTCATTTTATTTTCATTTAATTCTCACTATAATATAGGGGCCTTAGTCTTCTAAAATCAAATCCTACTAATATTATAAACGCGAAAGTTTGTAAGTATGGGTGTATGGTTGTTCGTTACTATTTCACGCAAAAACTACTGAACGGATTTCGATGAAATTTGGCACACAGTAGATCGTGTCCTGGATTAACGCATAGGCTACTTTTTATCCTGGGAAAACTTTTTAACGCGGGCGGAGCCACGGGAAAAACCTAGTGGTAAATAACACGCGCTTATCTCCAACAAGATCAGTCTAGATGTAACTGACCAATGTTAGTGGAACCTATTAATTATGCCTATGAAATCTCATCGTTTAATCAAACACAAATTCTAATCCCAGCCAAAATTTTTAACAGTTGTGAACTGTCCTGAAATATATGTTTGGAGAAATCTATCGAAATCATGTATTTTATTAGCTACCGGTCGTTGTTCAGAGTTGTCGCCATGTTAGTCCTTTTTATACCTACGTAATTACCTTCATACTAATGTTGCGAAATAGGAACGTGATAGCACGTACAGACGTCTAGCAGATTGTTTCACGAGAATTGTGACGACGTGCTATCATGTCCATGCAAAATAAATGGACAGATATTTTGTATGACCGATACGATAGACATTTAGATTTTTTATAAATTTCCTGCCAGTACTTTGTCAAATAAAAATAAAATGAACTCACGACACGAAAAAAACTACACAGGGGGTTTAGAATGTGAAAAAAAAACACGATGCGTCTCCGCTTCGTTTTATTGTGATTGGTTGAGAGACTGACGTATCGGTCCCTCGATTAATCACTAACATCAAGGTCGGTATTAATAAACCAATTTCAAGTTTGAGTTACATCTCAAGTAGACATAATGTACGAATAGTTCAATACATTATGTCTACTTGAGATGTTACTCAAACTTGAAATTGGTTTATTAATACCGACCTTGATGTTAGTGATTAATCGAGGGACCGATACGTCAGTCTCTCAACCAATCACAATAAAACGAAGCGGAGACGCATCGTGTTTTTTTTTTTCACATTCTAAGCCCCCCGCATAGCGGGCATCGCCTCTATCGATACAAAATTCGTTTATATACAGCCTTTATACTTCAAGCGTTACACGAGAGCTATTCTATACTATTTCCTTTTCACTTAATCGACTAATTGTAATCAGTATTATTTTTCGTATTTTTGGGATCATTTTTATGCATTTTAGATCAATGTATTTAAGAGAAGTAAAACACCAGAAATTACGAACGTATTACAATTTTTTCCAAAAGGATTACTTTGTTTTCAAACATGTTGAGCAACGTTTGACAACAGCGCGTCATATTGATATCCCTTAGGCATAGACATAGAAAATGAACTGTGCGTTATCCATACCACATATGGAGAGTAGATGTAAAGAAAACGGTCCTATATGGGGAACAAGTTGAAAAAGTGTTTAGCTGTAAGCTCTAAATAACAGTTCAAAAACCTTCCAGAATGGCGCTGGCGTAGATACAGGGTATGGTATAAATGTCGCAGTTGTGGATGGACTGAAATGTGCAGAGTTATAAAATTTAATAACTTTGATGAATAGTTTGGTGACTATTGTTAGTGTACAGTACACAAATCTTTAAAAATTTACGTAGTCCAAAACATTTTTTGTAAATATAACCTAAAATAACTTTCTTAAATTTTCCCATGCTGCGCTACCTTTAATCTTCGACGGACACTTTTTTATACACAGAGACGTTTCTCTTTACCTCCACCCTCCACAGTTATCCAGCTGTCGAGAGAATACGGGCAGAAAAGCATGACAATTATTTGACGATCGTGCGGCCCAATTTGCCTATAAGCCGCACAATGAACTTTGCTTTTTTCACAAAATGGTCAATTCTGTGCGAGTACTGCTTAGTCCATTTTCAATATCTATGACCTTGAGATAGCCCCCTAATCCTGAAGTCGACTGTAAGAAATGCACGTCAGTGACAGACAGTAACGTATATCTACGTTAGTACTAGTATGACTGGGGAACCGCTCCAATAGCTAGTAGTAACGTCGCATACCTAATTTTACCATCGTCCGTAAAACGTTTATAGACGTCATTTAAAGCCTTTTATCCATTTGCACCAACTGAAGCGAATGAGCTGCGTGTTTGTGGCGCGTGTTTAAAGGAACAAATTAAAAGTTTACATCAAGTTTCAACATTGAAATAAACAAAATTATAATATCGACAAGCAGCGGGCCCGCCAAGACCTGCACGATGTTGTTCAGGAGTGCCACTTATGCGCCTGCGCAAATCCATATGAGGCTTGACGCGTAACTATGTATAAAAGAAAGACGTGCTGTTGTTGCTCATCATAAGCTATGCGCGTCAATTAATATTTTACACTGGCAAAAAGAGTTCAATTTATTGAAAAAAAAAAAACAAACTAACTTCTGTGTTTTTATTACATCTCAGACCACTGTTCATTACATTTCAACACAGATTAAAAACGATATACTCCAGCTGTATATGAAAATTGAGGAACATTGAAAACGAAGTTAACATGACCATCGCTTCATATAAAACACTAACAGTAACAGTGGCTGCCAATCTCAGATATACGAGTTATACCACTGGTTTATTCACAATTTGGGTGGGCCGTAGAGTTCCTTGCACACAAATTACAGCATTGTATCATCTATCAGTACATATTTGTAAAAACAAGTACCAAAAATACTATGACGTTATATACTTATAAAACAATATCTTAGCTTTCCGTGAGACGTACGCATTCAATTTTACTAATTTCTGACGCTTTATCTATTTGCTTATTACTAATTCCTTTTTATTCTTAAGCTGTATTAACACTTCTATAGATAAATCAATGAGAGGAGTTGTTATAAGTTGATTTTTAACTGCATTATAAGACTAGAATAATATAATTCCATTTACACTTATTGACGTTCTAAGCATTGCAATTTTTATTATTCATATCAATCACACAAACAAACATTCAGCGGTTAAAATGCCGCCAATAAGCGTTGACGCTAAAAAAGGCACATAATGCGACAAAATAGCGCAACACTGATTTTGTATATCATAGATAATGATTATAGTTTGCCTTTATTTTATACGCGTGACTGTCAACCTAGAATATATAAAAAACAAATGTCGCGCAGAATAAATTCATTACGAGTTAATTTTCACATAACGCCTAATGACGTAACTTAGGTTTAACGTATAATGACGTTAATGAATGAATTCATCGCGACGATGTCTTTTATATAGCTTCCACCATTTACCGGTAATTTCACCATATCTAATAGCAGATAAAATATTATACGAATTTATAAAAATTAAGAAATGACAATAATTTAACATTCGATTATTTTATTTAAATTTATCGCAGAATTACATGCCTTATTCAATGAGAAAATTGTCGTCGACATTCACCCTAGTGTAGCTCCTACATATTTAAAATGTTTTTATGTCATCAATCAACCAACAAACCAACTAATTTAATTTCATGCAGATTAACAACTCATCTCACTAATATCACCAACATATCGACACTTTCATTTACATTTTCACTTCCTGAAACTACTCTACGATTTTTAAATCTATCACAATAATACATAAGGTTTATTACCACGCCAGAAATCCGCAAAACTCATCCCACTCGAAATTATTTTACCTCGTTTTAAAAAGCAACAGTTCACGCGTAAGGAACTCGCCGACCCGTCAGATCACGTGGTCCGCGCGGGTGGGGGCCGTGGGAGAGGCGACGGGGCGGAGGGGAGCGCGTGACGTCACTAACGCATCCGGTAGTGGTTCTTCTCGTGCACCTGACACAACTCGCCTTTGAAGTCTATCTCTATTTCAAAGTCCAAATCGCGATTGTTGCGCGCGTTCTGACGCATCGAGAACGTTCCCGTGATCTCTTCGAACTTTTTCACCTGCAATATTTAATTAAGAAATAATTAATTCATAAATGTAGAAGTGCTTTGTAATTCCCAAAACAAATTCAAAAGATGTTCATATAGTATAATATTTCATAACACAATCCCTCTAGAATGAAAAATATATCTCAAACATTTTGAGATTCAACAAGTTTTAAAACAATTAGTTGTCATATTACGATTCTAGTAATCTATAATTACCACATGGAGTTATCAAAAAATCTAATTTGTCTCTGGAAGTGAGTTAAATTTGTACTTACGGTCATGTAGTCGTCGAAGTAGAAGACGGTCTGCTTCCAGTGCGTATAGGGCGCCTCGGGCGCGGTGCTGAAGCCGAGCCGCTTGTGAGACTTCGTGAACTCCACATTGAAGAACGTCACTAGCGCTTGGATGAAGTCATTGCGCCGCACCTGCACCACACATGTACAAATTCAAAGTAACTCCAAATGATTTATAATAATAATACCAGCCCTGTATTATATTTTGCTCACTGCCAAGCACGGGCCTCCTCTACTACTGAGAGGGTTTAAGGCCTTAGTCCACCACGCCGGCCTAGTGCGGGTTCGCAGACTGCACACACCCTCAAAATTCTTATGGAGAATTCTCAGGTATGTAGGTTTCCTTACGATGTTTTCCTTCATCATTAAAGTGAACGATAAATGATAAACAATACACACGTAACTTTGAAAAGTCAGAGGTGTGTGCCTTAGGTTTCGAACCTCTGGACATTGTCTCGGCAGACCGTTCCATTCCCAACTAGGCTATCGTCCACTTTCAAATGATTTACAGCGCTACAAATTTATAACACGCAATATTGTCTCAATAATTAGTGGAACTACAATATATAGAAATTAAGTACATCACTTGAAATTAAAATAATAAATGTACCCACCTGTATATGAAACTTGGACTCAAAGTTGAGATCCTCTTTCTTGACTGTGTATAAATCTATCTCTTTGAGTAAACACGAATTGGTCACCACCTGTAATAAAAACAATTACAAGTCTCCATAAAGTCAGGTGCCAAAACTGATTTAAAATAACTATAGCATTTCAAGGTCCTATGTACTTTCATATGGAATAAAAATAAATCTTTAATTGTGTAACAGCCTCTATCAAGAAAACCTTTTGCACTAAAACATCCTGTACATTAACCAAAGATTTATTTACAGCATGCCAAGGCTTATTACCTGTTTAGCATCAACCACATCAACTAGCGGTTCAGATATCGCCACCTTCCTGATGGAGGACATGTTGAAGCCATACACATCATCCCACCAGTTGATCTTCTCATCTTTGTACTGACGATCCTCTATACCACAGATGAATAATGTGCATCTGTAAATGCATGGTTCAATTATGTACAACCAAGATAGATTACCATAAAGTAAAAAATGTGCATGAAATGATCTTGAATGGAATGGATGCAAGTTACAATTTTGGATACACCAGCCATATTTGTTCTTAATTAGGAGATAGCCAGAAATATTGTGTCAATTATTGTTTCATGGACAAAGGTTTGCCGCAATGCTGGATAAGATAACAATGCAGCTAACAGATATAAGGTAAAAGCATCAAGTCTAACCTGTCTGGGAACATCATGCCATCGGGCTTAAGCCACTTGTCTCTTGCATAGAGCACCGTGTCTAACATGCTCTCATAGAAGAGACAGTACCCCATCCACTCTGATATAATTATGTCCACTTTGTCCACTGGCAATTCCACTTCTTCAACCTGATAACAACAGAGCAATGATTTAGAAAATCTATAATATGTTATATTACATATGAATTTTACTTTAACTCTGAATGTAATAAAATGCTGTTTTGGCTTTAACCTCTTTGAGATTTTAAATCCCTGTAATCAGACATGTTGTGTACAAGATCTACATAGCTATTAAAATAAATGTTTATATAATCACAAAATTCCTGAATTTTTTTGATAAGTGAATCAGTAGTTATCAAATTCAATTTAGGACTTGTTCCATGCAATATTGGTAAAACAAAATCATTAATTATTGTAATATCTCAAGAGGTTTGTGAGGGCTTTAATGTACTTTATGAGCATTGGAATTACCAAAATTATTTCACCAATATATTCATGATAATCAAATATTTGTTTCAGACATGGCTGCAATCATACTAATGAACCCCACATATAAAAAAATATGCATTCAGGACAATGACTATTGAATACATGGTTTTACCTAATAGGTACTAAACTAACGGTCTTATTCATCAACATTTTTCAACCTATTTTAGTTACAAAATGTTATATCTTCTTTGAGCGAAACTTGAAGGAAGAAGACAAAACCCTCTAGAACTAATATAGGTTTAAAAACTGTTGATGAATACGGCCATAAATCTTTACATATCTCACCTTTCCTTTAACAATTTCAATAACATCACTCAGCCTGTTGGCTTCGACAATTTTCCGTGCATAGTCTACTATGTTGGAGCACTCCACTGCTATGACTTTGGCTGCACCAGCTTTAGCTGCGAACATGGATAGGATGCCCGTACCACAACCAATGTCCAGGACCACCTGTTGAAGTATGTGATGATTGGAAGACTGAACTTAAGAAAAAAGCACATTGACTTCAGAATACATAAAACACTCACAATAATTAAGTAATTGATGTTGACCCGTCAAGCCCCACTACGGACACCGGTGTCCGAATATATAGGGTTTCCCTATACATCTCTATATACATAAGCGGGTCTTGACAGGTTCCAAATGCATAATTGAATACATTTTTGAACAAATGATGTATGTTATCTATATTGGTTTGTTATATTTATAGAATGATTTACAGTTATTTAGCGAACAATCAAAAACTTAATCATTCAAGTTCAAATGGCCAGGTTCTTATACTTAGCATATTTGCATTACTATGAAGAAAGTCAAAAGTAGTAAGTACTTAAATTATAAGTTGCTTCTCAAGTTACAATCAGTTACTTATTAAAAAATGAATGTAAACTAATTCAGAACATTTTAAAATGAATTAACTACAAACTTTACAATCAACAAAGCAAACAATAAACAATGTGTCTAACCTCCAAAAACAGAGACAGAATAGATAAACCGTTAGAAGTACAAGTTCAAAACTTATTTGTTTGTGAACATTATATACTAACTTTTAACATGTGGTGAATGCCTTTGTTAGAGAAAACCACACTGCATAAAAAGTTGTTGCTATGCAATTTTTTTTCTACAGATATAACGAAATAAGTTTTGAATGCTTATTTGAACACATTTGGCGCACGTGCGTATATAACTTACCTTTCCTTTGAACAAATGCTTATTGTGATACATGGCATTTCTGTATGTGAGCGTCCGAACTTCATCTTTGAGCATCTCCTCGTGGATACCGAAGTGCGCGTAAGAGTCGAAGTAGTAATCCCTAGAAGTCATCTCTTCGGCCGTGACATTCTTATCAGGCCCCGTCTCAGCGCCGATCCCATCCAAGCCACCTTCAACAAAGCACGTTTTTGAGCGCTATGGACGCCATATACAACCGGCGTCAGACACAAAAAATATACAATTTTCTCACCATTCTCGAGGATGGGCGTCGATGCCGCTGATGTACCTTCTTGAGCTACGTCCATGTTTTCCATTTTAGAAACAAATGTTAATGAAAACCAGCAATTATTTTTTTAATATAACCTGAAACTTCGCAACGCCGAATCGATTTGTCAGCAACACAAGCACGAAACGCAAAAAGTATTCCCAGTCGGAGATAACGAACAGAATTGTTTGGTGACAAGGTTCTTACAACTAAATATAGAGATTTAAGATGTATTATCACAAAATAAAACAATGGTTTTATGGAAAAACGCTCGAAATCGTTCAATACGAACTACGAGCTTTTTCCACCAAAACTGAAAGACAAAAAGAATGTTGCCAAAAACGTAAATGATATAAACAAAATGCCACAAATTGGCGCCTTTTTATAATAAACACGTTAACAATGAAAGGATTTTTTGTTTTTAATTTAATAAATTATAATTTTCTGATTATATGAAATTCAAGAATTTAATCGTGTGTTTATTTTTATAACATTAAGAAGTAGTATTTCAACAAAATTGTCATATAGCAACACTCCGACTTAGAGTTGCGCGAAGCATGTAAACGATTGATTACGATTTTTAAAAATCGATTGTTGCATTGCACTGAAATCAATTAATGCTATCAATTAATGTGATCACGAAGCATTTGTATTAAAACTCGTACTTATATCCTACTAATATTATAAAGGCGAAAGTTTGTAAGAATGCATGGATGTTTGGATGTATGGATGTTTGTTCCTCTTTCACGCAAAAACTACTAAACGGATTTCGATGAAATTTGGCACACGGATACATCAAATTCAATTAAAATTCAAATCATTTATTCAGTAATTAGGCCCCTAAGGGCACTTTTACACGTCATTTTTCACAATGTTTTACTTAAAGATTCTACCAGTGCTTCGGAAATCATGTCCTGGATTAACACATAGGCTACTTTTTATCCCGGGAAAACATAACGCGGGACTTTATCCTGGAAAAACTTTTTAACGCGGGCGGAGCCGCGGGCAAAAGCTAGTTATCCCATAATATACAATATAAAGAGAATACTATGCTTGTATGGCGCATGTACTTTATAACACGCTTTTATTAGCTTCAGACGTATGTATGTAATATGTATGTATGTATGTCTGTATCTGTTTTTTTTTTTTTGTTCCTGACTAAACTCTTGTTAGCCTGACGAGGGTCGGCTTATACAAGAACACCAGTCTTTTGGGTGAGTGCAGACGGCGCTCGCAACCCTTTGTATCTATGTAACTTACATTTTGAACATGATTTTGATCCACTTCAAACCGTCGGATTAAAGCGAAATTTGGCATACTTATCAAGGACCGATGGCAATATTTTAAACTAAAAAATACGTTTTTATAGAAATCCAACTAAGTAAATAATACTATATACTTAAGTTTTGCTTGCGCTTCAATAGATGGCGTCAGCATAGAATTAGATCGCTCTATGGTTTACAAGCAAGCGAAACTATATACCTAAGTTTGTTTATACACAATTTTTCTAAATCCTACTTGTTTTATACTGAACTAAATAATGAAAAATAAATAATAGTTTATAAAAACTAAAAAAACACGCTTTATAAAAATCCAACTCAAAAATAGAAAACAATTTAAACTTGAATTGAGAATAGTGTTAATAAGAAAAACACGTAAAAAAAAAAATTGTAAAAAAAAAAAAGCTTGGGGTGCATGGTGTCAATAGTTATAAATATTTTAGATAATATGAGTAGAAGAATTATCATTGCATTCTGATAATATCTTAAATAGCACCCCATGCTTTTTTTACAATAAAATACATGTTTTTCTTATTTACACTATTCTCAATTCAAGTTTATTAATTATTTTCCATTTTTAGTTGGATTTTTATAAAACTTGTTTTTTAGTTTTTATAATTACACTAGCTTTTGCCCGCGGCTCCGCCGGCGTGGATGAGTTTTTCCGGGATAAAAGTTCCGTTTTATATTTTCCCGGGATAAAAGTAGCCTATGTGTTAATCCAGGACAGGATCTACCTGTGTGCCAAATTTCATCGAAATCCGTTCAGTAGTTTTTGTGTGAAAGAGGAACAAACATCCATACATCCATACATTCTTACAAACTTTCGCCTTTATAATATTAGCATAGTAGGATGTATCTAGTATAAATCATTAAAGTAGATTTACATTCTACACAATGTGATGTAAAAACCTTGGCTAAATGTACCAAAAATCAATAATATATTATGATACAAACAGGTTCATTATCTTCAAGTTTTTATGCTAGAAGACAAATGTAGTTGCTCTACTTGGCCTCAAAATCACAACAATGTTGTCATCTCAGTTATTATTTATTAGTCAACGTATAATGGTCAATACCAATAAATAAATACCATATCGAGATCAGTTAAGTACTTGATATGGTTTTCTGTGTCTACTATCTACTTATAATTGTAGCAAAGTAAGCAGTAAGTAGATATCGAATTCGAACAATCAAAACAACTTTTGTTAATTATATTGAAATATAAAAATAAATATTGGAACAGGTGTATGCTTAGTTCATTTACTATTTATCAATGGTTGCAACGGCTTGTTTGTCCAGATTACAAGCTTGGGCTGTGAAGGTTAGACTTTAGGTTCGATTCTCAGGTTTTGTTCCACAAAAATAATTTCATGCTTAAAAACAAACTGACCTACTTATCGGGTTGCATCATCAGGTTAAACAAACAAAAATATGATTTTATATTAAAGACATAAACATGTCAGTTCAATTTTCCAACTGAGTAATAAAGCCTTCTCCCACGAAGGAATTCTTATAGCCTTGGAAAGGCCTAACATTACAAAGAATACTTAGTACATAAATTTATTTATTTATTATATAGAAACTCTTTGTTATATATAATATATAAAGTATGAAAACAAAATTGGCTACGAGCCTAGTCCCAAATAAAACGCTCTACTTCTAGTTTGGACAAACTCTACATTCTGTAAACAATACGCCTATAATCGCTCGTAATGATGATTCAATGTGACCAAACTGATAATGAGCAAACCACAGTTTATTGTCTATTAATTTTCGCTAAATACCACGGCATAATTAAATAATGAGAAGCCCGACAAATGTTTCATTCATTGACCGCGTACATTACGTGTGCAAACTCACACGTGTTAAGTACTCTGTAATGAGTTTTCAAATAATTTAAACATCGGATCACGAGCCCTCGGAGTGCGTTCACCACTGCGTCGTAGTATTATAATGCTCTTTGGGCCAGTTTGCATTCGGACAGCGTAGTGGGTGTTAGTGCGGCAAGTTTCAAATTTTGGCGCGAATTTTTTCACGTAATTATTTACGTAGAGTGAATTTTAAAGTGTTTTGTGTTGAATATATTGATTTGTTCGGGTATGTATTTTGTTATTCCCTTATTATTTAGTATTGATATAGTATCTGCTTATAGTTTATTGTATATAACATTGATATCAAGTATTTTATTGTTATGCATTTAATGTTTTTTTATGTCACTGATGAGTGCGATATTGTAATTAAACGCATAAATGGAGTCTTTATTCCCTCATTAAAAATTACTTAAGCCACATGCAGAGATTACAAGGAAAATTATTTGTATATAAAAGTACCTAAGTATTTTAATTGGTATTAAATAAATGTTTTTGAATGGTAGAAACAAAGAGAGCAGAAATATTATTTGACACAGACTGAAATTTATCACATTAGGAAATAATATAGGTACCTAATGTAATATCTAAATGTTATTCGCAAATGTAAATTTATTAAAGGCCAACAACATCCTTTTGGTCGTTATCGTCACGCGAGTAGGTATTATTTAATATTTATAATGGTTTTATTAATTTAATATCAAACCAAGTGGATAATTAGATACGGATTAAAAAGTAGGAGCGCGAACCCTACTGGCGCGTACAAAGATTCCGTGCCATTACAATAACACTTTTTGTACACCGATATTAACTACACAATCTTTTTAATTATTTCGTCTTTACCCTCTCTTTTTCCTCGTCTAAATTCTCAACCAGAATACGGGAACATAGTATAATATTGTTCTGCCCAACACTCAAATGCAATTGTATACGATGTGCTCCCATCTCCTCTAGATGGCTAAGCCATAAGCCAACAAATAATTAGCGAGAGATGTAACAAAAACTATTATTGTTATCTCTGAAGCAGTGTCTGATGTTTGGTAATTGTGCCATTACAAGTAATTTCTTTTCCAAATTATTTTAAAAGATAATAATCATTCATTTAATTTCATCTCATACTTTTAATCATATTGAATCAGTAACTTGTTTAAATCGATAAAAACGCATTCTAACAGTCCCTGTTCCTTGTTCACCCAGTTTTGCAGCAAAATGCAGTTCCAGCAGATACCGCTAGATGTCCCTATAGGTAGACAACTTGTCCCGTTCTAATAAGCCCCTTATTAGGCAGTATAAGGGAAAAATCATAGCAAAATCCACTTTGTCGCCAAAACATCATACATCATTCACTATATTCACCAAGAACTGTACAATGAATGCTGTTCAGTCAACAGTGCATACGCACTGCTGTTTCTACCGCCAAACAGCAGTGTGCATGCACTGTTGTGTTTCGGTTTGAAGGGCATTGTAGCCTGCGTAACTACGGAACATAGTGAGACTTAACATCTTATGTCTCAGAATGACGAGCGCAGTGGAATGCTACACAATACTTTATAACTTAGGTGCTGTATGGTGTCGCTACTGTTTATGGGTGGTCGTGTCGCTTACCATCAGGCGAAAGGAATGCTTGTCTCGTCATTCAATGCCATAAAAAAACTTATAAATTATAATGCTTATCCAATAGCATTTTTTTTATCGGCATATCGTTGTTGGATCGAATCAATTGATAGTTATTGCAATTATGTAAGCTCAGCGTCTCAAATCGATATGTTATCGACTGTTATCATTGACACTCATTCACGTGGGCCATGACATATTAGTAAGTAAGATTTTAAGCTAAACATGTATAAGTACGAGTTAAAGGTAAGATTAGGAGATTTGGTTGACGTATGTTGGAGGTATGTGAGTCTAAAAATATCTTTAATAAAATAAAAATTAATAATACCAGCCCTGTATTATATACTGCTCACTGCTGAGCACGGGCCTACTCTACTACTGAGAGGAGTTAGGCCTTAGTCCACCACGCGGGCCTAGTGCGGGTTGGCAGACTTCACACACCCTCTAAATTCTTATGGAGAATTCTCAGGTATGTAGGTTTCCTCACAATGTTTTCTTTCACCGTTAAAGTGAACGATAATTGATAAACAATACACACGTAACTTTGAAGAGTCAGAGGTGTGTGCCTTGGGTTTCGAACCTCCGGACATTGTCTCGGCAGACCATTCCATTCCCAACTAGGCTATCGTCCACTTTCAAATGATTTACAGCACTACAAATTTATAACACGCAATATTGTCTCGATAGTTAGAGGAACTACAATATATAGAAATTAAGTACATCACTTCAAATTAAAATAATAAATGTACCCCACCTGTATATGAAACTTGGACTCAAAGTTGAGATCCTCTTTCTTGTCTGTGTATAAATCTATCTCTTTGAGTAAAACCGTTAAAGTGAACGATAATTGATAAACAATACACACGTCACTTTGAAGAGTCAGAGGTGTGTGCCTTGGGTTTTGAACCTCCAGACATTGAAAGTGGATGATAGCCTAGTTGAGAACGGAACGGTCTGCCAAAATATATTTATTACAATACAATTCAAAGTAGAACTTAAGTTGAGTAGCTACCTACCGTAGAAAATCATTTACCTAATTGGTTGCCATAAGAAATTATTCATTACTGGCTGTCGCTCGCGGCTCCAACCGCGTGAAAAAGTTTATCCAGGATAAAAGTTCCGCTTTATATTTTCCCGGGATAAAAAGCAGCCTATGTCCTTTCTCAGGCTCTAGTCTATCTGTGTACTGAATTTTATTTAAGTCGGTACGGTAGTTTTGGCGTGAAAGCGCGACAGACATACTATCGCATTAATAATATTAAGTTAGGAAGTAAGTTTTTAATGAATCCATAAACCTAGGAAAGTCATGAAATGGTAATTAGATTGTTGAGAGTGTCTGCATTCATGCCGCATTTGGTGTACGATAGTATCTTTATTTGACTCAGTAGACAATATTCACTTCTTATTCATGCGAAGTTCCGTTTAAATTCTGCATAAATACTGCATTTGGAAAGTCTTGGGGCCTACCTATCAATGGAGAGACATTTTCGTTTCATTTATTGAAAAAGAGTAATCAATTTATCACTTCGAAATTATTTTTTAACTGAAGATCAATACTAGCTTCATTGACTTACGTGGAACTGGTTTTCCGCCCTTTTTCCATGAACTTCAATGACACCTTCAACCTCAATAAATTGGATTACCTTCGTAATAAACAATGCGTCATTTAGGGCATGTTTATACGTATAACTTTAACGAATAGGTCACTAATTAATTAATTCTCACAACAATGTACCTAAAAATAACTGTGTCGTAAATGTGCTGTTCACTTACAACGTGGACAGTCGATTTGGATTTTTTTGTTTGTTTCCTTTATTTTTCTGTGTTGTGTAAGTCTTAAATAATTTACAGAAAAAATCCATTAACAAAACAGATACTTAGTTAAAAGACTGAATACCTATTACATAAGTGATATCTGTAATATTATATACCTTATGAACAAAAGGTAGGTACTAACTAATGTGGTTTTATTACTTAACTACCTGTAACAGCGAATAATATAATGTATATGATGTTATTTCATTATTAATGTTAATTCTCTCCTTCCTTGTCATATTTAAAGTATATAGACATAAAATATGATAACATGAGGCCTGAAATTAACATGTTCCATTTGTTTACTGAACCTAAACAATACAACGATAGAATATTCATTACAAAAATATATCGGTTTTTATTATTAACTACTAGACTTCTGGTCGCGGCTTCGCCCGCGTGGATGAGTTTTTCCGGGATAAAAGTCCCGCTTTATATTTCCCCGGGATAATTTATACATATAAACCTTCCTCTTGAATCACTCTGTCTATTAAAAAAACCGCATCAAAATCCGTTGCGTATTTTTAAAGATGCATACATAGGGACAGACAGCGGGAAGCGACTTTGTTTTATACTATGTAGTGATTGTTTTATACTATCCTTATTAGACAAGTTAGATCATCAAATTGTAACGCGATTCCTGCGAGGATTGTACACTTGGATGGAAATTGAGAATTTATTATTATGCAAGTAAATATATGAACTGCTCTAAACAAAATAAAAATCTGTGTATATAACACACTGTACCTAATTTACACCTTTGAACTGATTTTCAAAAGAGCTACTCTAGAGTTTCTTGCCCGTTCTTCTCTGATGGAAACTGCTTTCCGAACTGGTGGTACCTATAGTAAAATTGACGCAATCTAAGTAATGTTTAACATTTTATGGATTGGAATAAATGATTTCATTTCATTTCATTTATTACGATGCTTCTTAGAATAAAAATAATACAACAACAAGCTAAAATCCGCTCGATTTTAAACTAATCACAACGTAACTTCAGTAAACGTTGTTAGCTAAAGTTAGCAACAAGAAAAAATCAATTGCTGATAAGTCCGTTATCAATATCCCAAATGATTATCAGTCTTATCGGCCCACATCCTCTAGAAATGGACAGTTCGTTCCAGTACTTAGTGTTGACTTAGTGTATTTAAGTTCATCACTGTGGTTAGGAATATTGACGGGAATTATTATGGTAAGTTATTTATTTACGATAGCCTAGATGGGAATGGAAAGGAGTGTCAAGACGAAGGTCCGCAGATTCAAACCCAAGACACCTATTTTTTTTGTTATATGTGTATCATTATAGTCCGTCCAACCATTTATTTAACTTTTGACAGTTCGGTTTCTAATCAATTGGGGATGTACTAATGCATTACCGATTTATGCAGAAGTTTTGATCGATTAAACACATTGAAATGTTATTTTTGCTCAACATTTTGTATTGTTTTATAAACACGCCTAAGCATTTAAATATGTATTTTCTGTTTATAAATTTATTCTGCAGGTATATATTCTATATCCAATATCATTTTGTCAAAATTTAAGTTGAATAATTTATTTTATCGGTTATTATATACTTACGCATATAGAAAAAGATTTTATTTTAATTTACACTGCAACATTTTATTTTTCAATGTAAGTTTTGATTTATTTTTGTTACACAATCAGTGAGTTAACGAATATCGATTGATAATTAATATCGGAGCTGAACAGAAAGTCCCTTCACTATGGAAAACAAAAACTGGCGTCCATAAAGTATTAAGTTATTTTGTTTCGATTCCTTGTCAAGAATTATAAAATTTCATAGGCGTGCATATGTCAAAAGTTAATAAATGGTTCGACGCTCAGAATAAAGGACTATAAGCATCTTTATTCTATGGTTCGACGGCATTGATGTATTTTAATACATCAATGTTCGACGGACTATAACTAATATTCGCTTACCGAAAACATCGTGAGGAAACCGACACACCTATGAAGTCTACATACAAATTTCGAAAGTATGTGAAGTCTGCCAACACGCACTCGCGTAAATATTCTCTACTAGATTTTGCCCGCGGCTCCGCCCGCGTTAAAAAGTTTTTCCTAGATAAAAGTCGCACTTTTTATGTTCCCGGGATAAAATGTAGCCTATGTGTTAATCCAGAACATGATCTACCCGTGTGCCAATTTTCATCGAAATTCGTTCAGTAGTTTTTGAGTGAAAGAGTAACAAACATCCATACATCCAGACATCCATACATACGTACAAACATTCGCGTTTATAATATTAGTAGGATGATTTTGGACCGCACGATCGCTTCTCTATCTCAGACACTGGACAGTTACGGTTCCACTCTATTTATATACAATTCCTATATTCAAATATATATATTGTAACTGTTTAAAAATATAATGTTGATGTAGAATAACCCTCTCGCTTTTTGCGCAACTCTGATAAAACGAGTGAATAATTTCTAGCAATTTCTATTAATTAGATTAATTGGAAACGTCCGTTGTGTAATTTTCCTCGCATGTATAGATAGTATCGGATAACTGTGCAATTATCCTCACTAAACTTATTTAATTACTAGTTGTTGCCCGCGGCTCCACCCGCGTTAAGAAGTTTTACCGGGATAAAAGTCCCGCTTTATATTTTCCCGGGATAAAACGTAGCCTAAGTTACTCCTTATTACATCGATTATCTGCCAATAAAAGTCCCGTCAAAGTCGGTCCAGCCATTTCAGAAATTAGCCGGAAAAAACAGACAGACAGACTGACAGACAAAATTTTTTAAAAAATGTTATTTTGGTGTATGTACCAAATATATATTTATATACATGTAGTATAAAACAGTTATTTCAATATTAGAAACAGACACTCCAATTTTATTTATATATGTATAGATTTAGAATTCAAATCATAAAAATCATCCGAACTTATTCACAAAATGACCTGCTGCGTGCTGAGGAATACTTACCTCGGTGCCATTGTTGTAATGAGTACACGATACGATTTCCACTCTGAGGCCTCGGTATCGAATCCCGGGTCGGTTAAAGTGATGTTAGGGGTTTCTTCTCAAATCGGACCGTAGTCTGGGATTTGTGCCCGATATGGCGATAGGCTCGCCCCCTATCACATGGGACGGAATACACGGCCAAAAGTGGGTGCACTAGGTACACCTCTGCCTACCTCTTCGGGGAAAAGTGTGATGTGAGTTTTATTTATTTACGATAAACAAGGGCACAAGTTCGTTCCCACCGTATATTACCTTGAATGGACGTAATTTGTTATTCATAACACATCGTATGCACGTGTCTCTTACAAACTACTGTTAAGCGGCACGCAGACGTCAGTTTATTACTGAAAAACTCTAACTATGACGCAAACAGCTGCTTTAACCTTAGGAACTGTTAGTTTCAAAGGAGGGCAGAGTTAGTTGCGTTACTAGAGTGCCCAGACGAGAAAATGCCATTGGCTCTAAGAGCCAAGAGGAAAAGAACCGTTCAGAAGAATACTAAATAGACGCAGGATTTCAGGCAAGGGTTGTCATACGATGAATCTACCTCGGGATTAGTTAGGCCACTGATTTGTGCTGTGTTCTTTGTATTGATAGATTTTCGTATCAGAAAATATTTGGGTCAGGTTTTCTTTAAAGGAGACAAATAGTCTCCATCCACGGAACAACAATGCGTTATGCTATTCAATCAGAGTATTATCTTGAGAAAATAGTTCCGTCTCTACCTAATCCAGGAATAGGGCGAGAGCTTATGTACTTTTCGAACTATTCCAAAGTTGACCCCATTTTAAATATGCTTGAGGAAAATGTGTGGCTTAATACGCACACGTTATTTTTGTACTATAGAAGGAAAGAATAATATAAACATTATATAATTTACACTAATAACAATAAAAGCGTACTTATAGGATATATACTAAAATAGAGTCGCATTTATAAAATTAAATTTAAATTGACTGTCTCGATGGCGTAGTTGTATTATGGTACAACTGCAATGCTGAGGTCTCGGGCAAAGTGGTATTGAGTTTTTTATCAGCTCGGAGTCTGGAATTTGTGCCCGACATGGCGATAGGCTCGCCCTCTATCACATCATGAGACGGAATAACGGCGAAATGTTGGTGCACTAGTTGCGCCTCTGCCTATCCCTTCGGGGATAACAGGCGTGAGTGAGTGTGTGTGTGTGTGTGTGTTATAAAATTTCCCTACGTAGTACTATTCTGTATTTTGGGCTTTGGTATACCAAATACTGCCTCGGTGGCGTAGTTGTATTACGATATGGGTGCAATGCTGAGGCCTTGGGTTCGATTCCCGGGTCGGGCAAAGTAATACTGGCTTTTAAATTCAGTATCAGTGGAAGTCTGGAATTTGTGCCCAATATGGCGATAGGCTCGCCCCCTATCACATCATGGGACAGAATACACACGGCGAAGAGTGGGTGCACTAGTTGCACCCCTGCCTACCCCTTCGGCAATAAAAGGCGTTAAAGTGTGTGTGTGTGTGTGTGTATACCAAATACTGCATCAGAGGATCAATTGTCACTTACTATTCGAACCCAAGCACTCAAAATACGACTGTAAGCACTTACCTTTAAATTTCTATCTTAGAGTATTCGACACGACCATAACTCAGGTACTTAAATTTATTTCAACATGACGTGTTACGATGACCTTGTAATAATATAAAGTTAATTAGAAACATTTCTTATCGAATAATGAGGAAAAGCATATTTATTAAAGACTGACATTTCCATTTTGTTATCAGCATTTGTTAATTAATTATCTTTGTATGTTGACACGTGTCTGGTTATTTGTTTTATCGCTGGTTAAATTATGATAGCTATCTCAGTTTATTAGCAAAGGTCAATTTGTCTCTCGTGTGACAAAGTACGTCTGGTTTTACATTGTCCATTATTGTCAACAAGCAGCAGCCTACAATGTAATTACTGAGTACTATGAACATAAACAGCTATATTTACTTAATTAATTGAATATACTTTTAAACAACGAAAACCCTATCCAAATCGGCATAGTAGGTTTTTTTAGAAATCGCGGCCATTCAAATACAAATACATACAACTCGAATACATAACCTCATTTTTAAGTCGGTTAAAAAGGATAAAATATCCTTTAGATATTAATGGACTCTATGTTAATTGAGATGTCCTCTTTTTGTAAGGGTTCTGGGCCTCAAAATTTAACCAGGCTCAAACTTTATGGATAGGAAAAATATGGATCTTGGATCCTAAAAAAATAAAAAATTCCTAGACCCCTCTATTTATAACAAACTATGAAAAATCGACGGACTTTAAAATTGTACGTTTTATTATAATAATATAATAATAATACCAGCCCTGTATTATTTATACTGCCCACTGCTGAGCACGGGCCTCCTCTACTACTGAGAGGGTTTTAGGTCTTAGTCTACCACGCTGGCCTGGTGGGGGTTGGCAGACTTCACATACCCTCGAAATTCTTATGGAGAATTCTCAGGCATGTAGGTTTCCTCACGATGTTTTCCTTCACCGTTAAAGCGGACGATAACTGATAAACAATACACAGATAACTTCGAAAACTGACTTTTTGAAGTGTGTGCCTTGGGTTTGAACCTCCGGAAATTTTCTCGGCAGACCGTTCCATTCCCAACTAGGCTATCGCCCACTTGTACGATTTATTGCAAACGCGTAATTTTTGGGAGTACTATTCAAGTATGTATACATGTATAAAAAGTATCTTGGATAGAATTTTATGACCGTTTTTAGACGTGTACTTTTTAGGACTTTTGATGTTGTAGACTCACACTAGACACTCACTCACACAGTACTATCTAATGCCGGTTGCAGACCCTAAACTGAGCTAAGTTAGTAGCTTAGCTGGCATAGCTGAGAGAAATACATATAGTACTCAGCTTAGTTTACAGTCTGTGGCCTGTATATAAGTATGAAAAAATACCTCAACTAATTGCGTTAAGCAAACCTAGCTTAGTTTTTGATCCAACCCGTATGAAACTCTATTGAGTTCTTAATGGAATAACAATACCAACCATGTTTATTACTGACCAGTGCCCATCAATGACCACGGGCCTCCTCTACTTGACTCAGAAGGTTTAGGCCTTAGTCCACCACGCTGGCCTAGTGCAGGTTAATTGGCAGACTTCACATAGGTACTTCCGAATGGAATATTTTTTATAAGTAAATGGTCGTTTAGCAAATATTACATATAAAATTCCGTATTACTTATTGCGTTTTATCTTAAGACAATATCCAACATTGCATGTTTGTTAATCTTTGTATCAACTGGCAGACCCGTTTACTGTTTAATGATTAAACAGTTCTTTATTACCAGTTGAAAAATTGTGTTTAATTTGACAAATAAATAGAGATATCATTGTAATATTTTTATCACCAAGAAGACGAAGATTTATGCGATTCAAGCGACACCATTGCCCATAAATATCAGTAACACTGTAGAGAAAAGTCAAATTAAAAAAAAATCTCAATACGTACAATATGGTCTAAATTGGGGAACAAAACTATGTCGTTATGTACTTCCCCTTAGGAACTCAGCATTAGAAGTAGCAATAATGGCTCTCCAATCTGATTAATACCTAGGTAGAAGACTCTACACACGTCGCGTTGAATCGAAAACTCATACGAATTTTAATTGCCTTTTCTAGCCTCGAATGAAGATGAAGTAAGAAGGTACTTATGCTGGTACTGGGTACAAATGTCATGATTTTTCTAAATACTTGGTATGGTCTTGGAATATTTTTTATTATACAGTCCGAAATATACGCGCATAATGGCGTGTCCTTCTAGTAGCTAACAGTTTATCATTACTCTACATTGTAATTGTTAAAAACATGAATGCATAGAATATGTGCTATTATTCTAAGCATGAATGCATTTGTTCAAAGGTCCCGATGATCTCATCGTTTTCGTAGTATTTATTTTATTTACTACGTCGATTTATTTTTCAAACGAGCACGTTTTACAATTTATTCGAGAGCACTAAGGATAACGAATAAATAGAAGTTAACAAATAATATTTAAATATTCCCGTTTTATCTTTCATCATCCTAAACCAAAATAAAATTTACTTTTGAATTGCAATGCAATATTTTAAATGTACCTAAGTATAATATAAAGAAAAACAAAAAAATCGATTATGATTGAAATCGTCGAATTGTGCATTGTAAACAAAGATTTTAAATCACTGCCAAGCGCAAATTAAAAAGAAAACTGAATTCTTTTTCCAAAACCGCAATTTGATTCTTCGAAGTGCGCAAATTATTGTTTTTCTGCCAGTTGCATGCTGCGCAGTATCCCATTGAGAATCGCTTTAATTGTTTTTTTTGAAAAATAATGTGCAGTGCATTGGCAATCTCTGCATACCAATCATAAATTAAATTATTCCGAAAAGAATTTGTACGGTGAAACTCAGATAAATAATGGTTGTTCAGCTTGGCATGGCATGCAATGTTTTAATGTAGCTTTGGACGCATTTGTGTATTGAATTTGAGTGAGATGTCCTTATGCTGGCACACTGATCAATTAATAATATTTATTTTATTACTTGGTAAGTTCATAATTAATTATTACTTGTTGGTCTACGATCGAATATATATAATTTAAAAAAGATTTTTAAAAAATGCATTCATCATTTTAAAAAGTATTAATTCTCTAACTGCTCAAATATGTACATACTTGAAAAATGCAAAAAGTTCTCGAGTGGAGACCACGTACTGGCAAGAGCAGCGTCAGCCATCCACCTGCAAGGTGGACCGATGACTTGGTAAAGGCCGCAGGAACGCGCTGGATGCAGGCCGCTTCTGACAGGTCCATCTGGAAATCTTTGGGGGAGGCCTATGTTCAGCAGTTGACGCCATGTGGCTGATGATGATGTTGATGATGATGTACATACTTTACCTCAGAAGTCAGAAATTACTCCGTGGAACATTTTTATTCATACAAACATAATTAGGACTCGTAAACACGAACCTGCTTTGTTAAATGCCAGAAGATTCCCGAAAAGGTGTGATGATTAATTCGTAATTCCACCACTCCATTTTAACTTCTCCGATGAAAAAAACTTTTATCGCGGTCATGTAGGATTTTCGCGGTCATACACGCATCAAAAGCGTCACAAACAAAGGATCGTTGTGGCACGTGAAGCGTGACGTCATTTATCACAGGATATGGGATGATAATGAAAAACCCGACATTGCATGTTGCGATTATAATGCGGAATAATTGCACTCACTTCCCATCACTTGAAATTGCGCGGTCAACCGGTTTTAGGCATTTATTATGTAGAGTCCTAACGAATATAATTTTTATCAGGGAATGTTTTGGAACTTTAATATTTTTTTCTTATATTTTATGTTACCTATAGTTATTAATTAAAATACACGGTAATAACGGTTATTAATACAATTTAACTTAGATTTTAATCTATTGTTATAGAGGATACACTCATAAGTTATAGTGAGTTCGTTTATACAAATAGTATTACTAAGCGTACTAATAAATAATAATGAAATCATCCAAATAATACTTTTAAAGTTATTAATATAATATAACGTAATACCTTTATTAATCTGTCCAGAATTATTAATAAATTTCCCCAAAAATTACATAATCTGTGCAAATAAATGACTCAATTTATTTTCGTGCTTATAGTCCTTATTCTGAGGTTGCATTCTTCTAATAATAACGAAATTTATGTTGCTATGTTCATTAACAAGGACTCAAGAGTAAACAAAGTATTTTCGTCGCGTTTGTTGCACAAATGAAAATTAGCACAGTCATTGCTGCGTACAATGCACGATGTAAATATGTAAAGTTTATTTTCGTCCATATCAGCTACAATGAACTACATAAATGGCTTTTATAGATCGATAAATATTGCCAATTTTAGAAATTTACGCGTATTTTAGGATAGATTTGTATTTAAAATTATTTAAGTACTTATTTTGCAAAAATCATCAAAAAATTATTATGACAAAAATATTTACCATTATACATTTACCATTATATATTTTTTTTTCAGTAAATACTTATTAGTACTTACTGAAAAAAAAACATCAGAGCGTGCAAAAACTAGTCGATATGTCGTATTATCGGCCCCCGTGTGGTTGTCTTTTAAATTTTATAATTGTTATCATAGTTATGTGACTCACAACTTCGCCGAAAAATACAAATGATAACAAACTATAAATAATTACAGATAAGACCGCCATTTGTACTGTTTTTTTTATTCTATTATTCTTTTCAAATTGTAATTCTAGTGCGCAAAAAAGATATTAAATAAATAAAAAAAATTATATTAGTTTTAATTATCTACAAACTGGCCCCGCGAACTTCGTATCGCTTCAGAGTCAATGAATGTTAACTTTTTAGTTTTTTTTATTAAGATTCATTGAATTATTAAAATGAATTAAGATCAACAAATATACAAAAATCAAAAAGAAAAAGTCATATATTCATACACAGAGACAGAGAAGCAGAGACTATTGAGCGCGACATGTCACGATAATGACATACTTCTTTCATCTCTTCCACATTCATAGTTCTCATCATACATTGCTGATTCTGGACAGCCCCTCCAATCGTACCATCCACATTCGCTCGATAAATCCCTTTCGTATCTTTCAATCATCCTCTCCAAGTGCCCAAATTATCTCAGCATGTTTCTTTTGATTTTAGTCATCACATCATCCTTCAACTTATAAATTAAGAATGGAACGCACTATAAGCACAAAGGTATGCAATGAAAGGAGATGTTTTATTCTAAAATGTATCCAACATTCACACTTGAAACAGACACCAAATACTTACAAACAAAAATTCGTTGTAAGATTTTTCTGATTAGATAGCAAACTGATCTCAATTCTATATAAAAATATTTATCTGACATGTTTTTGGGGACACCTGATTGGGTTAAGTCTTATACAAATACATCAAGTCTACTTAGATTAGGTATGAGTCTTATAAGTATTTACTTGGTCGAATGAAAAAAAATTATAATGAAATAAATAGTGAAAAGTTTTCAATTTCAGAAGCTTCTTTTTTCCAACACGACTAATTGATTTGTTTATAGGTATTTATACGTGGATAACTACTACCTACTTAATACCATACCAGCCCTGTATTATTATACTGCCCACTGTTGAGCACAGGCCTCCTCTGCTGAGGCGGTTTAGGCCTTAGTCCACCACGCTGGCCTAGTGCGGGTTGGTAGACTTCACATACCTTAGAAAATCTTATAAGGAACTTCTTAGGTATGCAGTTTTCCTCACGATGTTTTCCTTCGCCGTTAAAGCGAACGATAATTGATAAACAATACACACGTAACTTCGAAAAGTCAGAGGTGTGTGCCTTGGGTTTCGAACCTCAGGACATTGTCTCGGCAGACCGTTCCATTCCCAACTACCTACTAATATTATATTAAATAGAGATAAAGCTTGGGGATAGGGTGTCGCGCGTTACGTAATGCTTTGTCCATACTCTCCTTTCAAATTTAGAATACTTACATAAAAAAACAATAATTAAGTACTCAAAACAATTAGTAAAATTATCAACGTTTACAGCTAAAGGTAGGTGGAATTTAGCTATAAAGACGTCACCTATAGCAGCAAAGCAATAAAATAGAATGTTGACAACTAGGTTAGTGTCGCGAACTATTACCTCACGAGGACGTAACTGGCTCAGAACGTGATTGGGGCATAAGGCACGTGCTCCAAACATGGCTTAATTGCGTATTTAGAAATTTTTATGGCGTTATGCCGATTGCAGACCAAGAACTAAGCTAAGTTAGTTTAGCTTAGCTCGCATAGCTAAGAATTTTTTTCACACCACTGTGCAAACTGCAACCTATGTAAAGTCAGCTGTGTCCTACGTGTGATTTATCCAGCTCTGCGAGCTAGGTAAACTAAGTTAGCTTAGTTCTTAGTGCGCAACCGGCTTTATTCTGAATACTTAATACTTATTATCATAATAATATTATGTTTTCAATATTTATTCCAACAGAATGTACAAAGAATACAAACAAACACACATCACTTTTATCCGCGAAGTGTAGTTCCGCCAAGTGTGTTCCGTCCCATGATGTGATATGCGAGGCTCGATAATCCTTTATGGCGATCCATATTGGGGACAAATTTCAGACTTCGGGTTGATAGTGCGCAGAAAAACCCAATATCTCTTTGCCCAGGAGAATGTTATCAAACATTATAGTCATATCTGCCTAAATATTAGGTAACCCATTTAGTTATTTTTTTCGAAATGAAATAGAAGTGCCATTTCAAAGAGAAAATTAATCCCAATACGAATGGAAAGTTTGCGAAATATTGAGTTGAATGTTTGTTTACATCATTTTATATAACTTCTATGTAAATAAATTATAGTAGCATTCTGCGCCAAATGCCAATTGCTGCGTGTCAAGTGCCCATTTAGATGTAAAATAACAACAATGTATAAGTAATTCCATGCGATATCTAAGTCTACTGACGACACATACTAATTAATTTTGCATTGTACTTATAACATGCATTTGATGTGTACATACTATATCAATACATAAACTAAATGGTTACATAAATCTGAATTGTTAACGTAGATCTTATAGCGTTGGTCGTCATTTTCTCATTTATTAATAGTAACTCTTGATACTATAAACGGACCATTCCGAGACCCTACTTTACTAAATAAAAGAGGACTCACGGAAATAGGCTCACAATTCTCTGAATAATCAGAGTAAATATATGTATAAAAAATACAAACACACTACTTCAAAACCTCTTCCTATTTAGAAATCGGTTAAAATGAAGAATATTGTAAATGATACTCTATCCATTTTTGTCCAGTCATTAAGATAAAAAAAAACAGGATTTGTATTATAGAAGCTGATTAAATACGGCCTATGATGAAAAGTTAAAATTTTACATACCTTCTAATATGCCTAGCAGACAGCATATTAATAGAAATGTTTTTCTAATTTCCATCTATAATGCGGTCACATTATTCACGTAACCGATAAACAAATAAATCAATCATAACTATATTAATAGCTAGAAGTCCGACGTCATATCCCATGTTTCTTTTAATATTTTTATTGTAGAGTGTCGCTCAATTGGGCTATTTCTTTTGTTTGTATAAGATAGCAAACTTGTAGGTGGGTCTTCTGACGTTATCTCCACCGACAATAACCAATTCCTAAAGTGGTACTACAAACCTTATAGGAAAATAATAAAGATCAGAGAGGAATGGTAGTGATTTAGGCTTCACTAATGTAGACTTCTATACAGGATAGGCATAGGCGTATATAGAGGGTGAGCCGGATGAATAGAATTGCGTGGGCACCCACAGGATTTTGAAGATACTACACGTACTATAAAATTGTAAAACGACCAAAATTATCAAAACTGCAAGCACAAACTGCTAATCAGTCATTAATTATTTTTAGTTGTATTTTTAGAACACTGGCCTGCACTAGAAAATTACTCTAGTTACGCCCTGAGTAATAAGCTGTGAAACCTGGGTTGTGCAGCCAATCAAACGTTATTTACTTTATATTTATCCAGTGAGTTGCCTGAGGACTTATTGATACTGAGATTAGCTTCTGTTCTAAATTAATCTGAATGAGCTCGATCAACCGAGTGTGAATTGATTGAAATTCTTATTATGTAGGTACTTCTTTTAGGACTATTTCGGGCCTGTTAGATCGAAACTACGAAATATTCTAAACTTTGTATCTACTCTTTATGAATAATAACCATAATATCATTGTTATTAAAATAACATTTACTTTGACATATAACAATAAGCTTTTACAAATACTTGCAGACAATACAATGCGATAAGATAATACATTTTTGCACTTGTGCGACGTATATCTCACAATTGTAAAACTAAGAAGATACTAAGCAGTATAATTGGACAAAACAAATATTTAATTTGAGAGGCTTACGTAATAAGAAGGTAAACTTATACAACAGAATGCTTGAAATTATACAGGTTTCGAATTCGTCTAGACACGGGAATCGCGATGCGAACTGCAGTTATATGTGGACAAAGATTTTGCGCACTTGGATTGCTTCATATCTATTTGTTACTTTGTAGAGTGTACGGAGCCACGGAAAGGCCGAATGACCCTGAGCTAAAATCTTGTTGGCTCGTCATAGAATCCCTTTAACCTTCCAGATGTTTTATCTACTTTTATTTCTAGTCATTGGTGATCCCTAACGGTATGATTTGCAAGTTTTCTTCCCAAAAATTACAAGTAGATACTTAGGAAGATTGCGAGAGAAAAATCGTTTAAAACAAATTTTCTTCCCGTTCCTGAGATTATCAATTGGTTAAGACTTCAAATAACGTCGAAAGAACTGACTCGCGTTCATAATCGAAAACAATATGTGAGGTGAATATTTGAACATGTGCATGTTACGCGGCTCTAAGTAAATAACTACTTAGTCACATTATTATTTTTCTTAATTATACCTAAAACGTAGTTTCTGAGCTATGAATATCAACCTCAAATTAGTAAGTTCTCACCTGATGAAGTCTACGCATCACCCAACTCATGTTCATATCCAAAACCTAGAGAGGATTTAACTCAACTTGGCAAACGTTTCGATTGCCTAAATGTTTGCACTATAATGGACGATATTAATGGCGAGTTGGTAAAAGCTATCCATACGGTAGGATATAAATTCCTCAGACCTCGCTGTAAAGATAAACCTCAGAAACTTTCGACTCTTACACTCGATCTTATGAAGCTGACGCCGAAGCATATCAGCTCAACAGACAAATAGGGCGAAATTGTCAACGAATATGTCTATCTAAGACAAGTCGTCCGGTCAGGCAAGTCTAACTTTGAGAGAGAAAGTCATTCGTAGAATCCAGCTTGGTTGGGCAGCGTTCGGGAAACTAGGTAAGGTCTTCTTGTGGATAATACCTAACTGCCTAAAGACCATAGTCTTGAGACGTGGACTGTGAGTATAGGCCGCCTAAGATCGTTCACTGTCACTCTCTCTGTCATTAGGAATGAGGACAGGGCAGGACAGTGGGCAGGGCACATAGCTCATAGAACTGACAACAGGTGGGATAGAAAAGTTCTCAAGTGGAGACAACTTATTGGCAAACGCAGCATTGGAAGTCCTCCTACAAGGTGGATTGACGACCTCGTAAAGTTCGCAGGAACCCGCTGGATGAAGGTCGATCTGAAAATCTTTGGGGGCCTATGTTCAGCAGTGGACTTAAGGCTGAAGAAGAAGATGTGATTTTTTTGTATTTCTTTTCTAATTACGAACCCCGTAATAATAATTGCCATTTAGCAAATACTAATTACCGTATGTGTCATTTCTCATAGCCATTCGACGTCATTTTTCAAATCTAAATTCAGACCTATATATCGATTGAAATACAATTTTTTTTTTGTTTACGCGGAGAAAATGAATTATTACTACCGCCCAGTGTTCAAGGGGAACGACTGAGCGGTTATGTTGGGCTCACCGTGCCTTACGATCCGACATTGAGCCGCCCGGAGAGATGGAAAACGTCGGGCGACCGCCGGGCCGAGTCCCTAACCTATGTACACCGCACGGCATACCAACCAAAACTCCGCGGTGGCCATCTTCGGCGCATTAGGGACGGCTGCGGGCTTCCTCCGACTCACGTCTAAGTTGTCGTCCGCAACCGCCCCTATTAAAATACTATGCCTTTGATTTATATAGTATTTAAGTACTATAAACTTTACATTGAATCGATATAGATAGCAATGTGCAGCAATATTTAGACATTTTTTTAACGCCGAGTATGTTTATGTTCAAATATTCACCCGGAATATCTTTCTCTGCGTAGTCGGATAAAACATATGACTGTACAGTTGTATTTGATCACATGCAATTTCTCAGAAATATACTACGCAGTACTAAAACTGAGAGGTATCAAAGTGCGCAGTCGTGATCTATTATTTAGTTTCGTGACACTGTGCGAAGACTCGATCTTGTCTACATTCGATCACATAAGTTCTTTCTAGATAGATATAACAAAATAGCTGGTGTTCGCGACTCCATCCATGCGACGTATTTCCTCGGATAAAAATTCCATTGCGATTTTTTTCAGTAGGTATAACGTTCATTCAACTCTAAACAGCAATTTTTACGTTAAGAAACATACAAACTTCTTTACAGACTTTGACATCTGTATTAGTAGGATAAGCCTTGGAAGCCGTATATTTGCCTGTCTGTTGAAATATGTAAATTGAACTTCAAGCTTAGACCATCTCACTCTCGCCACAGCGACTCATGTAACGGGGTCGGCATTGGCACGTATGCCACGACACAATTTGACATTCTACGACACTAACTTAGAGTTCTAGATATTAGCACTTGATATTTTTCTTTTTACTCCTATTTTTTCTATACCGGCATGGCAATGTGACTCCACTGCACCCGATGGTAGTTTGAGAGAGGTCCAGATAGAATGCCTGCGATGTTTATTCCTCGTATATATAACTTTTCATTTTCTTTTGTTTTTTTTTTATTGCATTGAATGACGAGACGAGCATGTCATTCGCCTGTTGATAAGCTATAAGACCAGCCATCAACAGTAGCGACACCATCCCGCACCTTGAGTTACAAAGTACTGTGTGGCATTCCACTGCACTCGTCTTCCTGAGACATAAGTTGTTAAGTCTCATTAGGTCCAGTAGTTACACTGGTTCAAATCGAAACACAACATTGCATGCACACTGTTACTTGGCGGTAGAGATATACATTGCCGTAGTACCCACGCAGACGGACTCTTACATATGAGAGACCTACCACCAGTTGTTTTCTTTAGACGCTTTATTTCCAATTTCCGGCTTTAACGAATGCCTTTTTGATTGACTACGGAACCGTTAACACAAGATTCTAGATTATACATAATCTAAGAATTTCAATCTGTCCTCCAGATATCTTGGTAGTCTATCAGGCATCGAAAGGCGATGAAAAACCCGCCACTCTCGCGTCCGGAGAGCTAATTACATCGTGGAGCGGCATAACTGATGATTGATGATAGTTTCTACTAGAATTACTGGTTGGAATTATAATTACCATCAAAAGTGGTAAATCATATTATAGGCTTTTACTTGTGATTCTGCACGGTATTCCCGGAATAAAAGTTCAACTGAACATTTTTGGGATAAAATTACCTATGCACAATAATTTATGATTCTGTATAGCTCATGTAAACTATGTTCTATGTAATAAATTTACGATCGAGATGGGCGTATCCAGTACTATACAGTGCTCTGTGCCTTTACTCTCTTACTGTGGAAACGACATGTCAAAAGCATTTATAATTATATACAAGCTTTTCCTAACGGCTCTACCGGGTAACTAGATTCCTAGTTTAAAAAAAGGATATAGAAGAAAATACTTAATTTTCAGAATAGGAGCCTAGTTTAACTTTAAAGAATAATATGTTCCAATAGGATTACTGGTGGTAGGACTCTCATATGTAAGAGTCCGTCTGGGTGGGTACCACCGCAATGTTTATTTCTACCGCCAAGTAGCAGTGCGCATGCGCTATTGTGTTTCGGTTGGAAAGGCATTGTAGCCAGTGTAACTACAGGACATAATGAAACTTAACATCTTATGTCTCAGGATGACGAGCGCAGTGGAATGCTACACAGTACTTTGTAACTCAAGGTGCTGGATGGTGTTTCTACTGTTTATGGGTGGTTGTATCGCTTACCATCAGGCGAACGGCTTGCTCGTCTCGTCATTCGATGCAATAAAAAAAAGATGAGCTTTAATATAGATGTAACGTAAGGGAATAGAAAAGGGGAACACTGAAAAAGATTTTTGAAAATACAACCCAATAAGTCTCAAAGGAAGTTCATTCGAATCTATTTTTTAACACGCTTTTATTATTTGTGATAAATTTCTCTTGGTAATCTCTTATCGGTATTGAATTCTAGATTTGCAATAAAACCTGTTAGCGATAAGTGTTTCTTTTTATAAATGGTGTTGTGATAAAGGTTTATATCACGTCGAATGTTTTATAACATTTATTTTCCTTTTTTTTATAGGAACTCGACATAGTGACTGCACTGCACCTTATGGTACGCACGGTGCAGTCCAAATAGAGAATCGAATGGTATTGGACGAATATCTATTGCCATTCGACACAATCATGCCGGCCTGTCCAGCCTAAAATCCTAATTACCTATCGCAAAACCGGGAAAACTAACTGATAACCGATTGACGTCATGACTCATGGGTACCTCAGGGCTCAGAGTCGGTTCAATCGAAATTTTAGTCATTTGAAAGTGGGTTTTTTTGTTCGAAAAATCTACGTCAATTGCTAATTGTATATCCAACATGACAATAGGTTTACCACCAATAATCACAAAATAGTAGGTAATATTACATATTTTTTTATGGCATTGAATGACGAGACGAGCATGCCGTTCGCCTGATGGTAAGCTATACGACCACCTATAAACAGTAGAAACACCATCCAGCACCTTGAGTTACAAAGTACTGTGTGGCATTCCACTGCGCTCATCATCCTGAGACATAAGATGTTAAGTCTCATTATGTCCTGTAGTTACAGTGGTTACAATGTCCTTCAAACCGAAACACAACAATGCATGCAGACTGCTGCTTGGCGGTAGAAATAGTACCCACCCAAACGGACTCTTACCTATGAGAGTCCTACCACCAGTAAAGTACATACCCTTACTAATAAGCGTTGTATTCGTTTGTGATAGTTATTTAGTGTTTTGTCTTGCTTTGTTGAATGACATTTACCGTGATAGGGAGAGAGACAAAACGTTCAATAACAGCGTTTTTAGTAAGGCCTTATATAATTATTGTTTTTCCCCGAAGCCACAAGGGGTAAATTTTTAACTATATCGGGTATATAAAGTAATTAGTCTCACATCACAGGATAAGGGTGATCAATCGTCCGTAGCATGTCTTCTAATTGTAATAAAAGTAGGAGTAAGCATATACTTCTATCCTTTCGATATCAATTTACGTAAGATCACTTGATCGAAGAACCGTTCGAGTTGGTCGACCTCGTTTTTTCAACAGCTGACCTCGTCTACTAATGTAAGTGGATCATATAAATGGACCTTGGGGTCCGTGACTTTGGATTAAATAATAGCGGTAATAGATTATATCATGGTCTGTTATGAGGAAGTAATGTAACGAAATTAGGAAGCTAATTGTAAACATCATCCTCTTTTGGGCGATTGAGTTAAAATAACAGTAATACACGGGTCAGAAACGAATCATTACCAGCTCTCGTCTATTAAGGGATGACATAATTTATTCTAAAAATACTATAAAAGCAAAATAGAGAGGTAACATCAAAGATGGGGCCGAAATAGGCCAATTGGACGAACGTTTACATAGTTACCGGTGACTTCACCCATTTACGCGATTTTTTCCGAAACCAACTAACACAGTTTGTAGGCGAAGGAGATGAGTGTCAGTATGTGTCATTCTTTCGTTTGCACATCTAGAATTGAAGAAGGAAAAATACAGGAATATACCGATACCAAGCACGCAGGTAGAACTCACTTGATTTGCCATATTACACAAATCCAGACAACATACTTTTTTTAATCGTAAATCGTATCGTCTCATGCTGTCAATAGAAAGTAATATAAAGTTCTCCCATGGCTATTTCTACCAGGGGATTCAAAGTATACCCGGGTGCAGCGCCCAAAAAAAGGGCAAACAGGTCTTCCGTCAAATAAAATCGCCGGAAAAAAGAGCAGACAAAATATATTTTGCTCGACTCATACAAAAAAAAACTTTATTACAGACAATTTATTACTGGCAAGGGGGCTGCTAGCTGATTTTTGCCACCGGCCTTCAATATATTAGTTAAGATGCTCCTGAGTCCTATACCTCCACAGTTCCACCAGCCATTGTCCAGAGTGTCATTTGTCTCGTGTTTAATCGAGCGTCCAGAATAACCATTAACTCGATGTAACGAATACAAACTAATGAAAACAGCCACTACTAAGCGTGTTGTTTTAATCAACGCGCACATTCACACGTTATCGATTACACATTATCAGTTTGATGGGTGCAACATTCGCGGGATGAGAGATACGTTATCAGTGTGTTTAGGCCTTAGGCCAGAGATGGACTGGACGTAGATTATTGAAGACAGTATTATTGGTTCTACTTATGTTCGCTCTGCTACTCATATGAAAGTAATTTTCTGCAATGAACATCCCGCTCTTTGGAATGAAACGTAGCTTGTTTCAAGCCTGGATATAGTCGATTTCTGTGCCAAATCTCACCTATACCCATTCAGCTGTTTTTGTGATAACTTCTTACAAAGATCTAAACAAACAATAATGTTTACAAACATTGCATTTATACCGATGCATTATACATTGCTACAATTCAAAAATACTCAAATCCTATTTTTCGTTATGCTGCTAATTGACAAATACCTACAGGTGGCTAGGGTCTACACCCAACCACTGTGAAAAACTGTCGCGTATCGCATTCTTCGCCGATTGTTAACAATATTTCAGGGAATCATTTGGAGTTATCAAACCTAACTACGGCGCCCCCCGAGGCAATTCTAGTGCGCTAGGTCTTCACATCCATTACACGACCATGTCTCCATTCGACCGCGCCAAATGGAGACGGCCGCGTTCCGTATTAACCGATCCATAGAACGATATCACTCTGGCCATCCGCCGTAAGAACGATTTCTTGAAACTCCAACACTCCACAAGACCGCAGTTCCGTCCTCGCCGTCGAGGACCTCGCCGCGTTCCCCGTCAAACAAAGCACGACCATGCGCAGGGGGACATTGGTCGCGGGCCGAGGCACACAGTTCAGTGTGTATACCTCATGGTTGGATAACAAATTGAGGCCTAAAAGGGCCCACGAACATGTCCTGGCACCCCTTCTCCTTCCTCCCTTCCCCCACTTTCCCTTCCATCTTCCTCTTCCACTTTCTTCCAAGACCCCTACAGTCGTCAAGCCGAGGGACTTCAGTATCCCATTCGCAGATTTCCTCCGGTGTTGATTGCAGGACCGCCTACCTAAAAAAAAAACCTAACTACGGCGCTGTACAGGGCAGGTAAATGATATTACAATCAACACCAGGATACACCTACGCTTATGTCCGCTAATCCGTGGTATAGCTTTCATTTAATATTACGTCGGACACAATGTGAAATTAGTTTTTCCCACAATAATAGACAAACATTGAGAATATACAATGTCTATGACTTAACCAATGAGGTAGTTTTGATAACTTATATTTTACGAAAATATAAAGGCCTCTGTATACTGTGTAAACATAAATTATATTTTTTTTTTTATTTGTTAGGATCTTGTTGTTTTCAGTTTCGGTAGGTACCGCATAAATGATCATTTTGCATGTAAACAAAATGTCACAAGTGTAATAATTTAAAAAGTAATTCTAATTTGTTATATACTATTCAACGACTTTATTTCTATTACGCAAGGTTGTATAAGATCACTTGAACGATAAGACCAATTGAATCACCCGATGCAATTGTTGTTGACCAATTGTTTTTATTTTAATTGTATTGTTTTATTTATGAACGAAGAAGTGTGCTCTTTTCTATTATTAGTACATTGATAAGATGTGTCCGCCGCTGTGGCACAGCAGGTAGTGAACCGGTCGGTATTAGTAAGGTCGTGAATACGATCTCAAATATTTTTGGATAACACAAATCCCACAGTTCCTTATTGAATCCAGATTCCCAATGAGGTTTATTTTTATTAGTAACTCCTGCTTGTTGCTCTTAAAAGTGCCTCTAGGTAACTATTAGAGAGAGTTTTGAGAATTAAAACTCTAACATAAACTTTATTATATAATAGACTAGACTTTGCTCGCGGCTCCGCCCACGTGAATTACTTTTTCCGGGATAAAAGTTCCGCTTTATATTTTCCCGAAATAAAAAGTAGCCTATGTTACTCGCTGATAATGTAGCTTTATGTTGATGTAAAATTTTTAAAATCGGTCAATTAGTTTTTAAGTTTATTTGTTACAAAAAAACATATCTTTCCTCTTTATAGATTAAACTAAGAATAATATTTCAAATATTTGATAACCGATCACAGCGCGGGTGGCCTGAAGATGCCTTGATACCTTCAAAATTACGTGTAAGGGTTGATTGGCCCACTAACCGGTTAGACAGGCCCACGATTCCCATTTCGGCGGTCTGCCCACCCATTTATGGCAAGATTAAATTGATAATATTTTAAAGCAAAAATATTCAGAGATTTTAATAGCTTACGCCCGAAATGGACAATTAACATTCAGGATAGAATTATAATTTTGATTCATTAATATTATAAAGTGGTGTGTGCCTACTGTGTAGTAAACTGTAGTGTATCTCAGAAACAAGTTGATGGCGTCCGTGCGACGCCTATGTCTTAAAGACACATAATTATTGATATATAATATGTATCCCAGAAAATTACTTTCTCCATACCAATTGAAGAAATGATATTTAATTCAGATAGAAATTACATAACCACAATCCAATCCCAGTTAGAAACTTCCTACATAATTTCGCGTATAACGCATAGTAATAGGTAAGTAGTGAAAAATTAAATCTGATCATGTAATATCATTGGTAATACTGTGATGTTAATTACTGTTGTGGTTAACTTCCTAGGTGCAGCCATTAAAACAATATTACAAACACATTTCCATGTTCAATCAATCGTGAAAGTTTTACTGCATGGAGGATAGATATTTTACGGAGACGAGGATATATCTTGTGGCAACCGTAGGGACCTACCTACCACAGGACCTGTAGCCGAGATGCCTTTCTATAATCGTTTAAACGATAATGAAAAAAGAAATCATGTATGGGAATGACACATCCTAATATAAATGAATATAATGCTAGATTTAATAAATGTAGAAAGGCATTTTGTCTACGGATGGAGGACCGCAGTTCATACGCTTCAAACCACAGAAGACTATTACTCTAGCTTCAAACTAAATAAAAATATATCTCAAATATATACAGTTTGGAGGTTGCATTTCGATTACGAATTTCAGTCGTAAGTAGGTACTTTAATGAGAGCGAAAACTGTTACCGTTTTATATCCGTTGAAGTATTCGCTGTTTTGAAGTCGCATTCCTTATTCCCTATAAAATCATCCCAATGAATGTAAGTCAGACTTAATGACACAATTCGTCGGAACGAGATAATTTCCTAGAATCAACTTTGTGCTTAATTCCCTATTGCACAATATTCCCACTTTCCTCAAAGAATGCACTTGGGAGTTTCTGTTACCTCTTCAAGTTTACCTATTGCAACTTAATTAGTTTAAATAGTTCCAAGATCGGTGGAATTAATTCATAACCTTTAAGTCACGAAATTACAACTTATTTATATGCCACGAGTCACGACCTTCTCGTATTTGACAATATCATTCACCTACATCTTGGCAGACGGTTGCGATTTACCAATTAACTAACAATAAAGTATGGCACTTAAGTGGCATCGCTTCGGGCTCCGGACTCTATTCGACAATGAGGTCAGCTTCATCCCATGTGACCTCTTCCGTCATACCACGAAGTCTAGGTTCAATCACGTGTGGCGACTGACTGAGCAGTTGTTTTCCTCGTGAAATATCGTACCTACCTGACTCACAATGACGTAGGTAACTAAACAAAAAAAGGCAATCGAAATTTTCTGGGATGATCATTTTAATTCATTCATAATATATCAGTATCTTGTGGTTGTATCTGTCGTGCCGAAATTTCAGAATACATAATAAAACTGCCGGTAACTTAGTCGGCTGTCATCAGTCTTCATTGCGTGGCGGGTTTCATGGCAGCTTCACACCAAACGAGAAGTCGCAGGTACAATACTAGGACTTTTAACGAGCTTGGGTACTTTTAATAGGAAAACTCCTAATACAAAACTTGTATCCTAATGCGATATGACTGTGTGAATTGGGTTTATTTATTTATTGATAAATACACATGACCTTAATGGACTTGCATACACTAACTAGGACAATTAAAAATTATTATTGGCGTGAGAACGTAAACTCTATGGGAAGAGTTTACTAATGGTACAGTAAAGTGACCACACTTTAAATACTTATCTAATGGTAAATATAGTTATAGGGGTATACAGAGAGGGGGTTCCGTGTCCACCCCAAGGATTTTGTGGCAGCCTACTACAATATTTTTAAACGAACTGAATTTTCACATCGGTAAGCACATAGCACTCATTTTTATTTAAGTCTTGGACAATGCTATCCATGCAAATGACTCCAGCTACATAAAATAAATATAGTTTTGTTAATTTTACATATTCAATTACAAATATATACGTCAGAAGACCTAGAAGAAAGAAAACTATAGGTATTACTTTCCGAAGTATTTATAAATGCTCTTTGGATATTATTATTTTACGTGTACTAAAAAAGTGTTTTCCCAGTAATTTATTTTTTCATTTGTCTCAAAGAGCATTATAATACTACGGAAAGTTCGTCTTGTGAACCAATTTTTTTTTTAATTCGTCCCATAGGAATCCGCCTAAGATAAAAGACCATGCTGCCCAAGTCCTTAGTTTAATTAGTTTCATTATCCTAACACTATACATGGCGCCTGTCAATCGTATAAAAATAGTGATGCAATTGCATAAAGCGTGACAAGTCAGTCGTGATCCAGCGCTTGGCGGCGCGGTGGCCGTTTGCGAAGGAATGTTAACTCCACTCAGCGACTATTATGGTCGCTGACTCCACTTATGCACATTCTCGCCTTTCAACGTTTGTGGACGACATCAAGCCCGTAATCGCTACACAATGCTCGTTTATTTGCTAGTCGTGACTTCAACAGATTAAGATAATATTAGATATGTTTGGCTAATTTCAATTCTAAGTTTATATTTGTGTGTTAAATACGAATATTTTGGAAAATGAAATAAATTATGAACATTAATGAAGACTCTCATTATGTACTGTAGTTACACAGGCTAAAATGCCTTCAAACCGAAACACAACAGTGCATGCACACTGCTCCTTGACGGTAGAAATAGACACTGTTACAACAGTACATAATGAGACTTAACATCTTATGTCTCAGGATGACGAGCGCAGTGGAATGCCACACAGTACTTGGTAACTCAAGGTTGGTGTTGCTACTGTTTATGGGTGATCGTATCGCTTACCATCAGGCGAACGGCATGCTTATGTCGTCATTCAATGCCATTAAAAAAAACATTAATGAAGAGATCTGAAGTTATGTTATACATTCAGCTCATCATCATCATCATCATCATCAGCCTTTATCAGTCCACTGCTGGACATAGGCCTCCCCTAATGAGCGCCATAGCGCCCTGTCTTCAGCTTGCCGCATCCAGCATCTGCCTGCAGTCTTTCGCAGATCGTCATCCCACCTGGCCGGAGGGCGTCCTACACTACGTTTGCCCAGTCGCGGTCTCCACTCAAGAACACGTTTACCCCAGCGGTTGTCGGTTCTTCGCGAGATATGGCCAGCCCACTGCCACTTCAGCTTGCTAATTCTTTGAGCTATGTCGATAACTTTGGTTCTCTGTCGGATGTATTCGTTGCGAATCCTATCCTTCAGAGAAACTCCAAGCATAGCTCTCTCCATAGCCCGCTGAGCGACTTTAAACTGGTGGACCAACCCTACCGCGAGTGTCCATGTCTCGGCTCCGTAGGTCATGACGGGTAGGACGCACTGATTGAAAACTTTCGTTTTCAAACTTTGCGGTATGGATGACGAAAAGACTCGACGTAGTTTTCCAAACGCTGCCCAGCCCAGCTGGATCCTCCTCTTGGCCTCCTTCTCAAAATTGTTTTTACCCATCTGCAGAATCTGCCCAAGGTAAGTATACTCGGAAACAATTTCAAGAAGGTGGCCATGTACGACCACCGGTCCTGGCTCAATGTGGCCATTGATCATGACTTTGGTTTTATCCAAATTCATGCCAAGACCGATGCGTCGCGAGGCTGAAGCTAGGCCGTCCAGCATCCGGTTCAGCTCCTCCAGTGACTCCGCCATTAAGACTATGTCATCTGCGAATCGAAGATGTGAGATGTGATCGCCGTTTATGTTAATGCCCATACCTTTCCAGTCCAGCGTCTTAAACATATCTTCCAACGCGCTAGTGAACAGTTTCGGCGATATCACATCACCCTGTCTCACTCCCCTGCGCAGTTGGATGGGTTTAGACTGCTGGCCCTGTACTTGGACACTCATGGTGGCGGCGTTATAGAGGCATCTCAACACCTCGATATAACGATAGTCTACTTGGCATCGCTGTAAGGATTCCAGAACAGCCCAGGTTTCGATAGAGTCAAAGGCTTTCTCATAGTCCACAAAGGCCAGACACAGGGGCTGATTATACTCTTCGGACTTCTGTATAATCTGCCTCACTGTGTGAATGTGGTCTATGGTGCCATATCCTCCGCGGAACCCGGCCTGTTCCGGTGGCTGAAACTCGTCGAGTCTCCTGGCGAGACGGTTCGTAACTACGCGTGAGAACAGCTTATAGACGTGGCTCAGGAGTGTGATTGGTCTGTAATTTTTAAGAAGGGTTTTATCTCCCTTCTTAAAAAAGAGCACAACCAAACTCCTGCTCCACGCCTTTGGAGTTCTCCCACTATGAAGGACGGAATTGAAGAGGTTCTTTAGCTCCTGTATAACAGGAGCTCCTCCTGCCTTCAGAAGCTCTGAAGTAATTCCGTCCTCACCTGGGGCTTTTCCATTTTTAAGCTGCCTCAGAGCTAGCACGATCTCGTCTTGACTGATGTCAGGCAGTTCGTCACTGTAGTGGCGCGTCAGGGTGGCTCTGGAATCATAGTCTTCTTGTTGAGGAGGAGGGGCATGTGCAGCGTACAAACGGCCGTAGAAATCCTCTATCTCTGCATAGATCTCCGGTTTCGACAATACGGTCCTCCCGTCGTGCGTTTTAAGCTTCGTCAGGTGGCTCCTGCCAAGCTGCTGAGTGAATACTTTGGACCCTCGGTTTCGCTCTATCGCCTCTTCAATGAGGCGAGTGTTGGAGCTCCGAAGGTCGCGCCGTACCATCTTCGCAATTTGCTTATTCAGGTTTGACCTCTCTGACGAAGTCGCTTGGGTGGTTTCCCGTCTTTTTGTCATCAGCCCGAGAGTCTCATCCGAGAGTTTAGACTTCTTACCCGTACGCTGCTTTTGGCAGAACTTGATGCCCTCGTCCCTCAACGTTTCAACCAGATTGTGTAGGGTCTCGTCAGCGTCATCAGTGGGTTCTAAGGCAACAAATCTATTCCCGAGAAGCTGCTGAAACTTCTCGGTGCCCGCCATGATTTGGATTGGGTTAGGTCGGAGCGTGGACTTCATCAGACGGTTTCTCTCAAGCTTCAAATTAATATTCAGAGAGCCCCGGAGAAGTCGGTGATCGGATCCGGTATTGAACCTATTGATCACTGAGACATCTCTGAATATGTGCTTACTATCCGTCATGATGAAGTCGATCTCATTTTTTGTCACAGTGTCGGGGCTTTGCCATGTCCACTTCCTCTGAGGTTTTTTCTTGAAGAAAGAGTTCATCAAAAATAACTCCTCTTTCTCAAGGAAGTTGACAAGCATTTGCCCCCTGTGATTCCTGAGTCCATAACCATGCGGGCCTATTCGGGATTCGTTGCCACTCCGGGTTCCCACCTTGCCGTTAAAGTCCCCCATAACAACGTTGAAGTGAGCCTTAGTGGTGTTGTGTAAGGCTTTGGATATGTCTTCATACATATCCTCAACTTCATCATCCGAGTGTGTCGAGGTCGGTGCGTAAACCTGAATGACCTTCATGCTGTAACGCTTAGACAGCCGAAGGATCAGGTACGCTACCCTGGTCGACACACTGGAGATTTCTTCAACGTTGTTAGAGAGGGCCTTATTGACGAGGAAACCTACGCCACCCTGGGATGTTTTATCACCCTCGCGAAAGTAGAGAAGATGGCCCGAGTCTAGGGTTACGGTGTCCTCCCCCTCTCTACGGACTTCACATAACCCTAGAATATGCCATTTAATGTTCTCTAACTCCACTTCCAACTGCGCTAGATGATGGTCAAGCCTCAGAGTGCGTCCGTTAAACGTAGCCAGGGTCAGTTTGGTTAATGAATGGTAGCCTGAGGTAGCCCGGTGATTCTTAGCACCCCCTGCCCCGCCGTTACCGTAGCCGCTACCATGGCCAGGGATAGCGAGGCGGCCGGGAACTAGGGGCCATTTTTTGGCTTCAGTCATCATTTGAGGGTAATGCCCGTAATCCCCACGCTGGGCATGCGGGTTGGGGATCGCAGTTCAGTTGTGTTGTTCTGCAGGGGGCGCTGCTGCCCACCCCCCGGTTTTGTTTCCCTTAGTCGCCTTTTACGACACCCACAGGAAGAGTTGGGTTGGTGCTATTCTGTTGTAGGCCGACACCACACAGCCAATCACATTCAGCTCAAGGCTCTTGCAATTCTACAGCACCCAAACAAACATTTCTTTGTCATTGCCCGACCTGGGATTGAACCTGGGACCTCAACATGGCGGTAGTACCACGTACACTATACTTTACAGAGGCAGTACTATTTTTATTGAATACTAGCTGTTGCCCGCGGCTCCGCCCGCGTTAAAAAGTTTTTCCGGGATAAAAGGCCCGCTTTATATTTTCCCAGGATAAAATGTAGCCTAAGTTACTCCTTATTACATCAGCTACCTGCCAATAAAAGTCCCGTCAAAATCGGTCCAGCAATTTCAGAGATTAGCCGGAATAAACAGACCGACAGACAGACTAAAATTGTAAAAAATGTTATTTTGGTGCATGTACCGTATATATATTCATATACATGTAGTAAAAAACAGTTGTTTCAATATGACAAACAGACATTTCAATTTTGTTTATTATATAAGATAAGATATATAAGATTAAATGAAATAAATGAAAACTCAACGCTATGGTACAAATATCCATATCGAAATGTAACTATGCAATACTGATAAGCTGAAGCGTAACTGTACAAATTATTACAATTTAAATAGCTGATAGATCACATTTCATGAGAAATTATTATTACAGAACACAGATTGATGCAACTATGTCATGCTCAGCCACCCCCATTTGTATTTGACGCGAAAGGAAATGAGTTTTACAATCGCCTCAATAGTCTATTTACGGTTTAGGTATTTGCGAAACTGAAAAGGAGCTGGCTTCTATCTGAGAAATAAAAGAACACATCATATTTTTATTCGTAAAATACATTTCAGTTGCCCCAGATTTGAATTTGTAACAGACTTGATGATGGAATAATGCGACCACAAAATTTTGCATACTATGCACTAGTTGCATTTAAAACTCATCTAGGAAAATACTGAACGTTTTGTTTGTTTCAGTTAAACCATAAAATGTCCGCTCAAGATGCGGAACCAGCTGAAAAATGCGAGGCGGGCAATGGCATGGCCAGCGCTTGCGGCAGTACAGTGAAACTGCGGCGAGAACTGGGCCTGTTCTCCGCAGTCAATCTCATTCTGGGGGTGATGATCGGCTCCGGGATCTTCGTATCCCCCGCCTCAGCGTTAGAATATTCAGGATCTGTAGCGATGTGCCTGATCATATGGACTGTGTCGGGAATCATATCCTTACTAGGTGGGTGTAGGTAAGACGCCTAGATCTTTTTATGAAAATAAAATTATGCTCCTTGTTACATGATTTGATATTGCATTCGATTTACTGGTGGTAGGACTCTCATATGTAAAAGTCCGTCTGGGTGGGTACCACCGCAATGTTTATTTCTACCGCCAAGCAGCAGTGTGCAAATAAAACGTGACTTCGTAATGTTTTTGCTAAGAAGTTATATATTTCGTCCTAATAATGATCGATATAACTTATACGGTTTTTGTTTTAGGAGCGCTCTCGTTTGCTGAACTTGGTACAGTAGTTAGCAAATCGGGTGCTGAATATGCATATTTTCAAGAAGCGTTTGGGAAAATACACAAATTTTGGGGCCCACTGCCATCGTTTTCATGTGCATGGATCTACGTAGTAATATTACGGCCAGCGGAAGTAGCTATAGTTGTGATGACTTTCGCCGAATACGCGATACAGCCGTTTACGCCAGACTTACAAGAGGATTATAAAGATAAGGCGATAAAATTGACTTCTTTAGCAGCATTGTGTGAGTAAATAATAATATTTAATTCGCTTACACGATATTTTATCGTTAAACAAATAATTGATATAACAATCGATTTAAAAATCGATTACGTTTGAATTCGTGTCTCTTGGGTGTAACGCACAACACTAAAAGTTACAACTGTCAAAAACTAACGTCAAACGTGGTGTCATCGTATCAGTATCCAGCGTTGCCAGAAGGTTACATTTCTTACATTTTTCGTTACTTTTGACCCCCTCGCGTAACATGTAAGTAATTTTTATATTTAAGGCAATTTTCGTAACTTTTGAGAACAGCTAGATTTGTAATACTAGATTTTTATTGTAAACAGTTTACGAACGCATTTCAATTCAATCTAATTTAACGCATCCAAATTGAACGCACCTAAAACTGGCGCGGGTCTAAAAAGTATTTCACTCGATATCACACTCAGAGATGGCTCTGAATGGAAAGCGCCATGACAAAATGAAACGTATCGCGGATGTATTAAAACTTGATTTTGCTTGAGCGTGCTCACGCACGTTTCCTACTTCGCGAGTTCCCGCCGTTCTCGGTTTCGTAGCTACAGAAATGCCTGATTGTGATTTGTTTTTAACCGATTTCAAAAAGGAAAGGTTCTGTATTCGATCCGTATGTATGTATGAAAATTTGTATGGCCGCGAGTTTCTCAAAAACTACTGAACCGATTTGGATGTGGTTTTCGATGTTAAAATGTATAGTTTTCAGGGAAGGTTTTAGTATATGATTTATGTTCCGTTGCGTTTTTGCTGACATCAATCTATTTGCCTCACACCTCCGACCCTAAAAACACGTGAATTAAAAAAAAAGAAAAAAAAACAATAATGTAACTTTTGCAGCAAAAATGTAACATTTCAGAAAACGAAACGTAACTTACGACTCAAGGGCCCTGGCAACACTGTCAGTATCTGTCACATTCAAATAAACGAGTTGTACGGGTAAACAGCGACAAAATAAACTTATTTAAAATTGAATTTACTGTGAATATCAATAGCAGAAGTACGTACTAGTTAATGATTATATATTTGTTACGTTTGGATAATACACAGTTTTGAAGTAAGTACACATTGAGAAATATGTTCAATCTTACAATTGTTAATCGCGAAGAAACTACAAACATTACATGCGTTTGTCCTTAGTTTTACCGTTTATATTTTCAGGATGCCTAGTGAACGCAATAAAGAGACTCTTGGGCTTCTTAAACGGGAAACGAAGGTAGTACAGAGTCAATGTGTCGATACTTGTACTATAATAAACAATGCTCCTCAAGAATTCCCCACCTCTAATGCAGAGGAAGTTGTACATAAAGCTCTTTGTTACGTCGATGGTTTAAAAACAGAAATTCAGAATTCGAACACGCCGTTAATAACAGACGAAAATCTCCTAACCAGCCAGTTCCTAAATGACATAATAGTCAAAACTGGCCAAATAGAAGAACTTACTGCTTTTACTAAAGGCGTTATTCATGATTTAGATGCTGAAATTAACAGGTATGGTTATTTTTTTTAACAGGTCCTAATAGTAAACAGATGAATGAGTTTTCTCTGTAAATATTTATTTGTAGTAATCAAAATAATATACCCAAACATTCTTCTTCCTTCATTTTAAGAAGTTTTATAGAGATTAAAGCTATTCAGATGTGAATTAAGTTACCTCTAGTATATTTTTTTCGATATACAGTGGAAACCCTGTTAACCAGACTAATTGTTGTCATGAGGCATTTGGATAATTGAAAATCTGGATAATCAAAATATATATGAAGAAAAGTGGGTTTTGTGCATACGGAGTACATAATGTTTCGTGGTTATTAAAGAAAATACATATCAACGAAATCAATATTTATTAAGAAATTATTAAGATATACATTTTCCAACATAAAATGTATCATGCTTGCATAAATTCGACTTGTAGGTATTTAATATAATTAGTTGTGGTTAGGTTAGTTAGTTAGTCCAGATAATCACAAATATGTATAACTAAGGGCTGGATAATATAGTTCTACTGTACAAATTTTTAACAGGCAACCTGATTCATGACAATGCACTGTATAAAATGTGTTATAAAACACATAGTTAAAATCCTGATAGTATGTTTCAGTGATCTACTGCTTTGATAGTTGTGTGTTCAGAAAAATAATATTATTACAGACTTAAAAACCAAATCAACATAGCCCAAGAAGTAAAGTCTCGCCCGAGGGTGCAGAAAAGGGAAATAACACCGGAGCACCTTCACAAAGCTAAAGAGAGGTTTCATATAATGAAGAATGAACTGCAGAACCTCATCAACTCTATGTTCCCTGACTGCTCTCATGAAGTTATTGAGTTTATGGGGGTGAGATTTTTATTTATTATAGCTGTTAACACTATGGGGTGTCACATTCTGTTTAAACTTTTTTAGTGCAATTGTAGTATGTCTTCATCATAGTACAGTTTTCTGTTTGAAATTTGGTGGTTCCTTTAAATTAGTAATATTTTTATATAGTGCCGTTGCTAAACTTTTCTCTTTGAATCAAATAAGTTTTTATTTCCTGGTACCTAAGATCTCAACAATTATAAACTATGTTTGCCAGATTGGATATTAATAGACAAAAATGCCATTCATTTCATAGCAGGTTTTAGCATCCCAATCAGCTAAGATTAGTGTGTACCACAGTATAGAACATTTGTTTTTTAAGCTTTTATTTTTTTATTTCAGAGTTTAATGTCAGAGAAACTGAACCCAGAGACAAATGGATACCTTCCCATCACATCAGAGAACTATCGGATTGTAGAGCTGTTAAGGGATATTGATCTTGTTACTACAAACCCTTATAATAATACAGAAATCAAGTTAGCATACTGATCATCAGTAGAGCATCTACCTCCAAGACACTTGAAAATACATACTGAGTTTTACCTAACTCTCGTAAAGACTCACGCTGTTTACGTGGATTTCAATTATATTATTTTACTAGCTTTTGCCCGCGGCTCCGCCCGCATTAAAAAGTTTTTCCCGGATAAAAGTCCCGGTTTATATTTTCCCGGGATAAAAAGTAGCCTATGTGTTAATCCAGGACATGATCTACCCGTGTGCCAAATTTCATCGAAATCCGTTCAGTAGTTTTTGCGTGAAAGAGGAACAAACATCCATACATCCAAACATCCATACATTCTTACAAACTTTCGCCTTTATAATATTAGTAGGATTATAGATGATGTTGTCAATGACAGTTTATTTTTATTTTATTTTATGTTGATGACTCAACTTAATACTATAAATATAAAGACAAACTTACACAGTATTAAACACATTTTCCGTCTTATTATTAATGTTGCCCGCGGCTCCGCCCGCGTTAAAAAGTTTTTCCAGGATAAAAGTCCCGCTTTATATTTTCCCGGGATAAAACGTAGCCTAAGTTACTACTTATTGCATCAGCTACCTGCCAATAAAAGTCCCGTCAAAATCGGTCCAGCCGTTTCAGAGATTAGCCGGAACAAACAGACAGACAGAAAGACAGACAGACAAAAGTTTTAAAAAATGTTTTTTTGGTGCATGTACCGTATATGTACTCATATACATGTAGTAAAAAACGGTTATTTCAATATTACAAACAGACACTCCAATTTTATTTATATGTGTAGACTAGCTTTTGCCCGCGGCTTCGCCCGCGTTTTTTAGTTTTCCGGGATAAAAGTCCCGTTTTTTTCTCGGGATAAAATGTAGCCTATGTAGCCTCGGGATAAATTTCGTCGAAATCCGGTTAGTAGTTTTTGCGTGAAAGAGTAACAAACATCCATACATCCAGACATCCATACATACTTACAAACTTTCGAGTTTATAATATTAGTAGGATTATAGTAGGATAGATTTCGCCTGCTGCTCCGCCCGCGTTAAAAAGTTTTTCCGGGATAAAAGTCCGATTTTTTTTTATTTTCCTGGGATAAAATGTAGCCTATGTGCTAATTCAGGACATGGTCTACCCTTGTGCCAAATTTCATCGAAATCCGGTTAGTAGTTTTTGCGTGAAAGAGTATCAAACATCTATACATACTTACAAACATTCGCGTTTATAATATTAGTAGGATTATAGTAGGATAGATTTCGCCCGCGGCTCCGTCGCGTTAAAAAGATTTTCCAGGATCAAAGTCTCGTTTTTTATTTTCCCGGGATAAAATGTAGCCTATGTGTTAATCAAGGACATGATCTACCCATGTGCCAAATTTCATCGAAATCAGGTTAGTAGTTTTTGCGTGAAAGAGTAACAAACATCCATACATCCATACATCCATACATCCATATCCGCCCTGTGGATTGGAGGCGTTTGGAGAATTCCACCACGGTATCCCCTGCCTGTTGTAAAAGGCGACTAATAGGGGCCTCCGGGGGTCACGGGTGGGCGGAAGGGGCCGTCCACCTATTAGTCTAGCCAACTTTTGTGACCCCCGTGATGGACGGCATCGTGGCGGTTAGGCCTCACGCTGTCTTTGACGCCGAGGGCGTCCTTCGGCGTACGGGGGCTTCTGAGCCCCCCCAACAACAGGAGACGGACCGCAACAACGGCACGTGCAGGGGCGGTTGCGGACGACAACTTAGACGTAAGTCGGAGGAAGCCCGCAGCCGTCCCTAATGCGCCGAAGATGGCCACCGCAGAGTTTTGGTTGGTATGCCGTGCGGTGTACATAGGTTAGGGACTCGGCCCGGCGGTCGCCCGACGTTTTCCATCACTCCGGGCGGCTCAACGTCGGGCCGTAAGGCACGGTGAACCCAACATAACCGATCAGTCGTTCTCCTTGAACACTGGGCGGTAGTAATAATTCACTTTCTCCGCATAAACAAAAAAAAAATACATCCATACATACTTACAAACTTTCGAGTTTATAATATTAGTAGGATTATAGTAGGATAGATTTCGCCCGCGGCTCCGCCCGCGTTAAAAAGTTTTTCCGGGATAAAAGTCCCGTTTTTTTATTTTCCCACGATAAAATGTAGCCTATGTCTTAATCCAGGACATGATCTACCCGGGTGCCAAATTTCATCGAAATCCAGTTAGTAGTTTTGTGTGAAAGAGTAACAAACATATAGACATCCATATATCCAGACATCCATACATCCCCATACATACTTACAAACTTTCGCGTTTATAATATTAGTAGGATAGATTTCGCCCGCGTCTCCGCCCGCGTTAAAAAGTTTTTCCGGGATACAAGTCCGATTTTTTTTATTTTCCCGAGATAAAATGTAGCCCATGTGTTAATCCAGGATATGATCTACCCGTGTGCCAAATTTCATCGAAATCCGGTTAGTAGTTTTTGGGTGAAAGAGTAACAAACATCCAGACATCCAGACATCCATACATCCATACATACTTACAAACTTTCGCGTTTATAATATTAGTAGGATATCTATCAATCAAATCAAACTCTCAATCAAAAGTTTGATATAAGCACTGGAAATCAATTTCTAAATGAAGTCGTTCCGCCCTGTATATTGGGGGCGTTTGGAGAATTCCACCACGGTATCCCCTGCGTATAAAGGCGACTAATAGGGGCCTCCGGGGGTCACGGGTGGGCGGAAGGGGCCGTCCACCTATTAGTCTAGCCAACTTTTGTGACCATCGTGATGGACGGCATCGTGGCGGTTAGGTCTCACGCTGCCTTTGACGCCGAGGGAGTCCTTCGGCGTACAGGGGCTTCTGAGTCCCCCCAACAACAGGAGACGGACCGCAACAGCGGTACGCGCAGGGGCGGTTGCGGACGACAACTTAGACGTGAGTCGGAGGAAGCCCGCAGCCGTCCCTAAGTCGGAATGATTCGCCCTAGGTCGCCGAAGATGGCCACCGCGGAGTTTTGGTTGGTATGCCGTGCGGTGTACATAGGTTACGGACTCGGCCCGGCGGTCGCCCGACATTTTCCATCTCTCCGGGCGGCTCAACGTCGGGTCGTAAGGCACGGTGAACCCAACATAACCGCTCAGTCGTTCCCCTTGAACGCTGGGCGGTAGTAATAATTCACTTTCTCCGCGTAAACAAAAAAAAAAATGAACTCGTTGAGACACAACCATCAACAATAGCCCACTCGCGCGTTCTAAGCCCGCGGGATAGGCAGCCTTTGTGATATTAATTCGTTGGTGGGAGAAGTGGCGGGAGGCGCCCGACGTGATGGCCCAGTGGTGGCATGCGCGTGAGCTGCGCGTGGTACTGGACAGTACTTGGACATTGCAACATTATTTTTTTAAAATAAAATATTTTTTGTAAAATAAACGTAGCCTTAGTTACTCTTTATTACATCAGATACCTGCCAATAAAAGTCCCGTCCAAATCAGTCCAGCCATTTCAGAGATTAGCCGAAACAAACAGACAGACAAAAATTGTAAAAAAGATTATTTTGGTGTATGTACGGAATATCTATACATATCTATACATCTTTCTATACATATCTATACATTTTTCTATACATATTTTTACATTTTTCTATACATATCTATACATTTTGCTATACATATCTATACATTTTTCTATACATCTATCTATACAGCTCGCGTGGAAAAGTTTTTCCGGGATAAAAGTCCCGCTTTATATTTTCCCGGGATAAAACGTAGCCTAAGTTATTCCTTATTACGCCAGCTACCTGCCAATAAAAGTCCTGTCAAAATCGGTCTAGCCGTTTCAGAGATTAGCCGGAACAAACAGACAGACAGAAAGACAGACAGACAAAAATTGTAAAAAATGTTATTTTGGTGCATGTACCGTATATATACTCATATGCATGTAGTAAAAAACGGTTATTTAAATATTACAAACAGACACTCCAATTTTATTTATATGTATAGATGTGTAGATTATCTATACATATAAATAAAATTGGAGTGTCTGTTTGTAATATTTAAATAACCGTTTTTTACTACATGCATATGAGTATATATACGGTACATGCACCAAAATAACATTTTTTACAATTTTTGTCTGTCTGTCTTTCTGTCTGTCTGTTTGTTCCGGCTAATCTCTGAAACGGCTAGACCGATTTTGACAGGACTTTTATTGGCAGGTAGCTGGCGTAATAAGGAATAACTTAGGCTACGTTTTATCCCGGGAAAATATAAAGCGGGACTTTTATCCCGGAAAAACTTTTCCACGCGAGCTGTATAGATAGATGTATAGAAAAATGTATAGATATGTATAGCAAAATGTATAGATATGTATAGAAAAATGTAAAAATATGTATAGAAAAATGTATAGATATGTATAGAAAGATGTATAGATATGTATAGATATTCCGTACATACACCAAAATAATCTTTTTTACAATTTTTGTCTGTCTGTTTGTTTCGGCTAATCTCTGAAATGGCTGGACTGATTTGGACGGGACTTTTATTGGCAGGTATCTGATGTAATAAAGAGTAACTAAGGCTACGTTTATTTTACAAAAAATATTTTATTTTAAAAAAATAATGTTGCAATGTCCAAGTACTGTCCAGTACCACGCGCAGCTCACGCGCATGCCACCACTGGGCCATCACGTCGGGCGCCTCCCGCCACTTCTCCCACCAACGAATTAATATCACAAAGGCTGCCTATCCCGCGGGCTTAGAACGCGCGAGTGGGCTATTGTTGATGGTTGTGTCTCAACGAGTTCATTTTTTTTTTTGTTTACGCGGAGAAAGTGAATTATTACTACCGCCCAGCGTTCAAGGGGAACGACTGAGCGGTTATGTTGGGTTCACCGTGCCTTACGACCCGACGTTGAGCCGCCCGGAGAGATGGAAAATGTCGGGCGACCGCCGGGCCGAGTCCGTAACCTATGTACACCGCACGGCATACCAACCAAAACTCCGCGGTGGCCATCTTCGGCGACCTAGGGCGAATCATTCCGACTTAGGGACGGCTGCGGGCTTCCTCCGACTCACGTCTAAGTTGTCGTCCGCAACCGCCCCTGCGCGTACCGCTGTTGCGGTCCGTCTCCTGTTGTTGGGGGGACTCAGAAGCCCCTGTACGCCGAAGGACTCCCTCGGCGTCAAAGGCAGCGTGAGACCTAACCGCCACGATGCCGTCCATCACGATGGTCACAAAAGTTGGCTAGACTAATAGGTGGACGGCCCCTTCCGCCCACCCGTGACCCCCGGAGGCCCCTATTAGTCGCCTTTATACGCAGGGGATACCGTGGTGGAATTCTCCAAACGCCCCCAATATACAGGGCGGAACGACTTCATTTAGAAATTGATTTCCAGTGCTTATATCAAACTTTTGATTGAGAGTTTGATTTGATTGATAGATATCCTACTAATATTATAAACGCGAAAGTTTGTAAGTATGTATGGATGTATGGATGTCTGGATGTCTGGATGTTTGTTACTCTTTCACCCAAAAACTACTAACCGGATTTCGATGAAATTTGGCACACGGGTAGATCATATCCTGGATTAACACATGGGCTACATTTTATCTCGGGAAAATAAAAAAAATCGGACTTGTATCCCGGAAAAACTTTTTAACGCGGGCGGAGACGCGGGCGAAATCTATCCTACTAATATTATAAACGCGAAAGTTTGTAAGTATGTATGGGGATGTATGGATGTCTGGATATATGGATGTCTATATGTTTGTTACTCTTTCACACAAAACTACTAACTGGATTTCGATGAAATTTGGCACCCGGGTAGATCATGTCCTGGATTAAGACATAGGCTACATTTTATCGTGGGAAAATAAAAAAACGGGACTTTTATCCCGGAAAAACTTTTTAACGCGGGCGGAGCCGCGGGCGAAATCTATCCTACTATAATCCTACTAATATTATAAACTCGAAAGTTTGTAAGTATGTATGGATGTATTTTTTTTTTGTTTATGCGGAGAAAGTGAATTATTACTACCGCCCAGTGTTCAAGGAGAACGACTGATCGGTTATGTTGGGTTCACCGTGCCTTACGGCCCGACGTTGAGCCGCCCGGAGTGATGGAAAACGTCGGGCGACCGCCGGGCCGAGTCCCTAACCTATGTACACCGCACGGCATACCAACCAAAACTCTGCGGTGGCCATCTTCGGCGCATTAGGGACGGCTGCGGGCTTCCTCCGACTTACGTCTAAGTTGTCGTCCGCAACCGCCCCTGCACGTGCCGTTGTTGCGGTCCGTCTCCTGTTGTTGGGGGGGCTCAGAAGCCCCCGTACGCCGAAGGACGCCCTCGGCGTCAAAGACAGCGTGAGGCCTAACCGCCACGATGCCGTCCATCACGGGGGTCACAAAAGTTGGCTAGACTAATAGGTGGACGGCCCCTTCCGCCCACCCGTGACCCCCGGAGGCCCCTATTAGTCGCCTTTTACAACAGGCAGGGGATACCGTGGTGGAATTCTCCAAACGCCTCCAATCCACAGGGCGGATATGGATGTATGGATGTATGGATGTTTGTTACTCTTTCACGCAAAAACTACTAACCTGATTTCGATGAAATTTGGCACATGGGTAGATCATGTCCTTGATTAACACATAGGCTACATTTTATCCCGGGAAAATAAAAAACGAGACTTTGATCCTGGAAAATCTTTTTAACGCGACGGAGCCGCGGGCGAAATCTATCCTACTATAATCCTACTAATATTATAAACGCGAATGTTTGTAAGTATGTATAGATGTTTGATACTCTTTCACGCAAAAACTACTAACCGGATTTCGATGAAATTTGGCACAAGGGTAGACCATGTCCTGAATTAGCACATAGGCTACATTTTATCCCAGGAAAATAAAAAAAAATCGGACTTTTATCCCGGAAAAACTTTTTAACGCGGGCGGAGCAGCAGGCGAAATCTATCCTACTATAATCCTACTAATATTATAAACTCGAAAGTTTGTAAGTATGTATGGATGTCTGGATGTATGGATGTTTGTTACTCTTTCACGCAAAAACTACTAACCGGATTTCGACGAAATTTATCCCGAGGCTACATAGGCTACATTTTATCCCGAGAAAAAAACGGGACTTTTATCCCGGAAAACTAAAAAACGCGGGCGAAGCCGCGGGCAAAAGCTAGTGAATTATAAATTTATTGAAAACTTAGGTAGTTCATTTTCTTAATGTAACAATGTCAGTCCTCAATTTCATGGTATTTACTACTAAGCAGTGAGCATGGGCCTCCTCTACTAAGACAAATAAAGTCAATAATAATTAATTTAATAATTTGTGAACACAGAATATATTCGTTTTAAAGCTATTGTTGTTTTATTTCATTTAACATTGTTAAAAAAAATTTGTTCATACATACAGTATATTTTTCTTAGAAATTTCAATATTCTTGGCTCATAATAATATGACTTTTTATTTTATTGAATTTATTTTAGGAGGCAATATAGAAACAGTATGCAATGTGGGACACTTGTTTTCGATGATATACTGTAAGACATAGCTGTAAGATATGAGCTTAAATAAATTTTATTAAAACTAAGTAGTTTTAATCAAATTTATTTATATTATATTAACTTAGGTAAGTTAAGGCTGAATTCACCACTTGCTGATAAACACTATTGGTCCATATGAAAAATCCTCCTAGCCAGTTTCGGCCACGGCGGCCAATCTCAACGGAGATCAGCCAGGTACGCAGGAGATATTATAGTGCACAAGTGTGTGCGCAATACACAGGTGCACTCGCTATTCCTTCACTCTCATAGTCGGGTGAGACGGCAATCCGACATGACCGGAGAGAGATCAGACGCAGGACCAACGGCTTTACGTGCTTTAACAAAGACATTAAATAGTTATCTTAGAATTCTTTGATCCATATATGTATAAGCTGACCAGATACAATTATAGTCACATAAATTAGAGTGTGACATATTTTGTATTGACTAATAGTGTTCGTCAGCAATCAATCAGCAGCCCATAATATATACATAACAACATTATCCAAGTTAGTATTTTAAGGAATTCGATAGAAATTATAAAAATAGAAATGTAGAGATCAAGAGTAATGTCATAAAATGCGTCTTAAAGTTTGATATAAAAGCCACAGGCTCGTATTTAGGAGGACGATCATCGGGGGTCATGTTCACACTTGCTTTCAAACTTTATTATACGAACGAACCATGGAATTACTACGTACAATCTCCATGGATACAATATTGAGCGACCTTAGAATATCTGAGAATTATTTGCCAAGTCCTTATTGATAAAAAATATACAATATTGACAGAAATACGACTTAATTTTCTCTCATTTCAGTTATAATGACCTACATCAACATAACGAGCGTAAAGTTGTTCGTCAAAGTACAAAACATATTCGGCGTGTGTAAAATATTGGCATGTTTGATTGTCATTGGAGGAGGCATTTACGAAATCGCAAAAGGTAATTTCAATGTCTTTGGTAATTATTAAATATCATAAATGCGAAGGTTCAGGGCTTTAAGGCGGAACGTCCGTACGAACCCAACAAGGGTCCTCCTGTCATAAAGGTCTTTATTATATTCTATGGAGAATTAGATATAATTATTCCGAGATTATGTGATTCAAAGAATCATGGCAAGTTTTTACCTGAGTGTTTCAGTTAGCGTCTAAGATTAAGATATGTAAAAACAAATATAATTTAAATATGTAATATTTTCCACAGTTTTAGTTTTACTGTTAAAAGCCACAAAATTATGTTTATAATTAAAAGTAAATCAATTGTACTTCCGGTTTCGTTACTTCTGATCTGTAGTGACATATAAAAAGTGTTGCCACCTAAGAATAAAAGTGGCAGAACACGGTAGATATTACATTATATTTTTATATCAAAGAGGTGATAATAATATGTAACGATTATTTTTGAATACTAATACTGTATTAAAATAAACACCGAATGGATTTTTTGCCATTCAGTGTTAAGTTGGCGTAAAAGATTGTTCCATTTCTCACGCTAGAAAGTAATTATAAAAGAAGTAATAGCAACCCAGCCGATGACAGTGCGCGTCTTATTACGACATTTTGAATTCCGTTTATTTACATCAGTGCCAGTGGTCTCAAACCTACCGATTTTTCGGTATTTGTACCGATTTTGGGCCAGTCCTACCGAAATGACATGATTTTTCAACGATTTTTTGAAAGCTAGAAGATTCTCCCGATTTTTCTACAGATTTTCAGCGATTTGAAGGTTAAAATCCCCTTTTTCTTTCATATTTTGCGATTACTTGGTTAAATATGTTGCTGTTTGGGGCGGCGGGGGACAGTATTTTTAAATGGGCGGCAAAATTTGTTTACAATTTTTACATTCATGAGGGGGGTGGGTGTATGCGTGACTCTCGTTTGTTAAAATTACCTTCTTTTGGTACAATAATAGTCCCTAGACTTTAAAATTAAGGGGGTTTTCATTGAATATTGCTTGTTTTTTTTTTGCATATACCAATTTTTGCTCCAATATACCGATTTTTCTTGGCAACTCTACCGATTTCACATATTGTCGTCCGAGACCACTATAAATACAGCCTATATCTGCTATCATACCTCATTGACAGATAAGTGATAACCTTTAACTATGACTTTTGTTTTAATTTTCCCTTTTTATTGGGAAGGCAAAGAGTTCAAGCACCTGGATGCATAAAGTAGCAGACCGGGCTCTCTGGCGTATCTTGGGAGAGGCCTATGTCCAGCGGTAGACTGCAACAGGCTGATGATGGTGAAAAGGTTCAAACCCATACAGCCTCGTCTTATGTGATATTTTTGTTTCTTTTTTTTTACTATGTACTATGTCGTAGTAATGCAGTGGCTACCTTACCAAGACTTTATCGAGCAGTTTTGGCGGCAACGAAAAAACACTTGATTGGCGCAGTTAATTCAATTCATTTCATTTGACACATTTAATAGAATTATATTGGATAATATACCTCCATAATTATGCAATATAACACTAAGTCTCACCAAAATAATGAATTAAAATAAGAGCACCTCATGACACTTTAAAGTTCCCGCCAAAACTCTCTATGAAAATTTTAAATAACTCATAACTTTTTTTTGTGGCTTCCAAATAAAAAAAAATCTTTTTGATTGTGTTCAGGATAAGTATATTCTATCGTTCTAACATTTTTTCATTCCAAGACGCGCCAAATTGATATCAGGTAAAACATTGTATGGAACTTGCCATCATTCTTTAAAGTGTTTCAAAAAAACGTTTGATTATTATTTGAAATCTCTTCCAAGTTACACAGCAAAATGTTATCATTTATTATCGTAATTAAAAACATCGAAAATTAAATAACTTGTAGATATTTCTGCAACATATATTTAAGCTTTAAATATTACTAATTCGCAGCTGCTGTAAAATTTAATTATTTCAGGCAACACCCAGAACCTCGATAAAGGTTTCGAAGGCAGCACGACAAGCCCCGGCGGCATAGCGCTTGCTTTGTACTCTGGCCTGTGGGCCTACGATGGATGGAACAGCGTCACTGTTGTCACTGAGGAGATCATTAATCCTGGAGTGTAAGTTTTTCTTATTTAAAACATCTCAAAAAAGTTTAAACAATCTCTTATTTACAACCTGTCTGTAACAAAAAAAACTGTCATCTGAATAAGTATTCCTAATGAAGTCAGTCAATTGTGGATTTTCCTAGTCACAACCTTTCTTGGGTCGACTTTAACTCGGCTCTTCCGCTAATAGCAGCCTTCCCTTTCATGTACACAAAAATTAACGAAGTTCATTGCAAACCGTGGGGATCTATATACATGAATTTAAATTATTAATTTCTTCCAGAAATGTGCCACTCAGCATTTCTATCGCAGTGCCTCTAATCACGGCGCTGTATGTGTTCATGAACGTAGCATATATGACGGTACTCAGCTATGCGGAGATGACCTCAGTTCCCGCAGTAGCTGTGGCCTTTGGCGCGCGAGTCCTCGGACCTGCCAGCTTCCTCATACCCCTTGGTGTTGCCATAGCAACCTTTGGTTGCGCTATGAGTGTGCAGTTCGGTGTTACTAGGTAAAACAAGTTACATGAAAACATGATCTTATTTCCGAATGCTCTAAGGGTAGATAGGTAGAACTGCCACACAAACTTCTTGTTATTCAACAAAAACATAGACCGTGCCTAATGTAATTATCAATTGTTCGAATAAAGTAATTACACTCATGTTATTGTGTAAAAACTAAGAACAAGTGTTCTAAAATTTCATCTATTGACAATATTTGTCGCTACTAGAAGTGCACTCAAAAGTCTAATACGCCCCCAGAAAACAATATACTAAATTGCGTCGTTAATTTTTGAACACTGACCGACAAACAAGACAATTCAACCCTTTGAGCCTAAGTGCATTAAACTTTGAGCCGTTATAAAGGATATTCGATAATTCACCCCCTCAGGAGTTTAAATCCCAACGAGCATACAGCTATCCTACAATTTTAATATAAATTTTATCTACAGAGTATGCTACACTGCGGCACGTAGTGGTCACATGCTTGAAGTGTTCTCATACGTGAACATAAAGAGACTAACGCCAGCACCAGCTGTTGCATTCCAAGTAAGTTGCATTGGAATAGTGCAAACTTTCAGCCATTGAACTATTTGATCAACTTGAGCGACTACAAAATTTCTGCATCCGTTTCATATTTGGACTACGTAAATATGACCATATCTCAGAATTTCGGATTAAACTCAAGTGGTTGCCTATACGCCTTCGCCGGAATACTCGTATTTTATCTTTGTTATATAGTGTTCTGTTCCTTCCTTCTTCACCTCCCTATCTTAAAAACCGTTTCCACTTCTTGAGTAGCACCCATGGCCGATGCTTGAGATCATCGGAGAGTCTGGAATTAGAGATTCCCAAGCATGCCACTAATTTCCTTGATAAATCATTTACAGTACAGGCTGCACGCTTGTGGAACGATTTACCTGTGTCGATAAGAAGGGCTAAATCTCTCCCCATTTTTAAAAGGCTTGTGAAGCAACACTACTTGTCACTGTGATATTCTTTTCTCCTTTTTTTATTTCTTTTTATTACTGTATATTATGTATATGTTGTATTGTAGTTGTGTAGTTTATGTATTATTATATGTAGTTACTTTTATACTAGGTATTATATATATATATATATATATATAATATTTATGTACATCTGTTCTCTAACCCCTCTTATTACCAGTAAATGACCGCCCGCTCTATTTTTCCTTCTTAACTAAATCCATCCAAAGGTTGTCTGGAAGAAATCGCCAATTGCGATAAGACCGCCATTTGTACTTCTTATTGTTTAGCCTAATTTATTTTGTATATTTGTTATTTCCACTTTGCCTTGGATGTACAATAAAGAGTTTATAAATAAATAAATAAATAAAATATTTTTTTTTGTATAATATTAATTATTATTGTGTCACAAGATATACAACGACCTAAGATATTTGCTCCATTATTTAAGTCGAGTAATTATAAAGTTTCGAGTTTCCAATTCCACGCGAAACCTCATCGGACACCTTTACAAGATATATCGTATTTTTTTTTTGTTTCCAGGCTTTTCTAACCTCAATATTCATATCAGTGGGTAATATCAAGACACTCATAGAGTTTGCGAGTTGGTTCCTCTGGTTTTTCTACGGCCTCGCTATGGTCGCATTATTGGTTTTAAGGAAGACGCAAGCGGACAAGCCGCGACCCTACAGAGTCCCTACACCAATCCCCTGCTTTGTGTTGCTAGTCGCAATATTTTTGTCTATATTGCCCATCGTACACGATCCGTCCATTAAATATTTAATGGCAGTGGGATTCATCGTTTTGGGATTCATTGTTTACACAATATTTGTGTATTATAAGAAAACTCCTACTACGTTGTTGAGTAAGTATGATAAAATACAAATAAAAATTACATTCATACGTAAACATGTAATATTATTAAAACTTACGCGAGACATATTAAATTAATTATCAGAAAAACAACGGTTTCACTCACGTATATTATTGGTCAGAATCGCCGACCAGTCGTAAACATGTACTGAAAATTATTATATTCGTAATATTTTTCCTGTGTTAACCATGATTTAGAAGTTGATAGTTGTACACTGAATATAACTCACTTAAATGAGTATACACACACACACTCACTGCTTTTATCCCTGAAGGGGTAGGCAGAGGTGCACCTCTTAGTTGCAACTAATGCACACACTTTTCGCCATGCGTATTCCGTCCCATGATGTGGTAGGGGCCAGCCCATCGCTATATCGGGCACAAATTTCAGACTCCAGGCTGATACTGAATAGAAAAATCCAATATCACTTTGCCCGAACCGGGGATCGAACCCGAGACCGCAGCATTGTAGTCGTCCCGTAATAAAACTACGCCACCGAGGCAGTAAGTGTGTGTACTTTCTACGAAATAAGTTTTTCCATAGGATTTCATTGTTATTTAAAATACTAAGGATAGATCGCAGGTCTGAACACATACATTAGAGTTTTGGCGGGAACGTGGAAGTGTCATGGTGCTGTTGTTTTAATTCATTAGGTATATTGGTGATACTTAGTATTATATTGCATAATGATGGTGGTATATTATCTAATATAGGTCTATTAAAGGACTCAAATGAAGTGAATTGAAATAACAGTGCTAATCAAGTGCTTTTTTTGTTGCCACCAAAACTTCTCGACAAAGTCTTGGTAAGGTAGCCACTGCTTTACTTCGACATAGTAGTTAGTAGTGAGTATAACAAAGAAACAATACAACTTCAACTTATATACTTTAACAAATGTCTAACCTGAAACTTTGACACTGGCAGATGCGCAAACCGCGCCTTACCAAAGAGAGAGAAAAAAAAACACATACATTAAACTATTGACAAAAAAAATATATGTAACTAACACAACATTAACTCGCAATATTCCCTTTTTTATAGGAAAAAGAACTTACTTCTCATATGTAACGAGGAAGCTATTTACCTAATGATAATAATATTTTTATTTGTTACAGGAAAATTCACGTTCATAACACAAGTTTTATTCGAAAGCGTTCCGCCCAGCAAAGAACAAGACTGATTTTACACTAGCTATAGAACTATGTCAAACTGTAAATATTACACAAAGAAACAATAAATAAATTTATGATGTATTTTACCTACATAAATTGTTTAATTTCAGTGATGCCAGACGTACCAATTTCCTGGTACATGTACCATTTTTCAGGGTCTTGTACCATGTACCAACTAAAACCTGTGTTGGTACGCAAAAGTACCAACTTTTAACATCTATGACAAAATTATTATTATTTTTCTTGTATCCAAGAATATATCAATTCTTGTTGCATAATTACATCATTGGTTATTGTAATAATTTACTAATAATATTTTTTTGTTGTTAATATCACTGAACACCATAGATTAGCAAGGACGTATAAGTGTATAAGTAGCTGTACTGGTTACAAATTCTCCTTTTGAGACCTAAAAAAAAAGGTAGCTGTATATTTGCCTCTGGCCGTATACTGAAATCGTATATTTTATAGCGTGTACCATCTTTTTTGGTGAAATTAGGTGAAATACCAACTTTTAGTGACCTCTGTACCAGTATTACTGAGACACTATCTGGCATCCCTGTTTAATTTTCCCATCAAGATATTTATTTATATTTATTTATAAATTAAACATAGAACAAACACAATTTCTTTTTTTTGTCCATTTATCCCTCAAACCCAGTCTAATCGTACTAAGTATAAAATGGATAAAATTTCCCTAAGCTTGTCCTTACAGCTGGCCGTAGCTTCTATTGAAGTGCTGCAGAATATTTTTAATCATAATCTAGCTGTTTTATTATGTAAATACTATTTGATACCTTCATGAGCTGAGACTGCCTTAGTGGCGTAGTAACTTGTATTACAGTATGACTGCAAAGCCGAGGTCTCGGGTTCGATCCCTGGGTCAGGCAAAGCGATATTGAGTTTTTCTATTCAATATCAGCCCGGACTCTAGAATTTGCGCCCGATATGGCGATAGGCTCGCCCCCTATCACATAATGGGACGGAATAATATATATATATATATATATATATATATATATATATATATATATATATATATATATATATATATATATATATATATATATATATATATATATATATATATATATAGATATATATATATATATATATATAGAGATCTCTTAACGGTAAATGTTGATCAGACGCGACTATTATATATATATATATATATCTATATATATATATATATATATATATATATATATATAGATATATATATATATATATATATAGAGATCTCTTAACGGTAAATGTTGATCAGACGCGACTTCACGCGAGCACTTTGTTGATCCAAAAATCTATGTTGATCCGGCGCCTTTTGTTGATCCAATATGCATTTCTGGTAACTAATGTGGCTCCAACCGGATCAACATCTACACTCACGGGACTTCTTACTAACGTTTGCCGAAGTTGATCCGATATACAAATCCACCTTGCGATAGTTACGGAAAATGTTGATCCGATTTGAATGAGCCAATCAGAGCACAGCAAACAGTCAGATTCAGATCGGATTGGCTGAGAGCAGCCGCGACGTTTTATACACATCCAATTAATTATATTTTATTCATAGTATCAACTTGTTACTAATACGGTGTCACTGTGCCCAATTTGTAATCACACTAATATTATAATGGCGAAACTTTGTCAGAAAATGTGTGTACATGTTTGTTACGTCTTCACGCTCAAACGGCTGGACCAATTTTGATGAAATTTGATATAGCCGTAGTTGACACCCTGAATTAGTACATAGACTAACTTTTATTCTGTAAAATATTCCTGCTGGAATTTAAACCGCGACTAACACCGCGGAGCGCAACTAGTCAAAGTATAAAAAAAGTGATGCTATCTAAAGTGTCGTAGATTGTTTTATGCCCCATGTGAAAGAGATGATTTATCTATATTTTTTGACTGTATTTTTTACTCTGTGATACAGGACTCTTACATTCCTTCAAAAGCTATTCAACTTCGTTCTGCTCCAGGGTACAACGCCCGAGGCATGGAACAGGAGTGTGGTATTGTTCTTAAAAAAACGGTGATAACGCCTTTTTTAAGAATTACAGACCCATCTTCTTGAGCCACTTTTACAAACTGTTCTCAAAAGTCATCACGAATCGTCTCAAGTGTTGGCTAGATGACTTCCAGCCTCCCGAACAAGCCGGATTCCGTAAAGATTATAGTACAATAGACCACATCCATACGCTGCGGCAAGTTATACAAAAAACTGGGGAGTATAACTTGCTACTTTGCTTAGCGTTCATGGACTATGAGAAAGCCTTAGATTCGATCGAGAACTGGGCTGTGCTGCAGTCTCTACAGCGGTGCCACATTGATCATCGGTACATCAAAGTGTTGAGGTCATTGTATAAAACAACCCCATGTAGGTCCGAGTACAAGAACAGAGTTCGAAAGCTATTCCACTACACAGATGCGTGAGACAGAGATGTTATCTCTCCGAAACTGTTCACTGCCGCGTTGGAAGATGCTTACAAGCTCTTGAACTGGAAAGGACTCGGCATCAACATCAATGGCGAATACATCACTCACCTTTGTTTTGCTGATGACATCGGTGTATTGGCAGAATCGCTGGAGGGTCTGACCACAATTATCAACCGAGTTTCTCAACTGGTGGGTCTCAGGATGAACATGGACAAGACCGAGATCATGTCGAATGTTCATGTTGTGCCAACCCCGATTATCGTTGGGAGCTACAATTCTCGAAGTTGTAGACGAGTACGTCTATTTAGGTCAAGTAGTCCAACTCGGTAAGTCTAAATTTGAGAAAGAGATCAATCGGCGAATCCAGCTCGGATGGGCAGCGTTCGGGAAACTAAGCAAGGTCTTCTCGTCCAAAATACCTCAGTGCCTGAAGACAGAAGTCTTCAATCAATGTGTGTTACCAGTAATGACATACGGCACTGAGACGTGATCCCTGCCTATGGGCCGCCTAGGATGGCTCACGGTCACTCAGCGAGCTATGGAAAGGGCTTTGCTACGTGTTTCTCTACGCGATCGAATCAGAAATGAGGAGATCCGTAGAAGAACGAAAGTCACTGACATAGCCCAACGGATAAGCAAGCTGAAGTGGCAATGGGCAGGGCACATAGTTCGAAGAACTGACGGCAGATGGGACAAAAAAGTTTTCGAGTGGAGACCACGTACTGGCAAGCGTAGCTTCAGCCGTCCATCTGCAAGATGTACCGATGACTTGTTAAAAGCTGCAGGAACGCGCTGGATGCAGGCCGCTTTTGATAAGTCCATCTGGAAATCTTTGGGGGAGGCCTATGTTCAGCAATGGACGCCATACGGCTGATGATGATGATGACGATACCGGATGATAGACCTCGATGATTGTTCTGTGGAAATGGACTCACAAATTTGCTGCATGAGAATGGACGTTTCATTTTTGTCTCCCACGAAAAGTCGCCCCTTTCTATCACACTAAGTTGTTTTAATACCCATCCGCTTTAGACTTGAAAATGTGTTAAATGCTCATAAAACATTTTTGCAAAACAGAAAACGCTTAATTATAAATGTGTTACCTAGTATTATACTAAACTTTACCTTATAAGAGACTGAAATCTCAATGTTAAGAAGTTCAAAATAGCGACCTCTTTTCTTAAGTCTATTATTCTGTCTGATCTGTCTTTTAATATCAATGGCATGCCCAAGTATCGAATTTGACGTCAATTGTCCTTAAAACAAAGAAATTCAAAATGGCGGCCACTTTTTTCAATTATAACATTGGATCTGCCCTTTGTACCAAAAGCCATGCTCAGATATCGATTTTGAAGTCGATTGTCCTTAAAAATAAGAAATTCAAAATGGCGGCCAATTTTTTAAAATCTAACATTAAATCTGCCCTTTGTACCTAAAGCCATGCCCAGGTATCGATTTTGAGGTCGGTTGGCCTTAAAACAAAGAAATTCACAATGGTGGTAATTTTTTTGAAATCTAACATTAACCTCTTGCGTACATAGCGCTGGCCACACTGGCGCAAGCGCAATTTTTCGCGTGTCTGTCAACACGCGAAAATCGACCTACACGCACACACATAAGGCGCGTCAACACGCACACATATCGAGTTTGACAAGCTGTCAGACCGGCCCGATTGGGCCGGTCGGGGCTCGAGAGGTTAAATCTGCCCTTTATGATAATCCTCCCGTGAGAAAATTTTGTGTCACACATGCGCGCGCATCGTAAAACTTCACTCCCATAAATTTTTCATAACGCGCTTAAAGAAGTATAATTTCAAAAACAGGAGAAAACAGTAAAACAGATTTTGCCGCTTTGTGTTTCAGTACCTATTCGTCAATTTTGGCTCCGGATCAACTTAGTCGCAGTAAATGTAGCATATAAGTTAAATATATTCTGGATCAAAGTAATCACATTAAGTATCATTTTTTTGACCGTTAATGGATCCACAAATGTTGGTCAAAACGTCGACGAGTATGTTGAAAACCTGTGAGTGCAGATCCACCGACGTCACACGCGCATCAAACACGGATCAAAGTATATCAGTTTGCGAGACTCGGAGCTGAGCAAACACGTGAAATAGGTGGATCAACATTTGTTCTAACTTCACACTGGAGCAACATTTACCGTAAAACCGTCATTATATATATATATATATATTATATATATATATATAATGACGGTTATATATATATATTATATATATATATATATATATATATATATATATATATATATATATATATATATATATGTATATATATATATATGTATGTAGATAGAGTAAAGAAATAAATGTAATTTGACATCCATAGTTCCAAACTTGTAATTAACGGATTTTTTAAGGAAATATACAACGAAATTGACGGATTTTTTTAATTTTTATTGGCAACATTGTTCATAAATTTTTATCCTCAGTCCTAACTCCCAACTACTATATCGAAGTAAAGCAGTGGTTGGGGGGGATTGACATAGCCCCAATGACCCCCTCTAAATCCACCCTTGAGTCCCGAGATAAAAAAATAGGGCAACTATCAAACTATCTCCGAAGGAATTTCATAAAATTCGTTTCGGTTGAGTAGCCGATATAATCTTTCGCATTAAGTCGATATTTATAAACATCGATATACTTAACCAAACATACAGCTTGGCAAAAAAGAGTATGACGCGGTGAAAATAAGAACTAAAACTAATTATTTGTTGCAACACTATTAGACTTGTCATTTGTGTCAAATTGTTAGTACATTCTGTGTCATCGTTGTTTACGCTAAGTTATTTTCGACGGAATTCTGTAAATTCTTCTACGTTCGTTGCTTGTTTTATTAATTAAAATGAATAAAACGATTCGTAGTAATGGTAGAGCAGTGATATACCAAGTTTTTTTCCATGTTTGGCTGAATCTCAAACGGGACAAATTTTGTTTCAAATTGACAATGTTTATCAGAGAGTTGCCGATATGACAGGTATTTATGCAAATTATTTACATTCTACAAGTCGAACCATACATTTTGCACTGGTTTATAACATGAGTAACATAAAATTTACGATATTTTAGTGTTTTGTTGACAAAGGTTATGTTTACAAACCACTTATACACTGACTTAATTTTTTGATACTTGAGACATGAAAAAAAATATGAATGTTTTAAAAGTTCATGCATGTTTGGTATTTATTTTAGGTAAATCAATCAATGCTATAAGAACATTTGTTGAAGAAGGTGAACAAAATAATGGCATCTTTTCTACACCTGGGAAACATCAGAAAGGTCGACCAAAGAAAGATCTCGATGATTTTGACTTATGCGCAATTAGACAAAGGGTTAATTTCTTCTACACCGTAAAAAAGCAGGTATGAAATATATTTGATATTAGATTTTTGTCCCGGATCTGGCCATGGTAAAACGCTTTTGTGGGGTAAAGGTTCCAAAGAGAGAGCAATATTTAAAAATAATAATGCATAATAGAAATCTGCCTACAGAATTACAAAAACATATTATTTATTTGGATGAAAGCTATATACACTCCAATGTAGGGTCCATTGACATAAAGGTAGAGATCTAGTATATAATTATTTTTTCTTAATGTTATTAACTTGAACTCATAATTAGTAATATTTTACTCCAACAGGTGGCAGCTGAACAAGCACTTCTAGCTATTACTGCTGAAGATTGTAAGAATTCCTGCCATCATATTATGAAAATTGAAAAGGAATATTATGATAAGGGTATGACTATGTATCATGATATTGAATAATTGGTTATTAACCACAGAGAAGACAGCAGCAGCGACACTGCTTCAGAATCAGATGCTTTTGTTGTTGCAGGAACATCTAGCCAAGTCACATTATAGTTTTCTGGGGTAGAATACTTAGATGAAAGTGTTTTAGAATCGGATTAATTTTAATAGAAATTTTGTATTATTTAAATAAATTATGAAGATATAAAAGTGTTTAATTTTCCTAAATGTTTAAGATACGATGAACGGATACTTATACTACAATAGTATTTTCTAACGATGATTACACCAGCTCGAATCTCGCGAGAATAAGAAAGGCTACTAAATTATTTGATAACAAATAATTTCGTGAGTGAGCAGATGCTTCCATGTAATATTATTCATAATTCAATGGACTCAATTCTACTTACAAATTCAACTTATCAAAGACCTAGTGCAAAAAATAAACCTCTTTTCTTTTGCATGTATTATAAATCTCTTTGTTCTTTTATACAAATAATATTTACCTGACATGACGATTGGAAAGCATCCCTAAAGACTCAGTAGGTAAACAACAATAAATGAACAAAACTGTGAGTTACATCAAACAAGAGGTTTTCGTAAGAAATATTTTTTCATCAACAAGTTGCTTTTTTTTCTTAATTGTGATTCCTGTGTTCTGGCCAAACCAAGAACCTTATACCCACTATAATCTTGGGCCAAACACAATGTGCCACGTGAAACTCATTGAAAAATAACAAGTATCTAAACACTTTACGTCGTAGTATACTGTGTTGCCATATTAGTGTTTATATTAGACTTAGGCGCCCTCATTAAATCCACACTCTTTTTTGCCAAGCTGTACGGTACAACAGAGTAAGTAATTGTACGGTACATCCAAAGAGAATGCTGCCAAATTAGGCGAGTTTTCGCCATTTAGGCTATCTTGAAGAGTGTCGGGGCAACCAAAAATTGCAAGTAGCGACCGGTCTCCGTTTAGGCTACGCGAATGATGATTAGTTGCCAATTTAGGCTACTTCGGAAAGTTCGTGTTTTATGCGTTGTTTTTGTCGAATTTGAGGATATTTATAGCTTTGAGGGTACAAAACATGTACTCAGATCCCCCTCACACACAATTATTGAAAACTGGGGAACTTTTTGTTTTTTTTTTAGCTCTCCGTGTCCCCAAACAAGTGGGTGACTTTAGGCTACTTCGAATTTTCGCCGCGATGGACCACTATAAATTAGAAATTAGGGAGGTTTTTTTTGCTCCTTCACCTCTCTATATACGAAGAGGCGACTTTAGGCTACTTCACAATGAATTTTCGGCGACTTCAACCGTCAAACATCTGGCAGCACTGAATTCACGTCAACGTCTTGAATGGTCTTGAAGTCTATACTCTATATGAACGGATCGGCGATTTGTTATTTGATAAATGGAAGAATAAGAATCTAATATAGTGTTATTTATCACAGTTTAATATTGAAATTATTACGATGGCTTACCACTACGTGGTAACTGCGCAGAAACCTACGGCTGTTACAGCATGTGTTACCGGTAAATGCTAGTTTTATTTTGTGTTTTTGTCGTATTGAGGTTAGATTTGGAACTAAGTAGTGATAAATAACAATTGCCATTGTTTTCATGTTAAACAACAAACCCGTTTCAAGCTTATTGGGCTGGAAAAGTCGTTTTACTTGTAGTAAAATGGCTTCTAAAGTGTCTTGGCCTTAAATGTATCTTTAGGAGTTCATGGAACGCGCACCCTCATGTGTACCGTTTAAGTACATACCTATTTTATTTAAATCCATAAGCAAATAAAGTTCTCTAGTAATTTAAACTGTTGCTGTAGAAATATTTGAAGCAACTTTTAATTAGGTGAAAATTTTATGAGAAAGCATTGGCATCCTGGACTGTATCTAAATTTTGTTTTCGGCGGGAACCTATGATCAAATCTAGTAAAATGCGACAAATCACTTTATTATTGTAATTTCTCGAATGAATATATTGAGTGATAAGTATTAAATCAACTTCGAATACAATGCTTGTATTCATCATAATGATATGTCTGCCCTTGCCTGATAATTATTTATGTAATATTTATTCAACTAATGTAAATAGCTCAGGCCAGTTATTTATATCTATAATACTCAGAAAAAAATAAAATAAAAGGTGTTTTAACATTAACCCGTCAAGCCCCACTTATATATATAGATGTATGGGGAAACCCTATATATATATGGATCCCGGCATTCGTCATGGGGGTTGATGAATCAAAAAAATCTTAAATAATGTAGACTTTCATACATATTGCTATGTATAAGTACTATATGTAGTTGTTAAATCATAAAAAATGCAGATAAATAAATTGTATACAGATAAATCAGTTGTAAATAGGAACAAGGATTATTCTTTATACTTCCTTTGTTACCAAATAATATTCAAATGAAGTGTTAGTAACTTTGAAAACCATCTTTTTTACTAACTATTGCATAATTTTGCAAAATAGATAGATTTGCTTTTACTGATGTGTCATGTTAAAAAGACAAAAGATTTATCAAATCATAGAACTTCAGAAATGATTACATTTATTACATTTTTACTGTTGAAATTAGTGATTATTTATAAAGAATATACTCATCAACTAGAATAAGCGGAAAATTGTTATCTTACCTTCTGTTTTGAAGCTGCGATCATTACCTCAGCAGTCTGTTCAACTCCCAACTAGGTGATCATTGTCGTAACCAAATTACCATATTAAAACCTTCAGTAAAATCTACTCACTATCAATTTCAGGAAATTTCACATCACCGACGGACCTGAATCTCCTGGTGGCGAAGGTGAACCGCCTGGAGATGTACCTGGTGACGCCAGAGGGCCTGCGACCACTAAAGGAAGTCGGCCTCTACGGACGAGTGGCTAAGATGAGACTGTTTAGACCACCAGTAAGTTATTTGCTGTCAGTATTCAACAAAACTTCTTCATTACAGTCATTCACGGTGTAACACTGGGTAAGTATGACCCATGACTCATGATTTTGGTGTTTATAATTTTCAGCAGCAGTCATTAGTACAATTTATTTAATCCCCATAATATATACTTTTTTATATGGTCACAAAAAAGTGACCCCTCTGCACAAGATGTCAGCGTAGGAGGATCCAGATAAAGTTTCTGATGAGAAACTATTATCTAGTCAGTCGAAAATTATTATGCCAGTCTGTTTGACCCAGATTCACACAGGCTCCTTCTGGAACCCTATACACTTTGGTGGGCTTTGACTGTGGGTAAGGGGCAAACGAGCATACGGTTCACTTGATGGTAAGTGATACCGCCGCCCATGATCATCTGCAATATCACCAACATTTGACGATCGATTACAGATATCTGTATATTATGACATTTTTTTTGCAATCATGTAATGATGTTTGCTAATATATCATTTTTTATTTCAGTACGAAAAGAAAGATTTAGTTTTTATACTAACAGCCCGATATAATGCCATGATCCTCGAATGGCGAACAGGTGCCAACGGAGAGCTGGAAGTGGTCACGAGAGCCCACGGCAACGTGTCTGACCGCATTGGCAAGCCGTCAGAGAATGGTATACTGGCTGTAATCGACCCACAAGCGAGAGTCATAGGGTTGAGACTTTACGACGGGTTGTTTAAAATTATACCCTTGGATAAGGATTCTACTGAACTTAAAGCAGCTAGTTTAAGGTGAGTTTAAAAAATATATACACAAAACTTTTTGGTGTTTAATTTCAGTCTGTATTTCTAAAAAAAAAGTTATGCATTTATGTGAGTGAGATTTACAATTTTAATTGTTTCTCGCTCCTTTTTTCATTTTTCCACTAAATTGTTTCTACATCAATATTTTTTTTTGTACTCATTAAAGTCTTTATCTACAGTGTCATATATTGATTTCCTATTATTTTCAGATTAGAAGAACTAAATGTGTATGATGTTGAATTTTTACATGGCTGTTCAAATCCCACATTAATTTTGATACACCAGGACCTTAATGGAAGACATATTAAGGTATATCTGATTTAACTTTATTTTTGCGTACTCTAATAGATTGAGTAGACTGTTAGACAATTATTAGACACTTGAATGGTATAATGTTTCTTTCAGACACACGAAATTAATCTAAGAGATAAAGAGTTTATGAAGATACCTTGGAAACAAGATAATGTGGAGACTGCAGCTTCAATACTGATACCAGTGCCGAGTCCACTAGGTATATAACCACAATTTTTTTTTTTTTTTTTTTTTTTTTTTTTTAATATATCCTGCTCAACCTTGCAATCTGTCATTGACATTTAGCAATTCATTTGTCTGGACTTTGCCTTTTTTTTTTGTTTTTTCTTACGCAGTGATGATTTGCCCTTTGACAACTCTCACTATTCTATGGTGAACCGACTTATAAGGGTAGGAACGCTGTTCCTCCTCAATCTTGTGTGAATAACACCTCCAACACCCGATAGTTTAGCAGCTAAAGCATTGACATGTGTTGTTAATTTTCGTTTGTAGTTTCGGCTACGAACAGCTATTTCTTGTTTCACGGTATTAAGCCTTAAATCATGAAGAATGTATTTATTGTGTATGCTTTTTGGTATTTTGAACATTGATCTAATAGCTTTAGTCTGAAACCTTTCTAGAATTTCGATGTTACTGTTGCTTGCTGTTCCCCAGAGCTCTATTCCATATGTCCATACTGGCTTCAGTATAGTTTTGTAAATTGCCATTTTGCCTTCATTGGTTAACTGCGACCTTTTACCAATCAACCAATACATGGATCTAAGTTTTGCGTCTAAAGCTTTTCTTTTATTCCAGATGTGTTTCTGCCAGGTCAGTCTTCTATCTAGATGCATGCCTAGGTATTTCGCGGTGATGTCGTGTGGTATTTGTTCTCCATTCAGAGTGATTGGTGGGCAGTCGCCTTTTCTCAGAGTAAAAGTGACGTGCGCTGATTTGCTTTGATTAGCCTTTATTCTCCATGTTCTTAACCATTTTTCTATCTCTGTAATGTATTTTTGTAAATTTTCTGAGGCTGTTACTGGGTTGGCGTTTACCGACGTTATTGCAGTATCATCAGCGTACGTGGCAATAAAGATGTTGTTGTCAACTGGGATGTCAAGAGTGTAAATGAGATACAGTATGGGCCCCAAGATGCTCCCCTGGGGTACTCCTGATTTGATTTCATACAAATCCGACGTAGTGTTGTTCAATTTAACCTCAAAGCATCTTTTGTCTAGGTAGCTTTTTAATATGAGGTAGAATGTATGAGGAAGGTATTTTTTTATCTTGAACAATAGACCATCATGCCAGACCCTATCAAAAGCTTGGCTTATGTCTAGAAATACAGCCGAGCAGTATTTTTTATTTTCCAGCGTATAGCTGATTGTGTCTACCAGTCTGTGGACTTGTTCAATGGTTCCGTGTTTCTGTCTGAATCCAAATTGGTGCTCAGGAAGAATAGCATTTAGGTGGGATCCCATTCTATTAAGAATAAGTTTTTCAAAGAGTTTTCCAATAAGCGGAAGAAGACTAATTGGTCTGTAGGATGAAACTTCTTCGGGCTGCTTTCCCGGTTTAAGGATCATAACTACTTGAGCTAATTTCCACTGAAATGGATAGTGGGAGAACCTCAGACATGAATTAAAAAGATGCACTAAGAACATTATTCCTTTCTTCGGAAGATTGCTTAAAAGTGTGGAATCCAATAAATCATATCCCGGCGCTTTCTTGGATGGTAGATTCTTTATCTCGCGGTATATTTCATTGGGACTAACAGCCTTTAATGGAAGGCATAGTTGATTAGGTATCTGTAAGTAGTCGGTTATTTCTTCGTCCTTTTCTGCATCGGTACAAGGTAGTGGTGTAAATACCCTTTCTAAGTGTTCAGCGAATACTTTTGCTTTTTCAGCTTCAGTTCTAGCCCAGCCTCCATCTTGTCTTCTCAATGGTGGGATGTGAGTTTTTGGGCGCTTGAGGTTCTTGGTTGCACGCCACAGCGAATAATCTGTATTTTTGTGTGCGGTGAGTTGAGATAGGTGATGTTGTAGGCATTGATTTTGGTGATCTTTTATCATGTCTTTCAGTTCTGTTGTTGATCTATTAAACTTTGTTTTGTCCGATGGGTATCTGGTTCTATGCCATTCTTTTCTTAAGTTTCGTCGTTCACTGACCTTCCTGATTATATTTTTTGGGTATTCCTTTTGTAAAGTTTTCGCCTTTCTATTTTTAGGAGTTGAGACAATGGCTGCTAAGTGTATAATTTTATTGAATTTTTCGATATTGTTTTCAATGTCCTCATTCGTTTTTAGTTTAATATTTAGGTCTGTGCTACTTTGTATGATTTCCTTGTATAAATCCCAGTTGGTATTTTTGTTGTAGATATTTGGGCGTGGCTGGATGGGAACAATCTGTTTATACATATTTAGGATGACGGGAGTATGATCTGATGATAGATCTTCACATTTTTCGATTTTTAAATAATCATGTCCAATATTTCTTGTTATATAGAAGTCTAACAGATCTGGTATTTTGTTAGTATCTGCAGGCCAGTAAGTTGGCTCTCCATGTGAGATGCATTCAAGATTAAGGTCTTGAATCACTTTATATAGCAGTCTGCCCCTTGGATTGATTAATCTTGAACCCCAGAATGTGTGTTTGGAATTCCAGTCTCCTCCACAAACAAATGTTGAATCTAGTTGGTTGAAGAACTGTTTGAATTCCTCGACCTCGATTTTGTGTCTTGGAGGGCAATAAATTGCAGAAAGTGTAGTCTCAGTGTCCTTGTGCTGTAGTTTAATTGATGTTGCCTGGATTTTTTCCGTTAAGTATGGTTCTATAGGATAATGCTTGATGTTGTTTTTCAGTATTACCGCAGTCCCGCCATGAGAGTTGCCAGAAGGATGATCGGTTCTATAGATTGTGTAGTTATCAAATTTAACATGTGATCTGGGTGTAAATCTTGTTTCAGATATCAAGGCAACATCTATATTCTCAGTTCTCATAAATAGTTCTAGTTCTTTTCGTCTGTCGGTCAGCCCGTTGGCATTCCAGATGATGATACGGATGTTTAGTCCCTCCGTGTTGTGAGTCGTGTGATTAGTTTGATCATCTGATCCATCATGCTGTCTATCATGTCTTTCATGATTGCTTGGAATTTACTGAACATTGCGTCTAATAAGCTTGTTAAATTCTGTTGACTTGTGTCTTGAGCGGTGTCACACGGTTGAGGAACATTATTGTCACGTTTGGTTTTCAGCACATTGGCATAGTCAGGTCTTGAGTAGTGTGTTGGTTTGACGTTGTCATTTATGGTCGGTATTGGAAGTGTTGTCGCATATGGTTGTTTGGGTTGCTTTGAAGCAGGTTTTAGCTTGAGTATTTTTTCTTTGTATTGTTTATATTTTATGCATCCTTTATAGCTGGCCGGGTGTTTGCCTTGACAATTAACACACTCTGCTTCTGTCTCCGGAGATTTGGCACACGTACTTGTTGGGTGTTCATTCCCACATTTAACACAACGGTAAGGTCTGAAGCATTGATTTTTGGAGTGCCCAAATCTTTGGCATCTCTTACATTGTAAAATTTCTTTTTTCTTATAGGGTGCTTCAATTGTCACTTTAACATGATTAATGTATTTTATGTCAAATATATCCTTATTATTGGACTGCGGCTCTAAGTCTACGAAGTAGAGGGGTAGTTTTTCTTTTGTTGTTCGGTGCAATACGTTGACTATTTGGCGTATCTGATGTCCTTTGGCTTGTAAGTCTTCTTTAATTATCTCAATGTTCTCAGTGGCATGTAAGCCTCTAATTACTACTCTGTATGCCCTCTCACACTTTAGCTTGTACGTGTAGTGGTTGATGTTATTTTTTATTAGATTGTCCCTTATTGTTTTGTAAGTTACGATATCAATTGGCATTATCTTAATAATATGACCTGATCTCAGCGTAGTCATGGTAAACAGTTCTATGTCTACAACATTAATTAGGAGTTCTCTCAGTGGGGCTATGTTAACTATACCAGTTACAAAAATTGGTTCAGGTTTTGGTACATATTCTTTGGTTTTGTTATCAATTTCAGTGGTTTCGTCATTGAGTATATCGAATTGATTCTGTATAGGAACTGTATAGCTGGTTCGCTTGATGTTTGTCTGTTTACTCATATCCTCTTTTGGGCTGTCCTGTATTTTACGTTTTTTATTTGGAACTTTATCTTGCTGCCAACCGTTGTTTGGGGTTTTCTTTTTTTGTTCTGAAGTGTCCTTGTGAGGTGTTAGTGTGTTTGTTTGTTTGTTGGATACGTTTTGAGTTTGATTAGTTTGGAAGAGTTCTGCGTTGCCTTGTGATTCTGGATATTCAGACTGTATGTCACTACTTGTGCAGCCACTAAAAGATAAGGACCTTGGTCTGGCTTCGAAAAGTCCCTTGTGGAAGAGTTGTTGTGTGTAAGATTTTTGGGTTTTGTTTTCATTCTTTTGCATTTTGAATCCCACGAGTATGGACGATAGGGTGGTCGCTCACAGGGTGACGCCATTCCTGTGAGAAGGCTATATACAATGGTGTTCGCCAGGTTCACCAAGGTTGGCGCTTGAGACTGAAGCCCTCAGCCATGCATCCTCTAGGCACGTTCCCACCGTAGGATTGGGGTAAATTTTTATTGAGGCTTTCTACCTCTCGACACAGGCAATAAAGCCAATGTCCCCGATTCAGTAGTATCGTTACTAAGTAGCGGGTGATGATGATCATTTCCTATCTTCATCGGTTGGTCTTGGTCGGGTTAGTTGACCGCCGCCCGATACTCGGCGTTGACCTCTTACGACTGGTTTGGTCTAGTCGCAGTCAGCCCTCCTCCTTTCACATACGGGCTTGGGACCGTCAATGGCGGAGTTATATATATAACCACAATGTTATTTTATATTTTAGGTGTTAATATTTACGGTATTTCATTACACAAGATTAGATCTTTCACAAAGGCCGTGGAGTGGCGGCGACAGAATACAAACCACTCCCCCTTACTTTTCCCGAGGGGGTCGTAAGAGGCGACCGAGGGACACAAGAGCGAACTCCTGCTCTACTGGTGGTAGGGTAACCTTATCCGCCCGGATAGCGACCACCGTACACACGGTGTAAAGCCTGCCATAGTGACCCACTCCCGTGGATCGCGTTCCAGGATCAGCATGTGTATATCCGGTGCTAAGGGACTTGCGACATAGCACTATGACTGGCTGTGATGGGTACTTGCCTAAGCATCGAAGGGAGGAAGCGTACCGATCCGTCGGCCAGGGAGACTCGTAGAAACGGTTGTCCCGCTGGCCGCCCGCGGTATAGTACAGGGGCCCAATCGTGTCTAACCACCACGAGAGGCTGCCCCACCATGCCGCGCATAATCTCGGATGGGTCTGTCGTGCCGGTTGGTGACCGGATGTGGGGTCCCGGCGGCTCATTCCGGGAGGGTACGGGGGCCCTTCCGTCCGACGGATCGATTTGCTTCCCCTAGAATGTTCTCGTGGCAAGGGGCCTATCACGGTAGCCTTCCTGCTGTGTCTCAAGTCTTTTATATTGCTTCTTCCCTCCTTCCTCTCATACCTATGGCAGCGTATTATAAGATTGCAGGTCATACAGCGGTGCACAACCCCACATCCGCGTTCACAATGGAGTTCACAAACATCCGTGGACTCCATTCAAACCTAAAAGCCGTCCACCACCATCTCGAGACGGCCCGGCCTGCGATGCTCTTCCTGACGGAGACGCAAATTTCCCGTCCTGCAGACACGGCGTACTTGCACTATCCCGGCTATTCCCTTGAAGAGAACTTCAAGTCGAAGGCTGGATTGTGTTTGTACGTCCGGTCGGATGTCTGCTGCCGCCGTATGCGCTGCTTTGAAGACCCTTCCTTTTCCGCCTTATGGGTACACGTGGACCTTGGCTCTCTGAGTCGAGTCTACGTGTGCCTCTACAGATCCCATGACGGGGATGATGAGACAACTCGGCTATTTAACTACATTAGCCAGGCGGCAGACGACGCGCTAGAGCAGTTTCCAACAGCGGAACTGGTGGTTTTGGGGGACTTCAACGCGCACCATGAGTTGTGGTTGGGTTCCTCCAAGACCGACCATGCTGGAAGAACTGCTCATGCATTCGCTTTAACCCACGATTTGTCTCAACTGGTGAATCAGCCCACCAGAATCCCAGATGTGGCAAGTCACACGCCTTCATTGCTGGACCTTCTGCTGACGAATCACCCATCCGGGTACAGTGTATCAGTTTGTGCCCCCCTGGGTACCTCTGATCACTGCCTAATTAGATCTTCGGTGCCATGTGCCTCGCCCCCGCGGCTTGCAAAGGTGAGGCGCAGAATTTGGCACTATTCGTCAGCGGATTGGGATGGTATGCGGGAATATTTTGCATCCATTCCTTGGCGGCAGTGCTGCTTTGAGGGCAAAGATCCTTCTGCGAGTGCTGAAGCTATTGCCGGCGAGATCAGACTAGGAATGGAATATTACATTCCTTCCTCTGATGTCGTTGGTAATGGCCGAGGACGCCCTTGGTTCAGTCGGGATTGCGCAGATGCTGTCAATTCTAAGCAAACTGCGTATCGTGCCTGGATTAGGGGTCGCGCAATGGAGGATCCGAATCTGAATGTTCTCAAAGCAGTCTACAACCATGCCACTAAGGCCTGCAAGAAGGCCTACGCTAGAGCGGATGCCGAGCGTGTCGCCAGGATTGGACGTGCACTGGCGGACCAACCATCGAGCAGTCGCATGTACTGGAGTCTTGCCAAGGCCGTCCAATCCAATTTCTGTCGCCCATCGCTGCCACCGCTGAGATATCCAGATGGATCGCTAGCCCACGCGCCGCAGGAGAAAGCCACTTTATTGGCAAATCTCTTCGCGGCCAACTCCCGGCTTGATGATTGTGGCATGCCGCCGCCCTCGCTGCCTGACTGTGGTCATGTTATGCCCGATATTCGCATCAGGCAGTGTGATGTGCGGCGGGAGCTACAATCATTAGATACATATAAGTCTAGTGGTCCGGACGGTATCCCAGCGATAGTTCTTAAAAAGTGTGCAGCCGAGTTGTCTCCCGTGTTGACGCGCTTATACCGGTCATCGCTCCTATCCGGTACTGTGCCTCAATCTTGGCGAGAGGCTAATGTGCAGCCGATTCCGAAAAAGGGAGATCGGTCAGACCCTAACAATTACCGCCCAATCGCCGTAACTTCAGTGTTGTGCAAAGTAATGGAGCGGATCATTAACAGACAGTTGGTCCGCTACCTGGAAGATCATTCGTTGATCAACGACCGTCAATACGGCTTTCGGTCGAAACGGTCAACGGGTGACCTTCTGGCGTACGTGCTACATTGCTGGGGTGAGGCGATGGATAAGCATGGCGAGGCTTTAGCCGTGAGTCTCGACATTGCTAAGGCATTTGATAGGGTCTGGCATCGTGCCCTTCTCTCCAAGCTTCCGGCATATGGGCTCCCCGACAACTTGTGTAAATGGATCTCCAGCTTTCTGCATGAGCGTAGAATGCGTGTTCTCGTTAACGGACATGCTTCGCAGCTCATGTCAGTTAATGCGGGGGTCCCCCAAGGCTCGGTGCTTTCGCCCACCCTGTTTACTTTGCATATCAATGATATGCTATCCCTTGGTAGCATTCATTGCTATGCAGACGACAGCACGGTACATGGGCGATATTGCTCTGGGCCACCCAGTTGCCGGGGAGTCACCGATAGGCAGCGTGAGAATCTGGTCGTCGAGCTCAATCGGACTTTGGATCTTGTATCCGAATGGGGTATATCCAATCTGGTTGAGTTCAACGCCAAGAAAACTCAGGTGTGCGCGTTCACGTGTAAAAAATCCCCGTTTTTGCCCCTCCCTAATCTTCAGGGTACTCCACTTGCAATGCGGAATGGCCTCAATATCCTGGGTATGGATTTGCGCTGCAATCTGAATCCAAGGAATCACATCGAGAGTGTAATATCAGCAACATCCCGCAGGGTCGGAATTCTAAACAGGGTGCGGAGGTACTTCACGCCCGGTCAGCTCTATCGTTTATATAAAGCGCAAGTGCGGCCGGGTATGGAATACTGTTCGCATCTCTGGGACGGTTCCGCAAAATACCTGCTCGATGCCTTGGATGGATTGCAGCGACGGGCTATCCGCATTGTAAATGATGCAGACGTAACAAAAAGTTTGGAGCCACTGCAGCTGCGCCGCGACATCGTCTCGCTCAGTGTGTTCTACCGTCTGTATCATGGTGAGTGCTCTGAAGAATTGTTTAACCTTATCCCCTCCTCTCCTTTCCTAAACAGAACCACGCGTGCTGGCTTGCGGAACCACAGCTTAGCGGTCTGTTCCATCCCGGCTCGAACCAAAAGGTTCAGTAATTCATATTTCTGCCGCACCATTAAGCTGTGGAACAGTTTGCCAGCGTACGTGTTCCCTCCTTCCTACGACTTAGGGTCCTTCAAGCGGAGCGTGAAGAAGCAATTAAGCAGGCCGGCATAATTGTGCCGACCGACCAGGGATGTTTATCTCTTGCCGGTTGACATAACTTTTTGGGCTTCACTACATTTACCATCAGATGCAGTGAAGCCACTTTGTCGTGCCTACGATAAAAAAAAAAAAAAAAAAAAAACATGATTAAAAATAATCCTCGAAAACGCACCAAATATTTTACGTTTCGTGGTCCTTCGAGCTAGATTTGAAAAATACCATTTTTAGCGTGGCATTTTATTTCTTCTCGTCTTCAGGCGGAGCTATTGTAATTGGTCAGGAGTCGATAGTGTACCACGACGGGCAGAGTTACGTAGCAGTCGCCCCTCCACAAATTAAGGTAAGTTTGATTACGTAAGAAATTATTTATATTTTATGGATGGTGATGCGTATATCTGTGAAAATGTGGTAATATGATTGCTTTTTCTTTCTATTTTTAATCCATAAAATAGTATAGGTACTTTATTATTTATTAAAGGTATCCAAATATGAGTATTTTACGTCAAACACCGGTAAACTATTTAGTTACCCCAACTCTAATTTTCTGTAGTTGACCCAAATAAACTGCTACTGCCGCGTGGACGGGCGCGGACTGCGGTACCTGCTGGGCGACACGGCCGGCCGCCTGCTCATGCTGCTGCTCGAGCTGCACGAGAAGATGGACGGCACGCAGGCAGTCAAGGATCTCAAGGTGGAACTCCTCGGTGGGTTTACAGTACCGGATTAGGGGGGCAGGGCGTAGGTATCTGATGGGGGTCACTCATATTGTGGCAAAAAATGTCATTAAAAAAGCGGCGCCAAAAATTTTTCTTGTCTTGAGTGTCAGGATTGAGGATACCAATGGCCAGTACTAGTATTCGATGGTATCAGATGGAGTATAAATAAGCTTTGGATGAATCATAACAGTTATTGGAATATTGTTTCTATGTGTCTTACTGAATCATTTCCCACTGACGAATGATGTTGTGATAGAAGCCTTTCTTACAACTTGAGTGCTCCATAAAATGTTTCACAGCTTGAATTGTCTCATTAACACGCTTTTATTTGCGTCAGACGTATGTATGTCTGTATGTATGTAATTTACACTTTGAACATGATTTTGACCCACTTCAAAACGTCGGATTAAATCGAAATTTGGCATCTTTATCAAGAACCAATGGCAATGCCATATTTTAAACTAAAAAATAAGTTTTTATAGAAATCCAATTAAATAATACTTAAATTTTCCTTGTGCTTCAATAAACGACGCCAGTATAGAATTAGATCGCGCCATGGTTTACAAGCAAGCGAAACTATATAAGTTCGTATTATTAAAAATCCTACTTGTTTTTTTTATAATTTTTTTTTATTTTTTTTTTTTGTAATGTTTATTTGACAGGCGATATCCCAATTCCGGAATGCATGACGTACCTGGACAACGGCGTGGTGTTCGTGGGGTCGCGGCTGGGTGACTCGGCCCTGGTGAGGCTGTCTGCGGCGCGGGACGAGGCACATCACTACGTGCAGCCGATGGAGAGCTTCACCAGCCTGGCGCCCATCGTCGACATGTGCGTCGTGGACCTGGAGCGGCAGGGGCAGAGCCAGCTCATCACATGTTCCGGTATGGGGAATGAACTGCCTTTCATCGTTCATCATTGCTATGTGACTATATTGACTGCCTCGGTGGCGTAGTTGTATTATGGTACGACTGCTAATGCTGAGGTCTCGGGCTCGATCCCTGGGTCGGGCAAAGTGATATTAGTTTTTCTATTCAGTATCAGCTCAGAGTCTGGAACTTGTGCCCGATATGGCGATAGGCTCGCCCCCTATCACATCATGGGACGGAATAACTGCGAAAAGTGGGTGCACTAGTTGTGCCTCTGCCTACCCCTTCGGGGATAACAGGCGAGTGTGTGTGTGTGTGTGTGTGTGTATCATTGCTATGTTACATAATGCAAAAAGTGCAATCATTTCAGCATACTATCTCATTCAACTTATTTTTTTCAAGCTGAGTTGAGGTTCTTGGTTCAAACCTAAGGTCTTACATATTAGTCTTAATATACCTGTCTACTAAAGTAACGCTATCTACGAACTTATACGATTCCGGGATGTACTTGGCACATATATGTGAAAAGAAAACCTCCCAGCCAATATCGGCCATGGCGGCCAATCTCAACGGAGATCAGCCAGGTACCCAGAAGATATTATAGTACACAAGTGTGTGCGCAATACACAGGTGCACTCGCTATTCTTTCACCATAGTCCGATGAGAAGGCAATCCGACATGACCGGAGAGAGATCAGGCGCAAGACTACGTGCTTTCCGAGGCACGGGTGCATCACACCGCCAACTTCCTGATTCCGAGCTGCGACTGAGTAATTTCAAAATTGAAAAACCCAGTCACAATGTTTTTGGCTCGACCCGGGATTCGAACCCAGGATTTCAACTCGCAAATCGTACTCGTAATACGTACGCAATACAACGTCACCGAGGCAGTCAATATGTGCAGTGCCAGTAGCCATATTATAAGCTCATCTATGGTTAACCATGCACGTTTTTGGCATTTCAGCTAAGTTTTGACGGAGCTATATACTTACTATGTCGCTACATTACATCTGAATACATCTAGTATTAATTTCTCCTCATCAGGTGCGTTCAAGATGGGCTCTCTGCGTATAATTCGCAACGGCATCGGCATACAGGAGCAGGCGTCGATCGACCTGCCCGGCATCAAGGGCATGTGGCCGCTCACTCTGGCCCCTAACTCGCCTTACCATGACACACTCGTGCTATCCTTCGTTGGGCAAACTAGGTCAGTTATTATAAGTTTCCATAAAAATATAAAAAAAAAATAAAAAAATTATCCAGGCACTACATGGCCATTAAGTCCATTAACATGTATAAAAAATCACAATATAAGATCAGTTATTTTAAATTTAGCATGGTCATTTTGTTGATTTGGAAATGGTAATAAATGGATATCAAGAAAAAAGATTATAGTTAATCGGGTGTTTGTTCCCGGTCAAAAATATGTCTGAAAGGTTTATTTATTTGCACTTCATATAAAAACGTGTAAAGGCGGACTTAATACCGAAGGTATTCCCAGTCAGTCAATCTACAATGGTGCAGACAAAAACATAGTAGGCGTATGAAACCTATTTGGATTATAGTATCGAAGGTCCCTTTTAATATTTGATACCCACAACACATATATTATTTTGAAGTAAAAACGTTACATTATTTATTTATAAACATAAAATTAAATTTCATAATTTGTGTTTAGCTGTAAATTGCTCTTTTATTTAGGGTCCTCACGCTAAGCGGCGAGGAAGTGGAAGAGACAGAGATCAAAGGTTTCGTGTCCGATCGACAAACGTTCTTTTGTGGCAACGTATGCCACGATCAGCTTATTCAGGTGAATATCTTATTGATTAATTTCAGTATTCTGTATAAGTAGGTATATAAAAAAATTATAGTGATTCATACATTTTTTAATATTACCTTTGGTTTTGAAGAAGTTTAAAAGCGGCAGTATTTGAGAGATATATAGAAAATAAAAAATCTTGTCACGTTGTAGTTACGAAATACTAAAGGTGGCGCCTCCAAAGCAAGTTTTGAGTTATTCGTGCCAGATTATATTTTCAATAGGGTTGTTGACTATTTTTTTTTTATACATTTACCAAAAATGTATGCCATCCAAAATGTAGCGGAAAGACAGTTTTCAAAATTGGGGCAATAATTAGTAAGTATAAAGCTTAGAAATTTGGAGGAAGGGGTAGCTGTCAAATAACAGTAATGTTACACTGTGACGTCACCGACAGTCGCCGGACATAACGCAGCGTTCGTGAGAAAGAGATAGCGCGATATCCCCTCCACGTGCCTACTTTTGCTCACAACAATATTTCAAATATAAATAACTAATATATAATTTTAACGGTGATTTCACAGAAGAATTTAGTTTTCGTATTATTTTCTGTTACATATAAAACAATTGATAAAATGAAACATGAAACTATTGTAGTGTGTGAAGTTCCGGGGATATGAAGTGATAAACACTACTGTTTTAAGCGAAATCCATTTATTGACTGCCCTGCTTAATGCTACACTAACCTATATACAGGGTCATTTTTACCGTTACTAAATGAAACTACATATTCGTCTATACGTCTGCGAACATGATGCTAAAAATTATCAATGAATAACGAATACATTCGCCAAAAATCCCGGTTGTAGTATTCCAAATTTTTGATCATTTTGTAGTTTAGTGCGAATATGGTCTGTGCGTAAGTCTATTTCTGACTGAAAGTGTAATGTTGCTGCTGCGAGGAATTCTCCTAAGGCAGTCATTATGGCATTAGGGCGTGGAAACTTAGTTACTTTTTATTGATATTTATTTTGTTCGAAATTTAGACTTCTTTATTTTACATCTGTGGTTATGGTAACTTAATGGAAAGTGTTAAGCTATTGCATAGCTTCTATCGCGGGCCTTGAGCGTGGAGACCGAATCCAGAAATATCGTAACGAAAATAACCTGCCACCCCTTACTATTTTCAACTCTATCACAACCATGTAGAGTGTAAAATTGCATAAGTAAATTTAATATCGCATTCTTGTAAGAATACAATATGTAAGAGGATATGAGCTGAATGTTAAACGATAAACGGTCGAAATTACCGTGTATTTTTTTTTTTAATTGTTCCAGTCAGTGAAACGTATCGAAATATCAAACGTGATTCTAAGTTTGAATTTTTAAAAACTTTTTATTTTATATCTGTTCAAAGAGGTTATAAATATTAGATCTGCCTGCTTAGAGTTACGGCGTTAGATCACGAGTGAAATTTGGACAATAGAAAAAAAAATTACATAAGTTGATAAAAAATGCTATGCAATAGCTTTACCGCGGCAGTCTCCGAGTGCCACACGTCTTTTTTATTATTTTCAAAGAATAGTATGTTTTTTTTTTTTTTTTTTATTAGGCACAGAAACAATGTACGAAGATTCTTAATCATCTAATATACAATATACATAATAACATTGTTTAAATTTGTACACCGATAATACCCAATAATTATTTAGTACCGCAATGTAAACCTGGCCCTGTACACCACACTATGGTACTGTGTCGCAGGTGACGGACTCGGGTATCCGTCTGATCGGTCGCGTGGGTGCGGGCGGGGCGGGGTGGTCGCTGTCGGCGTCGTGGTCGGCGCCGGAGGGTCGCGCACTGTCGGTGGTGTCGTGCGGGCGGCGCGCGGCGGTGGCGGCCGCGGGACCGCGGCTGTACCTCGTGCGCATCGGCGACGCCACGCTCGACCTGCAGGCGTACGTACACTCACATCCTAATGCAGTTATCGACATTAAAATAAAAAAATAAAATAAAATAGCCTTTGTTGCTGTTTTTTTTCCTTACAATTAGTATATACATGCCTACTTAATAAACCCTTAATTATTTTAAATTATTCTATTATTTAAACTATCGGCAACTAGTTGCTTGTGTAAGACAGCTTGTCTGTCGACATTCGACATCGACATTAATCGACTTCAAAAAGGAGATTCTGTATTCGATCAGTATGTATATATGTCTGAAGTCTCGGGTTCAATCCCCGGGTCGGGAAAGTGATATTGAGATTTTTCTATTCAGTATCAGCCCAGAGTCTGGAATTTGTGCCCGATATGGCGATAGGCTCGCCCCCTATCACTTCATGGGACGGAATATCAGTGAAAAATGGATGCACTAGTTGCGTACCCCTTCGGGGATAACAGGCGTGTGTGTATATGTATGTATGTATGCAAATTTGTATGGCCGCGAGTTTCTCAAAAACTACTGAACCGATTTGTATGTGATTTTCGATATTCAAATATATAGTGTTCAGGAAAGGTTTTAATATATAATTTTACGTATTTAACCATTGGGTTAAAAAAAATTGTTAAAGATATGAATAAATTTGGTTTGTAAATGAGTAAATTTAAAAAAATATTTAAAGGCGTTTTCTCGAAACGTCATTTTGCAAGTACTGCATTTACGAGAGCAGCACGCACTCAATGCTCTGTTGTCTGAGCACGCTTGGAGGATGCCGCGACATTGCCGCTCGAATTAACTACGTAATTTCAGAAAAATACGCCAAAATAAGGTGCCTTGCGACCTTTTGCAATGACTAACAATACCTGAATGTGACCTTTGCTCACAGCTACGATACAATCTCTATAAAAATATATGGGAATCAATGTGAAAAACTTAGTTGCGTGATGATTTCCTTCGAGGCAACATTGATCACAATTGATCTCTTCGTCCCTGTTTTCACGGAAGCATCCAGAAACAGACACGCACAGTCGCGCATCTGTATCAATACAGTCGTGCCTTTGTATCGCTACTAACGTGCGTTAAATGTACAATAATAGTGATACAAAAGTGCGTTTATGAAACACGTAACTACAAGAAATCCCCAAAGACCGCCTCCTAACGTGTAATACATACAACTGATATTTCTTTTAACTTTGCAACTAACGCACATATTGTCTTCAGATAAGTATATGCTGCATAAATAAATGTCTGCCTTCAGAGAAGTATGTATGGACGAAGAAGTAGCGTGTCTTGACCTCGGCCCGGGGGAAGACGAGGCGCTGCTTGGCGTTGGATTGTGGACGGATATATCCGTCAGAGTGCTACGGTTGCCAGACCTGCGGCCACTGCACAACGAAAGACTGTCTGGAGGTGAGTTGATAATGTCTATAAATATTTAAAGAAGACAAGACCTTGCTCAGAATTAATTTATGAATGGATACATTCGTCAGAGTTTTGTGGCTAGACTGTCTGCTCAGCGAGAAACTGTCTAGAAATGAGTTGACAAAATTATATTTGTAAACAAACTACTTATTATAAAACAATAAAATATAATATTCATCTTTTTTAATTCTACCACTTCGAACTATCTGATTATTCTAAGCGACATCCGCCAAGCCACAAAAATGGTCCTCCGAGCCGGATCGAGCAAGACACACCGCTACACATGTGATTATTTTTCCAGAGATAATCCCGCGCTCCCTGCTAATCTGCGTGTTGGAGGGCGTGTGTTATCTGCTGTGTGCACTGGGTGACGGCTCCATGTTCTACTTCACGCTGGACCAAGAAACTGGTGTACTCACTAACAAGAAGAAAGTCACATTAGGCACACAGCCGACAGTGCTGAGAAGTTTTAGGTATTGTCTTTAAAGTACTAGTACCGACCTTAGAAAGGTAGTTGAGACCTAGTTCCCTCTGACCGGATGCGCAAGCTAATTTATTATCTATTTCTGCTTTATAAGTAAATAAAATATTTTTATAATATAAAAGTAAAATAGGTTTAGAGAATTTTGTTCACTCATAAAAGAATTAATGTCCACTTACAATGAGTATTAGTAAGTAAAAAAAAAATATGGTTACCTCAATCAATCTTCAGAAAAAATCTTTAAAAAAAAAGATATAAATGGATTTCATTTTTTTCTATTTACACTTTATTTGTTGTTATTTTTCTAAATACCATCTTTTTGATTCCAGATCTTTATCAACGACAAACATATTCGCATGCTCGGACCGGCCCACGGTGATATTCTCATCGAACCACAAACTGGTGTTCTCCAACGTGAACCTCAAGGAAGTGACGCACATGTGCTCCCTCAATGCGCAGGCATACCCGGACAGGTGAGTTAGCAACTTAAATGAAAAATTCCAAACATTCCTAGTTGCAATTAACTTCTCTGTCAGTGTTTTTTATGGTATTGAATGACGAGACGAGCATTCCGTTCGCCTCATGGCAAGCGATACGACCGCCCATAAACAGTAGCGACACCATCCAGCACCTTTAGTAACAAAATACTGTGTGGCGTTCCACTGCGCTTGTTATCCAGACATAAGATTTTTGGTCTCATTATATCCACTAGTTACACTGGCTACAATGTCCTTCAAACCGAAACACAACAGTGCATGCAAACTGCTGCTTGGCGGTAGAAATAGACGGACTCTTACATATGAGAGACCTATCACTAGTGTGGGTATGACATATACAATGGTGATCATCATCATCATCATCCACTTGAAGTCCACTGCTGAACTTAGGCATCTCCTAAACATTTCCAGACGGACCTGTGAAAAGCTGCCTGTATCCAGCATGTTCTTTCGACTTTTATCAAATTATCTATCCACCTGTTTGATGATGGTGATCACTAACCATCAAAAAATCTATCTTGTTGACCTGGATTCTTGTCATACACTAAATTTTGTATAAATCAACTGCCTGCCTTGGTGGCGTAGTTGTATTATGGTACGACTGCAATACTGAGGTCTCGGGTTTCATTCCCGGGTCGGGCAAAGTGATATTGAGTTTTTCTATTCAGTATCAGCTCGGAGTCTGGAATTTGTCCCCGATATGGCGATAGGCTCGCCCTCTATCACGTTTTCGGACGGAATAACGGCGAAAAGTGGGTGCACTAGTTGCGCCTCTGCCTACCCCTTCGGGGATAAAAAGCGTGAGTGTATATGTAGGTATGTATGTAAATCAACAGCTTTTCAATACTATGCTGTCGGCATAGCTTATGCTATGCGGTCGATGAATATCTATTTTTATTACACAAAATCGATTTTTATAAAGTATCGATATTTTTCTCTTGCAGTTTAGCATTGGCAACAGATAGTACAGTAACAATCGGCACTATAGACGAAATACAGAAGTTACACATACGGACAGTACCGCTGGGCGAAACACCTCGTAGGATCGCGTACCAGGAGGCTTCACAGGTAATGCCATATTCGTTTCAAGTTATTATATTAAGCATAAAATTAAAGAGTACTAAATGAAGTAATCGATAGTGTTGTAGGTGCTGGAAATGATGTAATCGATTTTTAAGTTTATAAACAAATGTTTTATTCTTAGATTATGAAGTTTTCATATTCTACCAGGTAGATTTGAATGTTTAATTTTTTTTCGATTCTTATCAATATTGTATTAAAGAAAAAGGAAGAAGAAAAGAAAGACTGACTTCTGTAAAATTACTGAAAAATTGCGGCTAGTGTAAGTTTATCGAATTACTGGAAAATTTTAAACATGTGTTGATAGTAGTAGTTATGATGTGTATAGTGTATAGTAATGCCATCTTAGTTGCCACGATATGGGTGTGCAATACAGTTGTACATTTTTTTATATATATATATTTTTTTTTTATTCCATGTTGCATATGCATAATTCTGTGGCAATAAACGTTCTTTTATTTGTTTGTAATGTGTTGTGTTGTTTGTGTGCAGACGTTCGGCGTGATAACAATGCGCGTGGACAAGGCGGAGGGGTCGCTGGGCGCGGTGTCGGTGCGGCACAGCGCCTCCACCGCCGCGCCCTCCGCCTCGGGCGCGCCGGGCGGGGCGGCGGGCGCGTGCGGCGGTGGAGGGGGCGGGGCCGGGGGAGCGCCCGCCGCCCCGCACGTGTCGCACGTGACGCACGCCGCGCACGCCTCGCACGCGCTCGACGTGGAGGTGCACAACCTGCTGCTGCTCGACCATCACACCTTCGAAGGTTTTTTGTTTTTTTTTTATGGCAACAAATGACGGGACGAGCATGCCGTTCGCCCGATGGTAAGCGATACGACCACCCATAAACAGTAGCAACACCATCCAGCACCTTCAGTAACAAAGTACTGTGTGGCGATCGACTGCGCTCGTCATCCTGAGACATAAGATGTTAAATCTCATTATGTTCAGTAGTTACACTGGTAACAATGCCCTTCAAACCTAAACACAACAGTGCATGCACACTGCTGCTTGGCGGTAGAAATAAACAAACTCTCATATGTAAGAGTCCGTCTGGGTGGCTACACCCAGACGGACTCTTACATATGAGAGTCCTACCACCAGTAAATAAATGTAAAGGTATACATAAAGCTGGGTACTCACTTGGCAGTGTAGCATGTAACGTATCACATACTGTATCAACCTGCAAGTGGGTACGGCTCGTCCACAGTCTGCTGCGTATCTAACTCTATCTACTACAAGCACAGTGCAAGCCGCCTTTGTGTTCGCAGTGATACCGCCACTAGATTCGTGCCTACGTACTCACTTGATACCGTATCTGATACATTACATGCTACACTGCTAAGTATCCAGCTTAACACTACACTAGGGCTGGCTTGCACAACCACCTACTAACTATGTTTAACCCGTCAAACTCCAATTATATATATAGATGTATGCAGAAACCCTATAAACTCCGACGCCGGCGCCCGTAGCGTGGCTTGACGAGTCAACGCCAATCACATTTAAAAATTCGTGCTGTCACTGTCATCCGTTATAAAAATGGACAAAGACAGCACTATGATTAAATACATATAGTGTTTATCATATTTAGTGAGTCGCTATGCAAGCCAGCCTAGGTATTGCTTGCGAATTCGACCGTGCATAAAATCACTTGCTACTAAAATTAGCAAGTCGCTATATGGATCCATAGCACCATCTGGGCAACGCCAGCACCATATACTTAAAATTCAAATGTATAACAGAAAATCAGACTGCCTCGGTAGCGTAGTTGTGTTACAGTACGACTGCAATGCTGAGGTCTGAGGTTCGATCCCCGTGTCAAATAAAATGATATTTAGCTTTTAAAATGGAACTTCTTTGTCGAAATACGGGAGAAATCTATGTTAAAAAAATCGTCACATAAAAACGTCACATTTTCTGTCACTTTGGACCGTCACGGCGCCATCTTCTGAGATCATTATTCTACTCAGTCTCAGCCTGGGATCTGGAAATGTACTCAGTAAATAACATTAGCAATTGTCGTTCGCTTTTGCGGTGAAGGAAAATATCGTGAAAAAATGTACATACTTGAGAATTCTCTATAAAAATTTCAAGAGTATATGAAGTCGGCCAACGCGCACTAGACCAGCGTGGCTGACTAAGGCCTGAACCCTGTCAGTAGTAGAAAAGGCCCGTGCTCAGCAGTGGGCAATATATTATACAGGGCTGATTGCATTGCATTGCATTGCAAATGGCAATAGGCCTGCCCTCTATTACATGGTTCTAACATAGGTGATAAAATGTGGATGTGATACACCTCTGCCTACACCTGAAAAGAGAAAAAGGCGTTATGCTACGTAGTACGTATGTAGACAGACTCATTTTGACATGCGTTAATAAATGAAACCACATACTTAAAAATAAAAATCTCGTTGAAAATAACACTTTCCATTAAGTTATTTTAACCATAGATGTAAAATAAAAAATTATAAGTTTCGAACAAAATAAATATCAATAAAATGTAACTTTAAGTTTACACCCCCTAATGCCACTATGACTGCTCTAGAAGTCCTCGCAGCAGCAACATTACACTTTCAGTCAGAAATACACTTACGCACACACCATATTCGCACTAAACTACAAAATGATAAAAAAATTGGAATACTACAACCGGAATTTTTGGCGAAAGTATTCGTTATTCATTGATAATTATTAGCACGCTGTTAGCAGAGGTATAGACGAACGTGTAGTTTCATTTAGTAATGTAAAAATGACCCTGTATATGTAAAAATAATATTCTTTATTATTTCTAGTCCTCCACGCCCACCAGTTAATGAGCAGTGAAATAGCAATGTCGTTAGTATCATGTAAATTGGGCGACGATCCCAACCATTATTACGCCGTGGGCACCGCCATACTGAACCCGGAAGAGTCAGAACCCAAACAAGTAAGTAAAATCGATTTAACTTATTAGTTTTGATGTCAAAACCAAAAAAATATCAAGAAGTCGATAAAAAATAATCGGATTTTTTATCGATTTCGTTGCTATGACAACTATATTCTATCAATTTATAACGAGGTAATCGGATTATTTAACATTTTTTTCTGTGTACAGGGTAGAATACTTTTATTCCATTGGTCGGAAGGTAAACTAACACAGGTCGCTGATAAAGAGATAAAAGGTGGTTGTTACACGCTGGTCGAGTTCAACGGGAAGCTGCTCGCCTCCATAAATAGCACGGTGAGATCTATCAGCAACATAACTAGGATTTACAATTCATGACAATCGATTTTTATTATAAAAAATTACATTGCAAATTAAGTTGAACAACATAATGTGTTATATATTATACACATTAAATGGTCATCTTGATCGTATAGTGTTGTTACTAACTTATAAATTCATATCGATATTTCGTTATCATCGATATAGACTATCGACATTGAAAAGTTGTATATATACATTTAAAAAATAAGCTTTTTCTAATAAAAATTTTTACAACACACCGTTTTTGTCATGAAATTAAGTTTTTTTTTCTTTTTTTTTTTTACAGGTTCGCTTATTCGAATGGACGTCAGAAAAAGAGTTAAGATTGGAGTGTAGCCACTTCAACAATATTGTAGCTTTATACTTGAAGGTCAAAGGTGACTTCATACTAGTCGGCGATTTGATGCGATCTATGTCATTACTACAATATAAACAGGTGAGCCTTACAGTATTTGTTTTAATGATTTACTGTAAATGTAGCCTTAATAGCAACCTTCATACACAACTACAGAAGGCATTGCAAATAGTTGCAAATAATCATGGGTCCTTCCGCTGTAGCGTGAAGAAGGATCTCAGTGGGCCAGCATGATTGTATCGAATGGCATGAGATAACCATCGATGCCATTCGATACTCTATCTGGACAGCATCACTTACCATCAGGTGCGGTGCAGTCACTATGACGGACAGCATAAAAAAATGCGTTCTGGAATCAGCCAGTAAAACGACCTTATAAAATTCTGGTGACCATTGAGAATCACCAAAATAATGTTGAGTTTTTTATTCAACGAAACAGCTTACCTTAGCCGCTGGCATAGTCAACGACCACCGGGCAATGATCTTTCTCCATCAGGTCTTATTTCCCTACGGAGGCAAAAGAAGAATAATCATAGTTATGCTGTTTCTTATTAAAGCGTGGCGTCCTCTTAAGCTTAATCGAAACAAAGCGACTCGTTGATCGTAATTGACGCCGGGCATTACCAGTCAATCTAACTTTGTCTATGGTTACAGATGGAAGGCAGTTTCGAAGAAATAGCGAGAGACTACAGTCCGAACTGGATGACAGCGGTGGAGATACTGGACGATGACACGTTCCTCGGAGCAGAGAACAGTTTCAACATGTTTGTGTGCCAAAAAGACAGGTTGGTTCATGTTTGATAGAGTAAGCAAATAGCTCGTCTCTAGGCCTGTGTTTGGGGTCTTGGGCGTTCAGTTTTTAGCATTGCTAGGCAATTATTGTCGGCTGTCAGGGTGGAACACATCTTCGTGGAACCTACGTACCTAAGAATTATACAATAATTCTAAAAATACATAAACATGTTTATAAGTGCCATGTGACAAGTTACGATATATTTTGTCACTTCGCCTTTATTTATTTTTTCGAACGCCATGAATTTTCTTTTCTTATTGGGATTTTTTGTGAAATTTGTAAAAGGTTCATCATCCCTGGACTAAGACGAAACTACTTTGTTTTCTTTTTAAGCTGTCAGCATGGTTGTCGTGAATTATCGATAATACGGAATATGCACCGGTTTTTACCTTTTTAAGCTCAATGGGTCAACGAACTTCTTTTGTAACCCAAGGCACCATAACTAAGTCGTTTTTGTGGCCCGTGTAAAAAAACAGTATGGCTGGGCTAGATTATAAATAATATTATTGAGAAAATTATGTTTTTCCCCAATTCTTAAATGAATGCATATTTCCTCTGATTAGCTGCTCCATTGGTTCAAGCATTTTTTGAATTGATTAGATGCACAACGTTATTCAGTTCAAAGATAAAAATAAAATTTCTTTGTTTATGGATCTATGAGTGGGAAAATTAATGTATTTGGATAAAATGATCGAGTAGTGGTTCTTTGAATAAATAATAATAATAATAGTAGAATCTTTCTTGCAACAAAAAACATAAGTATAAAATGTAGGCATTAAGAACATGAAGAACAATTGGCATGTCTGAAATTACCTTTTACAAAATTGACAGAGGTCCCCAAACTAGGCCATGCCTGTATCTTGGGGGTATCGTGAGTTACCCAAACAGTAGCACAGAAAATAAAATAAAAAATTACAACTAATCATAAAATTGGACGGTTAAAATGTTCCGCGTGATGGCTTACGTGTGGTCTCGTGACCTGTTGCAGCGCGGCGACGACGGACGAGGAGCGGCAGCAGATGGGCTACATGGGCCAGTTCCACATCGGCGACATGGTCAACGTGATGCGGCTCGGCTCGCTGGTGGGCGCGCACCACAGTGCAGACTCCGCCGCCCCCGTACACCACCCCGTGCTGCTCGCCACCGTCAGCGGCGCCATATGTCAGTACTCACCACCCTCCACCCTCTACTACATACATATACAGCGACATTTTTACATTGCGTTACTAAATGAAACCACATATTATTCGTCTATACCTGGGCTAACATCGTGGTAAAAATTATTAATGAATAACGAATACTTTCACCAAGAATCTCAGTTTTAGTATTCCAATTTTTTTATCATTTTGTAGTTTAGTGCGAATATGGTGTGTGCTTAAGTGTGTTTCTGACTGAAAGTGTAATGTTCCTGCTGAGACAAATTCTCCTAGAGCAGTCATAGTGGTATTAGGGCGTGTAAACTTAAAAAAACTTTTTATTGATATTTATTTTGTTCGAAACTTACACTTTTCTATTTTACATCTATGGTTAAAACAACTAAATGGAAAGTGTTATTTTCAATGAAACAAGCATGTGGTTTCATTTTTTAACGCAATTTCAAAGTGACCCTGTATATAGACTCACGCCTGTTATCCCCGAAGGGGTAGGCAGAGGCGCAACTGGTGCACCCACTTTTTGTAATTATTCTGTCCCAAGATGTGATAGGAGGCGAGCCTATCGCCATATTATTACATTAACGATTGCATTTAAATATATGAATTCTTCTATATTCCTCGCAGGTCTAGTAGTCCAGATATCACAAGACCTGTTCGACTTCCTGCACCAGCTGGAAGACCGTCTCACCCACACGATCAAGTCTGTGGGTAAGGTGCCGCACTCGTTCTGGCGGTCCTTCAACACGGACATCAAGACCGAGCCAGCGGAGGGGTTCATCGACGGGGACCTCATCGAGAGCTTCCTGGACCTGTCGAGAGATGTACAGCACGAGACCGTACAGGGTTTGCAGGTAAGAATTTTTTTTTTTTTTTTTTATTTACTCTACCTCGGTGGCGTTGTTGTATTACGGTACGACTGCTACGTTGAGGTCTCTGGTTCGATGCCGGGTCGGTCAAATTTAGATTTTTCTAATCAGTAACAGCTTGGAGTCTGGACTCTATGCCCAATATGGCAATAGGTTCACCCCTACACATCATAGGACAGAATACGCACGATGAAAAATGGGTGCACTAGCTGCGTCTCTACCTACCCTTTCGGGGATAAAAGGCGCGTGGGTATGTGTGTGTATAAATTTTACTTTTCAATTTAAAAAATTAGTTTCCTAATTTAAAAAAAGGATGAAGTGTTTTTCGATTCGAATATTTGTTTTCTTAATTGGTGCCATATGGTGATATAGGAACGCCCTCTATCACGTCACGAGGGTGTATAAGCTTTGCGAAAAATAGGTGCACTTGTTTCACGTCATCTAGGTTACCTACTCTATCCCTAAAATTTTGGGGATACAGTTTATAACATGAGCTCTGTATACACTGTCCCACTGATGGACACGGGCCTCCTATACTACTGAAAGCACAGTCCACTACACATATTGATGTAATTTTAACCTATATTAACTTTTATTAATTTGTCATTAGTCTGTAAGGTTTCCATGAATAAATTTAAAAAATATAATATACAAGGTCATTTTTACATTGCGTTTCTAAATGAAACTACACGTTCGTCTATACCTCTGCTAACATCGTGCTAAAAATTATAAATGAATAACGAATACTTTCGCCGAAAATCCCGATTGTAGAATTCCAATTTTTTTATCATTTTGTAGTTTAGTGCGTATATGGTGTGTGCGTAAGTGTATTTCTGACTGAAAGTGTAATGTTGCTGCTGCGAGGAATTCTAGAGCAATCATAGTGGCATTAGGGCGTGTAAACTTAAAGTTACATTTTATTGATATGTATTTTGTTTGAAACTTCCATTTTTTTATTTTACATCTATGGTAAAAATAACGTAATGGCAAGTGTTATTTTCAACGAGATAAGTAGTTGGTTTTATTTATTCACGCAATATCAAAATGACCCTGTATATTATGAAGACGCACGAACGCAGTGTCGGCAATTTCATAGTCTCTGGCTTTTTTAACTGACAGCCAAATGATATTGTAACGTCTGTGAATACTGTCTTTGGCTTGTAAATTCTTACAACACGCACTTCCAGATCGACGACGGCGGCGGGATGATGCGAGATGCGACGGTAGACGACTTGATAAAGGTTGTAGAGGACCTCACCAGGATACACTAGCGTTCCCCACCCGTCCCTGTCACTCGTGCGAGCCATTTAGCACACGTTGTTCAATAAACTACTCTATCTAGTTGAGTTTTGTTTAATTTTCCTAAGGTGTGTAAAATTGATAGATGTTTTGTACGGTCGTTAGATTTATGCAGCCTGTTTTATGGGATATAGTCACCCACATAGATAATTTTAAATAAATCAAATCTTCATTTTAAAGTTTAATTGTAACATTATTTTTGTGTGCAGTAAATCCCTCTTACTTTTGTGAAGAGAAAACTTTTATTTGGTCTGTTTTGTGACCTAAATTTTGTTCGAATAGTAAACTTATTAGGCTACCTCTATTTGGAAAGCATCAAAACGATTAAAAAGAATAATTTTCTAAAAGAGGAGTCTTTAATGAGACAAAAAAACTAAATATGGCTCGTACAGATTTTATTTCCTACATAATGAGCCTCTCGAGGCAACGTTTCTACTTGGAACTGTCTGGAGCCGTTGACAACCTGAAGCTTCAAGATACATACACAGTTTATGAGTTTACAAGAAAATAGGGATAATATTATGTCATGTATTAAAAAAAAACTACCAGAGTAAAGTTGCAATTCACGAGCGTATGAACCAAGCTTGTGGTTATTTGTGTATCATAAAAAGTATTTAAAATATTTATTTGTTTAATTTTTGTTAATCCTTCAAATACATTCTACATTTGTTTTTATGCTAACCGTACGGCAGATGCGCGTTCGCATACTGCATACAAATACAATTTGAATACAGCTGAAAGCCGCGTTTATTCGTAAAACACAAGAACAATAAAAATAAAACGACTGCATATTTCATGACAATATATTATGTAGGATCGATCACAGCATTGTGTGAATAACACAATTTAGTACGTAACGAAAGCACAGCATACATTCCAATAAATTCGAATTAAGTAGGTATTCAATACCTATTATCCCAATAAAGAAAAAAATAATATTACCTAAATTCCCGTAATTCAAAAATGTGTTTTTTTTTTACGTACAAACAACAAAACTCATTATGAGACAATTGAAGAAACTTGTCACAATGTTAAACCTAATCTCCGGGAAGTAACATTTAAAATTACCAAACAAAATTTATCATACTCTTAAAGATGTATTCGTTACTGGCAATCTGTACAAATTGGGTATTCTATACAATACCTAGACACTGTAAAAAATACGTGGGGCGTATTGATTCTACCCACTCCAATAAGTGAACTCTACTAACAAAAATGGCATTCACAACCGACATGGATAAAATCAACAGTTACACAACTGGCAGCACCAAAAGCATAATCCCCTTTCCGTTACATGTATTTTAAAGAATATAATTCACAGGCCTAACATGATCACAAATCACTGAGATAAAACTGGACTATTCTTTACAAGCCACTGAAAAAAAACAACAAACTACCCACCAATTTGCAATAATGGATACATACAACGTAAGAATGTATAACACAGAGATAGCACGATTGACAACACTACGCACAAAGACGTAAAACTAAGAATAATACGTGTACTTATCACAAAGACCGGTTTAATTATATTACAATAAATATGAGGATGTGTAAAGGCATTTGAAACTATAACAATTATTTTGTTTCAACTTACTAAATATTACCTTTTGTTACATCTAACATCTGTTATCAACTATGCACTCGTTTTTAGTTACTGCTGTATACTCACAATAATTACTATGTTTCAGTATTCAAATCTAATCTATACTAATATTATAAAGCTGAAGAGTTTCCGTTAATTTGTACGTACTTAACCATTCGCTTACCATTTTTTATTGGTTATAAACCTAGCTTTCTTGTTTCTGTGTCGGATATAATTTTTTTCGGAATAAATGGTACCATAGATTTATCTCTAGAATTTAGACGAAGTATCTACACGCATATTGAATTTCACCAATATCGATCCAGTAGGCAGGAAAATGTCCCAAATACAGCATGATCTTTTTTTAATTGGATAAAAATGTATTAACATTTGAAAAATGTTTCTAAATTTATTAAATAACTAAAATTGACAAACATACATACAGCCATGAACAAGCTACAGATTAAAATATAAAAAAATACGTATGGGATAAAATCATTTTTCTTTACACTCCGCACATGTTCTTTCCAAAGTTCTGTCAATTTACAAAAAGAAAAATGTATTTGTGTGTATGATAATTCTTAGTAATAGTTTTTATACTTATTAGCTTTTACCTCACTGGTAAACAATATAGTTTCAATAAATTCTTGTATAGCTGATGCCAATGTTTATGGCCGGCCTGAAATGAAACCGTCCATTACCCATCCATTACGCATTCTATCGTTTTTTATACTAAAAACAATGCGACGGCATCAGTAACTCTAGACCAGCTAATAAAAAATTGTTTCAGCTGTGTACATAAATCTTTAAGTGTCACCCAGACTATGATGTTCATGTGACCATGAACAGCTTTCAAATGTCCTTATTATATCTATAGATAGGATCAGACACTAAAATGATTTCAGTATAATTTGATAGTACATTCCAAAACATGTTTTTAATCACAGATATATGACATAATAACCTGTATTATTATTGATATTTATTTAGATACCATATTATAAAGATTCACACATTTTTTTATTGCATAAGGTCTCAACAAAGGCACATTGTGTTACTATTTCTTTTTTATCTGCATATGAATACTGTTCTCTCAATTATGCTATAGTAACTCACAAATTAACTCAGTGTTATGCCTGATATAACACACACAAATAGTAATATAATGTAGCCCTTGATGACCTACATTATAGGTTAAACAGTGCTATGTTTCTATTTAGATTTGGAAAGGTATGAAAACGGGTATTAATATACTTATTTTGAACCCTAAAAATATTGCAAAGCATTGATTAAGACTTTTATTTATAATCTTTAAAGTCAGTTGTAACCAATTAATGTTTTTTATTGTCTATCTCATAATATTTAATGTAAGAATGGCAGTTCAATAACAAAACATTCACCAGCCAAACTGTAACTTCTTACAAATAAACAGGAATATTGTATTCTCTTACTTACTTCCTAAATTTGTCTGCCTTGTGATGTATGAACCACATGAGTGCAAACATCATGCTTGGTGGACTCGGCAGTACACTCTGCGATTGCAACATCTCCTCTATATCTGGAATGGTTTTCTCAACAACTTCTATGATTTCATCATCTACACCTCCACCTAGAATCAAAATTGCTTATAAATTGTACATTTTTGTGTGTATATGTTGTTTCCTAATCTATACTGTAGTCAGTGGTCACAATATTATGCTTGTATTAGGTATCTTTTTATAGACTAATAAAAAAAAACACTCAGATATTCTGTTGAAATATTGTCTATGAAATGATATTCCATTGTGCTAAAAATATGTACCTTGTTCCGTTTTCATATCATCTGTCACCTCACAATAAAACATGTACTGTACAGCACCTTCCACGCCTACACCAGACCTAAAACAAATCATTATCCTAAATACTCAATTCACTTAAATTACAATTTATATCTGCAACAAAATTATTGCAAGTAAATTGTCTGTAAATTCATAACAAACATAAATTACCTATAAGCTAACACTTTTTGTAACTCAGTAACTTTTACATCATATCCACACTCTTCAAGGATCTCCTCCTTAGCAATCTGCTCTACAGGCATGTCCTTGTCTATAATACCTGCGCATATCTCCAATGATACACCCAGGGATGCAGGATACTTCTTTGTGTCTATGTTGTTGGACTCACGGTCTTGCCGGCTGATACAGTTATAGTACACAGCTGAAACAAAGTATTGTGAAATTATATTCATGTGTGGAAAGTAAATTGTCTTTTCTGAACCAACAGTAACCTTAACAAATATCTACTATATTGCAAAACACTTAAATTTATGTTTTTTTTGTAGAAACAAAGTCAACCGATAATAACCGATACCGCCGCTCGTTATTAGACTAGGTGTTTCCACCGCTGCACTAAACACCGGCGGCATATACTGAATCTTGGTGCTAGATTTATAGCCAAATCTAACCTGGTCTGAATTGTTTGACGAAGACCATCACTCGCCTAGTTATATTAAACACTATAATGGCGACAGAGTCATGTATTTCCAGCAGGTCCCATGTCTTCTTCTTGCCGTTCTGCGTGTAGTTAAACCTGAATGGTT